>FPAK01000016.1:1446599-2888199 GCA_900116095.1 Euclidium syriacum | reverse complement strand
TAAATTGTAGAAATTTTGATTTCCGGCTGCAAGACTACAAGTGTTGTTTTCTTCACAAACGACACATTTGCTGAGTAGATAACTCGTTACATTATTCAAACAGCAAAACGCTACTCTGTGTCTGTGTACTAGTCCGCGTATGACGTAGTTTAATTTTTTTTTTCATAAATATTATATTAAGAAAAAAATAAACTCCTCTCATCTATAAAATAGACAAGGATGTCTCTATTACTCACAAGTCATAAACACCATTCTGAAAAAAAGCAAGAATCTTCTAAATACTTCTGTCATTTGCGAATCATCTAGTATCTTCGATCATGATCTCTGTAGTAATCATCGCCGAGCTACTTGTGGAGTACACGGCTGCTCTCGCGAAACTCACAACCGGAATTCTTCCACGACGGCAAGGAGAGAGGAACGTCATACGAATTGGCGGTTTCTCTTTGCCTTGTCCCTCTCCGTCGAGTTCTAATAGATCTTCACCGATTCCAGACTTCTCTTCTCATCTCGTCGATTTTTGATATGTGACAACTTTTTTTATTTAGATTCGGATTTTGGATCTAATCGAAGATTGACGGCTGAGATTTTTCCCGAGTGTCTCTTTGTCAACTCTTCCTCTGGATTTTAAATTCGCCTAGGGCTTTGTAAATTTGTATCGAAATTAATATGGTTAATGAGATTATATGATTTTTCTATGAACGTCCTACGTTTTTCAATCTCTAATGTGATTGGATTTGGAGCTTGCGAATATAAAAGTAAATACATAACGTAGAGTAGACTTATCTAATTTCCTATGGGATACCAAACATTTTGTCCTGATTATAAGAATATCGTTTTAAAAATTATTTAAGGATATATATCAGGCTAGACGTGTTCACAAGTTGGCCAATGTAATATATGGTAAAAATTAATTAATAAATCGTAAAAGTTTGGCAGTTTTCAGTTTGATATTAACGCCTTCACACACACCGTTCACCGTCTTGTGAAAGGTGGTCCACACACACATATTGGCCGAATCGACTCCTACATCAAAATATATCTCTTATTATCATTGCTGTCTATTGGAAATGTTCAGTATATATGCAGATAACTTGATATGCATGGCATCTATTTAACGGCTAAGTATTGTGGGGCCATAAAACCTAGTTATGAAGTGGAGCATATGAAAACTCAACCGATATATATTTTCTTAGTGACTCCACTGTAATAAAGATTCAATTCTTTTGATATGTATACAAGAACTACGATAAGGTCCAAGTGGTAAAGATAAGTTTAATCTTGTGTTGAGGTAAGATCATTAGTCTACTATACTATACAGACATTGTATATATCACTAAGGGGAAAAAGAGATAAGGTCCAAGTGGTAAAGATAAGTTTAATCTTATGTTGAGGTAAGATCATTAGTCTACTATACAGACATTGTATATATCACTAAGGGGAAAAAGAGAGTTCCAAGAATTATTTATCTTCTTAACATCGAATTAGAATGAAGTGTATTGATGTAAGTTGAAACGGAAGAACTGTCATCTTTAGGAAGTATGTTACGATTTTACATCTGAAAGTGTAAAGTGATCACCATATATAAAAGATTTAGACTAATTTCTTCATTAGCAATTGATTTTAAATTTGAAATACACGAATACATTCAATTTTAAATTAATATCATAGCCTTTAGTTCTAGATAATCAAAGTTAATTAAAAATTCACACTTAAAATTCTTGTGATATCCGCAAGAATAAAAACAATCACTCTAACTATTGGTGGAGTCAACGTTAAAAATATTGGGAAAGATGATGATTTTTACAAGTTTAGAAATAAAAGTTAAAGATTTCGATTCATGTGTTTGAGTTCGAAAGATAGTTCAATTTTCTTTGGAATTTTATTTTTAATTGTTTTACTCAGTCTTTTATCATTAAAGGTTTCAGATAGTTAGATTTTTATTTTTTTTAGAATTAGCTTTTTTAGCTTAATATGTAGTATGTACTCATTAAGAAACTCCAAAAAGAGAGTTACAGTACAAATTGAGGATTGGTAAACAGAGTAAACGAAAGCTAACGAATTCAACATAAAAAACTGTAAAATAAAAGAGACTTAGCTGTTTAGTAATTTACTATTGCTTGTGGTTTTTCAACTAATCCCGGGCTGACTGATTTGACAAGGATTTGTAAAAGAGAAGAATAAAGCTATTGCGGGTCGGAACAATACGTCTCTCTTCGTCTGCGATAGTTGTGAATGAATCCCTCCTTCAAAATGAGCACTCTCTAAAACATATATGTTCATAGGCGGTTGAAAATCTAACATACCCATCTTTAAGATATGGAAGTTTTCCATAAGTTAATCTTCATGGGACATAGCTAAACTAGGCCTTAGTGTTTCCTTGTGAGCCATGTTTCATGTCTTGATTCGTACGGAGAAAATGTTAATGTCTAACTAATTAATTCGGGATTACTAAAAAAAAAATCAAGATGACTAGTGTAAATGTATATTTTTAATAAACCTTTTGGAACATATAATTGGACGTCTAATATGAAAAATTCGTTAAACTGATTGGTCTTGTATTGACCAATCTAGGCAAAAATAAATTTTGAATTTACCTCTCCACAAGACTACAAAATACAAATGTAGTTTTCTTGACAACGAAACATTTGCTTAGTCTTCATCACATTTAATACTCGTTTTATTATAGACACTACTAGTCCGCGTATAACGCGATTAATTTTTCTTTTCTTTTTTCTTTTATAAAGAAAATTACTATAAAAAAAAAAACTCCTCTCATCTATAAAACAGATGAGAAGTCTCTCTTTCTCACAAGTCATATTCACCAAACTCTACTTTGCAGCTCTCAAAATTTCCCAAATTCTCTTTCTGAAATCCAGAAACTTCGATTTCCTTCTACCTGCGAATCATCCAATATCATCGATCATGATCTCCGTAGTAATCATCGCCGAGCTACTTGTGGAGTACACGGCGGCTCTCGCTAAACTCACCGCCGGGATTCTTCCGAGACGGCAAGGAGACAGTAACGTCCTACGGATTGGCGGTTTCTGTATGCCTTTTCCTTCTCAGTCGAGCTCTAATAGATCTTCAACGATTCCGGACTTCTCTTCTCATCTCGTCGATTTCTGATCTGTGACAACTTTTTTACTTAGATTCGGATTTTGGATCTAATGGAAGATCGACGGCGGAGATTTTTCCCTGAGTGTCTCTTTGTCAATTTTTCCTCTGGATTTTGAATTCGCTTAGAGCTTTGTAAATTTGTATCGAAATTTAATTAATAGAGATTATATAAGATTTGATGAACTTCTTGCGTTACTCAATCTCTGATGTGATTGGATTTGGAGCTTACGAATATAGAATTGTAGCAATGCATATAACGGAGAGTAGACTTATCTAATTTTTAACTTTTGATTGGAATCAAATATTTTGTAATGATTCTCTGAGGAAGAGATATTATCGAAAATTAATTAATAAATACTATTAAATCATACTAAAAGTTTGGCAGTTTTTAATTTTGATCTTAACGCCTCCTCACACACCGTTCAGGCGTTCACCGTCTGTTGAAGGGTTGGATCCTTCTGACATTTTGGCCGGCTCGACTTAATCGTTGTCGTCTCTTAGAAATGTTTGATATATTTCATTAAAAAAGAGAAATGTTTGACATTTGAGATAATTGGGATATATTTGTATTATTAACGTCTAAAGGGAAAAAGAGAGTATTCGAGTATTATTTTTCACAGTGTATTAGAGTTAGGTTTATTGACATAATAGTATGGTATGGTTCTGGTCGTATAGTGTGATTTGGTTCCAAATTAAGTTGGCTTAACTAAGTATAAAAGGGAGACAATCTATTTTAGTGGACACATCAATAGCGAAGGGGAGACGACTGTCTTTAATGTATCCCAATGGAACCAACACGGCAACACTCTAAGCAGCTGGAGTTAATCCATGGAGCAACTGAACAAGTACTATACTCGCAAGACTTCAAATAAACCAATAAGATTACAAACCAGGATGATCATGACGAATGCCTTCTGAATCATGAGGAACGCCTTCAAAATCATAAAGAATGCTTAAACAACCTATTGGCTTTGGTAAAATACTCAAATAAAATATTGTACCTAAAAAAATAAGGTCATGGTGCCTCACCAGAACTGGAGAAGCAAAGAGACGCAGTTGCGTATGTTAACATGTCGAATATCTACGCAACGGCTGGGAAATGGGAAAGTGTTAGGCATGTGAAGAAAGTGATGCGAGAACGTGGAATAAAAAAGATTCCAACTTATAGTTGGGTTGAAGTGAACCATAAGATACACGTGTTTTCGTCGAATGATCAGACACACCCGAAAGGAGAAGAGATAATGAAGAAGATCAATGAATTGACAGAGGAGATGGAAAGAGAAGGGTATAAGCCTGATACGAGTTGGGTTGTACAAGATGTAGATGAAGAGATGAAGATTGAGTCACTTAAGTTTTATAGTGAACGTTTAGCTGTTACGTTTGCTCTTATCAGTACACCGGAAGAGTCTTCGATTGTTCTGATGAAGAACTTGAGAGCATGTAAGGATTGTCATGCTGTGATAAAACTAATATCCAAGATTGTTAAGAGGGAAATAACTATAAGAGATTCAAGTAGGTTTCATCACTTTAGAGATGGGATATGTTCTTGTGGTGATTAATGGTGACTCTGCATTTAGAACTAGTTCTAGAGTAGAATGCATTTCAACCTAAAAATTCTATTCCAGGTTCGTTTATAACTTGTTAAGAACCATTGGTTTTTTATTTACCATTAAAATTATGTTTTTTTGACTAATTTTGATACTAAATAAGCAACTAGAAAAAAAAACTAATTTTAATGGTATTTGGAGATTAATTATGTTTAATTCACATTCATGAAAATTGTTTGTCAGCAATTCCAAACTAAAATTTTCAGCTATTTGATGCTATTTTGATGACATAACCACGAATAGAGTGTATTTCATCTTAGTTACAAATAGCTATTTCACACACATGGTTCTAAAAGTAAGTTTGAATCTAATGATAAAAAATTCATTGTAATTTATGTTAACTAATATTTTTATTGTTTTATCAAAGTAATCTAATTATTGCGTTGAACTAATGGTATGTTTCATCTCAACCATAAATGGTGTGTCCGTGTGTTTCATACATACGGTTTAAAAGATACGTTAAATCTAATTACAAGAAAATCATTTCTAATTCTCTAATTTATATTGTGAAAATCTCTTTTTTTTTTCATATAGATATTATAATTTAAAAATAAATTTAGTTAACTTCTTTAAAAATAACCTTGAATTATAGTAAAACATTAGTTTTGGCTAATTTTGATATTTATAAAAAAAACTCGAAAATAAAAAGAGTTTCAATGTTATTTGACAAATAACATATGTTCAAGACACATGTTTTTTTTTCAACAAATCCTATTTGTACTTAACTAATTTACATATGGTGATAAGGTTTATGACTCATCACGAGTGGTACATATTTTATCTTAGCCATAAATGACGTGTGTCTCAATTTAAAAGGTATGTAATCTGATAAAAAAAAATCTTTGCTATTTACTTATATAGACTAATATTTTTTAGTTATATAACAAACTAATCACTTCAAAAACCCTAGATCACAGTTCTTCTCACAAATCTACAACCGCCGTCATTGTTTAAACCGTGCGTCCTCTTATTTCTCGTAACAACGCCCCTCTTAGCAATTCACCTCATAGTTCATCCCGACCCTCTTATAGAGTGGATCATTGGTCTACATCACTTGCAAATGTACCCCCTGAACTACAACATCAGGTAAAATTGATTTTTTTTTTTTTGTTATGTTCTTTAGATTGTTGGTTGTATTAAGAAATCATTTCTGTACATTTCTTTAATTTAATTTTTTTGTTTTGTAGTTGCTTGGTGAGACTCTATATCATAAGGTTTAAAAACTTGAGCCAATTTTTTATGCAAAAATCACAGGAATGCTTCTTGAAATGGACATAGAGGATCTCTTTGATGTGCTTAGATCATCAATTTTCCTTGAAATCAAAGTCAAAGAGGCAATTGATGCTCTAGGAGACTGGATTCCTCAACAATTGCAGCTATTGGAACAAGAAGCTAAAGAGTTCCAAGCATCTAAGCTCTTAACTAAATTGTAAAATGTTTTTTTCTCGTTCTTTTGCTTTAGATTGAGTTTTAAATCTTCATTTTCATTTTAAATAAAAAAAATCATTGGTGTAATCAATGTTTTAAAGGGTTACTATCAAAAACAGAAGTTATTTTATTTTGACCAAAGAAGTTATTTTATTTTGACCAAATAAATACTATACTAAGATTTGTTGGAATTTAAATAGTGAGATACAATTGTTGGAAGAGAGAAATATATGTTGATTACCTGTTTAAATCACATGTCTTTTTTAGTTTATAAAAAAAACTAAAAATGGATAAACCTTAGTCCCTCATTATATTTCTTCTTTCATCCTTTGTAAGATACATGTTTGATTATCCACCAAAATCAAGTTAGCATTGGAAAAAAAGAGTTGAATGGAGACAATCCATTTTAGTTTATATTTTCATTGTTTTTAAATTTATGAGATTTTCTTTCAAAATTTATTTTACTTCTTAGCTTTTATTTCTTTCAAAATTTATTTAGCCGATTTTGTTATTAATTCTCCAACTGTTATTTTTCCTTTAATTTTGTGTTTGTTTCTTGTTTTAGACCTTAGATATGTTGTATTTCGAGCCTATATGAACTTAGTCCATAGTTCATTGTAAAACACTGATTAATCGAAGTATTATGTTTTTTTCCTCCAAAAAAATTATCTTTAAGTTTTGTAATTTCAAATCTACTGTGGATTCACTTTTTTTTCTTGTGTGATTTGAAGAGACTAATGGCTTGTGGATTTAAGTTATTCTATTTGTGGTTAAATGTGGATTCATTCAACAAACGCTATCTATCTACATCACTATTATCATCGGTCTTTTAATGCATAGTTTGGAAACTATCGATCATCTTGTAATCACTATACATAAATGGATTTTTTGCTGGTATATAATAAACATAGGGGGGTGTATTGAACTGTGGATTTTAAAAGGTTTTAGGGTTTTCTTAAAATTCTTTATTATTCAACTAAAGATTTTAAAATATCTTCTCAAATCCGGTGTTATTGAAAATAAGATTTATGTAAAATCATTTAAAATCATTTACAATCCCCTGTTATTCAAATAAGACTTTTTCAAAATCATATCAAATCCACTCTTATTGAAAATGTTTTAAGTATTGGGATTTTAATGACTTCAAGAGATTTTAGAGGATTTTAGGAGACTTTCTTAGTTAAAAATATAAAGATCAAAATCTCATGGTTTTAGGTGGAATTGTGGGGGATTTTAATACCAAATCATAACAACTTCTTTAAAATCACCCAAAACCATCAAAATCATCTAAAATCTTATTAAAAATCAAATTACTCTAAATGCCAAGTTCAATACACCCCCCATAGACCAATCAACTCATTGCTAATTGATTTTGAGTTGGGAACTCATGAAAAACTCATATATAACATGCATGGTATCATAGTCGTATCATAATGTTCGATTCTAGTGGTTCTAGTTGATTAATACTTCCACAGTTGAAATTCTTGTGATCTTCGCAAGGAAAAAAGGCAATGAATCTAATTATTTCTGACGACGACATTGAAGGCGGTGGAGAAACTTGTTGATGGTGGGATTACCACCCCTTATCAATAGTTTGGCGATAATTGAAGTTCGGTCCCTACCGACCTTTCCCTGATGATTTATCAGGTTATACGTCCCTTCAATAGGAATGAAACCCTCGGCCCAGATGACCGAGGGACACCTCGGTGAAGAATGATCGGATTTAGTATCCGAAGCGGGGGTGTAAACTACTTCGTCCTAAGCCAAAGTCTAAGCTCGGATAGAATAAGATCAAATCTTATCACAAATTCTTTGATCTTAGAAAAATGGAATATTTCCATTTTTTCGAGGTTAGCCCATGGGCTTCGATAACCGACTACTCGGATATATAAATACACACCCCCTTCACTAATTTAATTCATTTGGAATCGGGGAGAAGAATTACTAGGTTTCCTAGGTTTAATACTTCTCTTTGATAAAGTTAACTCGACATTCCGAGTTAACACCCTTGTAACCTATATTATCAATTAAAAGTTCTCTTTCCGAGGTTTCTCTTTTTTGTCTTTTACTTAACGTATTCTAAAAATGAACCCCTCTAACTATAAATAATTAGAAGTTGAACCCAGTCTCAACATTTGGCGCGCTAGGTAGGGGGTACTCTTTTAGGAAAAGAAAACAGAGATCTCGAAAAACTAAGATGGTGGATACCCAACAACCACCCCCAGAGGAAAGAAGAGATGGAGTGGTCTCCGAAGCAAGCGATGGGGAGGAAGATATAGGAGTTCAGGAAAACCTTCGAAAGACCAGAGACTCAGCAAGAGCTTTGTTCGAGAATGATGATCCCATAATCCGGAAGTTACACTATCCACAAACAACGCCTGGCCAATTCGGCGACCAAGGATTCGTGACCCCGAACAATCAAATAGTCGAGGTGCATAAACCAGAAACTGAGAATTCTCAGAAACGGTTAAGGATATCAACAATACCTCAACCAACCCCTCGACCGGATGAACAACCTCAACCTCCATCCTCGAGCAACAGGCAAGAACAATCGGTAGCTAATCGAATTCCTAATGCAGTAGAAGTGGCAACCCTTGAACCAAGAAACGAAAGAGCATTAGTGAGAACGCAACAACAACGCGAGGATTGGCTGGCAGAACAAATTGGCCATCAACAACGGGTTAACCGAACCCTAATCGATCAAATTAAAATCCTATCATAAGAACTCCAAGTTTTGAGAGCTCAAAATCATAACCAATATTCTGGAACGGTCCCGGTCAGGCCTTCACGAACCGCTTCTCAACGGGTAACATTCGAAGATGAAGAGAGTGGAGCAAGAGAACCAAGAACACCAACTTCGACCATACGCCGAGGTTCGAGAATTGGAGATAACGAAACACGGACCCTAAGTACCGATCAATCGATCGCGGTTCTAAAAAGAGAGTTGGAAGAAATGCGTTCATTGGTTCATAAGGCAACGAGAACCGCACCGGAGGTCGATCAGCTACTAGCAGAAACGGAAAGAAGTCCATTCACCTACAACATCACGCGAGCACGGGTACCACTCAATGAGAAGTTAAGACTCTCGACCTATGATGGAACCGGAGACCCAGCAGTTTACATGACATCGTTTTTAGTTAAGGTCGGAAGAGCGAAGTTCCAAAGAGGAGAAGAGGATGAAGGAAGGTGCCAGCTCTTTTTAGAGAGTCTATCAGTTGAGGTTTTGGGACAAGCTATCCACTCATCGTTGAGGTTTTGGGACAAGTTATCCACTCATCGTCCTCAATCCATGAATGACGCGTTTCACCGGGAAAATACCCATATAAGGATTGAAAATAATCGTGCCGAGCTTGCAAAAGTACATGGATCTTCAAAAGTAAACAAAGATACGAAGTTGGAATCTGAAGAATCATTTAATGGCTATCCGATTTGAGCAAGACCGTTAAAGGAGAAGCACAAAACGTGGGAAAATGAGGAAAATTAACTTTCTCGGGAAGAAACGGAAGCCGGAGAGATCCTGCCCTAACCACCTCCAACTTAGAGGAAAAGGATTAACATGATAATGGGAGGACTTGCAAATTGCGAAGATTCTGTTCGGTTAATTCAACGAAGCATCTTCAGGTTATCCGCGGATCAGATTCCACGAAGCGCTACTCTACAAAAAGAATTGATATTTATTGCCGAAGAATTGAAAGGGATCGATGCCCCTCATAACGATCCACTTGGAATTGAACTTCAGATTGGCAACTGCGACGTCCAAAGGATCCTTGTCGACACAAGAAGCTCGGTAGATGTTATATCTCTGGACACACTTAAAAAAATGGAGATTAAGGATCAAAAGATCAAGGCTGGGGTAAAAATTTAACTGCATTCAGAGGAGATACAGTTTCAACTGTCGGAACGATAAAACTCCCAGTGTCAGCTGGAGGAATAACGAAGATTGTAAAGTTCGATGTAGTAGAGAGAGCCACTATTTACAACGCGATCGATGGTACTCCGTGGTTGTATTCTATGGAAGCAGTTCCATCTACTTATCGCCAATGTTTGAAATCTCCAACTCCGAAAGGATACTTTACGATCCGAGGTGACCAGAAGATGGCTCGGAAGTGCTTCGTAACAGAAAATAAACATCGACGAGAAACTCATAATCAAGGAAAATCTTCGGATCAAACTCTCATGGTAGTCTCCACCAACAAGAAAAAGCTGTCATCTGCCAAAATTTTGGCAGAACTGTTCGAAAGAGAAGAATACTTAGGAAGATCAACCAAGAAGGGTCGAAATGGAAGAACTTAGTTTTTCCTTGTAGGCAAAAAAAAAAAAAAAAAAAAAACGTTGATATCACGGATTATCCCGGGATAGTCAACAAATAATCAAACGTCGGAACTACGTGTGGCTTGATCCCCTTCGAAGGTACGTAGGCAACCTTTCACGAGGTTCAGCTACAACATAAAAATAAATCTCGGTTTTGTAGTCAAGAAGTTTATACAACTCAACTATATTTAACCAAGATCCACACAAATCAAACGTCGAAACCTTGATCACGTTCTCAACCAAAATAAAATTTTCTGAAAGAATCTCGGAGCCCGATAAACTAAGACCGAGAGATTATAAGGTACAAAATTACAAACATTTTACACATTCTATACCGAATGCAAAAGTTCAACAGTAAGTCTAATAAAATAGGACTTATTGTAAAACTTTAAGCAAACGAGTAAGGAAAGCGCGCCTTATTTTAGTTTACTATCTCCGGATTTCGAAACATTAAGTTTTGGAATTTCGAGTAAAAAAAAATCCAAAAATACGAGAAACAAAAATTTTATTCAAAAAAGATATTACAATACAATTACAAAAAAAAAAAAAAAAGACGGAGATCAATTCGGAGGTTTTAATCCAAGATTGCTACTCTGAATATTAAAATATTCGTCTTGAAACTCCGAAATCGAAATAGCATTCGCAAGGTCGGACAGTCGATCACGTTCCCTCTCAGCTTCAGCAATGTCCTCCTCCGGGATAGCAAATCCTTTTTCACGAAGAGACCAAAGGTTATGAGCCACAGCCGCAGCTTTCCCATGCTCGCTAGCTCTGTCAAAAGCTTCGGAATATTTGTCAAGAGATCCGCGGATTTTGTCCAGCTTCTTTTGGCAGGCGTTGAAGATTGATCGTCGCCCATCCAAATGTCCGTTTTCGAAGTGCTTGGGACACTTGGAGTCCATAATAGCTCGTCCAACGCCTCTATCCTCCGAAATTTCAAGGATCTGGCGTTTAGCATCGGCCAGTTCGGTGATTAGCCGAGAATTTTCCTCAAAAAGATCGAAAGTTTTCAACTTTTTTCTGCGAAATTCATCTTTAGGTTGCTGAAACTTTTGTTTTGATTTTCAATTCTGCTTTGCGCTTCAGCTAGAGCTTTCTCGGCATCAAGGGATCTTCGCTCCAAGTCTTCATTCTCGGATAACAAAGTGCCAATTTTCAAATTATAATCGACGAGTTTCTTTTCATACCGAAGGAACGTTTGACCGATAAAACCCACATACTGAATTATAGTAGGAATGGAAATATTAGTATCATATGGTGAAAATAAAGAGGGATTTTCGGGTTGAGTGTTACCCTAAACATAGAGCAAGAAAGAGCTAAATAAGTATCTGATTCGCAGCAAGTCTCGGGGAGACGACTATCATAACCGCTTGCCTTTCGTATAAGCTCAAGCGTTTTTCTTTGTTTTTAAAAAGAAGGTCCGAACCATCAAATTCAAATTGGAACGCATGTTGTTCCGTCACAGATATTTCAAGCTTCCTGTTCTCGGCGTTTTTCTTCTTAGCAGCTTCAGCATTCTGATTTTTTGCTGCCTCCGTATTTTGTCTTTTTCTCGGAAGAAAACCTCGATTACTGCCAAAAGCTCCTTCAGGGTTAGATCTCTTCATTTTAGGAATGGGGTCGATTTTTTCCCAGTCTTCCCTTCCTAGAAGATTATTTGCAAAATTAGTTGTAGTTCGGAATGTAATTTAAGAATTTCGGAGAAAACATACCTGTCCAAGAAATGGCTCTATGGATATGGATAGGGAAAATGTCACCCCACCGAAGTTCTCCTTCTTTCTTGAGTTTTTCAAATTCTTCAGAGAAGTTTGGCGGGAGAGCTTAGAAGAAGCTTGGTTTAACTAAAACTATAACAAAATATGTGGTTAGAATTCAAACAAGGAGAAGAAGAGAAGACCTAGTTTTCTACCCATTATGATCTTCCAGTTTCGAAAAATCATGACATCAGGGTTGTAAACCGAAGCTTGATTGATTCGAACGTAAAAATAGCTTCGGAACCACGATTTCGTGTTTGAGGAAAGTCCGGTAAGTATTTTCCTTTTAGGTTTGATATCAATTTTGAAGGCTTCCTCTGGGTTTTCACATGCCGAGAAGTTCGTTAATTCCTCCAGTTTACAAGAATTTAGTCGAACGCCACACCGAGCAGCAAGCACCAGGAGTCCGGTAATAATTTTGACTGAGTTGGGTGTTAATTGAGACATTGTCATTCTCCGACGAGCGCATCAACTCACCATTGGTTGTGGGATTGGAAACCAGAGATGAGCTTCAGAGAAGAAGCTCTCATAGAGACAGACGTAACCCGGTAGCGAGGTCCAAGGTCTTTGGTCGAACCTCGGAACTAGGATCTCGATCTCGTCGGGATTCTGAGCCTTCCTTTTAATTTTTCCAATCTCGGATTTAGAAAAAAGAGAACATCCGACATCTTGGATATTCGGCCATGAGATTGTATTCCCAGAAACCGAAACCTTGGGATTGTTTCTTTCAGTCATTACTAAAGGAAAAAATATTAGTGGTTCAAAGAAGGGGTTCGGAGATTACTTCGGAGAGTGGAGAGTAGAGAAGTGATTGTGAGAAAAATTAACCGTGAATTTGGGATTATATAGGAAGTATGAATGATGGTTGACGCTTCTTTTTCTGCGTCGGAGGGATTTGATTAGCTATTGTTTCAGGCAAAAGGAGGAGTCGTTCCTTTTCATTTATTTTCGCCTCTTTTCGAAATGACACGTCGTAGAGGAGTTGAAAGGTTTTGAAGATATCGAGAAATTAGCGTGTAGGAGACTTTTCGTTTTCTGCGATCTTTCCCGCCATACTGAAGGACGAAGTTGAAGGAAAGAAAGGAGATTCAAGATTATTGAAGACGAAGATTACTGCAACCAAGCTTCATTTATATACAAGCTATTAAAATTATGGAAATTCGCCAACTCCATCCGAAGACATCCTCGGACGAACTAGGGGGACTTATTGTTGATGGTGGGGTTACGACCCCTTATCAATAGTTTGGCGATAATTGAGGTTCGGTCCCTACCGACCTTTCCCTGATGATTTATCAGGTTATAAGTCCCTTAAATAGGAATGGAACACTCGGCCCAAATGACCGAGGGACACCTCGGTGAATAATGATCGGATTTAGTGTCTGAAACGGGGGTGTAAACAACTTCGTCCTAAGCCGAAGTCTAAGCTCGGACATAATAATATCAAATCTTATCACAAATTCCTTGATCTTAGAATAATAGAATATTTCCATTTTTTCGAGGTTAACCCATGGGCTTAGATAACCGACTACTAGGATATATAAATACACACCCCCCTTTACTAATTTAATTCATTCAGAATCGTGGAGAAGAACTACTAGATTTCCTAGGTTTAATATTTTTCTTTGATAAAGTAAACTCGGTATTCCGAGTTAACACCTTTGTAACCTATATTATCAATTAAAAATTCTCTTTTTCGAGAGGTTTCTCTTTTTGTATTTTATTTAACTTATTCCAAAAACGAATTTATATAATTATAAATAATTAGAAGTTGAATCCAATCTCAACAAAACTGATGAAGATGATGAAGATCATGAAATTTACAAGTTTAAAATATACATAAGAAGTTGGATTCATGTGTGAGAGTTATATATATGAGTGTAATTTTCTTTGAATTATGAATCTAACTATTTTGTTTTACTTAATTTTATGTGAAAATTTTCCGATCATAAGTTTTCTCTTCAGTTTTCTTTGAATTTTTAGTTTACTATTCTATTTTACTAAGTTTTATGTGAAAGTTTTCTGATTATTAGTTTTCTCTTCTGAATTTTTAAATTATTATTCTATTTTACTTAGTTTTGTATTAGTAGGGGACTTTTACTATGTTTCTCGCTAAGGATTTGTTTTATTTTTTTCGTTTCCAGAAAAATAAAAATTTGGAGTCATTCACATGTTATTGTTATCTACTTTCCTTTTCTCTTTTCATTTTTTTTTCTTTTTTCTAAATATTGTTATATATTTTCGTGAGATTTATCCATCATGTCCCCTCTTTTTTGGTCTGAATATCCACATGTCCTATGTCAAGGCTAATATGACTAACATAATATTATTCCAGATTTCTACAATCGAGTACAACTCACGTCAACTTGATTCAATACTAATATATGAATTCTATGTGACTATATAACATCAGCCAAGTTGTGAACACATCAAACCTATCTTTTTTTAAATATAATTATAGTATCTCCTCATCGGAGAATCAGGAAAAAATATTTGGTATTCCCATATTAAATTTAATAAGCTAGTTTCTCTTATATAATAACATTAGTAAATAAAATATATAATCGGTAGATTAGAGGAACAGCTAATGTGAATGTGTAGTGCGCGTAGGACGCGCTTCAATGTAAGCTTTGAAAAAGGGAAAATATTAAAATATGAAACACGAGTAACGACGAATACACTGGATAGACTGTGTGTGTCTTCTGTATAAAATGAGACACGAGTGTCTCTCTTTCTCACAACTCATATCACCAAACTCAGATAACTCAAGAGACTTCTTTCCAGCAAATCTTCTTATATTTACTCCATCATGATCTCCGTAGTAATCATCACTGAGCTACTAGTCGAGTACACGATGGCTCTCGCTAAACTCACTGCCGGAATTCTTCCGAGGCGGCAAGGAGATAGAGACGTTATACGGATCGGCGGTTTCGCTTTGCCTTGTCCTCCTAGATCTTCACCATTTCCAGATTTCTCTGCTCATCTGGTTGACTTTTGATATGTGTGCAACGACCATTTTTGGATATTAAATTGTTTTTTTCTTCTTTTTTTAACGGATCTAACAGGAGATATTGACGGGACTTCTTTTTCTAGTTTTTTTAATCGCTCAAGAGTTTGTAAAAATATATCGAATTATAACAGAGATTATGGTTTTGATTTTCGAGTATATTCTTGGCTTTCACCAAAGTATTGCTCTCATTTAAGAAAAAAACTACTTTTAGTTATCAAGATCTCACCCTCATTTATGCAAATAAACTTTCAAAAATATATGTTGATAATTAATCTTCAGAAGTATCCTAAAAGCTTTACGAAATTCTATTGGATCCTTCATCCTTCCAAAAATCTTTTTCCAAACCGACCCATGCAAAAAAAACCACAAAATGATTTAAGAAAGTGAGCGGACTGTCCACAAATATGATTAATAATCAACATTGATGATTGCAGCAAAGCAAACCAATCAACACCTAAATCTAAAGCTTCTTCCAAAAAACGACTTTGTTTCGCATAATATGCTAAATATTTCTTCTCCGTTGTATTCTAAAAACGTAATTATTTTTCACTTTCGCTTATATATAAATTAAAGTACATTCATGGTAAAAAACCAAGCGTTTATAATGGTGGACGATTGCAGGTGGTTTAAAAATTTTTCAATAAATTATTCTAAATGTTAATAAACAATTACAAAAAATATAGAAAACCAAAAAAAAAAATTTGTTGTCTTCTATTAAATATTTTAATATCAAAATTAGATGTACCTATTATATATATATATATATATATACATTAAAAATATTTGTAATTTTCAATATAGTTAATATATTTCAAATGTTCCAAACCTCTAAAACTATATGTATTCAGTTATTTATTATATAATTATATTACAGTTATATTTTTTTCTATGTAGCTTTTGGTTTTTCATATAAAACTTATGTTCCTTTGGCAGTTTTATGTTAATTCGGGACTACATCAGCTAACACACTTTACCGAAATTATGAGCGACAACTCTTTCTAACCAAAGTACAATCAAAACTCAACACACTAAACCAAATTAGTTTTGCCATGTCACATCATCCAACTGCATAAATAATGTCGCTAGTCACCTAAAATCCGACGGTTGGGTTAACTCTATTTAACTACACAAAATTCGATTTTGAAACTTGAGTTAGATATTTTTCGAAAAATACTTCTTCATTGAAAGCAATGACGTGGATAAATGAATGAATACACAAATGGTGAGACCGATAGTCAAAACATATACATATATGTCTAACATTAAACATATGTTTGGACTTTAGTTGGAGATGTGTCTTTCATTTATCTCTTACCAAAATTTTCCGATATTCAATAGTTTGTCAAGCCAGACTCGAGGATCTTTATTTGAACCTGTTCTAAAATTTAAACTCCACTAAACACTTGTTTGAGACTTACATCTTGAGAAAACTTATAACTATACTGACATCATCTTACATCACCTCTTGAGCAAACTCATAACTATACGACATGCATCATCGTCTTTTGTAATTTGGCCTTTCAGTTAGTCATATTATCTTTTCAGACTTGAACTTTAATAAATATTCAGGATAAAAAACACATTTTGTCTTCCCAAAATACATCAAAATCGTGTTACTATTTCAAAGACACCTATCACCGACGAAACCCAAAGTAAATAATAAGATCCCAAATACTGAGTTTAGTTGAGTCAAATACATTTTTAGCGGCATTTATCTGTGCTCAATAAGAATTAAACATTGTCTTACTATTTCAAGATGTTTCTCCGATGATTAATCCCCACAAATTAATAGTTTGATATATTCTGAAAATCCGTTTAAACAATTTAGATAATAAATGTTTTTATTATTTAATATCTAGCTTATTGCCAGTTATAAAAAAAATTCACTATGTGAAATTCAGTTTTATCAAAATATTATGTTTTATTGTAACATTCTACCTATAGATTGTACCATCAGACACTAGGACAAGGGTAAAATGATTAACAATAATGCATTACAGGTTGCTATAATCGAGTACAACTCACATCAAATAGATAAGTGCCAAACTTATATGATTAAGAGTATATGTATTAATTAATTAATTGTATGTGATTGCATAACATCATCCAACTTGTGAACACGCCAAGTCTGATATATCCTTTATAATTTTTTTAACAGTTTTCTTTTTTTTGTATAATTTCTCCTCTCGTCGGAGAATCAGGACAAAATCTTTAATATCACCCGTCATATAGAATTGTAACAAGACCTCCAATTATACAAATATATCATATCATACTTGTACAAACAAAAGACAGTTCATAGATTCGCCAAATTTATCGTACACTTTATAAGATAAAATAAAATGGATATATCAATATTTTAAACGTAAATTTATATCGGATTACTTTATACGTTTACTTTTGTAAAGTTGTTTCTTTGAAATTACTTCTTTTCTCAACAGGTAATAACTTTTGAATACTATACCACAAAAAGATAAATTTAAAGTTTAGTGGCAAAATATGCATTATATAGTATACACGTATTATAAACTAATTAAGCTATAGATCGTATTATCACGAAATTTTAATAACCTTATTGAAAAGAAAATCAGCACTATCATTTATCATTACCAAAATGGAATAAACATTTCTCAATTTGTGTGTCATACTGTATTTTCATATAAGACAAGGCTCCACTTCATACTTTTATTTAACCCATGATTAGTTAACTACAATTTAGCCAGTGATAGTTTGTGGCTATATACCTACATCGACACAAATAGTCATGGCTCTATAACTATGTCTGCAATCGGTAGCCAATATGTGGTTACAGCTAAAAATAGTTATGGATTAGCCACAAGATTGTGATTAAATTATCCGATTGATGAACAAAAGTGGAACGGATAGATTAGCGGTTAACGGAAGTGTTGAGCGGTTGAGAAATAGTGCAAAACTGTGAGAGAAATCTGTTGATGAAAGCGGTGACAAAAAGCTGAGAGAAACATTTTTATTATAACTTTTAGAAACTCTTTTGTGATTAGTACAAACAAAAGCGTTTTATTTCAATCGTTTTGTTTTATGTTCACCAATCAAAGCAAATTTCTAGTAGAGATTTTTTTTTTTTTTTTGAGGGTAAAAAATGCATTGTTGGTTATCCATGGCTATGTTGCATATTTATACCTACTCATTCTCTATATTTTTTACTATCCAAATTAAAATGCATATTCGAAAGAAACATCATATATACATACGATATAACTAGATATAATGAGGCTGAGGTCAAGGTTCATGACCCCCTTAATAACAAATGGTAAAATTATGATTCAAACTCTAATAGCTTGAACTTCCGAAAAGAGGCAACTCAATTGGACTAAAGTAAAATTTACTCTACTCGCCAAACTTCAAAATATAAAATAAAAACTCGAGTCATAATGATGTGATAATCATAAAGTATTGTTCCTTTGTTGACAATGATGTATCTACTGAGTTTACTTGTATAATTATATTAGTAAAAAGAAAATTAGAGGAACAGCTAATATATACAATAGTGTGTAGTGCGCGTACGACCACGACGCGCTTCAAATTATTAAAATATGAAACACGAGTCCGTGTAACTACGTAGAGAGAGTGGAGAAACTGTTATATAAAGCGATAAGTGTGTCTCTTCCCCACAACTCATAAACATCAAAAAGTTTCATAGCAGAGAAAACTCATTAGACTTCTACATCATTCTTCTCCAGCGAATCTTCTAGTATATTCATCGATCATGATTTCTGTCGTAATCATCGCCCAGCTACTTGTTGAGTACACGACGGCTCTTGCGAAACTCACCGCCGGGATTCTTCCGAGACGGCAAGGAGACAGTAACGTTGTACGGATTGGCGGGTTCTCTTTGCCTTGTCCTCCTAGATCTTCACCGGTTCCAGATTTTTCTGCTCATCTTGTGGATTTCTGATTTGTGATGACTTTTTGAAAGATTCTTTTTCCTATATATTCTTTGTGATTCCTGAGATTTTTTTTGTTCCTCCTTTTGGATATCTGAATAGGTTAGAGAGTACAAATGTGTATCGAATTATAGTTGTGAAAAATTTATTATAGATCTCTTAATCTTCTTCCAGAGTTTCTCAATTTTTGAAATTAGTTAAAATGGCCTCATTTTACTTTTGATGAGTATTAGCAATTTGCAGAAAAATACGGAATAAATAGCCACACGAAAAAGAAAAAAAATCCCCGAAAAATAGATCACTGAAAATCTCGCCGAATTGTGTAATTCGTTTCGATATTGGTCAAAAAATCTCACAATTGAATTGATATTGGATAAAACGGCTAGCATTATCTCGGCAGCTAAGAGGTGGGTTCGAACCGCATTTAAAGCCCACCAATCGCTTTAAGTGAAGCACTTTTAGATTGAAATATTTTAATTTTTGTAATAATTTAATCGCTAAAATATTGCTTCATCTGTTTCACTCCTTTCACACTACTTTTATGTTTTTTAAAAAATGTCGTTTTAGAATTTCAATGGAAATTTTCACATAAAATACATTTTCTAACCTCAATATTAATATAAAAATATTATAAGAAAAATTTCAAGAGTCAGTTTCTACGTACACATTAATGATTTACAACTCTAATTTCAAGTCTCGTAATTCCAATACAAATGATGTACATCACCATTATTAATAAACTGAAGATTTTTAATTTGATATTCCACATCAAACAAAAAGTATGAACACTGTCACTAAAAATCTTTTGAAAATTTGCAGGGGAAGAAAATAAAGATGACTAATGAAGAGAAAGTGCTTGAATATAACCTCAAACATTTTTTGTTTGTCTCCACTTGCTCTTCATTAGTCATCTTTATTTTCTTCCCCTGCAAATTTTCAAAAGATTTTTTAGTGACAGTGTTCATACTTTTTGTTTGATGTGGAATATGTTTGACAAACAAAAGATTTTCTAACCTCAAACATTTTTTGTTTGTCTCCACTTCTAATATTTGGTTCCATTACTTTTTCCTTGGTAGGAAAAAAAGTAGAACACATAAAAAGTTTACCTCCAATTTTTTTGTCTCGATCACAGAAATCTATTGATCTTATAACTAAAATAAGTGATTCAACGTGACTAAATTAATTAGTGTGAAATACTAAAAGGTGAATGATACAAATAATTGAATGCTCTATAATTATACAAACGTAAACCAAAAGAAACAGTAATGTAATTACATAGAAAATATAAGGATATAAAAGAATTTTTATCTTGTTTCTTAATTTGTGTGAAGAATGCCAAAATGACACTCTTTTTGAAAGAGAGAGGGAGTAGTAACTTTGATTATTATTATTACTAAATCAATACTTCTTTCATCTATCTTTTACTATTTTCAAATGCAATACAGCCTCATTAAACAAAAAATTGTTGACAAATAAAGCACCAAAAACTTTGATCTTAAGCAAATATTGTTAGATAAATGTGTTGTTTCATGAAAAAGTTTGTACCTTTTTTAACACTAAATGAAAAGTTATTTTTTTTTTTATCTACCATATGGCCGCCACTCAAAACTAAAACTTAGAATATGTTTCTTGGTCAGTGTACGGCAGCTCCCTCATCACCAGCAATAGTCTTGTCACAAAATGATAATCTAAAGCTATTTGTTTCATCCTTGAGTGAAAAGCAGAATTTACAACAAGATAGGTCGTCCCGATGTTATCGCAGTATATAATGGGAGCAACGGGTAGATCTATCTTCATTTCTGAGAGAATGGAACATAAACAACGTACCTCAGAGATAGTGAAGGCAACAACTTGATATTCGGCTTTGATGGAGGATCGAGCAACGCCACTTTGCTTTTTAGAAGACCACAAAACATGATTGGCACCAATGTAGATAAGATAACCGTTGGTGGAGACATAGTCGTTGGTGTCGCCAGCCTAATCAGCGTAAGAGAACGCATGAAGAGTGAGAGGTGATGATGCTTTTATTTGAATACCGTGAGTGATTCTTCCAGCAAGGTAGCGTAAGATGCGTTTTGCTGCTACCCAATGATTTTCACTTGGTCGATGCATGAATTGAGAGAGTCTATTGACTGCGTAGGCGATATTAGGGTGTGAAACAGATATATTGTAGGCTACCAACAATAGACCTGTGTTGAGCAACATCTGTTGGCGGGGAGCCATCGGTGAGCGTTAGCTTTGGTTTCACATGAACAGAAGTTGCAACCGGTTTTGTGTCAAGCATGTTTTTTTTAACAAGAAGATATGCGATGTATTTTCGTTGCATTAGATGAATGCCATCCATTGTGCGTTGAACCTCAATCCCTAGAAAATAATGAAGATCAATAGGATCTTTGATGAAGAATCTCTCAGCAAACGATTGAAGAACATGTTCCAGGTGTTGAGTGTTGTTGTCGGTGAAGATGATATAACTAACGTAAATGAGGACATATGCGAACGTCGTGGTTTTATAATGAACAAAAAGAGATGTATCAGCAAGAGAGTTGATGAATCCGGTAGCAAGGGGATGTTGTTTAAGAGCCATAAAGTGCAAGAATTGATTGTGATGTATTTTTGTTTGAAGTCAAAGCTTAATCTCAAGTTTTAGTGTGACACATATTCAGAAACCTGGTATTGGGTTTAATCATGGACTTGCCATTATTACCTTTATTATTCTGTTATGAACTGAATTTGATTGACCCTTACTAGTCGTTATATTTTAATATTGACAAAAGAATTCCTTTTGCTCGTTTGGGTCATTTTAGTTTGGAGTTTTATTTGTTAGTTCACTCGAGAATATCTTGTTGGAAATGCCATATTGGGGATGAAGATTTAGGGTTAGGAGAGCGATTCGGTTGATGATGTCACCGGGGGGTGGGGGAATCTCTTGTGAGAAGAGAGAGAGGGTGAAGTTTCTGGAAGACACAAATGGAGGTTTGTTTCTCAAAGATTGTAACACTCAAATAAAAAATACAACAAAAGAAAGGAAGAGAGACCACACGATTGAGTTCGTGAATAAAAAAGAAGTTCAAAAAACTGAGAAAGCGTGAAGAAAGGTTCGAGTAACGTTGAGTCGAAAGAAAATGATGGCGCACAAGGTTTCATGTTGTTTTGAAAGAATTTTTGGAGGTAAGAAAGAGAAGATGTGTAAGATTATGGGAGAAATATTTGATCAAGAAGTGATATGAAAATAAGGTTTTGAGAGGGATCTAATAGGAGAGAATATGATGAACTTCTGAGAGATTATGAAATAAACATAATGTTTTCTTGAAAAATCCTATATAAAGATACAAAAATAAAATTAGGGTTATGATGGATGAAGACGTGGTTTTTGTGCGAAAAATCTAAGGAAAACTTGAATGAGAGAAAAAAACTTAGTCTAAGAAAGTGAGTAGATGCTAAGAAAATCACGATCTCCTTCTTATAATGAGAACGATTTGTATTTATTGAGAATACATGTCCCTGTATAAGGATAGCCCACATGATTAGTATTTTTCACCTTACTTTCTTATTTTCTTTGCCATCTAGCCGACAAAGTAATCCTAAGATTCTGAAATCTGTATAAGGAGAGAAGCCATTCTTCATACCATATGTTTTCTTGTGCATTTTTATTGTAATTATAAAGTCTTAGTGTCAGAGTCATTCGATGTGCCGTTGATGTCTCCAAGGTGTATGGATCACTAGTATCATGGATGTGCGTGTTAGTTTTGACATTTCGCACTTGCAACATTTCTTGACTATTTGATGAAGATAATTATCCTGCAATTCATTTTACAATAGTTTAAGATATTTATCAAATAGGAAGATGCGTTGTTGATTTGAGATTTTACTCAAAATCGTTTCAGAATCTCGTGTTTTTCATATCTTTATATATATATCCCTTACACCTATGGTTGAGTTTTTACCTTCCCCTTGAGACTTTTGTTGCATACAGTGTTGTTGACCTCCGACAACGATCTATTCAGGCGGATTTGGGGTTCTTAGGGAACTATGCCCTCAGGATCACGCCTAAATGTAAGGATACTTGAGAAACTATTTTTTGAGGATTTTAGACTTTTTGGGTAGAAGGATTTTTTCTCAACACCTATAATTGTAAACGTGACTGATGTGTAATCTCTACACATTCTCACATTTTCACATTTCATTAAGGATTTACCATTAATAATAAAATGCACAAGATGATAAAATATGAAATTAACAAATTACTTATTATTTATCCCATATATTTTAATTTTATAACTAGAATAAACAAGATTTCATTCATCTACTAAATAGAAATTGTGTTGTTCAAATGTTTTGTAACTTATTTAACTAATTTAGTATAGAATTCTCTTATTTTTTGATAACTCAGGCAATTCGGATCCTGAAGGACCGATGACACAACTCAATTAGGTCCTTTTCGGACACCGATACCGAGGATCAAGACTAGCCGACTAATCTTGAAACCCAGAGAACCATGTGAAAACTCTGGTGGTCAACCTAAATTAAACTCATGTGACGGGGGTTCCAGTTGGAACTCCTTTACCACTTGGACCAACACAAATTGGTTCAGTATATAAATTTTTTTAGTAAGTTTGTTGTTTCGTAATCAATTGTTGCACTATTTTGCAAATTGAGCACTATTTTGCAAATTGAGCTGATCCGTAAATGTAAAAGATATTGTGAAGACAATTTTTATCTTTAATTTATGGTTGTCAAATTGGCAATCCCCGTGTCCCTACTAGTATGTTTTATGTGTAAATAACATAATACTTTTTGTCAATACCATAGGAGTAATATTTATGAGTTTCCAAAAAATCAAAAAACGTTTCAAATCCTTGAAACTAATTTCAGACCAATATTTTTTTGTGGTCATGATTCACACAAATTCCTAAAAGAATGTTTCCAATCATTCCAAATATTTTTGAGCTGTTATATGAAATTGTATTTATATTATTATATTATTGATGCATAAGAAAAATCAATATCTTATAGAATCTTCTAAACTTAATGTAGACAGATACGGTGAATACATATTTATGAATTTTTTTTATCCATGAGGATGGATATTAAAGAAGGCAGCTAATGGTATTTGGTAACACCGAGTAGTACCGTCTTCTCGCCAACAATAGAATTTTCTGTTCCCACCGCGTGACACGTGTCTTATTATTCATAAAAACAAAAACAAAAATAAAATAAAGGAAATACGTGTACGAGTAGCTAGCTCTTGGACCACTGCGACTTAAAATCATCGACTATATAAAGAGATGAATGATGGAAGTGTCTCTCAATTCTATTACCATTTCTTAAGAGATAAGAATCTTCAGAAACTTCCAATTCCTTCTTTCTTCTCCGATCATGATCTCTGTTGTAATCATCACTGAGTTACTTGTCGAGTACACGGCGGCTCTCGCTAAACTCACCGCTGGGATTCTTCCGAGGCGGCAAGGAGGTAGTAACGTTGTACGGATCGGCGGTTTCTCTTTGCCTTGTCCTCCTAGATCTTCACCGATTCCTGATTTCTCTGCTCATCTCGTCGATTTTTAATCTGCACGGAGCGCAACGATCGTCTTTTAGATCTCGATTTTGATTTTTCTTTTTGTTTCTCCGGATCTAATAGGAGTTTTAGCGGCCGAGACCTTTCTTTCCCCATTGTCTCTCTTTTTTTTTTAGATTTTTTTTTCTGAACTTTTTTCTCTGGATTTTGAATCGCTCAGAGGTCTGTAAAATTGTATCGAACTATAATGGAGATAATGATTTTGATGAAATCTTGATCGTCTTGTGTGATTCTATTTAGGTCCTGTCTAATTAGAAGTTGGCCATTGCTCTGACTTAAACTTTTCTGGTGATGAGATTATCTCAAGCCGAAATTTTGTATCTGAATTATGTATTCACCAAGTGGGTTTTGGTCCGTGGTTTCCTTTGTTTGGTTTCCTTTGATACAAAGGAGTCCATTTGAAATGAGTGATTTTCGAATTATTTGGAATGAGTGATTTACGTCTAAATGTGTTATTATCAACTGTTGGTTCTGGATATTAGAAGAGATTTCCGGATATTAAAAGAGATTATGAATCAAAAATCTAGAATTTCCAAGATTTTAAAAAAAAAAAATTACAAAAAAATTATGTATTTGTTTGACATATTTTGGCAGTGGGCAAGGCATTTAATTGATGGCACTTAATACATAATAGAAATAAAAGTCCTAGTTACTAAAATGAAAAAAAGCACACATATATTGCCAAATCGTTGGAGAGTTCGAATTTGATTTTTGTTACTGTGATAGATGTTCTAAATAGCAACAAAATTCTTTTTTTTTTTCTCTCTATTATTTTCTTTCTTCAAAGGTTTAACATAAAGGTCTACATTCCATTGAGGGAGGAGTTGTTAACATCCGATGAGGCTGTTTAACTTTTTATAGATGACCTGCTTCAACATTGTTAACTCTACGAATAAAAGAAAATCCATATAAAATGAAATGAAGAAAAAGGTTTATAATGTCTTGTATCAACACTTGTGAGTTGACGGCACTAAATAATATAAAAATTTATCCATTAGACTACTGAAGTCAAGATTCGAATCCAATATGCTAAAAAAAAAAATTGTAGTTACAGTTAAAAAAACAAAACCTTGTCTCCCGATCGTTAGGGGTGAACAGGGGTGAACAAATTATCCGAAGTCCCATCTAAAAATTCAGATATCCAAAGTGTTCGGATTCGGATCCAAGTAGTAAAATTAACATATTTGGATCTAGATCTAAGTAATACTTTTGTTCTAATACGGATAGTGGATCCGACCTCTTTTATAAATTATAATTGTGCTATTGTTTAATTGATTAAATTTTCAAGTTAAATAATGGACTATACCAATATATTATGGTAAAAAAAAAACAAATTTATCCATATATATTAAATTTGTGGCTCATGCACTATTTGATCCACATATAAAACGAAAAAAAAAAATTATAGCATGTGTCGAAGAATATTGTGGCGCATAGCTTTTGGTTGTATTTTGGTTTTACAAAATGATATGTTTTAGAATTTTAAAAATATTTTGAAGTTTTCATTAAGAAGTTTAACTAAAAAAAAATCTAATACATTTATAATAATAACTTACGGATTCGGTCGGGTACCCGTGGATATCCAAATTTTTTTCCGGATACCCGAATATCCGATATCCGAGGTGTCCAGATCCGGATCCGGGTAGCTAAATGACGGATCCGAGGGGTTCGGATCCGGATCTGGGTAGGACGGATCCAAGGGGATCAGATCCGGACCAGGGTATCCCGAATTCCCCGGCTATCCGACCCGTGCCCACCCCTACTGGTCGTATGGATAGAAGATAAATGATACATTCTTTTCAAGCACTTTGGCAACTTAAGCGGAAGGGATAGGTGATTCTCCATGCTTCTTTCCATTTCTTTGTGAATAAGCATTTGAGGATTTTCATAAGGAAAAAAACTCACTTATCCAAAATATTATCCGTGAGGAAATCTTCAAAACATCATCCCATAGAAATGAGAACTTGCATCCCGAGAGTTTCTGAAACTCCGAGTTTCCATATCATACTTACAAACGCACATCACATCTCCGATATTCCATCTCACCATTTGAGTACTTGGGAAAGTGTGTAAAAAATAACCAACCAAGTGATGACTGAATATCTTGACATTGCATAATGAAACCAAACTTCTTTCGACCAATCACAGGTTAGAGAGACAATCTTAATTTTTTGTCTAAGTATCTTTTGAAATGAACTGAGCTATGAAATTTTCAGCCCTATTCTTCCATAAAAAAGCAATCATCGACAACAACCTACCCATATCGCACATTTTCGATCGCATCCTTGATATTCCTCAGCAGCTGAGTCCAGTGTCTTCTCCGCCGGTGAGTTAGAAAAACAACCTCCATAGTAGCATAAATACCAATTTACAAGTCATGATGTCTGGTGAACTGTGAGAGTAAAGATTCTACCAACATTTTTAAGGATTTTAGACATGAAATCTCTTAGAGTCAGCCCTGGAGCTGAGGGTTTTGGATTCTTATCACCATGGCCGTCCTTAGGTCATATGGTACCTAAAACACACATAAAATTTTATGCCCCAACACTGCAAAAAAAAAAAAAAATTTCCTTGTTTATCTCAGCTTTAAAAGTTTCATCAGTTTTTTTCCTCATCACATATTTAAAGCATCATCTGTTTGAGATTCCACCAATTCATCTTGTCTATCCTTTCTCTTCATATTTAAAAATTCACTTGCTTGATTTATGATTCTATTTTGCGACAACATTTCATACAAATCGAAGAAAAAATTTAAAATAACTTTGATTTACTTATGAGAAAAAAAAACCAAAGCAATAACAACTAAATTATGAAAAACGATCAGTTATCGGTTTGAGAATGATAGAATTTTTTTTGAAACGCACACATAAAATTTACTAAGAAAAAAATAAAGAAATAAGAATAAGAATAAAAATTTTGTCAGTTGTCAATAGAAGAAAAAAGAAACTTAGTTTTGTTTTTTTAATTGAATTATTTTTCTTATAATTTTAATTATTTAATATAGTGTATAAATGAATAAACGAAATTATGATTGACAAAAGAATAAGAAACAAAAACGAGTAGAATATCATATATAAATATATATATATATATATATATATATTAAGAAATTTAATGATAGACACTAATGGGTTTCGAATCCTGCACTAAGAGAAAATGCAAAACAGCTCAAGCCACTGCACTGAAGGAATATTACAACATAAGTGATGCCCCTAAAATATCTATAGTTTTCGATGCCTAAAATTCTTATTTTATGAATTTTAGCATATGGCCGACCCTACTAATTACATTTAGCTTTCTGATCCATAATTTAATAACAAAAATATGGGCTTCGCCTTCGCCGCTTAATGAAGAGCTAGAGTTTCTGCCATCAGTGTTCATGATACATTATTGTGATATTGATGGCATATGATTCCAAAATAGGAACTTCTGGTTGATAGTTATTTGAGATATGTTCTTACATATCTAATCCATATGACATAGTCCCAATTGAAATATCCAAGAAAAATCAACAAGCAGCTTAGCTTACAATGTACAGAAGGGTGAGACTGTAAGGGAAGGTCTTGAAGAGGTATGAGGATATGTTTGAATCTGGTTTTGATCATGTTCTTTGTGCAAAGATTGAGAATCTCATATTTCTTTTTGTATTGTCTTTTCTTGGAGTAGGATTGTTTTCTAGCATTCCTCGCCTTCTAGATATTCTCTAGTATCTAAGGAGTTAAGGGGAACAGACTGTGGGTGACATTTTTATCAACCGAAAGACTTTATTAAGGAGGCTCTGTATAGAGGTGATCACTATATTGACATCCTTTAATATTTTAATATTCAGGTCTGTATAGAGATGATCACTATATTGACATCCTTTAATATTTTAATATTCAGGTCCCCACATCTTTTATCGACGGTGTTGGCCAGTATCATCTTAGGTTGGATCCTATGGGTAACACTTTTAGTTTACCTTTCATAGGAAGTTTTTGAGTTTGAATGTTGTGCGCAGACGTTAAATTCCTCAAATCTAATTGAATACTTTCCGCTTGACAGGTTTATGATATAACCGTGTTTTTATGGGTTTCTAACCAATATTTATATAGTCTATTAGAGTTTTTTTTTAGTGTCTAGAGTGTGTTTTATAGGTTTTATAGGTCTAAAGATGAATTTGAAGATTTTGGAGCAAAAAGGATAAAAAACGAAATGGAGAGACAAAAACTAAGTTCCAGAAGTTTGGCATTTGTAGGACCACTTATCGGATGATCGAGAAGACTATCTATATATCAAAATGAAGGTACGGAAGTTAGCTTTCATCTCCAACTGGTTTAAAGTCGTTTGTTGTCTGAATCTCGAGTTATGCTCGTTTTATTGAAGACATGTCAAATCTGGCGGAAATTGACGAGAGAAAAAAAAAATTTCAATTTCCTATTTCTGATGGGCTTTGATGTTTCCAATTCTTTTCCTAAAGACCCAAGGACGTCCAAAGACTTATAAATACATATTTAAAGCCATTGTTTAGGCTATGCTTTATTTTACTTAGACTTTTTAGAGAGAGATTGTTTTAGGGTGAAGAAGAGATATCTAAACCCTATTTGTTTCTACTCTTGAATCTTTGATGCTTTATATTCAAAACATGTTTGTGTTTAATTCAATCATGTTGGATTAGTTTGCTTGTTAGGTCTAGGGGTTCCATATAAGATTGATGAAGAATTGTTGACGCTTTTAAACTGTTAGGGTTTATCTTAAAGTCTTCCCCTTTGATTGTTCTTAATTACTTATTCTAGATTGATCACCTGGAATGAAGCCTTTAGATAATTATCAGATGCGAAAGTATTGTTAATTGCTGGATCTATCTTAGGAGAGCAAAGTGGCCTAAACACGTAGGAAACTCGGTTTAGGGATCTTATGAACCAATCAACTTGTGTTCATTGCATATTTAAATTCGGAAGGTTCGCGTAGGAAACTTGGTGCCTTAATCTCTAGGTATAGGTGTCTTGTGCAACGAAAGTTGGCGAGCACATATTTGTATTTGTAGTTCTAGACATCACTTCATAGAAAACCCTAATAATTTTGTTAGTCACAATTTGGATTATTCTTAGGAATACCCTAGGCTTAGCGCTTTTTTCAATCTGATTTACAACCGTTTATTTTACATTGTTTTGCTGCTTTTATTTACAATTTACATTGCCTAGTTTTATCTGAATCTGAAAAAAAACTGTTATGTCTTACCAAGTCTTTTTGGATTCAACGCCTAAGTACTACAATTGCATAAACGTGCACTTGCGGTTCTTTCTAGGGATAAAACTAGATCGTATCAGTTTACTTGAGAAATATGCAAAAATGTGTGGTTAACGAAAATCTAAGAATCTAATGCCTAAAACATACCATATTACTAATATATCAGGAATCGATCTCGAAACCAATTTACGTATCTTCTCATACTGTGGCAAGTTTCCGTTTAATAACATATTTAATCCATGAGTTCATTGAGATTAAAGAAGGTCACAAACCCTTACACTGAAATTTTCTTTTAATGGAGGCATATTGCCAATATGAAATTTTAGGAATAGATAACCATTTGTCTCCTCGACTATTTATGCTGTTACCATTTCCCATGATCCAAAACAGGGCCTAAATGAAAAATTTCCCAACATGCAAGGATTACATGTCATTTATGTGAGGAAAATGCTAGAATTTCATACACCATGAAGAAGGAGAATAAGGATGATTTTTCAAGTAAATCCAATACAACATGGAGTCTGGTTAATCAATGATCCCAACTAAACTTAGCAAGAAATGCATCATTAGAAGTTTGAATATTACAAAACGTGAGCCCACCCACTAGTTTTAGGTGTGATGGTCTATTACATGATACCATGCCATTTCGTGTTGGACGAAAATTTTGTGTAAGTACACTGGATTTGCTCACATAAGAACATGGTAAGTTTGAAACACGACATCACACATGTCGAGATAGCGAGGATGAATTGAAGCATGACTTATTTGTTAGCAAGCGTGAAGCCAAACTATATGAACATTTTCAGATTTAATTAATGATTACCATGATGAATATGTATTTTTACGTCTACCTAGGTGTTTAGGAAGCCCAAGATACTTGCCAATTCTTTCCTCACTAACAATATCAAGGGATTCATTGACTTTTTTCTTAAGTTCCAGCGGGGTGTTTGAGGAATACGTAATGGATGATTTGATAGGTTAATATTTTACTCTGAGACTTTCTCATACCAGCCAAGAATTATCACAAGCTAGAGCAATTAGGGAAGTTTGGTTTTCAAAAAAATATAGTATCATCCGTGAATAAGAGGTATTTATAGGAGGGCTATTGCGGGTAAATCATATATCTGGTAATCTTCCTTGTTCTTGCGTTTTAGAAAAAGTCTCGACAACAAATCCACAAAAATTATGAAGAGATAAATAGAGAGTGCCTTGTCGAAACTCTCAAGAGAGGGATAATTTCCCTTGTGAAACTCAATTAAGGAGCAAATAGTAGGAAACATCACTCATGCATTCCATTATCTACTCAATCCACCGAGCGTGGAAACCAAACCTAAGGATTACCGCTCATGAAAAATTCCATTCAAATCGATCATGTTCTTTACTCATGCATGTCTCTACCACCATTTAGAAATATTTTTTAGCTTCAAAAGCTTGAAGATAGTGAAGGATCTCGTGAGTAATGAAAATATCATCCAAGATGGCCCGATCCAGAACAAAGGGTAGTGGTGGCTTGAAATCAAATTGGGGAGGAGGGGATGAAGTCTTCTTGTGAGGATCTTGGAAATGGTTTTATGATGAAATTTCAAAGAGCAATTGGTTTATCCCCCAAGACTTTCCAAGGAGCCAATTTTTTTCAAATGAGTCGTATATTGGTTTCATTTTATCTTTGGGGGGGGGGGAGGTGGTGGTTATTCATCTTTGATGTTTTCAACAGAGTTTCTTATGATGGTCTCAAACAAAGGGAAGTGTGAAGTCTAACATATTTTTGGAGATCTTGTCCCATAAACTGGTTTATGAATGTGATTCTCTATCAAAGAGATCACAATTATCTCTTGTTGCTTTGATCCACTTTTGATAAAGTAGTCTTTGTTATTTTCCTCGATTTATCATACCTTCACATCATGGTATATTGCTGATTTTGCATTTGCAATTGCATAGAAATAACATGGGTCCATGAGCAAAGGCAAGGTTAGCCTTTCTAGTGCCTAATATCCTAGAAGTTTCTTTTGACTTTCTCGACGTCGACAAGGATAGATAAGGATTTATTAGGGTCCTTGATGGTGTAATGTGAGAATAGTTTATAGTGGTCATTTAAAACGATTTTTCATGAGAACCTCGGAACATATCCCATCTGTTGGGGATCAGTAACTCTCCAAATAGTCTATATGAAAGGAATATTTATCTTCATTGAAGGATCTTCGAGTCATGTTACTTCGAGTGGATGGGAACATCCATCCCCACCCTTGACCATCTGCCTCTCTTTTCTGATTGGGTCGGGAGTCCCATATTCTTAGATCCTCTTCGATCTTCTTGTATTCTCTTACCTTCCTCGATTATGTTGAGGTTTTTTGTTGATTGATTATTATGAGTTGTCGAAGAAGTTTTGGGATAATTTTTCTCGTGAAAGAGAGGGAAACAAGTGGAGTATTTATTTTCCAGCTACTCGTATTCGAATTCAACATAAGTGATTTCTCCAGTAATATCTTACTTTAATTTTTTCATAGCCAAAATTGGGCTAAGCTCTTTTCCTATCGTGCGGAGGGTTTGGTTGGTTTAGAAGTGGAATATGGTACTCTGGATCTTCACCTAAAAGACAATTAAAGCAGGGAAATAGTTTAAGAATATAGACAGTAATCTTTGCAAGATAATTAGCTTTTTTTTTTTTTTTATAGTGATAAAGATCCTTATTTTACAATATATTGCATCTTCTCCTGTTTCATATTTGAATTAAAACTTTTCAAGTATTAGATCTCTTCGAGTGACTTTTTTTAGACTCCAGAACCGGAGCAAGAATTCCACTACCGCAGGGAATGCTAAATTAATGGTTTCGTCATTGTAACCATAAGAGTACTGTGATGCTATTAGAGAAAATTTTTTACTTTTAGGAATACAAATCGGTTTGAGCATTTGGTAAATCTAGCAGTTTATTTTTCCATTTCAAGCATGAAGTTACACTGTAACATCTTGAGCAGTTTGTACAAGCATGAGCCCGACCGATGAAGCTACTTAGAAGGAAAAATTTGAGCCTTGGGATGAGAAAAACTAGTAATAGAGGGCCAGTAACATGAAGGAGACTGGAAAATGTTGCATTCGGGGTTGAGATAGGCAGGGCAACCTTAATTTTTTCTCCTATCAATGGATAATAGCAAGAAAGTTCACGTAAGATTTGTAGTTGCACATTTAGTTAAGAGGTGAGTCTTCTTATTCAACAAATTCATAGTGAAAAATGAAGATTTGAGTCGAGAATTTGTGACTATATCATCAAGGAAAAGGGTCAGCCCTAAAGTTGGGCTATATAAACTAGAACCTTAGTAATATGACGGAAAACAAGGCGAACGGAGGTTGAAATCTCGTTAGAGAAGGGAAAAAGGAATATAATTTCTACTTTAACTAAATAAAAGTATATGAACATTGTTGGGTCCGATTGGTGAACAAAAGCGGAACGAATATTTTAACTGTTAGCGGAAGTGGTGAATAGTGGGAGAAAGATTTGATTACTATAGACAACGACAAATAGCAATGATGGTAAATTAAATGCATCGACTTCCCGTCGCGTTTAGTGTCTAGTGGCAGATACACTCTGTTTTTAAATTTGATGCTCTTTTTCATGCTCTTGGTTTATTTCTTTTCAGTTGTAAATAAGCTACTATTTCGATCAATAAAGTGAAATTTTATCAAGAAAAAAAAAATTAAATGATAGAGAAGAGAAGAAAATTTAATATAATATTTTTTTTTTTATGAAAAATGCTAAGAGTAATTGTAAAAGAGTGATTAAAGATACCAAATAAGATCAATATAGTTATAAATTTGGTCCCCTCCAACATGACCCCGGTGGTTGCATGTTGCATCCGACGGTGAGTGAGAATGTGAGATGTCTCTTATTTCCATTTTGGAAAAATGTTTGTCATTGAACTCAAGAGTCAAGATAATACGAGCTTAATTCCCCTATCAATATGTGATCATTATACAATAATCACATATTAATTGCAGAATTGAGTTATTCTAATCAGAATTTTATGTCATTTTCGTCCGATTTCAAATATGCAACATAGTAAGAATTAAATTCATTATTTAATACGTTCACTATTAACATCATTCTTTAATATTTGATTTTTTTTTATCTTTAGTTTTGTAAATTGCATAAAAGTTTTTGTAGTAATATACGATGCTTTAACAGATCTAAAATGTTTTGTTTAGTAATAAGGATTTTGATCGAGTAAGATAGAATCTAAAACCGTGCTGGTCATCTAACATCCACAGAAGAGTTTGCAAAAGAAAATTCATAAAGCCGAAAAGTCAGGCCTTTCGTCTTTCTTTAATGTCTTTTGACATGAAGTATGGACCATTTGATCATCTTCAGGCCTCACAGTCTTTTAAGTGGATTCACTAGTATCTTAAAAATTGACATATGTGGTTATTTTCACACTTGATATGTGGTAGGGTATATGGCAACTCAACTCTAATTTCTCATATAATTGAAAAAAACCAACTACTAAGAGAAAACCTATATCTTCTTTTAAACATTTTATTTTTTGATGAAAAGTGTCTACGTTATAATTTATAGGTGCATGTATAGAAAGGGGGGGAAGAGATATTGAGAAAATTGAATGGGAAAAGAAAGGTTAGGTGGATAGATAGACGAGAGTTCAAAGCAAAAGGGTGTGGAATTTTTGGAGACAAAAACAGAGACATCAAACTACTCGCAGACGTGTCTCTATATTTAGGATTAAAGATAAGTGGTTGTGGTGAATTCCTTCCTCTTCTTTTTCATGTAACTTGCAATCCCGAAACTAAGTCTGGGCATATTTCTCGAACTGAAAACCTGAATCTGATTATGCTTCGAAAAACCGGTTCAATGTGGATAAAAGTATGTGTTAGTAACCGATTAGTACATATCATCAAGATTTATTGGGTTTATGATTTACTCAAACCGAAACCGAAACCAATATCCGATTAAACTGAAATCAATAGATAAGATCAGGGTCGTTGATTTTTTTTCCTTAACACAAAATTTGTTTTATTCTTGTTCTTATTCTCTTTACGTAGATAAGAAAAATGAATTTTGTTTTATTCTTGTTTTTATTCTCTTTACGTAGATAAGAAAAATGAAGATATCAAATCAAAAGATGAGATTAGAGATTCTTGATTTTTTGAATTATTTTTTTTGTCTTTATAAATAAGTTCAAGAAGAAATATGAAAATTCATAGTCAAGTGAAACATTACATAAAATTTTAGTTTAATATTTTAATTTTTTTTACTGATCCGGATATCCACAAATAGTTTAATAGTTGTATGAGTATCTGGAAGCTACGGATCTGGATCCGGATCCGAATACTTTTTTTGGATATTTGGAATCCTTCTCACCCCTACATGCTACTATTCCATTAAAGAATAAAGAGAAAAAAAAAAGGAGAAATGGATGTTATTATATTTCTAACCTAGGTAAAAGATATTTGAGAAATTTAAATATCTACGAAAATCAAGGTACTTCGATCTAGTTTCCCATGGCTATATTGATCTCTTTGGGCATCACACAACAAACTATTATTTGATGAGAGAACCTTCATGGTAGAAGAAATGATGAAAATAACTCGATGAAAATAACTCGAAGGAAGAAAGAAAGTGGTAGCGACCTCTACTTCAAGACAAACTTCCTCGACTCTAGTTCCCGACATATCCACTAGAAAGCGGTTCTCATAACTTCAGTTAGTTCATCTTTCATAACTGAAATCATGACAGTACATGAAACAGTCAGTTAAATCACTTAAGATTGTAAATATTTCGATTTTTTTCAAACTCAAAAATCTTAATAAATTTCATCACACCGGATTAGGCAACAACGAAATATACGAGATTTTTCACGATATTTTCTAAATTGCCAGCAAACTCGAATCTATTTAATTTCTTTTCTAGAAAAACCAATGTTAAGGCCAATGTACTTGCAAAAAATGATTAAAACCTCTATTTCCGTTTTTATTGTAACTTTTTTTTACAAGAGGGGATAAACTTTGTTTTAAATAAATTAAGTTCTTGTTTGCCAATTAAAAAATCAATCACAGCCCCAATCTAAATCCCATATCAATTACAACCTCAATTTAAATCCAATATCAACCACTACAAGCCGATTTAGCACCAGTGTTTCTTTTACCTCATGAAATAATATTCCAAAGAACTAAAGCGCATCTATAAAAAAAATATTTATGGCGAATATGCGGTTCAAAATATTTAAAATATGCATATTTGGAGAAAATATAAATTATTTAGGCAAAGTTTTGTCATTATAACGAAAAAAGACACGACAAAAATAAAATGTCATTTTCTTTGTTTCTTTTTTCTGTCCTGTCCTTTTCTAATTAAATTGAAATCGAGGAAAATAAAGATAGATATAAATAAAAGTATAGTACAACAATAATGATTTAAATTTAACAGTTAATAGTCATAAATTGGATCAGTGCATGAAACTCTGGTTTGGAACTAGAAATAACAAGTTTCTTTAATGGCTTCTATAGAGTAGGAATCTGCATTATTTGTGAAAAAGGTTTTTTTCATTTAAACAAAATTTTACATATTTTTCAAAATAAATTAAAAACAGTCAAAGTATGAACAGTATGATAAAGAGACCGTTTACACGCAATTCAGCAGTTCATGTGTGGATCCACCTACCACCCTCAATCATTACTCCCAATTTAGTAACATTAAAATGTAAATTTAATTTAAGTGTTAACTATAAACTTGTTACTGCTGTTATTGTCACTATATTAATTTGTTGGACCAATTTTGACATGTCTAGTAAAGAAAACGAAAACATGTCAACTTCCAACAATATTAATACTAACTAGAAATTGAGTTGCGCAAAAACGCGCAGCTTTCATACTATATATATTTTTAAACTATTTTGTTTTATTTTTTAATTTGCATTAGAATTTCAAGAGGTCATTGTGATAAATATATTTAAATTAATAAAATTTAACACTTTATTTTAACTTTTATTTGTCTCTAGTTATAATATTTGAAATATATAGATTTTTTTTGACATATGATGATATTTTGTTTTGTAATAGTAAATAAAAATTTGAAGATTTTTCGAAATAAGATGTGATTTTAGTGATTAATGTTTTTAAAAAATTCTAATGGATGACTTCATAACAATTTGAATATTAAATTGTTTAAATCTATGTAAGTAAAAATAGTTTAGAAAAATAATTAAAATATCAACAATATATAAATATATATTGTATCTACTGATACTTCTTTTCGGCCACTATCAAACAAAATTTTTTCACTCACATTATCACATTAGTTAACTATATTATCACATTCTTTTATATAGCAACTTATTATGGTGTTGTTCCAAGTATATTTTGATTGATTACATGTGACTGATAGACGGACGGTAAACATGTTACTTCAATAATATGAATTATGCAATCACATTCTATACAAATTTTAGAACTCAACCTATTATAATTACAATCATTGGAGATAACTCAATTTTTTTTAAATATAGCTAACTTATATTTGTACCATCTAAAACGAAACTGATTGAGATTTTTGCAAACATATTCAAAAAATATATCTTATAAAGCTTATATGATGTCCTATAACTCTCAGAAAAGTTTTAATGAAATATATTAGTTATTTTATCAATCACGTGTTTTTAAAAATATTATCTTCCCCAATTTGTTATCTATTATACGATAATTATATACAGCTTGTTTATTCATCACGAATTATATTTTCTATATCATTTATTGAAATTAGATATTCTCACTAGATACTCACATTTTCATATCCAATTTTAACTCAATTCCGAATTTAGATAATCTACTATCATTTGGTCATTCATTATCTTTATATGTATACTTTTCACTTATTGGATCTTATTTTTTACTTGTTTTATTTATTTTTATATTATAACATATGTAAACTAAAATAAAATTATGTAAATAGATTATCAATTATATAAAATAAAATTTTGTTCCATTCAAAAGCTGAAAAACATATTCTAAAATTCCAAGTATGATCAATTTTAATTATAAATATAGAAATTATAATATTATTATCAATAATGTGTATAGTCTTACAAAAAAATTATTCATTTAAGTTAGTTTTCTATTTATTTTAAATTAAAATATTAATAAATGTAAGCACTAATAAATATAAGTGAATATGACTTAATGAACCTGTAAATTAGTTTCTAATGCTAAAAAATTGTTATGCTTAGGTGGATACCATGGAAAAAAAAGTGTGATTATATATTGTGTGAACTGGGTCGCACACAAAGTTTTAATAGGTAAGGTTCTGTTCACAACGAGGTGAAGACAGTTTATGCGAGGTGAAATAGACTTAGCGAGACGTGACTTTTATGAAGGAGTTAGGATTAAGGGTCGAAATTCTTAGTAAATGAACAAGATCAGAATGCGAGGTTTAAACGAGGTGAAAAGTGTTTGTGTTTGAATAAATGAGATCGTTGATTACAAGAGATCGAGAAATCGGTTACAAGAGAAGTAGTAAAGCGAAGAGCGAAGTCTAACACCTTTTGACAGGTCGATAAAGATGTTAAATTCGATCTAAGTTACCGAGCTATTCTTCCTATTCTCTTTGTTCTCTCTCCGGAATTCAATATGTTTACCTACTAAAAATCTACAGTATTTATAGCGGACTGTAGATCCCTCGATATTAACCCGTGGTGCGGTCTAGTCCGAGGATAGACTGCCTCCTACGTCTGACAGGTCATTCCATGCCTCGACACAAGTTTTGATGCATGCTTTCGACCCATCTGACAAGGTAAAAGGTGTGATTTGACAGGACGTCGCTTCGAGTTTGGTCTCCTTGGTCAATTCATGGATGCTGATCTCCTCGCATACGGGGTTGCGTACCTGGCTCGCGAGGTGAAGAAGAAAGGCTTTGACGAATTCGGGCTCATTCGTCTCTATTTGATTTGGACCGGGAGGGGTGCTAAGCCCACCCCCAACAGTTAGTCCCCCCTCCCCCGAGTCCGACGGCAGGCCGTTGGGCTTTGATTATCAAAGGCCCAAATCGTAGAATATTCGCTGTTAAAACACTGATCTGTGCCACGTGTCGCTTCTACGGTTTTGACGTGAATCGAAGTGTCTGGTGACTCGGACTGCATTCAGTGGTCCGTTGACTCCGTGTTAATGAATGTGAAACTTTCGGGATTTCCTCCTCGCCTTATAAATAGTTGAGGGATCCCTTCCCTATTTCTCAGGCTCTCTGTTTTTAAACTTCTCCACACACCTTTTATATTTCTATCTCGAACTCGAAAATATCTCCTCCAAAGCAGAACGTTCCGGCTCCTCGCCTCGGCGGAGTCTCTCTTCCCCGACGGTCAGGGACGGGAAAAAAAGGCATGTTTCCTCTTCGGGAAACGAGGTCCCGCCGGCCAAACTCTGGCGTCCTGAAGTTATACCGGTTGTAAAGGTCGAGCCCATCGCTAAGGACACTCGGCTCAGAGGGGTATTTCAGTCCCCTGATAAGATGAGTTCAACCTCGCTGAAGCCTCCAACGATGCCGACATCGAACGAGGTTATTGATTTGGACCTCCCGGGGTCTGAATCTTGTGAGGTTTTGAATGCTGCGACGCAACTGGCAAGAGAGGCCGTTCTTTCTTCCGATTATGGAGCCGGCAAGGCGGTTCCTTTATCCGACCCCGCGATCGGCGAGGAGGCTTTGCCGGCGTCGGATGGCTCAGATACTCATCTGCCTCAAAAAGATGGGGCAATTGACTCGTTGACGGGCGCGAATTCGGACGCCGCAGAGTTAAAATCCGGGACCGAGATCACTAGGACGTCTGACGACTCTGCGAGGGAGGCGAAAGAGGCTAGCTCTGAAGAAGAGCTTCCGGTCTCCACCGACGAGCTCCCGAGTGCCTCTAAGGACGCTCCTTCCATTGGTCCCGAGGCTACGAACGTCTCCCAAGACGACCGGGAAAATGTTGCTGCCGAGGTTGGGGTCAGTGATCCCAACTTCTGGACCGCGCCTTCTTTTGTTTGGTTAAATTATTTTTTTATTTATTTATTTGTGTAGACCGGCCATTTCACTACAAGAAAACAGGGAATTAGCGACAACGAGTTGCGACTGATAATACAGTCGCTAAAAATTGCGACTATTTTGCTACTTTTTTGTGACTAAAAAAAAGGTCACAAATTAGTAGTTATTTTGTGACTAATTATTTCAGTCGCCAAAAAGTAGTTTATTTGCGACTGAATGGCTACTAAAATGTAATCGCTATTTATCAGTAGCTAAACCAATCACCACATAGTAGCTAAATAGTGACATCTTTTTGCTACTAATTTTTGAATTATCAAAGTTTTGATATTGTAAGCCTAGATTGAGTGCATAAATGAAAGCACACAAAGTTTTGAGCTTATGATTGTATAAAATATTGGACACAATCTTTATATCTAATTGGCTTTGATGATATATATGTACGTTAGACCTAATGATGATGAGATCGATTACTTAATATATAAGTTAAACCCATTTATTAAACTTTATAGATTTTTTTATTTCATAATTAAGTCATATCGATAGAGTACTACGTACGTAATTGCATGCATAAACGATCTCATTAATTTTGAATATGTTTGAAAGATTTTCACATAAATATTTCCATGTTTATACTTGATATTTGTTAGGATTGTCCATGCTGGTAAAATTTTTATTTTGTATATGATATATATAGAATATGATCATATATATACATCTACTTAAAATTAAACTATAGTTTATATATATGTAGTAATTGAATATGGTGATTAAATTTAGTGGTTTTATTAGATCCAAGGATGAAATAATGATTTTAAAAAATTGTCGTTCTTCAGAGATTTCCTATAATAGCATGTGTGGAGTAGAAATTAGTACTTGTTATAATTCATTAAAACAATTAACAATCAAATTTATGTTTGATTAACATGGAAATGTTAAATTTCATTAGTAAATATGATTTTTATCGAATGTGTTGAGTGTTTAGTGTCTAGGGTCTCGGACTAAACCCTAGACACTAAACACTCGAACACATTCGATAAATTCGTATTTACTAATGTAATTTAGAATTTTCATGTTAATCAAACATAAATTTGATCAATTATATATTAAATAACTTCTAATTTGATGATTAAAAATTAAATAATTATGGAATTGCGACTGAGTTGCGACGTCGTTGTGACTAATGGGTTAAAACCCAATAATTTTTTCGCCAAATAAAGTCCGGGAAAAAGTAAACCGCGTAAAAAAATTGGGCCAAATGAATCGCGCCCAAATAACCCAATTTGTGATATTTCTTCTAAGTGTTGGGAAAAAAAAATCATTTAGTTCTTTCTTTTAAAAAAACCCCCTCAAATCTCTCTCGGTTTCTCCGAAACCCTAATCGCCGAAACCCATTTCTCGTCTTTGAATCTTTGCCAAAAGCACAGATTAACACCAAAAATCATCCAAATCTCTTTCTTTATCAATTTTGGAACCAAAACTCACCGAAATTCTCACTTTCCCTTTCAGAAAACCCTAAAATTAACTATGTTATCTGTTGCGATGCATGCCCGTGGAAGAGGGAAGAGTAGAGGTGGAGGAAGAGGCGGTGGAGGAGCTGGACGTGGTGGAGGAGGACGCGGTGTGAAAGTCTCTGAGAGACGACGAACCTTGGCTCCCGGGCAATCACATATCTCGCTTCCGAAAAGTAAACCCAAATCCACCTCGCCGCTTCCCAACTAATACGAGTTCACACCGGCGAATCCAGCCATTGCGTCTCAGCCACTCCGTGTACAAGTATTCGAGACAACATCTCGTCCAGGAGTTCAAAACTTCCCACCTCCGCCAAGTATTCTCCACTCCGGTAAGAGGCAACCTGGAGCGTCAGGACTGTCAGCCTCTCAAAGCCAAGATGGAGAAGTTCGAAGCACAGGAACACGACCCTCTGCGTCGAGTCAACCTCGTCCGTCTGCGTCTGTTGGACCTCGATTCTCTGCATCGCAACAACGTCGTCTTTCTACGTCCCCTGAAGCTAGAGTCTTTGCGTCGCAACAACTTGGACGCTCTGCTTTGCCTCAACCTAAGAGCTCTCACTCGCAGAACGAAGATTATGAAGAAGAGGAAGAGGATGACTACGATGAAGAGTATAACGAAGAAGCTATTGGATGTGACGATCCAGTGGAGCCAACACTCCCTGAAGATGTGCTCGAGGCTCTACACAATTTTCTTACCCAGCCAGGCCGTGAGCTATACACCACCCTTCTCTCTCCCATATTGGAACCTGGATCGACATGGTAAGCTAATAGGTTTTTTAGTTTCTGTGAATCTTTTAGTTTTAGGTTAGGTTTTATTTTTACTTTCTGTGATTATTGCTTAGTTTCTTCGAATCTAGTGTTATGTTAGGTTTTTACTTTTAGTTTATGTAATTCTTGTTTAGTTTCTATGATTATTGTTTACTGTTAGGTTAAGTTTTAGTTTTACTTTATGTGATTCTTGTGTTAGGTTAGGTCTTTAGTTTTAGTTTTTGTCATTCTTGTTTAGTTTCTTAGAATCTTGTGCTAGGTTAGGTTTTTACTTTTAGTTTCTGTAATTCTTGTTTAGTTTCTATGATTATTGTTTAGTTTTACTTGAGTTTTTCTGTTTAATTCTTGGTATATATTTTTTTACTAAATCTTTGTTTCATTGTTTGTAAGTTTGGTCAGGACAAATCTGGTTTGACTCGGAAGATTACAAGGATTTTCACAAACAAATTCAATGAGCCTTATTATAATTGGGGTTTTGTGCCCATTCCTAAAAGAGAGAAGTACTTCCTTGAATTCGCGGTAAGATTCTATCACCTCTGAAGATGTTATATCATTTATATTTACACTTTACTTTGGTTTTTTGATCACTTATGTCTCTTTTTTGTTTCTCTTATTGTTTTGTAGAAAGATCACACCTGGCATCCCTTACACACATGTGTTGTTCAAGCAAAGTTTGATAAAATCTGTCAACTGCGATTGAAAGACATGATTTCCAAGGCACGAAATCGAAATAAGAAACCTAAATGGATTGATGGTACACTTTTGGAAGAAATGTGTGCCTATTGGAGCACAGACGAAGCCATAGCCAAGCATGATACAACCTCAGCAGCCCGAATGTCTGATCGAAATGGTAAAGGTATTCACAAGCATGTATCTGGGCAGAAGTCGTTCCTACAAGTCGAGCAAGAGCTGGTAATTCCTCTTATCAATTTACTAGTCTATACATCAACACAATGATCATGAGTTATTGTTACAATTCCTTTGCCATTTAACCATTATTTGTTTTTCTATTCAGGAAGTTGAATTAGGAAGACCCCCCACTGTTGCTGAAATCTTCTTGAAGACCCATACCAAGAAAGACGGGAGTATTGTGGATCTGTTAGCGCAGGAAGTGTTAGGAGTGTATAAGAAGAAGAAGGAGGAAAAGTTGGCTGAGCTTGAGCATGATGAGTCCGCAAATGGTACTTCGCGTCGAACTCAGCTGTCTTTAGAGGAGGATAACATAATATTTTATCAGGTATCATACTTTAAGCTTGCTTTTTCATATTTTTGCTTTTGCAAATATTTTAAGATTAAATATTGTGTTATGTTTGTTTGCAGTCTACTATCACTAATGACAGAGGAAAAATGTTTGGACTTGGAAGCCTAATGACTTACATCAATGGGAAGCGCAAGTACTCGGGAAGCTCATCTACCTACATCACCATCCAACAACAACTTGAGGAATCTAACCGCAAATTGGCGGAACTCGCAGCTTTACAAGCACAGCGGGAAGCAGAGCACCTCCGTGCTACCACAGCTCTCAAAAAAGAGATCAAGGAGTTGGGAGTTGTCAAAAGGTTCTTGCAACATAAAGACCCGGAGTTTCGAGCATTCGCCGCCTCTGAAGAAGATGATCTCGGTACTGATCCTTAACTTTCCCTCTCTTTCTCTCAACCTAAAAACATTGATGCTTTTGTTAACTCTTTTGTTTGAATTTGTCTGATAGTTTTGTTAAGTCTTTTGTTTTGAAGTTTCAACTTCAATGTATGTTGGTAAACTTGAAACCATGTTTATGTTTTGTAATCTTATCTATTTTATGTTTGCAGTTTCATTTTAATTCAAATTGTCTTTTTTAATGAAAAACCAATTTCATAAACAATCCAAATCTAACAAAATTGCAAAACCAAATTGGTAAATGAATTAAACAGCTTAGTAGCAGTCACCAAAAAATGGAAGCAATTCAATCATTAAATTAGTTCTAATGCAGTCACAAAACATAAACAAAACCAGTAGCTATAAATAGCTACGAGTTAGCAATTACATTTAACAGTCGCTTATTGGTAGCAACGCAGTCGCAACGGAGTCGCTAAATTTTGCGACTACAAAGCGACTGAATATTTGTGAATTAAAAACAGTCGCTACTCGGTCGCTATTTAGCGACTACTCGGCTACTAAATAATTTAGCGACGAGGTGTTTTGCGACTACAGGATTTGCGACTGTTTTGTGACTGATCCTGCAGTCGCTAATTCCCTGTTCTTTTTAGTATTTTTTTTCTTGTTTGTGGCGTTCTAGATTTTAGATTTTAGGAATGGCTCTGATTATAAACCAACCAGTTTACTTCTTAGATCAATGTTATTATTTCCTTTTTCTTTTTATGAACCAATTTTTTTTTTTTCTCTAGAGATAATGTTTTGGTTGGAGATTTATGTTAGTCGACTTCTGTCTCGTTATTCCACCAATATAATGGTTTTGTTCTTTTTTCTTCTTGTGATTGGAATTTCTAACCATAAAGTAAAACTATAGTAGGATCTATCTATACATTGATTTTAATGATGCACTGCTTCAACTAAATCTCTACCAAGAGAATAAAAGTTGTGTTCACTTACACTGACTCTATTTGTGTGCAAACTGGATAAGCTATCTTAAAGAGTGTTTTGTCAAAAAAAAACACAAAAACAAAAATCTTTTCCTAAGGCAATACAAATGTTTTTCGTTTTTGAGTCAAAATTGTCAAAGAAACAAAACTTTATTTCTGAGGCACCATCACGCATGCCACAAATCGCAGACCTCTCCGTGATCATCATTTGCAACTCGAACGCAGCTTAAAGGTATGAAGATAAAAATGCAGGACTTGACTGATCTTTTTGGATTATGCGGATTATGTTTTGGCTCAGGTGAAGAAGAAATTGAAGCATATAGGATCCGTACTAATGGTGGAGGATCCTTACTGATGGCGTAGGGATAGCTTATGTTGGAAGCAATAAAAAGAGCAAAAACAGAACAATAGGATTGAATCTCCTTTGTCTTAGATTCACAAGTGTTAATCAAAGCTGTGAAAGGTGGAAAAGAATGGGTCTGTGGTGGCAACCACCATCCGGGTTCGATTCCTCCTCCACGCGGAAACTACCCTGCCTCCTCTAGACACCTAACCCTCCTCCACGCGGAAACTATCCTGCCTCCTCTAGACACCTAATCCGGGCACTGGGCCAAAGGCCCAGGGAAAACCCTCTCAGGTGAAACTGGTCTACCGCCTGACTGGGCCCAGAAAATTAGTCTGGACTGTGGTGGTCTGGGATTTACCCTTGGATTAACAAAAAAAAAAAAACAAAAAAAAAAAGGTGGAAAAGAAACCTAAAGAGATATATGGAATCTGTCATGATATCTTAAACTATGCTAAAACTTTTAAGTACGTTTCGTTTATATGTACCAAGAACACTTTGTATGCAGTTTGTAAGTGAATGAAATTGTATACGATGGTAGATTAGATGATAAAAGAAATTTAAAGATTTTCAAAAACTTTGGTATGGCCGTACGTCTTAATTATAATAATTTTTTTTTTTCTGACAGAATCATTCTTTAAAGATTGCTTAAACCGTAAATCTCCAACAAAATTTTTTGTCATATCTAAGAAATAAATCAAAAGGAAAAGGAAATAAGAGGAATTCATCTAACATTCGATCGGTCTAGAAACTAAAAAGAAAAACAAAACTTAAAGAAGAAATAAAAGTGTTTGGTTTTTTGATAAATCCGAATTTATCATTCAAAAGCCCACTGATTTTCCCTGCGAACCTCTTCTTCTTCCTCGGGTGTGAAATCGTTCTTGATGTTGAAGGTTGTTCGAATTTCCTCTGGAGTTTTGTCTTTGATCATGTCAGCGACTGTTTGACAAGTTAGATCAAGAAGGCTTGCGATATTGAGATAATTCGCAGCGAGAATGAGTTCAAAGAGCGTGGATTGATCGATTTCCATGAAAACAGCATCCCACTTCTTAATTTCTTCTTTGGTCTCGTTGGATGCAGAATCATCATCAGCCACGTGTTTCTTGCAATACTCGATCACTTTCGCGAGGATCTTGCCGTTCACGTTCGCAAGAGGAACTCCATCATCGGCGCAACCGTCTTCGACAAGATGAGCTATCGTCTGCGATCGGAGTGCGACGGCTTCATCGACCTCAAACGATCCACCATCGTTGCTTTTCAATACAATCTTCTTTGACATCTTCGCTGTACACGGATTTTCTCTAGGAGCAATGGATAAGAGATTTAGAATTGAGAGAAGAGCGATTGAATTGTTGACGTAATGAAGTTGTGAAGCTATGGCTTCTGTATATATAGATAAACCCTAGAGTCGGTGGGATCAACAAATCCTTTCAAAATAAGGAAATAGTTGTTACGTCTGGAAAAAGGAGAAAAGGAAATATGTACAGTTCTTTGACGACTCCTTTTTGAGAAAAGGTAACTTTATTAAACCCTAAATGACTTTGAATTGAGTAAACCAATCCTAAACCGGATTGTAAATGGATTTGTTTAATTACGCGTGGAACATAATTTCTTGAATTCGCCATCGAGATATACATTATCGTCATCTTCCACACAATGGTGGTGGTCTTCTTTTTTTTTTTTTTTTGTCAGTTAGCGGTGCACTAAAAAATCAAACTCAAAGCTTGAATACTTTCGCAAAAATCGTTCTCTTTCGTTCCGTGTGATTCTCTCGTTCCAAAATATCAATCATATGGCTTTGATCAAGAGCAACACCTTCTTCACTTCTTTGCTGATTCTTGTGACTCCCTTCGGAGTTGCCGTTGGATGAACGGTTCACAAAGTTGGCGACTTGAGCGGATGGACTATGATTGGCGTCAATTACAAAGCTTGGGCTTCCTCAAGAACTTTTAAAGTTGAAGACTCTTTGGGTTTTGAATACAACAAAGATTTTCACGACGTTACGGAAGTAACTCACAATGATTTTCAGTTGTGTGAACCGTCTAAAACCTTAGCAAGATACCAAACCGGATCCGATACAATTAGTCTAAACAAACCGGGACTCCAAAACTTTATATGCGGGGTTCGTGGTCACTGCTAAGTAGGACAAAAGCTTCAAATCCTCGTCCTGCCTGCCTCGTTGGGTTCCGTTGCAGCTCCAGTTCCCAGACCGGTCAGATCACCAAGCATCTCCTCGTCTTCTTCACCGGTTACTAATGTTCCACAATATCAGATGGGTGCATCACCAGCTACAAACAACGCAGTTTATATCAACAAGACATACAAAAGGAATTGTAATATACGAACTTAACCTGCAAAATTTAATTCAATATCTAAATCAATTCTCCAATTAAGATCAATATCAAAATCAAATCTTCAATTGATATCGATAACCAAATCTCCAATAGAATGTAAATCATTATGGAGAACAGACATTTTAAATTGATTATGAAAGTATGAATTATTTTCAGTTTGAATTGTTTTGTTCTTATGTTTCACAAATATATTTTTGGAAATCTCATTCATATTTGAAATCGAATCAGTTATGCAAGTCGTGAAAACTTTTGCATTAAATGCAATGAACAACTACATATTTGTCTAGTACTAAGTGGCCTAATAGTAAATGACGGGCCTTGAATGCTATGATTTTCTAGAAACAAACACAGATATAAAAAAAAATATATATTTTAGACAAATGAATAATCTTGCAAAATAGTTTTGTAAAAACTTTTTCAAACTCTTTTTCAAACATTTCAGTTTTTTTCTACAATAACTCTGTTTCAAGTGTTTGAAAATGTTAAAGTATAAAAAAATTAAGAGTTTTTCCTAAATTCAATTAAGTCGATCTAGTTTTTTTAAAAGACAAACACCAGATTAAATTACGTGGATACAAATTATCTTATCCCAAATCCACCACTAATATATTAATAACAAATTATAAATATATTAAAAGAAAACACACACTAAATAAATAAATAAAATTTAAAACTAACTCACACCACTCCACCATATTTAAAAGGGTTTGAGTTTGCTTATTTTGATGTTGCTGCAAAATACAATTATATTGTTTAATTGAAAATCCAAACTACATCAGAAATTTTTTTTTTTTACAATCAACAAAAAGTATACAAAATTAAATCTCCAATTAAGATCAATAATCAAATCACCAACAAAATCGAAGTCAGACTAGAAGAGAAACCTTTTAAAATGATTATGAAAATATGAATTATACAGTTTGAATTGTTTTGTTCTTTATGTTGCACAAAATATCTTTGAAAATCTTATGAAATTCATATTTGAAATCAAAAGCATTATACAAGTCGTGGAAGCTTCTCCACTAAATGCAATGGACAACTATATCTTTTAGTCTAAATTCTTTTCTTCCTTCTCTGGCTTTTTGTCCTCATCTTTCTTAAGGAAAATTTCACCTAGTACAATGGATTTGTAATCCTCCCAAGCCTTTGTTGCTTTTCCCATTCCCTTCCATGTCTTTTTTGTTGTAAGTTGTCTTTTGGTTGTTTCACCTTCATGACTTGCAGGAGGTGAAAAAAGCTTTATGACATCATCATTATCTTCTGCTATTGGTTCAGGGAGACGTGTAATAAACCCAAGTCCTGGTTTCACCTCCTTCTTCTCAGGAGCTTTATTTACTTGTTTAGGCTCCTTCATTCCCTGTTGCTTTCCAATTCCTCCACCATAATATCCCATTTGTACGATTAGCTTTTTTGCAATCTTCGTGTAAACCGACCCTGAAAAAAACAATTTTTCTAAATCAGAGATCAAATAACATATCAAATAACACGATACCTAAATCACAGACTCAATCTCAAATCATTTATAATAGGACTTTTTGGAGTTTTGTCTTCAAATTGATTTCTAGTTAGAGGAGTGATTAGTCACCAATCAAGTTTAGGGTTAATTAATTGGTTAATTTAGAGATCAATTAGGTTTAGCTTTCTTGGGTCCTTAGGGGTAGATTGAGATGAAGCTAGTGACATCTTCTATCACTCAACCTTATCCCTACACTCTCATACACAATCTATATGTTTGAAGAGTTGTCTAAGTAGTTAATAGAGAGACTTTCTCTACCCTGAAAGGACTAGTCTCAACTAGACTTTAGGGATGATTTGTGGAAACCTTTGCATAATTAACGCCTAAGACTGCGCTAGGCTCCTTTCAAATGGTTTAACATGTTAGGAGAGTAATCTAGAGAGGTGGTTGTACTCTAAGAAATTGTTGATTCTACCATCAAGATTAGAATCAAACCACCACATTAAGAATAGTAATGGTGTTTGTAAACCTTAAGGCCGATAGTTATCCGTCTGTCTCAATGGATCCGTTGTTAGAGTGAATAGCTAGTGCACATATTCTCACCGAGACACCATCTGATTAACCGAATAAATTCACTTGTAAAACAAACATCTAAACAAGAACTCAAAACCCCAGTCTTAGTTAGTTACTTAGGATCTCTCCTAACCGATATCTCCTCCGAAGAAACCCATACCTTTAAACATCGATTTTAGTGTATAAATCTAAGTAGTATTTACTACAACCAAAACTCAAAATAATCAACTAAGCCCCCTTTTACTTTCGCATCTAACTTGTATTCGGTTTTCAAACCTTTCGATAAATTTTCACGCTCCTTTGAGTTCGATCCCTCAATTGCTACAACGATTATTGCTTATACTTGGACAACGATTGAAGTGTTAGAAATTTAAAACTTGAAAAACACCGCCACATCACACACCAAAGATAAAGAAATAGAAAGATCAAGAAGCAGAGACAAAAAGATTTTCTGGTACGATATTGCAGTTTAACGATAATTCCTAAGATTGATGATGTTGTTGAAGATGAGAATGAGAAGGTGAAAGAGACATATTTTGTTTTTTAAGTTACTTTTTAATTATTAATTTGTGTAGACCAGCTCTTTTTTGCTCTTGTTTGCGGTCCTCTAAATTTTAAGGATGACTCTGATCATAAACCAACCAGTTTACTTCCTAGATCAATGTTATTATAGAATTCTTCTATTTCCTTTTTCTTTCTATGAACCAATATTTTTTGCTCTAGAGATAATGTTTTGGTTGGCGATTTATGCTTAAGCAATCTTAAATATAATGGTTTTGTTCTTTTCTTCTTCTTGTGATTGGAATTTCTAACCATAAAGTAAAACCATAGGAGGATCTATCTATACATTGATTTTAATGATCACTGCTTCAACTAAATCTCTACCAAGAGAACAAAAGTTGTGTTCACTTACATGACTTTCTTTGTGTGCAAACAGGATAAGCTATCTTAAAGAGTGTTTTTGTCACAAAAAAAAAAAAAAAAAAAAAAAAAAATCTTATTCTATGGCTTTACAAATGTTTTTCGTTTTTGAATCAATATTGTCAAAGAAATAAAACTTTATTTCTAAGACACCATCACGCATGCCACAAATCGCAGACCTCTCCGTCATTTCATTTGAAACTCGAACGCAGCCTAAAGGTATGAAGACAAAAATGCAGGACTTGGCTGGTCTTTTTGGATTCTGTGGATTATGTTTTGGCTCAGGTGAAGAAGAAATTGAAGCATATAGGAACCGTACTAATGATGGAGGGATAGCTTATGTTGGAAGCAACAAAAAGAGCGAAAACAGAACAATGGGATTGAATCTCCTTTGTCTTAGATTCGCAAGTGTTAATCAAAGCTGTGAAAGGTGGAAAAGAACCTAAAGAGATATATGGAATCTGTCATGATATCTTAAACTATGCTAAAACTTTTTAAGTACGTTTCGTTTATAAGTACCAAGAAAGGAATATAACGCCGATCTACTTGCTAAATCGGCTCTGCAAGACACTTTGTATGCAGTTTGTACGTGAATAGAATTATAGACGATGGTAGATTAGATGATCTAAACAAATTTAAAGATTTTCAAAAACTTTGGTATGGCCGTACGCCTTAGAATAATTTTTTTTTTTTTTGCTGACAGAATCATTCTTTAAAGATTGGTTAAACAGTAAATCTTCAACAAAAGATTTTATCATATCTAAGAAATAAATCAAAAAGGAAAAGGAAATCAGACGAATTCAAGAACTTTTAAAGTTGGAGACTCTTTGGTTTTTGAATACAACAAAGATTTTCAAGACATTACTGAAGTAACTCACAATGATTTTCAGTTGTGTGAACCGTCTAAAGCATTTGCAAGATACCAAACTGGATCCGATACAATTAGTCTAAACAAACCGAGACTCCAAAACTTCATATGCGGGGTTCGTGGTCACTGCCGAATAGGACAAAAGCTTCAAATCCTCATCCTACCAGCCTCGTTGGGTCCCGCTCCAGTTCCCATACCGGTTAGATCACCAAGCATCTCCTCGTCTCCTTCACCGGTTACTAATGTTCCACAGTATCAGATGGGTGCATCACAAGCTACAAACAAAGCAGCTTCAACCTCTAGTGTTTTGATCGGATACTTCAGCTTCCTTCCTTTACTTAGTTTTTTGATCTTAGTTTGATAGATCATTCGCATATGTTATGTTTCCTTTTAGTTCTACTTCTAACTTTTGTGGTACGTATGAGTTGTAGTTTTTTTATTTTATTTTAAATGAAGTCCGTTATTTGTTTCTTACTATTACTAGGAATTATTATTTACTTTTTCATATGTTGTATGAAAAAAATCATTTTAAATTGAAAATATTAATTAGGTATAGTTTTATTCCTTCGCAATTCATGTTAATGGTTATTCTGTCAATTTTGTTTGATCGGAATCATGCACAAAGAAAAACTAAACAATTAATTTAGGATTAAGTTAAGTTCATTGTTTAGGATCTACCATTAAACAACGTATTCGCCCAAGTTTGATTGCTCGCAAGATCATTTGTTATGGAGTAGTAGAGATCAAATACCACCAGAAAAGTAGAAAAAAAGAAGAAGATAATATTGTGAATTAATTCTCTTTTCATTTTAAACTATACTGTTTATGTATAGTATTGTGTTTGTGAATAATGGAAACAAAAAAGTTAAGAGAGATGAACTCAAAAAAAATATATCAAAAAGAGAAAGAGTAATGCAGTACATCTCATTTTGTTGTAAATCATTCTCCTTTACAAAAATGGATTAGTATTTATACACAAATAATGGTGAACAATAGAAAGTAATTTGTACATAGTTTAGGAACTATGCTCAATAATAATTAGCGCAACAAAAGTTAGTTGATTATAAATTAGTTGATTATAAATTAGTAATCTGAGTTTTGGAACTGTGGTCAATAAGATCCCATAGGATTTTCTTGAATCAATGTAAATATGTTGTTAAGTACATATGTCAAGAGAGGCATGTTCCAACAATGGTTGATTTTACCCTCTTAAAAAGGATCCTGAGATATTTCTTATACCAAGATTGCTTTAACAAGACGATTTAGTGTAATAGCTAGCTGTGAGTTTGTAAGCTTATGATTTGTTTCTTTCATCCATAAAAGGATCAATGTATTCATATAACTTAAGAATGAATTTTTTTGTTGAGAACTTCCTTTTCTACTTTTGTTTTGAATTCATGTCTCAATTGTTTCCTACAGTTAAAACCGGCAGATATTTAGTTTTCTTTTTAACTTTACAAAAATTGAAGTTGAGGAATTAATTTGTCAACTCCAAAATTAATGAAGTGTAGGCGACAAAAAAAAAAAAAAAAAATTTATGAAGTGTTTTGCAAATTTGTAAAATTTTGGGTTTTTATGATATTTTCCTTTTTTTGGATGTTATGAAAAACAAACCAGGAAATTTAGGGATCAAATAGATAAAACCCGAAAGTCAAGTGAGTTCTGACTTCTGACTTTCTGAGGTTTGATTTTAGTTTCATCGTTCAGTTTATCCACACACACACCTATAGGCGTCCTGAGTACAATTGTCGACGTTTCTCTTCATTCCTTCCTTCTCATTCTTGTTTCGCCGATATCGATTCCGGTCGCGTGAAAATGAGCTGAAAAATCGAAGTGAAGAACATGTCGTCTTTCTTCAAATCTTTTGCCGGAAATCCCAGAGAGGCGGCTGCCATGGCGATGGTGCAATCATCATCTTACAGAGTATGTGAAACTATGAGACTTAATTTGATTCCCTCTGCTCAATTCATTGCATTTGTTTTTGAGTACTTGGAAAGTGATTGCCTTTCTTTCAAGTTCAGTTTCTACAATACAGTTATCTTCGCATTGGTCCATAATCAATTGAATTGCATTTTAGGTTTGAGAAATTCCTTAAAGTAGTTCTCCTTTTGTTATATCTCAAAAGGTATTTTAAGTACTCTCTCGGGTGGTTTCGTGTTCTCAAGTTTCTTCTATTGCACACCAAGTGTTTGATAAAATTTCAGTGGCTTTCTGGGTGACTTTTATCCCATTTTTATATCTTTGAATGCTAAAAAATTTATTAATTTTAGTGAAGGAATCAAGGAAATTGTAAGTAGTTCAGTTGAGTATCTCATGGCAGAAACACTTGTATCTTGGTGAATTTTTTTGCGTGGAAATAACTTTTGAGATGTGGCTTGTGCCTGTTCAGGTATTATCAGGTAGAAATTGTTCAAACATCAGGAGAAATAGACCGTTGGATTGCTTTCTTGCCAAGGGAAGGTCGTCAGTCAACGCCTTTTCTTTCCTATACGTCTCACGGTATTCAACTCAACCAAACAATGAGTTTGGTCATTCATCAAAGCGAAGATCTCGTGGTCCTGTTATGGCAGCAAAGAAAGCATCTGAAGGTTTGCATCTCACTGCTTGTACTTCTTTCCTAATACTGTTATGCAATGTAGCACTCATTTTCCATTGTGTTTGGTTAGGGGAAAAGCAAGAAGACGGAAAGTATAAGCACACAGTTGCTTTGCCAAAGACAGGTTTTGGTATGAGAGCGAATTCTGTGACGAGGGAACCTGAACTCCAGAAGTTATGGGACGAGCACCAAGTCTTCAAGACAGTTTCTGATAATAACAATGGAGTGAGTTTCTTGAGATCCTCTCACGTCTACTTTGCTTTTTGAAACTGGTGTCTGATAGTTAGTTGGATTTTCAGGGAAGTTTCATTCTTCATGATGGTCCTCCTTATGCCAATGGTGACCTACATATGGGTCATGCGCTTAACAAGATACTGAAGGATATCATTAATCGCTATAAAGTATTCATCCTCTCCTTGAACATCCATTTGAATCTCCTTATGGCTTCTCTATTTTTCCTTACGTTCTAGAAGGAGTTTCCTCTCATCAAATTGCATGATTCTTCATGCAGCTGCTCCAAAACTATAAAGTTCAGTACATACCCGGGTGGGATTGCCATGGTCTTCCGATTGAGTTGAAAGGTAAGTACATAATAGGTTATGAACCTTTGAGTCATTACAGTAACTTGATTTAGTTATTTTCCAGTTAGTTACTTTCGTGAGTAATTTGGCTGTGACCATCAAACATTTCAGTTCTGCAGTCCCTGGATCAGGAAGTGAGAAGAGATCTTACACCACTAAAATTAAGGGCAAAGGCGGCCAAATTCGCTAAAGCAACAGTCAAAACACAAATGGAATCATTTAAGGTGACTATCAAGCTTTATCACAATGACAGAGTTCTTGTTTTGAATGTATCATTCATTATGATTTTTAGATCTCTCAAGACATTATGGTTATGAAAGATTTTTTATTTGGTTCATTCCATTGACAATTGGCAAACAATACTTGGTATTTACAGCGGTTTGGAGTGTGGGCAGACTGGAACAATCCTTATCTAACTCTTGATCCTGAATATGAAGCGGCACAGGTAAAGGCATCACCTCCCACATCATGTTCTGGATTAGATAACCATGTAGGAGATGATTATTAGAGTCATTTAAGCTTCAAAAGCCTGATAAATAACATTTTTTTTTTTTTTTGCTTATTATCTATCATATATTGTAGATTGAAGTATTTGGCCAGATGGCCTTGCAAGGGTACATCTATAGAGGTAGAAAACCAGTTCATTGGAGCCCTTCATCTCGGACTGCTCTTGCGGAAGCTGAACTAGAGGTAAAATTGATTCACGTTTTCATCTCAAATAGTCTAAAAAAGAACATTAACATTATGGCCATCTCAAAGCTAAATTAAAGTCAGCTAAAATCATTCTTTTTCTTACTTCTGTCGATGTTTTGCCATGATGTGATCTGTAGTTCATTAGACCCAGATTCTTTTATATAATCCTCAGTGAAGTCTGAATTAATGTAGTTATATACTCCTGTTCTTAATGCATGCAGCTTTCGTGGATGAATTTTTAGATGATTCACAATTTACCTTGGTGATCTTATGTCAGTTTCACCTGTATCGCCTTATCATCATTGATGCTTTTCCTTTTTAAAAAAATTTATATGCAGTACCCGGAGGGTCATATATCAAGAAGCATATATGCTATTTTCAAATTGGTTAGCGGAGGAAAAACAAGCCTTTTAGAAGAATTTACTCCTAATATATGCTTGGCAGTATGGACAACTACACCTTGGACTATGCCAGCCAATGCTGGTAAGTGCCATATTAGTATATGTTGCTATTAGCGGCCAAAATGTGTGTGTTGCCTTACTTTTTTCCAGTCTTTCTCACTTCTCTTTTCACTTGGATGCAAGAATATTTCATCTAGTATTCTGTATTTGAATGCTATATAGTACATTAATTGACTCTCTTTCTTCTCCTTCTTGTCCAACTTTCAGCTGTCGCGGTGAATGCAAAGCTTCAGTACTCTGTTGTTGAAGTGCAGTCAACCTCAGAAGATGAATCTGCGTCGACAGGAAATAAAAAGAAAATGCCTGGAAAGGTTCTGAAGAATCAACAAAAGCTTTTTCTGATTGTAGCTACCGACCTTGTACCAGCACTAGAAGCAAAATGGGGCGTGAAGCTTATCATATGTAAAACCCTCCTTGGCTCAGATCTTGAAAACTGCAGGTTACATTTTAAGTTGGAGAACATTAGGAACCTCAGTTTTTCATGTGATGCTATAAATTTAACCGCTTGGTTTATGTTGCGTTGTCATGGTTGTAGGTACACACATCCAATTGACAACAAGGAGTGCCCAGTCGTTATAGGGGGCGAGTACATTACTACGGAATCAGGAACAGGGTTGGTCCACACTGCCCCTGGTCATGGTCAGGAGGATTACGCAACTGGCTTGAAGTATGGGCTGCCTCTTGTCTCTCCGGTGGATGATGAAGGAAATTTCACTGAAGAAGCTGGACAGTTTAGAGGGCTCTCTGTCCTTGGGGAAGGGAATACTGCTGTTGTCAAGTACCTTGATGAAAATATGTCTCTAGTCATGGAAGAATCTTATCGTGAGTTTGCCTCTGATACTTACTGGCCAAACCAATGAAGCGAAAATTTCCACCCACTTTAATTCAGATGAAACAAGTATTATAAGATGATTTCCTTCTTTTTCATGCAGCTCATAAATACCCATATGATTGGCGAACTAAGAAACCTACGATATTTAGAGCTACTGAGCAATGGTTTGCATCGGTTGAAGGGTTTCGCAAGGCCACTATGGAGGCAATCAACGATGTTAAATGGATACCGCACCAGGTACCTAGTCAACTACATAGAGAGTTTATTTGTTGCTTTTCTCTCTTGAGTATGTGGGTTAAAGTTACCATTTGAGGATGGTAGCTAGGGAAGGAGACTCGCATGATATTATTTTGATCCATATTGCTGCCAGATTTTCTCATTGTTAGGATGATTTGTTATCAGTTTTTCTCCTCTTGACTTAGCTTTAATATGGTACCTGATAGCTTTTCAAAATTGTCATTCAGGCAGTTAACAGAATATCTGCCATGACCTCCAGCCGATCTGATTGGTGCATCTCGAGACAAAGGACCTGGGGTGTCCCAATTCCTGTTTTTTATCATGTTACGACAAAAGAGCCGCTCATGAATGAAGAGACAATTGATCATATTAAGTGTAAGGGCCTTCTTAGTTGTTATTTACTGGCTCGTTCTATAGTAGCTGAGTTTTATGTAGCCTGATTTGAATACTTTGCGGTGCCAGCTATAATTTCCCAAAAGGGTAGTGATGCATGGTGGTATATGTCAGTGGAAGACCTACTTCCTGAGAAATATCGTGAGAAAGCAGCTGATTATGAAAAGGGAACTGATACAATGGACGTCTGGTTTGACTCAGGTACTATAATAACATAATGCTAATTAAAAATCAGATTAGTCTCACAAAGCACCAAACAACTAGTTTATCATCACTTTCTTTCTCGTTTGTATGTCAGGTTCCTCTTGGGCTGGTGTTTTGGGGAAACGTGAGGGTCTTAGTTTCCCTGCAGATGTGTATCTAGAAGGTACAGATCAGCATCGTGGATGGTTCCAGAGTTCCTTGTTAACATGCATCGCAACAAAAGGTGATGTAACTGCTCACCGCTTTCTAAGGCGAGATTACTATACAAATTTTAGCTTTCTTGGTGAGTAAGTTGGATTTCATATTTTTCTTTAACATTTTGTTTTTTTTTTTGTATATTAGGAAAGGCCCCCTACTCTGCTGTTATAACACATGGTTTTGTATTGGATGAGAAGGGTATGAAAATGAGCAAGTCTTTGGGTAACGTGGTTGACCCTCGTCTGGTCATTGAAGGAGGAAAAAATTCAAAGGTTGGTCCATTGTCTAACAACATCTTTATTAACCATCAAATCTGTTTCTTGACAAGGTTTTTTTTCTTATCAATGCTAGGACCAACCTGCTTATGGAGCTGATGTTATGCGTCTCTGGGTTTCTAGTGTAGATTACACAGGGGATGTACTGATAGGTCCACAGATTCTTCGACAAATGTCTGATATATACAGGAAGTTGAGAGGAACCTTAAGATTTCTTTTGGGCAATCTTCATGATTGGAGTGTATGTCTCTAACTCTTGAGCTTTCGGCGACAATCATTATATACTTATATTTAAGTCGTGGCTGTTTTGCAGGTTGACAATGCTGTTCCATACCAAGATTTGCCCATCATTGATCAACATGCTCTCTTTCAGCTTGAGAATGTTGTTCAGAACATACAAGAGTGTTACGAGAACTACCAGTTCTTTAAAATATTCCAGGTACCAAAAACCTCACCATCTTATTTTGGTGTTGATCAGTATCTACAAACTAGTCTCTTTAGATGTGTCACGTTTTGCGAATAGGCCAATCTATATTTCAGATATCGCAGAGAGACAACAACAACAACAACTTAAAACTAACAAAACCATTAATTGGTCTAATTCAGGGAGGCTTAATTTGATGTTTGAGATGATTCATGTTACTAAATAAGCTTTCTTTGTTTCAGATCATACAACGATTCACAATTGTAGATCTGTCAAATTTCTACTTCGATGTTGCTAAAGATAGACTGTATACTGGGTAAGTTTCTCATTTGCTGCAACCTACATAGACCTTGGCTTACCAATCTTGGTTTTTTTTCTCAGGGGCAGTTCAAGTTTTACCAGAAGAAGCTGTCAAACAGTTCTTTCAACACATCTTATATCCATATTGAGAGTGATAGCTCCAATAGTACCTCACTTAGCAGAAGACGTCTGGCAAAATCTCCCATTTGAGTACAGAAACGAAGATGGCTCTGCAGCAAAATTCGTCTTTCAACTTAAATGGCCTACGTTGAACCAACAATGGCTTTCATTTCCTGCTCAAGACATTCTCTTCTGGGAAAAGCTTCTCGAGGTATGAAATATCTCCTTAAAATCATAGCGCGAATAAACTCGTTAAACGATTTTACAAGTGTTATGGTGTTTGGGTGAACAGTTAAGGACTGAGGTGAACAAAGTGATGGAGCTTGCACGTAATGAGAAAATGATCGGTTCGAGTTTAGAAGCAAAAGTGTATCTACATACAGCTGATGCAACCATGGCTTCAAAGTTATTAGAGATGTGTGAAGCAGAGAACGAAGCTGATACGCTGCAACGTATATTCATAACATCACAGGTTGAGGTATTGTCGTCAATGGAGAATGAGGTGGTAAGTAGCGTGCAGCACACGGGAGAGTATGTGGAAGGAGAGAACAAAGTGTGGATTGGTGTGTCACGAGCTGAAGGATCCAAGTGTGAGAGGTGTTGGAATTATTCGGGTCAAGTCGGATCTTTTTCGGACCATCCTACTCTCTGTGGACGTTGCTTTAATGTTATTGTTGCTAATCCGCCTGCGCCTGCCGTTGCAGCCGTAATCAGTTGACACTGAGATTTGGCTTTATACTGTGTACTTTGTTCAATTATTTGCACATTCTCATATTCATTTTTTGTTTGACTAAACTCAATAAGTTGATATGTTCCTTTTTTTTGGTCAAAAAGTTTATGTTCCTTTAAGCAAATATCTTGATCCTTTTTTGGCTCGGATTGACATTTTTTTCCGATTTGTATTTGCTCAACTAACTGAATATTTGGTGTTCGAGTTCTCCTTTCCGTGAATAAATGTTTTTAAAATAATAAAGTGTTAAGAATAATCAAATGCAAAAAAAAAACTGTATTACTCGTTAAAAAATTATTTTTTCTTTCACAATTTGTAAATTTTAACATCTTTTAAAATAACTAATGATTAAAGACTCAAAATATATAATTTATCTTAATTTTCTATTTACAATATCCTTCCATTTTAGTATTTGTGATTTGTTTCATGTGTAACAGATATTGATTAATTATTTTTATTTTTTTTAATAAAATTTCAATATTCATTTTCATTATTAATTTTCTAAATAAAAAAAAATCAATCAATTTTTTGTAAAAAATCCAAATTAATTCTGGAAAATTCCAAAAGAATGTAAAAATTGTATAAAAGTGAATTGAAATTTAAGGTTGATAAATAAAATTTACAAGAAGTTTATTTTTATTTTTGATATATAAAATTTCAGGGATTTAGATGGTTGGTGCCTTTTTTTATTTATCATCCACTCTTTATATGCTCAGATTGGCCTATTGAAAAAAAACCTTCGAATTTTCCTTAATATTATTTTCTTCTTTTGAAAACTTTTATTCAGAAGTGATTCTTCTACAACCAAAACGCAAAGAATGACACACACTAACGTAGAAGTTTTTCAAGAAGTTATTGGAAAAACTTGTGTTATTTATTCAACAAAATTAAAGAACTTTTCTTAATAAGTAAATTTTCTACAAGTCTTATATCAATGTAAAGACAAAGGGACACACGAATGCCGACATAACTACGACAACTATCAAAACCTAGACATTAGTGGAAGCAGTACTTCGCTCAGCTTCTAGGTCATTAGATTTCTTGAAGCATAAGCCACCCCATCTTTTATTAAATTGCAAAATCTCCATCACGACCGCAAACAATCCAATGACACCGATGATGGTACTGTAAGCTATTTTCCATAAGCTTCCGGGTTGCAAGATGGCCAAACCTTTGTAGATATTGTAAACGCTTAATACAATCACTACATATCCCATAGTGTGATGATACCAATTCCAATACTTTCTATATTTGTGATCCTTGTCCGGTCTTGCTTTAAGCGAAAGTATCTGTAGAAACCCTAGACAAAACAGAAAGATTCCTATCACAGTATGCGGCGTAGATCTCATTCCCGTATGCTTAGCCATATAGATCGCAGTTCCTAGTCCTCCGAGCAAACCGGCAATATAACCGGTGCCTTGAAAAAAGATGTGTACATAGAACCACATGGGATCTAATCCTTCGTAGGTTCTCATGTACCTTGCAGCCATAACTCCAATAGGCATGAAAATTCCCCAACTCACTGCGTTCACGATTCCATGGATTTGCTTGACTCGTAACATGTTTACGTTAACGGTTTTAGAGGCCGTGACTAGTCCGGAGAGCAAATCCAATGTAGTCATGGATTTGAGATGATCACCACTCATAGCGTGCATCCCAAGTCTATCTCCTTCCTTCAATGGACCATCTTGCCATAATTGATTCACGACGGTTGTGTTAAGAGGCAACACAATAGTGGCGAATATTGTCATCTCTCCGTTGAGATATTCAGCGGAAAGCTGCGTTATAGGGAAGCTTAAAGAACCTTCTTGAAGCATAGTTGAGTAGCTATTGATTGGAGAAGTATAGGCTCGAATTAAACCAGACGTGGAGTTACGGTATGCCAAGAGTGTTTGTGCTCCTAACATACCTTTCTTCGTCGGGTTTATTCCCCAAGCGATCCAATAAGAAGTCTCGATGTTGGTGTGACGATATGCAACTTCAAGCACTCCGGTTTCTCGGACATAGCTGAAGTAAAGAAACGAGTCTAAGACTGGAAGGTCAATGCAAGAACGAAAGTTTTTGCCGTTGTTAAAGATGTGAGAGTCACATCTAGATTGAACTTCGTTGTTTGTTGCTCGAGTAAAGTACGGAGCCACCACAAATAGAAAACACATAACCACAAAAAGGGTTCTTGAAGAAGACAAAGACATGATGTATAATTACTCAGGAGACACACGAAGGTTAAATCTTGCTTTGAGAGAATGAGATTTATGAATCTTCGACTACTATGAGGTTCTCTATTTATAAAGATATAGAATTCCAAATACCTTTCTATATTCTAGTTAGGAAAAGCGTTTTATTAAACAAAACAATTAAAAATTTAGTGCCAAAACAAATTTCCATATTTGATATATCCAAAATCCTAATACCTTTATTATTAGGAAAAGCGTTTTTTTTTTTATGGTTAAATGTTTTGATTACGTAACTTCTTGAGTAGAATTATAAGGGGGCTTAATCCGGCCCATAAATGATTATCCGATTGTAGTCACCCTTTATGCTAGCGCTGTTAATTTTGGAAAGCGGAAACGGAAATGATGGGTACGGGACGGGAACGGGTAATTCGGGAATGGAAAAAAAATTTCAAACGGGAAATGGCAAAGAAACGGGATGGGAAATAACGGGAACGGGACGGGAACGGGTAATTTGGGTATTTAAAACAATTTCCAAACGGGAAATGATAAAGAAAGGGGACGGAAAATTCGGGTGCGGGAAGGGAATTAAGAGGAACGGAACTGGAAATTTCTGGAAATTTTTTAAAATTTTGGGATATTTTATAAAATATTGGGAAATCTTTGAAATTTTTGGGAGTTTTTTTAATAATATTTAGATAATATTCATAATTTTTTTAACAAAATTAGATATTAAATGGAAAATTCGGGAATTCTCTTTTCCTTCATTTTTCCTTCTTTTACCCGGTTGAATAAAATAAATGATCTCAAACGGGAAATCACTTAAACGGGAACGGGACGGGAAATTTTGGGGGAACGGGATTCCCTTTCCAAAAAGGACAGGCCTACTTTATGCTCAGATAGGGCTTCAATGGTTCAATTTGCAGTTTCATCACATTGAGATCATTAGATTAGTTATGGAGATTCTTAAATAATTTAAGAAAATGAATAGCTATTGTTAGGCATGGAGCCACCAAGAATATACTAAGTTTCTATCATGACACTAGGAAACTCAAAAAACAATATACAACTCAAGATCATACAGAATGAACAATGGTAGTAGGAACCATCCAAGAACTAAACTTATGTCATTGTAGTCTCTAGCTTTTAGCTTTTTGAGATCAGATCAAGTCAATTTGACCAGATTCAACTGCTCCTTTCACAGTCTTGTAACGTATGAAATAGAGATCACCACGCTCCATCTCCACAGTCTCAGGACTCTCTCCTCTGCTCAAAACAAAGAACCCAAACTCACTTAAATAAGGCTAGAGAAAGCTTGTGAATGGACAAAATAGTTCAAAAGAGTTCTCACTCTTCGTATAAGTTGAGGGAGACAAAGTTCTTGCTTCTACAAACAACAAACGTATCCAAATGCGGCTGCGGCACTGTAAAATCACCAAATCACAGATATGTAAACATGAATCCTTATGGTTCAAAGTGATTAAGGTTTAGGTAAGTACCCATATCATCCGCTTCACTGATAAGGGATTGCTTAAGAACCGATTGATAGTTATCAGGCAACTTAAGAAGAACACTCTCTTCGAAATGCTTTGCTAAATCATCAGCACACCTGAAAATCATTCATTCAAGTAATGTCTCACACAAACACAATCCAATTAATGTAAAAAAAGCAGAGAATACTATAAGTGATAAGAACAATACCTTGTAGCAAAAACCTTCTCTTGCTCAGATAGCCGCTTTTCAGCTTCTTCTGATTTCAGATTGTGAAACATGAACTTCTCTATCTGCAACGAGTTGGAGATGGAAACATAAAAACAAAAAGTTTATTAAGCAAATATCACCAAAATCTCTCATTGTAGCAAACAAAGCAGAATTATAAAACTGCATTACCTTCAAAAGCCTAACTCTAAGATATGATCTGAGTAAGAACTGAGTTCTGTCCACATCCATCTGATATAGTGATACAACCAGAGGATCGGTTCCATTTTCAACATAATCTTCAATTGTATCTTCCTGTAATTACAAAAATATTAGAAAGCTAGAAAAATGGATGTGACAAGATCAATGATTTCAACAGAAAAAGTACAAAGGAAGTGATGTTCAGTATTGATTATTGGATATAAGTCGAGATTAAGAAGAAGATTAGGGTTTTTACACAGAAGCGGCACTATTCTTAGATTTTATCGTGATGGGATGACTGAAATTAGGATTATCGGACTAATTTTATACTGAATAAGTGGTAATTTTCTGGAAAAACTAATCTAATTAGGGTTTAAGAAGAGAGAAGTTGTTGGGACGTAGTATTACCATTAATTGAATCTGCTCTTTGGCTCTTTCCACAAGAGCACCTTCGTACTGGAGAATCTCCGGCGCCGCCTTCTCATTACGCCACGCTCTCTTCAAGAGCTCGACGTCCGATGTGGAAACCGATGTTTCGAAATCCGATGATCCCGGCTCCGAATTCGACGTCATCAAATCGGCTTACGAACAGCCCCTCTCTGTGTCTCTCTCTGCTGATTTCTCTAAAACCCTCTGCTCATAGATCCGAGAGATTCAGATCCCGCCAATTTGGTCGAGCGGGAATGGAGATTTGGCACCGATTTGAGGTAGAGAAAGAACGAAGGATTCTGAGGAACGGTTCGTTATTGAGCCTCGGCTACATAGTGGGCCTGGCCCAATATTGATGATGGACTTGGCCCATTGTATAATTCAAACCTATATAACTAGATATCATTATAACAAATTAACCAATTGTAAGGTTTTCAACTAGTTCTGGATATTATAGAAGCAAGAAACGGTTGATATCGTACAAAATCAAATATATCTTTTAAAACAAATAAGTAAAGAATTGGAACTTTTTCATTATTCAGAGATCATTTCCGATTCTTTAGATTATATCCCTCAGATAATATTTATGCATAACTAGTATTCTCCAAAATCCTACACCAAAATCCAAACTACATCTTAGAATCCATAAAAATTCGGATATTTTCACTATTTACATTAACAACACAATATTGTAACCTATGTGTATTACTTAATCTATGTGATTCAAATGAAAAAGTGATAAACCAAAGAAAAACAAAGATGGATCAAAAGGATAGAAGAAGTAGAATCATAAGAAAATGCTTCATTCCCCTTTGTCTACACAATGAGTCTGAATTTGGGTATTAAGCTAAGATTATTACAAAAACCATTACTCATATATTTAACAAAATCTCAAACTTAGTTAATAAGGGAGCAACCAACTCAAGCAATTGGCTAAACGAAATTCAGATCCCAAGTCTTTTATACTTTGCTGGTTGGTGCTAAGCGTTTACGCCGAGTTTCACGATCCCTGGCAAACTCTCGTAAACGCATCCACTTATTATCCTCTACTGCATCACAATGTTGTCCTATACCTGAAGTCCATAGTGAACAAGGCGCAGCCGAATCGCACACATAGCAGAAACACTACACACAAACCCATCAAAACCAAAACATAAGACTCTTTTTATCTTCAAGCTCTGAGGTATCTAAGATATCAAATCAAAATCCGTTTCTTTAGAGAAAGAACCAAATTTTAACACAGAGCTATAATCTTCTTAACACTACACACAAACCCATCAAACCAAAATGTTAGACTCTTCTTGTCTTCAAGCTCTGAGGTATATAAGATATTCAAATCAAAACCCGTTTCTTTAGAGAAAGGAACAAATTTTAACACAGAGCTATAATCTTCTTAACACTAGACACAAACCCATCAAGCCAAAATATTAGTCACTTCCTGTGTTTTTAAAAAGAAACCCTTTACGCTCTGATCAAAATCAAAATTCACTTTCCTAAGAAAAAGGACCAAATTTTTAACACTGATCTAATCTTATTCCGTCTTACCTGATTACAATGTGAAGCGTGACGAGTTGATGCAAAGGGAAATTTCGAACAGAGATGTCTTGGATGTGGGTAATCTCTACAAGCCACCTGAATCAACAACCCAATTTTTCAAAAAAAAAATCAACATAAACCCTAAAATCACGAACTGTGCGAAAAATCCCCAATTTTTTTCGTTTTTACAGAAATCGAAACAAACCCAAGAGTCCTTTTGAATCAAACCTGGCCTTTCTCGTGGATGATTGCTATATCGTTGTCACCTTCAAGGTTATTGGAGATGGAGTGCCTCCGCGAATCGAAAGAGTCGTTAGGATCGAAATCGAGAATGAAACAATCCTCTTTATCCTCGAAGATCTTCATATCCTCTTGTCTTGTTTTAAGACAGAAGATACCTCTGATTGGTGTCCCATCTTCTTCTTCGTCTTCCTTTGTAAGTATCTTTCTTTTCTTTGTTTTGGAAGACTTCTTCTTTTTCTCCCATCGATCTGGTGTTATCTCCACAATTTTGGTTCCCTTAATCACCATTTTCTCTTTTTCTGAACTGTGAAATTTTCGATTTTGTTGCTTGAGAGAACTTTTCGAAATCTATAACAAAACAGAGACTCTTCGAAATTGAAAAAGTGACCGTTGCGCCCCCAATGCCCTTGAGAAGCGTTGCAAAACGAGAGTATTTTAATTCGTTTTGAAATTATCAAGAGAAGAGAAGAGAGGGTAAAATTGCCATTCGGAAGCCCTTCGGTGAATATGGGCTCAATTAGTAGCCCAAAAACCCAAGAGATTCTCAGTTTGCTCCGTTAGATCTCCAATAAATCGTGTGGCTGAGATGTTTCAGTACGAGACGTAGTACATTCTGTTTTTGGACGATATTTTTTATCTTAAATAATCTTTGATATAATTTGTAGAAAACAAATACATAAACAGTTGAGCTGAATTATAATATAGTTGAGTTGTGTATTATAATAAACTAGAGTTGGTTGGTGGGAAGGTTTTCATCAGCAATGTTTTCGTTTTTTCTACCAAAGAATTGTTAAGGCTCCTCTAAAGATGCCATGGCCACTTATCAAATATTGACTACATGCCAAGCTGATATTTTTTTTTTCTATCTAAAGTTAAATATATTACCATTTTTTTTTCCCACCACAACACAGCTAAACCACCATTTTTTTTTCATTTTGGGTCAATAGTAAAAAGATTATCATAACCCATATTATGGTAGCCCACTACTCCCTAACAATTGCAACTGGGAGTACTCATATAATGGTTGGGCAATCACTCCATTGGGTACTGCCTTATAGTCCTGGAGTTGGCTCACAGGTTGCATTTACCCATATCTACCATTGGGGCGGATGTAGTGCAAAAATTTATGGGGTGCAAAACTGAAGAATTGTAAAAATAGGGGGAAAATTGAAAAATTATAAAGAATTAGTATGAATTTTTAAAATTTCATCTGGTACACTTGCACCCCTCAACTCCTATGTGGCTCTGCCCAATACCTCTGGAATGACTCCCATGCTATTAGGTTTATCATCCTTTTTGAACCTTTTCTTTTTATCAACTTTCTTGAGCTTCTTCGAAAGTGGTACCACTAGTTCAAACATTAGTGGACCTCATTCTTGATTTTGAAATCTAAAGTTTTTATCCAGACAATACAAATCCCGAGGATCCAACACCAAGACTTTAATCAATTCTCCACAGTGGAGTATACATACCTTTATAGGCTTCCTTTTTCGACTTCATCGTAGCTAGTAGTATTTCAAGGTTGTCATCCTCTCTTCCTTCAGATCGAATGGCTTCTCCCAAAAATTTCTTCCCACCAAGACTCTTTAAGCAGAAAACTTCAGCTTATCATCTTCATCGTACTAAAAAATAATTTCTTTGCTCTTGTCAGGATCTTTAGATATTATTGGTGGAGCCTCGTATTGCCATGGATTTTTTTGGATCCTTGTCAACATCAGTCACTGATGATTTCACCATTTCCTCTCTTGTTAACCTCTCAATCTGCTAAGAAAACAATCGAAACACGAGCGTTTTCAGAATCTGTCAACATTATAAAAACACACAAAATCACATAAGACGAAGAACACAATGCTTATTCCAAGACAAAAACATTCTGATCATACACAGTCACAAATCAGCAGGTTTTTGATATCTGTCATCCGAAATAGCATTTGTTTGTACGCGATATGGTAACTGAATCACTATTTCCATCGTTTAACGCAATTCATTTCACTCGAATTCACAGTGCTTCATCAAAATCAATTTCTGACTCCTCACAGTTTATGTTGTTGTTAATCTCGTCATCAATGTTTGGAACATCTTCTTCTTCGTCTTCATCAGTAGCGTGGATTTTTCTTCTCCTCCTTGTCTCTTTCCTTTTCTTTCAATCTCTCCTTTCTGCGAAGTTTTTTCTCCCTTTCTTTGGTTCTTTTCTTCTCTTTCCGCTCCTCCTCTTGACGCTTTTCTTTCTCTTCTTCCTTGAGAAGTTTCACCTGCAGGAGTTACGACAATTGGAATTATTTGAACTTTCTTGGTCAAATTGCTTCAGACAGAATCCCTACCTGTTTCTCCAAGGTAATGCTTTCCTTGCAGGCAACATGTACACGCTGTTCTAATAGTTTCAACGTAAGGCATACAAAGATGCTGTGTGCATTTTGACGAGCGCTTCCTTCCCTGAATGCTTTCTCAACCTAATCAATGACCGACAGGTATTAGAGCACGAAATAACGATATGTGAGCTTAAGGGAGCCTATATCTAACAAACCTGTTCCTTAAAAATGACTGTTGCAGCATCAAGAAGAAACTCTCGAGCAAGTTCTGGACTTTTTGCATGCTTAAGCTCATTCCCATCTTTGTCCATCATGTCTTCATCCTTTTATAGCATAGGAAACACAGTGATATCCAGCAAGAATAATATTCCTAGAATCTTAAAGAAAGCTTATAAATGTGGAATATACCTCTTCTTCCTCAGCCTGCTCAAAAAACCTCCGGATGCTTTCCCCTCTCTTAATTGAAACCAAGCCATCCCCAACAACTAGCCTGCCGTGCACACACTTCTGACCTTTTAGTGCGTGTGCTTTGACGGATACCTCAGACCAACGGCCATCTATTTTATAACCTCTAAGAGTAATGTAACATGAATTTAAACCACGGAGGTCCAGGCCATTGACTTTAACTCTTCCATTCATGCCAACATTTTCAAATTTCATGATATCACATTTTCCTTCCCCACTTCCAATCGCCCACTCAAAGTGGTGGTACATTCCAAGGTTGTCAGCAAAAGTTTCCCGCCAATCTGCTTGTACGGAATCAATGGATACCTGAAATATTGCAATCAAATTCAAGAAATATAGTATACTTTTCAATAACCATAACTCTGGACTATAGGAAGCTGCAAAGATAAAACAAGGTGTTAAAATAGATGAAGCACCTCATATTGGAAGGCTGTGTCGGCAACACAAAACCAGGTGGTACATCGAGGCTCTCTCCGCATTAGTTTAAGTTCCTTAAGCTCTTTGAACTCACGAATAACAATTCGTCTACAGTCTCTACAGAACCTCTTGCTGTCGAATCTGTAAAATGAAAGGTCCACTTGTTATTAAGGTTGAGAGAAGAAAAGTCTCCAGATGACAACAGAAAGAAGCGTGCTGTATAGCATGACTTGGTAGGCACCAATCATCTTCGATTCAGAATGTGATAACTTGAGTGGTAACATTCCTGTTACCTATGACCCAGATCATATCCAAAACCTTCTCGGCTCGATTTTATTGAACATAGAGGAAAAAAAAATCATTTCATGACATACCTATGCCTCAGTCTCTCCATAAAATCCTCTTCTTTCATCCTCAAAAGAGATTTTCGAGTTTCCTCGCTTAGTGCGGACCAGAAATCCACCAATGTATCACAGGAAAGGCTCGCAGTATGTAGAGCACACGTTTCTCTTGTTCCATGCCCTCTTCCATAGCTAGCTATTCCTTGACTTATCCATCCCCGACCTCCACCACCACAAGCATCGGGATAAAGCAACTCACGTTCCCTTTCTCGAGCAGGGGCACTGTCAAAAACCTGCTAGAACCAATAAATTAACTAGTCGGACTGGAGGGACTGGAGATGGGTAAGTCTCGCAGGAACTTACATTTTGAAGTCCTTTGAGAGACTTTGCATACAAATAGCAATCAAGAAGAGTGAGTGATCCATCGCGTGTTGTGGTGAGACCTCCCCATGGATGAACAGAAGGATCTTGCATCTCATCAGCACATCCGTTACGGGAAACTGAGTTACAGTCGTTTTGATATTTTGATACTCCTGATTTGTTGCAAGGAGAATCCCCTGCTGATCCCTCTGGATGCAAGGACTTCCCATGCATTACAATCTGCAAGAAAACTTCAAGAAGCAGGCCGTTGCATCTGGAGCAGTACATGTTTTTGCGAGCTTGCTCAAAGAGAGTATGTTTGTCAATCTTGAGGAGCGCCTGCCTAGATTTCGGCGACAGCTCACTCCAGAACTGCATACAAGTTCACAGTCATTTAGCTCTTTGCAATTTGTGGAAGAGAAGCAAAGTCAGAAAATGTAAAACACACGTGAGGCTATCTATTCGAAAGAGTTGTAGGACAGATTATTCATATTCAATTTACAAAAAAGAAAATGTGACAAAGAACAATTTGCAGTATTCAGAGTCCAAAACACAGAAACGGGTCTGTCACTAAGATCTGAATTAAAACCTGGGTTGATACAATCAATGCAAAACATCTCGAGCTAATAAACAACCACACATTAAACAATAAATCACAGGAAATATCAAATCTGAGCTAATTCAACGTGGAAAACGCCGCGAATCTAATATCCATACGACTCAAAACAGTGGGATAAGTACCTTCTGCAGCTGATTGTAGCTGACTCCATCGATTTCTTTTGACAAACCCGGCATCATTAACAGTCTCTTCTGTTCATCAACCAATGTTTTTATTATCGCTCCACACGGTCCCAGAGTGAAAAAACCCAATCAGGAACCGATTCAATTCCGTCGAATCGGACAACGAAAACACCAAATCCAATCGGGAAATATAACAAAACAATCGATCGCGATGAATCGGGGAGGCGATTCTAAAAATAAATAAAAAAGAGATTCCCCGATTATGAAAATTCCCGGGAAAATCTCGTATCAGATCCTTAACGGAAAGAAAACGAATCGAATTGGATTGGAATTGGAAAACGAATCAGGTTCCAAAATTAGACGGAGCGGTTAAAATCACAGTACGAAGATAACAAAGTTTCATGAGATATCATTTTTATATTTGTTTCTTTCTTTGTGATTGACTGTTCTAACATTTCGGGTAAATTTTTATCTTTCCTGACGACATTTCCGGTAAAATGATATTTGCATACCGAAATATTGCAAGCATATATAGAACATAATTTCATCTTTTTTTTAATAGTCAGATTTCCGGGTTTTTAATATCTTTTCTTTTTTTTGGCCATGGGGTCTTTAATATCTTTAAATACAATTTATGGTGAAAATCTTTGTATTTATACGGGATGTTTGTTATCTTTTTATAAATGAGTGTTGTTGGGAAGGGATTTGTCACCCCTCCTTTAAACAGGCTCGGCCCGAATCCACTTAAACCCCAAACCCAAAAAAGCCCATCACAAAGAACAAACCCAACCCCCGAACGCCACGTGTGAGCCACGAACACACGACACACAAGCATAGACCCACCTCTACCGACCTAAGTAATCATAACGACTTTCAAGCGACCATAGAGCAATAGACTTTCAAGCGACCATAGAGCAATAGGACACGTCGAGTCGTTGAACAAACTTTCCGAAACAGTCCATCGACTCAGCAGTCCACCTGGAACGAGAAATGATTAAACATCGGGAACCACGCTCGTCTACTATGAAACTCTCCTATAAATAGACAACCGGTCTTCAAAGAATGGAGATCGGAAAAATCAGACAAGGCATCACTTAGATCATGTATAACATTTAATTTGACCCCTAGGTCGCTAAGTGTTAATTCGCTATCTCGGTTTGTGACCGACTTTGTAATTTCTGTACTCATAAACCCCGACCTTGAAATAAAGCATTATTCAATTCAGTTATTCGATTTCTCTATTTTTATCTCATCGTAAGAACTCCGACCCACATAATTCCGACCTTCATTAAAATCAATCTCTACTCTCAACCCGACCTACACTCCGACCCACATAATTCCGACCTTCAGGAGTATCTTTACGAAGCAAGAGATAGAACAAATAACGATGGAATCCAAGCCAAATCTGGAGATCACCTTTTCCAACCATGACGAAGAGGGAGTAGATATGCCACATAACGACCCGCTAGTACTCACCTTGCAAATCGCCCATTGCGAGGTATCCCGAGTCTTGGTAGACACGGGATGCAGCGTCAATCTCGTTTTCATGGAGACCCTCGAAAGAATGGGGACAACCAAGAGCAAATTACTTCCTAGCGTCGAACCTATCCTAGGGTACGACGGCTCACCAACTGCGGCAATTGGGACAATCGTTCTGACGGTATGCGTCGGAAGAAAAGCCCATCGGATCGAACTCTTCGTCGTAGATAAACCAGCTATCTACAAATCCATCTTAGGAACCCCCTAGCTACACGAAATGCAAGCGGTCACCTCAACCTATCACCAACGCCTCAAATTCTCAACCACGAGCGGCGTAGTCACTATAAGAGGAAATCAAAATGAGTCTAGGCGATGTTTCAAAGCCGAATGCAAATGGAGAAACACTCCCCGCCAATGTCTCGTCGCGAGGATCTCTAATGACGGAATCCCATTAAGTCGCGACCATCCATAAAAACCGAGATCACGAAAGTAAATATCGATGCGTCCAACCCAACCCGATGCGTCGGGATAGGAACAGATCTTCCTGAAGACATCACGAACGAACTAATACAACTGCTAAGATGAAACAGCAGAACCTTCGCTTGGACATCCGGGGACATGCCAGGAATTGATCCTCGAGTGATATGCCACGAGTTAAACGTCGATTCAACGTATCGCCCCATAAAACATAAAAGAAGGAAGCTCGGACCATAATGGGCCCAAGCGGTGAACGATGAGGTGGAGCGGTTAACGAAAGCTGGATCGATCTCAGAAGTCAAGTATCCAGATTGGCTAGCCAACCCAGTTGTGGTAAAAAAGAAGAACGGAAAGTGGAGAACATGCGTCGACTTCACCGATCTCAACAGGGCTTGTCCAAAAGATAGCTTCCCCCTTCCCCATATAGATCCATTGGTTGAGGCAACAGTGGGGCACGAACTATTGTCATTTATGGATGAATTTTCTGGCTACAATCATATATTGATGCACCCAGATGATCGCGAAAAGACGGCCTTCATCACTGACAGAGGGACCTATTGCTATAAAGTAATGTCGTTAGGGTTAAAGAACGCCGGGGCAACGTATCAACGATTGGTGAATAAGATGTTCTCCGATCAACTTGGTGAGACTATGGAGGTGTACATCGACGACATGCTCGTAAAATCAACAAACGCAAAAGATCACGTTGAACATTTGCAATCATGCTTCGAGACTCTAAATCAATATGACATGAAGTTAAATCCATCAAAATGTACCTTCGGGGTATCATCTAGGAATTCCTTGGGTATATCTTCACACAAAGGGGAATAGAGGCAAATCTCAAACAAATAACAACGATCCTAGATCTTCCATCGCCCAAGTCCCCCAAAGAAGTCCAACGACTGACCGGAAGAATACCCGCCCTAAATCGTTTCCTATCCAGGTCCACTGACAAGTGTCTACCATTCTATCAGCTACTTCGAGGAAACAAGCATTTCCTCTAGGACGACTGTTGCAAGACAGCCTTCAAAGAGCTAAAAAAGTATCTCACAACACCGCCGATCCTGGCTAAACCAGAAGAAGGGGAAACGTTATACTTGTATATCGCCGTCTCGGAAACAGCTGTAAGCAGCGTGCTTGTCAGGGAAGATCGGGGTGATCAGAAATCGATCTTCTACACTAGCAAAGTTCTAGATGGAGCCGAGTCAAGATGCACCGCTCTCGAGAAACTGGCCCTCGCCGTAGTAGTTTCGTCGAGAAAGTTGCATCCGTATTTCCAATCACATGCCATCGTCATCCTTTCAAGCCACCCGATAAAAAATATCCTCCATAGTCCGAGTCAATCCGGTCGTCTAGCCAAATGGGCGGTCGAGCTAAGTGAGTGCGATATCGAGTACATGTGCCGAACAAGCGCCAAATCACAAGTGCTCGCAGACTTCCTCATCGAACTACCCACGGAACTATCCAGCCTCGAAGCAAATGAAGCTCCATGGTTGTTATATGTTGACGGATCAGCTTCCAAGCATGGGTCGGGAGTAGGCATCCATCTCGTCTCCCCAAATAAAGAGCTACTCGAACAATCATTTCGCTTAGCCTTCCCAGCCTCCAACAACGAGGCAGAATACAAAGCCCTTCTAGCAGAGCTAAGGCTCGCAAAAGGAATCTAAGTTAAGAAAGTCAAGGCGTTCTCTGATTTGCAACTCGTGACCAGTCAATACAACGGAGAGTTCGAGGCAAGAAGCGACAGAATGGATGCTTACCTAAGAGCAGTAAAAGACCTGGCGCAAGAGTTCCGATCGTTCGAGCTCGAAAAGATCCCCCGAACATAAAATTTAGTGGCAAATGCATTAGCAGCTGGTGCAACCACCTCGGATCCAAACATAAGACGAACGATTCCGTTGGGAAGTATTGATCAACCGAGCATCGCATTAAACAAGGGAATGTGTCAAGCCATCCATCTCGAACATGACGAGCAATATGCAGCGATGGATGGTGAACAAGACAACGATGAGAATGACTGGCGAAATGAAATAATAGCATACCTCTACGATGGGTATCTTCCAAAAGAAAAATGGGCAGCCCGGAGACTGAAAGCAAGAAGTGCGTTATATTGCCTCCTCGACAGCCGCCTTTATCGAAAAGACGCGTCGGGAATCTTGCTAACTTGCGTGTTCGGAGACGAAGCTCCGCGAGCGATGATCGAAACACATGAAGGTGTCGGAGGTTATTCCAGGGGACGGACCTTGGCCTTCAAAATCAAAAGTCTGGGATTTTACTGGCCGACAATGATGGCGGATTGCGTTGCACACGCAGCACGATGCGAACCCTGTCAACGACACGGGCCAATGATCAACTCGCCCACCGAAGAGTTATCCGCGGCAATAGCTCCATACCCATTTATGAGATGGGCTATGGACATCATCGGCCCGCTCCCGACCTCCGGAAGAAAGAAATATATACTAGTCCTGACCGATTAGTTCACGCAATGGGTTGAAGCAGAGTCATACGAAGAAATCAAGGCCCTACACGTAAGGAAATTTATAATTATATGGAAAAATATTATCTATAGACACGACCTTCCTTATGAAATAGTCACTGACAACAGGCCCCAATTCATATCCAAGCTATTCGAAAGTTTCTGCGCCAACTGGAATATCCGATTAAACAAATCGAGCCCACGCTATGCACAGTCCTACAATGGCAGATTTTGCATTGCTGAAAAGGATTCTTCGCTATCTAAAGGGTACCTTATCAATGGGTGTCCATCTTTTCAAAGACACTGACCTCACACTTCGAGTATACAGCGATGTGGATTGGGCAGGATGCAAAGACACTCGGCGCTCTACCGGTGGACTGTGTACGTTTCTGGGTTCGAATATAATCTCTTGGTCTGCAAAGCGTCAACCCACAGTCTCCAAATCCTCCACTGAGGCTGAATATCGCACACTCTCCACCACTGCCTCTGAGTTAAAATGGATTTCCTCTCTTCTTGGTGAAATGGGAATCTCTCTTCCTAAAACTCCTAAGCTCTATTGTGACAATATGTCAGCGGTCTATCTCACCGCCAATCCAGCTCTACACAACAGAACCAAACACTTTGACACCGACTTCCATTACGTTCGTGAAAGAGTGGCTATTGGTGCTCTGGAAGTTAAGAAGGTTCCCGCAGCTCTGCAGATAGCTGACATTTTCACAAAACCGCTCGCGCGTGCACCATTCCTTGATCTTCAATACAAACTCTGTGTTGGTGTTCCACCAGCCCAGAGTTTGAGGGGGTGTATTGAGAACTCCAACTCTTCACCGGAGAAGACGACCATCACCGTCGTGCCAAACTCGACTTCAGTCTCTGAAGATCAATCTAGATTGAAGCCCATTCAGAAATCCATACTTGGGCCTCCACCTAATCAAGCTCAGTCAAGGAAGAAAGACACAAGCCCATCAATTCAAAAGTAGCAACTACCGTTAATGGAAACAGACAAGAACACCAGAGTACCTGCAACGTACGCTCAAGCTCTTTGCAGCTTTGGCACCAACAATCCAGCTCATTGTCTCCCTCAGCAGAATCGATTCCTACCACTTGGTGGACAAGACAACTTAGGCTACTAGAAACTTGGCACTCTCTAGTTCACTTGTTCTAAGGCTTTCTAATTTCCATCTTCCTATATAAAGACTCTTTTGTATAAGCTTGACAAATAGTGAGAAATGAAAGATTGAAGTTTTAGTTCATTACCTCTCTGTTTATGTTTTCCTTCATACTAATCCCAACTTCTTCTTCTTCTTCATTTCCGTAAGCTTTCTCCTTTTTCAACTTTCAAAATCACTTCTTCTAATGATTTTTTTACTAACATCTTTTTCCACTCTTGTAGCCTTCCTCCATTTTCCTTCAATTTTGATTCCTATTTATCGAATCACTCTCTGTTCCCCTACAATCTCAATTATCCGATTTCCCATGGTACGTGTCGATTCACTAAATTCCTTCAAATTCGAAACTAGGATTTTAAGTCTCTTTGTGGGATTTTCTTCAGGAAGCAGAATCCCAAGCACTTTGTTTGGAATGTTTTGTATCTTCTCTGTTCTCATGGTATTGGATGCAGTTATTCCCGCTGCTGCAAACGGTTTGATGAATTTCTTCGAACCAGCGTTTCTATTTATCCAGAGGTGGCTTCCTCTGTTCTACGTTCCTTCTCTTGTAGTTCTTCCTCTTTCCGTCAGAGATATTCCTGCTGCTTCAGGCGTCAAAATCTGCTACATTGTCGGTATGTAGATAATCTCTTCTTCTTTTGCTAGCTTGTATTGTAATTTTAACTCTTCTCTCTCTGTTTTGATCTTGCTCGATACTGATCCGTTGTTTGATCGAGTGGTTGTGCAGCTGGTGGATGGTTGGCGTCGCTTTGTTTAGCGGGATTCACAGCTATTGCAGTGAGAAAACTAGTGAAAACCGAAATGACGGAAGCCGAGCCTATGGCGAAACCATCTCCCTTTTCAACACTTGAACTATGGAGCTGGAATGGAATCTTTGTTATATCTTTCGTTGGTGCTCTGTTTTACCCTAATTCATTAGGGACAAGTGCAAGAACTTGTCTCCCTTTTCTTCTCTCTTCAACTGTGCTTGGTTACATTGTGGGCTCTGGGTAAAATTTCAAATCCATATTTTCAAGTCTCAATAAGTTTTAGTTTTCTCTTTGTACTTATCTTTCTTATAACCAGGTTGCCGTCTACTATCAAGATAATTTTCCATCCGATAATCTGCTGCGCGTTATCTGCAGTTCTCGCTGCTCTAGCATTTGGTTATGCTTCAGGATCTGGACTTGATCCTGTTTTAGGTAAAGTCATTCAAAAACTCTTTAAAGAGCTAAAACAGAAAGTAAAAGCCTTTTTCTTGACTACTCTTACAAGAAATTACCACGAAAGTAGCATCGGATCCGGGTGCTGGTGACATATTAATGGCTTTTCTTGGCTTTTTTATTCTCTCTTTCGCTTTCTCCATGTTTAAACAAAGAAAGGTAAAAAAATAATCAGAAAAAAACAAATTGTTCTGTTTTTGATTTAGAAACTGGTAATAACAATCTCCTCTGTTTTTTCTTCAGCTTGTGAAGAGGGACGCAGCTTAGATTTTCACTTCTGTGATTGTTTCGACGGTTTTCTCGCTTTACTCGACCGCTCTTGTTGGACGTTTAGTTGGATTAGAACCATCTTTAACGGTATCAATCTTACCTCGTTGCATCACGGTTACATTAGCCCTTAGCATTGTATCACTCTTTGAAGGTACATATATTATTCTTATTCTTCTTCTGTTTAATACATTAAAGGAACTGTATCTAAGCACTTTTCTTGGACATTTGCAAGGACCAATTCGTCTCTTACAGCAGCTGTAGTTGTTGTGACTGGTCTGATTGGAGCTAACTTTGTGCAAATTGTTCTTAACAAGCTGCGTTTACGTGATTCAATCGCTAGGGGAATCGCAACCGCTTCAAGGTGACTCCTTTCAAGATGATCTTACATTCTTTGATTGGCTATTGATGAGATGAGGATCAAATGAAGTTTTGTTTCTTTATTTTGTTGTTGCAGTGCTCATGGACTTGGAACAGCAACTTTGTCGGCTAAGGAGCCAGCACTTCCGTTCTGTGCAATTGCTTATGCTCTCACCGGAATATTCGGGTCGTTACTGTGTTCTGTTCCTGCTGTCCGGCAGAGTTTGCTGGCACTCGTTGGCTGATGACTCATTATGTGGCGACAAACGATTGGTGATGAGAAACTGGTAAATGCTTTTTGTTTATATATTATTATTTTTGTAAATGTTGTGGAACTTTTCATGGTAAAATGTAAATTTAAATATTTCAATTGGAAAAAAAATGAATATTGCAATTTTTAGTCTTGTGATAGAATTATATATAACAATTTTCAAAAAATTTATCATACCTTACAATCTTACCAAAAAAAATTTGTGAATTCTGACAAGACTTCTCCAATCTTACCAAAAAACTTTGCAATGTGATTTTTTAACTTAATTAACAGATTAATGAGTGGATTAGTACCATGTAAATGACTTAATTTTTTCTTGGTGATCTAAACCTTAGGTGTCTTAGGAAGGTTTAGTTTCATCTAACTCACTCTTCCTAGAAATAAGTACCGTTCTAACTATATTTTAAATTTATATTTAGGGAAGATTACTAATTTTCAATGGATTTATATGAAATAATTAATTAGAATGTCATGAAAATTTTTTAAATTACTAGAATACTTTCATACCCATAATATCCTTAAAAACTTTTGTTAAGAAAATATAATAACGAAAATGTCATGGTCACACAAGCAATTTTTTACAAAAATTACGAAAAATGCCACTTGTTTATGAAAGTCGTCAGAGATAACTTGATTTGACTAGTTACAGCTGATTTATATGTTGGTAGGCTGAGTTAAGGGAACAGCCGATTTAGCATGTTTGTGGCCGAGTCTCCAATTTTGTTTATCGGCTGTTATATGTCTCAAACCGAGTTATCATTTATTTGGCCGATTTTTGGGTTTTTGACAACTGATTTATAAAACTCAGCTGATTTAAGTTATGGTCAGCCAACTTATTTGACCAATATAAGTAATTCCCGTTGAGTTTATATAGTTTAGAAAACGTAGTGGCTGAGTTATTATTTTGTAAGATAAATTTGTATTAGCGGCCGACTATTGGAGTACCATCGATGCTGATTTAATATTTACCGAAATATCATATTAGTTATGACCGATGTATTCATGTGGCATTTTCGTTATTTAGTGATGTTAAAATTGATTTTAAAGATTTTTGACAAACAATTTATGGTATTCTAGTAAACAAAAATTTAAGTATGAATTCTAGTAATAAGTAATATAATATAGGATATTATGAGTAATTTTCTCTTATACTTATGGTTAAATATTACTTGACTAAATGATTTCTTTTTTAATTCCAAAAACTCTAGCGAGTAAGGTCTCGAGCATTGCATCCCCAGTTTGTGGAATCTCTTGTTCTTTATCTCAAATCTTTGGTATGGTTTTATTCATCGGCTTTTGAATCTAGTGGATTCTCCGAAGGAGCAATATTAATGAGTTGGTGGGCGATGCTGATTCCCGTGTGTGTGTTTCAAGCAAAGAGACTAGCTCACTTTCATGACTTTCCGGCATGGTACATTGTACGGTCTAGTAGAAATAGCGGTTTAAAGCTTTTGAATGAAATCCTTGTCCCCTTTGTTAAAGTTGGTGTAACCCAATTTTGGTCCTTTTGTTTGGGATCTTTTCCGGTGGGACTTAATATAAATTCCATAAGAAAAAGAAAAGAAGACGCAATATTATTACATGCACATTTTAAAAGAAATTAGAAGATTGTTTTTCTTCGCTTCTTGTTGTGCTACCCCTAACCAAGGTAATTAATCAATCTAAGATACAATAATAAGTACAAAAATACTTATCTTCATACTTGAATACCATGGGTTGTTCGCAACGTCCAGAGCATATATAGCAAAATGGTCGAGTGTTACCATCGTTGCATGCAATTTCAATCTCAGTCCGATTCACATCTTTCTTCAGAGTGATGATATGGTCAGGCTTCATATACATATCTATTCCAAATAAACATGTAACATGAAAAGTGACTCTACAAGAATCATACTTTTTTGGGGCACATGGGCAAAATCTGAAAAGTGCCCCTTAACTTTCTTTTTCTGCTATTGAAAAATTATTTTTTTTTTCAATTAATGATATGGGTCTTACGTAAAACACATAGACAAACTTATTAAAAAAAAATAAAAAATTCATGAGAATGCCACTATTTTCTACACGAATTTTTTTTTTCTCCATCAATGGGCCCCTTTGAATGATGGGCCCCAGGCGGTTGCCCCTTTTGCCCCCCTTGTGAGCCGGCCCTGGGTATCTAATTTGGATTCACATAGGTCACACCAGTATTGACCACTTGTCGTACCTTCTTCTCCATAAGAAAGAGTGAGTGGATGGCTATCGTGCTTGTAATGTGACACACTTGGAAAGCTAGCACAATGAAAACCCAAATATTAAGTGGCATATTATACATTCTAGGTAATGACTTGAACCGGAAGTAGACTCACAGACCATGCATTCCACTTTGAGCATATTGAAGAAGAGGTGGTGATCATCATGTGGATGGCTCTCGTGGATTGAACTATCTGAAAGGGAAGCGCACCAGACATCTAGTAGAAATGCACAAGATTTTTCGCTGCAATTGTAACCAAAACAGTTTCGCTTACAACCAAAGCACTCAAATACGCCGTGCACGGTAAGCCCATCCCCATAAGACATGACATAGGGCATATAAGCGGGTGTTATGTAGCGGATGGTTGATAGAGGTCCCAAAAGCTTAAAGACACAAGATAGTTTTCTGGTAATTCTACCTATTTTTCGTTTTTCATTGATTGAAATAAAAAAACGTACATGAAGCAAATAACAAGAAGATGGAGAACGTTCCCTTAAACAAGAAAAGACAATTCTCTTATCAATTGAAACAAATTCTTTTTACATAATTCAGAAGTCGGTGAGAGAAAATAAGAATCATTCTCAGTTTGCCACGTTTTTTTTTTTTATTACGTGTCACATTAGGTCTTACCTAATGTTAAGTGGAGAAGCGGTAGGAAAGACTTAACACTTCTCCACTTAATGTGACACGTAAGACCACGTTTGTTTTTTTATTACGTGTCACATTCGGTGAGAGTAGGAAGACTTAACGCTTCTGGATTACTTCTTTCCACACCAAGTTCACGCTTGGTTTAGGTTCACGTGACTTAAGCTGAGTTTACTTTTCGTTTTACTTCTCTCTCTAACTTAATTCTCTCGCTTCTCTCTAAAATTTTCTAAGTCTTTTTAGAGTGGAGTGCACTTACCTTAGGGCTTAAGGTGGCTATTTATAGGTTGGTTGTGGTGCCACTTGCATGAAGACTAGTCAAAGTCCTTCTCCAAGTTTCGCCTTTATGACTGAGAATCTTCCTTGTCTTCATTTTAGTAGGCTAGATATTAGGTTTTGACCTTAGTTCTTTATGCTTTTGCTAAGCTTTAGACCAACATTCTTCTTTTGTGTCCCCTTGACTCGTTTAGGCTATATTAGGTCTTACCTAGCCTTAAACTTAGGTCACTTCTCCACTTTATCCAATCACTTGTCAAAATCGGCAAGGATTAGACTTGTCTCCTTTGTAGGCGGCAAGACCATCGTGGACCTTCCCCGTGGTGACACATGCCTATCACTAGCTTTTAGGGTTGTTGACCGGATGTGTGGTTCTCGCTAATCCACTTGCCACGTTTCCCACCATTCGTTCGGTTCTTGTCAAAATCGTGCTTCCGATGAATCTGCTTGGATCGATTGGCCTACGATTTTTGATCAGACGTTCTTTAGACACTGCGCCATGGTTTGGATCTTCCAAATCCATTCGACCAATTTTTGCTAAGTTAAGCAAAAAATTGATTTATTTTGCATTTTGATGCCTCTTTCGTGCCTTCTTTCTTGCTTCGTGGTCGAAATCGCAGTTGAAACACTTTGATTTTTGCCTTGGGTGGTGGTTCATTCTCTTGGCAAGAATTTTCCCATCTCTTGGCAAAATTCCCTTTGTCTCGGCTAAAAATGAAAGAATTTATTTTTCTCGGCTAAAAATGAGTTCTCTATGCAAGAATTCATTTCTCTCGGCTAAAACTGAGTCTTCTCGATAAGGCTGAAAATTCTGCCGGCTAGAACTGTTTTGAACGGATAATTTTTTGATATGCTTGCTTAATCCGAATTCTGGCTTGACCGGAGTTCTTCTTTTGGCTTGATCCTTTGGAAAATATCCTCCTTTTGCCGATCCTTTGCTTTTGATTTTTCTTTGACCATCGACCAAATTTTTTCTCAATGGGACGAGTCATCACATCCACCCCTCATCATTAGAATTTTTACTGAATTCTTCCTTGATCTTCCTTCGTCATCCCGAATTTCTTCGAGGTTTAATCTTCTTCTTTGTTCTTTGTCCTTGGTATCGTCGTTGTGTGACTCGTACTTCTTCTTCTGATACCAACTTCTTCTTCTGGGATTGTCTTGAAGTTTTATGTTCCTTCCTCGAACTCTTCGTTGTTCCCCTCTCTTGAGATTTTTCTCTTCCACCTTTGCTCTTCTCGTGGCCGAGTTCTCACTTCTTTGGAAAGTCTTCCCGTTCCTTCTTTCGTTGAAAGACCGTCATCTTTCGTTGAGCTGTTTACCCCAGCTTGGGCTTCTTGACTTGATGCTTCCGTTCTCCTTGGCTCCTTACCATCGTCATCATCATCATTACGGTATACGTCCGGCTTTTTCCCATTTCCCGGTTAACTAGTCCATCCCGACTCGTCACCGTTCGATCTGTGGCCGACCTTCCTTAGTCTCCACCTTGTCCTTGATTATTTTTGTCCGTTTCACGGATTTAATAATCCCTCGCCGTACTGGTGATTTGATTTTCTCGATCTCTTCTCTTCCTCCGTGACTCCTCACGGTCTTCTTGATCTTCGTCGACCGCCCTGGTCTCATTGCTGGCACGCCGAGCCGTCCTGGTTGCTCTTCTCCCCCGTCTATAAATACTTGCCATTCTTTCGACCCCTTTTTCCGGTTTCGAAATTTTTACAAAATTTTCTAACTTTGGTGGATTTTCATATCCTTTGCAACAATCAACCCATGGCATACTTAAAGTAGTGATGACTCAGCTAAAGACTTTAAGTAGCCAGCCGAATTCATGATTGGTTCACATCTCAAAATATAACCATCCATGATTTCACAAACTCGTTAGATTCAAGCATAGTTCACATATGTTTACATATTTTCACATATTTTTCACATATGCTAAATACTTTACATATTACACATATGCCTTATTCTAGTAGTGACCCGGTTTCGTCCCCTTGACCACCCTTCACTTAAAACTAGCGCATCGTCTGAACATCCCTGGTTCTCATGCGATTTACACAACTATTACACAAAAGGTTAGAACCCTAACATACCTCGCTATACACAGTTTCACGGTTTACCTGTCATCTAACCTACACTCCATGCCCAAACCGTGTTGCTGAATCTGCTCGATCCCTCGGTGCACCCGATTCAGCCATGTCGCTTGATCCCTCGGTGCACCTGATTTTACAAGGGTTTGTTTCTTTTAGTGATAGTATTTCTTCATTTCATGGTGTTCCATGAGTTTCTTTCGGGTCTTTTATCGTGCACCCTGACGAGCTTGTATACGCCTATTACTTCTGAGATTCGATATGGACCCTCGCAATTAGTGCCTAACTTTCCAGTGTTACTTTCCCTGGTGTTCTCGTATACTTTTCGAAGGACGAGCTCACTATGAGAGCTAAAATCTCACAACCAAAATTCCAAATTGTTTTTAATAGAAATTTTGTATGAAGAACTCGAAAATAATAAGAATAAAATTTGGAAGAGAATTTAGAGAAAAGTGATGTATTTCTTATTGTCTTTCTTGGTCGAAAAAAGGTCCTCCTTTACAAATGAGTATCATTTTGAATATATACAAGTTGGGCGGAATTGTATCGGCCTGAGCTAATTATTACTCGGATTAAGTACTGAATTAATTCCTCAATCTTTGCCATAAATGCTGAGCTTGATCTCAGGGGGAGGAGTAAACGTGTTTGACCGAGTGATGTATCATGGATTTTACCGGTTTTATACCATGATATAGTAGGTTTTATGGAGTCTTTGTAGCATCTTTTGAGCATTTATTGATGTATTATGGATTTTACAGGTTTTCTACCATAATATAATGGGTTTTATGGAGTCTTTGTAGCATGTTTTGAGCATTTATGCAGGATTTACTAGCAAAAAACACTTTGGAGCAAAGAGAGCTAAAAAGAAGGTTTTATGGAAGTTTCCACGTGAATTGAGAAGACTTACAAGATTTGGAGCCAAAATGAAGAAATGTTGCTGCGAGCCCCGAGTCGACCGACTGGAAGAGACACAGTCGACCGACTGTGACACCGACCTAATTTAGAAGATTTCTTATCGGGCTTTTCGCGGAACCCTAAACCCTAAGACTCATTCACGACCTATATAAGCACCTCTTAAGCATTAGAAGAGGCACACACCGCAAAAGAACTCAGAGCAATACAAGTTTTCTCTTTGTTTCCATTGATTTTAGCTTTTAGATACCATTCTTATCGATTGTTCTAGACTCCGAAGAAGGTTAGAGAAGTGTTATTTCTCATTTGAGCTTGTGAACCTCTGATCTTCTATTGTCTAATTCGTTTGAACTCATTTCATTAATAAAAAAGATGATTTGTTTTACCAAACTCATGTCTGAGTAGTTACTTTATTAGATCTAGGGTTTTCTTACGGTTTGCTATGAATTGCTAAAATAGTTTTAAAAAATCCTTCAATCACGAAATTCTTTGCTACAGTTGCTCTTCACTGAGTATACGGACTCACGAACCGTTTTATTCAATCTTAAATCGAGATCCGGTAGTTGAGAGACACCGAGGATCGGTAGACAGTTCTGTAGTGAGCAAAGTGCGTTCTAATGCAAATGAACGTTTGTTTAGACACCTTGTGAACAGATTTAGCTTATACTTACATGCTTATTTATTTCCAACGAAGATCCAAAGAGATTTGAGATTTAGGTATCTAAATAAAGGTGATGTTTTAACACATCATTAGAACATCGTAGCTATTATTGTGTCTAGAGTTCTAGAATTTCGAGATTTGAAGTTGATTGTGTTGTTAATTCAAAAATTCATAGATTCCAACTCAAATTCCCTAAGATCTAATATTTTTCCGAATTTGAAGTCACAAAAAATTTTAAAGGATTTTCACGGTTTACAAAAAGGTTTACTTAAGATATCTCACTCATCAATCAACCATAGCTATCTGTGGGATTGATGCGTGAAGTTATTCACCCAAAATTTTACTGCAAGTGCACAGTGTACAATCGTAGTATTTAGGTTATCGATCCCACAGAGATTAAGTCGAGTTTCGATTCTATTAGAATGCAATCTATCTGGTAACTAGTTGTGTAACTTATGGATTAAAAACATTAGACTTAGGTAATCGCGGGTAATATGGATCATGCACTAGATTGAATGTTGCTCTACTCTTAAACACAAAAGACAAATGTATACAATACCAAATCTCTTTGCGTATTGCACTATGGATCAACCAACAAATCAGAAAGGATGCTTTTCAACCTAGATCAGCTAATGCATGCATTGGGAATGAATTTGATTGTTCATGACCTTCGAAGCCAAACTCTCGTTTGTACAAGGACGAGATCACCTGCTAAAAACAAGGCTCCGGGTTTAGTGTAAAATGGGTGTATGATTCCACAAACCCTAAAATTCAATATTCTAAGTGATCAAGTCAAAATATTGTGTGAATGAATATTAAAGCAGAGAGTAGTCACAAACTCAGCAACAAAACGTGCACCTAATGATCCATAAAACCTTTGACAACCTAGATCTAACTAGGGAACTACTCACACATAGCAAACAAACCAATCATAATCATTAATATCAAGTGTTTGCAATATGAAAGCTAAATCAAAAGAGATCAGAGCAAAACGTGGCTCTCTATCGCTGTAAAACCAAGAGAACAGGGGCACAAGAAAACCTTCACACAAGGGTGCTCCCTGAAAACAAGATCTAAGTAACTTTTTGGTGATTTTTGGTAAAGAGATGCTTGATTGCTTCAAAGCTTGATGGAAATCGTCTCTCTTTTTTTCCTCTAGGTCGATTATATAGCTCCTCTAGGTCATGCATAAGTCGGCCAAGAAGTCTTAGAAGTTAGGGTTTCGAAAAGAAAGCCCAAAAAGAATTTCCTTTTACTAAGGCGGCCACAGAGTCGGTCGACTCCTCCTTCCAGTTGGTCGACTCGGGCTCCAGATCACAATTCTTTATTTTAGCTCCAAATCTTCTAGATTCTTGCAAAACACCTCAGCATGTGGAATCTTCCATTTAACCTGTATAAAATGTAGAAAAAGACTCCAAACAACATAAAATATCATCATGAAAACCGGTAAAAATATCAGTACATCAGGGATCGATAACCTAAATACTACAACTGTACACTGTGCACTTGCAGTTAATTTTGGGTGAATAACTTCACGCATCAAGTTTTTCTGGCGCCGTTGCCCGGGAGCTTCGGTGTTGATTTTGAGTTTTAGAGATAAAGATTTTTAGATAGGATAGTAGATTCTGTGTTGGTTGAGTTTGTTTTTCCTAGTGTATGCAGAGCATAACAACAAGAAGCAAGGCTAGAATTAAGAAGAGGGAAGAGACAACAACCGCACACGACGCACGAGTCGTCCGACCGTCATCAGTTACGGATGACATTTAACAAAGTCAAAGCAGACCAATTCATATGCAGAAAATCATGATGAACTCATGTCTAAGGACTATACTCTATAGTCGTAATGAGAAACTCATATAACACTCATATAACAATCTTGTTGAGTTCTCATTAGCGGGTCACGTCTGACACCGTGTTCACAACACATATCAATGTGATTGACTTTGATACTCCTATCAATGACACCATGAAACTTGGTCATCAGTCATATCACATACTAGTCTCTCGCGGTTATTAATGTGCCAATTTAATAACCTTCGACCAGGGACCTCAGTAATTTATGACATCTATCGCTTATAGGATTTCATGATCAAATCACGTATTTGATGACCTATAAGAATGCCTTAAATTATTTTGGGACTATTATTTAATCAATCAATTGCATAATTAAAGAATAATGAAACAGTTTCATTAACTAAAACATAACCAAAGTATGTTTACATGAACATCAAAACATTAATAGCTCCCACTAGAATTAAGATCACATCTTAAGAAATCTAATGCCTACAGCAGTAGCATAACTCTTATGCATAGGCCGTGGGATTTGCTACGGTGCCCTGCTTGGAACTCTTCCAGCTAACTGCACTGTTGTTTGGACAAAGACATAACCTGACTACAACCAGAAATCGTCTTTGTCCGTATAACCACTCACTACAAGCTTATCACTTCCTTTGAACACCAAGAACTTTACCTTAGTATTTCTCAAATACTCGAAAGTGTTCTTGACGGCTGTCCCGTGACTTTCACCGGGATAAGATTGGTATCAACTCGTTTTGCTCAAAGCACAAACGACATGCGGACGTGTACATATAATTGGCATACATGATGGATCCTATCGCAGAGGCGTAGGGAATCCTACTCATGCGATCTCGCTCAACAGGAGTCGAGGACAATGCTTCTTGCTGAGAGTGATGCCATGTGATATCAGAAGCAAGCCCTTCTTGGAATCATGCATATTGAACCTGCGTAAGACCTTATCAATATAAGTATCCTCACACAGTCCAATTAGCCTCTTCGATCTATCTCTATAGATCCTTATTCCAAGAATATACGCGGCTTCTCCCATATCCTTCATCGAGAAACAACTTCCAAGCCAAGTCTTAACAGACTAAAGCAACGGAATATAATTTCCGAGAAGCAATATGTCATCTACATACAATACGAGAAATGCATCTACATTCATGGTAGCCAACATGAGACAATTCACATCGACCACATCATCATAATGCTTATGCCAAGCATTTCTTACTACATGTGAGGCATTAGATCTTAGTTTATCGGGGAGATTCTTTACAAGGACATAGTCCTTTTTCTCCTGCTTGAGAACAATTCTCAAGTTTTGATACCAATCGAGAAAGTTGGATCCATTTAACTTGTCCTTCTCAAGGACGGATCGCTGTGGGAAAGTATTATGAGGAGGAGTGGTCATAACTTAATCAAGAAAAGAAAGTTTAATTAGTTTTGATGTTCAAGGAATGAGAAGTCTTAACATTTAAGACAGCTCACATTATATTCAAAATTAATTTTTCTCAGGTTGAATATAATGATCCAAGATCCATATTTCACTGAGATTTGAGTGAGCTTTGGCTCATCGCCCAAACTTCAGTTATTTAGGTGAGCAAACACTTTGCTGATCATATCCAATATCACTCTTGGTCTTGGATTGATATCCTATATCAAACCCAATCTTATGTCTCTAGGCCCAAAACCATTTTGATAGCCCATTCAAGCAAACCAATCTTCGAGTCATGTGGTAACGATTACCACCTGCCTTACTCGTGTAATTGTGAATGCCTTGCTTTGGCAAGCCCATCACACAACAAAACAAGATCCAGCAGCTGACAAGATATGGAAAGACATCAAAGATGCTTGATATTTTGTTTGAGGAATAGAACATTGATCTTAAAGCATATCACTTATATGTTTAAGAAAAAATCAGATTTAATTCAAAAAGTTTTAATCTAATTAAAGTTGATTTAAATCTAGAATGCAAAATCTGCTCTTGTGTCGGTCGACACAAACACCTAGTGTCGGTCGACAGGCACAACTTATTCAGAATTGCAAGACACCTGTCGGTCGACACTAACAGCTAGTGTCGGTCGACAGACTTACAACCGGTTCAATCGCGGTTAAACCATTTAACCCAATTAAACCAATCAATTTCGATTCAATCCAATTGAATCGGTGTCGGTTTATGTTTGTATCGCCCAATACGTAGTTGTATCGGTTGACACGAGCTAACCGGTTTGAAATCGTGATGAAATCGACCAAACCGAATTAGACCGATCATACCAATCCGGTTCAATTCAATTGAACCGATGGATATCGACGCGTGTCGATCGACAGAGGCAATTTTTTCTGGAATATCGATCATTGGACCGACACTTAACCGATTTTATTCTGCGTTCAGGGACTGTGTCGACCGACACACGCTTTGTGTCGATCGACACATCCCGCAGAGCCCGTGTCGATCGACACAGCTCGCAGAAAAATCCTAGTTTCGAAAATTTTGAAAACCGCCGTTTCGCAGCAAGCCATGTCGATCGACACGCTTCTCGCAGAAAACAAAATTTTTTCAGTTTTTCAAAACAATTTGCAACCTTATGATCTAACATACATCCTTTGTGAATTTTATGAATCAAATTCAAAATCCAAGCATTTAGAATTCATTTTACAGATTCAATTACAACATAACCTGGCTCTGCTACCACTGAAGGAATTTGTGTATCGGTTATAAAACTTTTTCATAAACCTAATGATTCCTTTTAGCCCTAGATCATGTTGATTGAATCTAAGTTATCAGATCACGGATATACCTGGAGTTTCTTAGTAGCGGAATGAACAGGATATCGAGATCAGGAGCGCCTCAGATGCTGCACCTCTACAGAAGTCCACACGCACACAAAGCTGGATCAGGGATGCTAGTGCCTCTAGGAGAAGAGAGATTTCTTTGGACGGCTCATCGACCTTCTCAAGGAGGAGAATTCCGACTGAAAACGGTTTACCTCCGAGAGGGTTCGTCAGGCTCGTGAACTCCCGGTTCCCGAGCTTTCTGTTGCTGCCGTTCTGCAGCAGGCTGGTTTGTGAGAGATTGCGTTTACCTTATTTATTATATTCTCTTTCCCCTTTTTTAATAACCGTAGTTTGATTTTTGTCGATCTCGTGCTACCTCCGGTTCAGCAGTTAGCTCAGCCTTCAGTTTCGGCTCCTTCAATCATTCCAAGGATTTAAGAGGTATCCCTTAATCTGGCCCAAGTAGGACCTCAGGAGCAGGTCATTTTCCCTGCTGCCCCTAAAGTTACTATGAATTCGGACGATAGCTCGATTGAGTCTACCAGGAGGATGGTTCCTAAGAAGACCGAGCGTCTCTCAGTTAGCTAAAGGATGTTGCTCCGTGAGGCCCAGAAGGCCAAAGCGGTGTTAGACAAACTTCCCTACGTTGAGTCTTCGCAACGTTGATATCATGGTTTTAACCCCATTTAAGCCATGATATAAATACTTTTATCAAGTCTTTTATTCTATTTTGTAGTCTTTTAGAGTCTTTTAAAGGTTTTAGCATGTTTGGAGTACTTTTGGAGATTTTGGAGCATTTTGGAGCAAAACAGAAGCTTTTTGCAAAGTACCCGAATTGAAGCTTTCAGCATCGATCGATACCTTCTAAGTATCGATCGACACCCTGGCAAAATCGGGTCACAACTTAAAGATTTGGAAGATTTGCAGTTTTTGCCCAGAAGACTTTATTATTTACAGAAGACCCCAAAACATGTTTAGCCTGATATATTAGGGTGTTTAGCCACTTTGACATGTATCAAGCTTTTCATTATCGATTTTCAGAGAGAGATTTTGAGAGAAATAAGACAGATCCGAAACTCCCTTCGTCCGAGCAGGATTTATTCTCTTGTATCTTTACTCTTATTTTCGATTGATATGAGTATTATTCCAGTCATATTTTTGCTTGCAATTGTCATGTCTGAGTAGTTCTCTTGTTAGATTCAGGATTCTCATAAGGGTTTTCATGGATGTTTAGGTTGATTAGAATTTAGGATTTACTATCGGTTATTGTTCTTCACCTTATTTGTTTTCAAAACTAGATTCTTGACTGATCACCTAGAATTTAGATCTTAGGATAATTGGTTAGCCACGAGAGAGGGATTAGAGCAAATTGTCTATTCGCAAAGAGATATGGTTTAGGGAATTTGTGAACTTATCAAACTTGGTCGATTTAAAGCTGATTTAGGTTGCTAGAATTCGCAAAGAGATTTAGTTTTCTTTGATCTAAGTTTAGAAAACTTTCGCAGTGAGAGTTGGTTAGTTATAGTTTCGTGTTTCGAGTTGAAGCTGTTGATATTGCTGCTAGAGCTACTGCTGATGCTGCGCGAGATGCAGCCAATAGGAAGAACAATGAACAGGTTGCTGAAACTGTTGCAGCTGAGCATACATGTATTATGGGAGAGTGCAACAGACCAGACCAGTTCTATGCGAGTCGAGCTGCGATTCGTGTTCCAACTTTTGAGAGGGACGACTTTGAGCTAAAACCTACATACTACACTATGGTGGGACAGCACCCTTTTTCAGGTCGTTCTCATGAAAATTCAATGGACCACATCGAGACGTTTGAAATCTAGTGTCAGGGATTAAATGTATTGGGGTTTCGTATGAGTACCTTTTTGCAAGCTTTTTCCGTGGTCTCTCACTGGAGAAGCATCCTACTGGCTAAAGCATTTACCAGCCAGATCCTTGAAGTCTTGGGGCAAAGCTAAAACAGCTTTCCTCAACAACTTCTACGATGATGCCAAGTCCGAGGGATTCAGAACGAAGATTTCACAATTCTCTGAAGGAGCAACCGAAGGTTTTAAAGCTGCTTGGCTGAGATTTAAATGGTACCAACGAGATTGCCCACACCATGGATTCTCGAATGTGCAGTTGTTAAGTTTGTTTTTCAGGGACTTGACAACAATAATCAGACGGCTTTGGACTATGTGAGTAACGGGGATTTCTTTACTAGATTTTCTGATGACGCATACAAGCTGATCGAGACTTTCGCGTCAAGTAACATCACTAAAAACACTGATATGAGTCATGAGAGGCTTGCAGGTAGTATGGGAGGATCACAGATCGCAGACGTCCAAGCTAAGATGGATTCAGTTCATGAGTTTTTGATGGGAAAATCGTTTAAAGGGGTTCACTTTGCTGAAGATGAGATCACCAACACTGAGGAAGCTGAAGATGTAAACTACGTCGGTGGGTTCGGTTATCAAGGACATAGGAATCAGTTCAACAACCGCAACTTCAACAACATTTTCCAGCAAGGAGGATTCAGGTCTGAATGGAATCAAGGTGGTTAAGGATGGAATCAGTTTGGTAACAAACCGTTTCAGAGCAGTGGGTATACGAAGAAATTTGGAAGTTCGTCTTCGCAGCCAGTTTCGCCTAAGAAATCTGAGAGTAGAATCGAAGCTATGCTAGAACAGCTGTTTCTAGGGCAGGAAAGGATGACATCCACTTTCGAGGGAAGAACCTGCAGAAGCATCGATCGATACTACCAAGGTATCGATTGACACAAGTAAACATCGATGGACACCAGTTCGAATTTTGAAGAGAGACGATCCGCTTCCAGTATCGCTCCGAAAGCATTGAACGGTGCTGAGCCTCCGATTGATAAGACGACCGAGGTTGCTAAGAAGAAGTCTGCTGGTTTGCCAGAACAGGTGGTCACGTAGAAAATCCCTTCTCCCAAAGCTGCTGGGAAGTCAAAGAAGGAGTAGGAAGAACTCAGATGCAATCAGATGTTGAATAAGCTGTAGGTGGAACTTTCTTTCCACGATGCTCTCCGAGCTTGCCCAGCATTCCGACGACACGTTAAGAAGTTGGTGTCTAGCAACGTGAACCTTGAAGAGGGACATGTCATGCTTACACGAGAATGCAGCGCGATTTTGACTAACGTGAGTTTGATCGTTTTGTGATGGAGTGCACGATACTTGCTGAGAGGTTTGATCGTTCCCTTTGTGATCTTGGGTCGAGCGTCAACCTTATGTCGTATTCAGTCGCAAAAAGGATGGGTATGACTGACTTCACTCCTACCAGGATATCTCTGATTTTAGCTGATCGCTCTATACGTCTACCAGAGGGATTGCTTTAAGACGTTCCGATCAAGATTGGGAACTGCTTAATCCCGACTGACTTTATCGTTTTGGAGTATGATCCCGAGCCGAAGGATCCACTCATCTTGGGTAGACCATTCCTTGCGACAGCTGGTGCGTTGATTGACTGTAGGAATGGAAAACTAGCCTTGAACATTGGTGATTTGATCATGAGTTTTGACATGGAGAAGATGATGAAGAGACCCACTATTGACGGACAAACCTTTTTCGTTGATACATTCCTGGACATAACTGAAGATAACTACTGGGAAAGGCGTCCCGATGACCCTTTAGAAACAACACTGGTCTGTTCGGCTGATTCCAGGAATCGTTTGGATGACGATGCTGCTGGGTTTTCGAAGTTGCTCGATGCTACGCGACCAGTATCTATCGATACCCCATTTGTATCGATCGATACCCTTCTAGCAGAGAAGAGGTTAGCCAAAAAAGTTATTCTTTCACAACCACAAACGCTAGCGGTGATAGTTTGTTGGTTTCTAGTGTTTTTAAATGACATAAAGCGGTATGATACAGTTCGTAATTGTTGTCAAAGACTAATAACCGCAACCATCCGCAAATATAACATCGGGGATGGTAGCGGAAGAACCAATCTTAAATATCAATAAAAACCAAAAATCATTTTAAAAAAAATAAAAGGAACTACTTGTAGAAGCAATTTTTATGTTTGTCGATCGGTCTCACTCACCAACTAATGTTGCATGAGGCATGTTTTTCCTCCTCGCCCTTATCTTATTAATTTCCAAATATATGTTTGTCGATGGATTTGTTGATATGTGTTTTAAAACACCAATTGGGAGACTAAAGAAAAGGGAAAGAAAAGACCAAAGTACCAACGTGCAAAAGAACAAATATTCAACGCCTTAAAATACGTTATACAATGCCCATGCTGTGAAGAATCGAATAAAATGCCACTTTCTTAGTATATAAGTAGACCTCTTCAACCACAATTCTCACTCATCAGTCATCACATCATTCTCAAAACAGAAACCAAAAGTTTTACTATAAGGCCGAAGAAAGAAACATAGTAACAATCCAAAAACAGTCATAATGGGATCTTTGGCTGAGACACAAATCACTCCGGCACAAATCTCCGACGAAGAGGCTAACCTTTTTGCTATGCAGCTCGCCGGCTCAACCGTGCTTCCGATGGTTCTTACATCAGCGTTAGAGCTGGACCTGCTTGAAATCATATCCAAGAATGTCGGTCTTGCAGGTGGTCAGATGTCGCCGCCGGAGATAGCTTCCCATCTTCCGACAAAGAACCCTGATGCTCCTGTCATGGTCGATCGGATCCTCAGATTGCTCGCAGCTTACTCCATCTTGACATGCTCTGTTCGTAAGCTTCCTGATGGCGGCGTGGAGCGTCTTTACGGTCTAGGACCAGTTTGCAAGTATCTGACAAAGAACGAAGATGGAGTCTCACTCGCTGCACTTTGTCATTTGAATAAAGACAAGGTTCTCATGGAGAGCTGGTAAGTGTGTTTTTTTAACCTTTCAACGTTCAAGCTTAAACTTATACCTTTTAGTTCATAATAATATAGTTTTCTACAATAAGAAACATGTATACGATATGAGTGTATAGGTACCATTTGAAAGATGCAGTCCTTGAAGGCGGGATACCATTCAACAGGGCATTTGGTATGGACGCTTTTGACTATCACGGGACTGATCCAAGATTCAATAAAGTGTTCAACAATGGAATGTCAAACCACACGACTATCGTCATGACGAAGATACTAGAAACCTATAAGGGTTTTGAGGGATTGTCTTCATTGGTTGATGTTGGTGGTGGCATTGGAGTAACTCTTCGTATGATTGTCACCAAGCACCCACACATTAAAGGCATTCTCTATGATCTCTCCCATGTCATTGAGGAAGCTATATCCTATCCAGGTAAAGATGTTTTTTTTAGGGTTTTTCGAAAAAAGATTATATCGAGGTATGTTTTTTACGTTTTAAGATTGATCTAGAGATGTGTTCTTGACTGATTCAGGTATTGAGCATATCGGGGGAGATATGTTTGTGAATGTGCCTAAAGCTGATGCCATCTTCATGAAGGTTGGTAAACCCCAGTTCTATTTTGTACTCTATCTAAAAAAATAGTACTAATTCTTTGTATATAGTTAAAAATGTATCTCAAACATTTTATTGTTTTTAAAAAACAATTTCTCACACGTGATAGTGGATATGCCATGATTGGAGTGACGAACATTGCTTGAAATTCCTAAAAAACTGCTATGAAGCGCTCCCAAACAACGGAAAAGTGATAGTGGCAGAATCTATACTTCCGGTGGTGCCAGACTCTAGCCTTTTGACCAAAGAAGTTGTCCACATGGACTGTCTCATGTTGGCTCACAACCCCGGTGGAAAAGAGAGGACGAAAATGGAGTTTGAGGCTTTGGCCAAAGCTTCTGGTTTCCAGGGCTTCCAAGTTGTCTGCAAAGCCTTTGGTACTCATATCATGGAATTCCTCAAGAAGATATAAATGTGATATATATGGAGCGTATATGTCCCCGGCATATTTTCTTCATGTTTTTTTTTTTGCTTCCATGTATTGTTCTACATCCATTGTCGCCGTTTGTTTAAGTCGTTTTTGTTGTTGTCGGAAAAATGTGTTTCACTATAAATGTTTTTTTTTTTTATATGTTTTATAAAACGTCTGTTTCTTTTCTTTGTCCTGAACTGTGAAATTTTCGATTTTGTTGTTTTTGTTGCTGCTTACAGAGAACTTTTCGAAATCTATAACCAAAAACCCAAGAGATTCTCAGTTTGCTCCTTTTGATCAACCAAGAGATTCGTGTGGCTGAGATGTTTCAGTCCGAGACCGTAGTAGGGACGACACTCTGTTTATGGACATCTAATATATTTTAATCTTAAATATCATTAACTAAAAGATATAATATGTAGAAAACAAATAGATAAACAGTCGAGCTGAATTATAATATAGTTGAGTTGAATTATAATAAACTAGAGTTGGTTGGTGGAAGGTTTTCATCAGCAATGTTTTTATTTCCACCAAGAACTGCCACGGCTCAAAATAAATGTCATGGCTAGGATGGAGTTGCTAATGTTTTTTCTTTTGTGTACAAAGTTAAATATATTACCTTTATTGTCAACAGAATAGTTATTATGGAGAAATTAAGGAGTTAATTACAAATGGTGGATTCATCCATCTACACTACTCTATCAAAATAATCTTCTAAGCTAAATGGTAAGAAAATTACTCAACTCTACCCTCTACCATGGGAGGTAATACAAAATAAGGATACAAAATAAGGAGCAACCACAAGAGATTAGCAAATAAAGGATCAAATCCTACTAGCAAAAATGACTTTAAGCCAACTAGGGAAGTTAAAAGCCACATAAGATTCCCAACTGTTACATCTTGGGACACTTTGCGCACAGAGCCGTCGCGTGATAGATGAGGGTGACGCGACGGCTGCGGCCCTCGATGATGTAAACAAAATTTCAGCCCTTAGGTAAGTGTTTCCTTAGCCTAGTGATACGTAAGCGATTCGAGCCAAATTTGAGATATAAGATCGAAATCGGATAATGGCTAATAGATCTATAATATTTGGGTGAAATATCACTGAAAATGAAGCGTAATCAATGAAATCGTGAGAAAAATAATGAAAACCGGTGGATTTTAGGTTTGCAGGTAGTGTTTTCTGAAGAAGAAGAAGGGGGTATAATGAAAGCTGCGTTAGTGAGCATTGAACTCGGGATTGGATGTTGCCATAGGGAAGGGTCATCCACTAGACTATAGTAATTCTTTGTATAAATATCACATATTAATTATTTATCACCTAAATCTGTCCGGTCCATTTTTTTTTGTTGGCTTGTGGCCTTCAAAAGTTCAGCTGCGACTCTGTTTGCACAATAAGATTCGCTTCTGTATTCGCACTCAGAGTTTCCACAAAAGCTTGCCACTGTTTAACTTCATTAACCACTGACAAGAAATCTAAAAATTTGTTCTTAAATTACGACCATAGCACCATAAACCTTGCTTAGAAGATTGGAGGTTGAACATGTTCTATGTAGTCCATAAAGAATCCATAAACCTTGCTTCAAATAAACTAGAATTTTTTTATAAAAAAACACTTATGCGATGTGATAAGACTTTCTCGCTATGATCTCTGAAAACCCAAACTGCTCCATCTATCTTCCTCTTCTTATCCAACGCATAACCCACATTGGATTTTAGCTATCCTGGATCATGAGGCTTCCACAATTTTGGTTCCTTGTGCAGTAGAGTAAGTAGAATAACATCATCATGATCAATGAAATTGAGGATCAATCCAACCAAGAAGAGGGTGAATATAATAAAAGGTACTAAAGTACTTTTTCTTATTATACTCTAGACGGAGTAATGGCGGAAGGTGAGGTTCTAACCCACACAAGATGTGATTATCTTGTGATATAGAACAAAAGTGACTTTTGGCTTTGGATTCCTCAACAAAAAAAAACAGACAAGAGATTTTGTAAAACAAAATGCAAGTTTATGATTCAATAATAAGATGAATGGTACAAGGGACTGTAAAGAGCCTAAATAGGTGAGTTCCAGCGTCCTTATTAAGATAAAAATGAAACAAAAATCAAAATTAAACATAGAAACTAGTCGTTGCATAATTGGCTTAGTTTTAGGTCTTCTTAAGGATAGTCTTCAAGTGAATTATCTCCTAAGCAATCCAATCCAACCACAAGATATAATGAGAGTCTCTGGTTCCTTTGGAGCCTTCCATGGTCGTCCTTAGTCATCAAAAGAAGTGGAGAGCAAGTTGTAGCCAAACTTTCTCTTTTGGGTTAAAGCTGGCCAAGGGTCTTCTTGGGCTTGAATTGGCCCATTCTTCTTGATTTCTCTAGCAGCCTTGGCCTTAATAAGCATCTTTGATTGATTGGTATCTCCAGGGTCGTGGTCTAAACCGGTTTGGTCTTGGATAATTGCCAAAGTCGGTTTATCGACCAAACCGGGTACAAATTGGAAGGTTTGGAACTCGGTGATCTTCAGGGCTTTTAAGATGGTTTCCAGGTGTTCTAGAGTTTTCTAGAAGTCATTTTTATGATCCAAATGGTTGGTTTGGTCGTCCTCTTCAGTGTGGTAAAATTTGAACCCTTGGTCACCGGTGAGCTCCATTTGAAAGGGTCTTGGGACCAAGTCTCCTATGAAAGAATCTTAGGCTTTCTCCACGTGCTCCAGGTGCTCAGTAGCTATTCCACATAAAATTTGACTTGGTGTTGAGTAGCCTTGCATGTTGACCTCGAGATTGGCCGATTTGGCACGAACGGGTCGCGCACCTCCCTTGATGGTTCTCCTAGCGATTGGATGTCCTCATCAAATAAACTAGCTATCACACTCCATTATGGCATTTTGAGCAATATTTGGAACTCATAACTTTTTTCATTCAAATATGAACTTGTTTCTCTCCTTCCATATAAAGCATATCACCCAAGAATATATTCTCAAGGAATCATAGCATCGAGGTCCACCTAATCCAACAGAAAAAGTGATGGATATTGGAGAAGAGAGAGTTATTTTTAAGGCTTGACTTTGGAAGAGGGATATTTTCCATAGCCCACACTTTTCTAGCAAAAGACCAAGAGAAAATCATATGGTTAATCGATTCCTTATCTTCCCCACTCAACATACACATGTTATCCACATTCATGTCTCCTCTTAAAAGACTGGGGCACATAGATATCACCAAACAACACTTTCCACTCAAAAAAATATAATAGTAGGAGATATAAATGTCTTGCATGCGTGAGATCACATAGCATTGATGGAATGTTTCATCTCCACCTCAAACCTGATCTCATTTTCTTGGGTAGTATCATCCAAGCAGTAATGTGACTTCGCCGTATAATCTCCACCTCTTGTATGTTTCCAACACCACAGATTCTTGTGGGCAAAATATGGCTTTATGGAAAGGATTTTCAGCACATCTGGAGGGAAGAACAACTCTTGATGAGTGTTATATTTCCAACCCCTAAACATTAAGTTAATCATAATTATATTTCGACAATTCATAATTCAATCGGGGATCTTGCCACACTCTAATAGTCTTCTCATTCCCCCCCCCCCACCATGTTCTTTATAACTTTTGAGAGGAGTCCATTTATATGTAGAAGGCTTTTCCAAGAAAATGAAGGTCTAAATCCTAGGGATGCATTGAGAAAGTCCTTATTTAGGAAGTATGTGCTCTTCAATACCTTACTAGATAAATTTTCTGGCTATTGGAGGTTAAAGAAGGTGTGTGGATCCTCCATACCTTCTTAGCCAGTAAAGTTTGGTTGATATATGCAATGTCTTGAATCCAAAACTTCACTGATCATTTGGTAAATATAGTGTTTTTAGATTCCAATGCATTTTCCTGTTTTCTTCCTCTTAACTCCACCAAAACTAGCTAATTGCACTAGCCAGTTATCACACATTGTCTTTGATAATTTGAAATCCCAGGGAAAACACTTGCATCGCCTGATCCAATGACTAAATCACGATCTCCTTAAAAACTTGTGAGAGCTTCTTCATGTACCAGCTAGACATTTTACCTTTCATCTTAGCCTTGATGTAGTCCATGAGTTTCACATTTGACCCACTTAAACACTTAGAGAGTGAGCTTGCTCGTCCCTCATTTTACACTTCAAAAATATTATGGATCTTATGCTTATCTTTCTCTTGAACTAAGTCACCTAAAGTAATGGATGACTTTTTTTTATTATTGATTTGACCGGTTTATTATCCATACAAGTCTACAATCTGGTGAAGCTTCTTACATTGTCTCACCTCTACCTTACACACAAATATGTTATCATCATATCAAAATAAAATTGGCCCAACTATCTCAACATTTATGCTCTAACCAATTGATGTGTTAGACCCTTAGAGCATAACACAAACAAAAAGGAACTTAGGGGATCATCATGTCTGAGTCCCCCTGTGGGGACGAATGTGGCTAAATTGTTGTCCATTGATGACAGAGTAGACACATAGAACATGATCTAATAGATCCATTTCCGGTGAAACCCCAAAGCCAAAAAACACTTATACTCTTGTTCTTTGAAGCAACTAATTGAAGCTAAATAGAAGAATCAAGTCCATTGGTTTAACCTTCATCTCAAACCGGTAAGTGTTTTTAAATCTGAACTAAATAAAAATGTAATGTGTTGAACCAGATTTCACATATTTAGGACTTGGCTGGTTTAAACACAGTGGGTATGTCTGCATGAGTTTGCGGAAGTGGGCAGCTGCCGTTTCAAGCGTTATTAGGCATTTTATATGACTAGTATAGTGGTTAGAAAGATATGCGTTTGCGCTACTTTTATGACTAGCTAATAACGAATATAATAGCGGTTTGACATCAAATACCAAAATACATACACTATATAATTTATATAAAAAATCGAAAACTATATATAAAAAATATATAGTTTATATAAGAAAGCAAAAACTAAATCATAGAACAAGTAATTAAACATATATATTAAAAAGGTTTAAAACATCTTTTTTATATATAATAAGTATATTTCTATATACAAATACATTTTAACTAGTGTTATAACATGATATACATACCAAATATAAATAATTAAATATATCAATTTTTAAAAGGTTCGAAACATTTGTTTATATAATATAGATATATTTTAATTATTAATTATTATATATACATATCAAGTATATACGAATGAAAATATTTGAAAGAAGAAAAGAAAACTTTTCTTCATTTTTTCAAATTTTTATTTCTATTCAAGATCATTTCTTTTATTTTTTAACAAAAAAAAGAGTATTCTTTCACAACCGCAAACGCTAGCGGTGATAGTTTGTTGGTTTCTAGTGTTTTCAAACGACATAAAACAGTATGATACAGTTCGTAATTGTTGTCAAACACTACTAACCGCAACCATCCGTAATTATAGCGTCGGGAATGGTAGCGGAAGAACCAATCTTAAATACAAATAAAAACCAAAAAAAATTTTTAAAAAATAAAAGGAACTACTTGTAGAGGCAATTTTTATGTTTGTCGATCGGTCTCACTCACCAACTAATGTTGCATGAGGCATGTTTTTCCTCCTCAACCTTATCTTATTAATTTCCAAATATATCTTTGCATTTGTCTCATCTAACAATAATTGATGGATTTGTTGATATGTGTTTTAAAACACCAATTGGGAGACCAAAGAAAAGAAAAGACCAAAGAACAAATATTCAACGCCTTAAAATACATTATACAATGCCCATGCTGTGAAGAATCGAATAAAATGCCACTTTCTTGGTATATAAGTAGACCTCTTCAACCACAATTCTCACGCATCAGTCATCACATCATTCTCAAACCAGAGACCAAAAGTTTGACAAAAAGGCCGGAAAAGGAAGCATAGTAACAATCCAAAAACAGTCATAATGGGATCTTTGGCTGAGACACAAATCACTCCGGCACAAATCTCCGACGAAGAGGCTAACCTCTTTGCTATGCAGCTCGCCGGCTCAACCGTGCTTCCCATGGTTCTTACATCAGCGTTAGAGCTGGACCTGCTCGAAATCATATCCAAGAATGTCGGTCTTGCAGGTGGTCAAATGTCGCCGTCGGAGATAGCTTCCCATCTTCCGACCAAGAACCCTGATGCTCCTGTCATGGTCGATCGGATCCTCAGGTTGCTCGCGGCTTACTCCATCTTGACATGCTCAGTTCGTAAGCTTCCTGATGGCGGCGTGGAGCGTCTTTACGGTCTAGGTCCAGTTTGCAAGTATCTGACAAAGAACGAAGATGGAGTCTCACTCGCTGCACTTTGTCATTTGAATAAAGACAAGGTTCTCATGGAGAGCTGGTAAGTGTGTTTCGTAACTTTCAACGTTCAAGCTTGAACTTATACCTTTTCGTTCATAATAATATAGTTTTCTACATTAAGAAACATGTATACGATATGAGTGTATAGGTACCATTTGAAAGATGCAGTCCTTGAAGGCGGGATACCATTCAACAGGGCATTTGGTATGGACGCTTTTGACTACCACGGGACTGACCCGAGATTCAACAAAGTGTTCAACAATGGAATGTCAAACCACACGACTATCGTCATGACGAAGATACTAGAAACCTATAAGGGCTTTGAGGGATTGTCTTCATTGGTTGATGTTGGTGGTGGCATTGGAGTAACTCTTCGTATGATTGTCACCAAGCACCCACACATTAAAGGAATTCTCTATGATCTCTCTCATGTCATTGAGGAAGCTATATCCTATCCAGGTAAAGATGTTTTTTTTAAGGATTTTTTCGAAAAGAGATTCTATCCAAGTATGTTTTTTATGTTTTAAGATTGATCTAGAGATGTGGGTTTTCTTGAATGATTCAGGTATTGAGCACATCGGGGGAGATATGTTTGTGAATGTGCCTAAAGCTGATGCCATCTTCATGAAGGTTGGTAAACCAGTTCTATTTTGTACTCTTTGTAAAACAATTGTGACTAGTATCCTTTGTATAATAGTTATTAGAATGTATCCCAAGCAATTTTAAAACCAATTTCTCACATGTGATAGTGGATATGTCATGATTGGAGCGACGAACATTGCTTGAAATTCCTGAAAAACTGCTATGAAGCGCTCCCAAACAACGGAAAAGTGATAGTGGCAGAATCTATACTTCCGGTGGTCCCAGACTCTAGCCTTTTGACCAAAGAAGTTGTCCACATGGACTGCCTCATGTTGGCTCACAACCCCGGTGGAAAAGAGAGGACGAAGATGGAGTTTGAGGCTTTGGCCAAAGCTTCTGGTTTCCAGGGCTTCCAAGTTGTCTGCAAAGCCTTTGGAACTCATATCATGGAATTCCTTAAGACGATATAAATGTGATATATATGGGGCGTATGTGTTCTTGGCATATTTTCCTCATGTTTTGTTTTTCCTTTCATGTATTGTTTAACTCGTTTTTGTTGTTGTTGGAAAAATGCATTTCAAAGAAAAAAAATGCATTTCACTGTAAATGTATTTTATTACGGGTGTAAAAATACCATCCACGTTATAAAATTTTACAAAATTACAGTACATCTTGCGAAACTGCAAGCAAACTCTTCACCTCTTAGTCAAACTGCAATGCAATAGAGGTACCTGAGGTTATATATTTAGCAGAACCTAAAACATATAGTTTTAATAGTTTAAATAGTTTGTCGTCTTGGTCATACACATTAGAGTGTGTAGTGAAAGTCTCTCACCATAGTCTCTTATAAAAAAATTAGTAAAATAATAGATATTATTATTTAATTATAAAATTCTCTAAAAAAATGGTGAGAACCCTTCTCGATAATCTCTCATCTCAAAATCTCTCAGAGATTCTTCTTCCTTCTTAAGAAATTGTGTTAATTAAATATTAATATTTATTATTTTGTTAATATTATTTTGGCGAGAGACTCACACAAGAACCTGCCACTACAGATGTTCTTAAAATAGAACCAAAATAGATGTTTAACATCAAAATACACATCCAAACAAAGAGAAGTTTGACCATGACCAATCACTTTCTGCGACTGCGGCCACGACTTTAACTTTCCTGCAACCAAAACCACATTGTGCAAGCTAGATCATATGACCAATCAAAGAAACACTAAATAGAAGTTCAGAACTTACTTTTGGTGGATGTTTAGGTCATGTGTCATAAATTGGACCTTCTAGTCAAGGAGTTTGTTGTGAACTTGTGCCAGCTTTATTCTGATTTTTACATGGTCTTCTAGGTCTTCTTTTTGGGAGGGCAGATGTAGCCTGAGATATCGTCTTCAGATCCCTAATTTTCCTCTCAAATGCTGCCATGTAGTATGAATGCCCCAAAACAAATCTTCGTACTCTGTCCCACTATATTTCTTCTTCCCATTTGTGTGAACATGACGAGCACATAGTCTATGTTCAGCAAGGTTGGTGTTTTGAACTAAATCACTCCTAGTTCTAACGTGATTTCATTTGAACAAGATGATAGTGGACTGCTTTCAGCAGTTAGTATTAGTATCAAACAAGCAAACTACCGATTTCAAATGAACAAGGTTGATTTCGCAGACCCGAAGCTTTTGCGAAATCGTTGAAAACCTCCAAAACTCCTTCCATTGATCTCATATTCCCCTCAGCAAAAACCATGAGATCATCAGCAAAAAGAGATGAGTAAGCTTCAAATTCTGAAATTTTAGGTGATAATCCTTCTTCTATCGCTGCTTTATCTAACATCTTGGACAAGGCATTCATACATAAAACAAACAAATAGGGAGAGAGTAATCAACCCTGGCGTAAGCCTCTTTTACTTTGTAAAACCCCATCTAATTCTCCATTAACTTGAACCGAGAAATAGGCACAACTCAATGCATATCCGACTCAAACTCCAAAAGAATTTGTTTTTGGTATCTTATTGACAAAAAAAAACAACAACTTACAACAAGAGCGTTTAAATCATTTGTAAATCGGAAAACAAGAACCGATCAACTCAAACTCTTGTAGGAAGCCAAGTCCTCAACACATCCAATGAGTTGAAACCAACATGAGTATCCATTTTAAATATCTCATCGTATCCAACACATCTCTCTTTTACTTATATAAAACTTTACATTATATATAGAAACATAGGCTTATCTACAACAAACAGCTTGAGATTATAAAAACAAGGGAAAACAGAGGAAAACGTCCATGGATTCCTACTGAATCTCTACATCAATGACTTTGCGTTCAACTTTGGTCTTAGGAACAGTGATAAACAGGACTCCGTTCTTGAGCTCAGCTTTGATCTTGTCTTTCTCACAGTTATCAGGAAGCTGAAGCCGTGTACCATAAGTGCTATAGCTTCTTCCAGACCAAGAATCAGAATCCTCGCCACCTTCTTCCTTCTTCTGCTCTCCTTTAATTACAAGAACATTCTCTTCAACAGAGACTTTGACGTCTTCTTTGGAGAGACCAGGCATGTCAAAACGCATCTTGATCTCGTGTTCTTCCTCTTTCATGTCCCATGGCGCACGGATTTCTGAAACTCCAGTTCTTCCTCTGTTCATTCCTTGCACACTCATTGCGTCCTCGAACATCCTATCCATGGAGTCCAACATTTGCCGCATTGTCCTCATTGGTGATAACGGATCCAATAATCCTGTCATTATGATAAAAACAGAGCAATTGATTAAATAACTACCTAAAAACAGAGCATTGTATTTCCAAATTGTTAAGAACAGATCATAAAAACAGAGCATAAAAACAGAGCAATTGTTCGAAAAGTTAAACGTACCGAAAGGAGAAACGTCCATGGCTAAGCGTTGAGGTCTTTTCTCAACATTAGATCCTTGATTTCCTTTTTGTCCTTGGTGAACAACATCAATGGAGTTTTCTCTTTGGTCTTGAGCTCTGATACGGCCGGGGATTTTTCGGGGAAACGCGACGGTGAATGGTGAAGTGGAATTTGATGAAGCAGAAGGAGATAGAGCGAGAGGTGAAGATAAAGCCGATGCGAATGAAACTGCAGAAGCCATTTGTTGAATGTAAAATTATATTGAAATGAGGCAAAAGAGAAAAGCTTTATGAAAATCAAGTTTGAGTTCGTTGTGTGTTACGTTGTTTTGGAGAGTGTGTGTATATATATATAGGTGAGGATGAGTGGAGAGAAAGTGACAAAAGGAGAGATCTTGAAGTATGAAGATTTGATACGAAGTTTCTCGACTCGTTTCCAATCTTTTCTAGTTTCTTTTGTTTGTACTCTCGCGTTTCTTATCTTCTCTGGAATAATCTTTCTATACTTGTAGCCAATCAGTGTTTTTGGATTCGAGTTAATTTGAAGGCCCGACCTTTATTTAGAGAACAAAATTTACCTTGTATTGGGGTTTTACGTTAAAAGGAAAATTTACCTTAAAAGTCAAAACAACAAAATTAATAAATACGTTGGTTGGGAAGTTAAAAGAAAAAGTTACAACGATATGTTAGTTGGAAAATTAAGTTTCAAACAATCCTAAATTACCAATTACTTGAAGGGTATTCATTAACTCAGAGATTACTACTAATTTTGACTTTTTGGCAGTTGTAGAACAACCAAAATCTTCTTGTTTTCCAACAAAAAAAAGTTATAGGAAAGTTTTCGACACGACGTGGAAGAATTGGTTGAGTATGATATTTCAAATAATCAGTTTAGTTCAGTTACGATTCAATGACTGTTACTTTCGCGTTGAGAAAGAACAATATTTGATTATACAAAGTGTAAGTATGATGAATAATTTTTTAATCAATAGATGGATGCTACAATTGGTTGGGTTATTAGAGATTATAATGGTGTTTTCCTAAGAACAGGACATACATCGGAAAACAAATTCACTTCAGTGGTATAAGCAGAGACTCAAACTCTTTTATTTTCAATGTAAAACATGTGGATGGGTGGATATAGGAAAGTAATATTTGAAGGGAATAACCAAATTCTTGTGATATTTTCGAAAACAAAAGAGAAATGTTTCAATTGCAAAATTGGATCGTGGACCGTAAATAAGCGACGAAGTTTTGATGTTCAATTCAAATGGATACACCGAGACTCGAACAAACCAGCGGATCGGTTAGCCCGAACTCAGCATAATAGTGAAACGAATTTCGTACCTTATTTCTTTATTCCAATGTGTATAACTAATTTCTTCCATGAGGATTATGTAACTTATGGCTAAAATTAATGAAATGCAGTGTTAAAAGAAAAAAACGTTAACTGGGGTTAGAAGATTCTAGTTATGGGCCTTCTTGGCCCAATTTGATTTTTCAAGCAACTCCGAACACCGTGCGCGAACGACGGTGCAACTGAGGCTATTTCGGTAATTTCAACATATTTCCTCCATCCCCAAGCATTCGAGAATCCTCAAGGCCAAGAAAAATCTGTCGTGTCCACAAAGAAGAAGAACCCTCTTCATCTTCAGCGGCAACATATCGTCGGAACCCTAATTTTGTGTTCTGTTCAGGGGTTTTCAATTCAAGATTCTCGGTAATTGAAAGGTTTTGTTTTCGGAAGAGAAATGGGTGGCTCGTCGGAGACAAAGATCTTACAAGAACTTATACTTTACGCGGCGAGCGCTGCTCTTAGCTGCTTGGTTCTGTTTGCTGGGCTCCGACATCTCGATCCTAATCGCGAGGCGTCTAAAAAAGCTCTCGAGCATAAGAAGGAAATCTCCAAGCGATTGGGTCGTCCTCTTATCCAGACCAATCCATACGAGGTAAATTTTTAATTTCTTAAATGAATTGAAGCAACTTTAATTCCTAATGACTCTTTAGTTATCAGGGAATGGTAGATTATAAATTGTGTATTCCTATTGAGAATTGGGTCTCTGTTCAACATTTGTAAACACAGTAAAAAAAATTGGATAGTATGAATGCCAATTGTTCGACAGAATGCTCACTTGTTTCTAATTTTGTAATCAGGATGTAATTGCATGTGATGTGATAAATCCAGACCATATTGATGTTGAGTTTGGTTCTATTGGAGGATTGGAGACCATAAAGGGGGCTTTGTATGAACTGGTAATTTTACCATTGAAAAGACCCGAGCTTTTTGCTTATGGGAAGCTACTGGGACCTCAAAAGGGAGTGTTGCTTTATGGTCCTCCTGGTACTGGAAAGACAATGCTCGCTAAAGCCATTGCAAAAGAATCAGGAGCTATTTTCATTAATGTTAGAGTCTCAAATTTAATGAGCAAATGGTTTGGAGATGCTCAAAAGCTCGGTAAGTTCAGATCTTTGAGCTCTTTGTGTTCTAAGTTTCTTCTGGTGTTATTAACTTCACATTGTGCAATGAGATTATCTAACTTTGTTGGTAATTCTTGGTTAGTATCGCAATTGCCACTTTCTTTGGTCTATTGATGTTTCTAATCCTTGAAATCCTCTGTTGTGTTCTGTTCCTTTCTTTTCAGTCTCTGCTGTGTTTAGCTTGGCGTACAAACTTCAACCTGCCATCATTTTTATAGATGAGGTTGACAGCTTTCTTGGTCAGCGTCGTTCAACAGATCATGAAGCAATGGCAAACATGAAGACTGAGTTTATGGCTTTATGGGATGGCTTTTCTACTGATCGTAAGTGGAAAATTCTTTACCTTTCTACTTACTTAACCATGCAGAGACTAGAGCAACCTGAAATACATTCTACATGGATTGAATATATTGTTTTGATTTGTAGCGAATGCGAGGGTTATGGTTCTTGCTGCAACTAACAGACCATCAGAGCTTGATGAAGCAATATTGAGACGTCTTCCTCAAGCATTTGAGATTGGAATGCCTGATCGTAGAGAGAGAGCTGAGATATTGAAAGTTACTCTTAAAGGAGAGAGAGTGAATCCAGATATTGACTTTGACCACATAGCTCGCTTATGTGAAGGCTATACCGGATCAGACATTTTCGAGCTCTGTAAGAAAGCAGCTTACTTCCCTATCAGAGAAATCCTAGAGGAAGAGAGAAAAGGAAGACCATGTTCCGTAAGTTTCTAAAAGAATGTTTAATGTTTGTTCCCACGAGATTTTAGACTACTGATGTTGTGAGTTGTTTGCTTACATATGCAGGCCCCTAGGGCACTGTCACAGCTGGATTTGGAGAAGGTTCTTGCAACTTCAAAGAAGACACAAGTAGCAGCAGGGGAGTACTCTAGCTTGAGCTCGCAGTCTTCTACTTGGAGAGGCTCAAGGGAACCAGACGAGGTTCAAGCAGCGATTAGTGGAATCTCGAAGCTTCTTGTCTCTCAGATCATTAACCTTCAGTCAGATTCTCAGGATTCGTGGCAACGAGACCCCGAAGAAGAGTCACGATGAAAAAAATTTAAATCACTTTCATAGATGATGTTCTGGTTTCATGAGAAATTTGAGAAGTTACTACATTTCACACTCTTCTGTTGTTTTCTTTGTTAGGATCAACTTATTGCTTTTGGATGTATTACCAATAAAGCTTTGATCTTCATCTTCTTTACTAGATTTCTCTTGTTCATAATTTGTCTAATGGTGGGAATATTCGGAAAATTACATACATATAAAAACTTGGTTTTATTCAACCTAACCCTAAAAAAAATCTCAGCTTTGAATATTATCTGGGCTTTGATTGGTTTAAGGGTTTGACTGGGCTCGTAATAGTCAACTAGAGATAAAGTAAAGCTTCTTTTTTTATTTCCCAACTTCATTTTCTCGCCTTGTTTTGTCGATCTTCTCAAACGCATCACTCGACGAATTCAATTACGCTCTTAATTTCAACTTGGAAGGTAACTTGCTATTGCAATTCTCTGTAGTTTTGGTTCTCAGTTAATCTAATCGAATCCTCTGCTCTAAATTGTAATCACTGAAGCATTACCATCTGATTCAGAATTTCGTGGCTTACATTTGATTTTTTTTTAGTTTCATGAATTGGGGACTAGGGTTTTGCTTCTCATTTCTTTTTCTTTTTTTCTCATAGCTGAATTGCTTAACTCGAGTTCTGTCGCATTGAACAGGGTATTGTGATCGGGATCTAGTCTTGTGATCATGGTAAGTGCTTTTACTATGAATTTGCCTTTCTTTGCTTGGTGTTGCTATGAATCTGATACCTTTTTGGGTTCAATGTCACAGAATTATCTTCGTGGAGCCTTCAAGCCTGCGTGTAATGTCTCAATCACTTTCTCTGATGGCAAAAATCGTAAACAGGTATCTATATTTGCTTCTCTCTTTGTGATTATGGAAAAAAATTGTTACTTATGATCGAATCAAGTTTTTGATTTTTATCATATTCTCCTCTGTAATCTTCATTTCATTAGGTACCTATGAAGAAAGAAAATGGTCAAACAGTTATGGTGCCACTTTTCCAGAGCCAAGAAACTATTTCCGGGAATGTACGTAGTTTCTTGCTCTAGTCTTTACGCACTAAATCTATTTCATTTATGATGCTTTGTCCTTAATATCTTTATTAGGTTTGCATTGAACCATACCAAGGGAAAAAAGTGGATCACAATGGTGTAAAAGTTGAGCTTCTTGGTCAAATAGGTGTAGATCTGTCACCAAAAAAAAGTCTGGTTTCTTCTAACTTATATCGATATATCAATGCTTATTGATGGCATTTGTGTTATTGACAGAAATGTACTTTGACAAAGGAAACTTTTATGACTTCACTTCCTTGGGTGAGTCAAAATCTCTTGAGTTTCATTTTCCTTCTGGTGTTCATGACTCTAATTATTGAATCTTATTCTCCAGTTCGTGAATTGGATGTCCCTGGAGAAGTTTACGAAAGAAAGACATACCCTTTTGAATTTCCAACCGTTGAGATGCCTTATGAGTCATACAACGGTGTCAATGTGAGGCTAAGGTATAGCAATTTGATTCTTTTTGCCTTCAATACAGTTTTGCAATACATAAATTTCTCTGTTTGTTTTTTCAGATATGTTCTCAAAGTAACAGTCACTCGTGGCTACGCTGGAAGCATATTGGAATACCAAGAATTTGCGGTAATGTTCCATCCTTTTTCTTCGAAAGTTAGTAAATTGTGTAATGAATGATAATTTCTAAATAAGATATTGTTTCATGTTGTGGAAATAGGTTCGGAACTATGCTCCACTCCCTGAAATTAATAACAGCATCAAGGTAAGTTCTGAAAGGAATCCAAACTTTTACTTGTGACATTGAAAGCTCTGAGTTCGACTACATTGGATCTTCACTTATTGTACAGATGGAAGTTGGAATTGAGGATTGCTTGCACATTGAGTTTGAGTACAATAAAAGCAAGTAAGACAATATTCTCATATCATAAATTTCGAAGGATTTGAAGAATAACTGATGGATCCTCGTATGGCTTATGGATGCAGGTATCATCAAAAAGATGTTATCCTTGGGAAAATATATTTTCTTCTTGTGAGAATCAAGATGAAGAATATGGATCTTGAAATCAGACGACGAGAATCAACTGGTGCAGGTGCTAATACTCATGTCGAGACAGAAACACTTGCGAAATTCGAGTTGATGGATGGAACTCCCGTTAGAGGTATGATCAAATCTTAGTGACTTTGCTTTTAAGGAATAGAAATAAGCTTAAGTGAAAGACTTTGGCAATTGCAGGTGAATCGATTCCTATAAGACTGTTTCTAGCTCCATACGATCTAACACCAACGCATCGCAACATTAACAACAAATTCAGCGTCAAGTACTATCTGAATCTTGTACTTGTAGATGAAGAAGATCGCCGATACTTCAAGCAACAAGAGATCACGTTGTACAGATTGAAGGAAGATGCATAAGTTTTTGTCGCTTTTGATTGGTGAATTTCTTGAGTTTTTTTATACAAACACTCAAATCTCTAAAAAATTGCAAACTACCTTGAATTTCGATAGATATACAAAACTGGATCATAAGCTTTGTTTTGGTTTAGTCTTCTTCTTCGACTTCAACAGGAAGACCTTCTTTACTCCATGTGTAGATTCCACCTTCAAGGTGAAACACATTCTTAAATCCATTCAGAACCAGAACATACGCAGCTATGAGTGACCTGTAGCAAGAACACTAATCATATAAGCATCAAAAACGAAACAAATCTCACAAAGTTGCAGAGTTTCGATGTTTTTACCTTGATTGTTGACCTTCAGGGAGATTCTGTGTTGGCTTCATTGTTCCTGCTGATGAACAAGCTACAATAATCTTGGCGTCTTTGTCAAGTTTAGCTTCAACACTTTGGATAAACTCTGGATTCTCTTCTGTACCAGAGAAAATACCAAAGAAAGCAAATCCAAGACGACGAGCTATGTCCCATGCTGTCCATTCTCTTATCAATCTATACATCTCCACATTGATAGCTCCTGGAGGATGACCCTTAAGAACCAAACAATCAAAAAACACACTTTCACTCACTCACTCACATGAATTTTACAAAAAGATCAAACATTTTTCACTCACCGACTTGTACTCTGCTTCTGGTCTGACATCAAGAATCACAAAGTTGTTCTCTTTCTGTAACCGTAAAGCTTCCTTCACGTCTACACCTCTAACTCTTTTCTCCAATAGGAATTCTCTCTTCTGTTTCCAATCGACTTCAGCTAAATCCCTCCAAGAGCACACAATCAAGAGCAATTCAATTTAACATTTTTTCAAAAAAAAATTGATTAGACGAAGAAGCTCTCTCTCTCGCTCGCTATACCTGCTGGTTTTGCAGGTTTCGTTGAAGCGTTACGAATCTTCAGAGACGACGATGATGATGATGTCGTCGTCGGGAGTTTTTGCCCGGAACCAATTGCTAAGGATCTGAATCCGGTAGAGAGAAGTGAGTTTCCGGTTCGTAAATCCTGCGAGGAAGATGGGTAAGTGGCGATTGAAGTAAGTGAAGCCATGTCTCTGGATCGAAGCTTCTTCTTCAGGTGGGGTTTCTAGATATTTAATTTTGCACGATAATGGAAATAGAGAAAGAGACAAGAGATGTTCTTCTCGTTTAAGGGAAAAATCTGAACATGTGGTTCTTGTTTTGTTTTACCGATTTTCATTTTCGATTTTATCTTTTGATCAAATGATGAAAAAGATCCCACAAGATAATCTTCTCTTATCTTCTTTACCTTTCATTGGTTCGATCCGATTCGGTTAACATGGTTTATCACTTACTCGTTTAAGAATTTCTGTATGTTTTTTTTTTTTTTTTTTAACGCTGGGAATTTCTGTATGTTTATTATAAACAATAGATGTGTGAGCATTTAACCGAATAAATGTCGTATTGCTAAACGATTTTGGGTTTAAACAGGTTGATATAGCCTCACATGAGCCAATGCTAAAAATTCATATAAAATTTGTTTAGAAGCACAACTTAAATTCGCATTTTTACAAATGAAATACTTTTTCTTTCTATCAATCAATACTAGGTTGCTATTCTCCTCAAATCTTCCCATTGGTCTTGTTTCTCCTTGAATTATTATTCTTTGCTCCTAGTTCATAAATGGTACTCAAATAGCCAAAACATACCAAAACTTATCAAATTAAAAATCTAGATACTGAAACATAAGATAACGGGATAAAGATAGAATTACATGTTTTAGAAAGTGAAAACGGTCTTTAAGATATTATAACCTACATTTTTAGGGGGTGTATTGAACTTGGCATTTTGAGTGATTTGAGTTTTAACAAAATTTTAGATGATTTTGATGGTTTTAGGTGATTTTAAAGAAGTTGTTATGATTTTGTATTAAAATCCCCAACAATTCCACCAAAAACCATGAGACTCCTACAGTCATTAAAATCAAAAAATACTTAAAACATTTTCAATAACAGTGGATTTGATATGATTTTTAAAAATTATTATTTGAATAATATGAGATTGTAAATGATTTTAAATTTTTAAGTGACTTTACATAAATCTCATGTTCAATAACACTGGATTTGGGAGGATATTTTAAAATCCTTAATTGAATAATAGGGGATTTTAAGAAAACCCAAAACCTTTTAAAATTCACAGTTCAATACACCCCAGTTAATGTATTAAAACCATCACTTTTTAGACTCATCACCCCCTTTATATAGGTAGAGGATTCGGTCATCGGAAACCCATGGACTGTCCCGAAGATAAGAATAGTTTCCTTATTCTAAGAGATTTAGGGGATCTTGAGAAGATTTAATCTTATCCCCCTAGGTCGGCAGACTATCAGGAGAAGATAGATAATTCCCCCCTGTTGGGTATACAACATGGAAAACCCTTGAGGTCGGCCCATGATGAGATCGGATGGGTGAAATCTTAATTATCGCCGATTTGCTGGTAAAAGGTGATAATCCCACCATTAACAGTGGTTTGGATCTTTTACCGACAAAAAAGTCAAATCATATTGAGGAATTTTGTTGATCAATAAGAATGGCAAATAATTCAATGTGAATGGGCAAAGAGTTAAACACTATTATACTAATGCCGCGACACCAAATGGACACATCATGTTCCTTTGAGATGCGGATCTTGCCTTCGAATAACCATCGCCGTAGTCAAGCTATTGACTCAAAAGAAGCACTTGGTGGGAGACAACCCATTGGTATTTTTAGAGAAAACAAGGAAAAAAACTACGTAATTTTGACTGACTAGGAACTCTGTCGATCAACGCCCCATGTGGTTGGTCGAGTGGCCATTGGCCATCTAGGGTTAAGATTTTAGGTTATTTAATGAACACGGAATTCAGATTTAATTAATTGGAACATAATCAAGATGAACAAGTTTGCCTAATCACAAAGGGATTTGGGTTAGAAAACTTGTGAACGTAATAAACTTGTTAGAAGGTATGTCTAACTGTTATGATCTACAAAAGAATTTGAGTTTCTTATAAGTAAAGCATAAAATTTTATCAGCGGAAGCTGGACTTTTATACCCTTGTAATTTGTGTTCGAAAATGGCTTTTAATTGATTCCCTAGATTATTCTACATTAATCTTGATTTCACGAGAATTTCTCTACGCCTAGCATTTTTTCCCATAAGTTAACAACTCGTGTAAGATCTCGTTTTCATTATTTGCGTTTTAATACTTGAATCTTGCCTAGCTTAGTTTGAAACTAGATATTTGTGTTCTTCAGTGAGTCTCTGTGGAAACGATCCCTTTGTACTACAATTGCATATATGTGCGCTTGCAGTTTATTTAGGGGAAAACTTCATCTACATCAAAACATCATCAAGTGTTCTACAATTACATGGTATCAGAAGCTCTATGATCTCTCTTTATCTCTCTCTCTCTCTCATGTCTTCCTCTTTCATTTTCTCCTTGTTTTTCCTTCGTGATAGCTGCTATCGGTCCCTCGTCTGCTTCATCCAACAAACCCTTTGGTATAACTCGAATTCAAGTCATTTATATTTTCCTCAATCTCGACTATATGAATTACAACGTGTGGAGAAAACTATTTAATATACATGATCTCACCTTCAGAGTTCTTGATCAGCTTGAAGACACTCGTTGCAACCACATAGAAGGTTTGGAAAGCGTGGTGATGGTCTCGTTAAGATGTGGATCTATGACACTAACACTAATTCCCTTACCAAGACGATTCTCAAGCCAAAGAGCACTGATCAAGATCTATGGCTTGTTTAGAGAATCTATTTCGTGAAAACAAGGAGAATCGTGTCCTCCGATTGGAAAACGAGCTCCAAAAATTCACCATCGACAGCATATATGTGCAGGAACACTGTCAAAAATATTAAATCCCCTTCCAATTTCTAATTGCACGCTGGTTATGCATTGCCGTAATGAAATAAACGACAAATTTTATGGCATCGACAACGTCATCTCCAATGCTCTACTTTCCAAATCTTCAGCACCACTCGATCAATGCAAAAATATGGCGAAGACCATGTAAAGGAGGCTCTGTTTTCTATCCCTAAGTGGTACCGTGATCCCGAGGTTCTTATATTGGACCAGCTAGTCAATCTCAGCTCTCTCGGGTTTCGCAGTGGTACTCCTTTCACCATCCAAGGTAACCGTCCTTCCCTTGTCATCATCATCCTAATCCCGGGGATCATCATGGTGTTTATTCTTACTGTGATTCCTTCTCACAGGCTCCCTTCAAATTCTAGAAGTGCATTGTGGCAATCTTGGCAGCCTGATCAGCGTCGTGCTCAGCCCCCTGGATCCTGCATGTTGGCTGCTTCCGCTACTCTTGCAAGTGCGCCCCCGCCAAAGTGGGGATGAAGGTCTAAACGTGAGCCTTCCCGCCATTTACTTCCAACACCTACACCTATAGAGGTGATTAATGCCCCTACTATTCCCCCTCTAACCTCAATGGATAAGGGAAAAGGAGTAGAGGCGAACTCTCCTTCCTCTAATGTTTATGATGCCATGAAGGAGGTTGTTTAGGGAAGGTTCTGTCCCACCTCCATAAGGGTTCACGCGTGCTGGCTGTCGCGCCTTTGTGAATGAGCTAGAGAGGACACAATGCGAGAGGCTAAATCCCTTCCTTAGCGTTTCCATTGCTTCCCTATTTGTGGCTTCGTTGACATACTTGGTTCTACACTTTTTTATAGGCGACTTTCAGATTGTTCTTTCTAGCCCATATGTCGAATGCTTCCGAGCGTGTCACCTTGGGTCTGGCGACTGCTTAAATTAGATGAGATGGGGCGAGAGTATGGATCTTTCCAATCTCTCTCCCAAGAAGTCCAAGATCTTTACTCGGCGTTGCAGGTCAGTGAAGTAGAGCTGAAGATTAAGGCCAAGGTTTTTTGTACCCGCGATGAGGAGCTAGCCAAAGTAGGGGTTTTTGATCAAATATGAGGAATTTTTTGCAAAGCTTACATCTTCCATCTAAAAAATTCTCCCAAGGTCCTATCTTTACATAATATAAACATAATTTATGAGGATTGTGATGCAAAACCACCGATTTTTATTTGTCTCACATGAGGAACTACAATTCCTACTTTGAAAGAAATACCTTTTTGATCGACTTGTAACCAAGGTTTACCCACAATATTTTCTTTTCTTTTCTTTGTAATAAATAGTCTCATAAAACAACATAGCACTTTGTATACATTTTTTCTTTCCGGGTGAGAGTCAACACACTTCTTTTTTCTTCTACTTTCATGATATTCCTTTATGTTTCATGATCTTTGTCTTATGGTCCATCTTATCTTTTCTTTTTTTTTCTAACTTGAGCATGAGAGAATCGTCGAAAAACACATCACTTTCGTGTTTTTTCAGAGATTTCATGCGGTTGTTATTTTAGCAAGAGATTTTAATCCTCGGTGGACCGAGCAGCGCTCTCACGACTACTCTGACTTGCTCAAGACCGGCCCTAGAGATCTTAGCTCCGGAGTGCTCCAAATACACCATGCAGTGTGTCTAGACGAAAGTCGGCCCGACTTTTATTTTCCCCCACATTCGAGAAAGAAGGTCCAACGGAAAGCACATTTTCGAACCGAAGACCTAGATTTTGAAGGACGTAGTGAAAGCAGAAATTCTTTACCGAGAAAATATCTAAAATTTGTAGTGATTTGGAAAGAAAAAATTTTAAGTAACTCATTAATATCAGTTATAATTACTATTTGGTTTTATGGTATAAAGTTTTTTACATTATTCTTTGTTATAAAAACTCAAATATTTTAATGGTTGGATTAAAAACGACAATTTTTAATGACTTGAATTTTATTTACGATTTATCTACTTTGTTGTAGACTAACAAACAATAAGATATGTATGTATGAACAAGTATAATAATTAGTAAAATTTTGACTCATATTATATGTTAGTTAAAAAGAAATATATAAAACTCTACGACATATTCATAAATCTAGTAATCTGATTAACAGCTATCGGAATCTTATATATATTGAGAACCCTTTTCCCTATATATTAGCTGGAGACAAAAAAATTAGGGTTTGCAAAAATGATCTTATTGAAATTAGGTGCATTTGTCTCTGAAAATGGGTGGATCAAAGCAAGAGCGGAAATAAATCTCAAGTAAAATCATCAATCCCAAATTAAATGGTTATTATAAATGATTCGAGATTGGGTACCGTGATTTAGGTAATCTGCGTGTATCAAATCCAGAATTAAATGGTTATTATAAATGATTTGAGATTGAGTCCTGTGATTTAGGTTATTTGCGTATATGAAATCCCGAATTATATGGTCGTGTGTGATTGGAATTATTATAAATGATTTGAGATTGAGTCTGTGATTTAGGTATCGTGTTATTTGATCTCTGATTTAGAAAAATTGTTTTTTAAGACCGGTTTATTCGGAGATTGCAAAAAAAACTAATGGAAAAAATAGGATATTCTGGTGAAGGAATTGAAAAGCAAAAAAAGGGAATAAAGGAGTCTCTACGAATAAATAAAGCTCCTACTTGGGTTTATTACATGTCTCCCTGAACTAGTGATATTCTATCATTTTGCATCATTTAGGTTTGCATTAGAGTATGATTACATTGCATATTCAGCTAGTTTTGTTATATTTTTCATGTATTTCATTGCATTTAAGTTCTAGGTGTTGTCCTAGGTCTTAGGAGAGTATTTTAGTGCATTTGGATGTTTCTTAGATGCATTGGAGAAAATGAATGAGGCATGGATGCAAAAGAGAAGATAAAATCCATCCGGAGCCTCCCAAAGATCCTATCAGACGGAGGGTTTTCATGCGTACTCAGCCTTAGTGTTCTTCATGAGAGTTGTAGTCAGAGGAGTCCTCTAACTATAGGAAATGGATTCACGTCAATCAGACATGTGGTTCAAGAGATATGACCGATTTGCTGGAGAGTATCTGTCTTGCCGAGAGAAAATGACACCTCCCAAAGACCTGGCAAAACGAAGGCCTTCCGATCATATTCAGCCTTCAAGTTCTTCATTGAAGTTGTAGAGGATGGATTTATCTTTCTGCAAAAGCTGAAATCAGGTAGTTTGGACTTATATAATGGGAGATATCGCGTTTTTCCCACAGCGGTCTTGCAGCGGCCATAAGGTGCCCGCTGCGAACTTCTGAGCAAGACCTTGAATAACATGCAGCGGTCCTGCAGCGGTCAGAAGGTGACCGCTGCGACCCCTGACGGAAAAAAATCTTACGGGTCGAAACCCGGTTTGTCCCGGGTCGACCCGGTTCGCCCCAAAAACACTTAAAACCCTTTTTACTCATTATACATGGGGAGAAGCATCTTCTTCTAGTTTTTATCTCTTGTTTTAGGTTTCAACTTGATTTTCAATCTATTTTGCAATTTTAATCTTAGATTTCTTCTTCTCTTTAATTTTTCCAACATGATTTCTCTTCTAATCAATCTTTGTTTTGAGGGAATCATTATGGGTAGTGAGTAGTCATTTTTGGGTTTGAAGATGGGTTAGATGAGGGTGATCTAAGCATGGATTATGCTAGTTTAGGGTTTAAATCAAACATTCCATCCATCTCTAAGTGTCCCTAATGCTTCTTCTTGCATGGAAATGAAGAAGATGATATGAGGCATTTCATGAACACCAAGTGTTTGATGAAATGTCCAAGAGAACTTAGAGATTGAATTATGATCCTTAACCCAAGGGATTGGTGCTTAAGTATGTAGTTAGGTTGATCTAGTAATTTGGATTTAAACTCATTGGTTATCATCATCACAAATGGGAATTTGCTAATGATGCTATAATTAATTAAGTGATTAATTGCATGGAAATGAATTAGTCAATTAAATGGATCATTAACCTAGGGAATAGCTAATTAGAGTAAGTTAGACATTCTAAACCATGCTTAGTGATCCCAAATCACAAATAACCCATCTAAGGACCCTTCTTTAATCATTGCATAAATTTAATTATCTAATTACTTGTATTTAGCTTAATTAGTCAATTTGAATTAAACAACAAACCTCATTAGCTTAGATTAAGATTTGATTATCGGTATTAATTGGAGATTTGATTTTGATATTGATCTTAATTGGAGAATTGATTTATTTTGCAGGCTAAGTTGTATATTACAATTCCTTTTGTATAGTAAGTGGATATTTTTTTCTTGTGTAATTTAGATTTTCAGTTATACAATGTAATTATATTTACCTCAAAATAACCAAACTCAAATCCATTTACCAATTGCAATAAACAATGTAATTGTGTTTTTTAAAACCTTTCTTTTCTTCGTTAAACATATAAAACTATTTTGCAAGAATATGTTTTGTTCATGTTGGATTATTACTCATTCCTTTTATCCTTTCTTCTTTTTATACAAAGTACATATAAATTGTTATAGATAATTTACTAAGGTAGATATTTCATATATCGTTACTAAATTAAAGAACCAACACCAATTTAACTGTGTTAAGAGAACAACTTCCTAACTATTGATAAAAGTCAAAGGCTTTATATGTTTATTTGAAGGCTTTATATGTTTATTTGATTAAAGGACCAACACCAATTTCTTTTGTCAATCAGCTTTTAATTCTCTCAAGAACAATTATCTCCTCGTTTATGGTCTCTATGCCCATTTATCTATTTGCTCTATTACGCTTTCTAACTTACAATGCCCATAATTGTTTTTTTGCAGAGACAAATGAGTCGACACATATGTAATGTGTCATTCTATCTTTCAATCCAAGCTCATTCTTCTACCATATTATTTAAGCTCCATATCTGTTTTTATTTCGATTAGCTAAAGATAAAACAAATCTAATGAAACGTAACAATTATTAAGTGGTTTCTTGAACTGCTGCAACAGAGCTTTTATCACTGGCTGTATTTTCTGTAGTATTTTTCACAGACACTTTGAAGAAAGTGTAAGACAAAATCAAGTTATTGATTCCATCCATTCTTGGATCAGTCTCAAACTCAGGATCAATGGAGAAGAAAACAAACGGATTCTTGATTTATCAAAACAGAGCCAAGAACCAAAAAAAAGGGTCAAGTAAGTCATTAATCGTTGCTCTTGGGAACAAAACCAATATCTCGGCATAAATTTCAAAGATCTTGCATAGAACTTTTTGTTGCCAGTTGCCAAAGCAAGGACAAGAGTCTTCTCCATAAGATCCTCCTATTTAAAAGTGATATGAGCCCACAAGCCCAACTGAATTTATGTACAAGACATAGAAAGTGATAGGCACTTGAAGAAGCTCAGCGTAAGATCTTCCATCACGCTCATTTGCAAGGAAATTTCAACTGCTCTGTCAACATTGCCCACACAAATGTAGCTCAGAACTGCAGCCAAAGCAGCCATCAACTTTGAGGCGAGGGCATCGCAGAGGATCATCCATTGCGTGGACAAAAACTTGAAAAGATTCTTTATACACTTGGACTTGTTGATATATACATCAGAGGAAGGACTGATAAAACAGAGACAAAATTTCTTTCTTATTGCTCAACTTAAACGATTACAACTTGAGACTTTAAATAAGCTTTTAATCTAACTTATTACTTGTTATGTCATTCCTACAAAACAGGATGACTTATTCAAACAACTAGCTTAAGAATCGGACATCTTTATTCTTCATCTTTCCTTCTTACATCCTCTGTTGATTTTTTCTCTCTGCTCTCTGCCTTTAATTGCGTATTAGTCATCAAGTCATATCCCCAATTTGGATCGTCCTTAGACAACATAGGCAAGTCTACGGATAAGAAAGTACTAGTAAGATTACGAGAATCTTAGTGATATTGCCTTATCTCTATCCTTTATCACCAGCTATAACAAGAACTTCACTACCTAAGTTCCTTTCCACCATTCTCCTTCTCAAAGTATCGAGGCATGAGTTGATAACTACATCAGCAACCTGTTTAATGCTTTTACCGTCTTCATCTTTTGGAACTTGATTCTCATCATTGTCAACCAAATGGTAGACCACATTATTGCCTGATGATTGCATCTCACTAAATTTATTATGATGAATTTTCGGGATTCTCTGGGGATCCGGATTATCAACGAATATAAAAAATTTTAAAGTGCTTGATATTCTCATAATATACATCATTTAGGCTTGCATTAGAGTAGGATTATATCACATATTAAACTAGTTTTGTTACATTTGTCATGGATTTCATTTCATATAGTTCTAGGTGTTGCATTAGGTCTAGGAGAGTCTTTTGGTGCATTTTGGTTTATTCTTAGGTACAATAGCATGGAGAGGAGCTAAAGAATGAGCATTGGATTGAATGTAGCACAATTGGAGCTAAGGGAGAGAAGAGGAGTGTAGCAGCGGTCGGTTGCAGCGGTCAAGGAGTGACCACTGCAATTTTCTGGAGCCAAAGACCAAAGAAGCTGCAGCGGTCCTGCAGCGGTCAAGGAGTGACCGCTGCCAAATATTCCGGACAAGTCTCCAAAGCGCAGCATTGCCCTAAGCGGTCCTTGACCGCTGCAATCTTCTGAAGTCAAAAGCAAACCGCAGCGGTCTTGCAGCGGTCACACGCAGACCGCTGCGGATTGGTCCAGACAAAAAGAAATCGGGTTGAAACCCGGTTTGTTCCGGGTCAACCCGATCCGACCCAGAATCATTAAAAACCTCATTTTCACACTTATTTGTTTATGCTTTGAATTTCTTAAGTTTTCTCTAACTTGTTCTTATTTGTTTAAAAACTCTAGTTCTATCTTTTAATACAATTTGCATTTCCCTTAAGTAATCTTTGTTTTTTACATTCCTTCATCAATCTATCTTATTTTCCATCATGATTTCTTCTCTAATCAAACTTGGTTTTGGGAGAATCATCATGGGTCTTGAGTAGTTTCATTGGGGTTTAAGGATGGGTTAGATAAGGGTGATCTAGGCATGGATTAGTCTAGTTTAGGTCTTAAATCAAACATTCCATCCATCTCTAAGAGTCCTTAAGCTTCTTCTTGCATGGGAATGAGGAAGATGATATGAGACATTTCATGAACACCAAGTGTTTGATGAAATGCCCAAGAGAGCTTAGAGATGGAATTATGATCCTTAGCCCAAGGGATTGGTGCTTAAGGATGTAATTAGGTTGATCTAGTAATTTGGATTTAAGCTCATTGATTATTATCATCACAAATGAGAATTTGCTAATGATGCTATAATTAATGAAGTGATTAATTGCATGGAAATGAATTAGTCAATTAAATGGATCATTAACCTAGGGAATAGCTAATTAGTGTAAGTTAGACATTCAATCAATCTAGTTAATCAAAACCAACAAACATTCTCATTAGGCTTAGATTAAGTAGATCCTTGCATCCTAGGTGACAAATTAATAGCGAGTTCGGATTGACACCTCAAACTACAATGATTAGGGGCGGAGCTGACATTACGGCTGTTGTAGGTAGATAAAAAACGAGGATTTCGATGATTTTTATTCATTCGATTTTCATTTTTATTTATTGGACTGCAGATCATTACGTTTTCAATTACTAAATTAGTTTATGTAAAAAACCAATTGGCCATTTCGTTTTTTTGTCGTGGACTTTTTAACAAAATAGTCTGTTATTAGATTTTTTAGCTATATTTTTTAGTTGGTCGTACTTTATTTTTGAGCTTACCTGAGTTTGATTGTAAGAACTCTATTAACAATTAGTCATTTTTAGTCATATATTTTATTCTTAAATTTATTTTTATTTGATATATATCATTGTCTATAGAGGAATTGACACGAAATCGCAAACGCTACCGCTACCATAACTATAAACATACAATTCAATTTAACATTTTTCAAAAGAAATTTGATTAGACGAAGCGGTCTCTCTCGCTCGCTATACCTGCTGGTTTTGCAGGTTTCGTTGAAGTGTTTCGAATCTTCAGAGACGGCGATGATGAAGATGATGTCGTCGGGAGTTTTTGCCCGGAACCAATTGCTAACGATCTAAATCCGGCAGAGAGAAGTGAGTTTTCAGTTCGCAAATCCTGCGAGGAAGATGGGTAAGTGGCGATTGAAGTAAATGAGCCATCTCTCTGGATCGAAGAAGCTTCTTCTTCATGTGGGGTTTCTTTCTAGATATTTTCTGAAAAATGAGAGAATTTAATATTGCACGATGATGGAAATAGAGAAAGAGACAACATATGTTCTTCTCGTTTAAGGGAAAAATCTAAACATGTGGTTTTTGTTTTCTTTCTCGATTTCATTTTCGATTCTATATTTTTGATCAAATGATAAAAGAATCCACACAAGATAATCTTCTCTTATCTTCTTTACCTTTCATTGCGTCATTATTGAGTTTTCATTGGTTCGGTTCGATTTGGTTAACATGAATTTATCATTTATACAAGATAATCTGAGTATTTTAAACGGTTTTGGGTTTAAGCTGCAATAATTAGGTTTATATAGCCTCATGAGCCAATGCTAAAATATCATATGAAATTTGCTGAGAGGCACAACTTAAAAAATCTCATGTTACAAATAAAATACTTCTTCTTTTCATTAAAATTTTGCATTTGATCATTTAACGTTAAATATGCGGCCAAGAGACCAAAGCCATACCAAGACAAAAGCCGGCGAATTAAGTGTGCGTTCCTGGAGCCAAAGATAAAGATTAAAACTAGACTAGATTACAACAGATAACAAATATAAGATTACCAAAGCAACCACAGTTTCAAGGAGGGGGAATTAAGTATTTTACCACCAATAAAATACTTCTAGAAATACTGATTTTTTGTAAAAAAACTAGAATTTACCATCTTATAAGTAACAACTTTACTATTATATAGGATATAGTTGAAAACTTGAATTTTAAAACCAATCTCTCTCTTAAAACTAACAACAAAAATAAGCCAACAGTTGTGCATTTCCACTGAGATGATAGATCCACTCATTAGGTCAATTACATATTTATACTAAGTGGGTAATGAAGGGTTGATTTAAGTCAACAAAAAGAGGAATTAAAAACTCAAGCTCAAAACCGGCTAGTGTCAGTTTATTTGCCGGTCTGGTGTCGTAAAAATCAGACCCAAAATACATGAATACACCTAACTAGGACTCCTAATTGCTTTTTTAAGACAAATCCTAATGATTATTCATGAATACTTGACCAAATCTAGGTTTAAGCCTCTAAAACTGATGAGAAATAAGCCTCAAAAACACTAAAAACGTAATCGATTAACTGAACTAAAGTTCTCTAAAAAAGGAGAAAAAAACTTATGTTAATATTAAAGTAAACGAAACATATCAGTGTTTAAAGAAGATGTCGATTAGTATACTGGTTTAATTAAAATTTGGTTTTATCATGTAACTTTTTTAAAAATTATTTTTGTTATAAAATCTCAAATCATTTAATGATAAAATTATAAACGACAATTTTTATTACTAGAATTTTGTTTTCAATTTATCTATTTTTTCTAGACTAATAAACGCTAAGATATGGACAACTATGATAATTAGTAAAAGTTTGACTCATATTATATATTAATTAGAAAATTATAAAACTCTAGGACAGATTGATAAATCTAGTAATCTCATTAAGTTTTACATCAATCGAAATTTTAAAATTGACAAAGAAAATTTAGAATTTGATTAAGTTAATAAAAAAAAATGAGACATTTGGAATAGAAAAGTGAGTTAGGAGGTCAAAACTAAATCTTTAAAAATTGTAGTAAAGTAGCTGTTAAATGTGATTTCCCTTTTTATCTATATATTAACGATGGAGACCAAAATTAGGGTTCCCAAAATTTCAAAAAGCGATATTGTTCCCAAAAATTTCAAAAAAGTTCCGAAATTAGGGTTATCCTTTGCATTTCTCTTTGAAAATGGGCGGTTCGAAGAAAAAAAGAACGAAATCTTATGTAAAATCGCATATCAAATCTTGAACTAAATGGTCGTATGTGATTTAATGGATTCTCTTGTATAAATCTCTTTTTTAAGGAATTATAAATGATCGTTGGTACAAAGTCGTATGATTGAAATCTCTGTTTTTATGGAATTGTTAATGATGTGTGATTTAGGTAATCTTGTACAAAGTCGTGTGATTGGAATATTTGTTTTTATTAAATTATTGTAAATGATCTTTGATTTAGGTTCTTGTACAAAGTCGTGTGATTGGAATCTTTGTTTTTATTAAATTATTATAAATGATCTTTGATTTAGGTAATCTTGTACAGAGTCGTGTGACTTGAATATCTGATTTAGGAAACAACAAAACAACTTCTGAAAAAAATAGGATATAGTGGTGGAGGAATTGGAAAGTTTGGACATGGAAGTAAATGATATAATTGTCCATTGCATTTAGTAGAGAAGCTTCCACGACTTGCATAATGGTTTTGATTTCAAATTTGAATTTCATAATCATTTTAAAAGGTCTCTCTTTTAGTCTGATTTCGATTTTATTGGAGATTTGATTATTAATCGTAATTGGAGATTTAATTTTGTATCTTTTTTGTTGACTGTAATTCGATTTTTTTTTTCTGATGTAATTTGGATTTTCAATTAAACAATATAATTTTATTTTGCAGCAACATCAAAATAAGCAAACTCAAACCCTTTTAAATATGGTGGAGTGACGTGAGTTAGTTTTTTTTAAAAAATATTTATTTATTGTGTGTTTTTTTTAATATATTGTTAATTTGTTATTGATTTATTAGTGGTAGACTTGGGATAAGATAATTTTTATCCATGTAATTTAATTTCGTGTTCATCTTTTAAAAAAAATTAGATCGATTTAATTGAATTTAGGAAAAACTCTTAATTTTTTTATATTTTAACATTTTCAAAAGCTATTGTAAAAAAAAAATTGGAATGTTCGGAAAACAGTTTGGGAAGGTTTTTATAAAACTATGTTTGCAAGAATATTCATTTGTCTAAAATACATAGTTGTCCATTGCATTTAATGCAAAAGCTTTCATGCATAACTGATTCGATTTCAAATATGAATGAGATTTCCAAAAATATTTTGTGAAACATAAGAACAAAACAATTCAAACTGAAAGTAATTCATATTTTCATAAATTGATTTATTAGTGGTGGATTTGGGATAAGATAATTTTTATCCACGTAATTTAATTTGGTCTTTGTCTTTTAAAAAAATTAGATTGATTTAGTTGAATTTAAGAGAAACTCATAATTTTTTTATACTTTAACATTTTCAAAAACTTGAAACGAGCTGTTGTAGAAAAAAACTCGAATGTTTGGAAAACATTTTGAAAATTTTTTTATAAAACTATTTTGTAAGACTATTCATTTGGCTAAAAGATATAGTTTGTTTTATATATCCGGGTTTGTTTCTAGAAAATTATGCGTTAGTTTTTACTGGCAGGATTCAAACCCTGAACGTCATAGCGTCCAATGTCCATCATTTACCATTAAGCCACGAAATCCTGGATAAATATGTAGAGATATTGATCTTAATTGGAGAATTGATTTAGATATTGAATTAAATTTTGCAGGTTAAGTTGTATATTATAATTCCTTTAAGGGATTTTTTGTATATGTCTTATTGATAGTAAGTGGAAAATTTTTTCTCGTGTAATTTAGATTTTCAATTATACAATGTAATTATATTTTGCAGCAACATCAAAATAACCAAACTCAAATCCATTTACCAATTTTAATAATCGTTAGTAAATTAAAGGACCACGTGATCACCTTTTTTCGAATGCTTCTATTCATCTCATATTTGGAAACAGCTCACACAAAACCTTCTTCATGGGCAATTTACATGCTCGTGGCCGGCATTACAATGATTGGTGAATGAAAATTCTTTTTCAGGTACTAAGATGTTTATTGTACGGTATGCTCTTCAATGCTCTCTTCATACTATTTGGATTGAAAGAAACAAAAGGCGACATGGCGAAGTTCCTCTTTCTCCGGATATTTTTATAAAGGCGATTGATATGATGATTCGTAATAAGTTATCTACTATTGCCCTTCTACACTCAAAGATGGAGGATTCATTTAGAGTTTGGTTTGGTTCTAGATGATAATTTAGTATTGTGTTTTTCACAAAAATTAATGTTGTGTAAGGGAATTTCTTTGCTTGTAAGTTGTTAAAACAATTTTTTCATTCAATAAATTTAACATTTATACGAAAAAATAAAATAAAGGACCAGCACCAATTTAACTATGTTAAGAGAAGAACCTCCTAACCATTGTTCAAAGTCAAAGGCTTTCTAACTTTCAATGCCCATAATTGTTTTTTGCAGAGACAAATGAGTCGACACAGCTTAAAGAAAAAAGAAAAAAACACATAATATTTGAAAAAAACACATATCCATAATTGGGGTCTTCGAATTTCTGGGTATTCGTAATTGTTCTTTCGTTCTTTCGTTTATATTTTATTAGTTCCCGACAAAGACTCAATATTAGGATTTTAAAAGTTTTCTCTTGTTTGAACCCGTGCTGGGTCTTTTCTGTAGATTTCAGAGAAAAATCAAAACTTGAAACTTTATTTCTTATTTTGCTTAATGAAAACGATTACAAAGAGTCTTCTTTTATAGAGAGCTAAGAACAATCTAGAATCTGTTTTGATCTTATCTCTAAATCTTAGCTGTCATTAGATGACTCATCATCTAGATTTGAGAGCACTGAATAACGGTTGTGTTGGAGCGTCTTCTGCTTTTCTTTGACATCTTGTGCAGGTACGGAGGAGGAAGGAGAGTGACTCTGCACTCTTGTCAGACACTGGACTGTTGGGCTTGTCAACTGGGCCTAGATTTGTGATGTTTTTTATTTGGGCTTGCGAGTTGGTGTTGTCTCTTACACTCCCCCTCAAACTTGGGGTGGGTGATCCAGTCACACCAAGTTTGCCTCTGAGTTAGAAGAAGGAACGTTTGGGGAGAGATTTCGTGAAGACGTCGGCAAGTTGTTGTGTGGCTGGGATATGTTTCGTCTCTATTAACCCCAAAGCAACCTGTTCTCTGATGTAATGATAGTCGGTGTAAAAGTGTTTCGACCTATTGTGGAGTGTCGGATTCGCTGAGAGGTATACAGCTGACAAGTTGTCACATTGAACCAAAGTGGGTTCAAATTGAGAGATACCGAGATCACGAAGAAGAAATGAGATCCATGTAACTTCTTGAGCTGTAGCTGTGAGAGCTCTATACCCTGCCTCTGTAGAAGATTTGGACACTGTTTGTTGTCTCTTAGCTGACCAATAAATCAGATTCGGACCCAAGAGGACACAAAAGCCAGTGGTGGAGCGTCTGGTTTCCTGGCAGCCTGCCCAATCACTATCACAAAACGCTGTAAGACGCAAGTCAGAACTTTTCTTGATGTGAATACCCATTTGTAACGTTCCCTTGATATAGGGAAGAATTCTCTTGAGCAGGCCAAAATCGGAGACAGTTGGTGCGTGCATTCTTTGACATACAAAGTTCACAGCGTATTGGATGTCTGGTCTCGTAATGGTGAGATACTGGAGCTTCCCTGCTAGGCTTCGAAAGTAGGTTGGCTCCTCGAACAATTCTGAATTTAGATTATCTGGTCTCGTTGGTAACGGAGTGGGTATTGGGTTGCAATCTGTCATAGCAGCCTGATGCAGAATGTCTCGAGCATATGCCGTTTGATGGAGGAACATACCACCTTCATGTGACTGAATTTCAATTCCCATAAAATACTTAGGAGCTCCAAGATCTTTCATGGCAAATCGATTGTTAAGTGATTCAAGGAGTTGACTTATCAGTGTGACATCACTTTCTGTGAGTAGAATATCATCAACATAGAGAAGCAAGACCATAGTTTAACCTCCTCGATGATACACAAATAGAGACGGATCTGATTTGCTGCAGGTAAACCCAAATTCTAGCAGAAAACTACTAAATGTGTCAAACCACGCTCGAGGAGCTTGCTTGAGGCCATACAATGCTTTGGTAAGACGACAAACATGATTAGGTTTTGTTGAATACACAAATCCTGCAGGTTGAAACATGAATATTGGCTCTTTTAACTCTCCATGGAGAAAGGCATTAGACACATCGAGTTGCTTGATTGTCCAATTCTTTGCTACTGCGATATCCAAAACTAGGCGTATTGTGGCCGTGCGAACTACTGTACTAAATGTTTCCAGGTAATCCAATCCTTCTTCTTGATCAAAACCCTTGGCAACCAGACGAGCTTTGAGCTTATCCACTGATCCATCAGGATCTAGCTTTGTTTTAAATATCCATTTAGAGCCCAAGATATTCATTTTAGGAGTTGGAGGTACAAGAGACCAAGTGTGAAGCATATGAATTATGTTGATCTCATCAAGAGCAGCTTGATTCCATCCAGGATGCTTCATTGCCGCAGCAATGGTTGTAGGTTCGCTTGGATGACCTCTAGTAGTGACTAGAGCATACCTGGGATTTGGGTTTATGAATACCATCTTTGGCTCTCGTAATCATTGGGTGATCATTGACTGGTTGTGGTTGTTGAACATGTATTATTATCTCTGGTTCTGGTGTCATAGGAGCGGTTGCTGGTTCAGGTGATTCATGAGCTGTTTCTGGCACCGTCTCGGTTACAAGAGTAATTGGATCTTCTGGTATGGATTCTTGTTGCACATATGGTGAAGTAAGAGCAGGAAAGATCTGAGATACTGAATGCTCAACTGAAATTGACTCTGGTTGTGGGTGAGAGGACTGCCAGGCTTTAAGAAGAGCTGAGTCATATTGTGGAACAATGGACCGATACTGTTCTTTGAAGGGAAAACATGATTCATCAAAGATTACATGGCGACAGATATAAACTTTACCAGTGGGAGGATAGAGGCATCGATAGCCTTTGTATTACGAGCTGTACCCAATAAATACACACTGAAGAGACCGAGGATCGAATTTGTGAGCTGCTAGTGGTCTTAGACATGGATAACATGTTGATCCAAACACACGCAGGGCAGAATATTCAGGTTTGGCCAATAGTAGAGCTTCATGAGGACTCTTATTTTGCAGAGTCGGTGTGGGAAATAGGTTGACAATATAGCTGGCTGTAAAGAAGGCTTCTACCCAGTGACTTAGAGGAGTGTGGCTGTGAAAGAGCATCGAGAGGCCAAGCTCAACTAGATGTTTATGCTTCCTCTCAACGATCCCATTTTGTTGTGGGGTGTATGGACATGATAGGAGATGTTTGATTCCATGATTTGTAAGATGTGACTTCAATTGTAAACTGGTGAATTCGCCACCTCCATCGCTTTGGAAAACCTTTATCTTTTTGTTGAATTGATTTTCTACTAATTTCTGGAATCCACAGAATACACCAAAGAACTCAGATTTCAAACGCAGTGGGTAGAACCAAGAAATAGCGAGAGAATTCATCAATAAACACCACATAATACTTAAATCCTTGATTAGATACAACTGAAGAGGATCCCCATAGATCACAATGAATCCGATCTAGGGGTTCTAAAGCTTGAGAATCAGAAGAAAAAAATGGTAATCTAGATGTTTTCCCCATTTGGCAAGGCTCACAAACTAGGAAAGTTCTGCTCTTATTAACAAATATCTCCTTGCTAATCTTGAGTTGTTGGAGGAGCTGAGAATTTGAGTGTCCAAGTCTGTGATGCCATATTTTCTCAGAGACAGCACAATGATGATTTGAGTAGAAAGCCACAAAATCTTGATCCTCCAACACATAAAGCCCCTTACGTCGAGGCCCCTTTGAAACCACTTTCTGAGTTTTCAAATCAATGATGCAGACCTTGTTAACATCAAAATACACCCCACACGGATAATCCTCACAGAGTTTTGAGACTGAAAGTAAAGATTTCTGCATATCAGGGCAAACCAAGACAGAGTTTAAAGGGATTGTACCTGTAGACGAGTTAATAGTGGTTGAACCAACGTGAGTAATTGGGAGGTAAGCTCCATCACCTACACAGACAGCGTCATTTCCATTGTATGGTGTTGCTGAGGTAAGAGCTGACGGATCCGGAGTGACATGAGCAGAGGCTCCGGAATCAGGGTACCAGTCCTTGGGTGATTCTTCTGTCGATCGTAGAGCAGAGAATGCTTGCTGAGTAGCTTGATAATTGTTATCAAAGCGGTTGTAACACTTAATGGCGGTGTGACCCGTGCGATTACAAATTTGACACTGTGGACGTTCCAAAGAAGGTTGGTGCGACGACTGGTGTTGAGAGAAACCTCGTCCACGAGAGGAATAGCCTCCTCTTCCCCGATATGGACCTCTTCCTCGCTGGCCAGACCCATAACTTTTGGGTGGACCTCTGTAGTTGGTTTGCTCTGTTTGAAACGCCATATGCGGAGTGACAGAGGAGACTTCGGTGTAGTTCTGAATTTTTGTGTCAAATCCAGAGACCTCGGATACGACATCGTTGAACGTCGGAGATGGAGACTTAGACAAGGAGCTTTGAATCACAGTGGTGATGGGATCATATTCTCGACCGAGACCATTAAGAAAGGTGAAGATTTTCAGGTGCTCATCAACTGGTTTCCCGATTGCACTTAGAGAATCACAGATACTACGAAACTCACGACAGTAGACCGAAAAAGTCTTCTCCTTTTTTGCCATTAGTTGAAATTTTCTGCGAAGATCATACTCACGTGAAACAGAGCTCTTGTTGAAATTGGTGGCGAGTGAGATCCAGATCTTGTTGGGTACGTGTCTGAGTTATTTCAAATAAAAGACCGAATCTTCTGCATAAGAAGTGGTCAAGTTTCAATTTCCTATATTCTAGTTGTTGTTAGAGCTAGTTGAGCTAGTGGGTTTGTGTCTGTTATTTTCGTTTAAGTTGTTTGATGTATTTCCCTATAAAAGCATTGGAACCTATGAATAAATATATATCATTCCTTGCAGTTCTTTGTGTACATCAAACTCTGTTTTACATTTGGTATCAGAGCAAAACATAAAGAGAGTGATCAAGAGAGAAGAGAGCTAAACAAAAAAGGGAGAAGATGGGTGACGACAAAACACACACCAAGATCCCTACATTCGATGGTCATTACGATCACTGGAGCGAGTTGATGGAGAACTTGTTGCGTGCCAAAAGTCTGTGGAATTTGGTGGAAGAAGGGTACGCTGAACCAGCAGAGGGTGTCGAGTTGACTGCAGCGCAGCAGAAACAACTTGATGACCTTAAGAAGAAGGATCACATGGTGAAACACTACCTGTTTCAAGCTATTGAACGGGAGGTGTTTCAGCAGATCTTAGACCGGAGATCTTCTAAGATCATTTGGGAGTCCATGAAGAGAAAGTTTGGAGGGAACGAACGGGTCAAGAGGTCGCTTCTCCAAACTTTAAGGAGAGACTTTGAAGTTCTTGTCATGAAATACGATGAAGGCATCGACAATTACTTCAAGAGAGTGATGGTGGTGGCGAACAAAATGAGAAGTAATGGCGAGCGTATGCCAGATTCGAAGATTGTGGAGAAGATTCTCCGCACCTTGACCGACAAATTTACATATGTGGTGGTATCGATCGAAAAATCCAGAGACACGAGCAGCATGACCGTCGATGAGCTGCAGAGCTCGCTGTCCGTGCACGAGAAGAAATTTAGAAAACCAAGTCATGAAGAGGAAGATCAGGCACTCAATGTTAGAGGCAGGGGCAGAGGCTCTTACAGAGGACGAGGTAGAGGCAGAGGCCGCTCCTTCAACAAGGACACAGTTGAGTGCTACAATTGCCACAAGTTGGGTCATTTTTCTTATGAGTGTCTCAATGAAACAAAAGGAGCAAACTATGCAGAATTAGAGGAGAAAGAGGAGGTTCTATTAATGGCATATGTGGAACTCCAAGAAACAAAGAGAAGTGATGTTTGGTTCGTTGACTCTGGTTGCTCAAACCACATGTGCGGAGAACGGAGAATGTTTACAAGTTTAGACACCAGCTTCACACACAACGTCAAACTTGGGAACAATCATAAGTTGATGGTCAATGGGAATGGAGTGATAAAGCTCACACTTAACGGTGTAAGTTATGTGATCAGCAATGTCTATTTTGTCCCGGAGTTGAAGAATAACTTGCTGAGCGTTGGACAACTTCAAGAAAGAGATTTGGATGTACTTTTCAAAGGAGATCGCAAAACCTGCAGCATTTTTCATCCCACTAGAGGCAAGATTGCAGAGTCTGTGATGAGTGTAAATAGGATGTTTATCCTCCTGGGTGAATCAAATGCTAATGCGGAAGAGGAGAAGTGCCTACAGATTGAAATCGCAAACAAAGCAGAGTTGTGGCATCACCGATACGGGCATCTCAGTTACAAGGGGCTTAACAAGCTATGCAGCAAAGAGATCGTTGTAGGTTTACTCGTGATTGAAGATGTCAAAACTATTTGTGATGCATGTGTGAGAGGAAAACACCATCAGGTTCCATTTCCAAAGCAGAGCAAGTGGAGAGCTACTGAAAGATTGGAGTTAATCCACTCTGATCTCTGCGGTCCGATCAGTCCACCATCAAACAGCCAAATAAGGTACCTGATCAGCTTCATAGACGATTTCTCGAGGAAGACATGGATATATTTTTTTGGTGAAAAGTCAGAAGCATTTCATCGTTTCAAGACATTCAAGGCGTTTGTGGAGAAACAAACGGGTTTGCTCATCAAAGGTCTAAGAACGGATAGAGGTGGAGAATACAACTCAAACGAGTTCAAGGAGTTTTGCAGAGAACACGGGATCAAGAGACAACTAACGACTGCTTTCACACCTCAGCAGAATGGTGTTTCTGAACGCAAGAACCGCACAATCATGAATATGGTGCGAGCAACGTTACTAGAAAAGGAGGTACCAAGGTCTTTTTGGCCAGACGCTGTGCAGTGGGTGAATCACATCCTCAACAGATCACCCACACTTATCGTGAAAGACAAGACCCCAGAAGAAGCTTGGAGTGGGAAGAAACCATCAGTAGAACACTTTAGAGTGTTTGGATGCATCGGGTATGTTCATATTCCCAATGTTAAGAGAAGCAAACTCGATGACAAAAGCGTGAAATGCGTCTTGCTGGGTTTCAGCAGCGAGTCCAAAGCCTTCAAAATGTTTGATCCGGTGACGAAGAAGATTCATATCAGTCGTGATGTGATTTTTGAGGAGAATAAGAAATGGAACTGGGAAGATGATGGTTATACAGGTGAAGGAAGCATTGATCTGGAATGGGAAGATGATTCTGCGAATACAGAAGTTGCAGAGGAAACAGAGGAATTGGTAGAAGAAGAAGAAGAGATGGTTGAAACAGAAGAAAGCGATGGTGATACAGCTCCTCCCTCACCGATTGGAGATACAACAACAACGACCAGCAGAGTAAGAAGGCCACCAATTTGGTCCACTGATTATGTCACGGGAGAAGAAATTCCAGATGCAGAGGATGAAGACGAAGCAAATATGGCAAAAATCGAGTTTGAGAATCTCGCTTTCATGGTCATATCCGATCCGGTCAGCTATCAAGAAGCAGCAAAGTATCTCCACTGGAAAGAGGCGATGGATGCTGAAATCAAATCCATCGAAAGGAATCACACTTGGTCTCTAACTACGCTACCTGTTGGAGTCAAGGCAATTGGGGTCAAGTGGATTTACAAGACCAAATTGAATGAGTTGGGGGAAATTGACAAGTTCAAAGCTCGACTGGTGGTGAAAGGTTACGCTCAAAAGTATGGGGTAAACTACACTGAAGTCTTTGCACCAGTAGCCAGGATGGATACGGTGAGAATGATCATTGCAGTAGCTGCTCAAAGAGGATAGGGAATCTATCAACTCGATGTGAAATCCGCGTTCCTTCATGGAGAGTTGAAAGAAGACGTATTTGTGGAGCAACCACAGGGTTATGAGGTAACAGGGAAGGAGGAGATGGTGTATAAGCTGCATAAAGCCCTTTATGGACTAAAACAAGCGCCCAGGGCTTGGTTTAGTCGGATCGAGGCTTATTTCATCAAGGAAGGTTTTGAGAGCAGCTCTAGTGAACAAACATTGTTCATCAAACGGAAGAGAGGTAAAATCCTGATTGTAAGCATCTATGTTGATGATCTGTTATACACCAGCGATGATGAAGAGCTTTTGAATGAGTTTAAAAGGTCCATGAAGAACAAGTTCGACATGACTGATTTAGGGAAGATGAGGTACTTTCTTGGCATAGAAGTGCTGCAAAAAACTGATGGAATCTTCATATGTCAGATAAAGTACGCTGCTGAGTTAATTGAGAGGTTTGAAATGCAAAATTACAATTCAGTTTGTAATCCGATTGTGCCTGGACAGAAAGTTGGGCGAGATAAAGATGGTGTGCAGGTGGATTATATGGTTTACAAGCAAATAGTGGGGAGCTTGATGTATCTCACAGCCACGAGACCTGATCTAATGTTTGTGGTTTGTCTTATCAGTCGTTTTATGGCAAATCCAACCAAGCTACATCTCGCCACTGAAAAGAGAATTATGAGGTACTTGAAAGGAACGCTTGATTTTGGGATATGGTATCGAAGAGAGAGAAAAGATGGTCTTATAGGTTACATGGACAGTGATTATGCGGGGGATATAGATGACTGCAAGAGCACTTCAGGTTATATCTTTCTCTTGAGTGGAGGAGCTGTAGCATGGTCATCCAGGAAGCAACCAATCGTGACTTTGTCATACACTGAAGCAGAATATGTAGCAGCAGCCACCTGTGCGTGTCAAGCAATTTGGATGAAGAGGATTTTGGGAGAGATCGGTTTTGAACAAGGAGATGGAATGACTCTGTTTTGTGACAATACTTCCACCATTAAGCTGTCCAAAAACGCAGTCATGCATGAGAAATCAAAGCATATAAGGGTTCGTTATCATTTTCTCAGAGAATTGTCGAAGGAAGGCGTGGTGACTTTGGTTCATTGTAGCACGGAGGAGCAACTGGCGGACATCATGACGAAGCCATTGAAGATGGCATTGTTTTAGCGAATCAGAGAAGCGTTTGGGATGAGAGTTGTGAACTGAAACTCTACATCGAGTTTAGTTCAAGGGAGGGTTTGTTGGGTACGTGTCTGAGTTATTTCAAATAAAAGACCGAGTCTTCTGCATAAGAAGTGGTCAAGTTTCAATTTCCTATTTTCTAGTTGTTGTTAGAGCTAGTTGAGCTAGTGGGGTTTGTGTCTGTTATTTTCGTTTAAGTTGTTTGATGTTTTTCCCTATAAAAGCATTGGAACCTATGAATAAAGATAGATCATTCCTTGCAATTCTTTGTGTACATCAAAGTCTGTTTTACAGATCTCGCGAGATGTAGGGATATTGTGGACATACCCTAGCACCTCCACTGTGAGCGTTCCCAGAAGCCATGAGCGGACCAGTTGGTCTGTATAGAACCAAAACTCGTACTGTGGATTTGGGACTGGATCAGCGCCGAGAGTAGGTGATGGAATGGTTTCGGGCGGAGGAATGACACTGCCATTGATGAAGCCAAGAAGCTTCTGGCTGGAGAGAAGGGGCTCGAACTGCGTCTTCCAGAAGAGGTAGTTTTCGTCATCGAGCTTCAAGGTGACACAGCTCAAGACGTGAACATGTTTGGGGAACGGATACGGAGAAACAGGAACAGGAACAGTACCAGGATCCACCATTGCTATACCTGTTAGGGTAAGAATGGCTCTGATACCATGTAGATTTCAGAGAAAAATCAAAACTTGAAACTTTATTTCTTATTTTGCTTAATGAAAACGATTACAAAGAGTCTCCTTTAATAGAGAGCTAAGAACAATCTAGAATATGTTTTGATCTTATCTCTAAATCTTAGCTGTCATTAGATGACTCATCATCTAGATTTGAGAGCACTGAATAACGGTTGTGTTGGAACGTCTTCTGCTTTTCTTTGACATCTTGTGCAGGTAAGGAGGAGGAAGGAGAGTGACTCTGCACTCTTGTCTTATTAGACACTGGACTGTTGGGCTTGTCAACTAGGCCTGGATTTGTTATGTTTTCTATTTGGGCTTGCGAGTTGGTGTTGTCTCTTACATTGGTGTTGTCTCTTACATTTTCTTCCTCCTTTCGTATTAGTAGTCTTAAGGTTTCACATAAGAAATTATGTGATTCTCCCATATGCCCAGTATGTTGATTAATGGCATTGACTTTATTCAATTTCTTTGGGATTAGCCTCACAAACCAAATATTGCCTCTATAACCTCAGAAATCAAATATTTGTTTCCTATAACCGTTTTGTAGGAGTTGTCTCTTGTTTTCAAAATTTATTTCTTCATTGATTAAATAATAGGAATCTTTTTAACAAGACTCGGTTTTTTAACAAGATAATGACATTAGTTCTTTTTAACAAAACTCGGTTTTTGGAACTAGATAACTCGATTGGTTGACATAATGAGATATAGCTCTGCAGCCTCTGCTAACATGTAAAAAGATAACACGAAAATCTGAGTTGGTATATTGATTTTGTTTTTGGGTGTGGATTTGGAAAACTGAATTGGTATATGATCTTTTTGTAATTGATGATTTTTAATTGCCATTTTATAACTCAAATATGTGTTGGACTTTGTTCTTAGGTATGGATTTAGAAATCTGAGTTGGTATATGATCTTTACCTAATAAATGATTGTATGAAATGACATTTTTTAAGTCAAATATGTGCTGGTATTTGATCTTCTTCTTCCTCCTTTTGTATAATGCTCACTGTTTACATAATATGTGTGTTAAATTAGTTTTGCTCTTAAAATATTTACTTATGATTTTATTAGTAAAATCATAAAGGAACTTCAAACTTCTTTGTTTTCTAATTTGGTGTTCTTCGGTTTTATAGATTTTTGAACATAGTAATTTTAGTTCTTTTGATCATTTTTAATTGTTTCCGCAAGCTAAATTGGGTAGATTTCCCACTGACATCGAACTTCTCGTAGACACACACAAGAGAAAGATATGATGGTGTTATTATTGACCCAATGACAGTTCAAATTGTTGATGAGGTAAACGAAAAAAGTCAATGATTGAGTCTCTCAAATTGCAAGTCAAGATGGAGAAGTGAGAGAGTTGACTACGGAGGAGATGAATGATGTGTTCAAAAGTATTTTGGAGACTCTCTAAATTTACTTGGTTAGTATTTTGTATTTTTTCTAAACTAGCTGTTAATATTTTGGAGACTTTTTAAGTTACTTGTCTTGGTTAGAATAACTCCCCTTGGGAGGCTCCTCTCATTGATTACCAATATATATAGGTTACAAGATATTACATAGATATAAAGATATACATTAATACACCCCCGCAGACTTAGCGTCGGGTGGACGAATGCTAAGGCTGTCTCGAAACGAAATAAACAGAGGAGAAGGTAAGCCCTTAGTGAAGATATCAGCAAATTGATGAGCCGATGGAACATGAAGAATCTTAACTTCGCCAATAGCAACTCGTTCGCGAACAAAATGGATATCGATTTCAATATGTTTTGTGCGTTGATGCTAAACAGGATTGGAGGATAAGTAGATGGCGCTGACATTATCGCAGTAAACAGTTGTAGCTTTGCGAAGAGGAAGGTGCATCTCGAGAAGCAATGAACGGAGCCAAGCAGCTTCAGAGACGGCGTTAGCAACACCGCGATACTCAGCATCGGCACTGGAACGAGACGTAGTAGGTTGCCGTTTGGAGGACCAAGACACTAAATTGTCACCTAGAAATACGCAATAGCCGGAAGTGGAGCGTCGTGTCGAGGGGCAGCCTGCCCAATCGGCGTCAGTATAAGCCACAAGTTCTGTAGTTTGAGAGCGGTAAAGATGAAGCCCGTGGGTAATGGTGCCCTTAATGTAGCGAATGATGCGTTTGAGAGCGTGAAGATGCGGTTCGCGTGGATCATGCATAAATAAGCATACTTGTTGGACTGCGTAAGAAATGTCTGGACGAGAGAAAGTGAGGTATTGCAACACACCAGCCACGCTGCGATAAAGAGTAGCATCCGCCACAAGCGCACCAACACCAGCGGCAAGCTTGGAACCAACTTCAACAGGAGTAACAACAGGATTGCAATGAGTCATATTAGCGCAGTGTAGAATATCAGCGACGTAGTTTTGCTGGTGAAGAAACAATCCATCTTTGTCACGCTTCACAGAAATGCCAAGAAAATGATGCAAATGCCCGAGATCAGTCATATCAAACTCTGAGCTGAGACTAACAATGATGCGTTGAAGAAGAAGAGGTGAAGATGCAGTAAGTACAATGTCATCAACGTAGAGAAGTAAGTAAGCAACGTCGCGACCAGAGGAGAGAATGAAAAGAGAAGAATCAGATTTACTTTGACGAAAACCGATCTTCCGAGCATAAGTGGCGAAGCGATTGTACCAGGCCCGCGGAGCTTGTTTGAGACCATAAAGAGAACGCTTTAGAAGATAGACATGATCTGGTTTTGAACGATCAACAAATCCCGGCGGCTGATGCATGTAAACGGTCTCATCAAGATCACCATGTAAGAACGCGTTTTTAACGTCAAGTTGATGAAGCGGCCAGTCACGCTATGTAGCAACACTAAGGACTGTGCGAATAGTAGCAGGCTTAACAACAGGGCTGAACGTCTCGTCACAATCAATGCCAAGTTGCTGAGATTTCCCATTGGCTACGAGACGAGCTTTGTAGCGCGATAAAGTACCATCTGCATTAAACTTGTGCCTGAAAATCCACAAACAATTGATAATATTAGTAGCAACTGGACGCGGAACAAGAAACCATGAACCACTTTTAATTAGAGCATCATATTCCTCCGTCATGGCATGATTCCAATGACCATCCTTAACTGCCTGAATATACGAAGATGGTAAGGGAGAAATTGTGTTATCAGTGTGAAGACACAAAGGAATGCGTGGTTTAACAATACCACTCTTACTGCGAGTGTGCATATAAGTAGAAGTAGAAGCACGAGGTGGTGGAGGTGGAGGGGGAGGAGGAGGAGAAGGAGAAGGTGATGGTGACTGAGGTTTTAGAATGGGTGGTGGCAATAGAGGAACGGCCGGAGCAGGAGATGAAGAAGATGAATGTGAAGAGAAAGGAAAAACAGACTCATTGAAGGTGACATGGCGGGAGAGTATGACACGGTTTGTTGAGAGGTCGAGACATTGATAGCCTCTGTGATCCGTCGGGTATCCAATGAAAACGCAAGGAGTCGAGCGTGGAGCTAATTTGTGAGGTGTCACCGGAAGAAGGTTCGGATAACATAGACACCCAAAAGATCGAAGATGATGATAACGAGCCTGCTTGTTGAAGATTTTGGTGAATGGCACTTCATCGTTGATAGCGGAAGATGGGAGAAGATTGAGAATATGAACAGCGGTGTGAAGAGCCTCGACCCAGTAAGCTAATGGCATGGAAGCTTGTATGAGAAGTGTACGAATGATGTTGTTGATAGTCCGCAGCATTCGTTCAGCTCTACCGTTTTGTTGAGACGTGTAGGGGCAAGAGAAACGGAATTGGATACCCAACGAGTCCATATAACCATGAAAAGCACGATTGTCATACTCTCCACCATTATCACATTGTAAAGCTTGAATTTTGCAGTGGAATTGAGTCTGCACATAGGCTGAAAAGTGAATAAATTTGGATAATGTGTCACTTTTACGATGAAGAGGATAAACCCATATAAAATGAGAGAATTGATCAAGAAACAAAAGATAATATTTGATTCCACAAACACTAGGGATAGGCGAGGTCCAAATATCCGAGTGCACAATTTCAAAAGGTCGTGAAACCATAGAAGTAGAAGAAGAAAAAGATTGTCTAACATGTTTTCCAAGTTGACAAGCTTGACACAAAGTTGTCAAGTCATTTTTGTTATAACGAAGAGATAAAGAAGAAAGCACACGATGAAGAGTAAGATTATTGGGATGACCCAATCGAGAGTGCCAAAGAGGGCCATCAACAACAGACACAACAAGAATTTGAGGAGGAGACGATGAAGAGGAAGGAGAGACAGAGTAGAGGGGGCCGGAGCTGTTACATCGGAGGAGACTGATCCGAGTATGAAGATCCTTAACATCAAAACCAAAAGGATCAAATTCAATAGAGCACCAATTATCAGTGACAAATTTACGAACAGAGATCAAATTTTTAATGATAAATGGGCAAACAAGAACATCTTTTAAGAGAAGAGGACGAGATGAAGAAGTTAAGGTACCCTGACCAATATTCATAACAGCAGCAGAGGATCCGTTACCAACGGTAATGGCAGGTAATGAGCTCAAATTAAAAGAGGGACGTAGGTTACCTGTTGTGTGAGCAATGTGATTTGTCGCGCCACTGTCCATGTACCACTGAGCGTCTTGAGGATCATTAAGCGTCATTGTGTTAAACGCATGAGCAATATTTTCAGGAAGCATAGCCAATGAGTTTTGTTGAGGGCGCTGAGTGACACCGTGAACGAGATGAGCTTCATGTGACGGACGAAGGTGTGGTGATGCGCCAAGAAGACCAGGTTGTATGGTGGCGAGAGAAGGAGGCGCGTTAGGAGCAGTGTACCCGTACGGTGGATAAATCTGATGAGCATGAGGCCACTGTGGTACACCATAGTGCATAGGCCATCCATTTTTGTATTGTAACGGGTAAACGTTGTTAAAACGACCACCACGACCCCTATTGTTACGACCACGACCTCTATTTTGCCTGAAATTACCACCATAGTTGTTTCCATTAGAGCTTGAGTTGTGAGAATAGTTACCAGCACTTTGATTGTTGTAGGGACGTGGAGCTGGAGCAGGAGGAGGAGCAGGAGCTGAGGTGTAGAGAACAGTGGAGGAGGAAGACGATAGAGTGGCAGCAAGAGCTGGTTTTACTTGTTTTGCAAGACGATCTTCTTCACTTTGAAGCATTGACCGTGTTTCGAGAAATCCAGGGAACGGAGTCTTGTGTTTGATGACGTTGATGATGCTGTCAAATTTCTCAGATAAACCATTGAGAATATGCGTAACGAGCACACGCTCGGAGATGGGAGAATCGACATTGGCCAATAGCACATTGTGGATTCTGTTATGGAGACAATTGCAAGAAGACTTTCAGGTATATAATATAGTACTTTAGGTATTAAAAACAATCTATTAATTAAAAAAAATTAGAATCAATCTAGTAATATCAATATAATTTTATGTCATTTTAATAACTCTCCTTTAATAAATAGTCTCCTAAAACAACATAGCACTTTGTTTACATTTTTCTTTCGGGATGAGAGTCAACACACTTTTTTTTTCTTTTAGTTTCATGATCTTCCTTTATGTTTCATGATCTTTGTCTTATGGTCCATTTTTTTTTTAACTTGAGCATGAAAGAATCGTCAAAAAAAATATCACTGTCGTATTTTCTCAAGGATTTCATGTGGTTGTTATTTTAGAAAGAGATTTTAATCCCCGGTGGACCGAGCAGCGCTCTCGTGACTATTATGACTCGCTCAAGACCGGCCCGGCTCTAGAGATCTCAGCTCCAGAGTGCTCCAGATACACCATGCAGTGTGTCTAGACGAAAGTCGGTCCAACTTTTATTTTCTCCCGCTTTCGAGAAAGAAGATCCAACTGAAAGCACATTTTTAAACCGAAGACCTAGATTTTGAAGGACGTAGTGAAAGCGGCAATTCTTGACCGAGAAACTAAATATCTAAAATTTGTAGTGTTTTGGAAAGAAAAAAAATTAAGTAACTCATTAAAACCAGTTATAATTACTATTTGGTTTTATGGTATAAAGTTTTTTACATTATTCTTTGTTATAAAAGCTCAAATATTTAAATGGTTGGATTAAAAACGACAATTTTAGATGATTCGAATTTTGTTTACGATTTATCTATTTTTTGTATATTAATAAACAATAAGATATATATGAACAAGTATAATAATTAGTAAAAGTTTGACTCATATTATATGTTAGTTAAAAAGAAATATATAAAACTCTAATATTCATAAATCTTGTAATCTCATTAACATCTATCAAAATCTTATATATTGAGAACCCTTTTCCCTATATATTAGCTGGAGACAAAAAGTTAGGGTTTGCAAAAACAATCTTGTTGAAATTAGATGCATTTGTCTTTGAAAATGGGTGGATGGAAGCAAGAGCGGAAAGAAATCTCAGGTAAAATCATCAATCCCGAAGTAAATGGTTATCATAGATGATTTGAAATTGGGTCCAGTGATTTAGGTAATTTGTGTGGATCAATCCTAAATTAAATGGTTATTATAAATGATTTGAGATTGGGTCCCGTGATTTAGGTTATCTGCGTGTATGAAATCCTGAATTATATGGCTGTGTGTGATTGGAATTATTATAAATGATTTGAGATTGAGTCTGTGATTTAGGTATCATGTTATTTGATATGTTATTTGATCTCTGATTTAGAAAAGATTATTTTCTTATGACCGGTTTACTCGGAGATTGAAAAAACTAATAAAACAAATGTGATATTCCGGTGGAGGAATTGGAAAGCATGAACAAGGAATAAAGGAGCATCTACAAGTATATAAAACTCCTGAGAAGAAGGAGGTGAAACCAGGACTTGGGTTTATTACAGGTCTCCCTGAACCAGTAGAAAAAGATAATGATGATGTCATAAAGCTTCTTTCACCTCCAGCAAGCCATGAAGGTGAATTTCAAAATATGAAGCATCTACATTATGGTTTCACGACTTGCATAATGGTTTCGATTTCAAATATGAATTTCAAAAGATTATCGAAGATCTTTTTGTGCAACACAAGAACAAAACAATTCAAACCATAAATAATTCATAGTTTCGTAATCATTTTAAAATGTCTCTCTTTTAGTCTGATTTTCGATTTTGTTGGAGATTTGATTATTGATCTTAATTGGATATTGAATTTTGTATTACTGTTCTTTTGTATATTTTTGTTGATAGTAATTTGATTTTTTTTTCTAATTTAATTTGGATTTTCAATTAAACAATATAATTATATTTTGCAGCAACATCAAAATAAGCAATCTCAAACCCTTTTAAAAATGGTGAAGTGGCATGAATTAGTTTTTTAAATTTTTTTATTTATTTAGTATGTGTATTTTCTTTTAATATATTGTTAATTTGTTATTGATTTATTAGTGGTGGACTTGGAACAAGATAATTGTTATCCACGTAATTTAATTTGGTGTTGGTCTTTTAAAAAAATTAGATCGATTTAATTGAATTTAGAAAAAATTCTTAATTTGTTTATGTTTTAAGGTTTTCAAAAGTTTGAAACGAGTTATTATAGAAAAAAACCGGAATGTTTGGAAACAGTTTGAGAAGGTTTTTATAAAACTATTTTGAGAGACTATGTTTTGCTCATGTTGGATTATTATTCATTACTTTTAGCTGAAGTACATATAAATTGTTATAAATAATTTACTCTGGTAGATATATCGTTAGTAATAGTATTCCCCCTTAAGAAAAGAACCTCCTAAGTCCTAACAATAGTTAAAAGTCAAAGGGTAATTAGATGTTTTTTTTATTTGATTAAAGGACAAACACCAATTCTTATTGGCAATTAGCAATTGTGTTGTTGTATTTCCACTAACGAATTGTTTTTCGGACTGAATCCCACTAATGACTCTATAGTCCCTAATTGATCGAAAACAAATCAACTCAACTAAACCGTTTGAACCCAAATGAAGGTAGACATTCTATTCTACCGTAGAAAACAACTCCAAGTTGGCCCAAACAGATGCAAGAAGACTTTCAGGTATATATCACGCAACAGTGCAACCAAAAAGATCATAGCAATATTAGATTTGATGCCGTATTTTGATAATGTAATTTTCTTAGTTATTATTGTTGATGTTAAATTCAAAGACGAGTTTAATTTTTGTGTAATCAATGTGTTATTCTATCTTTAAACCCAAGCTCGTCCTTCTGCCATATTGTTTAAGCTCTGTTTCTATTATATCATTTAGACAAAACAAATCCTCACATAACAGCAGCTTTTAAGACGAAACAAATCTACTAAAACTTAACAATCATTATAATGAGACACAAATAAAATCACTAGCATTTGTGTTTGGTCATGAATATATCTAGTTTATAACTATTTCAATAAGATCTAGTTCTTGAAGTAAACCCACTTTGCTGTGTGTTCTGTACAAAGTCTTCTATTATATACTGTTTTCTGATGATCTAGAAGACAGGACAGCCAGCGATGACAACACCTTTAGCGGTTGGACATGAAGCGAGGGGACACGTGTCACGGTCGCCAGAGTTTCCCCACCACTGAACTTCAATGCCTTTTCTTCCAAGTGCAAGAAACACAAGTATAGTCATAAAAGCAGAGCCAGCATCTAAACCACCTGACAACACATAGTTATACTTCTTCCACCACTCTCTCCGGTACTTGAAAATGAAGTGGCCAAAGACAAACGCGACAATGAGCCAACTTGTGAAATTAACCGCTGTCGCAGGTGGCATCATTGCGGTTGCTCCGACAAGGACAGGGATATGAATCTTTGCGATCCATGTCTGACTAGGAAATACCTTTGTGGCTAGCCAGACCAATAGTGGAGCTATTGCACCTACAAGGAAGAACCAGTTAACACTTGAGTATTCCCCAAGGTCTCCAAACATCCTACGTGGTCCCACTAGTCCCCATATCACCGATGCGTCGAAAAAGACTCGGTCCATGGGACAAGTCCATTGGCTGTCTGAAGGAAGCAAGGCTGTGTCACATAGATGAGGAATCTCTTCCATTAACCACCATGCTGTTCCTGTGTACACCATAACCGCCACAAGCGTCCCTACCACCTGAGCCATGAACATGCTTCTAGGAGGGATCTTCATGTAGTGACCGAGTTTGAAGTCGGAAATGAAAGTCAACGCTTGAGTCATACTAATATATCCATAAACCTTGAAACACATGTTGGCAACAGGACGTTCCGGGTAGATATATCCGATAACATACTCGGTTATGATGTTCAAACCGGGTGCCTGGTTAGTGGTAGCAGCTATAACACCGATCAAAGGAGTGAAACTAATGGCAATAGCACAAGCAAGCAACACTCCCCACCAAGGAAGCTGCACGGTCGCGTTGTAGTGCACCGAGATGAACATGATAAGCGCGATATTCAGTAGAAGAATGACCAAAAACCACCACATTGGAACTTCTCTATAGTTTTTCTTCATGATTCTTGTATGTATATCCATTTTCTTGTTCTTCTGAAACGCCCCTCTCGTTTGTTTCCACAAGTCACTGCATGAACATAGAAATATTAGTCTTGAGTGAACCAAACAAAGAGAAATGGCTTTATAAAACATATACATACCCTCCGTTGAAGACTAAAACGTGGACAATGGTGGCGGACAAGGTAGCAAAGCCAAGACCATAAGTAACAGCGAAGAAGGTGCTCATGTTGATGGAACCGGTCTTAGAGTAAACGTCGCGGTCGAGATGGAATTTGTTATCAATAATGCTTAATACATTATAGTGTGAGCCGTTAGCCATGAAGAGCTGACTAGAGAAGATAGGGAAAGTCTTAGCGTGATAAATGTTGAGCCAGTAACAAATCGGTGTAACGACATACATGATGAGCACGAAACCGATGGCTATGTTAACGGAAGCAAACAAGGGACTAGCTAAAGGGCTTCCAAGATAAGCACTAATGGTAACCCAATCCAAACCAATGGAGCCAATGCCTAGACCGTGTTCTCCTGAACCGAGTTGGTTTACTAGGATTGATTTGGGATTAAACCAACAGATCCATGAGATTGATGTTAACATGGTGAATAGATAACCGGGGAAGATATAGTAAGCGAAGCTAGCTACGAGTACGATTAGGAAGAACTGTGTTCGACTCATGTCTCCTCTTGATTTCTTCTCTTTCTCGTGTAATGCACTAAAGAGAGAGACTTGAACCAAATTGCTTGGCCACCACATTTCACCTGGCTCAACTAGATGTTTCCTGAACAGACCCGCCCAGCCAAATCCTAAAATCTACCATAAACAATTTCAAGATTCAATTATTGCAAATTTAAAGCAAAAAAATAAACAAAAAACAGAGGAAAGTGTTTAAAACTTTTAACCCGAGGATTATATGGGATGTGAAAGTAAGATATTTTTTTTTTGCTATTTAAAACGATTACATTGACCAAAGCATGAATAAAATTGTAATGGAAGTTTTAAGATGAATCCTTCAACTACTCAAATTTCTTTAACAAAAAAAAAAAACTACTCAAATTTTAATATGAAATTTTAATACAAAATATTTTCACTTTCTTATAAATTTTTTTACAAATTTTACATAAATTTTCCGTATAGAATTAAGAAAGAAAATCTGAATAAATTGACAAGAAAAAAAAAACTAAATTATGAATTCATTTTTTTTTTTTTGGTCGAAAAAAAATATGAATTCATTTGAAACCAATCTACAAAGAAAATAATAAAAAAAGACTTTTAGTGAGTCAAGAAGTCAAACGAACCTGAGTGGTGATCATAACAAGAAACGCAGGGAGGAAAGGAAGAGAGCGTTTGTAGTAAAGCTTAATAGCACTAAGTATGTGAGTGGCGTAGACGGAGCCGGCGCCGGAATTTGCAAAGATTGTTATCAGAACATGTTCCTTGACGTTAAAGGCACCGGGGTTCAAAGTGAACTCGAACCTTGTACCTTCCAAGAATCTCCTCGTTGGAAGCAACCTCGCCATGAGATGTCCGAGGGGCACGACGGCGATCTGAGCAGAGATTCCGGTGATGCTTAACGGCATCGTTCTGTACCAGAAAAACTGGTTTATGAAGGAGAGTACAATGCACGCGCCGATACCAAGAACCCACATCCTGAATGTGAGCACTGGTAGAGTCGGGTCATCGGTTTTAGGTACGGTAAGCTCCACTTCCGGAACCACGCATCGGTTTTCATCCTCCGACGTAACCGCCGCCGTGTAACCGGTTGCTATCTCTCCCATCGCTTTTTTAAGAGAAATGGTCCGATCTTTTGGGGGGATGTATATCTTTTTTCTCTTTTTATATTTATGTGCGGTGAAGTTACTTCTCTTCAATTATTGAATTGATGTGTGTATTTATTTTTATTTTATAATATATGCAGAAGAAAGAGAATAAATCGGAGTGGAAAACGACAAGTGATGGGTCAATCTACATCGGCTCGTAAGGTGGTAAAATACAGCTAAGAGTGGTATATAGTTTTGTAATTTAAAATTAAACAAAGGATGCCAACAAAAAAAGAGTCAGAGATTCATAGAAGCTGATATAATATATTATATACTCAGTACATACGTCGGAAAAGAAACAGTAAAATATACAATTAATTTAATTCTAGGGGGTATGGAGATTAATTTTTTTTTAATATTGGGTCTACTTGTCTGCCCTAAAGCTATAAAATTAAAATCAAATAATTCATCTCGTTCGAAGGTAACGGTATTCACGGCACAATATGGGATTTACTGAATAATAACCATTCATGACAATATTATTTACGTTTATGGTCATAAATGCTGTAAAAATATTTAATCCTGTTAAAAAGTACAATATTATTCGTATGACTCATATGGTCATCGGTGCCAGTTTAGCTGTACAATATTATTCATTATTTCATTCTTCAGTTAAATAATGAAACTTTCATTAGAGAAGCTTTTATGAAAATAGAGTTTGGAGTGCAATTTGGCAAAAGATTAGAAAATGGTCTTAGACTTATAGCATGTTCATTTCGGGAAACGGGAAGGGAAATGACGGATACGGGTAATTTGGGAATGGAAAAAAAATTCACAAACGGAAAATGGCAAGAAACGGGACGGGAAATAACGGGAACGGGACGAGAATGGATAATTCGGGTATTTTAAAAAAATTCTCAAACGGAAAATGACAAAGAAAGGGGACATAAAATTCGGGTGAGGGAAGGCAATTAAGAGGAACGAAACTGTAAATTTCGGAAAAATTTTTAAAATTTGGGGATATTTTATAAAATATTGGGAAATCTTTAAAGTTTTTAGGAGTTTTTTTTAGTAATTTTAGATAATATTCATATTTTTAAAAAAAATTAGATATTAAATGAGAAATTTGGGAAATTCGGGAATTCCCTTTCCCTTTCCTTACCCGGTTGAATAAAATAAATGATCCCAAACGGGAAATCACTTAAACGGAAACGGAAACGGGACGGAAAATTTGGGGTGGGAACGGAACATGACGGAATTCCCTTCCCGAAATAGAGAGGCCTAACATAAATGCATAGTGTGAAACTAAAAACCATAGACTTTTGGAAAAAAATCAGAGAAATTATCCGTCCACCAAAATTTTCTTGAAAAAACCAAAGAAAACGACAATTTGTAAGTAAAATCATGCGCCACTTGATACTTGTTGCAGTTTCGCAGGTCCACTCTTACCCTACCAGCTAGTTGATGATTCAATCTAATATTTTATTTTATTTTGTCAAATAATTCAATCTACTATATGTCCACAAAAGTTAGATACTTGCAAAAATAAAATAAAAATAAAAACATACAAATTTTGTATTTTTTCTCCGAGATCGACGTGTGATCTCGATTTCCGTAGGCAAACTGGCTGTCTTTAGTGTTCGACATAAAGCAAGGTGCGTAGCAAATTTTTGAAACCAACCTGGCGCAACCAACACGAATTGGTTAGACAAACTCAATCAAGGATTAAAAAATTTCTGAAGACATGATTTGCTTAATTAAGGGATTCAAAAGAAACGTAAGACAAAGGCAGCAATATAGTTTAGATAAAATTATGGTATTTGCACAACTTTACGTAAACAAGATATTACTGATGTTTCATCTCTGGTTGTTAGAATTCACTGCTGCGAGAATACATGCATGATGGAGAAGTTTAAATTGAAAAAGAAAAAAATCAGATTAAAAATATTTTTAAATGACTCTGATACGTAAGGTTTGGTATTAGATTGTCGGAAACTAGGAATTATGTTCAGAAACATTAAGTTTTGTTAAGCAGTTTTCGATTTGGCAATTATATGAAGAAATGCTAGCTAGTCACGTACTAAATTTGCATCAGACTGATAACGATTACGGACAAAAAAGAGTAATAGATTTAATGATTTATGAAAGAAGCAGTTGTCTAATTTCACTTCTTTTGTTTTATTGTTTTCAATAGATGACACATGCATTTTGAAAGTTTTGTATGGTCATTTTATATTCTCGATTTAAAATCAATAGATTAAGTTTGTTGTAAGAAGTTACTGGTTTATAGAGTTAATTCATTAGGTTATCTCCGGTTTCAAAAGAAAATAAAAATAAACATAAAGTCTGATATGAACAAAATTTTACTCTCCACTTTGTGATCGTTATAAATTATAACTATCTAATCTACGTATACGTTATTCATAAAAGAAGGTATTTTTGGTTGGCAAATTTGTATATTATGGATAAATAAATGGCAAATGTGATACGTGTGGATCACAAGAAATGAATGTGCATTTTCTGCTTTTTAAAAGTTTGAATATTGAAACCGGCCTACCCTCGTTATCCCATTAAATGTGACCACTGTTTAGCTGGAAATCACTTGGAGATGACTTTGAGGTGCGGCCCAAGATCTAAAGCTAGACACACCAGCAGACAAAAGACTTTCTATTTTGTTCGTTTTAAAGACCTTAAGATCGTCGTTTCTTTTCTTCTTTTTTTTGTTAAAAATCGTCGTTTCTTATTATTATTTTCTAGTATTTGAGTTGATTACTTTTAAGAATATACGAAGAGAAAAGACAATGAATATGAATAGGAAACTAAACTTGTGTTGTAACACATAAGCCAACATCGTGTTTGTAATACAAATGTTTCTAGGAATGGATGGATCAAAATTTTCAGTTGGAAATAAATACTACTGTAAACTTTTTAATCAATCGAACCAATCAATAATAAAATAGATCAAAGTATCTCATTTAAATGATCAGTCGAAGGAAAGGAATCGCAATGCTTCGAAGCTGGAAGACATCCCAAAACATTTAAAATTTGTTGTTAGGAATCTCATATCGAAAATTAAGATGAGATTTAAATAGTATATAAGGAGCATGGATCAATCTACTTATTGCTAATTTGGTTTTGAGTTGGAATCCCATGAAACTTAACATGGTATCAGAGTCCAGTTTGTTGATTCATATAAGGTGGGCCTAAGAAGAGTTTATTGTCGATATTAAAATGAGATTCGGTTCGAGATGGGACGGAAGAGCCATAGCAGGAGTGTTAGGAATCTCACATTGGAAATGAAGATGAGACCTAAGTAGTACATAAGGGACATGTATTAATCTATTCGTTACTAAATGGTCTCGAGTTACAAGTCCATGAAACTTACCAGTAATTTTTTTTTTAGGTTCGGAGCTTAGTAAGATTTTTTTAAGACAAGCCTCTTCTTTTTATCCATGTGACTCAAATAGATATGCCACAAAAATAAATCATTTAGATAATTCTTGTCTCATATGTTTTGTTCTAGGTCGATTGCCAAGTCTTTTAGACTAAGGGTGCTTTCAAATTTGAAGCAACATACATTGCCCTAAGAAACTATAATTCTAGTGGTATTTTGATGGGTGATCTCTAAAAAAGGGCAGATGGACTCCTTATTTTCTCAGTTACTACTTTTGGTAATAAAAAAACGGAGTATCAAAACCCCAAAATACCCGAGATGGGTGAGGCTAATAGTTGAAAGTGGTTGTATACGAAGATGTTTAACAGTCCAACTTTGGAGTTCTTCTCGGATCCAAGAAATCACTGGTTTTGTTACAGCTCTCATTCCCTTGTTATGGTTGGTTGGTGATATTAGCATAACATGCATCATTTAAGCTTGCATTAGAGTAGGGTCCATTTGTATATTAGACTAGTTTTTGTTACAATTGCCTTGAATTTCATTGTATATAGGTTCTAGGTGATGCATTAGGTCCTAGTAGAGTCTTTGGTGCATTTTGGGTCTCTTTTAGGTGCTAAACAGGAATGGAGTGGAGCTAGGAGCTAAGAAGCTCAAGTGGGGGAAGAGAAGCCATTAGATGAACAAGAGAAGAGCAGAACAAAGCGCAGCGGTCCAACTGCAGCAGTCAAGGAGTGACCGCTGCAGAAGGACAGAGCGGAGTGGAGGTGCAGCGGTCAAGGAGTGACCGCTGCAATCTTCTGGAGCCACCACAACGGAGTCACAGCGGTCAAGGAGTGACCGCTGCAAAGCCAGCCACATCGACCACCAAGCGCAGCGGTCAAGGAGTGACCGCTGCAATCTTCTGGAAGGTTTTATCAGACCGCAGCGGTCTTACAGCGGTCACTTGCAGACCGCTGCGGTTTAGTCCGGACAAAAATAATCGGGTCGAAACCCGGTTTATCCCGGGTCGACCAGGTTTGACCCAATTTCATTAAAAACCCATTCTTTCTCACTTACATTTTTATGCTTAATTTTCCTAAGGGTTTGAGACTCATTCTCTCTTTTGTTCTTGAATCTCTAGTTTGAATCTTAATACAATTTGCATTTCCTTTAAGAAATCTTTGCTTTTTACATTCCATCATCAATCTATCTTATTATCCATCATGATTTCTTCTCTAATCAAGCTTGGTTTTGGGAGAATCATCATGGGTCTTGAGTAGTTCCATTAGGGTTTAAGGATGGGTTAGATGAGGGTGATCTAAGCATGGATTAGGGTAGTTTAGGGTTTAAATCAAACATTCATCCATCTCTAAGAGTCCTTAAAGCTTCTTCTTGCATGGGAATGAGGAAGATGATATGAGACATTTCAAGAACACCAAGTGTTTGATGAAATGCCCAAGAGAGCTTAGAGATGGAATTATGATTTTTATGGCCAAGGGATTGGTGCTAAAGGTTTTAATTAGGTTGATCTAGTAATCTGGAATTGAATTTATTAATTATCATCACTCAAATGGAAATTTGCTAATGATGCTATAATTAGTGACATGATTAATTGCATGAAAATGAATTAGTCAATTAAATGGATCATTAACCTAGAGAATAGCTAATTAGTGTAAGCTAGATACTCTAAACCATGCTTAGAGATCACAAATCACAAATAACCCATCTAAGGACCCTTCTTTAATCATTGCATAAACTTAATCATCTAATTACTTGCATTTAGTTCAATTAGTCAATTTGAATTAGACAACAAACCTCATTAGCTTAGATTAAGAAAATCTTTGTACTTTAGGTGACAATTTACAACGAGTTAGGATTGACACCTCTAAATACCACAATGATTAGGGGAATTGATGACCTTGAAAACCGATCATCAGTTGGGGTTAGGATTACGAAGAAAAAAAATACAATTATTGAAAGATATAGTTCAAAAAAGATTTAGGATATCATAATTATACTTTGGGAACTGTCTTTAAAATTTCAGAAAAATTATGTTATTCGGAACTATCCTCAGAAACTTTATCTAAAAGAGATGTTATTTGGTCTTTAAGTACCTTTAGTTCAATATTTATTTTTTTTGGAAAGATGATACATCGTTTTTAACCAAGAAAATGGATAGACAAAAAAATGTGAATACTGTATAGGAAAAATAAATTCCATCTTTTATTTTGCAACTTGTATTCTTTTTTTTTTTGGTTTTCAATGTTAAAACAACTTGTATACTGCACCCTACTTAAGTGGATTGTACTGCTATTTTAATTTAATTTCATCTGATGAACCGATGGAGCTGATGCGCTGAGAAAGCGGCACCGATGCGTGCGCAAGTCTTGTGGTCACCGCTAAAGGATGCTCCACATAGATGGGCCCACCGGAATAGCAAATGACAAAGGAGTTCTGTATATATTAGTGTGGTAACTCAAATAGGCTGGCTTTTTTTTTCTTACGTTAGTAACAAAAAATAGTAAACTAAAGAATTCTTTAATTAAAGGTTAATAATGTTGTCAACTTCCCTAAATAGTTCATTAATCGATTTATAATTGTATTTTTAAAACGCAAAAAATTTCAAAAAGTTTAAAATGTCAAGGTTATTGTATTATCGGAAGTTGAGAGTTTATAACTGTGGTTGCAGTTTGTTGTGTATTAACGTTGACGATGAAGTTGAAAACGATACAATGTGTCTTTGAAAACAGCAATAGCTCTCTATAATTTTGGATGCAATTTAAGAAGACAATATCATGAATATTCGATGCTTTACAAAATTTTAGAGATAAATTCTAATAAATAATATATTATTTTAAAAACAATATTTCCTAGCTATGTATATTTACATAATGAATTCTTACAAAAAAAAACTATATTTTCTTATTTGTTAAATTTTTAACTGGTTTAATTTTAAACCAAACTTTTTATTATTAATTTATTGTATTTGTTAGTATTTTATTAAAAAATCGTCGAACTGTCACGTTTCCGAGATCTTGTTCTTTTTAGGCCGGAGAATGGTTGGATCGAACCTTTAAGTTTCTAAGATGCTAACGGACATGGTAAAGAGGGTTCCTAGCATGCATCTGAATTCACTAGGGAGTGAACCTTGGGTATTCCAAGTCTTTGGTCATATGAGTTGGGACCAGTTTGTAAAGAGGTGGACCTAGGACTCTCTATGGTGTAGCTCGAATAGTCTTCAAAGTGGGGTTTGTCATGTTGAGAGAAAACCTCCTACAACACCAAGAACTCGTTAAGTCTCTCGAATAACATGATGGGTATGTTTTCTGAAGGTTCTCCAACACTCAAGTCAGTAATAAGATCACGTGGCTGAGATCGGGGACCTGAAGAAATATTGGGAAAACGGAGAGAAGGGGTATATTCAACTCCGAGGTTGTTGTGCTGGAAAGAGAGGAAATAAGAATTTATGGGCTGGTTGGGGTCGTGAGTGACCGAAAAGAGCCTTACCGCATAGGATAAGCGATCCTCCAAGGAGATAAGGTTTGAAAATTGTAGTATTGGACCTAAAAATTTCAAAGGTTGAGTCTTTTGTGTAAAGATTAGACCTTTGGAGGGTTTTTTAGGAAAATGTTAAGACTTTGCATCAAAAGGCATGAGCTTTGACCAAAGATCTTAGCCTTGGCCGGGAAAATGTTGACCTTTTAAGAAGAACTCAACAAGAGTGACCAAAACTAAGAAGAAACAGAGAGAAAACAGAGAACATAATATTAAGTCTTGAAAGAATGAAGAGTCGACGTTTTTCTCTTAGCAAGATATGGTAGTATTTATATAGTATACCTGATTGGGTTAGTATACTGTAAGTACAGTGAGGTAGTAATAAGTGCAGAAAGTAAATAAGACACAAGATTTGTTAACGAGGTTCGGTTTTTGTTCCTACTCCTCGGGAGCACGTCCAGATTCGAATTCACTAGAACAAGAAAGCAAATACAACCTATTCGAAAACGCATAAATCAAGCCCAACCCTCTTGACTTACCGCTCCGTTCTAACCCGTGAACTCTTCAGGATAAACTAACCCTGAGCTAAACTCTACCCGAGCCTAGCCTTGAAACCTTGCGGAACTCCACAACCCGAAATCCGTAACCCAGTATTGTTAACACCAAACTGCTCACGAACTCACCACAGGCCTCACCAAAGTATTGTATGAAAACAATCAGAAGCACACTCAAAATGAAGACTCTCACACACACCCAAACTATGATCTCTTTTTCTCTCAAAAGTCTTACCTTCTCACAAGGCTTTTCTCTCCTTTATATAATGATGGAAGCACCCTCATAAAACCTAGCTGCAATCACGTGGATCCTCTCATTAAATAAAGGATCTTCACAAATAAGGGAACAATCAAATATTTCCTTATTTCAATAAGGAAAGTTGGAAAGCACTTTAATGTTTGATTCCCTTGAATCCTTGATTAATAGATTCTTGATTCCACTCAAATCTTTGATTGCTGTCAATCCTCGATCTCCATAATCTTCAAATAATATCACACCTTGATCTCCAAGAATCTTCTCACTCGTACTAGCTACGTCCTCTGGTGTAGTACTTCGTATGGCATCCATCTGACTCACGAACTGGTTCACGGAAGCTTCTCTTCATATTGATGTAAAACTCATTCACAACTACACTCCCATATACTAGGTAATTGAGAGGTTTTGTTAATGTGTTGGATCGGTACTTGATGCTCCAGTCAACGATTGGTTCAGGTCTTACGATGCACTTGAGTGTATTTCACCAAATTCTTTTGTTTTCTTGGCCAGCTGGCAAATAGTCCAATCCCGAGGCGTTTGTGGCCTATTGCAGATAGACATGGGAGGTGCTTCATATCACTTATAGCATGCTCACATAGTGTTTCAGCGGGTTTTTTATGTTACTAAAGAGCACATATTTCGATGGATAGTATATCGACATGTGGTTATATATTACGTGGATCTGTACTAAACGTTTCCAACAAGTTTCCATGATTTGCATCAGAATGCTTTGCATCAAGCCAATGTGTATCTTTGGCTCTTCTCTTCTAGTCTGCATCGAGGTGTTTCTCGATCGATGCATGGCTCCAATGTAACTTTATGGATCTCAATCTTATTCACATTTGGGTGCTCCTGGCCAATACGAACTCTTGATCCAAGATCCAAGAACTTATCTTCATTAATGCACATTGGGTCTTCTATGACGCTTCGCGTGCCCGCGGTTGATCCTGAATCCTCTTAAGTCATCATCTTTAAAGCTTCAAGTCCATCCTTCTTCTTAATCCACTTTTTGTATGATTTTGCTTGTTTTCTAAACACATGTGCTCTAAGTATACCTATAATACAACTCTAAGATTCCAAATGCAATGAAAATTTCCTAAAAATATTTAAATACAAGATGAAAATGATTAAAAAAAAAACAAATTTTTAAAAGACTAATAATAAGGAATATCGACTCCCGTAAATTTTCCTCTTTTTTTTTTTTTGAGGGAACAAACAAATACGAATCAAAAGAATAAAATTAAAGATGGGAGCACTCAACCAAAACCCCCCTAGCAAGGATCTAATCTAAAGCCCTTAAGAATAACCAAATGTTGCATAAACATTACTCTACTTAAACATATATCTCCACAATTGGCACCGTATTTTGAATCCTCTGACCAAATTAAAAGAACTCTCATAATTAATTCCCTTTGACTCTTTAACATTCATTACAAGTGGCATGAATTTTTACCGAGGGGAAATCGCTCACACTTATTTGTCTTGGTGGATAAAGTGCTGAAAGAATCAAGACGGTTAAGTTATAGCTAGTTAAGAGCTTATCTCCTAAATATAGATACAAGTCATCATGCAAAAACTAGGAAGACGGTGGAATACTTTACGCATACTCAGATTTGATTCCAATTATTTCTAGGCTTATATTCTAAGTTTTACCCCAATTCCAAGCACTTCATCTACTCTTTTTGACCCATAAATTTGTGGTTATTCTTTAGCTAAATAAACAAAATATCTCGATGACGGATAATCAGTCAGATTGGTCTGCTTTCTACGCGGATCTGGATTATTTCAATACTCTTTGTGCTAAGTTTTTAGAGTTCTCTTTAGTCTTCATACCTAGATCATCTAATGTCTGTGCCGATACCCTTGCAAAAGGGGCAAGAACACGAGGTTCCCTATTTTCTCATGTTAGCTATGTAAGACCGTTTTGGTTAGCACCGATACAAACCTAGATTTTCCCCATGAGACAACCAATAGTAGTAACACTGCATAAATCTGTTTCTGTATAAATGCTTCCCTACTAACCTAACCTCTAAATTTTCATCATTATTGCAATTGACACAAGGACAGCACAACATACCAGTTTCTTGTGCGCTCGGTTGATTGGAAGAAAATGATATGAAATCTCTTAGCCCCTGGTTGAATTCTCTGGTATTCGTCTTACTAACCGGATCCCATTTATTGTACATGAACGCCCGGAAAATCTCAATATTATCCATTGACGACATCCGAACATATATTTTAAGAAAATATTGTTGAGAGAAAAGTATGAAAAGGAGGAATGCAAATTGTAAAGAAGAGGGTAGAATTAATATATAGAAAAAATTACAACGGATCCATCGATAATCCGTTGGAAATCTGTAACGACTATTTTTTTAACGATTTCCATCGAAAATCCGTTGAAAAACTTTAACGGCTATTTTTTTTCCAGCGGAATTCCTTTGGAAATCGTTTTTTATTTTCCAACCGAATACGTTTTTCTTTAAATTAATTAATGTTTAATTCTGTTTTCACCAAACATTATGTTACAAATTTTTTATTTTGTTCACCTTTACCCTAATCTTTTTAATTAATAAACCAAAACACATTGTTAAATTAAAAATAAAACTTCTTCATTGACAAACGAAATTTATAATAAAACACAACGGTTTTACACGCATATCATAATATAAATTTAAAATAAAACTAGCATTTTAACAACAATTAATATTAATTTGGTGGAGTCTCAACTCCCCATTGGTCGAGATTATCATAAACCCAATATCTTGAATCAGTTTGGTAATCTCCGTGAATGTAGTCGTCATTCTCAACCGGATCCTCCTCTGGTTCCTCTTCCGGATCCTTCTCATTCTCGACCCGCTCATCCTCACAGCTAATCATGAACTTGTCAACCGACTCTTCCGGTGGAATGGTCTCCAGTCTAGTCTCCACCAGGTATGCTTCCTGTAGGATCTCCTCTATTGTTGACTTCGTCATTGTCTTTGAGATTTGGGCCTTAATATTTTCACGCAAACCATCTCGGAACCATTTTGCTAGCAACGTCTCATCGGTTTTTTCCAAATTAAGACTCTTCACGTTCTGGAAGAACGCGTGCTGGTAATCATCAACGGTTTGTGTAGAACACTGGGACAATCCAACCACATTTGTTGACCGCAAAACTCGATGATTCGACGATCCTTCACTCGAACGACTTGTTGATAGATATTTTGAACTAGACATTTTTGTATATCTCGATTTCTTTCAACGAACATGTTTCAACATATATATAAATAACTTTCCAACGGAAATCCGTTGGTAACTATAAAAAATTAATGTTTGCATGCTTTGGAATTTACAATCATTAAATTAGTTGATAACCTGTTGGAAATCCGTTGGTATTTTCCCACGATTTTCCAATTGATTCTCTTTCCAATGCTTATCCGTTGGAAAATTTACCAACGAAATATCTGTTGGAAATTTGTCAGTTGGTATTAGGCCATTTTCCTTGTAGTGTTAGCATCGATGCAAACATTTTTCCGTCGGTCTAACTAATGTATGGTGTATTTGGTGTAACCAAAAAAAATTAGACAAAATATCTCAAACCAATTTTTTTTTCCTTCTAAGCACTTAATGTTTATTTCTTTTCTTTACAAAAACTCTTATTTTTTCATTAATTCTCATCTTGAAATTTTCTAGCTTTTTTTTAACAATCTAAAGAGAATATTCAAACAACTAAGCACTAGACAAACTTTTTATTTCCCATTCAAACATTTCAAGCTTTTGATTTTTCTTATCAATTGCTCCCAATTTCATAATTCCTATTTTGTTCCAAAAATTTATAGCCTTCTCTTTGAGTTTCTAAATTAGTCTATGGAAGCTAGGCTTTGTTGTTGTGCGTCTTTAGAGATTTTGCACATAAGTGCATCATCACAGAGATACCTCACTCAATAAAGGGTTAGAAAAACAGTTGATGTTAGTGTGCAGAACCTTCTTAAAGATGATGAAGCACTTGAATCGACAATTGTGGCGAAAAGGAATAAAAAGATTTGAGTGTCTTTTAAATTGTCCACACGCATGTACCATAACCTCCGAAGTGAGAAGAATTAAATTTAAAGGTGAGAAGTTCTACTTAGCTAAAGTCAATTAAAAGATCATGCATTTTTCTACTTAGCTAAAGTCAATTAAAAGATCATGCATTTTTCAAAGAGGTAGGAACTTTCAGATTTGAATGATCAAACTATGTAAAACTTCTAAATACAACACCCAATTATTAGTGAGGTCACATGTTAAATCATAAAGCTAAGTCCTTATGCAAATGTAATGCAACTAAATGAATCTAGACTTGATCCTATAAAGATAACTACAAATATGAGTCTCTACATGCTTTTTTTGTTCATATTTTCAAAACATTTGTTTGTTTTTTTCGTTTTGCAATTATATTTTTACAATGAAAATGGGTCTCGAGACAATAAAAATTAGAAGAAGATAGAAAATAAAGTTAGTCTTAAGGATCTTTTCTTTCGGACTTAAACCAAATCGTTTTGATGTGAATCAAATCGAACGGATAAAGAACATTTGAAAAAAAGAAGTAAGAAGATAAAAAAGATGATATATAAAAAAGATGAAGTTTAGTAGGTGTGTGTCCAGTGTGTAATCATAATGTAGGGGAGAGCTAAAAAGAAAATATGGCGCTCACTTGGATGGATTGGATGCTTCTCTGCTTGATAATCCACAGTGGCTGCTATATACAAATCAATATACCGAACATTATCATTTCACAGCTGGTTTTGATTGATTGCGTCACTATACCGAACATTGGTTAACAGTAACATCAATTGATTCATTTATCTTCAGTTCAACTGAATAATTCTAAAGACTGTTAAATATTGTTGTTTAAAATTAAATTTCAATGAAAAAAAAGGAATAAACCAAGAAATTTTATTCAAGATGACCAAATCTAAATATTACAAAAGAGAATAGAAGATTGCAAGAACAAGTCACAAAAACTATTGATTATTTGGAAAAAGGAGAAAAGATAAAATAGTCTTGAGGACTGAGATAAAACTCTACAGGATTTTAGTTTTCTTGTTTCATCTTACTGGAACCTTCCAAGTCTTTTAGAGTCTTCTTCTTCGATTCAAAGCATTCCACTCATGGGTTTCTTTTTGGGCCCTTTCTTTTTCTTGTTCAGACCCAACTTCACAAAAAATTTGTGAATTTGTTGATTAGTACATGTCACAACAACTGAAAAAGGAAAAAGTTGAGAGTAGACGAAAGTGTTTGTATCAATTATATCATTAATCAAAATCGAAGATATTTTGAATCAAAATCTCTTCAAATCCTATTTATAACTTGAAGCCACAAATCCGATGAGGATTTTAACTAAGATTGGAAAAAACGAGGAACCACAAACTGAAAAGAAAACAAAATGAACAAAGAAGGAAAAATACGAAAGAACGACGAACACTTCACCATGCATCAGTTTTGTCTTGATTGGGTATAAGAAACGTGTAGCCTTTTTCCGTCAGTACAAAGAACACTTCACCATGCATCAGTTTTGTCTCGATTAGCACGTTTCATGCGCTTAATATTTTTAAAACCGGGAACTAATCAGACTTGATCAATAAGAGGCTGATACTTCATCTTAATAGCGCATGAAATGTGTAGCCTTTTTAAACTCCAAAAAGATAAAGAAGAAGGCAAAATTAATACTATAATGGGTTTACACATTTTTCGTTTTATGCTCGTCACAATTTTCATTTTCATATTCCATGGGTCGTGTTATCCCGATGAAGGTACAATCTAGTTCTAGTTTTCATTTCTATTTTCAAATTCTTTTCAATGTCTGATAACGTGTTCAATAACATTTCAACTTTTTAGGTTATTTTTGGTAACAATTTGTTTTTGTAAAATTTGTCGCCGTAAAAAGCAGGGTATTACGGATTTACTAGAGATGCAACATTAGCACCAAAGCTCGCACGTTTCGACTACATAGTCATCGGAGGAGGAACAGCAGGATGTGCGTTAGCCGCAACACTCTCGCAAAACGCTACCGTTTTAGTTCTCGAACGTGGTGGCTCTCCTCTGGAAAACCCGAGTGCTACTGATATTGGCAACTTCGCCAACACGCTCTTAAACAACACACCAAATTCGTGGTCGCAGCAGTTCATCTCCGAGGACGGCGTTATCAATGTACGTGCCCGCGTCCTCGGAGGAGACACGGTGTTGAACTCCGGCTTTTACTCACGTGCGGAAAAAAAGTTCCTGGAGGAGGCTGAGTTGGAGATGGAGGAAGTGGAAGCTGCTTACGAGTGGGTTGAGAGGAAACTTGTGTTCGAGCCACGTGTCGTCAGATGGCAATCTGCGTTGAAAGATGGGCTTTTAGAAGCTGGTGTGATTCCGTACAACGGTTTCACCTACGAGCATATCCTCGGGACGAAGATTGGCGGTACGATCTTCGACAGTGCTGGTCATAGACACTCGGCTGTGAATCTGTTAGAGTATGCTAATCCCAAAACCATTGCTGTCTACTTGCACGCTACTGTTCACAAGATCCTCTTCACCACGACAGGTAGTTGATTTCATATTCACATTTGTTTTGTACAATTATAGTCTAGTTTTAGTTTAAATGTCTACATCTACTTTGTATATGAAAACTCTGTTTTGAATAGAAGAAGACGAGAGACCCAAAGCGTACGGAGTTATATATCAAGACGCGAATGGAGTGTTCCACAAGGCAGAGCTAGGTAAGAACGCAATGAACGAGGTAATTTTGTCAGCGGGTGCCCTCGGGAGCCCGCAGCTATTGATGCTGAGTGGTGTGGGTCCTATAGCTCAACTTGAGGCCCACGGGATTACACCAGTAGTCCTAGATCAACCCATGGTTGGGCAAGGGATGGGAGATAATCCGATGAACGGTCTCCTTGTCTCTTCATCTCAACCTGTAGAATTATCTCTCTTACAGGTGGTTGGGATCACAAAGTTTTTTAGTTTCATTGAAGGTGTAAGTGGCTTAAGTATCTCTTATAATTTGACCCGTAGGTTTTTTGATGGCGAATTGAATCTTCTCAACGAGGTATAATAATAATAATAATGTCATTATTTAATCATGGGAGTATATGTCATTAACTTATCTGGCATTATGCAGAAAAGCCGTACTACTTCTACAACACTCTCCACTCAATCACTCATTAACTTCTTAGGATCAATGGATTTTCGAATGGATGAGATAACAATTGACGGCTTCATCTTCCAAAAAGTTGATGGACCAGTCTCTAGAGGTTACTTGGAGCTCCGGAACACGAATCCGGATGATAATCCTTCAGTGACATTCAACTACTACCAAGAGCCAGAGGATCTTGAAACGTGTGTTAAAGGACTTAAAACCATTATTAAAGTGATAAATTCAAAGGCCTTCTCTGAATACAAGTTCCCGAATGCGACCATAGATGAGCTACTCAACCTCATGCTTAAGCTTCCCATCAATTTAAGGCCAAAACACATAACACCCACGTTCAACTTAACGCAGTTTTGCATCGACACCGTGATGACTATATGGCATTACCATGGAGGTTGCCAAGTTGGAAGAGTGGTCGACAAGAATTACAAAGTTTTAGGTATTGATGCCTTAAGGGTCATAGATGGATCCACTTTTCTCAAGTCCCCTGGAACTAATCCCCAAGCCACAGTCATGATGCTCGGAAGGTAAGACATATAAACCAAATGATCAATACATGTTAAGTAAGGTAATATTGTTGACGTGTTATGTGTAGGTACATGGGGCAAAAGATTCTCCGAGAGAGAGTTGGTTCCCAGGAAAAGAATAAAGATTATTCGATCATTTCTCCTATCGAAGATGAGACCAATATATGCTCTTCATCATGCAAAGCAAAGAAACTCTAAAATACCAAGTGCGCGTTTCACATGTTGATGAATAATCCAAGCTAAGTAGGTTTTATCTACAATATTGATGTGAAGTTACTTTGTTGATGAACTAAAGTGCTTATTGACTTACTGTCTTATTAATGATCTTTTCAATTACTAGACATCTTTTGAATAAAATGATTATATGAAATATTAACTGGTGTAATAATAGGTTTGAGGGTGAAAAATATAGTAAAAGATATGGTCATACTAACAATTTGGTGAATAAGAAAGAGAACAAAAAATGAAACATCAAATCCTTTCTTTCTATCCTCTTCTTTTCGCAAACTAAAAAGCTCACATTTGATGACAATAGTTTAATATAACTTTTTACAGTTAATAAAAAAATGATGAATACAGTACTACAAAGTAATGAAATGATATACAACTTTTTAATAAGAGATTACTTTTTACTTTTACTACTTCTTATAAATATTCTAATGTCATCCATAAAACACTCTTTAGATTACCAAAATGTTTAGTATCATCAATAAAAATTATTCTTTTTATATATTTAAATAAATGATTTAAACTAAAAATAGTAATCTGTCGATCGGTCCGGTCCGGTAAACCCATAGACCAAACCCTCTAAACCCGTAACTTGATATAGGAGGTCTGCTTATAGCGGATCTAAAATTTTAAGTCCATACCCGCTTTATGGCGGGAGGGGTTAGGCTCAGCCCACGAGGTTCGGTTCATTTTGACGACTCTTTAAGAGACATATGCTCTTCGATAACAACCCCGCTACTATAAACCTCGGCATCGAAGACGTGAGCATCTTTCCCAAGAACGGAAATGTTAACAACCCTAGCCCATCTTCCAACAGTTGAATCCCATCCCACGATACTATTAGAGATGCATGCATGTTCCTTGACTCGAGCACTCCGCATTACAGTACACCTAAAAAATCTCACACCCGAATCAATAACACATCCCGGACCAATCACCACATCAGGTCCGATCAAACAACCTTCTCCTATAACTGCACTCTCATCCACCACAACATTCCCAATTATATGATCCCCTTTGACCAGTTCTTGCAAAGATTGCTTACGTAGAGAATCGAGATACAAGCTCTGCCCGGTTAAGTAATCTTTTGGCTGACCAATGTCCATCCAAAACCCGGATAGTACCATCGCATAAAGCAACTTCTCTGACGATATCTTAGGGAATATCTTTTTCTCTATTGATGTCCTTCTCAGCTCAATCCTATCAAGAACATATGGGTTCAGTAGATATATCCCAGCGTTAATCTTTTTTTTTTTAATCCAGGGGTAGATCCCAGACCACCACAGTCCAGAATAATCTCCTAGATCCAGTCAGGCCGCATGCCAGCTTCACCTGGGAGGATTTTCTGTGGACCTTTGGCTCAGTGCCCGCGTTAGGTGTCCAGAGGAGGCAGAGGAGGCAGAGTAGTTTCCGCATGGAGAGAGAACCGAACCCGGATGGTGGTTGCTACCACAGGCCTGTCCTTCCACTTGACTACCTCATCCGGACCCCAACGTTAATCTTGTTCCCCACAAAATGTGTTGGTTTCTCTACAAAACTCTCAACTCTCCCTCTAGCTTCTTCCATAACCACAACACCATACTTAGAAGGATCATCAACCTTAGTCACCATGATTGAAGCTTCAGCGCCATATCTATTTTGGAATTCAATCATGTCAAACAATGGGTATTCGCAGATAACGTCGCTATTTAGTACAAAAAAGGGTTCGTTTGATTAGTTGACCAGCTTATCCCGAGCCAATGCAAGAGGCCCTGCTGTGCCAAGAGGTTCAGCTTCCTGTGAAAACGTAATCTTTATATCTAACTTCTTCTAGTAGTCTTTCATAAATTGTAGCATGACCTGAGAAATACCAAAACACAAAGGAGGATGATTAATTACACAGTATTTTAATTTTATAATTATATTGTTCATAAGGATAGTGTACGTACTTGTGGTTGTTGGTGATTGATAGCTAATACAACTTTAGTTACACCAACAGCTTTCAAAGCTTCAATCTGCTCGTTATTATTGATCAGTGCTTTTAAGAAAAAAACCTTTGACTTGGAAAATGTATCATAATGAGAAAAGACTTGAGCTTTGCACAAAGGAAGCAAAAAACAAAAGACAAAAGCTAACTTGATGCAAAATCATCGGTTTGTTTCCAAAATCAACAAGCGGTTTTGGCATGCTGGGTTCCGAATCCTCCAACTAGAATAAGAGCCTTCATTCTGTTGAAAACATAAATCAGATTATCTACCGATTGAAGGAAAAAAATATCTAAACCTTTATTAATTTGAAAAAATCGTCAATTAGCATTTTTGGTTCTTTCAAGTAAAACACAAGGAATCTCTCAATCAACTCAGTTACAATCAACTAATCGGCAAATAAAAATAATTTTTCAACAAGAAAACACTTAACAAGCGTTCTTCCAAGGAAACCCAATTGAAATTGGATCGGGAAGGAGACTGAGCGGTTTGACAATGCGGCCTAGACTGATACGTTCGATAATTCACGCTAAACCTGCGTGTGCCGAGCCACGTAATATTTCATCAATAAATAAGATTAACTAGAGCTTGATTTTGTGGGCCTATATCGGCGATCCCATTAAAAGAGGGGCTTTGGGGTTCACCTTTTTGTTCACTCCCTTTTCTTATATCCAATCAAATTGACACCTAATATTAAACTTAAATAAATTCAGAAAATTTAAATTAAAGAAACAAATCCAAAAAGGGAATATTGGATTAAAACCCAAACGTCCGTTTGAACAAAAAAAAACCTTTGTCTTTTTTTTTTTTTGTCTTTCTGTTGATGGATACACAATATTTTTGTTGATTTTTTCACCATCACGATCAGATCAGAATCGTTAACTTTCTATATTGAAAATCTTCGTGATTGTTAAACCAAGGAAGTTCAGTGCAAATCGAGATAAGAAAGTAGATCGGAAATTAAGGTCGGAGTTCAAACGATGAGATAAGCTTTTGAAAACGAAACATTTTCTGAACAGTACGTTTGGATTGATATTGCCTTGAAAGAGCAGAGTTCGGATTACAAGATAGATTATTGACTAAGATCGGAACCTAACATTTAATGACTAGGGTCGGGAGAAATGTTAAATAGGATCTAAGATATATCACTTCTCTTAGCTCTGAGGCTTGTATGTAGATTTCGGTGTGTTGCTCATTGATTATCCCTTCCTATTTATAAGACCGGATGCGCGAATAATGAGGCTCGTAGCAGGTGAGCGCTCGCTTCAAGATCATCATTTCTTCATCTGTTTCACCGATCCTCGTAGGTTGATTAATTGTTGGATAGATCATCATGGCGTCTACGGCCGAACTGTTCATGGCAGGAGATTTGGTATCTCAAACATCATGCTGAAACCACTCGACTTGTTCGCTTCTCTCTCTGGGCCTGATCTTCAACTTAGCACTTATTGTTCTGGGCTGAGAAAAAGCGTATGGGTCAACCCTGTTGTTAGAGTGTCTATTCCGACCCCAACAGTATGTCCGTTTCTTTTTTTTTTCTAATTAAATAATGTATTAAGAAAATATGAAACAGTTGGTAAGATTCATGACAATATGAATTAATAAAATTTAACAAAAGTTTATGTTAATTTATTTTATTTTATTAATTTAATCTAAAAATTTAATAAAATTCATCATTCATCTTTATCTTAAAGAAAAGAAAAAAAAGTAGCTCAGCACGATTTTAAACGCAGAACCTATATGCCGTTTCACTCGTCAAAGCTTCGGAAATACGAGACCTACTTTCCAACCAATTACGAGTCAGACCAAATCTTCAAGCATAAAAGACCAAAGTCAAATACTTTCCAGTTATGAAATTTGTTGGGTTTTATTACTTGCTTCAATCTTACATAAGTTAACAAATTATTAATTGATACAAAAACGTTGAAACTCAAATGATAACTATCAGTTTTAATTTTAATTTTTAAGAGCTAAGGTTCAGTAACTGTCTTGTGCTTATGGAAACCCTTGAGGGTTGCTTGGGTTAGAAGGCATCCAATTATCGGACTCCTCGAATATCGGATCGAGAGGTTCAGAAGGAGTGGACTGATCTACAAACGGAATGGGTGGGAAATAAGGGAGAGAAGGCCACACCGGAGCCGGAAACCTAGGCTTCACAAGATCGGGAAATGTCGGTGGCGGGGAAAAGATAGGCAAATCTGGAGGAGAAGGAGGCGTTGCCGGTGCAGCTTCTTGGAAAGATGGAAATTCGGGAAATGTCGGTGGCGGGGGAAAGATAGGCAAATCTGGAGGATGAGGAGGCGGTGCCTGTACAGCTTCTTGGAAAGATGGAAATTCAGGGAATCCGAGATCTCGAACCGGTGAATTACGACCGGAAGATGGATAGTCATCGGCTCCAATCTGAGCTACTTTTGCCGGAGATCTCATTAGTCGTGAAGAAAATGTTTCTTCGGAGTTTAGGAGTATGAAGAAAGTTAAAGCGACGATTGTAAGTGAAAGTGATGACATTGTGTATTAGTATATGAGCTAAGTTGATGTTTAATATTTTATGAAGATTCAACATTTATAGAGTTGAATTAATTTTGTTGAAGATTGTAAAAATCTTTGCTTTTATTTGCATTGTGTTCCTACTTTCCACCAAAGCAGATGCTAATATTTTTGATCCAAAAGTCAAACGTCATGTCCACTAGCAGTGTTTTGACCAAACGTCATTATGAATGAACTCGAAAAGATACCTAATTCGTTGTAGGTCAACGGCCACGAAGAAGACCCTTTTAGCACAGATTATATGGTTTTCATGATATTTATCACAAAACCTAGTGTTGTAGCCAATAAGGTGTCCAGTCCAATTTAACCCATCCAATAAAATTAAAACGAAAATCTTACTGCATAGAAAGTTATAGCGAATATAAAAGTGGTGATGTGTGTGCCTATAACATTGACTGGTTACAGTTTTACTACAGACATCTTTTATTTATTTTCAACATTTAATCGAAAATAGGTTGAAAATATGTTAAAAAATAGTTAACAACAGCAGCTCGAAATCTAATATTCTAAATTAATATAAGACTTTACTAGAAGTCCCGTTCTTGACAAAACAAAGATTCCTCAGTATGTAGATAATGATTCTGCTTGAACATTAATGGTTTTGTAATCAACACAGCAATGTGTATGAATTGGGTCAACATATTCACATTTGAGGAGTCAACATTTTCAACTGGCACATAGCTTTTTGCTTCTAAAGTAGTGAAAAAGAACAATATGATCAAGTTGCAGTAAAGGCCTGAGACGGATCTAAAATCTTACCAAAAACTTCAACTCTGGCTCTATACTGCTCTTCCCCCACAACTGCAACTGCAACCATCGATCAATTCTCGACGGTTCCTCTTTACTTCGTCTCATCAATACTGAACCAATGCCAAGCCATATCCCAACAAACCAACTCCCATGGAACCATTCTCTTTTTTAGCTTGGGCTACCACAATTGATTGGGTTTTTCATTATCAAAAAAACAAAAATTGATTGGGTTTTTCTTATTGAGTTGAGTAATTATTGGGTTTCATTATTAGGTTTGGCCTCTAAAAAACAACTAGATATATTTGTAAAATTTAATTTTTTTTTTTGCAAATTTAAACGGAATATATTTTCTGATAATGATTTTACAATCTTAAATCTAATATCCTTCAAAAAAAATACTTGTGTTTTGTATAAAATAAAGCATATAATACTTAATAATTATTTAACTGTTTAGTGACTAGTCGTTTAATCTAACTCAATGTTTTTTTTTTGATGAATTTTAAATTTATTCAAAAGAAAAAACGTCTTTACATCTGTAATTAAAAAAAAAAAAAATTAATGCTATGTATGCACAACGAAATTTTTAATCAAGTCGTACAAAGTCACTCGAAGTGCCCTGCTTTCAGTTGCTTGGCCTTGAAGTAACTTAAATGTTACTTTATGAGGTGGGTTTTAAGTTTTAACTGACAATAAAACGTCACAAAAGTGACGTTAATGTTTGACTCCTAAACTTAACAGTTTAATTACCGGTGCAATGTTTTTTCGAGTCCGTGAATACCGACATCAAGTCTATAGACATATAACAAGTCATGCAATGTTTTCCTTCTCTGTATCGTTCCAAGTCATGCAATGTTTCTTAAGTCGGTGAATGACCCACCTTGTTTCTTTTCTCTTTTCCTTTATATTTACTTTTTTTACGACATCCCTTTGTATTTAATTAAATATTTGATAAATCTTTTACTAGTACTTGTCTTGTTGAATCAGATCCTCATAACTTTTTGTTTCACAGAAATTAAATTGAACAATTCCAATGGAACAGCTTGCACACACCCGGTGCAATAAAGATTCAGGGATTAAATTCTTTGTTGACTTTTATCAAATCAACAACAAGCACCTGGACCCATGATATCTTACACATACACACATGTAATTTCTCAGTTTCAGCCATAACGTGTTTGTATTAAAGCAAGGGTACAAGATCGTCATTTTTCTTGCCTAGGAGCCAATATAAACCATACCTCTCAAAATTAAATAACATCACACATCATTCACCACCACACTTCACAAAGATATTATAGAGAGAGTGAAAGAGACACTCTGTTTTCATCTTCAAGATTCCTCCCTAGAGATGGCGAGGTTCCGGCAAATGGGTTCATCGATCTTATTCTTCCTCTTTATGATCTTATCTTTGTGTTTCGCTCATAAAGAGGCATTTTCATCTACTCAAATTGAGTGCTTGAGAGTCCCGACGTTAGAGTTCGCCGGAGCGGCCAAAACCGCAGTCGACGCGATCAGGAAAGCGGGAGCTTTGGTGTCCAAGTTCGATAAGAAAGTGGGGAATTCACGAGTGGGCAATGCGATTCTTGATTGCGTTGATCTTCTTGATTCTGCCTCCGAAGAGCTTTCTTGGATCATTTCTGCATCTCAGAACCCTAACGGTATCAATTTTAACACACTTTTTTTTTTAATGCAAAATCGTGTTAAAAATATGAATCTCCAAATGTTACAATAATTTAACCAAAGAAAAACAAAATATGAATCTCTAACCAATCTAAGAAACTATAGTAAGTTAGTCAAGTTAGTTTGAGGGAATACAAACAAAATTACCAACTCAAAAAAAAAACACACGAAGTAAATTTCAGCTCAAGTGGTGATCGGTGATTCAAATTATATAGTTGTTTAAATATATATTCATGTGTATGTGTGTGTTTATGTCTATACATTTTAGGATTAATTGCCACCGATCTATTACTTGACTATTATTATTTTTACATAAAAAAATAAACGATTTTAGTTTTTACGCAATGTTTTGCTAAAATGACTGAGCGCAAATAATTTACCATTTGTAAGCTGAAACAAGACAAGAAAGGACTAGGATCTACTATTACATGATTATTAATGAAGCCCTGGTTTATTAAATTAGTGTCCTTATGTACACCGAATTTATCAATACCAAAACGTTGGACCACAGTATACAAAAAGAAAAAGAGAACTTTGGACCGCGAAAGTAAGATATGGAGAACAAACGTAATTACCTTTTATTATTTTCGTCGCTTTAGAATTTTTTAGCTTTTTAGTGTTTAAGGGGTGAACAAAATTCTCTCCTTCTGTCTCGTTTCCAGTTCCAAAATTCATTCCAAAGTTTTCAATTCTTATTTCAAAATTGAACGGGACGAGACCAAAACAAGAATTTCCAAAATTTAATTCGAAAAATTATACGATCAACTAATTTATGCAGAAACTAGAAACATAAAATAATACACACCAATTTAAGTTTAAGTTTTATATTCTAATATGTACCCAAAGTTACTAGTTATTATATATTTTATAATATGCAAAAGGATAATTAATTTCATATGATTTTTATGACTGTCACGTTCAATTCTTTTGGAATTAATTCGTGTTTTCTTCATTCCATCCTGTTTTCATCTCCAATTTTAATCCAGATCTAAATGGATTAACTCTTTTGATTCTCAAATTCTTGTTTTGTTCTCATTTATGTCAAGTCTTGTTCCGGATTTTCGTTTGTCTACTCATTAGTTAAATATTTTTTCCTTGTTCCCGTCGACAATGTAATTAATAAGCGACGGATAAGAACATTACAGAAGTCTACTGTACTAGGCATCACTTGACACGTCTCAAGTCCCAACTTTTTCTTTTTCCTTTTTTTTCGTTAAATTACTTTTTTCCTTTCCTTTTTCTCCTTTATATTTGATAATTCTCATACCTTTTTTTTTGCTGAATCGGATTCTCAGAACTTTTTGTTTAAAAGAAGAAAATGACTTGGTATAATATATCGTCGGTGATTATTAATATTCCTACGTGAGAGTAGAATACTTTTCTCTAAAGAAAAACTGCATTTATGTGGATCTTGGATATGATTTCAACATAGCAACGCCGGTTATTAATTACGTCGTCGATTTCAAAATATAGTTTAATCATGAGGCCAACTCACATGCTATGTTTCTAATTAATTGGAATTTGGTAAAAGAAAAAGACAACACAATATATTAATATTAAGTCTACCGAAACAAAATCGAAATTAACTTGACCCAAAAAAAAACATACTTAAACATCAAGCTATAAATTAAGGTTCAGCTAATTTGATGGTGACATAAAAGATAGGGAGACAGAAAATCCATTAAATATTTTGTCCACGTAATAGTATTAATAATCTTAATCTATTCCTTAACACAATCTCAGACGTTACTTTTGTAAAATAATTTTATTCTGTACAATTAAAGATGATGATAAAATGATAATAAGAGAATATAAAATGAATATTAGTAAAACTGGTAAATACGAACTTTTTTGTTAAAGGTAAATACGAACTTACATTAATTAAACTGTCACTGTCAGGTAACGACAATAGTACAGGGGACATGGGTTCGGATCTAAGGACATGGATAAGTGCCGCGCTTTCTAACCAGGACACGTGTCTCGATGGTTTCGAGGGCACTAATGGAATTATCAAAAAAATCGTGGCCGGTGGTCTTAGCCAAGTCGGCACTACCGTCCGAAAGCTACTAACGATGGTTCACTCTACCTCTAAACCAAAGCTCAGTAAAGTCCACAAGACGGCCACCGCTCATAGTGGCTTCTCTAAGTTTCCTTCATGGGTTAGACCTGGTGACCGGAAGTTACTGCAGACTGATGGCTTACCAACGGCGGTTGATGCGGTTGTAGCTGCAGACGGGAGTGGTAATTTCACGACGATAAGTGAGGCGGTGTTGGCCGCACCAGATTACGCTACAAAAAGATATGTGATACATGTGAAAAGAGGTGTATACGTCGAGAATGTGGAGATTAAGAAAAAGAAATGGAATCTTATGATGGTCGGTGACGGCATCGACGCCACCGTGATCACCGGTAACCGTAGCTTCATCGACGGTTGGACAACTTTCCGGTCTGCTACTTTTGGTTAGTAACAAATTAAACTTTTTCCCTTTTTTACGGCATATATATGTGCATGTGCATGGTCAATCAAACCTTATACTTTATAGTATTCTATGTTATAATTTTTCTTACTTTTGAATTGATTATGAATATTTGGCAGCTGTCAGCGCAAGAGGATTTATTGCACGCGATATAACGTTCCAAAACACAGCCGGACCACAGAAACACCAAGCGGTCGCAATCAGGTCAGACTCAGATCTCGGAGTTTTCTATCGGTGCGCGATGAGAGGTTACCAAGATACCCTTTACGTGCATACAATGCGTCAATTCTTTAGAGAATGCATCATAACGGGAACAGTGGATTTTATATTCGGAGACGCGACTGTTGTATTCCAAAACTGCCAAATCAAAGCCAAACAAGGTCTACCAAATCAAAAGAACACCATCACGGCTCAAGGACGTAAAGATCCAAACCAACCAACTGGATTCACAATCCAATTTAGCAATATAACGGCTGATACCGATCTACTTCCAAACTTAAATACCACTGCTACTTATCTAGGTCGGCCATGGAAATTATATTCTAGAACAGTGTTCATGGAGAATTACATGAGTGATGTACTCAAGCCCGAGGGATGGCTCGAATGGAATGGAAATTTCGCGTTGGACACGTTATACTACGGCGAATATATGAACAACGGACCGGGTGCTAGTCTTGACCGTCGTGTTAAATGGCCTGGATACCATGTGTTGAATACTTCGGCTGAAGCTAGTAATTTTACGGTGGCTCAGTTCATTCAAGGAAACTTGTGGTTGCCGCCAACTCGTATCACATATATTGCTGGTTTAACTTCGTAAATTAGTCATGTTTGATCAAACATTTTATATATCATTTCTATATATTACACAATATATCTTCATACTTTCTATTTTGTATGTATATGGTTTCGATGAGAATTGAACCACAAGTTCTCTGAGTTTAATGTTTTTAATGGGGAGTTCTTTACTTTTAATTTGTTTAAAAATCTAATTCTGTTCATTTAACTAGACATTTAAATTTTTAAAAATATTCCTTGATTGGTTGCCCAATCTCGAGGAAAGAACTTACAAAATAAGGTATTTGCAATTTGTTTATGGTTTAACATGTTAAATACCCTAAAAGTCTTTAGATTCTTAATGTACCAAAAAATCTTGAAACCTGTCTTCCTTCTCTGAATCCAACGAATAAATTGTTTTTGGTATTTTATAACGGGAATTCGGCCAAAAAAAGACTCAACTTTTTAGGAATGGCCAAAAAAATACTAACCTTTCTCTTTCTCCTAAAGAACACTGAACTATTCGATTTTTGCCATTTAAATCTCAAACTATTCGTTGACTTACCATTTTGAGCACGATGTTAGTTGACCTAACAGAAAATTAATACGGTGTTAAATCACCGTTTACTGTAGCCGTTAATGAAAACGACGTCGTCTTGTCTGGTTGATTAATTTAAAACAAATCCTCCAAACGACGTCGTTTTGAATGTTTTAACATTCAAAATTTTTGTTTCCCATCGGACTCGAACTCGGACATATAGGTTTTGAGTGTATTAATTTTATGTTAGGTCAACTAACGTCGTGCTCAAAATGGTAAGTCAACGAATAGTTTGGGATTTAAATGGCAAGAATCGAATAGTTCAGTGTTTTTTAAGACAGAGAGAAATATTGGTATATTTTTGGTCTAAAAAGTTAGAATTTTTTTGACCGAATTCCCATTTCATAACTCTGTGCTTGGCTTTATTAGGTTTTTCATTAATTTATCATTGAACAATCTTATTGAATGGCTATTTTTGTTTTTTGTGTGGATAAAAAAATTAACTAGGTTTAAACGTGTGACACTTTATATGCATGCAAACACTTGAGTTCAACGTCACGAGTCAAAGTCATGCCTTTTTGAATTCTACAACATTGCTACTATTAATTAAGATTACCCTCCAATGTAATTTCCAAGACACCGTTTTATAATAACATCCATTCAGTAAACGTTTCATCTTCTCTATATCTCTCTCATATATAACAACAATCTTACGTAACTCTTGAGCTACAACACCATTTTGGGTAAGGTAAGGTCGTTGTTTTCAAGCATGTCTTGTACGACTATTCAGAGTTTGAGAGAACGTTCTCCTTCTTCTTATTTACTCAATATCCAAAACTTTTCTCAATTCGAAAAATCGACTCTCTCCTCTGGTTACAAATACCAATCCGGTGCTTTCTCTTCTGGTGGTTACAACTGGTATGCATTGCATTTTCATTTTCACCTTCGTCATGATTCATCATCAAAATAATCTGTATTCCGATCTTTTTTAGTCCTTAGATTTTTTTAAACCGACGTATCATCTTACTTACCTTATCCATAAATGTTTCAGGAGAATGATAATATACCCAAAAGGGAATGACAAGGACAACGGGAATGGGTTTATTTCAATGTACGTGGAAATAGATAGCGCAAGTCTCATGTCCGCACCACCAACTGAAGTGTTTGCGGATCTCTGGTTTCTAGTCTATAACAAAAAAGAAAACAAGTACTTTACCATTCAAGGTACGTATTTTTTATATGTGTCACGGTATATATATCCACATTTACATGCTTTTGTACAAGATTTCAGTCCCTAGGCTCGAGATCAGTCGTTGATAATTCCCGTTTGGGACGAAAAATCACCCTTTACAAGGATCTAGAACTAGGAGGGCTATATATATATATATATATATATATATATATATATATATATTCAACAATCTTTTTGGGAAAGATCAAACCATTTTGCTATACTAATTAACCTACATTCACTCGGTGCTTTTGTCCTAATATTTTGGATTTAAGAATCTGTGTATACATGCATATGTGCCTAGACTTGGAATCGAAGCCATTCAATACAATAAGAACGAGTTGGGGATTGCCGCAAGTGCTTCAGCTTGATACATTCAATGACCATAAAAATGGTTTTATCTTTGGAGGAGATCAATGCGAGTTTGGTGTTGATGTCATTGTTGCTCCACCTCCTACCAAATGGGAAACCATCTCTTTTGATGAGAAACCTTCTTATCCCAAGTTTTCTTGGACTGTTGAGAATTTCCTTGAGGTGAAAGAAGATCCTCACTCATCAGGAAGTTTCACAATGGGAGGACGGAAATGGTGAGTATGAAAATTTGGTTTGAGTTGATAAATATGTACCGATGCGTGTTTATGATTAACACGTGTTTATTGTAATCTAGGGTTTTAAAGCTGTACCCCAAGGGTAAAACTAGAAGAGATGGCAAATGGTTATCCATTTTTCTGTTTGTTGCTGATCGGAAAACAATAAAGAAAGATGAAAATATATATACACGAGCTCATCTACGAGTTCTAGACCCATTTGGATCCAATGATATCACCAAGATAAGTACGTCAGAAAACACTTTATTACATTTATATTTCTTTAACTATTTTATATATTTATTTATAATTTTTTGCATCCTACTCTAACAAGCAAAATTCGCTTGCAGTTAAATGTTGGTTCGACAATTCAAGGACAGGTTGGGGTTTCCGTGAATTTGTGTCTATAGATGAACTTCGAAAGGGTTACTTGGGCAAGGAGGGCAGTTTGAAAGTAGAGATCGAGCTTGAAGTTGTTTCTACGACCAAATACTATCCCATCATCTAAAAGCTTTACTCTTAGAATATGAATTATCCACCATTCATGCATCTCCAAATTAGAGTATGGTTTGACGTGTTTCTTAATTATCTTATGTACTATTGGTTATTGGTTTCTATAACTGCGCCAAAATGGAAGTATTCAGAAAATTTTATCTGTAGAAGATCTCTTGGTTAAGAAAAATTGTTTCCGGATATCTTTTTCAAGTCCATAAAAGATATTAACATTTGGTCTTTCGTTTTTTGTTTCTTCCAAAAATCAAGAGTAATACAATTTTACCTTGAAGTAAGTTACAGAAGAGGCTTTGGAGCAGTAACTTGAGATTTTAAACACATGACTACTACCAAAGTGATACTTTGAACTTGTATACTTGTACCTTGTAATCTTTTGTTGCCATTGGCGAAACTTTTGATCTAAAATCGTTGGCTTGCGACCTACAGAAAATACAATAATGGTTTCTGATTCTTTGGAGTAAAAAAAAAAAAAAAGGATTATCAAAAGTTCAAAATGCACAAGAAAGGAATATGAGAAACAGAAATAGTTTGTAACTCATCATCGACTCACCCATTGTTTTGCATCTTCGTATCTGATAAGATCACAAAACGGTTTGTGTCCACCTAATATAGGTGAACACCAGACAAGAATCAACCGTCCAAATTTCCCGTCCTACATGATAAATGAGGTCACTCAGCTTTCAAATTCCCAAGTAAAATATAATGCCTAGTGAATTGAATATTGATATATACTTTGCCTCTTTCCAGCAGATTCACAGAAGATTACGTTTCTCAATATCTCTCTACATTGCTCGCTCCACTGTTGCTTCAATTCCCCTTTGCTTTCTCGATCAACATCTAAAACATTAAGGAAATTGGAAATGAATAATTTTCAAAACAGATACATAGCAATCCAACTTTTAAGTCTTCCAATGGTTTCAAATCAAATTCCATAATCTGAAACAGTAATAGCCATCAAACTTTGCACATGGAAATCACAACAGAAAAACAGAGTACTTTTCTATCGAAACTGTCTTAAGTGATTGAGATTCCCTACATAGCTTGAAAATAAAAGCTAAACCAAATGATTCGAACCTCATAAAATGTATACACCGAGTCATTTCTTTTCACCATTCATAAGAGGATTGTCTGCTTGTGGTTTCTGCCTTAGTGCTTCACTTGCTTCTATACAAAATAAAAGAATAACATAAGTACATTTTGTTGTTCTGCAGGAAACTCATGAATTTTCTTAAATTTCCAACACTCTATGATCTTAGTATCTTACCATGTTGTAGTTTTTTCCCATTCGACCTTGAATTTTTGCTCCGTTTGATTTTTATTTGTTGGCTACTTTGAACTATATCTTTTAGAAAACATGTCTCAGTCATTAGAATATACTTCAAATTCACATAGAAAAGAAGACAATGTGGCTTTACCGTTATTAGAGATGACTGCATTAGAGATTGTACATCGCATTGCTCTTTTAGCTGCTATGATTTGCCGTCTTTTCTCTCTTGCTATTTGACTAACCATAGATTCTGACAAAAAAAGGTAATAATGATATAAAATATTCACAGAATTTCAATGGCTGACACCAAACAAGATAACAAAGTAGGGTTTTATTTACCTTTGATTGGGGAAAAGGAGACTACATTAGATTCAGAAGGTGGTTTACATCGCATTTCTTTTCTCTCTGCTATAATTTGTCGTCTTTTTTCTCTTGCTCTTTTAGCAGCTAAAGAATCTGGCAAAGGTATACACATATACGAATCTCAAACTATGATCATCTCTAGATTTAGAAGATTAGGGTGCAATGCTCACTTGTAAAAGGCTGATTTAGAGCATTGATAAAAGAAGGATCCACTTTAAGTCCACTTTCACCCATATTAGCACCACCACCAGAAATTACTTTTAACAATAGCAAACGAAATCCCTTTGAGAAGATTCATCAAATGGAAATCAAATTGTGTTCATCAGAATTTAGGTAAAGAAAGAATTGCGTAGACATTTATCCCCAAATTCCAAAACAGCGAGAAATAGGGATTTTACCATGGCGATTTCGATTTCGGTCGAAGATTGAGTCCGAGTCTTGGCTCTTCTTCAACGATCGTATCGTTCTCTCTACTGCTACTAAATCAGATGCGTCACCATGAAAATTCTGGAGATTCCATGATTTAGAAGAAGAGAGAAAAGGGGAATTCGACTTCTCTCGAGCGGTTCGAACTGGATCAGAAGTCGGAGAGGCTAACGAACAACGAGAGACGGGTAGGCATGTTTCAAGTCAACCTTAACCGAACCGAATTTTAAAATCCAATTCGAGTTCGAGTTCTCTGACTGATTCGACCGGTCGCTTATTCTAATAATTTTGGTTTTTTGTTCGGTTTTCAACCGAAATAACCAATCAATTTATTTGGAACCGAAAACTCTACTCTTTTTTCTCTCCTCCCAAACCTGAACGCATGGGAATTTTCCTGGCTACAGAAACTCGGGTAATTGAAGCGTTTGAGAAGATAAAAAAGAAAAAAAACGCTCATGAAAATTAAAAATCTCTCAATTTCAGCTTTGTTGACCAGCCTGAATTGCTTGTTTAGCCTCAGCACTACGTAATGTACCAATCCAAGCCGGTGGTTACATATCGGTTTGCTCATAAAACCGTATCAAGAACCGGTGGTAACATTTTGTAAAGTCCAGCAATATCCTTCATACCACCACTACCACCATTCAATTCCTGATCACCACCATTGTTCCAAACACTAATCTTAGGCTTCAAATCCTTAATCGCAACCGCATTAGTCTTGGCAATATCCTGATAAACTCCATTGTTAATCATCAAGAGACTGCTATTGCTCACAACCTACAGGAACAGAGACGAAGCCATTATATACAAGACAGGAAATGTCCTTCAGCTACATACATCTATGGCCATATTTTAATTTTCAAGGCAAAATAAGTAAATTCTGGAATCACTAACCTTGATTTTTCTCAGTAACAAAGCACTTGGGGGGATAGATTGAAAGATTGCAGCCTCTTCTCAGTAACTATTTTTTTGCTCTGTTTCCTCTTCTTCCTTTTCAAGAACTTACACACCAAATTTTCTATGGAAACGGACTTTTGCTGTAGTAATTTCTACGTACATCAAAATTTCTCTACTTATTTCAAATAAGAACTTCTGCCATTGCGAGATTTTATTCCAATTCCATGAGTTGAGTGAAGAACTTATGATAACAATTTTGAGGTTACGATTAAGCAATCATGTCATCGTGTGGATTAAACTAGACGGACAAGAGTCACAAGACAAAACGTGGATCAACTATCCACACTAACTGTTCTTCAAACACTCTTTTGCTTTTATTAAAGGATTCCTGTCTTTCTTAGAGCAACATCTTGATAAATCCCAGAAGCTGATCGAATATGCATAAGAAAGTTACATACCACAGATAAGAACACAAGGGAGAAGAACATACCAGAGAAGGAACAAGATCAAGAGAGATCTCTCGTCACAAGCATCACCAAACCAAACATTAAGACAGCAAATCCAAAAATCTCTTGTCCAATCTGCCCTTAGATACCATATCACATACCATTCTTACGGTGGATTCATCTGCACAGAACCCATTGCTTTGCATTTCCTTGGTGAGTTCAGCTGATTCAGCTAATTTACCAGCTCTGAGACGTCCTCGGATTAGTGTATTGTATGTGCAGCCGTTTGGTAACTGTCCATCCTCCTTCATTATCTCGAACAACGCATTTGCTTCTAAGACTGAGCCTTTTCCACAAAACCCAGCTATCATTATACTATAAGTTTGAACATTAGGCTCCACACCATCGAGGGGGAGACTAGAAAATAAATCCCAAGCTTCGTCCACCTTGTTACCCTTGCACATCCCATCGATGATGATGTTGTAAACAACAGTATTCAGATCCATCTTACTCTTCTTCATGTTCTCAAACATTTCCAATGCCTTTTCCAGTTTCCCATTAGCGCAGAGACCATCCAGCAAAATGCTATAAGAAATTGTATCAGCAACTAATCCACTTCGGGACATCTCATGGAAAAGCTTCATCCCATCGTCAACCCTCTTAGCCTTACAGTATCCGTCAATGAGAGCATTACAAGTAACTACGTTTGGTGAGCAGCCCTTGCTAGCCATAGAATCAAACATGCGCTTCGCATCATCTAGACGATCATTCTTGCAAAAGCCATCGATCATTGAATTATAGGTGACCGTAGAAGGAACTAATCCTCTTTGGGACATTTCATTGAAAAGATGCAACCCATCTTCAACCCTCTTTGCCTTACAGTATCCGTTGATGAGAGAATTAAAAGTAACTATGTCTGGAGAACAGCCTTTACTAGCCATCAAATCAAACATGTGCGTCGCATCATCTAGACGATCATGCTTGCAAAATCCATCGATCATTGAATTATAGGTGACCGTAGAAGGAATTATACCCGTTTGAAGCATCTCTTCGTATAATTTTTCAGCCTCAAATAGCTTCCCTTCTTTGACAAATGTATTGATTAATGCACTGAAAGTTACAACACCAGGCTTGATTTCTCTTTTAATCATATCACGCAACAATTGCTCCGCATCACTCCATCTACCAAAGCTACAACAACCATCAATCATGCAGTTGTAGGTAAAAGCATCTGGTACCATTCCTTTCTTGTGCATCTCATCGAAAAGATTTTGAGCACCGTTATGATCTCCGTCTTTGCAAAGACGATCAATGGGCGTTATAGATTACAACGTCGGCTTCGATGCGACTCTCCTCCATCTTCTTAAGCAGATTCAAGGCGGAGACAGTGTCGCCCATCTTACACATTCCATGTACAATTGTTCCATAAGTAACAACATTAGGTTCAAGACCTTTTTCTACCATCTTATCGACCAAAGCTACTGCTTCCAGAACTCGACCCTCACGACAAAGACCGTTCATCAGTGTGTTGACTGTTATGACATCGGGTCTATATCCTGTTCCAGCCATTTGATGAAACAATGCTACAGCTTCAGAAATCCTATCTTCGAGACAGAGCCCATGGAGCAGTGTGCTAAAGGTAACAATGCTGGGCTCGAAACCAAGTTTTGTGATCTTTCCAAATGTAGACAAGGCGAAAGAAAACTTGTCACAGCTGCAGAAACATTTTATCAGAATATTGAAGCTGTAGATATCACGTGGAATCCTGCGAATTTCCATCTTCTCGTAGAGAGAAATCGCAGCATTGGGTCGATTCATTTTCACAACAACGCCAATTAATTTATTGAAATCAATTGCGAAAGGGTGGGGAAGAGACCGAATCATGTTATTGAACAAATGAATCGCATCTTCTAAGTTTTTGATGTAATGAAATCCACTTCTCAATTTCAATTCCTCTCCCTCAAAAGCTCCTCCGCTCAAAGAAGGTTTCCTCTTTCTAACTTTACCTCTCTCTGCAACACGACGATGAGTCGGGGTCGTACTGAAGAAACTAGCAGACGCAGCAGCAGAAGAAGAGCCCGATCTCCAAACCCTAGCAAGCATAATGTTTCGCCCTCCTGATTTTTGCTTTTCTTTATCGATTCCTCTATGAACAAGTGTGAGTGACTGATAAAGTATATGATAGCCCTAAAATTGAAAACCGAAAATGGATCATAAAATATCAACCGGTTTCGATCGGAAGTATTCTCAATCCGGTTCAATTCAAACCGGTCAGTCGTTCGTGAGAAGGAATGGGGAAATAATATGTATCCTGAAACCGGGTCTCGTTTGACTAGTAAACTTGGTTCGACTTGACACATTATTTCAACGAAATATATGAAAAAGTACAATTTTCAAAAAATATTAAGAAAATTTAACACATTATTTCAACGAAATATATGAAAAGGATTTGGATTAATAATCTAGGTTTAAGAAAAAAACCTATCTTCGTCACCAGATTTGAGCAAATGACTTGTCTTTGTCAATTCCTATAATAATATAATAATCTAGCTAACACGATTTTCATGTATGAATCAAACAATCCTGGGGAAATGATATGTACAAAAGCTTTGAGACAATGATCAACAGTTTGCTTATAGAGCATACCAAAATCTGTGATGCAATAAGCTTTTACTTGGAAGCATAATCTTTGATTCAATAGGCTTCTCTAGTACTCAGGTCAAAGTGTTTTTTTCTCTATTGATTTATATATCAAACTTTCTCAATATTTTTCAAAAAAGATCTTCTGTCATCGCGTGTATGGATTCATATTCCATGACTAAAGCTGTGATAACAATACAATGGTTTCTATTCCATGAGTAAGTCTTCAAAATTAAAAAAGCAATTATCAAAGCTGCGATTTCATTTTCATGCGTGAAATCTATTGAATCTTATCATAACTCTGTTTCGAGAAGCTTCTTTTTTTTAAAAAAATAAAAAATTGCTATATACCTAGTTCCCTGCTGCGATTTCATTTTCATGTTCATCATCTTACAAAATGAGTTATTGACGAGCTTTTGAAACCACTCTGGTCTCAGAATCTTGAAGAGATAAACCACTATTCTCAATTATCTTTGTCTTAACATATATAATAGGTCTAAAAGGAAATGGAGAGAAGCGGGCAAGAAAACGATTCTGTGATCTTACATTATATTGTGCTAATATGATCCAACAAATTGTTACTATTGTAAGCTTGCAGATCTCTTCACAACTTCTTCCCAAGGTTATTAATTATAATAGTGATATCTTGTTTTGTCTTTTGTTTTCTTGGTATGTGTTTGGGTTGGATTCTTGACTCAAATGGATTGGAAGTGATCTTTATTATGTCTGAATCAGTTTTTGTAAACCATAACCCTGCTTACATCAGTAGTTTTTATTATAGAAATTTTATAGTTACATTTTTAATTGTCAAATGCAACAGCTAACATGCATCCACATGCATTATTTTTGTGCATTTGATATTACGTGCAACAAACAATATATATATTATTTTCTAAGGAATAACATTTTTGTCAAATAAATAGTACTATTTTGTTAACATTGATCAGTAGTACACCACTCTTGGCAATGGCAGCTGAATAAAATTGTGATAAATGTTTCACCGAGATCCCATACAAAATTGTGATAATAATGATTAGATGTTGACAAAATTTATTTTTTTATTTTTTATTTTTGACTTTAATGTTAAATTATATTCAGAAAAAATAAAATTTTTTACAACGATTCTTTACAGTTTTCTTTATTTTAAAGTAAATTCCAGAAAAATAAAATTTTGTTTAACATAAACGCCGTGATCCAAACCATATACGAATGCCATCTTCGTATTTCTTCACACCACATTGCCATAATAAGCTTAGCTTATTCCGCACTTGGACATTAACCATCCGGTATATAATTCCATTTGGGGGTGGTTTGTCTCCATGCTTTCTTCTATTCCTCTCACACCAAATATTATGAGTCAAAGCTGCAAAAGTATACCTCAAAATAAAAATCTTTGAATCGGATCTAACATCTTTCGATATTAGATTCAAGATTTCCATTATGTGATTAGTGTAGCTAGAGCCCATTAACATTCCTGCCAGCCCCTCCCAAATTTGCCTAAAATAGGCACATTGGAAGAAAATATGATCTCTTGTTTCTCTCGCTTTGGAACATAACAAGCAGGTTGCGTTGATGTTGGAGTTCCAACGCTCCATTCTCTCTCCCGTTGCCAACCTATTTTTCACTGCAAGCCACGTTAAGAAAGCAAATTTTGGTGAAGCATAATGGAACCAAACACCTTGATGGAGATCCCATGTTACTTGTGCCCACGCAGTTTTGACCAAGTCTCTTTGACACTAAACTTCTTTGAATAGATATCGCTTTTCCCAGACCAGAGGGGTACATCGTCTTCTTCTTGTACTCTTTGTTCTTTCAAATGCCTGATTTCATCTTCGACCTGATTAAGCATGTCATTACGATGACGTCTACGTCTGGATCGATCCATTACCTCCCCAAGCATAGTTTGATGAGACACTCCCAAGTCTATATAACCTCTTTCACCAAACCGTTCAAAAAGGCAACCAATGGTACACCAGTTATCAAACCAAAAGGAAGTAGAATAGCCATTTTTTACCTCAATCTTGTAAAAAGATTGCGCCAAATCTCGATACGAGGATTTTTTTCCACATCCAAGAACCTCCATTTGTTGTTTCTTTGATTGCCCAAAAGGAATCATTACGGATTAGATGCCGTTGTATCCAGTCAATCCACAAGGAGTTTTTTGTAGATAGCACTCTCCAAATGAGCTTAAGTACACAAACGTTGTTGACCTCCTCCAAAGACTTCAGCCCCAAACCCCCTTCTTCCTTAGGTGAGCAAACCACTTTCCAAGAGACCTTTGCTTTGTGAGAGTTCAGATCAGGGCCCGACCACAAGAAAGCAGAGCATAGTTTATCGATTTCCTTTATGCAGGACTTAGGTAATCTGAAAGCCGCCATCCAAAAATTTGTTAGGCTAAAGATAACCGAGCTCAGCAGCTGAAGGCGACCCGCAAAAGAGAGTTTCCTCGCTATCCAGGAGCCTATGTGGAGCTTGATCTTCTCAATCAATGGCGCGTAATCTGCTGGCCTCATTTTTCTGGTTAGCAGGGGAAGGCCCAAGTACCTGACTGGAAGAGTGCCACATTCAAAGGGGAAAGTAGACAAGATGTCCGCCTTCACATCTGCTGATATCCCTGTCATAAAGATAGTGGATTTCTCCAGACTAATCTTAAGACCAGAGTGTATCGCAAAATTATCAAACACCTCAAGCGCACCAACAATTGAAAGTTTGATCCCCTCGACAAAGACCATAAGGTCATCTGCAAAACAAAGATGAGCTAGATTCATTTCTTGACAATCCGGGTGCAGGCCTATTTTCTGAGTTCTCGCAGCCTCATCAATCATCTTCGAGAGTACGTTCATACAAATAACAAAGAGATACGGGAACAGAGAGCAGCCCTGGCGTAATCCTCTTGCACTGCCAAAGTATCCAGCCAATTCTCCGTTAACTTGTACCGAGAATGATGCTGAAGAGATACATAAATTTATCCAATGGATATACTTTGCAGGGAAGTTTAAAGCCCTTAAAGTTTTCAGCAAGAACGACCATTGAACTGAGTCGAATGCTTTCGATATGTCTATTTTCATAGCACACCGAGCACTTATATCATCTCTATGATAATCCTTGATGATTTCAGATGCAAGAAGCAAATTTTCCATCAACAGACGATCCTTCACAAATGCAGATTGATTCGGCGTGATGAACTTAGGCAAAAGAATTTTGAGGCGATTTGCAAGAACTTTTGAGATGATCTTGTAGAGGACATTACAACATGAGACTGGTCTATAGTCTTTCATGGTGCTCGCTCCCTTCTTCTTAGGAATCAGAGCCAAAATCGTGGAGTTGATGCCTTTTGGCAGGAAACCAAACTTAAAGAAAGATTCCACTGCAACAAGGACATCCTTACCAACAATTTCCAATGACTCCTTGAAGAATTCAGTGGTGAAACCATCTGGCCCCAGGGATTTCTCCTTAGGCATCGCAAACAACACCTTCCTGATCTCCTCCCCTGTAACTTCTTTCACCAGCAGGTTCTGATCTTCCTCTAAGCATTCAAAACCAGTAATTTCCTTTAAATCCCTGACCGACCATTTGACAAAATCTGTTGGCCGCTCATTCATGAATTCCCTGAAGTGTCTTTCAGCTTCGTGTTTAATAGCATCAGGGGTTGATACAACTGTTCCATCAGGGCAAGATATTTCTCTAATATTGTTTCGAACTTCCCGCAGTTTGACAATTTTGTGAAAGACTTTGGTTTTTTGGTCGTCATGCTTAACCCAAAACAATTTAGCCTTTTGTCGTATATATTTTTCCTCAATTATAGCAAACCTGCTCCAGTTATTATATGCAATTGCTTTTGCTTCTACTGCTGAGGAAGTGGGATTACTCATCGTTTCCTCTTGCAATGCACAAAGCTTCTCATAAGCTTCCTTCGTCTTCTTTACCACATCTGTAAGCATATCACGTCCCAGCCTCCTCAAACATGGTTTGAGTTGTTTGAGTTTCTTTGATAACCGATGCAGAGCCGATGTCGAAGTAAATAGAGGCTGTGAATATGCCCATTCGTCCTTAATCGTCTCCAAATACTGAGGAGATGAGACCACAACATTTGAAAACTTAAAAGGTCTTTTGGTTTTTGGCGCTTCTCCCTTCAAATACCACCGACACCTATGGTGATCCGAGCACCCTCCTGCCTCAAAAACACCATAGGACTAAGTATAACTAGTCAGCCATTCTTGATTAACTAGCACTCTATCCATTTTCTTATTGATGACTCCATCCTTTCTCTTATTACACCAAGGGTATTTCGCCCCCTGATAACTCAAATCCACCAGCTCACAGTGATTTACTGTATCCTGAAAATCACTCATTCCAGCTGGAATAGTAGCTGATGAATCATATAAGGAGTGTTCTTCCATATCCAAGATCTCATTAAAATCCCCACATATGAGCCAAGGTTTCCTCTGAATACACCCGAGTCTTTGTGATCCCTAAGATCCTGCCAAAGTTCTTTTCTCTCCTCTGGGGTATTTAAAGCGTAGACAAACGACACAATAAGCTCATCCACTCTACCCTCCAAAGCCACAAAGCAAGAAATCAGTTGAGATGACTTAAAAATTGGAGTCACACAAACATTCTGTTTCCAAACAACCCACAATTTGCCCAAGCAATGATGCTCATAGTTTGTCATACTGGACCAGCCATGAAAAACTTGAGAAATCACCCTATCTGCTTCCTTTTCCTTAATCTTCGTTTCAACCAAACAGCCAAAATCGAAATCGTTTCTCTTTACCCAATTCTTTACAACTTCTTGTTTACTTAACTTATTGAAACCACGAATATTCCATATGAAACTCGACATATCAAATATTCTTGCGAGAACCAACTTTGTTATGATCACCTTTTGGAACATCCTGTGGAATATCCTTAGAGTTCAACGCCACACCTTTTGCCTCTGCATCCGCTTTCGCTTTCAATCTATTCAATTGCCTTTGCTTTGTCTCATTTAACTCCATAGATTGAGAATGTATATGACTACATGAACCTGCATTTACTTCATCAGTGGAATCAGATAAAGCAAAATCTGTTGTCACATGCTCCTCAATTGCCTCAGCTTCCTCATCAATGTCGAAAGTCAAAGACTGTCCACTAACTAGTTCCTCTCACCATTCTCATCCTTTCCACTGAGCGCGGAGAAACACGAGGCCTCAATACGTACCTCTCCATATTTAGAATCTTTTGTGACTTTCCCCGGTGATTTGATGGTGTTTGAAGGGGTACTCCAGCCATCATCAGCCACATGTTTCTCATATGTCACCAGTGTAGAGTCAGGTAACATGTTTTCAATAGTGGCCGGAGATGCAATGCATTCCTGATCCACCTTGGTATCCAAACGTTGACCTTGCTGAGGACTATTTTGGACGACAATACTCTGATTCTGTTCTACTCCCTTCCTTGGAGACGCTTTTGGAGAATTCCCCACTCCCTTATCTTTTGCCAAGCAATCGTTTTCTATATGACCCCATTTTGAACATTTATGACACCAGGGAGGCAGCATGGGGTATTCAAAAGTGACCACAACATTTTCACCCTCTTCCGTGTCAAAATTATGCTTGGTCGGTAGAGGCTTTGTTAAATCAGCAATGACAAAAACCTTTCCCTCTTCCAAATTCGTACACATTTCAGTCTCCGGGTGAAGTCGCTTTGGCTCACCAATAATACTTGTGGCGAAAGAAAATCCTTCCCAAGCATACCAGTATTGAGGAACATTTTTTAGCGTTACCCATAATGGTAGCGTCTTCATCTCCGGTTGTGCTTCCTCTGCAATAGGACTCCATTTAGCGACAGTCATTGGAAGACCACATATATTCCACATCCCGCGTCGTACTACTCTGTTCCTCACTGCAACATCTTTAATTCGGAAACGCATTGTTCTTGTGTCAACCGATATCACATCAATCTTCACTGATTTGTTACCAAGAGGCCAGATTTTGTTGACAAGAACATGGATCTTCCCTACAAATGGTGCCGTCTCCTGAAACTTTCCTACCAACAAATCTTCCCAAAGAGGTGTTGATTTCTCAATAAACTCTTTTGGAACACAAATTGTCGGAATACCGTCAATGTCTCTACTGTGTATTCATACTTCTTCATCTTAGGATTTTTCTGGACCACATCAGACCATGAGCCCGCAGATCCCTTCGATTGTCCATTATGTCCTTTGCCCCCTTCCTTTCGTTTCACTCCATTAGATTTCTTCAAAACCAAAGGAGCCCGCACCTCCTTCTCACTCATCGCCATGACTCCAACGCTCTCCTCCTGGATTCCAAGACCTCCCCCTTGTCCGGCGGTGGATCCGCCATCGCTCTCAGACGTGCGGTGAACGACAGGAAGAAAAAACCCTAACTTTCAAAATCGTTCAAAAAATCGCTCACCCACCAAAACGCACCGTATCTGGAAAAAAAACTTTATAGACATACAAAACTAGTAAGGTTTATTACATTTTCAAATAAGGTGTCAGCATCTTGTGTTATTATTATGAAAGACTACAAAACTAGTAAGATTTTATTAGGATTAATTATAGACATACATTCTCTATTCATACGAATAAACAAACACTCCATTGTAGAATGATCGATGGAACGTAAAACGAATACATGTTTATACAATTAATTCGATTCTTTTTTTTCATATAAATATTTATTTGGCTTTATGCATATATGTTCCTATATATAAACACACTTACCACCTTATCATGCAACACACATACTAATGGCTTCTTCAACCCACTTTAACTTCACTACTTTAGCACTAATCTTGATTCTTCTTATCACGCAAGAAACCACCGCATCACGTGCACGCTGTCTGAATGATAAGAATCCGCCGGTCCATGGAGTCACCACCACTACCAACGACGTGAATCCCTTTCCCTTCGGCGGCATCAATCCTCCGTCACCGTCGATTTCTCCTCGGCTACTGTTTTCCCCTGCTCCATTCCGAGGGAATATCCCACCAATACCGTTACCTTCACCTCCGATAAATCATTTTCCTGGTTACAAGTTTCCTCACTTCCCGTTCTTCAAGCCAGCACCACCGTAATCGTATACATCGACGGCGTCAAGTCTAATATCGGAATGAAATAAAAGCATCTATTTTAAAGTATCTATCTATATATGATAATCACTAATATATATCGATAGGATCATGTATAATGGATGGTAATATCGGTGTGAAACTGCAATAAAGATCAATCGTACGTGTAATAAGTTTTAAAGTGTGTAATCGATGGTAATAAATCGTGTAATAAATCTATATATATTCTCCCTGAAATCTCTTGGTTTGGCACTTTAAAATCTGATTTGCAATTAAAACACATATCTTAATTGGATCATTTGTAACATAGTTTGTTACATGCATATATCATATCTAAATCTTGAACTGTTGCTACGTAAAATTTAGATACCAAATTGTTAATTAATCGTCAAAATTTAAAGACTTCTAAGCTCTAAGAACTCTAATTAGCCTTTACAAAAAAATCTCTGAAATAGAGATCACACCAAATGCTCATAACCCCTGTGACCTAAGACCGAATGCGAACCAAAACCGAGTCATCTCAGAAGAAAATAACAAAGCCAACCATTGTGGAATGCATGCAAACATATAAGACCATGTCCATCCGCGGATCCCCTTTGAAAGTTTTTAAACATATTTTATTTTTTATTTTTTTCAAAGATAGAGAAAAAAAAAAGGAACTAACTAGAAGAGGCCATATGACTAAGGACCGGCTTCTTCAGATCCTTAAATAAAGATCAATCCTTTTTAGAAAAATAATAATAATTTTTTATTGTTTTTTTTGAAATTCGTGTTAAGAGCGTAGAGCGTCTAAACTCCTTTAAAAAAACACTTTTTGCTATAAGATGAGCCCCTCCATTGGTTCTTTTATCCGCCAGTTCAATCCTTCACTCCTCTATTCTTTTTAACGCATCTAAGAGATTATAGGTTAAACCAGAGAAATTCGACCACGTCCTCGGTCTCAACACAGAACCCACCAGAATATGATTTGGAATAGAGAAAACAACCCTGCTAACCTATGAGAGGTCATGCTTTTTATATCGCTTTGTCATTATAATACTATTTTTTGTTCCAATATCGAAAACATGATCACACTCTCTTAAATGGCTAAAAGGTGACATTTTGCTCAAAAACATTTCCCACACCCAATTATTAGACTTTGATTGTGCTGCATTTTGCTTTAAAAACATCACTTCTACGACTTGGACCCTCCCTTTTTTAAAAAAAACTCAAAAATAAATTGGAAATTGTATATTTTTCCCTTTTTATGTTTCCTTTTTGTTAGATAATTCCTATAGTTTGTCGAACTTTCTTTCGTATAAATATAAAAATGAAGGTTACGTAATAAAGAAATATAACCTCAAACGAACGGGTGAGCAAAAATCTCGCAATGTCTTTATGATTTTAACGGGTAATACAATCTAGTGTTGAAAAGTCTTTGCGGTTCTCTCTGATTTCCCACAAATTCAATCTATGTTCTCCGAGTGGACTTTAGGGTTTCAGCCATGAAACGGAAGAAGGATGCGGAGGAGAGGTTGTGTAGGAGGCGAAGCAAGTTAGGTCCGATCCCGGTTGATCTGAAGATGGTTAAAGTGAGTAGATTGCCTGGGAGGTCGACCCACCAAAAAGCACTCCCTCAGCGAGTCGAATCGATGAAAGGCAATGACACAAGCCCAAGTAAGTTTGAATCGCTCCCTCATGATCTAAAGATGGCAGTAGTGAATAGATTGGGTGCCAAGTCTGTTATGAAGTTCCGATGCGTGTCAAAAATGTGGTCTTCCGTGATCGGAAGCCGAGGGTTCATAGATTCCTTCTTCTCGATGTCCTCAAAGCAGTCGCGGTTTATAGTCGCTTTGAGCAACGGTTTATGCAATGATCGTGAAGAGAAGCTCACCTTCTTCCTCTCGTATGGGGAGTCTTCTTCTTCTACTTGTTTGGTACCAACCTTGGAGATGGCTATACCAGTGGGGATGAGTTCCATGGGAGAATCTTTCGCTTCTCTCCATGGATTTCTCACTGTTGACGTTCATAGTGGGGTGATGGTATGTAACCCTAGCACGGAGCAGGTGATGAAGTTACACAGTTCCATCAGATTCGTGGGATACGATCCGATTGAAGGTCAACACAAGGCATTGTTGTTGGAATCGAGAGATGGTTCTGATCGTAGTGGTCATCTAGAGCACAAGGTATTAAGATTGGGAGGATCAAGTCAAGGATGGAGAAACATTAAAAACCCTGGGCCTTACCACGCGACATCAGTGGGAGTATGCGTCAATGGTTGTATCTACTATGGTGCTCGTAACTCAACCGGACTTAGGAATCCGGTTGTGGTTTGTTTTGATGTTAGAACTGAGAAACTAAGCGTTATCCAAGCAAATGAGGATCTCCTTCGATGGGGGAAGGATTCCATATTTATAGATTACAATGGGAAGCTAGCTTCGATTGTGAGACACCCTTTTGATCGTTTCAATAGCTTTGATTTATGGATATTAGAAGACGCCGAGAAACATGAATGGTAAAAGCAACAATGCGCGTTTCCTTCCTCTGTGGGGCCTGAAAATGTCTTTTCCAGGAACCAACAAAGCTGGGGAGATCATTATGTCTCCAAAGGTCTTGTCACCTAAGATTGAACCCTTTTACATTTTTTACTACAATGTTGAAACAAAAAACATCAGAAGAGTTAGGCTCCTAGGAGTTGGAGACAATAGAGAGTTTAGATGCTCTTATGGATTCTTAAAGACACGTCGACATATTGCCTCTCTTTAAGAAGAAAGGATCCTCCTAATTTATGGATAAAAGTTTAAGGTTTCAAGGATCCTTCTAATGTGTATGGATAAAAATTAGAGAGCATGGCAAAGATTCCAAGGATCCTCCTAATGTGAGAGAGCATGGCAAGCTCTGGCTGTTTTTTTATTTGCAACATTTAAGTGTTAGATTCTTTTTCAGCACCAAACAAGCTAATTTGTTATCATCAATGACTCAAGGTTTGCGTTTTTGTACTTGCTTGGTCTGCTGGTTGTTTTTCTTCTTGTTGGGATGAGTTCGAATTCGATTCTTTGAACTTTTCTGGTACACGTGATGTGATTTCTGGACCAAGATGAAAACAGGTCGAAGGAGACCAAATTTACTCAACTTGGATGTATTGTTTGTTTGTATAAGCTTTTCTCTTAACTTTGATTAAAGACTAAATGATAACTGATAATGATGGTCTTCGAGAAACGGATTATTTTTTGTTTGGAAGAGCAAATAATGGAATGGATATAACATTTTTTAAGAAACCTTGTAATGTCTTCCCTTTTTGTTTTTGAGTTGACTTTCACTATTACGCCTTTCTCTTTTTTTGACTAAGAGAAACCTCATAATTACGTCAGATATTCTGACAAATGGATCTTGAAACTACCAAATAAGAAAATCAGTTCTTAACAAATCATAAAAAAAAAATAAGACACAGAAATAAATCACTCAAAAACAAACCAAAAAATTTCCAAACAAGCAGAACCACCAACAATAATTAACAGTTAAGAAAAAAAAACTATCAAAAAAAATCAAACGCCAAGAGGAGGAATAGCTGCGCGAGGGAAAGCAGAACCAGCCCTATGGGACTCGTCATCATTATCATGGTACATATACGCAAAACCACCATGACGTGTCATATCCATACCAGCCATCTCATCTTTCTCCGAGATCCTAAGAAGATTAAGCTTTTTAAGGATGAAGAAAAGCGTTCCCATGGTTGCACTAACCCATCCTGTAACCACAATTATTTGAACCACTTGTGCTCCTAACAGCTTCCCTCCTCCTCCCATAAACAGCCCGTACGGCCTTCCCGGTGTTTCGCCGTAAACCTCGTTTATATACTTCTCTTTAGCAAACAATCCTACGAATATCAATCCCCACGCGCCGCAACCTCCGTGTAGTTGCGCCGCTTCGAGTGGATCGTCGTATTGTAGAATCTCTGCGAGCTTGTTGCATCCGATAAGTACGAGTGCAGCCACGAAACCGCATACGATAGCAGCCCATGGCTCTACCACAGAGCATCCTCCGGTTATAGCTGCGAACCCACCTAGTAGCCCGTTGCATACGTCGGTTACGTTCCAGTGTCCAGAGAGAAGACGTTTTCCGAATAACGTGGTTAGAGCCGCGGTGCATCCCGCAAGCGTTGTTGTAACGGCTGTGCGTCCGATTCCGCTCCATTGGCCGTAGTTCGAACCGGAATGGTAAGGAACGAGGATCTTGGCGAATGAACCGGGGTTGAAACCGTACCAACCAAACCAGAGAAGGAATGTTCCTAAGACAACTAGCGAGGCAGAGTGGCCACGGAGAGCAATGGCTCGTCCATCTTTTTTCTCGAACCGGCCAATTCGAGGACCTTCGATTAAAGCACCCCATAAACCGGCTATACCACCAACCATGTGAACAACACCAGAGCCAGCGAAATCTATCGCACCGGTGGTAAACAAACGATCTTCTGCTCCACGGAAAGGGCTTGCCCAACCGGTTGGGGACCAGAACCAGTGAGAGACAACCGGGTAAACGAACCCGGTTAAGAAAGAAGAGTAGATCAAATAAGCAACGAACTGAGTCCTCTCCGCGATCGAACCGCTCGTGATTCCCGCGGCTGCGATTGCAAACGCCCATTGATAGAGGAAAAAAGAGTAGTCGGAGGTGAGAGTCGGGAAATCTTTCAGAGCAAAATTGTGTCTTCCGATGAATCCTTCAGTGGATCCACCAAAGGCGAAAGCGTAACCGAAAAGGTAATAGAAGAGTCCTCCGGTTGCAGCGTCGAGGACATTGGTCAACATGATGTTCATCGTATTCTTGGCTCTAACGGAACCAGCGCAGAGCATAGCGAAGCCGAGCTGCATCGAGAAGACGAGATAAGCGGAGAAGAGAAGGTACGTGTTGTCTATGGCGTAGGCTGCATCGGTGAATTTGTTGTTGACCGTGCCTAGTTGACCGCAGATGTAGTCGGCCGCCGCCGTGGCGTTGGGGCCGAGCAGGGCGGAGAGATCGGCAGCAGAACAAGTTATAGCTGCCGACGACATTGTTAGAGTCGATCTGAGAGAGGGAGACGGTGAAGAAAAAGTCTTCTATTAAGAGGAGAAATAGGGAGTTTAGGGTTGACTTTTGATATTCACCTTGACCAATTCAATTCGTATTCAAGTTAGGAAATTAATTATTTAAATTTTTTTAAAGGTATGTGAGATAATCAGGAATCTACGGAATCTTCTTAACGGCTGATAGATAATGATCATAATAATCCTAGCATGTAGTTGTGAATCTAAAAAGTCGAATAATATAATTTTTTTTTAAAAAGGAATTTAGAAAAAATACCCTTAAAAGAGAAGTTATTTTGAGAACCACAGTATTTTTTTTAAAAAAATTGAAAGCTACATATAATTTTAAGTTAAATGACTAAATTATCATAAGCTTATAATACTAACTTATATGCAAAAGGAGTTATTTACTTTAATAAGTTCAATAATATCAATTCTGACTGGTTTTTATTTATTTTATTTTGAATGAATTAAAATATGTTATATACTTCTTTTGACAGAAAAATAAAATAAAATAAGAGAATCTGGTTATAAAAAGTTCAAAACTCAATTCGTGGACTGTATCGGTAATTAAATTAATTTACATATTGTATAGAATTATAAATAAATCCACTTAAAGTCCATAAAAATACTTTCTTAAAAAATATCACTTATTTGTTCAATTAATTCTTTCTATAATTAATTTGTTCGTTTTAAATATGTTTATTGAACTAAACCGGATTTTCCGGTTATTAAACTAAACTATCACTCTTCTTAAAACCTGATTTCATTAATCAAAAATCCCAGATTGTCTGGTTATCTGTGACTAAACCGGTCCGACTCTTCCATCTTCCGCAATCATATTTAAGCAGAGCACTAAGATTCAGTTTCGTCCTTCCTCCTAACGAACTACCAAAGACTCCAAGATTGATTCTCTCTCTCTCCGCCGAGTTGATCCTCCGATGACTACCTCAAGCCATCTCCTTCTCCTCCTCCTTATTGCCACCACCTTTGTCTCTTCCATCGCATCTCCTCCGTCACAACACGCTGACAGAATCATCGAAGCCATGATCGGAGCCGGCGACTTCCGTAACTGGGCTGCTGATTTCCTCTCCGCCGTGGACGACCAATTCGGTATTCCTCTCTCCGCCACCATTTTCATCCCCAACGACTTCGACGCCGCCGATGTCACTTCCTCCTCCAACGTCGGCGCTAATTCCCATCTATCCGTCGCGTACCACATCGTTCCTCAACGTCTCTCGTTCACCGATCTCCATCTCTTGCAACCACTCTCTCGCCTTCCAACTCTTCTCCCGGGAAACTCAATCGTCGTCACCAACAACTCTCTTTCCAGTTTTACTCTCGACGGCGTTCTCGTCTCCGTACCAGATCTCTTCCTCTCCTCCTCAATCGCAATTCACGGCGTCGCTTCGCCGCTTGATTTCTCCCGTTACGGTGATTTCGGTAACGGTGACTCTACTTTAGCCGATAGCCTCCGTCCTTGGCCTCCTAGCAACCGTCGTCGCCGTCGTCGTGGATTCAACAACAATCAAACCTCTGCTTCCGTGTCCATCGCACATTTCTCAACAGGCTCGTTCTTGTTTCCATTGGCTCTGACTTTATTCTGATTCTACATTCCGGCGTATTAACCGTCAAGATTCAAGTAATGGCGGGAAAGTATATCTCTTTTTTTTTTTCCTTCAAGATTTCCGGAGCGTATTAACCGTCAAGATTCAAGTTTTGTTCTTCTTTTCAAGATTCCATACTTGTGTATAATTTTTCACACCGATCAGTGTACGTAAGTGATGCAATACTCTATAGTTGAAGTTTTATTCTTTTCAAAGATTCTGTGAAACTCAAGTTTTGAGAATTAATGGCGTCAGTGAAATTCTGCATTATTTCTATAAAGTTCACACCGACCAATACACAAGTAAATGGAATTTAAAGAAGAATTTGGTATTATTACGAGATGGCATTAGCAAAGAATCGAACAATTTTGTTCCTAGTTTACACATATGGCTTTCTAACGCTAAGGTTAGCTTATTGTTCACTGAGAATTGCAGAAAAAAATACAAAAAAAAATAAAAATTAAAAAAAGAAAAGATTCTGAATAAATTGTCCAAAAAAAAGAAAGAATCAGAAAGAAAATTCTTCTAGCTCTATATCTAAAAAAAGGTAAGTCATTTGTTGATGATCATGAGCTTTTTACATCAAATCTACTCCAAAAAGCTTTCCTTTGGTTAAACTCACAGAGCAGCTTGATGATATGAAGTTATCTTTTGATTCAGATAAAGCTTGGTCTTTGTGGTTCCAGTACTCAACAAGTCGATGATTTGGATCAAGAGCTTCAATAGCCTGAACTGTAGACGGCGATAAGAAACCGAACATTTGAAGACCGTTAATACCTTCAAACTGCGATACAGTAGAAAGATTAAGACTTTTAGATGTATCTTTAACTTTCTGCAACACCATTTCCCAACATTGTTGTGCAGAGACATTGTAAAAGCTCTCTTCTGGAGATTCCTCAAGCGTAACCTGAAAAGAACAGAGAAAACTCAGTCGTTAAAACTAAAGTACTCTCTAAAGATTCTAGAATGTTGTAGAGGAAGAAAAGGTTTTTACCCTGAACAATGGACCCATGAGTCCTGCATCTAAAACTTCAGAGATGTAATTACTCATTCTTGTTGGATCAATCACGTTGTAGAACTTGACACGACTTGTAAATCCTGTAAGAAGTTGTAAAATTTTAGCAAATTTATGATTAAAGTCAAGAATTTTAGCTACAGAGTTAATCAAAGATTGTACCTTTTGGGAATATAGCTTCCTTATTGCACCAAAGCCTACCGAAAACCAAGACACCGAGGTTTATAGGCTCGACCTCCGATGCAACAAACTTCTCTGATAAAGCAGCGTTTAACTCACCACTCGTGCTAGCTTCTTCTTTATGGTCTTCGTTACAATCCAACTCTAAGTCAATGTTCAGATCAAACGAACCTTCCTTTAGCTTCTTCTCCGACGAACTAGTCTTTGACTGATCTTCATCATCACTTTTTTCAATACCTAACACCTTTGAAGCCCATGTCTTTAAATCATCATCTGATTCTCCTTCCAAAGCTTTCACCAACGAGCTTAACTCCTTCATGGTGTAACGTAAAAGGATAAATCTATCTTTCTCTTCGCATGAACAGAGATCATCTGAGTGTTTAAGGCACGCGTATTCTTCAGGTGAGCATTTGCATCCAGAAGCAGAGAGATGTAAATCATAAAAGCATGAAAAACATTCTCTTTCACAGTTAGAATCAAATTCCTTATCCATCTTCATCAAAGAATCCTTTCCAATAGCTTCGATTCTTCCCTCTTCCATCCTTAACCGAGCCTGGATCGCGTTCGTAAGTGTTCCATTCTTCCCACAGAAACTCTTCCATCTCAAATTCGTTGCGTTCTCCTTTCCCGTTGAAGTCGATAGTTCCCAAAGAGACTTAACCGCTTCATAAGCCGCACCAAGAAGAAGCTTGTCGTGAGATAAAGAAGTCTTCCTTGTCTCTTTACTATAAAGCTCCACCGCGTTCTGTCCGTGAGACAACCAGTCAACCGGAGCTACATTAACCGCTTCCGCGCAGTTAAAACCGCAGTTAAACCCCGCGTGGTACGCTCTCGGGAATGTCAACACGTATTCACCAGAGTTCTGAACCACTCTATAAACCTGAACTCCTTCCTCCTTCAGAATCGACGGCGAAAACTGAGTCACTAAACCGTGAAGTAAATCCGGCTGCTCTTCAAACAAATCCGGTAGATATTTCTTCATCACCTTCTCTAATGCGGTTGCATTGTTTCCCGGTACACCATACCATACTTTCGGTTCCCCAAAGTGATGGTAATTCAAAGAATAAAGATGATGATCCTCCACATGCCAACAAAACGATGAGAAACACATTCCAACGTAGAGCCATGGAACTAAAACTCCAGAGATATCACAATCTTCAAAAGATAGCACAGAGCCAGGAAGACGCGGTAAGTTATTCAAGTTCCATCCAGAGACTACGTACTGATCCATATCGCTCTTCTCCGATCTTTTGTAAAATCCACTTCCGAGTACACCGTTCTCTAAGTCAGCTCCGTAATACACCTCGACTTCATCTGTTGGTTGTTCAACTATCCGCCAGTACTCGCCTTCTATTTCCTCAACAGAAACAGAGTCTTTCTTTTCAAAGTATGATTCTTTGAATTGAAGAGCGTATTTCTCAAACTCGTCCAGAGTGAAGTCTGAACCGGAGTTGAAACCGAATTTCTCCTCGGATTCAGGCGATGAAACTGACTCAGAGGGTGGAGAAGCGCCAGTGCCAGAGCCAGAGCCAGAGCCAGAACCAGACCGTCTTCTAGAGGAACCCATCTTCGAGTTTCTTCTTCGTTTACGTTTCCTACTCTTCGGTTTCTTTTTCATTGGCTCACGGTTTTGAAGCAAGTCTACGTTCTGAATCCGTGTAGGGAACTTTGTATGTTCCCATATACTCTTCTCCTTAAGCCGGCAAGGAGGACTCCATGTCGAAGGTGGAATGATACGACAAATACCAAACGGTTCTGCTAATGGACGTATCTTTTCTATGTATGCAAGTGTATCTTCAAACTCCTATAACCAACAAGAACTCAAAAACATTAACAAGAAACCAAAAAAAAAGACTCATTATAATTTGATGGAAACAAGAAGCAATGAGTAATACCTCTGCTGATGGAGAGAAGACCGGAGCTTCATCGATGATCGGTCTTTGTGCTTCAGCCGGTAACCATCTAGCAAGAACCTTCCGATGACGTGGACTAGTAGGTGGTTCCATGTTTGTGTCCTTGTCTTTATCCTTATCCTGGAAAACAATTTATCATCAGTTTCTGTAAATTAAAAAACCTCTAACAAAAAAAAATATGAATAGAGAAATCAAGCAAATATATGAGCACAAAACCAACATCAAACAAAACAAACGGATCTATAATCTATGATTTAGGTGTTTTGTCACAATGAGATCTTAAGATAATGAAATTTACATAAACGAATCTGTAATGAAATAGACAAGAGCTAATCTTAAACAGTCATGATACTGATGAAACAATCAGAATGATGAGATATTACGTTATGGTTCTACAGTGATAAACAATAAAAAACCGTTAAATTTAGCGTGATGAATCGATTCAATTATCATTCAGATTCGAAAAACTAACCTCTATGATCTGAGATTCGGATGGAGTGACGCAGAGAGGTTCCATATGAGATTGAAATTCTTGAAAGCTAAAGAGAGCCAACGAAACTGAGAAAACCCAAAGAGATAAGAAAACGATGTTAATTAATCAAATAATAAAACAAAAGCTATGTAAACGACTGAGAAGTTTAAAAGCCCTAACCCTAAATTGAATTCAAAGAACAACAACAAAACAATAGAATATCGAAATTGAGTAATCTCCAAATTCAATCACAAGAACAAGAGTTTGAGAATTTCAATGAGAAACTAGAGATTTTTTTTTATTTACCTATCACAAATGAGAAGGCTTCACGAGAACTTTTCCCCTTTTTTTTCCGAATTAATGCTTAGAATTGAATTCGCAGTTAAAAACAGAGAGATACCCAAATCTGGGAAATTAAAGAAAGGGATTTAATTGACCTAGTAACGAATAAGAAGGAACACAGATAAAAACAAAAACAAACCGAACTTAACCAGGAACAAGTACTTTAAATTCGATTAGAAGAAGGAACACAAAAATAATATTTTTTTTTATTAACAAAAAAAAAAAAGGTTAAAAAAAGGAAAGGTCGAAAAGAGATGAGATTACATCAAACCAACGGCTGAGATTACGCAAAGAAGTTGTCTTTGCGATATTCTTGATTTCACGAATCTTCTTTTCCTATTGAGATTATAATTCTATAAAAGTAAAATAAAACTCCCGAAAAAATCATTAAAATTCTAACTTGGTAATAGTAATAAAGTGAAAAATTAAAAAGAGTTTTAAGGATCGGACAGAGAAAGGACAAGAGAATGATTTGAAGTAGTTTCTGGGAAAACGAGGAAGTTGGAGAACACCCGCCAAAGGAAACGCACACAGTTTTAACGGAAACCGACGAATTCAACGGACGATCACAATGGCCACGATACCGTACGATTTCCTTTTCTTGTATATTTACTAGATTATCCCTCTAGTTTCTTTTTCTTTTTATTTACGATTCTATTTGCCATTTTTATTTTAAGCGACTCATTTTTTCGTTCCGTCATCGTCGTCGTTGGATTTTCTTCTCTCCGCGTCGGAAAAGTAACGCGTTTGACCGTTTCTTTGTTCTTAAAACGTCGTCGTTTCAAGGTAAAAATCTCACGTTTGAATATTTTCTCAAGTTTTTTGAACTTTTGGTTTGGAATAGGGTAGTACCAAAAGAAAAGATAAAGTAGTAGAATGAAAACCATACAATAAAAATAAAATAAAGTCGTTCAAGCAATTGACATTCCAATAGGCTTGAACTATATACTAAACTTTAGAAACTAAACTATGTACTAGTTCTTAGTATTGACATAAACTAATTCGAGTTGATCCAAGTGGAAAAAGAATCTCAGTTGGGACTACTAACCACCTGGGTTCGATTTAGGTTGTCCACCAGAGTTTTCACGTGATTCCCTGGACCCCAAGATTAGTCGGATAGATTTGGTCCTCAGTGTCGGTATCCGAAAAAGACCAAGTTGAGTTGTGTCATTGGTCCCTTAGGATCCGAATTACCTGAGTTATTAACAAAAATAAAAGTATTGACATAAAATTGATATGTTGGAAGGAAAAGAGAAGCAATTGACATATAAATAACTTTACTCAGTTTTGGACACATAGATTAACTTATCTTATTCAACGTTTAACTACAACTAAACCACATAATTGAGTCTCTATTATATGAATATTGAGTATATCTCACCATAAATTACATTTTTGCATTCCACACATATACCTAAAATCAAGACCGGTCCTAAGGAAAGACCCAACAAACACAAGCTTATGTAGTAAAAGTTTATCAACACATGAACCCCATGGATAACACACATAGCTTGGATGGCATTTGTAGTTTGTATATCTATTTAGCAAATTTCTAAACATTTTTACATATGTTAATTATTTTCTTCGTAATTTATTATTTAACTATTTGATTTTTTTTTACTTTATGAATAGTGAATTACCATTAGGGATTTTTGGGTCGCTTTGGTTTCTTCCTCAACGAGAGGTTTCGCTCTTGATCGAGTTAGAGTTTAAACTGACTTTTCTCAAGATCTTTCAAAATGTGTTATTTCTCTGATTCTCTCTCAGTTTTTTTCATCTTACATTCGTTTTTCTCTTTAATCTTTTTTATCCTCCGCCTTCTCGTTTGTCAATCATTCGGTTATAGATATGATTTCGCCTCTGATATCTAGGTTTCTTTGATGCATGGAACATGACGATCGTCACCTACTAAATAGTGATTGGAGCAATTGGTGGTTTCTCGTATGTCATCTTCCTATTTTTTAAAAAATTTGAGATTGATTTCTCCAGCACTAGTTTCCAAATAGAGTGCGCTCTCATAAACTCAAAGCTAGTTGATATAGTTTGGCTGACTGTCTGCCTCTTTGATGGTCTTTTGGATCCCATATTTTTGATAATCTGCTCCAAAATTGAGGGTGATATCACTATTTTGGATCTAGTTATTCCGGTCTATCTACTGTTCCTTCACCTTTATACTTTAGCTTTACGATAATCCTTACCAAGGTTGAGAGTGCTCCCACGGTCGTCGTGTCGATTGCTTTGGTGTTATCTAGTTTTTCATTATAAAATATTAATTTTGGTGACTATGGATAAGGCCTTGATGGCCATTTATTTATGAGGAGGAAGATGTTCCATTTAAAATGCATGATGCCTCAACACAGTTCATATGAAAACTATGTTTTTAGTTAATCGAACCTCTCCTCAATAGAGTGTGTTAAGACAAGGAGAACCTTATGTTGGATATTTCACAGAAATGGCATAAGATGATCGTGTTCGATGTTCGAGGTTTAGATTTGTTTAAGGAGCGATTCTAATTTATTTTCAAGAGTGAGCATGACTTGGTGGAGGTTATGATGAGTAAAGGAGTGCACAAATAAGATGAATGGGATTTGGTTGTGGACCGGCGGATAGAAATTTCTCCACCTAACTATCTTTAGTTCATCAATGTGTGGGTCCATATTCGCAACATTCTAGTCAACCACTACACGGTCTCTTCAATTAACTCTTTAGGGGAGCTCAGTGATCAGATCACAAAGGTATATCATGAGTAATGCATGTCTCCTTTAAGAAACATATGTTCATCATGTCATCACATAAAGAAGCTCTTAACTCTATAGTTTGTTACAAACACTTCAAATGATCCGCAACACGAAGATAAAACATTATATGCTTGTTATATATTTCCCCTTCCCATTGTTAGGGTTATATTTATCTTTTTGCATAATCGGCATTGCACTAGGTTTTGATCTTCACCCTTCAAAAAAATATGCAATTATCTTTGCACACATTGGTCTCGTGTAAAGTTAGCCCCGACCGACAATTCCTTTTGTCTAGTAGTAGTAGTATGAAGCATACACTTTATTGGACCTTATACAATTGAATTATCCTTTTTATACACATCAAATGATAAGGAGTGAAGTCGGGCAGATTCAAAAGTTTACTAGTAAGAATCTAACAAATAGCCAATTTCCATATATGTATATTTATAAACTAGGGTAAAGATTATGGTCACGTCAATTCGAAAATTTACCATTAACAATTTGAAAATAGTTAGTTCTATATATATACTAAAATGGAGAGTCGTATCTACTAGATATGGTTTACTATAAAAAATATATGACAAACAGTCAATTTCTTTATAAATATATGGAAACAAAAATAAAACGTCTGTTCGAAACAGTTTACCGGTAAAAATCGGACAAATGACCAATTTCTTTATTAATATTAGAGATTACAATAAAGAGTGATGTTGCGTCTATTCAAAATGCTTTAGTAAGAAAAATCTAACAAATAGCTTTTTATTTTTATTTTGTGTGTATCTATATTATTATACACACATGAAAAATATATTGTTATTGGGTCATCAATATTTTGACCAATGACTAATTCGTGATTATATAGCTATTGATAAAAATGTGACAAATTCGTAAAGTAATTTGGGTGAACATTAAACAGTATAAAAGTTATTAAAGCATCTTTAGTGGAATGTTTTCACTTGTTCTCATCATTAAAAAATTTAAAAATAATAAAAAAATTAATTTTTTCATAAAATTTGATGAGAACATTAGATTATTTGTTTAATTTTTTTTCAGAAACTAAAATTTAATTCAACCCCAAAATTATATTTTAAATATTAATATTATACTAGATAACAACCCCAAAAGGAGTTCTCAGCAGATGATCTTATCATCATCGTGAACATTGGTATTGGAGAACAAAAGTATTTTGGTTGAAGATGTATCTATAAATTTTCATCTTTTGGACAAATATTCCTTTTATATTTGTTCAAATGTTATAACAATGTAGAATGCCCTTTTATCAAAAAAAAAAAAAAAAAATGTTATAACAATGTATGTAATTTGGTAGAATAGTATGAGACACATGCAAAAAGGTCTTGCTTTAGGGAATTAAAATGAGCAGATCCAGCCCATTTAGGTCCGTTACATTTAAACCCAACTCACTTAGATCCAAACTTGTCATAATTTTTGTTTTAAAGGAACCTAATTCAATTATCGATACAGTTTATAACTGGACCATGTTATACTGTGCAATTTAACTATTCAAAGTAGTTTTGACTACTAATCATTGAAGAGCCACATCAAAATAAAATAAAAAGGAGAAACATCTCATTTCTACATAAAAAAAAACTGTGAAATTTAACAATTCAAAGTAGTTTTTGACTACAAATCATTGGAGAGGTACATCAAACGAAAAAAACAGAAGAAACATCTCAACTCTACATGAGAGACAGAGAGTTTGATTAATAACTGAGGAAGACAAACAGAAAAAGAAATGCAAAGTTGCAACAACTGTGTAATACATCAAAATAAGATAAAAAGAAGCAACATCTCAACTCTACATGAGAGAGTTTGACAAACTGAAGAAAACAAAAAGGAAAAGAGATGCAACGCTGCAACAACTGTGTGTAGTACTTTTAACTGATCAGAGACGACGAATCTTCTTGCCTTCTGCTTTTTCTGTCCGATACCTTTCCATTTCTCTCTCCCTTTTTATCCTAATGGCAGTTTCCACGAACTGTAAAAGACAAAAAACAACAAAAGCACAATGTTTTAAATATGATTCAATAAACAACCTAAAAAACCAAAACAAAATAGAATCTCTCTGAAATGAAATAATGAAAAGTAAAGCTGAGTGATTACAATTTGCCTAGTTCTTTCTCGAACAGATTCCTCTATACTAGAGCTTGGAGATGGAGGCTGTGGCTGCAAAAAGGGTAAAAACTGTAATTATAATCATTTAATCATAGAGACAAAGAGAGAGAGATTAAGATTACTCACAGAGATAGAAGAAGTCGCAGTTGATTCAATTTCTGGAGTTGCTCTCGGGTTAGCCGGGACACCTTGAGGAACATAAACCATCTCAGCTCGATGAGCCGGAACATTGGCTGCCTAAACCGACATGAGACTTTATTTTTTTGAAAAAATTGCACCCAAAAAAAAGAATTACCAATTACAAAATGATTAGAGAAACTTACAGGTAGTAGATTATTGATGTGTTTGCAAAGAGAACATTTCACAGTACTGTCATCTCTTTTATGTATGATTGTCACGTTACATCCTCCACAGATAAGCGTTCTAAGCGTGCCTGAAAGAGAATCAGAGCCTTAAGAATTTAGTTTTTGGGTTTTTTTCTTTTTATAAGAAAAAAGTGTTTATAGAATTTAAAGATTCATACTTGGCGGATCACGCCACATATTACAGCAAGGACACTTCACTGTTCCTTCACCGGAGGTGTTTCTGTAAGACAAGGTAGCTCTGCAGCTTGTACAATGAAACGTAGTTGCAAGCAAATTTCCTGTGGTGTAACAAAAAATCAAAATAGTGTTCGAAAATTATTGTTATAGCGAAAGAGAAACTGATCTATTATTTATATATACCGAGATGAGGATTGAATGGAACATGACATCGCGGACATTCGACTCTTGTTCCTCCTAACTCAAGCTCAGCGAAAACCATTGTTGGACGTACGTAATTACCTCCTTGGTTCTGCATGGCTCTGAAAATATACAAGACTAAAATTATTTTAAGATAGGAGATAAAGAATTCTGAAACCTTTGATAGGGAAGATCAAAGGATTTTTACCTTGGTGAGGAAGAAGACGATGAGAGAGTTTTTATTGTGTGAGATGAAGTAAAAGAGTCTTGGTTGGGTCTATTTATTAGCCACCAACTGTCACGAATGTACCTTTTCTTTGCAACGTTTCAAATATAGAAAATATATTTAAGATACATTTAACCTGAATATATTTTTTTTTATCAACTTTTGAGATTTCCCCTATATATATATTTACAAAGATAAATAGTCAAAGTTCGAAAGTTTACCTGTAAAAATCTGACAAATGATCATTTCCTTATGTATATATTTACAAACTAGGGTATAAAAATGAGGTTGCGTCGGTTCGAAAGTTTACAAAGGTAAAAAATGAAGTTGCATCGGTCAAAAAGTTTACCAGTAAATATATAACAAATAGTCAATTCCCCATATAGGAGAGTGGAATCGTATCTGCCAAAAATGGTTTACTATTAGAAATTTAACAAATAGCGAACTTCTATATAAGTATATAGAAATTAGAATCAAAAGTGAGATCACGTCTGTTCGAAATAGTTTACCGGTAAAAATTTGATAGTTGGCCAATTTCTTTATTAATATAGTGGAGACTAGAGATAAAGAGAGAAGCCCTGACTATTCAAAACGATTTAATGAGAGAATATGACAAATGGCTATATATATATATATATATATATATATTGTGTTGTGGTTATATAACTATAGTCATAGAGAAATTATGTTGTTTTTGGGTCGTCGTTATTTCGGACAGTAACTAATTCGTGACTGTAAGTGTATAGCCAAGAAATAAAAAGGTGGTTAATTTATAGAATAGGTAGGTGTACACTGAACAATATCAAAATTATTAAAATTATCGTGAACATTGGTGAACGAAATATTTTGGTTGACTACGTATCTTTATATTTTCATATTTTTTGACAAAAATTAATTTTCTATTAGTTCAAATGTTATAACAATGTAACTAATTTTGTAGAATAGTTTTTCTTACCTAAGATGAACCATGAAGTAGGAGCTATGACGATAAAAAACATTGATCTTTATCAGACTAATCCAAACAGTCTTGTTTTAGGTGTGTTAAAATGAGCAGGCCTGACCTATTTAGGCCCACGTCATTTAAGCTCAACTCATTTGGATCAAACCGGTTAAAATTTATTTAATTTTTGGGATCTAACAAGGCTGTTCATTTAGATCCGCCATAAATATTCTAACTTATTCAGAGCACCTCCATCGGCTCTTTATAAAAGTGGAGTCCTTATAATTTATTTAATATATATTTATAAAAGTGGAATCTTTATGATTTATTTAATATATATTTTTTGGAGTTCACGTTTTATTCTAGAAAAAAATTATAAAAATAAATAAAATAAAAACTGATTAATCAGAATTTTCTACGTACCTGAACATAGTTAAGAAATCGTATCTTACAATTCTAATATAAAAAACGATTCTTAAAAAAACGTGGGATCCATATTTTTTTAATATATTTTTCTCTTGGTTTCTGCACCCAACCTCACCAATGGAGGTGCTCTTAGATCCATTTAATGCTGAATATTATACTTGTTTTAATATATACTTTTAAGTAGTGAAAAAGCAGTGCACATGTTGTACCTCCGAACCATTGTTAAGTCGGATCATGGGACTGATTTTACATTATCACTTTATATCCGGTGTTGTTAGTTCAAACGGCTTAGTCGCACTACTAGGTCTAGGGCGTAAGGACCCTAATGGACCCACATATAGGAGTACAAGTATCCTCATAAAACTCGAGTTCCTTAGAATTTCTGATGCATGTCTCTAAAAGATTCACCTAAGTTAAATTACATGTGGCGTAAGATATTCACCTGAACTATATTACATGTGCCGCTAATATTTTTTCCGCAGCTATCGCCTTATTTCCTTGGTTATATAGTCATACCCGCGGGAAGAATTGTATTGCTATAAGGTAGTAGCTATTTCTTGCATTATTATTCAACATCCGACTCACATCTCGTCTAGCACTCAACCATTTGCTATCCCAAAATAACCCAATCTCTAAACTGTTAAATCATATACAAATATTTAACCGTAAAACACTAACATCCACAACACTTGTAGGGATAAATTATACGATTTAAAATCGTAAAACACTAACATCCACAACACTTGTAGGGATAAATTATACGATTTAGAATCATGGACCAAACAGATTTTGCCTCACCATTCATCTCGGTTGGATTAAATCCATATGTTCACAAATCGAGGTAAATATTAAGACTTTTTACATGCAAATTTTTTAATATACCTGTTGAAAATGTTTCGAATGAGTAATGCATGTCTCCTTTAAGACATATGTGCATCATGCCATCACGTCTGAGAAGTTTTTGACTCTATTTGTTGTTAGCCTATTACAAACGCTTCAATTGATCTTCAACTAGAAGATAAAACACTTTCTGCTTTGTTGTATATTTCCCCTACCCATTGTTAGGGGTATATTTATCTTTTTCCATAATCAACACTACACCAGGTTTTGATCTTCATGCTTCAAAAAACATGCACTTATGTTTGCACACATCGATCTTATGTAGAATTAATGGCCGAAAATTATGAAGCATACACTTTATTGGACCTTATACAGTTGAGTTATTCCTTCTATACACACACCATAAATGGGTTCATTTTTCGCTTCAAATGCTTAGAAAACATAATCATTGCATGAATCTTCTTCAATTGTCTCCCTTACATTTGTGTACATGAAAATAAAAAACAGAAGAAACATCTCAACTCTACATGAGAGTGAGAGAGAGAGAGAGAGAGTTTGATAAACTGAGGAAAACTAACAGAAAGAGAAATGCAAAGTTGCAAAAAATGTGTAAACAAAAAAAAGATAAAAAGATGAAACATGTCAACTCTACATGAGAGAGTTTGACAAACTGAGGAAAACTAAAAGAAAAATAATGCAAAGCTGCAACAACTGTGTGTTGTACTTTTAACTGATCAGAGACGACGAATCTTTTTGCCTTCTGCTTTTTCTGTTCGATATCTTTCCATTTCTCTCTCCCTTCTTATCCTAAGGGCAGTCTCTCTACACTGTAAAAGACAAAAACAACAAAAGCACAATGTTTTAAATATGATTCAACAAATTACCTAAAAAAACTAAACAAACCTCTACAATTTGCCTAGTTCTTTCTCGAACAGATTTACTAGTGCTTGGAGATGGAGGCTATGGTTGCAAAAATGTTAAAAACTGTAATTATAATCATTTAATCAGAGAGACAAAGAGAGAGAGATTAAGATTACTCACAGAGATAGAAGAACTCGCAGTTGATTCAATTTCTGGAGTTGCTCTCAGGTTAACTAATTGAGGACCAGCCGGGACATCTTGAGGAATATAAACCCACTCAGATGGATGAGCCGGAACATCGGGTTGCTAAACCGAAATGAGACATTATAATTAGAAGAAATTGCACCCAAAAAAGAAAAAAAAATTACCAATTACAAAAAAATTAGAGAAACTTACCGGTGGTGGAGTATTGATGTGTTTGCAAAAAGAACATTTCACAGTTCTGTCACCTCTTTTATATATGATTGCCACTTCACATCCTCCACAGGTAACAGTTATAAGTCTGCCTGAAAGAAGAATCAGAACCTTAAGAATTTAGTATTAATTTGGACTTTTTCTTTTTATAAGAAAAAAATGTTTATAGAATTTAAAGATTCATACTTGGCGGATCACGCCACATATTACAGCAAGGACACTTCACTGTTTTTTCTTTGTAGATGTTTCTGTAAGACAAGGTAGCTAGGCAGCTTGCACAATGAAACGTATGTGTAAACAAATTTCCTGTGGTGCAACAAAAATATCAAAATAGTGTTCGAAAATTATTGTTATAGCGAAAGAGAAATTGATCTATTTATATATATACCGAGATCAGGATTGAATGGAACGTGACATTGCGGACATTCTACTCTTGTTCCTGCTAATTCAAGCTCAGCGAAAACCGTTGCTGGACGTACGTAATTACCTCTTTGGTCCTTCATGGCTCTGAAAATATACAAGACTAAAATCATTTAAAGATAGGAGATAAGGAATTCTGAAACCTTGATAGGGAATATCAAGAGATTTTTACCCTGGTGAGGAAGAAGAAGATGAGAGAGTTTTTTTTCTTGTGAGATGAAGAAGCAAAATAGTCTTGGTTGGGTCTATATATTAGCCACCAACTGTCACGAAGGTACGTTTTCTTTGCAACGTTTCAAATATAGAAAATAAATTTAAGATACATTTAACCTGAACATATTTTTCTATCAACTTTTGAATATATATATATTTACAAAGATAAATAATTAAGTCGCGCCGGTTCAAAAGTTTACCAGTAAAAATCTAACAAATAGTCATTTCCTTACATATATATCTACAAACTAGGGTAAAAATGAGGTCGCGCCGGTTCGAAAGTTTACAAGCAAGACTCTAACAAAAACCGATTTCCATATATATATTTACAAACAAGGATAAAAAATGAAGTCACATCAGTCAAAAAGTTTATCAGTAACAATTTAACAAATAATCAATTCTAACAAATAGTCAATTCCCCATATAGGAGAATGAAATCGTATCTGCCAGAAATGGTTTTCTCTTAGAAATCTAGCAAATAGCGAATTTCTATATAAATATATAGAAACTAGAATAAAAAGGAAGATTACATCTGTTCGAAACAGTTAACCGGTAGAAATCTGATAGTTGGTCAATTCTTTTATTAATATATAGAGGCTAGAATAAAGAGTGAGAGATCGTGACTATTCAAAACGATTTAGTTAGAGAAATCTAACAAGATTAGATATATTGCTGTGGTTATATAACTATTTAGGACTTTCCCGTGCGGTTACGCGGAGATGTGGTGTGAAAAAGTAAAATTTAATATATTAAAATATTATATATCCCGCATACTCTTATCGATATTCTCAAATTAGTGTTTACTATATGAAGAGATGTATAAATGTATCGTAAATTAAGTGTAAGAGATCATAATATCTTATAAATGCTTACTTGTCGAGGAATCTAAACCTACATCCCTCCTTTGGAAAACAAAACACATTCATATACAAACCACAATATTTACGATACGTTTCTCTGCGAAATATAAACCCTAGATCCTTCTTAGGAAACCCTAAGCACATTCATCTACAGTTTGTGATATCTACTATACGTTTCTCTAGGGAATCTATACCCTAAACCCTCCTTTAGGAACCCAAACACATTCATATATACAATACGTTTCTTTAAGAATCTAGATCTTAGACCCTCTTTTGGGAAATCAAGTACATTCATATACAGTCCATTATATGTACGATGTATTTCTTTTGAAACTCTATACCCTAGACCCTAATTTGGGAACCCAAGCACACTCATATACAGCCTAAAATATCTACGATACATTTCTGTAGGGAATCTAGCTAGACCCTTCAACCTCCTTCGTGAACCAAAACACATTCATATACATTCCAAGATATGTATGGTACGTTTATCTGGGGAAATCTAAACCCTAGACCTTCATTTGGGAATCCAAACACATTCATATACAGTCAACTATACGTTTTTTTTTTTTTTGGTAAATCTATATCCTAGACCCTCTTTTGGGAACCCAAGCACATTAATATACAATCCACAATTTTTACGATATGTTTCTCTAGGGAATCTATACCTTAGGCTCTATTTTGGGAACCCAAGCACATTCATATATAGTTTACTATATGTATGATACATTTCTTTTGGAATCTATACCCTAGAGCTTAATTTGATTAAAATTTTGTATGTCCCACGACAAGTGAATTTGTTTAGCCTATAAGCGATAAACATGCATCGATCAAAGACGCGACAAATTCAAAGAACCCATATATTAAACTTGCCAAAATAACCAAACATTTGAATGGCATGTGAACCAAGAACCAAAAAATTCGGTTCGGTCTTGTTCGGTTTCCTCGGTTCGGTTAAAAATCCTAGCACTAGTCCACGATATCTACGATATGTGTATCTGGGGAATTTATACCCTAGACACTCTTTTGGAAACCCAAGCACACTCATATAAAGTCTATGATATCTACAATGCGTTTTTCTAGGGAATCTAGACCCTACAACATACTTTGGAAACCCATGCACATTCATATACAGTCCACGATATCTATGATACTTTTCTCTGGGGAATCTAAACCCTCTACCCTCCTAGGAACTCAAGAACATTCATATTTAATCCACGATATCTACGATACGTTTATCTGGGGAATCTAGATCCTAGACCTTCCTTTGGGAACCCAATCACATTCATATACATTCCACGAAATCTACAACTAATGACCTAAATATTTTATTTGGGTTCAAGGTCTGCGAAAACCTCTGTATAGAAAATATTCATCGTCTTGCGTTGCGATTTTCCTTATTCGTCTATGATGAGGATTTTAAGCATGATCACCATTCCACTCTAGATATAGCTATGTAAAACTGTCCATGAGAAAACACGGGTTTGTGTAGAAACAAACCAACCGTCTCCATGGTTTGACCTTGGTTGTTATTTATTGTCATAGCAAATGCAATTGTCACCGAAAGTTGACTACACCGTATTTTAAAAGGAAACTTCGTTTCCGCTGGAGACACAAATTTTCCTAGTTAGTAAAAACCAAATCGCTTACTTTAGTATCCATTAATATTTTTGTCATCTATCACGTGATAAGCCAAATGAGCCACTTTTAGTCTTGTACACAAAATTATTTCTTGTGTCGATATTTTATAGCAACATGATCACGACTTTCAACTTCAAACAATGATTCGGCTATCCCGATACTTTGACATTATAAAGAAATTCATGAGTATAAATAAATCATTCCATCAGCATTCCTAGTGTCCAAAGTATCAATGCTATCAAAGCTGTCATACTCTTCACCTATAAATGCTTATTCATGAAAATTTTAGTTGAAAAATTTAAGAAACAGCTTTTTAAAGAATGGATTTAATGTTTTTTTTTTTTTTTTTTTGAAGAAACAACTTACCAATTTAATGTGTTTTGGAAGGAGAAGCGAAAACGTTTTATGATAAGACAGTTCGGTGAAGTCTCTAAATAAAGAATAAGGCTAATGGACCATAAGTAACTAAGTTAAAGTCCAAGTATTTAATAGGTTGTGTTTGATTTCTATAAGAAGTTAGATTAAGACAATAACTAAAATGAAAGTGAAAGACTTGAGTTATTCATATTTCAATAGTTAATAATTTGGTTGGTTAGACTTGAGTTATTTAGATTTTAGTAGTTAATAATTTGGTTTGTTTTATATTTGTGTAATATAGAGACCGGATATTGTTTAAATCTGTGATTTATTATGGTTTTAATGTTTAGGGTTTAATTAAGAATATTTACGTCATTTACGTACCAATGGCATATGAAATGTAATTAAGCTGATTTATTAATGATGTTTTAGGGAGTTTAAGTCTCTAGAGGACTGTGGTGACGACACGTGGCGTTACATGTATTCTTTTAATATATATGATAGTCACCAAGAAAATATGTTGTTATTGGGTCATCGCTATTTCGGACATTGACTAACTGTACACTGAACAATATTTTAATTTTTGTGAACATTGAAGAACGAAGTATTTTGATTAAAAATGTATGAAAATTAATTTGTGTTAGTTCAAATGTTATAAGAATGAAACTAATTTTGTAGAATACTTTTTCTTACCAAAGATGAACCATGAAGTAGAAGTTGATTGACTGATACAAAACATTGAATTTTATAGGACTAATCCTAGCAGTCTTGGTTTAGGGGTGTTAAAATGAGCAGACGCGGCCTATTTAGGCCCGTCCCATTTAAGCTCAACTCATTTAGATCCGTCATAATTAGTTTAACTCGTTCAGATCTATTTGATGTGGAATATTATACGTGTTTTATTATTTACTTTTAACTAGTGAAAAAGCAGTCCCCATGTTGTGCCTATGAACCATTGTTAGGTCGGACCATGGGACAAACATGATCACTTTATTCCCGGTATTTTCAGTTCAAACGGCGTACCCACATTACAGGGGTCGAAGACGAAAGGGCTCTGGTGGATCCATCTATAGGAATACGAGAGTGCTCACATAACTCGAGTTCCTTAGAAACTAGAATAAAGCGTAAGATCACGTTGGTCGCGACTATTCAAAATGATTCAATAAGATATATTTTTTTCGTGGATATATAACTATAGTAGTCACAGAGAAAATATGTTTGTTATTGGTTCGTCGTTATTCCACACGGTGATGAATTTGTGGTTGTATAGCCACTGATAAAAATGTGATTAATTCTTAGTATTTATTAGGTGAACATTGAACAATATCAAAATTATTAAATTTACTATCGTTGTCACGAAGTATTTTGTTGTTGTATTTTGGTTGACAACGTATCTATATTGTTTTTTTTTATCTTTTTGACAAAAAATTCTTTTCTATTATTTCAAATGTTATAACAACTAGATATGTATCCGTGCGTACGCGCGGGTTTTATTTCAAACATTTTTTTACAATTTGATACATATTTGTGTTTTTTATTTTTTATTAATTAAAAATTCGAATGTATATAAAATATGTGACACTTTCATAATTCCCTTTATCCATTTTATTATATGTGAACCTAACACATAGTATAAAGTTGTGAATCTTGTTAAGTTAAGACTGATTTATACAATTACATAAATTTTTACTATAATTCAATAATTTATTACCATTCGAATTGAATTTTCTTACTTTTTCAGTAAACTATATATATATATATATATATATATTTATACCTAGGTTTTTATTTGTCGTTTGATATTATTTTTATATTTAGAGAGCAAAATATATTTCACTAATCTACATATATCTATATATTTCATCAATTATGTAAATAAAATTCTCATTAGATGACGTTTGTTAGGATTTTATCTTTTATGCTTAGAATAAAACAGAAGTCTATCATTATGATCTATTTAGAAAAAATATGGTAAGAGTTTGTAGGATCCTGATCACATTCGTTTGTCTCTGCATCTTTTTTCAGAAGCAAAGTGCCCAATTTAATTCTAAATGTTTATTTAAACAAACCAAATAACATCAATTAAATCTCTACACCAATATTCTCATTGGCTTGAATCTTCCCCAGCGTAAGTATATCTACCTTGTTTGGATACAGGATTACAAATCCACACCTCTTGAATATGAATTATTAAGAATCCTTTCACAAGCTTTCTCTGTTTCACCCTACAAATTTTAGAAAACAAGAAGTTATAGTTAGATTTTCAGTAACAAAAAAGGGATGGAATAAAATGGTGAAAGAAAAGTGACTGATCAAGAAAAGTAATTGATCATGTAAGATGATCAAGTATTAATTTTTTACAATGTGAAAGCTAGTATTTTGGCATAAATTTTCCACTTGTTCAACTCTATTTTCTTTCAGCTGCAAAATGTCAAAACATATGAAAAGAGAGAGCGGAACATACTTCTTCACTTGTCCAATGAATAGACTAAAGTAAATCCCTAAAGCATACAATCCGTTCTTAGCTTCCTCCATAAACCGCTACAAAGCATTCTAAGTTTTTCCATTTTTACAGTGGTTAATGATTTTCCGCTTCATAGCTCGAGCAAAAGGAAACCAAGTCGCAGGTTTCGTCAAGTCTGCAGATTCGAAAACACTCTTAAAACGTTTAAATTCATCGGCGAATTCTTGTATACAAAACTCCACAAACACAGGGAAGAGAAACTTAACAGCTTCATTGGTCCTCCCAATACGAACAGCATCAACAACATCGGTTTTACATTTCTCAAAGTTAAAGTCCCGAAATTTGCTAACAATTTCCCGATAGCCTCATTAGCTGCCCATCCCGATTGTGAAAATACCCAAAAATCTCGTGTATTGTATCATCGCACTAAAGTTTAGAGTGCACTTCACTGTGCCTAAGCTCTCTGTACAATTTCACATGATCATGATACCAAGCGTTTAAAGCACGAGCAGCCTCACTACTCTCTGCAACATTGTAACCAATAGCTTCTGTTTAATCTACATCGTCAACTTCATTAATCACAGATTCCAGTGTTTTTTTGTCTATATTAGTCGGAATCGTAGGCTGGTGGCGGAGGAGATGAGGTGGTTTCGTAGAGGAGTTGAAATCTTGCGTTGAGAAGTCGCAGATCCCAGTGTTTTTTTACTCCGCAATTCAAGTGATGTGGGTGTTTTAACTAAGTTTGAAAAGCAGAAAACAACATCATACCGGCAATTTCGTTGATGAATTGTATGAGGGAGATAGCAAGTCGATGAGTTCTCTTTTATTCTTCTCATCTCTTTTTTTCTTTATTATCTTTATTGGGCTTTACTGCTGTCTATTTAAAAAAAAAAAGATAACAAAATAGGGGTTGACGTGGGTGTTTTATTATCTAGCTGGCTCATGACGTGGAAAGAAGAATGCCTAAGTGGATGTTGACGTGTCGGATGCTGGAGAACCCCTTCTCCTATTATATATAGGATGTAAATAATTTTGTAGAATACTTTTTAACAAAAAAAAAAAATTGTAGAATTTTTTTTACGAGTAATGAACCATGAACTAGGAGTTGATTGACCGATACAAAACATTGAATATTATGAGACTAATCCAAATAGTCTTGCTTTAGAGATGTAAAAATGAGCAGATCCAGGCTTTTTAGGTCCATCCCAACTCATTTAAATCCAAACTTATTAAAACCCATTTAATTTTTAGGATCTAAAAGGAACACCCGTTTAGATTCGCCATAACTTACTCTAACTTATTTAGATCCGCTGAATAGTATATGCATATTAATATATACTTTTTAACTAGTGAAAAACTGTTATTTTTAATGGTAAATGAATGGCATGCTAGTAAAAGCATTTCCCATGATGTGCCTCTGGAACATTGTTAGGTCAGACCATATGATCGATCCTACATGACCCTTTTGTCTCTAGTGTTCTCAGTTGAAACGGTATAGCCTCACCACTAGGGTCTAGGGCGTAAGGGCCTTGGTGAACCCACCTATAGGAGTACGAGGGTCCTCACATAACTTAAGTTCTTTAGAATAGATGATACATGATCCTAAAATATCTACATAAACTAGGTTACACATGGTGTTAAAAGGTTCGTCTAAACTATATATATATTACATGTGGCATAATAGATTCGTCTAAAAGAAACTACACATGGCGTTGAGTAATTCGTCTAAATTATGAGAATGAAATTTACCCAAGCAATATAGAAACTAGGATAAAGAATGTGGTAGATTTTTTTCAAAATGGTTAACTAGTGGAAATTTGAGAAATAGTCTTATATTTTTTCTTCGGCCATCACCTTATTTCCTTGTTTTCTTAGTCAGATGTCCGCAGGAAAGATATCTATCAATATAAGGTCGTTAGCTTCCCAAAGATAATCCAATCTCTTCAACATTCTTCAACATTCAACTCACATCTCGTCTAGCACTCGGTCGTTTGCTTCCCAAAGATAACCCGATTTCTAAACCGCTAAACCGTGTAAAAATCTTTCACTCATGAACTCTAGCATTCCCAACATTTATTCCACCTTTAGCATGAATTTTTTTTAATATACCTGTTGAAAATGCTTCCAAGTTGTTTATCTAATGGGTAATGCATGTCTCCTTTAAGACACATATGTTCATCATGCCATCACATATGATAAGTTTTGACTCTATATGTTAGCCTGTTACAAAAGCTTCAAATGATCCGCAAGTGGAAGATAAAACATTATATGAAAACATTATATGCTTTGTTATATATTTCCCCTTCGCATTTTTAGGGATATATTTATCTTTTTTTGATATTCACCCTTCAAAAAACATGAGACTATCTCTGTGGCTATAAACTCTGTGGCTATTATAAGATTTATTTATCACATTAAGTGAGACTAAACCAAATGGAGAAGTTACAAAACGTTCAAACAGTACATATGATTATATGAAATCCCTTTTGATGAAAAAAAAAAACAAAGCAGGGGAATCAACTGCGATTGTTCAGAACATTCTTAAGAGTCTTTTCCAGAACATAGATTCCGTTCTGAAAACCTGAACAAAAGCTTGAATCATATGTACAAACAGAGAACTCCTAAGTTTTTTTTTTTTTTATATATAAAAAAGATAAACCAAAATCCAAACTAAAATCGAAAACAAAGCATTTCTAATGGAAGAAGAGTCTTGCAAAGTGGAGCTATCTAGTGTAGAGACCATTGCAGATTCCGTTGTTATATCTTACATCAGCCAAGCCATTGGGTGATTTCTTGGACGTTCCATTGACATAAACATTCTTTGGACCGTTACTAAGATGTTGATGAACAGAGGATGGATTCAAGACTGTCTCTAACTCGCCACTCGACGCTGCAATGAGTCCTGCAAGTTAAGAAAAGAAGAAAACTTGTGTTGATTTCAGAGAAAAGTTTGGATCTTCATTGAATAATGGCGAAATGGGTTCGTACCTAAGAAGAGAGGAGAAGCTTTCCCAGGTCTGGATTTGAACTCAGGATGGAATTGAGCACCAATGAAGAAAGGATGGTTTGGAATTTCAATAATCTGAAAATATGAAAACATAACATTAGTCATGGATTTGAATTAGAGACAATAGTTTAAAGATTAGTAAAACGGACCTCCATGCGTTTGCCAGATTCGTCTTTTGCAGCAAAAGAGAGACCAGCCTTCTCTAAGCGTTCAACCATATCAGGATTCACTTCATATCTATGGCGATGCCTCTCATCGACAAATTTTTTGTTCCCGTACCTGTAAACAACCATGTTAAGTAATCTATATAACATTTCAAACTTTTAAGATCAAATGGTTGTTCTTACAGTTTTGCGGATTTGCTGTCTTTGACATTGAAGAAGGATTTTCTTGATCCTAAACGCATTGTTCCTCCCATATGAGTTCTCGAACCCTAAAACCAACCATGAATCAGGTAATGAAGCTACATATTTCAAGTAAAGAGAGGGAGAATCTTAAGAACCTCGGGCATGAATATGATGCATGGATGTTTGGTATCAGGTTTGAATTCTGTGCTGTTTGCGTCGTGCAAGCAGAGAACTGATCTTGCAAACTCGATGACAGCGACTTGCATCCCTAGACATATACCAAGGAAAGGGATTTTGTTTTCACGAGCATATTTTGCTGCATGAATCTTCCCTTCCACTCCTCTATCACCAAAACCTCCAGGTACAAGAACTCCATCAACACCCTAAACAAGACGAAGAAGATCACTAGTTCAGATAAGCGGAAACAAAACAAAGGCTTCTCGATGAAATAAAGTCGCATTTTCAAACCTTTAGCAACTTCCAAGCAGCTTTATACGCATCTGGATTCTGCTCAAACAAAGAAAAATCTAGTTTAGATTTATGTAACAGTTAAAAGCATACATGAGTAAGTGTTGGTTTTTACGGACCTCTTTCTCAGTTTCTTTTTCAAGATCACAAGCTGGAACCCAATCAACAACGAGCTTTTTGCGACAAGCCACAGAAGCATGTAAGAGAGCCTAAACAAGTTATCCACACCACAATGTGAGAACGGAGCCAAGGAAAACATTTTGTTATCCATGAGAAGTGTGATGCATAAGTTCTACCTTCAAGACAGAGAGATAGGCATCGGAGAGACCTGTATATTTCCCCACAACAGCGATTTTCACCTGTAAAATTGATTTGGTACATTAAGAAACAGACATTGAGGTTATGATTTTATAAAGAGTTATTGAGAACTGAGACTCACTGGCACATGTAAGTTGTCGCATAATTCAGCTCTCGAAGTCCATTCCACTAGAGAAGGTTCTTTAAGAATACTGTTTCAGAAAACAACAAAGATTACTTCCAACCAAACAACATATCAAGAACAAAAAAGGCAAAAAAAGATTTATAAATACACACCTAGCAAGATTGAGCACTTTTGAGATTGCAAGGTGAGCCTTCTGATCCTGTTTTCAAGGAAGTATGTGCAATGAACATTGTTGTCTTGATGATTTATAATAAACGAATAGCGTAATGACTATGAATTGAAGAAAAGGTACCTTTAGCAATAAAGGAATGTGCCAAATGTTGGGAACATCATAGAGAGTGAAGATATACTCAAGCTGAAAACAAAAACCACAAAAGTAAACAAAGATTTCAAGTAAATGGAGGACCTTGGGACAAAAGGTAGTAAGCAACTTACCGGGACATGGCAAAACTGAGCTAGTTTTTCTGTTACATTTGCTTCAAGTGCCTAATGAAGAAAAAGATTGAGACTTTTGTATCAGAGCAAGAAGATAATAACACACCAAGAAGATTCTAATTTCTAGATGAAGCAAACCTTTGTGCTCCGACAAGCTAAGATATGTGGTGTCAAGCCCAAACCTCGTAATCCTCGGACACTATGCTGTGTCGGTTTAGTTTTCTGAAATAAAGAAAGTTTAAGTAGACATATAAGAATCAAATACTGTCAACATCATGGCTGGTTCATTTCAGGAAAAAATCAAAGTAATATAATTGACCTGTTCACCAACAACATTAAGCACAGGCACGAGGCTGACGTGGACTAGACAGAAATTCCCTGGTCCTAAACTCACCAACCAACAAAAATGATGCAGTAAGTTAATTTCAATCATAATCTCTAAAAAAAAAAAATCCACAACAGCTTTTGGATTGAAATGGTAAAGAGGAAACTGATTCTTACCTACACGGTAAGAGAATTGGCCAAGTGCTTCGATAAATGGAGCTGATTCAATATCACCTGCAAAACATAAACAATCTCTGTTTACACAAAAGAAGCAAAAGAGAATAATAAATCCAAATCTTGTTGTTGTTTCTTTGAATAACCAACCTATAGTTCCTCCTAATTCGATAACGCAAACATCAGCAGGACCATCTTCTCCATCAACAGGAATAACTGCAACTCTCTCAATCCATTCTTGAATTGCATCAGTAATATGAGGAACAACCTATAAATCAAAATAATCAAAGCACTTGAGAACAAGCACTAGAACAAGATAAATGTGGAAAGGTTTGTTTAATAATTATTACTTGAACAGTCTTTCCCAAATAATCTCCTTTCCTCTCTTTAGCAATAACATGCTGTTATGACAAAGACCAAACAAAACAAAAAAGATAAGATTTTTAAGTAAAGCAAACTCATCAATCAATTTCAAGTTAGTTAAGATCTATAGATCTCTCACCTGGTAAATTTTTCCGGTAGTTATGTTGTTGTCTCTGGTTAATTTGATATCTAAAAACCTCTCGTAATTTCCAAGATCAAGATCCACCTTTTTCCACAAATCACATCAAAAAAGATTCCAAAGTTCTTATCTTTTTTTTTAAAAGTAAAATAAAAAAAAAAGTCATATTTATTATTTTACCTCACCACCATCGTCCAAGACAAAGACTTCACCGTGTTCAAATGGGGACATGGTTCCAGCATCAGTGTTGAGATAAGGATCTAAGGATTGAGTGTTTCGTAAGCAAAAACATCATTGGATTCAACCAGAGAGACATAAGAAGGAGAAAAGAAAGTACCGATTTTGATAGAAGTAACTCGAAGACCACAAGCTTTAAGAAGAACACCGATACTACTTGCTGTCACTCCTTTGCCTAATCCACTCACAACACCGCCTGTTACTAGCACGTACTTCATCTCTGATTTTTAATCAACTAATCCTGTAACCAAATCACCAACAGAACCAAATCAGTTATGTCTTTTGTAGTCAACAATCTAGTAGGTATTGAAATGCTTAAGAGAGGATTTGGGTCAAACCCAAGAAAACAGAGGAAGAGAAAAACAAAAAGGAAAATTTCATTTTGTTTTTTTTATTCCGTGGTTGAAAATCAGTATTGCAAAAAGAAGAGTGGGGCAAAAGCTCCTGCATTTTTAGCAGAAAATCAGAGTGACCCAAAACAAAAAAGAGTCAGAACCAGAAAGAGAGACCTGAATATAACGGTGATTTTGAGTTTTCGATCTCTTGAAATCAAATATATATAAAGAAAAGAAAACTGTATTTTGTGTTCTGGGTTTTGGTGGGTTTCTTGGATAAGGATAAAGGACGGCGAGATAAGCGTGAAAACGATGGAGAAGAGTAGAGAGGAGATGAATTTGTTTATTTATAAGGAAAAAGAGGAAATGGAAAAGAGAGAAGAAGGTTTGTTTAGATTCACGCCATAGACGACGGAGGCCGTTTTATAAAGGACGAGTAGCAAATAGCAGCGAGCGCCTCTATCCCTCTCACGCTCCAAAACCCCAATGTAAACCCTCCACCTAAGATTTCATTTTTTATTTTATAATTTTCTTTTTTTTCTATATAGGATTATTATATTATTTCTATATGTTTATATAGTATTTTTTACTAGTAATAGAAATTAAAAACAACATTTTGCTTAATTTAATTGGTACACGTTTATATCTTGACATTTATTAATAAATATATGCATATCTTCTGTATTAATTTCTATTTATCGTTTTTAGTATTAGATGATACTAATTCCATAGATGAAGAACACGTACAATATTTTCATTGGTAAACTTTTCTATATAGAAATTTGAATATTATAAGTTAAATGATTTTACTGAATTTACAAGTGTAAGGTTGAATGTTTTAAACAATTTACAATAAAACTTTTCTTTTTTTAATCATTTTTTTAATCTATGGCAATAAAACATGTTATTATATTATCTTAATGTAGAACGTGACACTTATGTGGCGATGATGTAATGACATGGCATTTTTATAGCAATGAGAGGGTGATGTAGCAAGCATGTGTAACATTTCGAAAAGAAAATGTGAAAAAACATGGTGATTGAGACTAGAAAATAAAGATCATTTTAGATGCTTGTTAGGCCGCATTGACAATGATGCCAATTCTGCTTATCGACATGATCAACCATTTAAGTGGGGGTTAACAATTCATAGAAGTGTTATTCGTAAGATTAGTCATGCACATGTGTCTGGCAACCATAAAATAGTGTATGAGGCTGTCTAAGAGGTCATACGTGCCATATATGTGTTGGGTAGAGACCAACATCTAGGTTAGTTTAGAGGATTGTGATCTTTAGGATTGTGAACCTTATTTTAACGGAATTGAGCGTCTCAAACAGCGTTGTGGTCCGATGAATAAATTTTCGATGTGATGCAGAATTCTCTTTTGATTTGGGTCGGTCCACGTGCGTGGTAGCGTGTCTCGTTATGTGTAGTACTTGCGTAATAATATAATTTTTCAAAATTACCATAGCATATATTTTTTAGATTGTAATGAGAATCACATTGTGAGGATGATCATCTTCATTAAGTAACTATGTTTTCCAAATTACCATAGCGCGAGAACTTTAGAGTGAAGCGGGATAAAAGAACATTCAAAGAAGAGCGAGGTGGAGTTCTTCAGATAAACCAAACGTCTTGGAAGGATATAAGGTGAGGCAGACATAGCACTGGTGCACATAAATCTTTAGTGCGACAAAAAACTATTTGATCAATGACCGATGACATCTAAGTCATCGCCTGTTTGAATCTTGATAAAAATGATATAAGTGAATCATTGGGTCATTGAGTTAGTGTCCAAAGACCTGTGTACGATGTCGTATTTCCTTTAAACGTTGAACATTGTTTGAGGAAGACTACCAAAAATTGGGTGAAACTATCGATCAATCTTTCCGCGAGCTTTGAGAACCATCCCGAAGCGGATCTTGAGAGGTATCTCGCAGAGAGCTTGCAAGAGTTATGCTTTTTTTTTAGTACGTTGAAGTGTGTTTTGTCGAAGGCGATTTTAAACACTGCCAAATGAGATTTAGGATCTGAACCCAAAAAAAACTCTTTAGACAATTTTAGCATAACACTAGTCAACTATACCTCATAAAAATTACATTGATTTGATCATGTAAAATTATTCTTTCACTATTATTACCTATATATGGAAAAGAAAAATAAATGAGAGTTTGTTATCAATATTAAATACAACATGATGAATTGTTTTCTAGTGACTATAATAATATATAGTTTAATTGTAACTATATGGTAACGAAAACGAGTATGCGGAAATGAAACGTTTAGAAATAGAGAAACAATTTTTTGAAAAATTTAGTAATGAAAAGCGTGTGAATATAATATATATAAGGAAACATATAACACTAAACCAAATTTTTTATTTAAAAAATTGGTTAAATAACATAAATTTAATACATAGATATTAAATAATTCAATTAAAGATTTTTCATCATGCTCACAATAAAATATTTAAATCATCATCTCCATGTTCATTTTCATCTGATCCATAAAACAAAACAACACCAGATCATTGAATTTAAGTCTTCCAAAATTAGTCTCATCCAAAGAATAAATCAACTTCTTAAAATTTTGGATTAATAAACTAACACTAATTTTTGAGAGCACATTTAAACCATGAATTTACTTGTGTGCCATTTTGAAATACTTTGAAAAATCTAAATCATTAAAATTAAAGAGAAATTCGGCAATATGTTTCTCTTCTAATATAACCCTAGCAGTCCCACACCAACCCGCCGTGAACCTCCACTTCGAAACCGGTTTGCTTCCGTTCCTCGGTTTCCTACTCGTGACTCTTTTGTTCTCGTCCTCAGGTTATGAAAAATACATTTTTTCATCATAGTCATTGTATAATTGGATAAGTTTCCGTATTAACTATCCTTTTTGGATTCTTTATTCATGGTTGATTGTTTGTTTGTAGTTTCTTAAGAAATGACGGAAAAATGAAAAGTTTCTTAGTCTTTTATTTAATATGCAATGGACGTTTAATTAGGATTTTAATTTGGTTATTTTTTTATGATTTTTCCAACGATAAAATTAAATAAGAAGTGTTTGGTTCTTTCCCTTCAAATCTGAACGTTTAACTATACATTTCTTCATCTGTTGAAAATTTGGTGTAGATTTGGATAGTAGGACTTTAGTTCATAATGAAAATTTTGAAGCATGGAGTTCTTTGATTCTATCTCTTAAATAAACTAAGAACTTGCTGTTATTTTATAAAACTGATGGAAAAGTAAATTTCACAGGATAAAGGATGTTGTTTTGGTCGTATTTCGTATGAAAAACCTAGCTTGAGTCTTTCCTTCATGGTAACGCAATTAGTATTTGTCTAATATCTCAAGAAGATAATTTCAATTTGGTATTTTTTATTACTTGCATCATTCCGAAAAACATACCCTCTACAATTGAAAATACTAGTCTTGTTGATCTCTTGATACCGCTATATATATATATATATATATATATATATATATATTTTTTTTTTTTGACATCATTTGAACAAAATAAACTTATACAAAAGGTTTTGAAATCGAAACTGGTGGAACACTACTTATATAAGTAAACTCTTTACCCTGAACAGTAGTATTACATGCCAAGCAATCCGCCTTACCGTTAAGCCTTTGAGAAATAAAAGTGAGGGAGAAAACTTGAAATTAGTAGTCTTTTCTTATATTTCTTATATTTATTTAATTAGTAGTCTTTTCTATATATATAGACTAGTAGATTATATATACTAACTCATTTATGATTTGAGTTTTTTTTTAATACTAGATGAATCTTTTAAAATCATTATTTTTCTTTGCTTTCCATGTTGCTTCTTTAGTTGCTCTAAATGGAGAATTTATGAGCAAAATTTTCGCTACGAAAAGAGGCATATTGGCGGACAATGGTAAAACTGTTCTTTAAGTTAGGATCCTTATAAATTTAATGGTAATAAATCGCTTATTAAGTGAACTAGCAAGAGGTATCACTATGAGATCAGATGTTCATAATTCCCATTATATGCTGAGTCATATCCATGTTGGGCGTTATTCTCTTGAAGCTAATGGAACTAAGAAACATATTGGTGTATTACATCTTTGTTTTTTCCACATTTTAAAAAAATATATTTTTTTAATCTCACTTTCAATCATTAGTTGATTTTTATAGGGGAGGATTATTTATCTAGTATGAAAAAGTACTAAAATTACTAGATTAGTGTTACTTTTTGATCTTTAAAATCAATACCCTTATTTTATTTGATAGGAAAAAACATATTTACGGAAAATGTCACATTCTCAACAAAATAAATCCGCACAAATGTGTTGAAGATTTATTTTTTTGCGGACAAATATAATTGTTTACGGATTTTTTCTTACAGATTTAATTGTACTTGTTGTAGATTTATTGTTTTGTTGCGGATTTTTTGAAAATCTGCAACAAAGAAAAAAATAGTTTTAAAAATTACTAAACTAGTACATAATGTAACATATTTGTTTATACTGTAGTTGATTTAATTTTATGCGGATTTGTTTCGCATATATATATTTTTTTGTAGATTTAATTTGAATTTTTTTTTTTTCAAGTATCGAAGATTTATACGTGATTTTGCAAGTTTTTACAATTTGCAGATTTATTCTCTAGATTTAAATTATAGTTTCGAAGATCTATAGTATTTGATGTAGATTTGTTTAACTCTGCAACACTGCAATAAATGCTGAAAAAATTAAAAAAGGAGTATTATAGTATAACAGATTTATTTGATGTGTTACAGATTTATTTGAAATTTTACGGATTTTTTCATAGGTGATAACGTGGTGAGGAATAATGCAATTTTCTTTTTGCAATTTTGTTTTGAAGAGTCCAAAAAATAAATTTGAAGGTCTTTTATAAAAAAACAGAAATAAATTTCGAAAATATGTTTTAAAAATTTTAATAATGAGTTGGACGTAACAATTTTTGTTTAATTAGTTACTTAATCATAATGATAATTTAGTACTACTTACATTTTTAATACTAAGTTAGTAAAATGATACTAATCTAATAATTACACTAAAAATTAATATTAATGGAAATAAATTTCAGTGTTAAAAATACATATATATATATCAAAAATAAGTGTTCTATATATTATATATAATTATAGAAAAGTAATAGAAAATAAATAAAAACATGTGTATACGTAAAATCCCGCTAATGCATCTTGGTAGCAGTTCAACAAATGGAAGTACATCATATTCATCATCATTATGGTCTTTTTTGCTAGAATCAAGATAAGGTCTTTTTTGCTAGAATCAAGATAAGAATAGCCATTGAAATTTTGAAGTGAATTTTTTTATTATCGAGGAAAACCTTAAATTGGTCCAACACAAATAATAATAACAATGAAAATGGAAGCAATATGCTTTCCTCGAGGAAAACATATTGCTTACAACTCCATTATTATTAGACCAATTTAAGGGGTTCCTCAATAATGAAAAAACCAATCAAACATTTCAATGGTTTCTCTAATTTTGATTCTAGCAGTGAAGATCACACTTTTGATGAAAATGATGTAACAATATTACAACTGCCAGGCTTCCATTTGTTAAAAAGCTACCAAGATGGACTACTTGGAGTTTTACGGATAGGCATGTTTGTTTCTATTTTATATTACAAACTATGATCATATATAAGATATAAATGTATATATGTGTGCGGGTGTGTGTTTTAACACTGCATTAATCAGTTAACGATTTAAAGTGATTATGTTATTTTTAAGAGACAAATCTACTATGTGAATGGTGAAGCAACATAATTGATTCGGGATAGGAAAGAGGACAAAAAAATAAAGAAGATGAAGAAGAAAAAAAGAAAGAAAATTTTGAATTTTCAGAGGATAAAGATCGGTTTATATGGTTAGTTTTTTCCTTTTATATGTTCTTAATTGATTATTAAAAGGATGATCAAATATCTCACATCGAAAATTATAATGAAATCTAAAGTTATTTATAAAGAATATAAGATAATCGACTTATTTTAGTTGTGAGTTAAATTTCTATGGTTTCTCACATAGTATTAGAGCATAATTTTGATTTAAATAGAACATGTTGAAGATTTTAAAGTGAAATTCTGTCAAAATCGACATAAAAGATCATCGTTTTGAAGGGAATAATTCTAAGTTCTATATCATAAAACTAAATGATCGAGCATCAAAATATGAGCGTATAGACTAATATGTTTGTTCTAATCTATACGAAAGACAAGAGAAAAAAAACAGAAACACAAAAAAAAAAAAATGAAATCAAAACCATTGAACTTTGGTTTTCTTTTTCTTCGTGAAAACAAAACACAGATTTAAAAATCGAAAGTAAATAATTTTTTTTCTCAAAATCAAGATCATAACTAACAAAAAAGATCATACAAATAAATCAAAAGAAACGAATCATACTTTTTTAATAAAGAAGATCAAAACGAAAGAAGTAGACAAGGAAATATATCTACAGTTGTGGCGGCCAAGATCAAAACCAAAAACGTTTTGTAGTTAACTTACAGGTTTTGATTCCATGATAGAAATTGAAGTAATGTCTAGAAGAGGTAATGAATTTTTCATTAATAAAAGTAGGAGGAAGTGCCTCTTTATATAAGATTATAATGTGTATCCATTTTAAACTAGTTACACCGCCATACCCTAATTATACATTGACAACGGTCCAATAGAAATTATAGTCCAATAGATTAGTCAAAAAATATATATATATATATATATATATATATATATATATCTGTAGGACAGTTTAAATATATAAAAATAAAGAAATATTAATATTAGTAATAAGGAAATGTACATAAATGGTAATTTATCTAATAAAAATAAATAAATTAAATCGATTTTATAATTTTCAAGAACTCCTAACTGTAAGTTTGTAACTCTTTGAAACATCATAGTTGAATTTCTACGATGAATATTAGTTTTCATTACACAATAGGTTCAACATTCTCATCATATAGAGGTCTCATTTAATTGGAAAAAATTCAGAATCTAAAGCAATTGATTCAGTGCATATTCAACAATAATTAGAAATTTCAGTAGCAATGTTCTAAAAAACAATCCAAGCGGACGCCTAGGTGGTGCCTAGACTCTAGGCTCACCGTCTAAGCGGTTCTAAAAAGTGACGATTTCTTCATAGGCGCTTATGTTACAAAGCGGATTCAAGCTGTTTTAGATGGGTCCAAGTTCTAATAATCTGATTTTCAAGAGAAGCTGAACAAAGAAGTCAAAATCAAAGTGAATGAGAAGATGAAAATTTTTAATAAAAAAGAAAATTTCCGAGAAGGCGAAGATGAAGATGTCGTGAATTAAGAAGGCGTATTTTGAAGGATCGAGAAGGTCAAGAATCAAGCCAAGATGAAGGCAAAAAAAACATGGAGGAGATTTTGCATTGAAATTTTTTTGAAATGAATTAAACGGATTTTCAAAATTATTTTCAGTGTCAGAATTTGCAAAATAAATTTAGACGTTAATTACGAATTCCACGAACGGAATTAATTGTATAAATTCAAGACGAATTTTTGGGAAATATTTAAGAAGAAACTGAGTCCAAATGACGTACTGCGTGAAGACCGAGGAATCACAAATCCAGAAGAGGAGGGGACAAAATCTCAGGAAAGAGACTATATAACTCACATTCGAAGTTTTCTATGAAACATTCAAGATCAAACTCGAAAAAACTCAAGAACATTCAAAGATTCAAGCGAAGAGCACGATGAATACTCAAGGAAGAGAAGTTACCGTCGATCATCATCCACCGCCGTAGACACTGTTGCAGTAAGCCGCCGGCGTTGACCCATCGTTGACCGCCGCCGGCGTTGACCCATCGTTGACCGTCGCCGTCGATCACCGTAAAAGGTTTTCCACGAGTTTTACAGCCAACTTTCCAACGCCATTTCTTTAGTTGCATTGTTCCCTACCATCGCCGCCGACTTTATGAGCCATTACAGTTGAATTTCGCCGGTGAAATCAAACTCTGACGAACCTCCACCATATCGCTATCGCCGCTACCACTATCGTGCATGTCTTCCTCTTGCCAAGCTTGTTACGGTAGTGTGTGAGTTGAGTAGCCGCCGCTGAAGTCACCATAGCCGTCGCCGTCACCGTCATCATCGTCGCCACCGGTGAACCATCTCCACACGCCGATTCGTTTAGTTATTTTAACCACCTTGGTTAATCAAATCATATCATAGCTGGTTTGGTTTTGTTCATTGGTTAGCTTGGTTTAATTTAATTAAACCGGTTTACCTTGGTTTGGTTTATTTAAACCCGTTGGTTAACATTGGATTAACCGGTTTAGTTAAACCAACTGGGTTATCTAGCTTACATCGGTTAACCTAAACCATTTGTTTGAGGAGAAATTGGGTTGGTTTAGACCCAATTCAGGAGCCGGTTTGCGGGAGTTGAAAGACAACTTGTTAAAGAAGAAAGGAGACGTGAAGAGGGTTAGAGAAATGATAACTTTAGGAGCAAGTTATTGTTTTCTCGTGAAGTTTTAAGCTCAAGTGTAGCATTTAGAATTCAATAAAGTTATATATCGGATTCAAGAAGGGTTTCATCGTCACCACTCAGTCGCATCAACTACAACATATAGCCAAGTTGAGTGGGTGCATGTTTGATTGCTTATGCATTAGATTAGGATCATGTAGGAACACCCCTCAGTAAAACTTAGAGTCTTTTTAGGATACCTTTAATTTGGAACGTACCGGTGCATGCCGGGATGTAATTAAATTGCATGACTAGTGAAACCTAATAATTAGATAGATTATTAAAAATTGCACCCACTCAGTCACATCAGCCACAACATATAGCCAAGGTGCGTGAGTGCATGTTTGATTGCCAAAACATTAGATTAGGATCATGTAGGAACACCCCTCAGTAAACCTTAGAGTATTTTTAGGATACCCTAAATTTGTAACGCACCGGTGTAGGCCGGGACGTAATTAAATTGCATGACCAGTGAAACCTAATAACCGAATATATTAAGGAAAGATAAATTGCATGTAGATAGGTTATCTGATTTTTGATTGTCGAGGAGTCAGGGTACAATAACCGATCCCGATTGTTTAACCTTAGTTGCCTATTTGTAGTTTTGTTTGTCACTTGGCATCATGCCAGTGAGCTGTTGATTTTTCTCTTGGAATAGACAGTCTCTGTATATATGGTATAAGTCAGATCTGCGCCAAGAGCGTGAAAAAGAGATTCCTCGATTAGTCCAAGTGTCTAGAGGACCCATGTCAGAAATGACTTGGTATGGACTAATTGTTGAACCTGGATCATTGGCTAGAAGAGCTCTGGATGTAAGGTTGGATCAACAGAGTTAAACCACGAGTGGGTCAGTGTTTGAGAATATGGATTGACCAATAGACTCAGGCTGTCATTATAAGGCATGCCCATTGGTATGAGGAGTCTGGCTATCGATTCTATGGAGTTAGGACCGGTTATAAGGCCATGGAGTAGTAGCCAACGTGTCTATGTTAAGATAGATTCGAAGTTAGGCTAGAGAATTGTTTCTTGTGAGAAATGTTTTCAGAAAAGGAGTGGTGAGAACTACTGCCAGGACTCAGACGGTGGGTCTTAGGGGTTCTGGATGGAGTGATATATATCGTGTCTCGATGGGAGAACGGTTCACTCCATGGAGAGAACTATTGTGTCTTGTGGAAAGGACAATAAATTCTCAATGGCTTATGTGGCCGAGTTTGAACTATCATATCTCTTTGTGAGATTGGTAGGCTCCGAGAGACATCGTGTTCAGGAAGAGACATATGTTAGCTGTGTTACGCATGATGTTGTATCATCCTTGCGTAGTATCAGTTATTGCATCTTTCGGAGTATCTTATGTTTTATTTTAGGGAAGTTAGGTCTAGTTTATGGTAGTTTTAGGCATGTATTAGTTTTTTTTTCGCGTTAGAGTAAGAGGGAGCGCAAAGAACTCTGCAAGGTTAACTGTACGTGATAGTGGAGCTGCGATACCGACGTCGAGTGTATTTGGTATGTACGATTGTGTTGCACCATAGAGACCTGGGATCAGCACCCTTGGCTGGTGGCACGAAATATGGATTACAATCAATAGTTCCACCGCTAGTGATTGTATGTAGGGTCACCGCGTATCAAATGACAAAGAACGATGTTGGATGTTCTAATTGTATGTCTCGTGGTTACAATTAGGTGATCGAAGAGGTGACAGTCGTGGTATCGTATGCTCAGGGCCCAGAGTGATAGTGAGATTTTTATTTTGAAAGTAGCTTAGTAGTTTGAGTTGTGGATTACTTGAAGTATGACCCGTAACATGGAAGGTAGTTCCACAATTTCGCGTTAGTTTAGTGTTAATCGTTTCTGTGCCATGAGAGATGTATCGATTAGCAGGGTTAGGGTTGTTCCATATAGGTTATATCATGGGAAAGTAACTTATATCTGAGCATAGTAGTATAGTTGTGCTTCCTTGGATGTTACTTCATGGGGAAGTAATGTTCATCGATGCTTGTTTTTTTTTATTACTTGTTGCTTATGCTATTGATTGTTTATTTTCGGTCTTAAAGTGAGTCCTAGGTGGATCCCGTTCACTGAGTATCTCTCCAGAGTTACTCACCCCTCGTTGTTAAATTTTTCTAGGCAGGTTAACCGTGGGATTAGGAGGCTAGACATACCCAAATTCTTTTGTTTCTTCTTGCTTGCATTTGTTTGTGAAAAATGGTTTGCACGAATCTAAATTTTTTGACTCGTATTTTATAATCGATTCTTCTTCGGAGCTTCACTAACCATTTTTAATGTTTTCTTTGTTTCATATATGTTGTGCTACTTTATATTCGGTTGGCAGATCTCCACTAGTACAAGGTTATGCCGAAATGACACAATTTTGGTCTCCGTAAGGAGGCATAAGGGCTGTTTGATTGCCTTAGGAAGCGTCGGGAGGGTGATTGTGTTTGTGATATTCACTCTTGTCGTCGTGAAATTGGACATCAACTCTTTCAAATATAGCGCACCAAGCTGTTTAGGACCAGAAAACCCGGCTGTCGCCTGTTATTGTTTGATTGGGGGGCGATCGGACAAAGCGGTCATCGGGTGGCCGTCCGAGGACGTTATACAAGCGGTTTTAGAGTGGCTCAACATAATCTTCAACCAATTATCATTTAAATTTAAATTTTTTGTTTGCTGTATTTTTGAAAAAAATATTTCAAATAATTAAATTTATAAGTTTTGACTTCAAAAATTCATGGTCTTCAAAATAAATTTTGTGAGATGTGGTGTGATGCAGACCTGATGGATATTGATAACAAGTCTCGTGAGATAATGAAGTTAACTTATTTTTTATTTTGTTATTTTAATAAATCTGAGTTTTGAATTCAATATTAAGACTAATAATATTTTTATTCTATTATGTATCACATATATCATATGTTATACTATATAAATAATATTTATCATTTTATTTTATGAATATCTAGACTGTCTGAAAGATCGAATTAAATATAGGCGTTAGGTGTTGGACGTTGGTTACTATGTATCTTACTATTTTTATTATTTATGAAAATTAAATACAACTCTTTTTTTCATCTGTTGATTTTATTACGACCTCATTTAAGGGAATCTACAAAATCTGACTGGATCTTTTATGATTAATTTTGGATGATTATGAGGAATTTTAGATGAATCTATGGAACACACTAAAAATCTAGATCATTTGAAATAATTTAGATTACAACTTATGATATTAGAAAGCAAAAAAACAACAACATAACAAAATATTATAAAGGAGAGATCAAGCCGTATTTAATGCGTTTAGTGAAGAGAAAAATGATTGAACATTTATACTTAAACTTTTTCTCTAGTGCCCCGAAGTGAGAAATTCCAATCAAAACTATATCGAAGACCATGATAAGACATGTATTCGTGTATCTGAATCTGAAAATATTGCATCTAATGTTAACAATTGTATGAGTTTTAAAATTCGAATCAAATAAATCTTTAAACTAATCTTGAAATATCATATCGAATGATAGGCTAAGATTCTTGAATCGAAATCAGAAAAAAGCAAAGAAATTGCCTCAATGGACACTGATCTTCAGGACCAAAACAATTCTATCAACTAGTCGAAAACACATAAATTATACTATATAGGAGTAGTTATAGTACATTATCACGAATTCAAAATTGAGCCCAAATCTCTTGCATGCAACCTTAATCAAGGAAACTAAGAATCAAACACGATCCAGAACTTGTCGAAAACCAACCGAGATAAACCATGAAATCTATCTCGAGAACTGAATTTAGGATAAGGAAAAACTAGGATAAGAACCATTGTAGAATCTTAGAACTTCGCAGCCTTAAAAACTAAATCTCTGGACATAAAAAAAGTGGAAATCATTATAGTTCACACTTTTAATTCATCAATATATATGTTTTGATGAAAATTCACAACGTAAGGTAAGGAAAGACTGGATATGAAAGTACCAAAGCTCTAAGATGAGATTCGGAAAGGGTTATGTGAAGGGTAAGGATTTGACATGAGTCTCCCTAATCGCAAAACAGAGCCGCATCGATCCACCATTAGAACAAAGAGTTATTGACCAATGACCCTCTGGCGACTCCCATGGGTCATCCTCAAAACATATAGAAAATATGCTCAGAGGAGATCATCGACTCTTCGGCGACCAGTCCCCTTGAAGCCACCATTGAAAGCGGAGCAAGTGAAACCGCTTCTTGGGAACCTTGGGCCCAGAAAAGATGACGTCCTCGAAGCAGATCGACTCAACCAAAGGTCCTTGCCGACAAATCCCGTCATCACATACCCCACCATTCTCATGATTTGACCAGAAAGCATGACCACCGCCATTTGCCATTGTTGAAACTCGAACCACTCATCTTTACCGCTGTGTATTCCCGAAAAATCGGATACTAGACTGGTCCACTTTTATAACTAATCGAAGGAAGAACAAAAGCCAGATAAATATTGAATATAGTTTAGTTGTAGTTTTTCTTATTTTTACTCGTAAACCAAATTTCAATAGATCGAGACGATTTTTTTTACATCAACTTAAACCTTGTTGATCTATCAGAACAAAGAGCATGTGCCAATAATGTAAAACTACATCCAAGAAATTTAGAATAATGAGATGAAACAGAGTTTGAAAAATGCTTAGGAATAGCATCTGCCAATGTGCTCAAACTCAAGGATAACAAACCTCCATCTTTGTTTCACCTTTGTCACGTAAGTTGCAAGCGCATGCCATTTAGAAGGATCATGTAATGAAATTAGATTTAAATTCATATAGATAGAAAAAAATCAGTTTTCTTTTGTCTCTTATAGTTCAATTTGTTATATCTTTTGTGTTGGAGCGATTTTAATTCAATGTAAATTGGTTAATGGATTGATTGGTTCTCCACCTACCACCCTCAAACGTTACGTTTGCAGACAGCTGCGATTCGAAATGTTTAACAACAATTACGGGAACCGTAATGTTCCATTTTGATTGGTCACGCTATGTTCTTTCACGCTAGTGTTTGTTGTCGTAGGAAGTTGTGGGAAGTTAATTTTTATTCTGAAAAAAGAAACTTTAAAATGAATTTAGAAAACCTTAAAAAATTCAAGAAAATTTTACTTTCTTCTATAAAAAATTTTCATATTTAATTCTTATTTTTAATATAATATATATATATATATATATGTAAAACTATATATATGTTGGAGGAGGGTTCGACATCCCCTTTAAAAGGCCGAACCAGATCACTTTCGTCCCATCTCCGGTAAAACATGTTGTCCAGACCCAGCCAAGAATCGGTGCTTCGACTCGACGACCGAGGAACCAAAACATCGCGTACTCACAACCAAGCAGAACGTGACACATAAGACTATGATCTAGCTCGGACATGTCTCAACGGCCGCGGAAGGACACATCAACTAACGCCAAACGGCCATCGTTGGGTGAACGACACGTCAATCGCGGGTCATTCCCTGAAGGTCAACCACCCCTCTGCCATGAATAGTTGGACAAAAGACACAATGATGACTTATTTACCAACCTAACAATATACTTTTGGCAGAAAGTGGATGAAATGATGATCCTCGAACTAAACAATCACCTGCTACGAGTTTCGTATACGAATCCTTATTCTATAAATAAAGAGGAAAATTCAATGCGAAAGACATACCAATTCACGTTTAAGATTCTGAACAAGAGTCCAAAGAGATATAACTTATATCGTTTTTAACATTTTCTTTGATCTTTCAGTCATTAAGTTTTAGATCTCAGTCTCAAAACTATATCTGATCTTGTAGTCCGAACTATTTACGCTCAAACAATCAACACAAACAAGTATTATTCAAAGGTTCATTTTTTAGTTCCGAACTACATATCTATTTATCTCATCGAAAGAACTATGACCCTAACTTCTGAAATTTGGTCTCGAATTACCTTCTTGAACTTCATGGTTCAATAATGTATATATATCATATAAACAAATATTTCAAACTTCTTAAAAATATCTAAATTGTATAAATAAATAATACCAAAATTCATACATTATATATAAAAATACATACAAAAATTGTTTCGAACCTCCTTGAAATATTTGTTTAACTATTTATTTTAGAAATTATTTTTGGGTTTTTATATTAACTATGTATATTTCATATATAAGATCTTGAGTTCTATAAATTTTATATCAACTATATATGTTTTATATAAAATAACTTGACCACTATAAGATTCGATATACTAGTTGTATAAAACGCTTAAAATCGTAACCATCCGTTTTTAAAAACTCTCGCAGCTGCAACCGTACCAGCTGCCTGTAATCTATCTGAATCCTAATTTAGATTATATATGCGTTAGAACTATTTTTAGAGATTTGTCCGAGATTTGAGATTTTTTTTAATTGTAAGCAGGATTTATTTGTTATATCGCCATTCAAATTTTTTTATTTTTAACTGCAACGAGACTTTTGTTATCATATGCGGTAGAGATCCAGCATTGGTCGTACCGGACCCACCAGTTTGATCTCTGTCCGGCTAGACGTGGAAATTTACAACGAAATTGTTTGTTTTTTTTTCCACGTTTTCGGTTTGGCCAAACTAAAAACTACTTTTGTTGGATATTAGTGTAATTATAAATAACTGATATCGTAATTCGAGTAGATCTATATTCAAACTCAGTATTACATCGAGAAAATTACGAATTATTGCTCCCTGGATCTTTAACGCATTGAGGAAAATCATATCAAATATAAGTTGTCCATGTAGGAAGGTAAAATCATCGTATTGGTTAATCATTCACGTTCATGATCATTTTTTTGTTGTTAAAGATTCACGTTCATGATCATTCGAATCGTATGTGATGTAGTTACCATATCTTTACTCTACGGTATAACTATTGTTGTAACTTGTAATAAACAAATGAAATACCAAATCCAAAATCAATCCATCATCATTGAGCCCAACAATCATTATCTTCTGAAAATATATTTTCTTTAGATCATTATATATTATACTAGGTTTTTACCCTGCGCGGGGTATTATTTTTTATCTTTGATTTTTAAATAGTATATTTTTAGTTATCTTTGATTAGGTTTGGTTATTTCGCGACTCGAATCCCGTTTTATTTATTAAATATTTTCCGTTTTGGATCATTTATTTTATTCAGATGAATAAGAAAAAAAAAAAAAGTATGAGAATCAGTTTCCTAAATAATCTGTTTAATATCTAATACTTTTTTAAATGAATGAAAAATTATCTAAATATTATTCAAAAATTTCCTAAATTTTCTGAAACATTTTGAAATATCCGTCCCAAAATAGAGTCTTATCCGAATTAATGAGAGTTAAGATCTTAATTTTAGTTATCCAGAATTTCACGTTCTCATCCATTTTCCATTATATCATTTTTCGTCCCGTTTCTTTATCGTGAATACTATGAGAAATTTTTTCAATACCGGAATTACCCGTTCCCCTCTCGTTTCCATTACAATATTTTCCTTTCTGTTACCCCAAATAAACATGCCTACTTCTTATAGAATAATATAATATTTGATATATTTAGTGTTGTACTTTTAATGCGTATTTTAGTAAAAAAAAGAAAAAGAATAATAAATTATGTAAATATTTTTGTTATAAATTTTTGGTATATATGCTATCCATAATTTAGGTAAAAAGAATAATATTAACAAATATTGAAAAATCACGTTAGTTGTTATAGTAAACTAATGATTTGGTAACATATACAAATTTTTATTAAATATTGAGATCATAAGTAAGTAGCATATTTTGGAAGTAATGGGCCACGTAAAAAAATATATATTCATAAACTCAATTCTTATTATCTATTGTAATTAGTTTTTGTCAAAATTACCCTTAATGAATATATACCTTTATAATTAATTTCCAATGGCATTACATATAATATAACATATCATAATAAATTTATCTCTATATTTCTACTCCTCAATTAATAGTATTAAGTTAACTCATGACCTCGTAAGTATGAGCTATTGGTATTGTGGAAAGATTTGGGATAGATACATATATTTACAAAGAAAAGCTTGTATTTTTATAAAAGATTTGAATCAAATTGAGAATATTCTTATTATGGTTTTAAGTTCCCCCAGTTGGATTGGGTTTTAGTTTTGAGTGTAGCATTTTACCAATGCATGGATGTTCTAGCTATTTTATAAATCAACTATGTTCAACGATTAACTAATATCAAAATCATGTAAACTTCTTTTTTTATAAACTAGTGGAAAACTCGTATTTCGTGCAAATTTTTTTAATATTAATTAAATATATAAATGAAAAAAATGTCAATGATAACAAAATTTTAAAATTAAATTTATATTTTTAAAAATATTTTATATTCATTAATAAAATACAATCTTAAATTGGATATATAAATATATATATACATATAGGTTTTAATGGTTTATATGAGTGTTCGGAAAATATTGCAATAACAAAGGGTAAGATATAGGTTTTAATGGTTTATATGAGTGTTCGAAAAATATCGCAATAACAAAGGGTAAGAGTGCCTAAATCAACAAAATCGACATGACACTTTGTCATCTTTTGATACATCCAATAGGATGTGTAATACCTTTCGATTCGTGTTTTCGGAGTCTTGCTACTGAATTTTCATTACATCCATCCTTTGTTTCAAATGTTTATTATATTCGTATGCAAACTCTCTATCATAAATGACAAACAACTAATGTTACGTTGAAAGCACAACTACCATTCTTTTATATCAGGCATGCCATTTCAGATATATGTGATGCACAATATATGCTACTTACTTTGTTAGTTATCAAATTCAAGTCACATGAAAGAAAAGAACCGTATAATATAATGTTCATAGCGAAGAATTATCCAGATCAACAACGTAGAACCCGATTTAAGAATATGAGTTTGTTACCTTCTACAACCCCCTCCATACTTTTCATAATAAAGAGAAATATAACTTCTAAGAGATTAAAATCCTATGTTAGAGAAATACTGATACCAATACTTTTCTTTTCTCAAAATTTGAGTTAGATGTCTATTCTTCTAACATGAATCTTTTAATGGAAGTATCGTAACTTATATCAAATCTTAATTCTTTTCACTAGTAATACTCTGAACCATATACACCACTTTACCATCTAAATTAGTAATTTTACTTTCCTCCAAATATTTTAACCGCTCATCCCCAAATTTGCGGAAATATAAAAAATTTTACGTCTTTGTTTGAACGTAACTAATTTAGATCAACTATTTCGCAAATCCCAAAAGTTTATCCTAAATAACAACCAATACATAATTTTTTATCAACTTTTAATTATAAAGATTTAAAACTAATATATATATCCACATAGTTTGTTTGATGTCGATAATTCAAAAACTTAAACTTGTGATTTATAAATACCGAAATATAAAAATATAAGCTATGTAATACTTTAATGTATCATAAGAAGCATAATTTTTTTTTTCATTTTTATGTGTCAACTTCTTTTTTTTGATGTAAAAATATTTTAAGAAGAGAAAAAATTGATTCTAAAAAGTGCATCTATTTTTTAGAACTAATCTTTATTGAAATTTTATTATAAATTTCGAATTTTATTTTAATAATAAAAATTAAATATATTTTCGTATTAATTAATTTTTTAGTGGATTGGACACAAACTCTATATAATGGGTCTAATTGATTTTAGGAGATTAAATAAATAAATAAATGAGATAGATATTGTGTATCAATTTTAAGTGATGAATTGATGATGTGACACCTCTGTTCAAAAAATCGGGTTCGGCGGCCGATTAAACGCCGCAGAGGCGGTGGGCGGCACCAAACCGCCGAGATTAAGGCTGGGCGGGAAAAAAAATCGGACTGCAAAAAAAAACCCTATTTTTTGGTTTTTTGAGCTTAATATCAAAAAATATATGCTAGATTTGTTTGTTTTTTGAATAAAAGAGAAGAAAAACGCAAAAAAATACAAAATCTGGATAAATCATGTCCATTGTGGCCCAGATTTAGGGTTGCAGAGGATGCAAACGAAGATGAAAATGGCAAAATGACAATAATGTCCTTAAATAATTTAAAAAACAAATAGAAAATCCTCTTGGACGGAACAAGCGTCGAACTCAGGCCCATTGGGTTTGGGAATAATACAACTTACCACTAGACCACATGTTATCCTTTATTTAATTTTCCAAAAGTTAATATATATACTAAAAAATATAAAACATATGTAAAAAACCCTATAATTCCGCCCCGCGTAATTTCCGCTTAATCCCCGATTTTCTAATTAGGCGCTAGGTCCAGTCTCACCGCCCGACTAGCGCCTAGCGTTTTTTCGAACCTTGGGTGACACTATAAGAAGAGAAAAAATAATTATATATATATATATATATATATATATATATATATTCACCAAAAAGCCTTTGCTACATTGAATGCCCATTTTTATGATTTTTTTTAAAACCATATGTTAAGAAAATGATAGCAAATGTTACTCCATATGTTTATATAGCATAACCATAGAGGAGAGTTAACGAATTGTGAGTTTCCAAGCGGATAGAGCTAATTATGTTTTGAATAAACTGTCAATAAGTAAAGAAAACCGAAGAAGATGAGTGAAAAGTTCCCATGTCTACGTTTTTTATGGTCTCGACACAAGTGATAAAAAAGTAAATAACGAATTAAAGATTTATGTGTTGTATCAAACTAATCTGAGATGAGGAGAGCTGATAAAGTGGATTAGTCTGAAGTGCAACGATGAGCTATTAGAGAATATTATCCCACATTATAAGTTAGAAATCCATGTAACTTAATATAATATTTGAGTCTAATTAACGTTATCCAACCATATATGACGCGAAATTAGTCATGTATATTTAATATATAGAGATTAATGATCAAAAGAATCATCATCTTGAAGGGTTATAGTATAAGATAATATCTCATATAGAAAATTGAAAACTCATATAACTCAACATAAACAGGTCGTCAATGCCTACGAGAAGCTAAACTTAATCGGGATACTTGCAGCCAAATCTTGTTAACATATGGCAAATCAACCATTTCTTACGCAAAAGAAGGGGTGTTCTCTATATCACATTTTCAATGAATGAGAAAATAGCTTTTATTAGTGTAGTGAGGGGAAAACAAATTCATGGTATCTTCACTTTCTTTTTTTGGATTCAAATTCTTGGTTACTTTTTATTTTAGGTCAACTATAAATTAAAATATGTCTGCTTTTTACCCTTGCCGAAAGGCTGGAGTCAAAAGTTATAAACAAATGGAAGTTGGAAATGGTAAACCAGAAAATAAAGAAAGGGTCAAAGGAGTAATCTTTAATAGTTTAACTTTTAAGAAAGAAACCCACCAAACTCATAACTACCAACTAACATTCATACATGCATATGCACACTTTTATTATCCTATCTTCTACTGTCCAATGACTTTCTTTTAACATGGATTTTTTTCTCATTATCCTGACACTAATTATTATAAAAGTGTATCATATGCTGAGCAAAGTGAATGAAGGAAAATATGAAGCATGACAAATGTCATGTTTTTTATTGCAACCCTTTCAAGTAATTGACGCAATCAAAAGGAAAATGCTAACATATGATCCACAAGCATGAGAGTTAGTTTTTTTTTTAATAAGAATTGATTTTTGGAATGGTTATGTAGTATTGTAATATTATCTCTGGCTTTTTATTGCAAAAATTCTGAGTATATGGTGACTTAATGGTTGGAACCTAGTTTATCTATTTTTTCTAGAATTTCCACGGAGTTTCAATTAATTTGCAATTATATCAGTGACCCAAAATTAGTATTGTACCTGCTTATAAGGTAGTAAAATGGGACCAAAATAATATACCGAACATGTGTCATCACGTACCATCAATATTTATTATTGTTCAAGAAAAATGGTGAGAGGGATAGTTGGTGTCTAAATTTGCATTCTAAGAAGAGTAGTTAAGAAGAGTAGTTCATAGAGATTTTTAGCACAAATCCTTAGAAAAAAAAAATATTGTGAACTCTATATAAACAGTTAAGAAACAAATTCTTAAAATTTCTAAATAAGAACCGGTCCTTATTTTATTTCTTCACTGTTCCGCGACGTAGCGCGCCACGATTGTTCGTTTATTTTTTTTTTCAGCTTTAAAAAAAATTATAAAAAAAAAATTATTAAAAAAAAAATTAAGGACTCTAGGAGAGAGTCCACCAATGGAGTGCTCTAACTCGAATCGGCGAAATTAAGAAAACATAAATTTCAGTGGTGTACGCAGTATGTAGTCGGCTTAGGCAACACGTAATTGATTTTTATCATGAAAAAAAAGTTGTTAGCTTATGGTTGAGTTACAACCCGTTCTCTAAGAGTTTGTTTAGCTAAATTGCTTCCACGTTACAAAATCGTAGAACAATTAAAAAGAAAATCTTCAAAAACGAGGAATAAAAAGTTCATTAATATATCTAACAAGTGTGAAAATATCTGATAAAAGTGTGTCAGTGATCAATTTTATGAGAAGTTGAGAGTCGAAGAAAACTTGAAACTCCTTTAGATCTTCATGAATAGCCTATTTCAAAGCTTCTCTAGCTGCTTTTGTTTCAGAACAGAGAACTGATGCAGTCCACGCCTCCAAAGTAGCACTCTGACTTATCTTCTCATCGGTAGCAGTTCTGAAAATCCACCCCATGCTGCAATCTAGAGTGGAGCTTGAACAAGTTGCATTTACATAGCAAGACGGATTTGTGGCTTAAATAGGTACCTCAGCTGCACTAATCATGGAGTGTAGTTGTGCGCTTCAAGATGATCAAAGACGCTTGCCATGCCTTTGTATCCACTAACGATTTTTAAATCACATCAAGTAGAGTGAATCATTTCTCCATTAAATAAGGTGATTCGGATCATCAAGATATGCCAAATAATCCAGGAAAATAGATTTATAGAGAATCATGTTCATGGGTGAGGTTTAAAGGTCTTCCATGCCGATAGAAACTATTTCATCGATAGGTTTCTTGTGACGGAAGTCATCACTGGGAGAGTTGTTTCCCACACCTCCTTTTCAAAGGGAAATACATGCTTAGGTGTTTTGGTTTGATGCCAACACTTACACGAGGTATCCAAGTGAACTTCTATGTTGGGATCTCACCCGTATACTGTAATCTTCCAAATAAGATTTTTGATCTGTGTTTATTATCCATATGCTTGTCAACTAGTAAAAGTCTTCATGCTCTTGTCATATATTTCTAGCAACCAATAACCCATATATATCTTGATCACGTTATATTTGATCCTTGTTTAAACGGTAGCCAGATGAATTAGTTTTCTACTCGTCTTGAATTGAGGGATATAAGACTAATCTTTTCCTCATATATTAAGGTATTACACGTCTTATCAAGTTCCAACCCAGACATTGTAATCTCTGATGAAGGAAGACACATTAACTAGTGCAAACTCGGGTGAGTGATGACTATAAGGTCTCTCAGGTGTCGTGAGAATTAACCAAGGTTGTCCTAAAAAATTACTTCTCACCATACCAATTCTTCATCCTAAGCCTTACTTAAGAACTTCACATCCAACAATAACGCTTCTCTAACAGTGCGAATGATTTCAAGTAATAGGACCTCCATAAAACAGAATGGTGGCTATATTTACCTAGCATGAACCTAGTGAAATGGGTGTTGGGATGCGAGATGAGGTGTCACCTTAAATTTCTAAGCAATGCATCATTGAAAGCTGAAGTATCTCGAAAGCCTATTCCCTGCCCCCAATACTCATGTGTCTCGTCAATTTTTTCCATGGTATCCAGCAAATTTTTTGGTTCACTGGTTTATCGTTCCAAAAGAAACATGTGAGGATGAATTGGATCTGCTTACAAAGGTAGAGACGTGTTTTGGTTCTAATTCAATAGTGGTTATTTAAGCGTTTTTCTTTTCTGCATTGAAAATTTTAATTGATCAATTATAATGAGTTACAAGTTTCAATTCAACATAACGTTTTGGTTTATTCTCACTTTCTAGTATTCATAGTTCTCAGCGTCCAGTACGATTTGCTATGGTTCAATCACATCTCTAGCCTTTTCCATAACAAATTGTCAAATAATGTAGGATCAACACATTTTTCCAATATACACAAGTGAATGACTTTGATACCAATTGAAAATGTATAATGTGTACGATATTGTACAATTACAGTATGTGGCTCGAAGATTCTTCAAAACACGATATATATTAGAAAAACATTAGATGTACTTACAAGTCCCACCTAATCAATTTCACGCAAACTCAATTCATGTCTTACTTGTTATAACCTTGACATTCTAAACTTTCATAACTCTCTTTTCTGTATGTTTCTCACAAAGAAAAAAAAAAGCCCCTAATTCTAGAATTTTCAAAAACATAACCTAATAGATGTTATAGCTCACATATAAATACTACTCAGATACAATCTAAAATTTCGTATCACTAAAATTTAGTATCATTGAGTATTACTTCTTTTCAGATCTTCACTTCAAATTACCCAACATGGCATAAAGTCTCCACGTCATTCCTAAATGGTTAGCGCTGTTTTCAATTTCGTGATTCTTTAGATTCGATACTTCAAGACATGTTCTTAGCAGTCATTGAGTGGTACAGACTTCAAAACATCTCGTCGCGTTTTTGAATTTTAGGATTACTAGACCTCCTTGAGGCATTGGGCCTGATGGATTTTTTTTGAGCCGAGAGTCTATCCGACATCAGCATAGTCATTGATTTGAGATTATGGACATTAGGTACTAGATTGTTATTTGTTCAGAGCATCTCTCTCTTGAACATCGTTTATTATATTATTAAGGGACATGACATTGCAACCCATGAGCCACGAATGTGAGATCTTCTTAATGCATTGGTGGTTCTGACATTCACCAAACCCATCATCGGTACTACTTTATGCCACGTGTCATACCTCTAATGTCTGGTCAAATGTTGCATCTGCGTTTGTTTCGGAGTCTTGGATTATCCTGTTCATGTAGGACAGTGTGACAAAGTCCATGCTCTTTTTACAAATTTTTAAAATAATTAAACTATGGTTATTTAATTCTTTCGAGTTCTTTGAATTAATTATATGGATCGCGTTAGTTGGTTTACGTCATACCAAGTTTGACACGTAATTAAGAAAAAAAAGAAAGTCATGTGGATAATGTTACAAAAGCTTTGAATTTTTTTATTAGGACTGAGATCTGCACAATCAGCAATTGTTAGAGTTTAGTAGCTCATTTTCATTGTCAATAATATTTTTAGATCTACCAAAAATAATAATAATATTTTTAGAACATATATCTAGTTACGTGTAAGCTTTTAGCACACCTAGCTACTACACTAATAGTCCAATGATTAGGCTAATTAATATTAAACCGACGATCATTGTAAAATTATCCATTTGAATTTTGATCTTCAGAAAAACTCACTCACAAGTGAATATCGAATACTGGGATATGTGACTGGTATGTACATATGACAAAACAATATAATAATTTAAAGTTATGTAAGAAATGAGTTTTTCCCAAAAGAAAAAAAAAGGTTAAATGGAGCAATGAAAAAAGAGAGGGTGACGTGGTGGTGACTGGAAGAGCCATAGTGTGGCGCCTAGTTAGCGTCGTGTCGTTTCATCGTCAGCTCCACATGTCAACTTAATGCTGGTCAAACGTAATCAATGGACATTATTTGTTATAACTTTGTTTAATGCACTTGTCTTTCTATTATGTATTGTCTGCTAAACTAAGAACACAAAGGGGGAAAAAAGCTGGGTTTCCGAAGAATAGAAGTGTGGTGTCAAATGGTGAAAAACTCAAGAGTATTTTTTTTAAGTCTGGACAGTATAACTATAATCTACAAAGGGGTTTACAATTAAAGCTGGAACAAAAGCCCCATATAAGTCAGATCAACTAACTAACACCCTATACAAAAGATTGGCTAAGCCATTTAAAATTAACCAAGTCAGCCACATTAGAATTAGGTAGCAATACTATCACCAATTTTCTATCACAGTTCAGCAAATCCAAACCTACAAAAAATAAGAAAACAATACCTTACAATATTTAACCTACAAAGATAGTGATTCTCTCACTATCAACTAAAAGAACTAGCCATCAAAGAGAACACGAAACCACATAAAATTAACGGAAATCTCTTTGTATATCACTTTACGTAATACGATGGACATCTCTATTGGTCTCTTTTACTGCCAACTTCAGTTTTCAATTCAAGATGTATCTTAGAGCAGGTACAATTTTCTTAACCTGGAAAGAGAATGATGGCCATGTCTTTGGCCTTAACATAAAGCCAACCTAGATAGGATTGTGAAAGTTAAAAATCACCGGAAAACCCTATGAAAGACCATACTTTATGTTGCCCAAATGGTTACCACAAGGTGATCATCTAGAGGGGAGTCTATCAAGTTGACGAATCTTCTGCTAAGAAGAATGACCTTTCCTTGTAAGTCACGAAACACCCATGAAGTCCCACAAGCCTTCTCTTTCCCTGATTATACCGTGCCTACATTACACTTCATGCAAAGCTCCGAAGGCAGCACACCTTTTGGGCTCCAACTACTCATCTACCCTACCCTAAATCCGGTTCTATAGTTGAGCCTCTTACCACAGAGAAGCTTCTTCTACACTTGTGGACACTAATTGAACTGGAAGCAGAGTCTTAGCTTCATATAAGATTTTGTTCCTGCTTTTTTAAAAAAAAAATACTATACCCATGGAAAAGCCTTCTTGATATCCTCTGCCACAACGATGTTCTTAGTAATATCCATCAGTTGGGATATGTTTGCATAAATAGAGCCATTCTCAAACCTGAAATGAGGTGATGAGAAATTTAAAAGAATCTGGCATGTCTAAAGTAAGAACAGAAGAACAAGCCATGAGGAACAAAAAATGATTTATAGTCTCTTTTTCTTCTTCCACTACACCAAAACAAGATTTTTGCTACTGATTGTCGCTACTGTTTTGAGAGAACTAAGAGCACCTCCATTGGAGGTCCTTAGAAGGGGTTCTTAAAAAAAAAAAAAAATTGTGGATCCCACGTGAACAGTTAAGAAACAGGTTCTTAAAATCCTTAAATAAGAACCGGTCCTTACACTGTTCATGCGACGTGGCGCGCCACGATTGGTCCATTATTTATTTTTTATTCTTTTTGCAGTCGAAAATTATGGATCCCACTTAAAAAAATAATAAAAGATGTTAAGAACCCCTTTTTAAAAAACCTCCAATGGAGGTGTTCTAAAAAACTCTTTGTAATTGTCTCCATTTAACCCTTTGATTTCTTTTGTCTCTGTTTAACCCATTGTCAATTATAATGGTTTTATTAATGGAACCTTTTAAACAAACTCAAATATAAAAGAAAGTTAAGTCAAGCAAAACTGCATACAAGAAAGGAAGAAGCCTAAAAGAACCTAAATTAGATGGTTTGATTGATATTCCCAAACTTTTGTCAATGGTTTATTGGTTACAATTAGTTGCACGCATTTCATCATAATCACTAAATCTGTTTCATAATATCTGACATCAAGAAGCACTGTTAATGTTTCCAATCTCTGACTTGAAATCCAACAGCTCAAAATTAACTTTTATCTCTTCAAGGTTAGAGGTTAGAGGTTACATCAAAATCAATATTTATTGTATTAGAGAATAAGATAATGTATACTAAATCATAAGATTTGGTCATAAGAAAAAGAGACATATATTTATTGTATTAGAGAATAAGATCATATACACTAAGTCATAAGATTTGGTCATAAGGTTTGGCATGTAGATGATGTATCAAGAAATTTTATATAGCAATCAAGACCAAATAAAAAAAATTTCTTCTCTAGAATCACTATCAACCAAAAAACCGGAAACCGGTGACCCATGTTTCATCAAACCCGGTAGGACCATATTGACCCACCAAGTTAGGAAAAACCTTTTACTAGTATTTCAAAATCTTTTTCTAGAAAGAGGAAATATGGAAGGTATGCATTTGTCACAATTAAATTTTAAAAACTTGGTCTCTTTAACATTTGATTCGTAGTGGAAATTGTTGATTAGCTTCAAAAATGGTTTTGTTAACAAGAAACTACTTGTTCGGGAAGAAAAAAAAACAATTTACTTATGAGTCTTTAAGTGCTCCTACTTGACCAAAAGGTGATTGCAATAGCTCCTAATCAGTAGGCTTTTATCGTTAGTGTTAAAATTAACCCCTAAACCGTAAACCCTAAACCGGCCGAAAGCCAAGGAAAATTATTTCAGGAGAATATATAGAGACAGAACCTACTTTTTTACAACAAGAAATTGGTGATCATGTTATGCTGACTACTACTTATGACAAATTTCAGTGTAACTTATCTGATTATGATAAAAACGATGCATAAGATGTTGCACCCTACTACTTATGTCAAGATCAAATAAGGTAAAAGACGAAAAAATAAACTTATTTAATGTTTCGCCATCTTATTCAAGGTTAATTATGAAAACATCAGCATAATTTTGTGTATTATAATGTTATTTAAGGTTAATTAGAAAAAAAAAAAAATTTACTTAATGTTTCACCTTGTTATTTAAGATTAAGTGTGAATAAACAAACATAATTTTGTGTATTATAATGTTATTTAAGGTTAATTATGAAAAATCTAAATTTAATTTTGTGTATTATAATGTTATTTAAGGTTAATTAGAAAAAAATTAAACTTATTTAATGTTTCACCTTGTTATGTAAGGTTAAGTATGAAAAAGTAAACATTATTTTGTGCATTATAATGTTATTTATGAAAAATTTAAACTTAATTTTGTGTATTATAATTTTATTTAAGGTTAATTATAAATAAATGAAATATTTTTTACTTTTAAATACATATTGATTACTAACTGATTGAGACAAAAATAACAAAAATTTTGGTTGAATTCACCTGGGAAAATAACCCTCCAAAATTTTTGTCCCAAATTTTGGCTCCTAAACCATTACTTGGCTCATATTTGGTTCTCTAACACTTAGAGAAAATCACAAAATCCCTTTGCTCTTCTTTTTCATCTTCACCGTGTTCTGCATGCGATTTGAAACCCTAAATTTCCCAAAATCAAGGCAGAAAATTGATTATCTACTTATTCTTCATCGATTCTCTGTCTCTCTCACCCTCCGATCCTTACATTCATTTTTCTCCCCAAAAAAAAACCCTACTACACTCTCCTATTCCTCGATTTTCTTGATATTTTCATATTATGCATCGTTTAGGTTTGCATTAGAGTAGGATTACATTGCATATTCGGCTAGTTTTGTTACATTTGTCATGGATTTCATTGAATTTAAGTTCTAGGTGTTGCATTAGATCCTAGGAGAGTCTTTTAGTGCATTTGGATGTTTATTAGGTGCATTGGAGCAAAGGAATGAGGCATGGATGCAAAAGAGAAGATAGAATCCATCCGGAGCCTCTCAAAGATCCGATCAGACGGAGGGTTTCCATGCCTACTCAGCCTTGGTGTCCTTCATGAGAGTTGTAGCCAGAGGAGTCCTATAACTATAGGAATTGGATTGACGTCGATCAGACATGTGGTTCAAGAGATATGACTGATTTGCTGGAGAGTATCTGTCTTGCCGAGAGAAAATGACACCTCCCAAAAACCTAGCAAAAAAAGCCTTCCGATCAGATTCAGCCTTCAAGTTCTTCATAGAAGTTGTAGAGGATGGATTTATCTTTCTTCACAAGCTGGAATCAGGTCATTTGGACTTATATTTTGGTAGATATCGCATTTTTACCACAGCGGTCTGACTTAGACCGCTGCATGCCCGCTGCGAAATTCTGAGCAAGATCTTGGACAACATGCAGCGGTCAAAAGGTGACCGCTGCAACTCTTGACGGACACAAAAATGCCCAGTCAATACCCGGTTTGTCCCGGGTTGACCCGCTTCACCCCCCTTTGCTATATATACTTGCAAAACCTATTTTTAATATAAGTCTTCTTCTTCTAAGAGCTGGGCACGACCCAAACTCTCTCTTTTGAGAGATTTTGATGGTTCTTCATAAAAAATACCACTCTAGAGAAGATTTCTTCACTATATCTTTTATTTATGCAATTTCCTTATCTTTATATCCTTTCCTCTTTGTTCTTCATGTTTAGATTAGGGTTCTAGTTGGGTATTTGATTTGGCTTGATTGATGATGATTTGATGGTTAATTAGTGTTGCCCATGTTCTTAATCCTTGTTATCCTATCTTATTTAGGGTTCTTAATGCTATATTAGGCTTGAGAAAGTTAATCTAGAGCTAATGGTATTTCATGAACACCAAGTGTTTGATCAAATGCCTAGATGAACTAAATATGAGAATTACACATCTTAGCCCATGAGAATGTTTGTCTAAGTTGTAATTTGGTTATTGAAACTTGTTATTAATGCTAGTTAGTTGCTTAATTGTAAATGGGAGACCAATGATTGGGTGATTAACATGAGGTTAATTGCATGAGAATGAATTGACCATTGCTTGAGTATTTTAGACCTAAGATGAGCATGGATTGTGTGTATTGGTATTGCTTGTTGATTGTCTTGATGGTTAGATGATGATGATTAAGATTCGAAATCTTATTTGATCCTTTATTTAGGTTTTGATCTCTAAAGCTTGACTTGACATGATGAACCAAGGTTTAGTGCTACATCTAGAGTAGGTAGTTCTACTTGGGTTGACAAAACGAGCTAGGCTACACCTTAGGATTTTTGGTTCCATCCCATGCATTAGGGATGGATGCGAGTAGGCGATGATAGTGCTAGGATTAAGTTCAACCATCCGAGTCTCGATCATAAGCATCTCACGGCCGAGAGGTGTCTAGTGAGATGCTTGAACCAAACCTTTTGTGAGCTCTCATTCCTAGCCTAAGGGATTAGTTGTCTAGGGTGATTGTGAACTCAATTGGAATTGGAGTTCATCTAATCACAAATGAGAGTTTGCTCTTGATTTGGTGATCGATAAAATGATTAGTTGCGCGGGAGCGAACTAGTCTAGATTGTGAATTCCATGTTCTAGGATGGCGTTTAATACAATCAAAATCGTCGTCATTTAGTTGTTAACCACTTCTTGATAGCTAGTTAAATATCCGACATATCTATCTTTAGTTTTCTTTAATACTTTTAGCTTCCTTAGTTATAAAACTAAAAAACCATTGCTCTACATTAAGAAGGATCCTGCATTCCTAGTGCATTGATCTCACACCTCCCCTTTGTGCTACAACTTACAAGGGGAATTGATGATCCTAAAAACCCATTCATCATGTCTCCCGAAAACCCTAATTCCTCGTCTTCTATTGCGATGGGTGAAAAAAGGAAGTGAAATCTAGTCAAGCGTCGAGAGTAAGAACGCCGGCCAATCTACCCACTCGGTATGATTTTTCTCCGAAACCGACATCCAAAACTGTCCCGTCAGTTCTCCTCGAAAACGATCATCAACCTTCTGTGAAAGATTACCTTCCACCGAGCCAGCTGTTTCAGAGCTCCACGGCTCCACCTTCTGGAGCATTTTGTTCATCTGAAGCTCAATCGCGTGCATCATCTGAAAATCCAGCCATTCTACCGAGTCCATATTCTGCTGCATCTCCAACGGCTCTAACTCGAGCACCTGCATCGTCTGTGAATTGAGCAGCTCCAACGCGTTAATCGAGTCAAAAAATATCCATCTGCAGAAACCCTAGTTCAACCATCTCATTCGTCTCCACATCGACCAAGTCAATCTCCTCGCAGTTCTCAAGCCCAAAATTCACGCACTACAGTTGAAGAAGAAGATGAATATTTATCTGATGTCGTTCCTCCGACTGAACCTAATCTCTCCGAAGATCAGATGCAGGCTCTTAACTCGCTGCTACTTGTGCCACAGCCGAAGAAGATCACTAACCTTGATCCCGACCTCCTCGAGCCTAATTCAACATGGTAATTTCTTGCATTCTTTGTCTCTGCTTTTGGTTATTGCGTCATGATATGATTTTCCTTGGTTTGGATGTGATTTTTCTTGGTTTGAGATGCTTGTTTACATAGTTTTCTGAGATGATAGCTTATGTCGTGTGTTCCTTAATGTTTTTGTATATTTGTGTTATGTATTACTTTTATTAGAGCTTAATCTTGTTACTTTTCTAGCTTATGTCATCTGTTTATTTCATCTGAGCTCTTCATTGTTAATTGAACTAATCATTTTTCTGTTTCTGAAGGTTTGGTTTTGACGGATCTTCACTCACCCAGCAGATTAGAAAGTGTTTCAACTATAAATTTGATGGCCCCTACTACAATTTCTCATGTGTGCCTAGGGAAAGAGTCGAATGATGGTTTGTTGAATTCGCGGTAACATTCTCTCCGATTTAACACCTTACTTATCCGTCATACTTGTATGTGCTTTATAACGACTAACATGAATCTTTCTTTGTTGTTTTAAAGGAAAATCAAAGATGGGATACATCTATAACAGGTTTGGTTCAAGAGCATTTCGAGTCCATACTTCAATTGCGCTTGAAAGACATGGTGAGCACTATAAGAAGTAATGACGAGGAACCTAAATGGATCGATGATACGCTCTGGGTAAAAATGAAAGCACATTGGAGCACTAAAGTACAAATAACAAAGAGCGCAACGACCTCAACAGCTCGGATGTCTGAACGTAAAGGTCTCGATCCTCACAAACACGCCTCTAGACAGAAGTCTTACCGAAAAATCGAACAAGAAATGGTAAGTCACTTGAAACTTTAATTTTGCTTCAATCTGTGATAAATGGTTTTATTTTTTTAAAGCTTCTCAAGTTGACTAAGTTGGTTTAAATATGTTGATTGAGTGTTGCTTTCAGGCTTTGATTTAATAATTAGCCTTGATTTGTATTTACATTTACTCTTTGTTTTCTCATTTACTAATTCACCTTATCATTTTTCCATTTCAGGTTGCCAAATTGGGCAGACCAGTGAGTTTCAGTGAGGTGTTCATCAAGACTAATACTAAGAAAGATGAAACATTTGCCTATAAAAAAGCGGAGCAAGTTGTTGAGATCTATATGCAGAAAAAGCAAGAGAAGTTGTCTAACCTTGAATCTGAAACCACAAAGATTTCTGATGGTCATCATCCAGTACTATCCTTAGAAGAGGATAACGAGCTCTTTATTCAAGTGAAGTGCTTCGTTTATGTTGTTATGTTTTGGATTGTGATTGATTATAGTGTTTGAGATTAATTTTCTTTCTTTTTCTTTTTGTAGTCTATGTTCATTGGAAGCCTCAAGAATCTGCTCAGGAGAAAGGGAAAACCCTCGGAAACCTCATTTTGATTCATGTAGATGCAACAACAGCTTCAAGAGGCTCAACAGAAATTGGAGGAACAAGCTGCTCATACCGCATAACAAGATGCAGAGAATGCTTGACTTGCATCTGCTCTACAGGCCCAGACCGCCGAGCTTGCGATTGTAAACAAGTTCTTGCAAACCAACGACCGATTCCGAGCATTCCTTGCCCAACTAACTGAATCCGATGGTCCATCCTCTCCATTGGTTTAGGTCACTTGTTTCTCTCTTCTTTAGGTCACTTAAAACTTGAAACTTATGTCAATTTTTGAAAATGGAAAGAAATCCTTCTCAGTTGGAATTGTCTTTCCATTTTGTTTACAACTCAAAAGCTATGTTACTTTTGTTGCTTGAAATTTTATTTTGGTGTATGGTGAATTCGTATTTTGGTGTATGGTGTATTGATCTTATTGTATTGTTTTGCTTCAATTTTTTTTACAAAGTTTATATTAAATCGACAACTTAATTAGTGGCTAAACAAAATTAGAAATTTGATAATCTAGTAGTATGTATTCAGTAGCAACTTAGTAGCAAAAAAAATTAAGAAAACAGTCGGCAATCGGTCGTAAAAATTGGCAAACATGAAAAATTGATTCTAAGATCAGTCGTAAATTAGTAGCCGAAATAGTAGCCAAAATAGTAGGTAATCTGTCGCAAATCAGCCGTTATATTTTACGACTGAATAGTGACTACTGATGTAGTAGTAAGATTCAGTCACTATTCAATCACTAATCAGTCGTAATATTTTACGATTGAATGCGTCTATGGTTGTCGTAGCAAAGTTCAGTCACTATTCCGTCATAAAATTTTGCTAGGTGACCGCATAAAATCAGTCGTAAACAAGTAGCAATTTTACGACTGATTTTTTTTTTTTGTGACTAAACCTTTACCTACAACATATATCAATCGATAATCAGTCGTAACAGGGTGTTTCACTACTGATTTTCGACTGTTTTTGCAATAGTAAAAAACAATGTTTTCTTGTATTGTTCACATATTTGACATCTCCCATCAAAATTCATTCCTCTTTCTAACAGTTATTATTAGCCATTGGCACTACTCCACTTAGCACTTTCTATAGAAAAGATCTCACCTAAAGGATGTTTCTTAGCTTCTACACCTTGGACTTTAGATCATTAAGAGAAGGACGAAAATTGGCATTTATGGGTATCTCTTTGTTGGCCTCTTCAAAATCAAACCAATACGCATTGTTGATAGTGAATCCTCCTCTCTTAGAAAGGTTCCAAATCCAAAAGTCCTCTGAAGAGACCACTGAATTTACCTTTTATGGTCCTTCTTATATCATCATGGAAGAAGAGCTCTTTCAGTGTAGATAAATTCTAGCACATTTTTTAGAGGTCTATAATCCTTGAATCTGATATTTAAATCAAAGAAAAAATGTTTTCTCTAGGGAGCCCTAGTCACTCCTTCTTCAATTTCCAACCTTGGATCTCTCCAAACTTTGATAGACGGGACATACCCTAATCTCTTTGAGCCTCCATCTCGTACAAGGTCTCTTTCTACAAGAATATTGGTCCATCTAAAGGATGGTCGAGAACCAGCATAGGCATTTAGGAAATGCTCATTCGGGTAATATATGATTTTATAAACTTGATCAAAGAGGCTTTGTAAGCATTCTCCAAGCCTGCTTCCCAATTAGGGCCAAGTTGAAACACTCCAAAATTGAATCCCATCTCATCTTGGTCTTAACTGACCACATCTCATCAAATGAATCTTCTTCTTATGCTCAAATGCACTCGACCAGAAATGAGTCATCGCCGAAGTGAGGTGCTGACAATTTATTTTAGGAGTGTAAAACAACTCATGTCATGAATATGTAGAGATAATACCACTGATTAGAAGAAAAAAAACTTTTTCCCACCTTTTGAAAGGATCATTACAAACCAACCTAATAGATTATCTTGGACTTTATTTTTCAAATAGTTAGAAATATCTGCCTTAGATTTATCAAATATTTATGGAAGTCAAAGGTACTGCCTTATCCTCCTTCATTCATGATTTGAATGTTTTTTTGAATATAACCCTTTGATTTCCTCTGGCACCTTGCTTCCAAAGGGTATAAAAGACTTCTTAGGGTTTACCTGTTGACATGTCATGCCCAAACCTCAGTATAATAATCTTCAATACCTTTATTTGCCTCACTAGCTTTGTGGATAAAAATATTATCATATGCAAAAAGGAGGTGGTGAATATCAAGCCCATCCACCGAGATCTTAATTCCATAGATAGAGCATCTAACTTCAACTTGATTTAGGAGATGAATGAGGCCTTTTGTGTATAGTACAAAGAGGAAAGGAAAAGAAAAGATGATCTCCCTGCCTAAGACCACTCTGAGGGGTGATCAATGGTCATTGATGATCACTGAGAAGGTACTTGGTGAAACACATACCATCACCCAATCGACCCAGACCTGATGGAAGTCCAATGTTTGAAGAATTGTTTTGAGATAAATCCTTGAGAAAATAAACTTTTTGAAAATAAAGGGTAATCAGATGATTGTTCCTCCTCCAAAGCCCTCTCCACTTGAGCTTTTTTATTTCCAGAGTTAACCACATTTTCCTTTTTCCAATGACGGAGAGATTTCTACAAACTCTCAATTTACCAGACACACTTTGGTGAGAACAACTGTCTTTTCCTTGCCAAGCTTTCCCAATCATTGTTTTCACTACATGTTTTTTTAGGAATCTCCTTTCAAACCTAAATTTTCCTTTATAGATGTCTTGAGAAGAAATAAGGTAAACTATGACGGGCCTATGATTCAAACTTCTTTTAGTTAGGAAGGCTTGACTAGAGACATAAAAGTAGGACAATATGTCCTTCTTACTAAATCATCTATCCAACTTGTATTATACCCATTTATTTTTGTGTAGCCTCCCCAAGTAAAGTTATTACAAGTGTTTGGGAGATCAAACAAATTACAAGATTCCAACATGTCAGAGAAGGGTTGGAATGATGACTCCCGCACCCCCACCCCCTAATATTTTACCCTTTAGGATGTTAATATTGAAGTCTCCTATCATGCACCATATATCCTTTGTAGATAATCCTATCCTTATCAGTCTTTCTCAAATAGCTTGCTTTCATGTAGCTCATGGGTAAGCATAAACTTGTTTCACCCATTTGAACATAGAAGTCTTTTAACGAAAGTTATGTTTTTGTTAATTTTTCTGTCAAATTTTATGGGGTCGGGAATATAGAAGCCATTTGGGGGGGGGGGGGGGTTAGTTCAACAAACTAACCATGTTGAGAGTTTATTTTGGGAGTAAAAAAAAAACGTCGATGTTTAAAGTAGAAGTGACTGCTATTTTGGAGGGCTTTTTGTAGGATTTTTTCATGAACTATATGTTGAAAGAATAAGTCGTATGTAACATTCCAACAGCTACCGTTCGTGGACCTCACGTTCTCTTGTGGCTTGTGGGATTATTCTCATCCGACGGCTAATATTCTACTTAGAGAAGTTCAAAAATTTGATGATTTACAAAAATGAGTAACAGTGGAATGTTATTTAGCAAATAAGTCTTTTTCTATAATTAAATTAAAAAAAAAAAGAAAAAGAAAAATATTGGAGAATATACTTTAGCTTCTTCACTTTGTACATGACGTAAGGGAATCAAACTCGTCATTTGCATCTTTCCATGTGTTAGTGAAAGTGATTTGTCTCATTAAAGAGAACCTAGAAATTCCTGATATTCTAACAGTATCAGTATGGTTGATACTGGGCTACTTGATACCATCACCGAGTAAATAAGTAGGGTGGTTAAAAGAGTATAAGAAATTGTGATTTTGTTTTCTTTCTAAGCGATATATTTATTCGAATTTGATTTTTCATCATGATAAAAGTAAAAGATATAGAATTTGATTTTTCATCATAATTTTTTTTTTTTTCTTAATATACAAAAGGCGTTATTAGACTAAAATCTTAAAATTTGAATAAGATGTGGTAGATATTCTCATTTTTGTGGAATTGTCTGTTTCAAAATATTAATCTTATCCTATAAAAAAATGACAACGACTTCAAAGATGAAAAATGAAAATGTTGGTTATAAAAATTGAAAATGACTTCAAAGATGAACAATCTATATAAAGGGAGAAAGTAAGAGGGCATTTTTAACTTTGTAATGTATAAAGTAAATGAAAAATTATATATATATATATTAATCGAATCATAACAATTTATCTTATCCATAAATATATTTGAAAATATCCAAATGTACAAGTATAGGTGGTACAAATCATTGAGATAAATTATAGTCTTTTAATTATAATTTCTTTGTGTTTCATAATAATTCTTGGTCTAGAATAAACTTTTGACAATATCTACAAAGATTTGAATAGTCTATATCAACAGAAAGTATATCTGTTTTCAAAATTATACATATATATATATATATTATGAATCTAATGTTAATTACATCAAAAAAAAAAACGTCTTTACAACACATTCAATAATCTTTTTAGAAAAAGAAAATAGACAACTATTCTTCCTTATAACAAACCAAACTCTTAACCCGTCCTCATAACATTTAATTTTTTTTCTTTATATTGAGCTCAATTTGTTACGCATAGTCTTATCAATCATCTTGGGTAGATTTAAAATGTCCTCGATTGTTCACCATGCCTTTTACAATTTAGTTCATTCTATTTATTATTATTCAAATCAAAATAATATTTATTCAATAAAGAAAACTATCCACACTAAATAAAATATGTATATACATATTTTTCTTGGACCTCTACTAAATATTTAATTTTTTTAATACTAAATATTTAGTTACTAATGGAAATATATAGATAAATAATTGATAAATACCAAGTAATTTTTTTTTTTTAAATTACTAGAAAGTTCTGAGACGAACATACATCCCAAAAATACTAAGTAATTCATTTTATTAAATACCAAATAATTCATACATCACATCAATAGTTACAAAATAAATTATTCAGAACTCTCAAGTTGTACCAATAGTTACAAAATAAATTATCTGAATTCACCTTAATTAAGAAAATGGATAAAATTGTTTATCAAAAAAAATGGATAAAACGATTCTTCAATATTTTTGGCTTTAACAGAAATAATTTTAAATATTGAATAATTATTAATTAAATTAACAGTTTGCTTATTATACATGTGAATAAATAATATTTCTCTTATATTAAAAAATAATAACTAAGCTGTGATGAATAAACTCGATGAAATGGAAAAATGTGGTTACAATGTAAACCCAAAAAAAAAGGTTTACAAGAGATTAGAGAGGAACCAAAGTGAATGTCGGAAGGTACAGAAAGGAGGTTGGTCCGTTGATGTCGGCTACTAACGGTCGGGCCACGTCATCTACACGTAAGAGCCTTGTGAGTCCCACTTCTATTGACCTACTGACAGTTGACCGTTTAATTGTACAAAACCGGCCCCACTATTTCTAAATCTTTGCCGACAACTACCCTTTCCTTCCCTTCATTTACTTCAATTTTTGCAATTTAATTATTAGTATTAGTAAAAAATTCAACAATGCCAATAAGTTTTCGTTTTTCAAAAAAATATGTACCAGTTACCATAAAAAATAAAATAAAAACTACAAACACGTAAAAAAAAACTGTAAGGATAGATAATTTAATTATTTGGATTTGAGTTTAGATTTAGTTTTTAGGCTTTAGTCTTTAGGGGTTTAGTTTTGAGGGTTTAAAATTTTATTTTAGTTTTGTTGTATTTTTTTTTTTTAATCTATGGGTAGATCCCAAACCACCACAGTCTAGACTAATTTCCTGGGTCCAGTCAGACTGTATGCCACCACAATAGTTTTGTTGTATTTTTGGAAGAAGTTTTTTAGTGATATCTTTGGAGAAAAAACTAGTGATGGAATTCTCGAGATAAAAACTTCTTTTTATGCTATTTTTTTTTTATATATAAAAAAAAAAACTACAAAGCCATGTACAATATATTAAAATAAAATAGATTCTCAAGGTTTTTTTTTTTGAAAGACTCTCGAGGCTTAATGTATTTAAATTGAACAAAATATTGGTTGTTTAATTACTATTTAATCATTCTTTTGTTGTCTGAAAAAAATTGTATATGGTCGCTAGAGTTAAAGTACATTGTTTATAATAAAATTTAGCCGTGTTTTAACAAGAAAAAATTTAACCTGTTAATTTCACGTTGATGAGTCAATGCTTCGTCATTTGAGATCTTTAAGTTTTAACTACTCAATGTGTTACAAGATCTCCGAATCAAACAAAATCTAGTTTAATTTACGGTGAAAACGAGACCACAAAGGGACCACAAAACAGAATTGTTACTATTGAGAAAATATAGTTCTACCTACTAATTTTCCAAATTATTGCTGCTTAGTTAACGTTTAACAAGTGATTGATATGATTGGTGCTGAACAAAATGTATCTGTCAACGAGATAAAATTGATCAATTACATTTTGGATGAATGATTTTTTCTATTATCAGTAAATATATCGATTTCTGGTTAATTAGATAATATTTGAAGGTGTATTGGCCTTAGATAGGTTATATATTCGACTATAAGACAAACAATTGTTAATCAAACGCAAAATATAAATTTTTTCTGGTCTAGTTAAACTCCACTCAATAACTTGCGATTACATTCTCTTGATTATTGCCATATGCAAGGTATTCTTTGCTATTCTATCAGCAGTCCTATTCGCATTTCTTGATACATAGATAAAAGTTGCAAAATCGAAAAACTCCAAAGCTCGTTCTATGTGAATAGGATGTCATAGATTTCTTTTGGTTGTTTCTTAGTCGAGATTGCTTTACGCAAAATATATATGCACCGAAAATTTAGAAATGCCCTCACAATAATTTAACTCTAGTTACTAATCTTATAAATCTATAACAACTAAACAAAAGGTATCTATTTATGACTGGGATTTCTTTTTCTTTTTAAACTCATTATAAAACCAAAGATTTAACTAGCTGAGATAAAGGGATAAAATAATTGGATACATGAAGGGATAGAGCATCCTGTGATGGGCAAACTGGAAATTCGGTGGTTTCTCCGACATGTAATGAGACAAAATAAGGTTTGAAATTAAAGATAGTCCATGTGATCATCACACATTCATTAGACGCATATGTATATATACATCTATACCACATGTGACGCATAACTTCGGTATTTATTTTTTTTATCGTAGAGTTTTAGTACGTGTGACACTTTGTAAGACAATCCTAAAAAAAAAAAGATGATCAATCATAATATCGATCGTATATCAGTTATTTAATTATTTATTGTTCATCTAGAATTAGGAAGTAGACACTATACTGACATTTTCTAAAAGGTTCTTGTTTTATTTTCATAACAGTTTTCCATAACATGGTCAAAAATAGTAATTTATAAGAGATGTGCCGCCTAAAAGATAATATCAATTCTATATACGTAGTCTAAAATATAGTCCAATACTCTTCATCAAATAAGATCATAAAAGTTAACAATGCCTAATTTGGCCACTAAATTTGTAAACTGATGAAAACCAAATGTTTTAGTCAAAATATTAGCCAATAGATCCTTTATGCAAACATAAGTTGTGATAATAAGATCACGTCCCATTGAACCTTATAATAGCTTGCATCAATTGAGATAAAACGTATATCGAATACTGAGAGCTCAACTCGAGTGAGACTCAAATAAATAAACTGATCATTAGCCTCATATATTGTGTTTGTTCGGCAAGAAGAAGACTCTTATCCAAAGCAAGGCGATGAATTTGCACCATAGGATGTAAGCTTAGCTCGACGGCTACATCAACCATCATAAAAAAGTAATAGGGGAACGCGAATTACCTTAGAAAACGTGTCCAAGAGAAACGACTAATTTTGTTTTAAAATTTTGGAAACTAGACTACGAATTGGTCACAAACCCTACATTTTATCCTCTGGATATTACTGTCCTACAAGAATCTTCCACCTGACAAAAAAATAAATACTAGTAACTTATGTATATATAGTATTATTATATATCCTGCTAGTCGATTCAGTGACGTATGAAGAAATTTTTTTGATGGGCCTTGGTAATTGTACGTACTCGACAACATGCGTGGCAATGACTCACCTTATCCATATTTGATACTATTACTTTCTATCACTCTTTGTTTTTAAGAATCGTAAAGACGTAAACAAGTTTTTCACCAAAAACTTAAGTAAAATGCTAAATATATAATTTGACATACTTTTCATAAATCCTTAATCTTATTTTTTGCAAAACATCAACACTAACAGTTACGGTGGAATATCTAACAATTGTATGTGTGTGTTTTACACTAATCACAAAAGCAGAATTACTCTAGCGCAATTCTTTTTGAGAAATTACATTGTGAATATCACTGCTATAAATTTATAATCAAAACTAAAATAATAAAAACTGAACTTTTCCCATACTGCTTTAGCCTATAGCAACAAATTGTTAATTATCTTCTCCAATATATTAATTGAAAAGACACCAAAAAAGATTAAAACAATTTAAGGGGAAGTAACCAATGAAATAATTCTATTCAACTAAATCATTAAAAACTATTAAACTTACTAAAAAATTTATAACTCATTAATATATAGAATATATTAGAACCGATTCACATTAAGAATTCGTAATTCATCTCCTCCCACCTCCATTTGCAGATCAAAAATGATTCTCACTCATCATCGAAATATCTTACCGTTTCTCTCCAAAATTTTAAACGTACCTGCAGAAAAAAAAAGATTTGAAATCTTCACGAAATGAAATATGCTTTTAGAACAAGTTTCGAAATTTCTTATTTACCATTTATAAAATATATTATATCACATAATTATTAAATTTATTTGATATAATGAGATTCTAACTGTTATATATCTATATTTATATTGAATAACTTTTAAGTTAATTTTTAAATTAAACCAAAACTTTTAACTATAAAATAACATGTTATATGTTAATAAATTATTGTATTTTTCATATAAAAATATTTTAAGAATTTTATATCGTAAATTAAATATTAATTTTATATAAAATAAATTAATTGAAATATACTATAAATTAATTTTATGAATATATAATAACCGAATCGGATTCGAATTATAATCTAGTTTAACTAGTGAATAAAAAAAAAACTATTTGGGTGAGGGTATTTGGGTGGGGGGTAAGGTTTGTTACTAGTGACTCCTCTTTTGTTAAGACCATGTGACGACCGGTTTTACAAACGTTACACATTTTACTATTATTATATTTGCACTGTACACAACACATATATCTTATGTGGATTTAGTAGGGCCGTACGTGTATGCATATGAATGAATATTTTGCTCTCTTTTTTTTGACAAAAAAATATACGTGAGGCATTTTTGCTTTTCAGGTTCCTTCCTTCGTCTCTCACATCCAACGGGCCAGGATCCAAAGCTCAATAGAGATTTTGAAGCTCGAAATAAAACAATTTTTCCAATAGAAATGTAGCTTTCATTTCTAACCTAAAGAAATATTTTAAGAGCTTAAGGATTTAATAAAACTGAAAATCTCGGTCGTCTTTTGTCGTCTCCGACTCCGACGAGGGTGTTCTTCTTCTTTAAAAGCTTAAGGATTTAATAGACTACTTAGAGGTGACCGTTAATACTAAAAAAAAAAACACTTCACATGCATATGGTATTTGTCTTTTTCCCTCTCTGGTCGTTTGAAGATTTGAAATTACTATTACTATTTTATAAATAAAATATAGATCAAATTATCTTATCCTTTCGCAGTGGAAAAGAACTAATTTAATTCAAATTTCTAATCTTTGACTTGAGTAAATTAATTATGGGACTTATGGGGCCAAATTTTTTTTGGTATCTTATCCAAATTACAGTTTCTCAAAATTTTAATAGAAAAACACACATTAAACTGTCAATTCCAAGTAATTTATTGAACTAAAATATTACGAAAACACCAGAGAATACAAAAACATTGCTCCACTAATTTTCTGTCGTTTATATATCCAAAATTAAAAAACTCATATATCTGGAATCTAAAATTATTTTTTAAAGCATATTCGAATTAAGGAGTAGCAATGTAAGCATATTATCTCGTGCTTAATAAAAAATAATATCTTCGTCGTATTATATAATTAACATAAACATCTATAAGAAGCATCCAAAAACGAGAAATATAATAAATGTTCAAAAGTGAAATAAATCTTTATAAAAAAATAAACATTCAATATTTTGCCACTGCCAAACTATGCAGTAGTAGTTTGCAAAATTGCAAGTGCGAAACATTCAATATTTTTAAATCTCTAAGCTCATACTTTATAACTGGGCTTATATATCCATATAAGGTAATATTTAAAACTCATGTCAATAACAAGCCCAATTTACATAATTGGGCCTATATTTTATATTGGGCCATTCATAATACATGAAAACAAAAACGGCGTTTCATCTCTAACCACATGGCTGAAGTTGTCAATTTACAAAAAGTTAATCGAAGAAACGTTCAAGTCGTGACAGAGAATCTCGGTCGTCTTTTGTCGTCTCCGACGAAGCTCTTCTTCTTCTTCTTTCTTATCCGATTAGATCCCGTCGGAGAATTCAAAGACTCTAGGGTTTCGATTTTTAAGTGTTTTTTGGGGGAAATAGTGCGAGTGAGAAAGTAAGTAATCATCGATGATACTATTGCAGTCGCATTCAAGGTTTCTCCTTCAGACGCTATTGACGCGTGCTCAAAAGTAAGTCCTTATTCTCTCATTTTTCAAATTAACCCATTTTGGTTATAAACCGTCGAAATCTGTATTGTGGGTATGATCGAATTCTTGATTCTATGAAGAAAATCTGAAACATTTCAAAGAATTGGAATTTTGTAGAATGGCAGAAAAGCTCATTACTTTCTTTGTGGGTTTTTTGATTTCTATTTCAGTCTTGATAAAGCAGTGGAGCTAGATTACCAATGGATCGAATTCGATGATGTTCGTTACCATGTTCAGGTGAAAAGCATTTAGCAAATGATTTTTTGTTTTGTTTTTGCAATTTCTGATGTTTTTTTATTTTCCATAGGTGACAATGAAGAATCCAAACATATTGTTGCTTTCAGTATCGTTACCAAACCCACCACCTGAAGCAATGTCCTTTGATGGACTTCCTTTAGGAGCTATTGAAGCCATTAAAACCACTTATGGAACTGGTTTTCAAATCCTTGATCCTCCTAGAGATGGTTTTAGTCTCACCTTAAAGCTCAACTTCTCCAAATTCCCTCCTGATGAAGGTATTGTTCAAACCATTAATGAGTTTAAATGAGTTTTTAGTTGATTTTCTCTTTGGGATGTTTTGGTTTTGTTGCAGAGTTATTAACAAAAGTGGCTTCGATTAGAGAAGTAGTAATGGGTGCACCATTAAAGATCATTTTCAAACATTTAGCTTCAAGAACAGTTGCTCCTGAGCTCGATAGGCTTGTAGCGATTATGCATCGACCTAACGAGACATTCTTCCTCGTACCTCAAGCGGATAAAGTGACTGTTGCGTTTCCTATGAGATTTAAAGACTCTGTTGACACAATCCTCGCTACTTCTTTCCTTAAGGAATTGGTAGAGGCGAGACGTGGAGGTACGGTTAATTACGCGCCTACATGTACGTGGTCACCAACCGCACCACAAGAATTAGAAGGAGCTCCTAAAGAAACACTCTCTGCTAATGCCGGTTTTGTTACTTTTGGTAATATGATGATTGATGATTGAAAACTATTTTCAATCTTAAAGAAATTAACTTTGGATTATGATTGTATAATGGCAGTGATATTGCCTAGGCATGTGGAAGGGAATAAGCTGGATCGTACAGTATGGAATTTGTCAACGTTTCATGCTTATGTTAGTTACCATGTCAAGTTTTCAGAGGTGTTTATGCATACAAGGATGCGACGTCGTGTGGAAACAATGATTCAGGTAATATTTACATTCTCTCCTTTGATGTTGGTATTAGTTTTAACCAAATCTTGTTGGTGTTGTTGTAATCAGGCGTTGGATAAAGCTAAGCCATTGGAGAAAACTAGATCGATGAACAACAAGTCATTTAAACGCCTAGTAAGTTTCTTTCTTGAGTTAAGAGTTTGTTTTGTTTTGCATTGTGTTTTTGAGGTTTATGTTTTCGTGTTACTTTTATGATAGGGACTCAATGATGTCAATCACAACAACTCCAAGTAGTTTCGATTCGATCTCCGCACGAAGCAAATTTTGTTTTACTGAATTCGGTTCTTTGTTTTTTTTTTGTATCAGATTATTTTTTCTTTTGTCTTTCTAATTCAATTCTTTCAGATATTCTATATACTTCTGATCCTGCTAAAATATTTGGCCAAATTTGTAATCTTGAAAACTGTGATAAATTCACTTTAAAACAAGATTTGTAGTATTTTTTACAAGAAGAAGAAAATGAAGAAGTTGCAGAGATGAATACATTGGGGCGGATTCAAGTATTCTCAGCTCTTTTGATCTTGAGATTGTTGGAAAATGTTCATTTTCATGAAAATAATTAAACATTGAAATATCTGTATAAATTGATAGAACAAATAATTTGGTACATTACGCCATTGCAATTGAAGTCTAATAAGTATGATTGAATTGGGAAAATCAAGAAACGTTAAAAAACAGTAGATAAATAAAAACAATTATTGGCTTCGCCCGGGTTCGAACCGGAGACCTTCAGTGTGTTAGACTGACGTGATAACCAACTACACCACGAAACCACTACGGCCTTGTTGTAGTAGTTACTTATACAGTCCTTTTATAAAGTACTTGAGTATTACTTTGTCTTATTTTTCAAACAATCACCATAATCTTATCTCAGCCAACCTATATAACCTTTTCTTTGCTTTGAATTGCTTTTTTACTTGGGCAAGTCCTCCTATATTTTTATTTTATCTGAATTGTATATTTATTTAGTTACTCGATTATTAGTATTTTAATGGTGCTTTTGATAACTTACAATCATTGAGACTAAAAAAGTTAGAACCGGCCCTTACCTAAAACCCAACAAACTGGTGTTTTAGGCGTCACAAACATATTAAAAATTTAGGGGTACCACTTTGTAAAAAATTAGCCGTAGTGTAGTTGTAAAGTGTGGATGATCTATAAAGTAAAATTAACCGTAATTTAGAGACATCATTTTATATCCTTATTCTTATGTTTTTTTTCTAATAAATGCATGTGTTAATGGGTTTACTTTTGTGTTAATGTATATGTTAATGGGCTCAGGTTAATTCAGGTGATATTCTATCTGGCCAATCCCTGCATTACAATATTTTTTAGAGAAAATATCAACTGATGGTTGATCAATATGAGTAAATTCTCACATCACCTTGGAAACTCTAGATTGGAAGAGAAGGTGATTGATCGTTTCTTCTTCTCCACATAGTTGACATTGTTTTTCCACTAGTTGACATTGTTCAATTGGTGCTTTCTCTTCCAAAAGTTAGTTGCAACATGCAAACTGTTATAGACAAATTTCCATCAGAATTATGAATCTTGGATGGTATGGATAATTTTCACAAGGATTGATAAATCTTACCTCCTTAATTTTATCTAGTCTTAGAACGTTGTAGTATGACTTAGTTGAGTAAATTTCATCTTTTGTATACCGCGAATTAAGTACATTCTCTACTCAAAAGTTACTTGGCCTCATTCTGAGAGTATATGGGATAACCTTAGGCTGAATTAGCTGATGGAGCTTGTGGATATCCCATATAGATGATCTTGGGATGAGCAGATGCAACAGGGAGATCTTGATTAATCATATTTTGTCTTAGGCGAGCTGGTGCAGGTTGGTTTTCGGGAAGCCAATTATTAGTTTTGACACGTATGCGATGTCTCTTACCGAAATGCCAATATAAACTTTGTTGGAGAAGTTCATTACCTACAAGAATTATTTTTCACTAATGGCTAGTACGCTTCTAGTAGATGTGACCTATGGTAGTGTTTGGCTCTAAACACTTTGGCCAGCAGTGACTCGGGTTGTTGAAGTAGTCACCAACTTTGGTTTGCCACCAACATTCTTGAAGTATTTTAGGCTACGAATACCCAAACCTCCTGATTTTATGGATATGGTTATTGTTTTCTAGGCTCTCCAGGGTATCTTGAACTTATTTTTGTATGTTGATCACCAAAACTGACAAAAGGTTGCATTCATATGTAGTTTAAATAATTATTGGAGCAACATAAAGCATTGACAACATATTTAAATACAACACCTTTTTAGGAGAAATAAAAACTAGGTATACCAATTATCCAGCTCGCTATGTAATCTTTGGAACAAAAACTTGAAAAATCATTTATCTTTTGACCAATACAATCAGGAAGACCTCAGTAATTACCAAAGTTGCATTCTTTGTGAATTTTTGTAATTCTAGCAAAAAGAGTTGCAAAGCTTTGGTGTCATATTATATACAAAAAGGTTGACTTAGTATAATTAACTTGTTGTCGTGATATACATCGATAATCTTTCTTGCCCCCTAGAAGACCAAAACTCTAGTTTTTCACTCTTTTACACCTCTAGTCTTTTCCACTTACTATATAACCCCCCCCCCCCCAATTAAAATTATGTTTTAAGAAGAGCTTTTTTAGAGACATTTTGAGGTTTCAAAGTTTGTATCTTTGATGGAGAAACCTCTTTAATCTTCTCTTTGATTTATGATTATTGCAATTTCCTTCTAGTCTCTTTTATGTTTTTCACTATCTTTTTCATTTCTCTTTGTTTTCTCATCATAGAACTATTAATTTTCATGTGTGAGTAGTAATCTTATGGATTTAGGCTTGAGTTGATTTGGGTATAAATTAGGTTAGGTTTTGGTTTCTCTTGGCTAGATCATTAGGAATTTATCATTTAATTTTCTTTAATGCTTGATTTAGATGGAAATATTCATCATTGAACTTGGAGAATCTCACACCCACAAGGTATTTGATGAAATTCCTCAACCAAAACTAAATGGATAAACTAAGCTTAAACTAAGGGATAAGTTGTTAGGATAGTTTGTGCAGTGTTTAAGATTGAACTTAATGATATTTGATGATTCATTGGATAACTAATGTCATGAAAATGAATTAGTTCAAATCGGAAACCTAGACCTAGATTTTTGTTTCAAAAACCTATTAAGAATCAAAACCAATCTATAGCTACTCTTATCATTAGACTCATGCCTTGATCCATACTTTAATTATCTTGTTTAAGCATTCTTGCATCTAGTTATCTTTGATTTGTATCATTGTCTTAAATTTCTACTTAGCTTACTTTAATTGCTCTTTTAATTAGTTAATTGCATTGCTATTTTAAGTTACATTTACATATTTTTTAGTATTAGTTAACCACTCATAAAAACTTGAATCATCTAGCTATTTACCACCTCGAATCAATCCTAATATCGTTTCACCACCTCTTAGTGGATCGACACTCGTGCTTACCACTCATAAATACTTATAAGTGTTAATCAGTTAGATCGATGATTATAAATGTGTTAAAAGAGGCTTAGCTTACACAACAACTAGGCTAAGTAAAATCATCTCTATCAGATTGCAGATTGGTGAACGCCCTCCAAGTCCTCTTTGAATTGTTTGGCGTTAGTTCTCCGGTAACATGGTGGTGAGCGCCTTCTTTATCGAAAATTTCTCGATGAAATTACTCTTGTTTCGAGGTCTGGCCGTAATCTCTAGTGTGAGTTCCCCATTTGCTGAGGGGAAGATGTTTTCTTCTTTTATGTCGCTCCCTCTCTCCCTTTGTTGCTTTTCCTCGGGTTCTTAGTTAGCAAAGCCGACATTGGGATGCGTTGCGTTTATCTTTTTTTCCTCGACTGTTTCCCAACACATTGTTTTATTGCATCACTTTGTCGTTTAATAGAGATATGCTTCTTCACTAATGGCCGCAGGCGCTCTTCAATTTTCCTTAACAAGCATTTCAAGTTCTCCTTTGACATCTTTATTAACCCCTATTCTCTACGATTTCTTGTGATAATAGAGTTTAATTCATGAAAATGAAACTAGCATTTCATTGAGTATCTTACGGGCGATGAAATGCTTAGATACTTAAGCATAGGTTGATCAATCCTAGCCTAATCATGCAAAGCCATAGACAAGATAGTTTCTTAGTTCCTTTGACCATTAACCCAAACCTAAATTATCACAAGAAAATCCCTAACTTAACCCTAACTACTTACTCAGACATGACCATTGATTTGATCATCATGATTTTCAAAACCAAAGGTGAAATTAAATGCATAAAGAAAGAGGAAAACAGAAATAGCTAGAGATAAATGCATTATGATCAAATGATTCTCACAAGTGTTCTTAAAAAATCAATGTTTTATCTCCTAATCTCAAGAACACATTAAAGAATGCAACAAAAAGATCTCCCTTAAACCTAATTACATAGAGGTGCTTTTATAGGAGGTGCATAATGAAGTAAGGCAGAGTGGTAAAAAACCAAAGCCAAGTGTCGAACTCCAACCATGCCGCCGACAAAGGTCTTGTATTTGAAGGGCAAGAATGAGTTTTCCTTTAAGATATTCTCTCTTTCCGCCGGCACAAGACTGTCTCTTTGGTTGATAAACTCTGTTTTATTTTTTTCGTTTGGTTGCTCACCTTTTCCGTCGGCAAAAGGGCTGTCTCGGGTTGGTCAAATTTTGCTTGATTTTTTCGTCCATCCTTCCACTCTTGTTGTCGAAAAAGGATTGTTTGGTGGCTTCTTAATGCTCTAACTTCTCCATCTTTCTTCTCTATGAGTTTGTTTGATTCCCGAGCAATCCATTAAGCGTCATTGACTTTAAATGCTTCCCTTGTAACATGAAGCGGCTCCAAAATACTTATTCGATGCATGCATATGAAATCCTAGTCTTAAATGCAATTGAACGGTAATAATGCTAAGTGTGGTAAATTATAGCTTAGAAACGGTGATTTAGACCTTAAAACTATGCACAAATGAGGCTTAAAAACCGTCAAACTCGGGACTGATCAGCGACGACCTGAAGTTAATCCTTAGCGAAGATGTTTTGTTATTTTTTTTTAATAAAAAAAAGTATGAATTCAAAATAGGAGATTTTAATATTTTTTAATGGGTTTAACACGAGGTTCAACATGGTCCATCACTAAAGATCATTGCTAATTTGATGCTAAACTCTAAACTAAACTGTTACGACTTATCCACAAAATATATTCATACTAAATTAGATTTATATAGATGTTTCTCTCTTTTTTCACTTGAACTATTCAATTAATTCAAAAATGATTACAATATATAAGAGAAACAATATGTAAAGCGCAAAAAAATGCAATGATCTTCCGTGAATCTAAAAATAAAGTTAAGATCATTCGATGACACACTAATAATATCATTCACATATTTGTTTCGAGTTTTACGAAGACCAAAAAAATTAAATCTCGTAAAATATTGTTTGACTCTTATTATTACCTTTGGATATAACTCAAAACAAAACTTGTCAATGAAAATGACCGTCTTCCCTTCAATGCTTTTAAGTTGTGTAACTGTAACATGATTTTGAAAATTTGATTATATTTACAAAATCAAAAAATAGTAAATATTGGTGTCCATTATCCACATAGAAAAAGAAAAATAGTAAAAAGTGATTCTCTCTCTCCCAAAACCCTAAAGCAGCCGATCTCAGATCTTGATTCAGCTTAGCCTCTCCGGACGCCTTGGCACTTCGCCGGCGTTTATAGGAGTTCTCCTCTTCTCCCCTTCTAGTTGTGGCGACCTCTTCCGGTAGTTTTTATGGCCCTTCTCTGTGGTTATACTCATGGATTCATAATTAGGAATTTTGATTTGAAAGAGAGGTGGCTTCGGTGTCGTGATTCAAAATCTCAGTGTGACAGAGATATAAAGATGAAGGTCGCGGATGCCATATATCTTACTTCTCGATGTGATACTTCGATGTTTGGGTTTGAAACAACGAAGGTTTTCCCTCCCTTGAGAATGCGTTTGTTCTTCACCACCACCAAGGTTAGATGAGCTGAAGAGTTGAAATCTGTGGCAAAATCCGGCTTAAATTTCCTAGACATTTCATATCCGTTTTTATTATGGTATTGATGTAGATAAAGTTTACTCTACAAAACAACAAGTGCACAATGAATGCGGATTTTGTATATAGGGACCGAATCCCACAGAGACTATAGAACACAATAAATCATAGTTTCAAACTTAGTTAGGCAAAATATTATTAATTGAAAGACTGTAAATTAAAAAATGAGCACAAAAACTCTAGTTGTAAACTTAATGGGGTAAAACGTTAGGCTTCGGGAAATTCGCAGGAAATCAGAATTGCATCTTAGAATCTACTAGAGAATTATTCATAAACCTATTATAGAACACAAAATACTATGCTGCAAGATCTAACTATGCCAAAACATGTAGAAAACCAGATTTCTTAGTGAGTCCTAACAGTTAAACATGCATTCAAACACGTTGGCTAAGTATACAAGTTCCCTAATCCAAATTTATTTGCAACTAGGCTAACTTGATCATCTAGGTTAGGTTCCAATTAATTAACTCAACTCATGTATTTATTAATTAACCTAAGAGCTTGATTCTGATTCGCGATTCCAAAATCAAGTAATGAAAATGATCTAGATGAAGAACATATATGTAAAACCCTAGCCTATTTTATTCCAATCAACAAAAAATCATTTGAATAACCCTAAATCTAACAATGAATCTACTCAGACATGGTGAGATTAAATGCATACATGTTTTGAATAGAGTACATAAGAGTAATCAAATTAAGAGAAGAAAACAAAGGGTTCATAAAATAAGATCTCTTCTCCCTAAAAAAATCTCTTTCTAAAAACCTAGAATAATATAAATCATAGCCTAAACAATGGCTGAAAAAAACCTTTTATAAACATTAGAGACGACCTAGATGTTTCATTTTTTCAATATGGGGTTAATATGGGCAAAAAAGGCCATTTTTACACTTAAAATCGCGTCCGACGAAATCCGTATCGATCGACATAATTCCTTGTGTCAGTCGATCTCAGAGACTTGGAAAGTTTCTTCAGCTCGTGAAAGATCAGACACGTCTTCACTAAAACAACCATATCTTAAGCTACATAAAATTTAGGTACCAGGAAAACCTTTAACAAATGTCAAACTTCTGAAAGTCATATCCACGACTGCATCTCCCATTTATCGATTTTGCTCCCTTTTGCTATACTTTCTCCAAGTCATACCAAATCCTTGATACATCTATTATTTAGTATATAAAATTGCAAAGGACTCTAAAACTAACAAGTACATGGGTTAAACCTGAAAAACCACATAATATCATGTATACCTTGTTGTTGAGTTATGCGGCGTTCATGCACCGGTTAAAATAAGTCAGTATCATTCGGTTATTATCATCAGTTTTGGTATATGTAATGTAGTGTCAAATTTGGTTTTGGGATAGGCGGTTCTACTCATGAGGAGCTCTTCCCTTTGATCTCCTATAGACTATCCCGTTGTGAGCTCGATATTGTTGCAACTTATCAATCTATTGCAATGGTTTCCACAAGCTAGAGGACAGTTTGGCACATTTTTATAGGATAAACAATGGTAGGGTTTGGTGCTCCGACTTTGATGTCTAGGGGCTCAAGGCTTTTGGAATCTCCTCTGCAGAGTTGTAGTTTGATCTTCGAGGTATCAGATTTCTTTTATTCCTCAATCTCAGTTCAAGTCATCGTTAATTCATGATCTAGTAAGTTTGATGGCTCGCGGATGTGTTCCTTATCCTTTACACGGGGTCTTTTTTTTTGCTATGTGAACTTGGCTTGAATAGTAGCTTTTGAGTCTACGGAAGTGGGTTCTCAAGTACTGAGGACTACTTTGAAACCGCAAATATATACCTTAGTAGCTCCATTATTTTTCTCTAGCGGATACTCCAATAAAATTCATTTATGGATATCTTTCGAGAGACTCGAACAGTGCAACGAACAATCTTCAGCAACCTTCAAGCATCGACAAACTAGCTTGTTGATTATTGTGGCTATGGTGTGGCAGACTGGTCATGCGTCTCATTTAGCGACTCTAAGGCCTTAGGCTCAGTAGCTCATGTGTTCGCTCAGTTCTTAAGGTGTGGACCTCATTTTCTATGCCTAGTATCGGAGACCTCTCTTGAGGATGGAGGGTTTTCAGTTAGGTTTTAGATTCATTGGTTATCTCGCCAAGGCTATTTTGAGCGGCGGTTCGAGATATCCCCAAACCTTTTCAGACATCCGAGCCTCGTTAGTCTCCAGACCAGAGGTTATCTTTCCTTGATGTTTTTCTCTTTACCTCCTTTGCTCCCTTGAATTATCTCATTGGGGATTAATCGCAACGTTTCCTTCATTAATTTCGATTGGTGAAGCGGGTAAGCGACTATTGATAGCCTCTTCTTCTAGAACTACTTTTCATATTCATGTGTGGTATGATGGTTAAGTGGCTATCGATCTCTGCGCATCTAAGACAAATTCTGGTTTCTTGTGATATTGGTGGTGGTTTCCATCTCTTTTGAGATTATCTCCGTCGACGACTTTACCGATTGTTTTAAATTCTGAATTCTACTTGATTTATAATAGAGGACATATATATCAATGCTTTGGTAGGTATCAATGAGTTATGGCGATGTCTTTGCTATCTCTTTGGTTTGTAGTTAGGAATGATTAACAAGGAGTAAAAGAGGCAAGGGATTATCATGTTATATCGGTTTTTCTTATGAGTCCTGGCAAATGGATCAGATTTTCGGGTGTCTAATGGCGGGCTCTTGAGATGTGAATGAAGTTTCAATAAGAGGCCCTTGTATCACATGAGTATCGTTTTCGCATTGAAGAAAATTCAGCGGCTAAGATAATTTAACAAGTTTAGTGTGATACCCGAATTGACAGTCGAAAACTATATGTCCCTTTGTTATGTTTTGTATTCAAGTAGATAGTTTCAAATATGCCTTTTGTTTTAGTTTTGATTGGTATTTGAATAAAGATTTCGGATTTGTATTTTTTTTTAAGACGAATTTAAATTCATTATTATATAATTTTATATGATAAAAAAATAGAATATTGTTATAGGTATTTTTCCAAAACTTTTTTTGTATATTAAACATTGTTTTTAATTAGTTACTATTCAAAATTATTAACTTTTTTTATTAGATGCACTCAAATTGGTGCCGTATCTCCATTGATAATTTTTTATTTATTAGCACCAATTAAGTGATAAGTTTCTTTTGAATATCTGAGCATTCACAATAGAAAGAAGAAAAAGCATGGGGTTAAGACCTAGACTGTACAGAGAGCATCCCTTTTCAACATCCAAATCCACATAGTGAAGCAACTAGCTGAAGCCTAAGGCCAAGACCGTACAGAGATATAGATTTAATGCTTATAAAGAGATAAGAGAATCAACAAAAATTAATTAAAAAATATTGAAATTGATGAAAAAAAGAAAAGTTAAAATAAAATTGAAAACAGTCAAATGCACAATGCTCTGTGTTTTGTTTCTATTTCCGAGTCTCCTACCAGAATCCAATTGTACCTTCCCATAATTTCTCACCAACTCCACTTGTCAGCATCTCTCTTTCAACATCCATATCCACATGTTTTATTTCAGAAAAACTAACTGTTAGATTTAAAAGAGATATTTGAATTATCCAATAGTAATTTAAATCTAGTAAATAAATAAAAGATAATCAATAACTGACATGATTGAAAATTAGAATAGAATCTACTTTGACATCTTTGAAAATCTTTTCTAGACAATGAATATCTACAATTTTTTTTCCTTAAAAGTTAAAACATCATCTACAGTTTAGTTCGGTGTTATTTAGATTTTCAAAGATTTGTCTGTTGGAAATCATGAATATTTGTATAAGCGGAAAGTGAGAGAGTTATCAAAAATGTCTCTGTTTTTAACTTATTTTGACGTTGACATGTTAATATGCTAAAAATAAAGTATAATTCATTATTAAAATAACTAGTTAGATAAAATTGTCTTACGAAGGAAAGGAATTTTTTTAATGATTGTTATATAGAATTTAGAAGTAACATTTAAAATCAGAAAATTTCAATCCATAAACAACTAAGAAATTAAGTGAACTTAATAAATAGGTTAAATAGTAGGATATATGATATTAATATATCTAACTTATGTGTTGAAATTAAATTTTGGTATAAAAAATATGATAACTGTATTTATAACCATGTATATCGAGAGTGTAATGTTCCAGTTCACGAGATTTCTAAAATAGATTTTGATTATCATGTATTTATATCTAGTTTTCTTAATCCGTTTCTATAGTTGTATAATTTATTAAGAATAGATATTGTAAACTTTATAAGAATAAATTTATAAAGTTTGATTTGTTGTAAAAAAAAAAAAAAATTAATTAAGTGAACAAAAATCGACTATATATAAGACATTTTTAAGTTCCAAAAAAAAATTATCTTTAAAAGAAGCCTATTTTTAAATAAGTCAAAGACTTACTCTCGTATGTATATCTTATTTTTGGTAATTTTATTTTCTTATGTTATATTATCATAAAGGATAAAAACAAAATTTGTTATTTTAATAGATTTTTTACTATTTACATGCTAGAGAGTTGCATTTACGATATCATGTTGTCAAAAAAGATTATTGATGCCACAAAATATCTTTGCACCATATTTCTCAAGAATCAAACGCCGAAATTCTCTGTATGCTTATGAGAAAATCTGAGATACTCTCCTCCTAATATTCCATATATTTTCCATTTAAATTAAGTCGAAAAAAATATGAGATGTCTAAAAAATCAAGGGTAGACTTAGTTATTTACAAACCCAACCACGAATATCCGTAGGAATTGGGTCAGGGCATGGATATTGTCGGGTTCGTTGGGTCAAAGAATTTCCAAACCTTTTGTTTTTCCCGACGAAGTTTTGATTGAGCTAAATCTTCCTCGTCTTCCACAAATTCTGAGAAATTGGAAAGCTCTGTCATCAAAAAAGTGAAATCGACGTCCATTCAGAGTCAAATCCTGTCTTGGACTTCGAGTTTGAAAGCTAGCTAAATCGAATTCGATCTTGAAACTTAGATTGTGTCGGAATAGGATCGGATTAACTAATAAAACATGAGAAAATATGAGATTAACTGTGTTGGATCCTCTAAATAGGCACAAATACGTTCAAATTCGTGAAATAGAAGCAATCCTTTTGAAATTCTCCATGTTATACTCGTAATATTAGGAATAACTAATTTATTAAAAATAGAACCAATCCCCTTGAAATTCTCCATCTAATACTCGTAACATTAGGAATAACTAAGTTTGTTGTAATACTTAGATTACGAAGTTGTATTATTACGAGAGAATATTAAGAACAACTACGAACAATTATATAAGCTTAGATTATAAAAATTTAGGATAATTCGGATATATATATATTCAAATAACAGTAATAATGAAACATAAACAGTAATAATGTGATTTTAAACAGTTTTCAAAACAGAAAAATAATTTTTTTCGTCTGTAACCCCATGATGTGATGGGAAAGAAACGTGTAATCGTGTAGAAGAATTTAGAGAGAAAATGAACAGTTTTTCCTCCTCTTTCTTCCTCTTCGTGTTCCCTTAAGCAGACCGAATCCTAAATCGAAATGGAAGTTGGAATGGGTTCCTTCGCATCCTCAAACTGCCGGAGAGTTCGTCGAAGAACGAAATTGAATAGTCTTGGATTGCGAGGAAAAGAACCATTTCCACTCCTCTCACTTCCACCGAATCTAGTTGAAGCCGTTCTCTTCAAGGTCGCGAAGAACTCATTTGGAGATCTATGTAACGCAAAAGCGACTTGTCGGATGTTAAGAAATATGATGGATGAAGAGGCATTTTACCTAGGTTTTGACCTCCTCAACGTGAATAATGGATGCATACTCAAGAGATGGTGAAAATAGGTGAGATGTGTGACTCTTTCTTTTGGAAGATTCACACATTGGCTTTTGCTGATAAGTTCCCGGGTAAAATCTATGTATGGCCATCAGATTGGCATCTCATGGAGGATAACTGATTTTTTTGTTTGGATTAGCAATTCATGCTCAAATTGATGGTTTATAGCTGTTCGTAGTAATTCTTGGTAGCACTAGTAAGATCTACTTTGTTTTGGTTAAGTGTTGCTGAATTTGGGTTCATATTATTTTATCTTATGGCTATTGGAATCGTAGGATATGTCTTGAATATTTTGGTTATCTGAATCGTAGGATATGTGTAGATGGAGATACTATGAACAAAACTAAGAACAAGTAAAATAACAAAAGACTATTTCTTGACTTGGTTCGAGTACAAACACTACTTGATTACATAGAACAAGACAACTACAAGAACTACAAAGCGTGCAACAAAGTTAGAATCCTCATCTCCTTCATGGCCTTGGTTCTGTTTTCAGCTTCTATAAAGCTGTTTATAGAATCTTTGAGATCATCATACTTTGTCGTATCATGGAAAATTTGGCTTAGCTCATCAACCCTTGACTCCAACCCCTCTGTCTTCTGCTTCATCAGCTCCAATTCCTCCATCAGAGCTTCGTCCCACCATTTTGTAACGGCACATCCTCCAGCCTAAAAAAAAATACACAGTAGAGTGGAGTCTATCTTACAAAGCCTAAAATCCATATCAACTTAGTGAGTAACTTACTGAGCCCTTTTTGCAACCGTAGTATCTCCTTCCCTTATCGGAACCGCAGGGACAAGTCTTGAGTACGATATCGTCATTGCAGTAGCACTCAGTGGGGATTCCGTATTGCCTCTGAGGTTTTCGTCTAGAGGAGAATTCTTCATCGTAGTTTGACAAACTCCTGGTCCCCAAAGAGCTCCAACTGTAGCTAAATGTTTGACCCATCTTCTTAGATTTATCAGACGAGCAATTAAACTTACGTTAGTGATGGTATAAGCCAGACTCGTAAAAATTTGTTGAAATCCAAATTAGAAACGCATAATTGAAAATCGCAAAACCCATATTTTGAACTTGAAAAACCCATAATATGAACTTGCAAAACCCATTGTACGAATTCCCCTGCAAACCCAGATTTGAATATGATATGAGACTATAAATTGAAACTCAGATTTGAAACCATAGTTCTAAACAAATACTTTAATCCGATTTGAAAACCTAAATTCAATTGAAACCCTGGATTTGGAAAAGTACCTTCGAAAAATGGAAAGATTATCCTATCATTTCCTTTTCGGTAGAGGAAAAAATAATTGAAAGGGAAATGAGGCGGATTGTTGAAAATCAAGATTTGCCCCGAAAACCAAAACCAAAGTTTTGAAATTCAAAATTTTTCCGGGAGAAACAACATAGTATTTCTTCTCAGCTGCATAGTATTTCCCCGGTAGAAACAACGTAGTATTTCTTCTCAGTTGCACAATTATGCTCACTTGCAAACAGTTGTACTTTCAGGTTTTTTGCTGATAATTAGTGTTACCATAGCCTAACTTAAAATATTTTTGTTGTACCTATTGTTTATGTCTATTTTGTATAGGCCCAGACATTTCTAGAAAAAAAACAACATTATCATATTTATAGTCGATTTCCCGTCACACCATGGGAACACGTAATCAAACTGTTTTTAGAAGTATAATGTATTTAATGAGGAAACTTGAATCTCGATTAAGACAAATGTGAAATTCGAACATTAGCATAATCATAATCAATACAGGTTTATTACACTTAAACATAAGCTTAATCATATCGTAACAATAATCTTAACATAAGCATAATCATAAACCATGAGAACCTAGTTATTCTTGGTTGTACTACCACAAGTTGATAAAACATGAGTAAATGGGGACAATTTCTTAAAGTAAAAGTTACTATACTAAGATAATAATTGTTCCTCCTTAACAACAGTTAATTAACATACGTAAACTCCCATAGAACCATGCCTTAATACCGATACAAAAAAAATTACAACATTGAGTATTTCAAACTGGCCAAGGCTTTGCCGTGTTGGCGATGAAATCATTGAATTTTCTTAAATCCAAGTACCAAAAGTAGGAATCACGGAAATTAGGGTAGGGGCACCAGCCGTTAAGAGATGCATATGGGCAAAACTGTGCCGGATCAACCCGATTCGAAGCCTGTTTTTCAAAAACATAGGTATCGTAAGGCCAAACCCACTTACTCTTCGATGTCATCAACTTCCTCATACATATTGCGAAGTCACGAGTCATCTAAAAGAAATGTTGCATTATTCCTTCGTTGTCAAGCGAAAAAAATCAGTTTGATCATTGTGGATGAGTATTTTGCAATTTGGCACTCTCTGTTTCTAGCAAGTTCCATCTTCATTAGACCCTCGTTGAGCAACTGGAGTCTGGAAAATTCATAGACGCCCCTCAAATAGACGGCGGTAGTATTTCCCGCTTTGTAGCATCTGTCATATAGAACGCCACGACCGTCATCCATCAAATTTGTCTTATCCATGGAGATGAGATCGACGGTCTTGTAGAAATCTTCACCGTTCCATGCAGTGTTCAAAATGGGTTGAGCAACTCTTACAAAGGCGAGATCTCTTGGGCTGCGCTCGCAAACGATGAAATGGTGGAGTTCCGGTGGCAGCGAAGTGATGTTAGTGTTGTTCATGGTTCGGAGATCAAAGGAGGAGATAGAGAGAATTTGAGTTTTTTTTTTTTTTTCTAAATGGAAACCACACCAATTGAAAGGAGTTTAAGATGTAGATAGGAGACACTATAGATATAAATGTTCAGATGTGACTTTTCAAGTTTCGATGTGACCCCTATCCGTGTTGTGTTCAATACCTTGAGTAGAGTGAGTAACAATGATGAAAATCGATGGCAATAGGAACCTAGTTGGGGGTAGTTGTGACATTAAAAACATCAATCACCACAAAAACAACATTAATCACCCTCCAAATGAGAAATATTTCCTCATTCACAACTGGAGAAAGAGTTAAATATATCAACACAATATAACCACATATAATATAATTTGTAATTCCAGTTGTATCCTAAATAGTTTTTAAAAAAATATTTCAATACTCTTAATAGTACCAAGTTATTTCAACAATACATTATTTCACCAATCTAATAATCTCTAGTTGTTCCAGTATTTCACTACTCTTAGTAATGAACCCCCTTAGTAATACCAAGTTATTTCAATAATACATTATCCCACCACTCTCAATAATCTCTAGTTGTTCTAGTCATTTTTAATTCACTATTCTCAATAATTCCTTGTTGTTCCATTAATCTTCTACAACTACCAAATCTGCAACGATTCAAAATAAACGATGAAATCGTTCACTTACTTATACAATTTCGTAACCGACCCAGCAAACCAATACAATAACCGATGAAATCGTTCATTGACCAATGAAATTTTGTAACCGACCCATCAAACCAACCTATGACCGACGAATTCCTTTCGTAACCGACTCAGCAAAGGGTCCAACCCAACAACGAATTCCCCCTGTATCGAATTCAATTTCGAATTCATTTCCTAACCGAGCCAGAAAACTAACCCAGTATCCGATTAAATCATTGAATGGCCCATGAATGAATGAATCAACGTCAATGCTCGTCACCGTCAAAGACGGTTCCGAAGTCGGTTAAATCGGGTTCGGTTCCTAATGAGATTTCGTTCACAATGATCCACAATTTGCTCTAATTGTGATACGATCTAGTTTTAACCCTAGAAAGAACCGCAAGTGCACGGTTATGCAATTGTATTACTTAGAGGTCGAATCCACAATGACTTGGAAAGACACAACGGTTTTTAGATTTAGATTAAGCTAGGCAATGTAAATTATAATTAAAACACAGCAAAACAATTGAAAGAAACGGTCGTAAATCAGATGGGAAAAACGTTAAGCCTAGCGAATTCTTAAGGTGAATCCAAATTGTAACTAATAAATTAATTAGGGTTTTCTATTAAGAAACGTCTAGAACTACAAATACAATTATGTGGTCGCCAACTTTCATTGTGCAAGACACCTATATCTAGAGACTAAGGTACCGAGTTTTCTACGTGAACCTTCCAAATCTAAATATGCAAAGAACACAAGTTGATTGGTTCAAAAGATCCCTAAACCGAATTTCCCACGCGTTTAGGCCACCCTGCTCTCCTAAGATAGATCCAGCAATTAACAATACTTTCGCATCTATTAATTACCTAAAGGCTTAATTCTAGGTGAACAATCTAGAACAAGTAATTAAGAACAATCAAAGGCAAAACCTATAGAATAAACCCTAACAATTTAAAAGCATCAACAATTCTTCATCAATCTTATATGGAACCCCTAGACCTAACAAGCAAACTATTCAGACATAGTGATTGAATCAAACATCATGTATTGAATAGAAAACATAAAATAATTCAAGAGTATAAACAAATAGGGTTTAGATATTTCTTCTCCCTCAAACAATCTGTCTCTAAAAACCCTAAATAAAATAAAGCATAGCCTAAACATTGGCTTAAAATATGTATTTATAGGTAATAGGGTCTCCCTAGGTCTTGGTTTTGTGAGATTAGGAAACTTCAAAACCTATTAGAAATAGGAAATAATTTTTTTTTTTTTCTCTCGTCAATTCCCGTCAGATTTGACATGTCTTCACTAAAAAAAACATAACTCGAGATTTAGAAAACGAAACGACTTGAAACCACTTGGAGATGAAATCTAACTTCCGTATCTTCATTTTGATATATAGATCGTCTCCTTGCTCATCATATAAATGGTCTTACGAATGCCAAACTTCTGGAACTTGGTTTTGTCTATGCATTTCCTTTTTTATCTTTTTTCTCCAAAATCTTCTAATTCATCCTTAGACATATAAAACCTATAAAACACACTCTATACATTAAAAATACCCTAATAGAATATATAAATATGGATTAGAAACCCGTAAAAATACGGTTATATCAAATTGCCATTGGTCCACATGACAATAATCTCGCCGAATAAAAATAAAAGAATTAAACCAAGAATTAAATTTAGAAAGAAACTAAATGTTAGGTTCGGAGGCACATGTCCGGAGTAGGCAGGTGGTTCGGTCGAACGGAAAAAATAAAATAAATAATAGGTAGAAATATTCTAGTATGACTAGAATATTTTAGGTTTCTGATTTGTTGATTAAAGTACACGAGACGGTTTACCTATTTCTAAAAGTAGGGGAGGAAATATTTTGATAAGTGTATGAGTACAAATATACAATTAAATTTGACCAGCTTTTATTTGAACTTTCCGGTCTATAAACCCAAATATACACAACATATGTTGGTAAAAGTTAAAATTGACCTTCAACAGAAAAAGGTTAAAATTCAACGACAGAGAAGTGAATGAAATCCTACTTTACTCCGGTAGCATGTTTTCAACCAATAAAATCTTACATAATTATTTATTCACTTTTACGTTTCTTATATCTTTCCTAAAAGTAATATTTTTTCTTTCCCTTATATAGTATGATTAATCCAAAATATAAACTATTTCTTTTTTTTAATCAATCCAAAAATATAAATTTAAGTAGCTTATTTCAAACAAATTAAAAAAGCATATCAGAAAGGACGACATGCTAAAAAGAAACTAAACAAAAAACTTCTAGAAAATCTCGTGGACTTTTTTACTCTTTAGGCCTTAAACCTCATAAGCCGTATAATTTGATAGTAACGACTTGATACACATAACATTAATTAATCGAAATAACTAATTTGACCTTTATCTAATAAAAACGAATATATAGTAATTCCGACTTCCGAGTATATCGTCGCGATATATAGATGAGTGAGTGAGTGTGTGGTTGGAGACTGAACCATATCCCCTCTCACCAAAAAATTCACTTCTCCTTCGTCTTCTTCCTTTTCTCTTCATGCAAAAAAACAACAAACATAGAGATAATTAATAAAAACAATTATCAAACACACAAAGAACCAAAAATGAGTGACGGCCGAGTCAACGCTGAGCAGCAGCAACAGCAACAAGAACATAACCTGGTCAAACCACCGGTCAAGCGATCTCTCAGTCTCCTCGCGGTCACGTACGCTTCTCTCTTCGTCGGCTCAGTCGCCTCGAGTCTCCTAGCGAAATACTACTTCGTCCACGGTGGCAAGAGTCGTTGGGTCTCCACGTGGGTCCAATCCGCCGGATTCCCTCTCCTCCTCTTCTTAATCTATTTCCCTCATTACGTCTTCCGCACCACCACTCGCCGTCCTTTTACGCACTTCACGCGACGCCACGTCGGATTCTCCGTATTGATCGGCTTCGCGCTCGGTTTCAACAACTTCCTCTTCTCCTGGAGTACCTCATACCTTCCGGTTTCCACGTCATCGCTTCTCCTCTCCACACAGCTCATCTTCACTCTCCTCTTGTCTGTCGTCATCGTGAAACAGAGAATCACGTTCTCAAATCTCAATTGTGTTGTGCTCTTAACACTGAGCTCTGTGCTATTAGCTCTCGGTTCGAGCCAAGATAAACCGCCCGGTTTAACTAAAACCAAGTATTTCATCGGGTATTTATCCACAATTGGAGCCGGTTTACTCTTTGCGCTTTACCTTCCGATCACCGAGAAGCTATACCGGACGGTTTATTGTTACGCGATGGTTATGGAGATGCAATTCATCATGGAATTTGCAGCGACCGTTTTCGCAACGATCGGTATGGCTTGCGACGGCGGGTTTAAGGATATGGTTAAGGAAGCGAACCAATTTTTCACCAAAGGACCGAAGGTTTACTGGACCGTTGCGATTTTAGCGAATGTCGTGACGTGGCAGCTTTGTTTCGCCGGCACATCAGGGATGGTTTATCTGACGTCAGGGATCACCGGAGGAATCTGTATGACGGCGTTGCTCACGATGAACGTGATCGGAGGGGTGGTGGTTTACGGCGATGAATTCGGCGGCGTTAAGATCGTATCGACTGTGCTGTGTATTTGGGGATTCTCATCGTACGTTTACGGGATTTACGTGAAGATGAAGAAGGAGGAGAGAGGATACTCCGGCGTTAAGACGTCTGAAGACGGCGAAGGTGGGGGAGGAGTCGCGGTGGTGGAGATGGGAAAAGTTAGTGGTGACGTGGCGGCGGCGGATGATAGGGTGTGAATGTGATGTATCTGTGTGATTGAGATGGCCGTTATGATTAAAAAAAGTTTCTTTCCTTGTTCTTTCTTTTTTCTCACCTTATTCCTTTTTTTCTATGTATGCATCTGCTTTTTTTTTTAGGTTTTGTTTTTGTTTTGCCCTTTTTGGTTATTTTCATGAATTATCTATCATGGGCAAAACTAATTATGTACACTTTTTAGTGGTGTCGATTTTCCAATGTCGGGCGATAAGTATCTCTATTATTTCTGCTAATTATATTTATATATGCAATTGTGTTGATTTATTTGTTACTATGTCATGTTTTAAGTAGGGCTTTTATCAAAAGAAAAAAGTTTCGGCGGAAAATAAAAAAGATTCATTTGACAGAACAAAATCAACTTTGAAAAGAAAAAAATTCGTTGGAGGAATATCAATTCTGAAAAGTCAGATTTTGTTATGAAGAGATAAGGATCTAGAATCCACACCAATAAAATCAACACTCATAATTACAGTAAGCTAGTAACAAACTAACAATCAACAATCATTAATATCCTTTAGACTATTATTTCTACTTGTTTTTTGTTTCCTCATTTTGTTTTCAACAATATGAGAATAGTGATAACGATTTCTTTCGAAGATCTTCCAATATCTTTCGACTCTATATCCTATAATCAATTGAATTTTAATTCGAATTTTTTGATGAGTTCAAGTCATCCCATAAAAAAAATCACTATATTTCTAGAGACAATCATTTTTTCATTACACCAAAACAAAGTTTTAACGAATATGCTATTAGTCATATAAGAATCGTTAAATATGTTGTTACGACTAATTGGCAACTAAAAGAGATAGTTGTTAATTTCGTAATTGTTAAATCAAGTAGTCGTTAAATTAGTCGTCATTTAACGATTAATTTTGGTTGCTCTTTTAATAATTGCTAACTAGTAACAAATTTTAGTAACTAATTGGCGTTTATATATTTTAAAAAAACGACTAAGTGGGGACAATTCTGCTGTAAAATAGTGCTCCGTGAAATAACCAATCTCGTCAAGGAGATATGATTCGATAATCGACTCTGACACATATCGTGAGTTCTTTGCTTTCCTTTTCAACTTTTTGAAGAACCTTTCAAAAGGATACATCCATATGTATTGCACCGTACCTCCTAATTGAGTTTCATAGGGGATATGTATATGTAGGTGTTCCATCACATCAAAAAATGAAGGTGAAAAGATCTTTTCTAGATTGCTTAGTATTACAACTATATTTTGTTTTAGGATTCTTACCCGACTTTTATGCAAAGTCCTCGAACACAAGTCCCGAAAAAGATCCAATCTCTGCAATATATATGTAATTGAGTGTAAAGCAATTGATTACTATTATTAGAAGTATAGAATATAGTAATTAATTAGTACGTGATAACGCAAGGTGGATGTTCCAAGGTAGGAGTTATGCGAAGATAAATGGAAGTAGTTGTTACATAAATACATGGCAATCATGACTCTTCATCCCATAAAACTTGTCATTCTCCATATCAGCACAAGTAGCTAGGTTTGCCGCATAACCATCTGAGAATTTGTCAATGAGTAATCCGGGAAATGAGTTTGACCACTATTCATATCCAAATGTAAGTGTGGCCGATTACATAAATCTTCTATATCCAGTCTTGACGGGATGGTGTCATTTGATCTACCCTTCACACGCATAACAATATTCATGATGTTGTCGAATTTTTTTTCCCGATATGCATCAAATCAAGATTATGTCGAAGAAGAAGGTCCTTACAATAAGGCAGCTCCCAGAATATGTTTTCTTTGTGCCAATTATGGTCCTTCCCAAATTTAGACTTCTTCTTTTCATGTCCGTTTCCACCAACACCTTTAGTTTTCGGTGGGTTTAAGCGACGCAAGCGGTATGAATAAATTTGCTCAGCGGTCAGAGAGGCAGGTGGGTAGTCATTCCTAGCGTGTCTGTTCTTAAAAAAATCTTTTTTATTCTTCATCATTGGATGATCTTCGGGAAGAAATCTCTGGTGATAATTGAACCAACACGTATTTCTTCCATCCAGCAAATAAAAAGACTTTGTATCTTCCATGTAAATGGGACATGCCAATTTTCCATGGGTAGTCCATCTTGATAACTTAGCATACGCATAAAATCGCTAATCGTCCACAGTAACACGGCTCTCAAATTAAAATTTTGATTCAAGGACACATGATATGGATTGAGTCCAGTGCACCACAACTCTTTCAACTCATCTACAAGAGGACGAAGGAAGATATCGAGACTACTGTGCAGATGATTTGGCCCAGAATTCAAAATTGTAAGAAACATGTATACTTCATTCATGCACATACCAAGGGATAAATTATATTGAGCCAAGATCACATGACACAGCGAATTGTTACGAGACACGCCAAAAGGATTGAACTCATCAGTACATAATCTAAGGTACACATACTGGAGTTCCTCGGCGAAACTGGTATGTTGAGCTTGAAAATATTTTCACTCCGCCGCAGCCGAAGGATGAGACATCTCATCATCGTCATTCGCTTCATGCTCGGCATGCCATCTCATAGACGCTGCAGTCTTCTCGCTCATATACATTCTTTTCAATCTGTCACCAATAAGTAGATACCACATATGACTATATGGTACCTATATTCTACTGTTCTTGTCTTTAGGCTTCCATCTTGGATGATCAAAATGCAAACATTTATCTTCTCTTTCATTCTATTTCCAGTAGATCATACAAATTTTGATACAACATCAATTTTAATAGATGGGAGGCCTAAATTGCGCATCAATTTTTTGGTCTCGTAATTTGAATTGGTTGCCTTGCTTCCTACTTGTAAAAACTCAGTCATCATATCGCAAATCGAATCCACACCCCTTTCAATGACATTATAATCTACCTTATGCTGTATAACCCGAGCAGCTAACGATAAATGCGACTGGCCTTCACGACAACCATCATATAATGGATTTTTTGCTCCTTTTAAAAGTCATAGAATTTTTTTGAATGATTTTGTACCAGTTCATCCTGATAATTACCATCCTGATGGTAACTATCAAAATTCACGTTATCACGAAACGCATCATTCACCTTATGCACATATGGATCTTCTACTACATTTCCCATATATTGCGAATCAATATAAGTCGTTCCTAAATCCATATCGAGATCTTTTCCATGCTTATACCAAACATAATAATCCGGCATAAATCCATAGTTAAACAGATGACCCCAAATTTTTGAACCCGCTAAGAAATTTATGTTCATGCACACACTACAAGGGCAGTTAAACTTATTTACATTGCTTTGCGCTAGGAGTAAGCTACCAGCAAATTAATGTCATGAATTTCTCCACCCCCAATCTGAACTCCTCCAAAAATTTTCCCGTGGCTTCATCAATCCGATTATACATCCAATCCCGAAAACTGCTAGAATTGAACCTTCCAGCCATTCTTCCACACTTACTGGTCGGTTTATATTTTTAGAGATAAGAAAGGAGGAATAAGATGTGGTGAATGACAAGAAGAAAGCCTAAAAATTTATTTATATAGAAATTTTTACTACTATTAAGCGACTAATAAGCAACCAATAGGCGACTAAAACGAATAGTCGCCTTAAACTGATACACCTACCAGAATCGATTTACACGTGCTTCTATACCGGTTTTCTACGATTATTAGGTGACAAATTTGAGACCCGTCACACGAGTCACCTAATATTCGTAAATTTTGCAACTAATTTGCGACTATTCTCCCCGGAGTCCCAATTTTTCGTAATTTAGTCGCTAATTAGCTACCATTTTTGCAACTACATGAATTAGTCCATTTTTTGCGACTAATTGACGTCTATTTTTTTAAGTCGCAGACTAGTTGCAAATTAATCACTAAATAGTTGTCAAATTTTACAACTACATGAATTAGTCCCTTTTTGCGACTAATTGACGTCTATTTTTTTTTAGTCGCAGACTAGTTGCAAATAAGTCACTAAATAGTTGTCAAATTTAACGACTATGCTTTTAGTCGCAGGCGGTAGTCATTAAAACCCTGTTTTGGTGTAGTGTCCAACGATATTTCTAAATCGGTTAAATTAACCGGTATACAATTTTATTCAGGGATGCGCAGATGTAAGAACTGGTTCGACATTGCAAAAACAGCGATTAAAACATAATAATACACAAAAATACGAAAGCGGAGGTGAGAGAATAAGTTTCTTTTTTTAACTCAAAGAGTCATACGCAGTGCGGCGGGAATATGTGACTCATGAGTCCCAAGGTACAGTTGCTCTAATCGGTTTCTCTAGCACTTAAAACGCGATTCTATGTGATAATATCTCACATCGGTAGTTGGGAATGGACCTAGACTAATATATAAGGGACATGGGCCAATCCACTTACTGCCAATTAGTTTTGAGTTGGAAGCCCATGAAACTTAACATGGTATCAGAACCCGAACACACGCTGCCCAACCCAAACCAAAATCGGTCCGGCCCGAATTAATCCGACCGATCTAACTCGAAATTAATCCTACGATGGGATATTATCGAGATTAATGGCTAGACATGCCATTATCTCGAGAGGGCGGATGAGAATATCCCACATCGAAAGTTGGGAAAGGACCTAAACTAATATATGAGGGACATGAGACAATCCACATACTGTCAATTGGTTTTGAGTTGGAAGCCCACGAAACTTAACACTCTACCGAACTGTATAACTACGATATTCTCGGATAAACTTATTAGAAGAGATAGAATTAGTGAACTTTTCTATTGAGAAAACTCGAGAATTAGTGAAGTAAAATAAAGAGTTGAAATCGCATATATATATCAAGAGGATAGGAGTTGCATGTGTTAAAGGACACATCGGATACGGTACAGTAATATTTCATAAGCTAATTAGGGTGCATTGTACAATAATCAAGTTTAAATATTGATACAACCATAAGAGACAACGACATCATATGTTTTTTAGTTAATGTGGGTGTTTGGTTAATCATTGAAGGTCATGATTTGTAACGATTATTGGTTTTCGTCTTAAGAATATCCTTAAAGTAGTTGGATATGAACAAATCATTATTCAAAAATCAAATATGTGTTGCGCCTTGTGATCAAATGATAAGAAGACGAGATTGATACGCCAACACGTTTCAAGGTTTGATAATTAGGGTGCATTGTAGGATGATCAATTTTAAATACTGATACAACCATAAGAGGCAACATAATCATATGTTTTTTAGTTAATGTGAGTGCTCGGTTAATTACTGAAAGTCATGCTTTGTAACGATTATTGGTTTTCGTCTTAAGAATATCCTTAAAGTAGTTGCATTTGAACGAATCATTATTAAACCATCAAATATGTTCGGGGCCTTGTGGTCAAATAGTAAGGAGATGAAATTAAGACGTCAACACGTTTCAAGATTCGATCCACCTGGTATGCGAAACTAAAAACACATTGTCTTAAACACCCAAACAGACAGTTATGACTTTCACTATGTTTATGTTTATTAGGGTTTAGCTAGTTTTAGATTAGTGTTATCAAGATCTTGTTCGCTTCTCTGTCGTTGATTTGCTTCCCATTCATGGTAAATTTCTATTTTTCCGTTTAAATTCCTTCAACTTTTTCAAAAAAAAAAAAAATGAGTTATGCATCTCAAAATTCGTAATTGGCTGCAAACCTTCATCTCCGTTCCAAAAAATTTCTAGAAACTTTCCTCTTCATAAATATTTTAACTTTTCTATCTTTTTACCCTCACATCATGACAAAACTAGATCCATAGTAGAACATTCAGTGGTATGAGCAGTTTATCCCCAAAGGGTATTAACGGTTTTCAAATATCTTTTAAAGTCTCGGAAAAAGATCAAAACCATACTTCTCGAAAACAAAAAAAAATTATACAAATCAAATTAATTAAATTAGTGTAGTTTGTAGTGAAATTTTTTCACACATGCTTCTCTTCCTAGCTTCGCCGACTTGCTTTATCTGATATGCATACCTCAAATCATAATTGTGTCGTTCTTAAGCATAATTTATGTTTCATTAGTTTTTGGTTTGATCCAAGTAAATGAATACATGTTGGCCCAGAATATATAGTTGGAGATTTGTTATTGTTGTTTGTAACATGAATTATGCGGGTTTTGAGTATAGGTGATGACAAATCGATAACATTAATATGTCCACGACAAATATTAATTTGGAGAATTTATATGAGACCTAATTTAAAAATATATAAATATATGAATGGATGGTGAACATTTAAATGATATTTAACAAAATTAACATTTTAAATGATCAAATATCCAAAAAATAATACTATAACTTTGTCTAAAGTAAAATAATACTATACCGGTACGCCTAATAACTTACAAAAAAGGAAAAAAAGTTGTCGTTTGTGAAACACAACTTACCAAAAAAAAAAAAAAAAGTGCTCACGATCTCTAAGATTCCAATTAGACAAATATTAATGATGATCATGATGATTAATTAGAGAGAATGTCTTAAGACAATTGAAAGGGAATTAAAAAGCAGAGACATGCTTAATTGGTGATGATGCAGCTTGGCATTAACTTGGTGTTGATTACGAACATTGTCTCCTTAATGCTCCTTTAATTTTTGTATTGTTCTACGAGCACTTTCAAATGAAAAATATTGTTTTCCTACCATCTTTTTTATGGCTTATGGCTCTTCGCCAATATTTTAAACCCTTGTGAATTTTTTAGAGCCCACGAAATCCAAAATTTTGTTGGTTTTTGATTCAACCACAAATCAAATCGAAGAACTTTTTTATGGCTTATGGCTCTTCGCCAATATTTTAAACCCTTGTGAATTTTTTAGAGTCCACGAAATCCAAAATTTTGTTGGTTTTTGATTCAACCACAAATCAAATCGAAGAAGTTATGATCAAATGTAGGGTCATGACCGGCCCTAACCTAAAGTCCAAGAAGTATGAATTTTAGGCAGCACGAAAAAATAATTATTTTTAGGGGCACCAATATGACAATTAATACAAGGTGGTGCAGTAGTAAAAGACACTTTTGACTGGGATAAGGTAAAGAATTCGAATCTAGGGGACATCAAAATTTTTTTTGCTTTAGGCAGAATTTCATGTAGGGCCAATCCTGTGTAGGGTAATGTATGTTTTCTTGACTTCTTTCAAAAAACAACTCTACAATGCATACATGTCATTAAATATTTCACATACAAATGAAAATATTATAATTGTTTAAAAAATGACTAAGTCGATCTATTAGAATATAGTTTTGAACCAGACTATTTAATTATCATATGAATTATCAACGGTTAGTTATGAATTTATAGAAAGAAAAAAAAAAGAATGAAATAAAATTCATAACCAAATAATGATAGCCTCCGTTTTTTTAAAAAAAGTTGAAACAAAATTCATATATTTATCCAAATAATAAAATTCATATACAATATATGAAACCATATTAGTAGATTACAAACCTGTATCAACTCTAATGAATAACTAAGTACTTTTTTGTATATTTAATCACTGAAGGTGTCTATTATAAGGTAGACTAAAGCTTATATTATATAAGTTATATATACGTTGGGAAAACTTGTATTTTCGATGTAAGAGAAAATGCTTAAGTAAAATATATTATCTCTTTTGGACTAATTAATGGGAAAAAAATTCGAAAGAGATGAGAATACAGTGATGGACTTTGGGATGATTAAAAAAATGGGGGCATGATTAGCGAAAGTGCGTCGGTAATTAATTGCGCCATTAAGTAACCGAAAAAAGTTATAGAGTAAATAACGAATTCGATACGTATAAGCTTAGAAAAAGTTCATGTTGTTATACTATATATATATAAATACTATATTTTTTTTGTCAGAGTTGTACTATATACTAATTGAAAGTTATGTTGCTTCGTTTTAGGTTTAGAGATTAGAAAGTGATAAACTCGAGAGATCTATAGATCTTTGAGCTGTAATTAAGAGGTTCACACTAATCATAACCTAATACTATACTTCATAATAGGACGGAGTTGGTACTTAAGCCTGTGCCTAATTTAGGTTCTATATGGTCCGTTGCTTTTAGAATATAATAAAGTTTCCACAAGCTCAATAAATTTCCAAAATTTGATATTCGATTGGTAACCTTGCAAAATAGTGGAATATTATGGGTTTCTAGAAGTATAATATCAATACATTTCTTTCTTTTTTTGAATTGCGCTCTACATTAATTAATTCCACTTGTTTGATTTGGTAGATATTGAGATCTACGTTTTTTTTTTAAGGTTAAAAACACAATATATAAAACTAGTTCAAAAAGATTCATTTGTCAATTAGGAACTTGTGAGTTTACATGTGTAAAACAAACCTCAGCCCGAACACCTTTTGTAAGGTAATCAGCCCAGGAATTACATAAACACGAGATCTGATTAAGAATAAAGAGGTTAAACTTAATACGAAGTGACTTAGACAAGACCAAATCCCTCTCAATATCGAACGGTGAAAGTAATAATTTATTGCCACATGAGCCCATGAGTTGTATATTTGAGTCTCAGAATAAACGAAACCTAACGTACTCACATTACTTGAAGGAATCCTAGAGTCACAGACTTGGTCGAGCGAAAATAACAGAAGATTTAGGAGGGCTGCGGAGCGGGCAGTGTTACCACAACTTCCTCCATAGTACCGAGAATTCATTTAGTGAGTCTCCAACTCTCTTCTCTATGGTATGTTAGTAGTAAAGTATCGTCAAAAGATATTTCCTTTCCATTGACTACATTTTCATTTTGCACGTTACAAATATACAACATCATTCAAAAAAATGTCTTTATAATTTCCTGAAAGACACCCATGGTCTTTGCCGTACTAAAAAAAAAAAATCCATATTCTCATAAAAAGATTCACTTGGAAAAAACTCCATACTTGATGGGATCGAATGTAAAGTCCAAACTTGAAAAGCAGACAGCCACATCAAGAGAAAATGGTTAATGAGATCCTCCTCCAAACCGCACCGAGTGCAATATCGTTCCAATTAATGTGCATATCTTGTAACCTGCTGGGGTAGGTATAAAACATGACAATTCTTTTCACGATTTTTTGTCATGGCTATGAATGCCACGAAATTATTTATGGCCAATTTGTGGTTATTTTTACCACAATTGCCATTGTATCTCTTTGTACCTATATTGTCACAAATAGCCACAATCTATTTTTGTGGCTATATAGCTACGAAATAGCCACAAATTTACCACGAAAATCATTGTTTTGAATTTTTTTTTTTTGTCATCATAGAACACAAAATTATTTATACAAAAGGTTTGGAGATCCAAACTGGAGGCACACTACTTACATAAGAAAACTCACTCTCACAAGCAGTAGCACTATACACCAAATAATCCGTCTTACCGTTGAGTCCACCAGGAATAAGAGTGAGGAAAAACTATTTTTTTTTTATAGTGAGATGATTCTTATGTTTTTGGGTTTTTAATCAAAGGTTATAAAATATTAATTATAAATTCAAGTATACATCGAATCATAATCTAATTATTTTACACAATGTATGATAATATGCATTACAAGAAACTATACTTCTATTTTTTTAATGAAAAAGTGTTCTAGGTCAAAGCTCATAGTCTTTCTTTGTTGGATTCAACGTTTATACTCGTTTTCTATTACGAAGAATGAACTTCTCCTCTTGAACAAGATTCGAACTCGAAGCTCTATTAAAAGAACTTTGGCAACACTACTAGACTACTCACACTTGGTTGCTCTTATTATTCTATGATGTGGTCCACACTCTATGAAGAGATCACTAACTACGAAACCAATTGTCCACAAGTCTTAATTATAATCTTTCAAGTTGACTAAAGTTTAGCTATAGATGCTATTGCTACATCTCAAATCTTGTCCAATCAAGTGTTCTTTTGTTAATTTAAAATCATAAAGAACAAAGAAGGCACGCAAAACACGACTCCGGGTATCCATAATCGAATTAAAATACAAATAAATTAAAATTTTTAATACACAATTCGTTATATAAAAAAACAATCAGTCCTTTGAGCAAAAAATAGCTAAAACTAAAATAAACATATAAATATAAAACAATACTTAGTACATCGACGTCTAAAAGATATAAGACAATACTTAGTAAATCGAAGTATGAAAGTATCTATTGGACCGTAACCAATTATCATCAACCTCTAAAGCGAAGTGTGCCGCTTTCTTTTTTTCTTTTTTTCCTTGCATCAATTTTTTAACTTAAAAGAATGTAAATAAAAGTGGATATTCCTAATTTTCATCCATGGCAACTAGAGATTACACATAAGATCAATCATTATAAATTTAGAATAACAACATAAAAGAAAAAAAAAATCAGACCCACAAATATATGCTTCTAATGATGAAATGATTATGTGGAAGACATATGAAGGATTTCACTTTTCACCAACTCAACTCTTCATTTATCCACACCTATTATCTAATATTTATTATATATTATACTGCCATCAATTCCAACTCTTTTTGTTTGTGTTATTTCTCTGTTCATATTCTAGATTATACAAGATTAAGAATGCTATTTGAATTAATTATTTTAAAAGTTAGCTTATACACTACAAATTATATGTTGTTTTACAACAAAAGATTTGCATCAATTTGATAACTGATGTAACATTTCTAGAAATCATTAATATTAACATCAGTTTATAAACTGATGTAAAATTTAGAGACTTAACTTAGACATAACTTAGTACATAACAATTTAGTTTGAATCCAAAAGTGAACAAACAACTTAGTTTTTGGACTTAACTTAGTACATAACTTGACATTTAGCTTCTCCTCCTTAGTCTCGACGCTTCCTCTTGCCTCTTGAGGACTCAGCTTCTTCTCCTTCTTCACGTTTTATTTGTTTCATGAGATTGCTCAGCTTTTCGTTTCTGAGTCGTAGTTCTTCCTTTCAGAGTGTTTGGTATAGTCTTCGAAACTCAGGTTCGATGTCTTCTTCGTTTTCTTCAACCCGAATCAAGTATCCCATTGATCTCCGGTATTGCACTTCACTGAGCTCCATTAAATCATCATCTGATTCTTCTGGTGGCTGTTGGTGGAGCTGCGGTTTGGCCGGCAGTCCACAGATTATGCTCTTCCTTGCTTCCATTGTGACCTGCGAAACAAAAAGAAAATAAGCATCAAATCAAATCAATGGAAGCAAAATCGTAAGACTAACTCAACCTTATCTACACTCAAACTTAGTCATATAAGTACAACCTTATCAATTGTATAGAGCAGATAAACCTTAGTTGAACTCTTAACTTCGTTTTACCCATACTAAATCAGAGACCCATATAAGCAAAACCCATATAACCGAACTAAATCAGAGCAGGAATTAAACCCATGTAAGCAAAACCCAACAATTCCTCAATCAAAATCCACCACCAAAGATTGCATGCATTATAAACTTGAGAGGATTAAACCCTAAAATTGAAAATCGAAGATTAGAGATTTACCTTGTGACTCTGTGTTTAGAAAACGGATTCGAATGAGAGACTTATCGATCGGAGACTTATCGATCGGAATTTGAAGAACTTCTGAGACTTATCGATCGGAATTTGAAGAACTTCTGAGACTTATCGATCGGAGAAAACGAGAGTCAAAAGGTAAACGAAAGGCTTATTTTGATTGAGGAAAACGAGAGTCAAATGCAGACTATGTGTTCTTTGGGCTTTCGTTTTCAGACGTCTGCAGACGGAATTGTATTTTGGGCATGATAAACGAAAGGCCCAAAATAATATTAAAAAGCTTTTTGAGTTTTATTTGTAATATTAAAAAAAAATCAAAATTCAAAACCAGAAACAGAGCTGTGACCGTCGAAACGGAGCTGTGACCGTCGTCGGATCTCTGCGAGCAGGTTAATCTCTCTTCTCTCTTCCTCGGCTTCTCTTCTTCTCTCTTCCTCAGATTCTCTTCTTCTCTTCTTCTCTCTTCATCGGCTTCTCCTCTTATCTCTTCCTCGGCTTCTCTTCTTCTCTCTTCCTTAGCTCAAATTTATCACTGATGATGACGGATACTAATTTCGAATACTTGTGATTGTCCAATTTCAGTGAATTTTATGAAATTATCCAATTTCGAATACTTGTGATTCTAGGTTTTCATATGTTGGATAAGAAATTGATTGAGGAATTTTGCTTAGATTTCTATGGTTATGACTATGGATTGAGATCATTTGCTTGAAATTACAAACCTATAACTCGAACTAATCATTTGCTTGAATTTCTCAGATTCTGATCAACATGATTTCTTCAACTCAACAGTTCTTACAGAATCATTTGACCATTATCTCCAGGTACTTTGCCTTATTAGAAACTTTTAGAGTACTTTGCAAATGAAACTTGATAACTATGAGTGGATATAAGAGAAACTTGATAACTATGTGTGGATAATCATTTGTTTCCTTTTGTGAATCATATTTTGTTTATGAAGTTTCTGATGTTACAAGTTTCTGATATTTTATGATCTTGGAACATAAAACACATTTCTATGTGTTATACACCATCTCCGAGATGGTGTTTTAAAATGGATATTGGTTGCAATTACTAGTTTAAAACGGATATTTTGTTTACTTAACTTGTAGATAAATCATGGATAAATCATGGATATCAAAACCACGATTGTCTCACGATTACATAATCGGAGTCAGAGGTTTTTTGGATTTTGCATTCGGCAAAATTAAGGCAGAGATGTTTAAATGTCCTTGTCAACGATGTTGTCTTGTCAAGAGCAAGCTCAGAGTTGATATTGAAGGTGATTTAATGTGTTATGGTTTTCTAAGCACGTACAAAAATTGGTATTTACATGGTGAAGACTTTGATCAACAACCATATTTGGATCATTAACCAACCTTAACTCAGCAACATCCAAGCGTGGATCAACAGCCAAACGTGGATCAACAGCCAAGCTTAGATCATACATTAGATTTGCTAGATGATATATTTCTGAGTATAAATATGGCTGAGGAGATGGAAACTGATGAGGATGCTACATTTGAAGATCCTCTGAAACAAAAGAGAGTGTATGAGGAGCTGTTATCAGATTGCAAGCAAGATCTTTATGATGGGTGTAAGTCATTCAACAAGCTGTCAATTATGCTCAAGCTTTATCATATCAAATGCCTTGCTAGGATTAGTGATAAGGGGATATCCATGATAATAGATCTTCTAAAAGAAGCTTTTGAGCATGCCAAACTACCAAAATCTTTTAATGAGATGAAAAGAATAATTGGTAAGTTAGGGAAAATCGATGTATGTCTTAACGACTGCATGCTCTGTTGGAAAGAGGATACATCTAGAGAAAAATGTAAAGTTTGTGATAAGTCAAGATGGAAAGCATTAGAAGCAGTGGATGATGCAATTGAAGGAAAGAAAAAAAGAAAGAAGAAACAAGCTATCAAAGTATTGAGATATTTTCCTCTAAAGCCACGACTTCAACGCTTATATATGTCATCAAAAACTGCCGAGCATATGAGATGGCATCATGAATCAAAGAACAAAGATGGTAAATTGAGACATCCAAGGGATGGAGAGGCTTGGAAGAAATTTAACCAACAGTTTAAAGAGTTTGCATCAGAGGCAAGAAATGTTAGGCTAGAGCAAGTGATGGTTTTAATCCGTATGGTTCAAAGAGTACAAGCTATAGTGTTTGGCCTGTGATTTTGTTTCCTTACAACTTGCCTCCTTGGATGGCAATGAAGCAAACATCATCAATTCTTTCAATGATCATTCCTGGAAAACATCAGCCAGGTAATGACATTGATGTATATTTACAACCTCTGATTGAAGAACTACAAGACTTGTGGAGTAAAGGTGTCCAAACCTATGATGCTTCAAAGAAAGAAACTTTTTGTATGCGGGCAGCTTTGTTATGGACCATTAGTGATTTTTCAGGGCTAGATAACTTATCTGGTTGGAATACACACACAGGTTTTGCGTTTCCTTCTTGCAACTTTGATGCTAATGAGGATCGGCTACACTATGGACAAAAATATTGTTTCATGGGACATCGTAGGTTTCTTCCTCATAACCATAGGTTTAGAAAAGATAAGCAGCAGTTTGATGGTTCTATAGAATCAAGGCCTCCTCCAATCACACCATCAGGATCTACTATTTTGCAACAAGTAGAAAATGTTTCTATTACATTTGGTAAGATAGCAAATTATAGTGGGAGAAAGAGAAAGAGTGAAGTAATGTAGTGGAAGAAAAAGAGTATTTTCTTTAAATTGCCTTATTGGAAGCATTTTCTCTTGAGATATAATTTTGATGTCATGCATATAGAGAAAAATGTGTTTGATAATTTGGTCTTCACATTGCTGGATGACAAAGGGAAATCAAAAGACAATCTTAAAGCGAGAAAGGATCTTCAAAGACGTAAGATACGGTCTAAGTTGTGGCTTGATAAAGATGATAGATATCTTCCTGGTTGTTTTACAATGACAAACACAGAAAAATATGCTTTTCTTGGTATTTTGAAGAGTGTAAAGCTTCCTGATGGTTATTCTTCATGTCTGTCCAATTGTGTTGATTTGAATCAGAGAAAACTAGTTGGATTAAAAAGTCATGACTGCCACATCTTGATGGGTCAGTTATTATCTATAGCAATACATAATTCTTTACCCAAAGAGGTAGCATTTGTGATAGTTGAATTGTGTCAGTTTTTCCGGAAAATAAGTTCTAAAACTCTTGACATTGCTAGTCTCAATAAGTTGCAGGAGCATATTACCCTGACTTTATGCCATTTAGAGATGGTATTTCCTCCGTCATTTTTCATAGTGATGGTGCATTTGACAATTCATCTTACTGAAGAAGTGAAATTAGGAGGACCAATTCATTTTCGGTGGATGTATCCAGTGGAGAGGATCCTTGGGCATTACAAATTTCATGTTAGAAATAGAGCAAGGTCTGAAGGTTCTATATGTGAACAATATCTATATGAGGAATGTCTAACTTTCAGCTCAATGTATCTTGATGGAATAGAAACACGGTTTAACCGTGTGGGAAGAGTTGATGATAGAGTAGTGGTAAAGCATGGACTAGGTTTAGAATCTCAAATTCCTTTAATATTTCCTTCAATTGGGAGGTTTGCTAGTGGTTTTGATCTGAAAAACCTTAGTCATCTTGAATGGCAGCAGGCGCATAGATATTTCTTATTCAATTTTCCTTCCTTGGATGAATACAGAGAGTAAGTAAACTTGTGTTATACTCTTTTCTTGTTATGATTGATTTTTCCTTTATTGATCTGATTCAAGTTTTCCTTTCTTATTCTGCTCATAGGAGATATAAGAGTGAGTTAAAACGAACACAGTTAAGGCGTCAGAAAAGGAATAGGGTTATAAACATTGATCGACATGTGAATCTCTATTTTGGTAAATGGTTGCGAGATAAGATAGAGAAAAATGAAATAAGTATATATGATGATATTCGTTGCCTTTCTCAAGGTCCATCTTTCAAAGTGTTAAAGTATTCTGCATTTAATATAAATGGTTTTAAGTTTAGAACTATGGAAAGGGATCAAGGCTTAAAAACTCAGAATAGTGGAGTGTTTGTTTCGGCTGAAACCATTAGCTATGCAAGCTCAAGTGATGGTAATCCGAGATCTGGAGTTGTTCCTTATTATGGGAAACTTCTAGAAATTCTAGAATTGAATTTCTATGACTCATTTAGAGTTGTAATATTCAAATGCATGTGGGCTGACACTCGGGATTACAGAGGGTATAAAAAGGATGAATTTGGTAATGATTGTGTGAGTTTTTCTAGAACAATACATAGTGGGAATGGTGAGGAAGATGAGCCGTATGTTTTGGCTTCTCAAGCAAAACCAGTTTTTTATGTGGATGATCCAAAAGAAGATGGATGGAGCGTTGCAATACATGTGCAGCCAAGAGATTTATATGACATGGGTGTTTTTGAAGATTCTGATGTTACAAGTTTTGAAGATTTGCCCATTAGAAATTCAATTTTGCTTGATAATAGTTTAGCTAATTTCACATTAGCGAGACAGATAGATGACCAAGTTTTTTTTGATGATTTAGATGATTCTATGGAGGTATTTGCTTTCTAGAGTTAAATGTTTTCTAGACTCAGAATTGGTTTATTGTTTTCTAAGGTTTATTGGTTTCTAATTTTACAGGTTTAGACAAATGGAAAGTTCTGAAGAACCCCTTGCTCCACCTCCTCTTGGACCGGAGTTAAGATTTGGCAAATGGAAAGTTCGAGTTATAGGTTTGTAAAATTACCATTTATAAGATGTAAAATAACTGTGTTTATGAGATGACATGATTCTGGCTTTTTTAGATGCTGATGGCAGAATAACGGAGGAAAATGTTTCTGGAAAGCAAGCGTGGAGTATGCAGAATCGTCGAGTTATTGTTGATTTTAATAAAGGGGACAGACTATCAAAGACTCATGAGGGTTGCTTGGTACTTGGCTAGGTTCTCTATGGTACGATTTCCATATGTTACCAATCAATTACACAGATTGGAGGAAGGTGTCTACTTATAGAAAGGAGCTGGCATGGAATGTTATAAAGGTATCATCATTTGTTTCTCATATGTTTTATCATGTTCTCTCTTTTATCTAATTTGGTTGGTTAACTTATTCTTTTTATTTTTAACAGAAACGATTCTGGTTTGATGATCTAATTAAGAGGAAAAAATACGTGTTATCTGCTTTAGGAAGTCACTGTAAAAATGTAAAGCAGTGCCTTTGGAGAAATTATGGAAGAAATACTCCAAGAGAAGCACTTGCAGAGAAACCACCATTATTTCCACAAGAACAGTGGACAGACTTTGTTCTAAATCAGTTCACAGATAAAACTAAGGTAAATTTCAACTATTTCATACACAAACAACCTAGTGTATAACCATTTGGGTATATTACTATAGGGCTCAAAAGAACGAAGCCAATTAAAGGTAACACATGCTCTTGGAAGAAAAAGTATGGCAAGGAAAGCAGATGAAATGGTAAATGGTATTTATAGTTACTTTCTTGTTATGGATGAGAAAAGTTTGGCAAGGAAAGTTTGATTTTTTTATCATATGTTCAGGAAGAAGAAAGCGGTGTTGAACCAACTAGAGGTGAACTCTTTATCGCATCATGCACAAAATCAGATGGAAGTATGGTTTCTGAGGAAGAAACAATATTTTCGGTTAGTATGATTCTCTTATGCTTCATCCAGTTAGATTATATGTTCTGGAACTCCGTTGATTTATATATAGGCGAAAGTTAAAGAAGCAATGGAAGCAACAAGTGAAAGTAATGATGCTATTTCTCAAGTGTTTGGTCCTGAGCATCCAGGAAGAGTGCGTTTTATAGGGCGTGCACCGACTCCTTCAACCTACTTCTCAAGCTTTGGTCAAGTCCAAGTGAAAAATGAAGAGATAGTTGAGATAAAGTCCAAATTGCAAATGCAAAATGAGGAGATGGTTGAGTTAAAGTCCAAGCTTGACATCGTTGCAAGTGCTATGCATAAATTGATTATGGTTCTCTCTTTACTTCTTACTTTTCATATAATATCAAATGACACAGTGACTGATTGTTTTTTTTTTTCTTGCAGATGAATGAAAACAAATATTTTCAAGCAGGAACTAGTGCATCAAATGCCCAGGTAACTATCAAATTTTCCGTCAAGTTCTCTTCTTCTATCAAGTTCTCTTCTTCAGTAACTTTTAAATTTTCATTTATGCAGGAGAATGACAATGGTGGAAACATGAAGTTTGCTAGTGCTATTCAAGTTCTCATTGAATCATACAAAGTAAGTGCATGCTTTATATAAGATTGAATGAGAATGGATTATGAGAATGTTGAATGAGAATGGATTATGAGATTGTTTATATAATGCTTTTATAGGTGAATGAGAATGGTGGAAACATGAAGTTTGCTAGTGCTCTATAGGTAATACTTTTTATAGGTGAATCTTATGGTAATACTTTTTTATAGGTGAATGACGACATAAATCTTAGCAACATTTTACATCAAGCTTCTCTGTTTTTTGAGTGACAAGGTAATGAGATTGAATCTTATGGTAAAGCATCGGAGAATGCATTTTGTGATAGAATGATAATCCATATAATTCTCCGTTTTATGATAAATGAGAATGCATTTTCTGATAGCTTCTCTAAATTTTTCAGGTTGCAACTCAAGTTGGAAGAATCATCTCAAGACATTTCAAGTTGGAAGAATCATCTCAAAACAGGTTCTATATACAAGTTAATGTAACAAGTTATATATGATATTTGAAAGGATTATTAGTTTTTCCGGGAAATAAGTTCTATAGATTATGTTGAGATTTGAAAGGATTATCAGATTCTATATTCATGTAAAGACAGGTGAAAGGATTAAATAAGATTTTATTGCTTGATTAAAGGATTATAGATTATGTTAAGATCAGATTTTGTTTGGTAATAGATCTGTTTGGTAATGGATTGTCGGCTTATGTCTGTTTGGGAATGGCTAAATATGCATCGGTTTTGAAACTGTTGCAACAATATGCATCGGTTGTAACTGGGACAAGTTATTTGTTGCAAGATTTTGTCTCGGTTATCCAATTGATGCAATGAAGTGTTGCGTCAGACCCGTCGGTAACGGTTGTGTAACTGATGCAATTTAACTTGTATCAGTTGCCAATTGACACTAAAGCTAAGGAAAACCAACGCAAGGCAGCAGGTAAGTTGTAGTGATAATGTATACGAGAAACTGGAGGATGGAATTGTTTCCAGTTTATAAAAATAAGAGTTGCTATAATAAGGTTTCCTAAAGATTTCGCCTGCTAATTCATACAAATATCATTAAGTTAAAAAAAAAAAATATTGAATATTTAGTCTTGTATTAGGGCTAAATTATATGATGGAAGTCTAAACATAATTTTATAATATACGGCGTATATCTGGTTTTTCTGATAACGAAATTTGTAATTTGCTTCTTTTAAATGGATCTTGTATTTTACTATTTGTTTTGCTCCGAAACCTTACGGTCATTCGAATTTTTTGAATCGAATCAAAGCAAACAATGGAGCGAAGCGAATTTAACGGATATTTTGCCTAGGTCTTGTATATGCTTGATTTTATGCAATCATTTGATGAATTTTGATTATATCATGGGCCCTATATTACTATTGGGTCGTAAATTCATTTAATGGACTAAAAACCCATATGAAGCCCATATAGTATTAAGTTCAGATTTCAATTTGCCATTTCTTCTTCTCCAAAACTTCCCCAGATTTGATACTCTCAAATTTTTTATCGACGGAGACAGAAGGGAAAATTGCAGAAATCGAAGGTATGTCAAGTGATAAGAAACTTTCAAAATTGTCTCTAAACCCTAAGTAAACCAATCGATCCGAAACTAATTAAGAAATGCGATTAGATAGTGAAATTTATGCAATTATTTTGTTTGCGAATTAAGGTTTGGATCCATGGCTAATGTGAAGTTGAAGGAAAGAGGTTACATCTGGGCAATTGCGGCTGGGCTCAACGCAGCTCTTGCCGCCATCTCTGCAAAGTTCTTCTCATCTCTCGTAATTAACATTTCTTTCTTAATTTAAAAACTGTAAATTTACTCAAATCGATAATTGTTTCTAAATTATTGTACAGGTGATTAAGTATGGATTAATTGTGATTTGCAATGTGGTTATGTGGGGATGTTATGTAAACAGCTTAAGAGCTCTCTCGTCGTTACAAGCTACGGTCACAAATTTTGCTGCTAATTTTCTCTCTTCCGGTTTAGCTGGTCTCTTTCTGTTCCAAGAATCCTTACCATTCCGTGTAAGTGTTTAGTTTCATCTTATTTGGTTAAAGGTTTGTGTTATGATGAAGATGAATGAGTTTGGCATTGTGATGAATTGGCAGTGGTTCGCCGGAGCTTTATCGATCACAATCGGAGTTTTTATCCTCAGTAAGTCGAGTGTCGATAAGAAAGTTAGCTCGGATTAAGAAACTTCTATAGGGTTCTTTTGGCTAAATTTGTTTTGAGTTTTAAGTTTTAGAGGATATTTTGTAACAGCTACATTTGATATTTATGATCTTGAATTATGTTATGTTTTCTTCACAAATTATAATTTGCCAATTTGGTTTAATTTATCTTCAAATTTCAATTTGCCATCATCTTCCTCCATCGCCACTTCTTTCGTTTTTCACGCCCAATTTTTGTGTGTCAAAGATTAGATAAGTATGCCAAATTACAAGTTGTACATCAATCTTCCCTCTTAAGAAGCAAATAATAATAGTATTTTTTTATTTTATATTACAATATGAAAAATTAATCTCAAAACTGAGCCATGGACTGTCCCACACATTAAGATTGTTCTTCATTTCCAATTCTTCATCCAAGCCCTTGTCTTAATATTTCTAGACTTACTACAGTAACTCTATAAATTAATATTCGACTTACTAGGATGTTTCTCCTGCCATGTGGCAGATTCGAAGTGGGTTAGTTACTAAGATCTATTATTATTTTTCTCTGTCAAATTTAAAGACCTATTATAAAAAATAATTAACCATTCCGGTTGAAAAAACATATAAATCTCATATTTTTAATTTCTCGATATGTTGTCTCATTCAACAAATATGAATTATATAGATATAGATTCACAATGTTTATTGTTTAATCATATTATAACTTTTTGGTTTGTTACCTAATTTAACAAAATTTGAATTATAAAAATTTGCAAATTGTTATTTTATCAAAAACTTTGTTGAATCTCATATTTCTTATTTCTTGATTTGCTACCTAATTTATAAATATGAATTATATAGATTTGCAATGTTTATTATTTTTATTATTATTCTTTCAAAACAAAATTTGACATAAAGGTGAACAATTTTAAAAGATAATTAAAAAAAAATATTATATTCTTTCCGAGATAATTCATTAGTTTTATTTCAATTGGAATCATATTTGTAATAACATATTTTGGAATGTCCACCTAAAGATAACTTTCTTTAACATCATAAACTAATTTAAATATTTATTAAGTCATATTCATTTATAATTACTATAGTTTATAATTAGTAAAATTTAATTTAAATAAAATAAAAATATATCTAAAAAGAGTGTATATATTGTACTGTAATAAGACATCTAAATAAAAAACACATCATACAAATAAATCATGATATCACCGAAAATTCTCATATGCATATTTTTGATTTCTCTTTTCGCTCTTCATCACTCTATGTAAAGATTTTCTCATATATACAAATAACGGTCTTTTTTTTCTATCGTCAATTGGTTTGTTTGCTGTATAGTTTCAAAAATTTAATTGTGTAGGCGTGAAGATGGATGCTAGAGAAACATTGAACTCGAACGAACACGACCCACTTAGGGCAAGGGGAAGGCAGAAGCCAAAGTCGGGGAAAAGACCACCTGCACCATTTAGTCCGAGGCCACCTGCACCATTTAAACCGTTCGACCGTTCCGTTAAACCGTTTGATATGAAGATGAGGTCTTTGTTGATGAGTCGGATTATCAAGTAGTGTTTATATTTCGAATTCATTGCTACGAACAAATGAAAACAAACACCGTTAATAAAAAATATAAAATATATATTTAATTTAATAGTATAACTCAAAATAATATGAAGTGTCGTCTAAGTTTTTTCTGCTGAAATTGCATTCTCTAATTGGCTTCGACGGAAAAGTTTATGACGTGTAAATGTGACATTTATTTAAGTTATAATTTGAATAGTAGATAATCAGTATAAACTTTGATATAGAGAAATTTTTCCCTAAATTATGCAAGTGCACAGTTATGCAGTTGTCACAAATCATGGTTGAATCCACATAGACTCTTAAGAACACAATAATTTCTAGTATCAAATTAAGCTAGGCAAGAATCAAGTATTGAAAAAGCAAATAACGAGAATTTAAACTTTTTGTTAACTAATTCAGAAATGCGCTAGGTGTAGGAAAATTCTCAAGAAATCCGAATCAAAGCGGGAATTACTTGGGAATTGAATGAAAACCGTTCTAGAACACCAATCACAAAGCTTTAGGAAACCAGCTTCCGCATACTTATGTAGTTATAAAACCAAATTTACATGAGAATTCTAACAATTAAATAATGCATTCAATTAGGTATGTTAAGTTCACAAGCTATCTAATCCAAATTCCTTTTGCAATTAGAAACACTTGCTCATCTAAATTAGGTTTCAGTTAATTAACTCAACTTCCATTGCAGTTAATAAACATAATACTTAATTACTTGGTGATCAGTGTAGATCTAAGTGGTTAAGCACAAGTTAGATGAAGAACTACAAGAATTACCTAGTTGAAAGCATCTCTAACAATTATCTATTAATCCTTTGCAATCCCTAAACCTAACCTGCAAACTATTGAGACATGGAGAATGAAATAAATAACATGCTTTTAATAGATTGCATAAGTGAAATTCAAGAGTAGAAAATAACAAGGGTTTGGATCTCTCTTCTCCTAAAAAATCTCTCCTAAAAACCCTAGATAAATAAGGCATAGCTTAATCAATGGCTGAAAAATCCCTTTTATAAATATTAAGAACGACCTAAATGTTTCTTTTTTTAATATGGGGTTAATCTCGGGAAAAAGGTACACTTAAAATCGCGTCTGACGGAATTTGTGTCGATCGATACAACACCCTGTGTCGGTCGACACGATCTCAGAAGAGTTGGATAGTTTTCTCAGCTCGCGATAGATCAGACATGTCTTCACTAAAATGACCATATCTTGAACTAAAAACATGAGAATCACTGAAAACCACTTGAAGATAAAAAAACTAACTTCCATATCTTTCTTTTGGATTCAGTTTCGTCAAATTTGGGTACAGAGAGGACCTCCAACGGATTTTAAACTTCTGAAAGTTAAATCAAGAAACTGCATCTCCCATTTATCGATTTTTCTCCTTTTTGCTTCACTTTCTCCAAGCCATCTCAAATTCTTAAAACACCTATTATATAGTATATAGACCTGCAAAAGACTCTAAAAACTAACAAATACATGGGTTATAACATCCAAAAAACCACATAATATCAAAAACATCTATTTTTTGAGCTCATTCTCCAACGGTTTAAAACCAAATGCTTCGGATCTTTTCCCTCGAAAACTAATAGGACACGGTTTCAATATTATGTTTTAAATTTTAAAATTAAGAAACCAAAGAGAGTTTTTTCATAACCTAATTTACGTATACGAAGAGTCGTAATGATAATTATCTCGGCACGTGCCTTTAACATTTTTTAAATTAAATCTATTTATTTGAATCAACCAATCAAAATGTTGAGAAAATTTCCAACCTAAAATTTTACCAACGGAAATTTGTTCGCGTGATAATCTCAACTTAAGTCCCAAAATTTGTATTTTATACATATTCTGTTCAGGGAGAGGTAATGAACCATTCGACTCAGTTATTTTACAGGTTACAAAAAAAAAAAAGATGGATACAATTGTAGGGAAAAAATCTCATCTTCTTATGTTCCTTTGAAAGATCTTGATATCACCGAAGAAAGAGAAAAGATCGAAGTTCGCGTTATAGGATTATGGGTGGTTTATAATGTTAAAGCTGGAAATTGTCTTGAAAATATCGTGGTCGATAGAGAAGTAATGATTTCATTACTAGCCTTTCATTGTTAAATACATTGGTGTTTATAGATTTTCCTTTGGAAACAACTACTGATCTATTCATCTTATTTCTCATGTTATAGGGTACCCGAATCCAATGTTCGGCAAATGAAGAGTTGATTTTTAAACATAAAAGCATGCTCAAGGAAAGAAAATCAATAATCATCAACGCTTTCAACACAAAGGAATTGGATGGAGAATTTTGGCCAAGTCAATTTCCATATAAGATACATCTGATGAGGACGTCCAGAATTAAACCGTCCTATGATTTCTCCGCTGATGATCCGGAAAATTATTTTTATCGTTTCTCCGATATTTTTTCTGATACTCTTGACACAAAGGCTTTGATTGTTGAGATTTTTATCTTTATTTTAGGTTTTTAAAATTATTTATTTATATCTAATAACTTTGTTTTTTTCTTTGATGTAGTTTGTGAGTGTTAAATCTCACTACTAAGTGTCAAATTGTAGGTTGAGTATCAAGAACTATATAAATAAGAGAGTTGCTAAGTAAAATCTGTACATATAATTATTCTTTCACCCAGGATTGCTAATCCACAAATTGGTGATGTGGGAAAGATTCATTTTCCCAATACCATGGAAAGTCGAATCTGAGAGCTTTCATAACAAGTTTCATGTTTTCGTTCTCGAGAGTGCGAGTACCTGCTGAGGATTTAGACGCAACTTGTTGCAGACTCTTTGTTGAAAACTTAACAGATTCAGCCCAAGAGTGGTTCGCGATGCTAAAACCAAACTCGGTAGATAGGTTCACCCAGCTACAAGCTGCGTTCTTGAAACAGTACTCGGTCTTTATTCATATCGATAATACAGAGGCGGATTTGTGGGTGATTACCCAAAAGGTAGGTGATTCACTAAGAAAGTATATCGACAAATTTAAGGAGGTAAAGGCCAAGATTGCCAACCTTCATAGCCCAACGACATTAAAAGCATATCAAAAGGGGCTCATGAACAATTCGAGATCTTATGAGGAACTAATGGTACGGGATCCCGCGTCTCTTGATGATGCCCTCTATCGTGCTACAAGGTTCATCATTCTCGAGGAGGCAGGAACAGCTGTCCCAAAACAGCAAGCTCAAGCGTCGTCGAGCAATCAATCTCAAACTTTCAACTCTGAGGGATCAAAGAAATATGGGAAAAATGAATCTCAAGGTGAGGGGCAGCACTCCTATTTAGTTGGAACCCTGCCTCGCAATAGAAAAAACTTGTGTGACCCTTCTTAATGGTGCGATCTCCACCAAGTGAAAGGTCACTTAACCGAAGACTAATATGAAGTAAAAAACAGCTAGATGCTAAATTTGCAGAACAACTATCCAGCCGAAGTGGAAAATAAAAGAGATCATCCCTCTGATGGTAACCGGGAGCCAGGTGAGTCATATCATGAAGAGAATGACCCTCCCAGCTAGAAGAAGAGCATAAATTTTATTTACGGTGGATCGTGATTTTTTTCGCAATTCGGTAAATCAATTAAGAGGCATCAAAGGAAAGCATAAAGAAATCCAAAAAGTAACATTCCTTTCAATGGGGTAGATACTCAAATATCCTTCTAAGAGAGTAAAGTATTTGAGCTTAACACTTTGCATGATGACGCTTTTTTCATCATGCTAGGTATGTGGGGGTTTCGACCTCACCAGGATGTTGGTAGATACAAGAAGCTCAGTGGAACTCATTCTTCTCAACGTGCTGAGAAAAATGGGCATACCGGTCGTGAAATTGAAAGAGATAAGGTCCCCTTGACTGGCTTTTTAGGAGAAATGACCTTATCCCTGAGAATAATCAAGCTACCTGTCATTGCGGCCGGAAATAGAAAGACGGTAGAATTTATGGTAATAGATTGAGATACTCCATTCAATGCTATCCTATGACGGAACTGGATACATTCGGTGAAGACAATATCTTCTACCTAATGCATCAAATTCCCAACTCCTCACGGAGTCGTGACCGTTAAACAAAATAAGAAAATGTCGAGGATTTGTTATATGGGGGGGGGGGTCCGCATTCCCCAGGAAAGCACCTTATAGAAATTACAACAAATAGATGAAGTTTCAGATCGACGAGCACGCAAGAAAAGCGAACCTGGAATCAGACCCCAAAAGGATTTCGTGGAGAAGGTAGCGATCAACGAGGCTCATCCAACTCAAAAATTTGGAATCGGTTTTGAGCTGTCAATAGCCGAGAAGGAGGAGTTATTATATTTTCTCAAAGAAAAGCTCGACTCTTTCGCATGGACGACATCTAACATGCTTGGAATCGACCTAGATGTCATTTCGCACGAGCTGAACGTAGATCCCATCTATAAACTTGTTCGTTAGAAGCGAAGAAAGTTTGGACTTGACAAGACTGGGGCTGTCAACAACGAGGTTGAAAGACTGATCAAGGTCGAGTTCATCAAAGAAGTAAAATATCCAGGTTAGCTTGCAAAGCTAGTCATGGTAAAAAAGAAGAATGAAACTTGGCGAGTATGTGTAGATTTCACAGACCTCAACAAAACATACCCCAAAGATAGTTTCCTTTTACTTCATATTGACAGGCATGTAGGAGCTACCTCAGGGCACCAACTGCTTAGCTTCATGGATGCTTTCTTAGGATAGAATCAAATCAAGATGCACTTTGAGGATCAAGAAAAGATGTCATTTATAATAACATGAGGAATGTATTGTTACAAAGTAATGATATTTGGATTGAAAAAACTGGTGCAACCTACCAAAGGCTGGTGAATAAGATGTTCACAAAACTTTTGGAAAAAACTATGGAAATATACATCGATAACCTGATAGTAATAAAAGAAAATTATAAATGAAAACCCATGTGCTCAAAATCGAATAGACAATGAAGTCAAAAATCGATAATGAATCCTAAAGCTTTTGGCAAGATGTACTTGTTTTTTATACTTCAAAATTGAAAAGAACTAACTTTTTTAAAAAATAAAACTTATTAACAAAAATGAATAACACGTCAAAAATTAAATTAACCAAAAACCAAAATAAATTACCTTATTAGAAAACTAAATAATGGGTCAAAATTTAAATTGACCATAAATAATATATTGATTTAATAATAAATAAATAACGCACCAAAATTTAAATTGACTAATAAACAAAATATTATGAGTCAGACTCTGATAATTTTTTGTTGATAAAATAGTACTAAAATTTATGGATATAAATACTTGGAGTCGTTTAAGAAAAATTCATAGAATCCAAAAATATGTAGATACTAAATTTCAATTCTTTCCCCTTCGTATTTATATGAAACTCTTGTCTTAATCTTTTCTCCCTCTCATTTTCATAAGATGTGTATTAGAGTGTGACTGTGTGATGCATGATTTCTGCTTGATAAATTAAAATCCATAGTTATGACTATTTAACTACGATTGATTCACAGAGTGTTAGACGAAAGAAGATTCTTCGGCTTATTAAAAATAATCAAGAGAATAGCTTTGAGAGCAGGTAAACCTTTACACGTCGTTTTAATATAAGCTCCGATATGTAAATGTGAAATGATTCCATCTCTTTTTTTGCTGCTCCAGTACACGGAAAACCCAGTCTGATGGTGATTGATATCACGTTCTTGAATCATTCATGAAGAATCATCAATAAACTAGGGCATGCATGGAATGGCGGTTAGGCTATACAGTATGGAAAACCATTCAAGAATCTAGCTAATATTTGAATAACACATCAAAATTAACTTATTAATTATAATAAATAAATTACGCGCTAAAAATTTAATTAACTGATAAATATAAATAATTTAATTAACTAATAAATATGAGTAAACCACGAAGCTTTCGTTGAGAAACGGTTTAATTAACCGATAAATATGAGTAAACCACAAAGACATTAAAGGATCATCAAAACATAATCTAGTGTCACAAAAAAAAAATATATTTCAATGCCTAAAAGTTTAACTTGACTCTGATTTTGAAGTAGATATACAAATGAGATCCATGAGTAGTTTTGTTTTCACTAGAGGACAGGGGTGGACCCACTTGAGATTTAGTGGGGTCAGCTGACCCCATAAAAATTATGAAAATTTCATTAATGACTTTAGTTTCCTTAAGTATTTCACAATAAATGTGTGTTTGACCCCGTAATAAGATTGTAACTTGACCCCATTTCCTTTTTTCTTCCTTTTTTCTAGGAGAAATAAAATCTTTCTGGTTTTTTTACCTAATCAAAAAATGGAAAACATTAGTTGATTTCAAATCTAATTTTTAATTATACTAATTAACATTTATTTCATTAGAAATTTTAGGTAAGAAGTCACTTCTTCTAGAGTAATAGTTTTCATGTGGTTTTTATAATGTTAATATATAATTTTTTAAGTAGGGATTATTGATTTGTGTATTTTAATGGATTTGGAAATCCAAATCAAATCTAGTGTTATTGGTTTTATGATTTTAAAATACATGTTGAAATCATATGTTATTGGTTCTGTGATTTATAAATACTAATTAAAATCACGTGTTATTCAACCATACGGATTTCACAATGGATTTTAGTGGATTTTGAAGGATTTCTATGTTAAAAATACAAAGATTTCAAATCAGACCTACGGATTTACAAATACTAATTAAAACATATAGATTTCCAAATCAATTAAAATTCTTGAACGAATAACATCTCGTAAATATAAGATTTTTTAAAAAGTATAGTAAACTAGTATGTGTCTATCTATATATATACGCACATATATGTAATAATTCTAGACTTTTAAATATATTATTTTCTAATTTTTTTGTTTATATATATATATATATATACATATATATATTTCTGATAATATACCTTAAATAAATAAATGTATATATGTATATACACAAAATTATCGTTATAACCTCTTCAAACGCAAGACCTAAAAAACTTAATGTATAAATTTTGACCCCAATAAAATTTATTTCTGGATCCATCAGTGCTAGAGGAGGTAATATCTGACAAAGGTATATACTTAACTCTTTAAATGATTAAGTTACAAAAGACGTTCAAACCATTTCTCTTACTCCTGTCACCATCCAACATCCTAAAATTAAAATTCGAATCCTCTTTCTTTCGTTTTACTTTATTTCCTTTTTTACTTTATTTTAAAATTCTCACACACAAAGGTATATTACTTCATTTTTCCTTATTTTATTAGTGAATCATTTGAACCTAACAAAACAAAGAGGTTACATCTCGGCAATTGCGGCTGGTCTCAACGCTGCTCTCGCCGCCATCTCTGCAAAGTTCTTCTCATCTCTCGTAATTAACATTTCTTTTCATTTTCCATTTCTTAATCTGAACCAAATAATCCGCTTTTAACATTGTGAATTTACTCGCATCATTAACTATTTTAAATTCTTGTACAGGTGATTAAGTAGATTAATTGTAATTTGCAATGTGGTTATGTGGGGATGTTATGCAAACAGCTTAAGAGCTCTCTCGTCTTTACAAGCTAGGTCACAAATTTTGCTGCTAATTTTCTCTCTTCTGATTTAGCTGGTCTCTTTCTGTTTCAGGAATCCTTATCATTTCGTGTAAGTGTTTAGTTTCATCTTGAAAGTCTATAGTATTGTAAATTCATATTTGGTTAAAGGTTTGTGTTATGATGAAGTGATCTACAAAGATGAATCTGTTTGGCATTGTGATGAATTGGCAGTGGTTTGCGGTAGCTTTATCCTCAGTAAGTCCAGTGTCGATAAGAAACTTCTGTAGGGTTCTTTTGGATCCGAGGATTTAGATATGCTAAATTTGTTCTGAGTTTTATGTTTTGCAGTCTACATTTGATATTTTCATGATTCTGTAGTGATTAAACCATATAAAACATGTCTCTGTGGTTTCTTTTTTTCTTTTTTGATCTTGAATTATGTTATATTTTATTTACAATTGGTATATATAACCAATATGCCAATTTGGTTCAAATTTTAATATGCCATCATCTTCTTTTTCAGCTTCTTCTGCTCTAGCATGTCTTTCAATGGAAGACTCCCTAAACTATAATTTTGAATTAGTGCAATTAATTTTTATTTTCTTAAAATACTACCAAGTTGGGATATTCTCCCATCGCCACTTCTTGCGTTTTTCACGCCCAATTTTTGTGTGCTGACTATATATTATTTTCATAGATGTTCAACGTCAAAGATTCGATAAGTATGCAAATTGCAAGCTGTATCAGTCTTCCCTTTTCAAGAAGCAAACAATAATAGTATTTTATATTACAATATGAAAAATGAATCTCAAGGCTGAGCCACGGACTGTCCCACAGATTAGCTTTGTTTTCCATTTCCAATTCTCTATCCAACCCTTGTCTAAATATATCTCGACTTACTAGGATGCTTCTCCTGCCATGTGACGGGTTCGAAGTGGGTTAGTTACTAAAGATCTATTATCAAAAATAATTAATCATACCAGTTAAAATAACATATAGAATTATAAATCTCATATTTATAACTTCTCCATATGTTACCGCATTAGACAAATTTGAATTATATAGATATAGATTCACAATGTTTATTGTTTTTTTTCCATTATTTTATCAATTTTTTTATTGAATCTCATATTATAACTTCTTGATTTGTTACCTTAATTATTATTATACCCATATGAATTATATAGATCTCCAATTTTTTATTGTCTCTTTTTTTTTCATTATTCTATCGAAACTTTATTTTGAATCTAATATTTATATAACTTCTTGATTTTTTACCTAATTAAAAAAAATTTGAAAATTTATTATTTTATCAAAAACTTTGTTGAATCTCATATTAATTAAATCTTGATTTGTTACCTAATTTAAAAAGTATGAATTATATAGATCTGCAATGTTTATTATCTTTATTATTATCTATCAAAACAAAATTTGACATAAAGGTGAATCATTTTTAAAAAATAATTTAAAAAATATTATGTTTCTTCCAGAATAACTCATTAATTTTATATCAATTGGAATCATATCTGTAATAGCATATTTTTTTCTCCATTTAGGGTGTCCACCTAAACATAACAACTTTTTATTCACATCATAGACTAATTTAAATATTCATTAAGTCATATTCATTCATAATTAATATAGCTTATAATTAACAAAATTTAATTTAAATAAAATAAAAATATATGTAAAAAGAGTGTATATATATTGTAATAAAACAGCTAAATAAAAGACACATCATACAAAAAAATCATAAAAAAAACCATGATATCACAGACAACTCTCATTTACATATTTTGTGTTTCTCTTTTTGCTCTTCATCAATGTATGTAAAGATTTTCTCATGTATCAAAACAACTGTATTTTTTTCTATTGTCATTTTGTTTGTTTGATGTTTAGTTTCATAAATTTAATTGTGTAGGTGTGAAGATGGATGCTAGAGAAATAGAGAACTCGAACGAACATGACTCACTTAGGACAAGGGCAAGTCATAAGCCAGAGTCTGGGAAAAGACCACATGCACCATTTAGTCCGGGGAAGAGATCACCTGCACCATTTAGTTCGAGACCACCTGCACCATTTAGCTCGGGGAGAAGACCACCTGCACCCCTGGGAGAAAGACCACCCATACCACTTAGCCCGGAGGAATCATAGTGTATTCATCGTAGATGTGGCTTTTCTTTCCTAAAAAATTGTTGGTGTTGTCGACAAACTAAAGCTCCTTGTTTTAAAGGCAAAGATGGTAAACAAAATTGTATCTATCATTGTCCTTAAGAACTTTAAACTTAAACTCTTAATAAACCTATATAAATCGATGCTTCAATTGAATTTAAGAGTATTAATGCTTACTTTACTTGTACAAGTCCTAAAGATCGTTACAAATTGTTTAGATTTTGGAGTACGACAAAACTTTTTAACTAACAAGGTAGAAAGAAATAGTGACATAAACCAAAAACGAAAACAAAAAAAGATTGGTCCATATGTAATCAAAGAAGAGGAAAATTGATATGGCATAATATATCAAATATTCATCTTATCACTAAAATACCACATGCCCATAATTGGGTATTGATCATAATCTAGTTAACATGTTGATAATTGGTTCTCAGTACTTGTGGTTCCTTCTCATAATCGTTTAATCATCGTATTCGAATCACAACATTGGCGAATCATTACCATTTCTTCAAAAAAAATTATAAACCCTAGAAAAGTTGTGGCTTACTAGGTCTTAAACACCATAGAACGTCATAGTTGTGGTGCCACATCACGTTGAGAAATTAAATGATGTTATCATCGTGTCCAAACTTATATATTAACATAGAAATACTCATATATGTAAATAACTAAGTAAACTTATCTATATTGTCTAATATATAAAATAATTAATTTTAGTGCCATAACATTCCATTAATCTGTTCGGTATGAAGATGAGGTATTTGTTTATGAGTTGGATCATCAAGTAGCGTCTATGTTTCAGCATTGGTTGCTACAAAAGAATGAAAAAAGTAGCTTTAATAAAAAATATAAATAAATATTTAATTTAGTAATATAAAAAACAATAACTAATATTTCTCTTACTATTTTAAAAAGTGTCGTCTAAGTTTTTTCTGTTGATATTGTGTTCTCTAATTGGTTTAGACGGAAAATTTTATAACGTGTAAATGTAACATGTATTAATGTTATAATTTGATTGGTAGATAATCAGCAGAAAACATCTATCTTTTAAGTTTCTTCTCCAACGAGTTAAAACCAAACGCTTCGGATATTTTCACCCGAAAAATAATAAGACTTGAATCCTAATTGTCTATTCATTTTTTATGTTTTAAATTTTAAAATTAAGATACCGAATAGACTCTTTTTATAACCTAATTTACATAAACAAAGAGTTGTAATGATGATTATCTCGGCATGCGCCTTTAATATTTATAAAATTAAATCTATTTATTTGAATCAACCAATCGAAATGTGGAGAAAATTTCTAACCTATAAATTGACCAATGAAAATTTGTTCGCGTGATAATCTCAATTTAAACCCCACACTTTGTATTATATATATCCTGTGAATGGAGAGGCAATGACTCAGTTTTTTTTAAAAGGTTAAAAAAATGGTTACAATTGTAGGAAAATAAATCTCATCTTCTTATGTTCCTTTGAAAGATCTTGATATCACCGAAGAAAAAACGAAGATCAAGGTACGTATTATCGGATGATGGGTGGTTTATATTTTTAAAGTTGGAAATTCGCTAGAGATCACCGTGGTCGACAGAGAGGTAATAATTTTCATTACTAGCCTTTCATTGTTGAATACATTGGTGTTTATAGATTTTCCTTTGGAAACTAATACTGATCTATTCATCTTATTTCTCATGTTATAGGGTAGTCAAATTCAATGTTCGGCAGAGGAAGAGTTGATTTTGAAACATAAAAACATGCTCGAAGAAGGAAAATTAATAATCATCAACGCTGTCAACCCAAAGGACTAGGACGGAGACTTTAGTACAAGTCAATTTCCATATAAGATACATCTGATGAGGACATCCAAAATTAAACCGTCCTATGATTTCTCCACTTATTATCCGAAAAAGTATTTTTATCTTTTCTCGGATATTTTGTCTAATACTCTTGACACTAAGGTTTTGATTGGTGAGATTTTTATCGTTATTTTAGAGTTTTAAAATACTTTTTTTATATCTAACAACTCGGTCTTTTTTTATCTTTTATGTAGTTTGTGAGTTCTAAATCTCACTACTAAGTTTCATGTTGTAGGTTGAGTATCAAGAACTATAACTATGTAAGCAAGAGAATTGCTAAGTAAACTCTGTATTTCTGATTTCACCAAGAATTGCTAATTCACAAATTGGTGATGTGGGAAAGATTCGTTTCCCCTGATACAATGAAAAGTAGGATCCGAGAGCTTTCATAAAAAATTTCAGGTTGTCGTCCTTGAGAGTGCGAGTACCTCCTGAGGATTTAGACGCAGCTCGTTGCAGAATTTTTGCTGAAAACTTAACAGATTCAGCCCAAGAGTAGTTCACGACGCTAAAACCAAATTCGATAGATAGCTTCACCCAGCTACAGGCTGCGTTATTGAAACAATACTCGGTCTTTATTCATATCGATACTACAGAGGCGGACTTGTGGGTGATTACCCAAAAGCTAGGTGATTCACACAGAAAGTATATTGACAAATTTAAGGAGGTAAAGGCTACGATTTCCAACCTGCATAGCCCAACGACATGAAAAACATTGCAAAACGGGCTCATGAAGAATTCGAGATTTTATGAGAAACTAATGGTACAGAAGCCCGCGTCTCTTGAAGATGCCCTCCATCGTGCTACAAGGTTCATCATTCTCGAGGAGGCAGGTGCAACTGCCCCAAAACAGCAAGCTCAAGTGTCGCTTAGCAAGCAATCTCAAAGTGAGGGGCAGCACTCCTATTCAGTAGGAACCCCGCCTCGCAATAGAAAAAACTCGTATGACCCATCCAAATGGCGCGATTTACACCAAGTGAAAGTCACTCAACCGAAGACTGCTATGAAGTAAAAAAGCAGCTAGCTACTAAATTTTCAGCTGGGAAACTAAAGGGAGTCGAGCTCGAAAAACTTCCCTCGAAGCAGAACAACTATCCAACCGAAGAGGGACAGAAAAGAGATTGTCTCTCTAAGGGTAGCCAGAAGCCAGGTGATTCGTCTCATGAAGACAACGACTTACCTCCTTTCAGCTAGAAGAAGACAATAAATTTCATACACGGGTGTAGATAGTCAAATATCCATATGGAAGAGCAAAGTATCTGAACTTGACACTCCGCATGATGACGCTCTTTTCATCATGCTGGATGTGGGGGGGGGGGACTTCGAGATCACCATAATGTTGGTAGATACGGGAAGCGCAGTGGATCTCATACCAGATCGTGAAATTGAAGGAGATAAGGCCACCTTGACTGGCTTTTCAGGAGACACGACCTAATCCTTGGGAACAATCAAGCTACCTGTCATTGCGGCACGAGTTAGAAAGACGGTAGAATTTATAGTAATAGATAGAGATGCTCCATTTAATGTTATCCTAGGCCGGAACTGGATACATTCGATGAAGGAAATATCTTCTACCTATCACCAATGCATCAAATTCACAACTCCTCACGGAGTCGTGACTTCTAAAGGAACTCAGAAAATGTCGAGGATTTGTTATATGGGAGGTTTCCGCATAGCCCAGGAAAGGACCATATAGCAATCACAAAAAAGGATGAAGTCGCAAATCGACGAGCACGCAAGAAAAGCATACCTGGAATCGGACCCGGAAAGGAGTTCGTGGAGAAGGTAGTGATCAACAAGGCTCATACAATTCAAAAAGTTAGAATCGGTTTCGGGCTGTCAATAGCCCAGAAAGAGGAGTTATTATCTTTTCTCAAAGACAAGCTCGACTCTTTCGCCTCGACGACATCTGACATGCTTGGAATCGACCTAAATGTCAATTCACACGAGCTGAATGTAGATCCCATCTATAAACCTGTTCGCCAGAAGCGGAGAAAGTTTGGACCTGAAAAGACTGAGGCTGTCAACAACGAGGTTGAAAGACTACTCAAGGTCGGGTTCATCAAGGAAGTAAAATATCCAGATTGGCTTGCAAACACAGTCGTGATAAAAAAAAAAAAGAATAGAACTTGGTGAGTATGTGCACATTTCACAAACCTCAACAAAGCATGCCCCAAAGATAATTTCCTTTTGCCTCATATGAACAGGTTCGAAGAAGCTACCTCAGGGCATCAGCCGCTTAGTTTTATAGATACTTTCTCAGGATACATTCAAATCAAGATGTACCCTAAGGATCAAGAAAAGACGTCATTTATAATAGAACGAGGAACGTATTATTACAAAGTTATGCCATTTGGATTGAAAAAAGCTGGTGCAAGCTACCAAAAACTGATACATCGACGACATGCGATTAAATGGTTACTCAAATACATAAAAAAGATCATCAAAACATAATCTAGTCTCACAAAAAAAAAAAATATATATATATATATATATACCTATATAAAGCTAATTTGATTTTGATTTTGAAGTATATCTTGACAGATGAGATCTATTAGTGGTTTTGTTTTCACTAGAGGAGGTAATACCATAAGTTAGAAGTCTGGTTTGCAACAGACGATGTACAACGGTCTGTTAAAGGATATGCGTTTGAGCAACAAAAGGTTATAGTTTGGTGTGATTCTCATCAGTGGTATGTTTAACTAAGAGTAACATGTATCATGCAAGGACAAAAAATGAGGATTTTAAGCTCCGTATGTAATCAGAGACATTATTACTTTAGGGAAAGTTGAAGTTCATAAGGTTCACACATCAAGAAACCCACAAATCTTCTTTATAAAGAGTATTCGAGTAACTAAATTTGCATCGACTTGAGAGCTTATGAACTTAGTAAAATGAGTGTTTCATGTTGTTAGAGGTTAAATTCAAAGATAGTATAGTCTATTGAAACGAAATAGCCGTTGAATCAAGATGTTAGGGTGATGCAAATTCAGGGTTTGGTTTCAATGTGTTATAAATAAGTTGGTGAAAGACTCGTTTTGATACGAGTTTTAAGAAAGTAAGTGTAGAAGCAAAAAAAACTTATTGAAAAAACAGTATAAGAATTCTTATTTAAATTTTTTTTCTTTAAACCCCATATCAATTTGTACTTTATTTGTCTCTTGATTCTTATACGTTACTTATGGTCGTAGTTCTTATCTTTGATTAGTAGAAGTAGATGAACTAATTTCACAGGTTACAAAAGTGTTGACTTTGACTGTTTGACACACAAAGGTATACTTAACTCTTTAAATGATTAAGTTACAAAGACGTGCAAACCATTACTCCTGTCACCATCCAACATCCTAAAACTACAATTCGAATCCTCTTTCTTTCATGCTCATTTCCTTTTTTTTACTTTATTTTTAAAATTCTCAGACACAAAGGTATATTACTTTATTTTTCCTTATTTTATTAGTGAATCATTCGATCCCTAACACATGTCATAATCCGAAGATAGAGACAAAACTAACATGTTAGTCACTACTTTCTCCAAACGGCCATGAACGTGCTTCCCATCTTCCTTATTTTTCCTACTACTACTTAAATCTCCATCCTCTGCATATTTTTTACCCGGAAAATTATAAACCCATCTCTCAAAATCTCTCACCTTTGACACATCTTGTGATGCCTCCTCCAGCGATGTTTACATTTGATAATGGTTTAGCCCATGAATCTAACGAAAATGAATGGCAGGGTTTCAGAGTTTTCCCTGGAGAAAACCCTAACCCTAATTTCAATTTCTTGATGAAGAAGGCAATTATGGAGGGCGAAAAAACGGCCGGCCCTATTTTCTCCCGTTCTTCGGGAGCAAAAGAGGAAAGCTTCAGAATGGTGTTGCCTCCTGCGATGCCTCCTCCTAGAGACTCAGCCGTTCCGCTTCCTACGCTCCCGGAGCCGATGAAAACCCGAAAGAAGCTTAGCCACCACGAATCAATCCTTTTCATGAAGAAATCTCGTCGTTATTCGGAGAAAATCATTTACCAGGAAGAAGATTTCAAATGCAACGCCTTCTGCTTGTCCTTACCTGGATTTGGTAAACCCAAACCGGTTAGATCTTCTTCGAAACGCCAAGATTCGATGGAGAAGAAGATGAGGAGAGCGTCTTCTTTCACTAACTCGACTGTTTCGATACGCGCCTCGTTGGAGAAATTCGAATGCAGTTCTTGGGCGTCGACGACGGCTCTGATGCACGAGAACGGTCGGTCGGTTTTCGATTTCCCGGTGGAAATGATGAAATCTTACAGCAGAAACAGCGGCGGAAACAGAGATGTTCAAGAACCGGTGACTTCTGGTTTCTTGTTTGATAGAGAAACAGAGACTTTGACTGTAAAAAGCGTCTTAAAGACGAGGAGTTCTCGAGATCACCGGAGATCGGGTGAGGATTCACCACGACGTGTAAGATTCTCGAATTCTTCTTCGGCTTCGGTTTCTTGCCCTACTTCACCTCGAACTTGCATCACTCCACGATTGCGTAAGGCTAGGGACGATTTCAACACATTCTTGGCCGCACAAAACGCATGAATAAGGAAGAACAAAACAGAGCAACGAAACTTTTTTTATATATAATAAAGATATATTATATGTATGTATGTAATGTATCTCTAAGGATGCTGTGTAAATATCTATGATGAGAGAGAGATTGAGAGAGACACTGTTGAATTTTTGAGAAATCAAAGTCGGTGAAAAGTTTTATGATTATGATAGTAATTGTAAATTCAAAATTTTCATGTTTTCAATCGAAGCTCTGTTTCTGACTTTAATTTCCATATTTTTAGGGTATTATGTGTTCTTCTGTGTCTTAAAGATATAGAATGGATGGAGTAAAGGATCACTCTATTCGATAACCTATTTTAGCTGATCTATGTTGGTTTTTAATTTTTTTTTTTTATAACTCTATTCGATCAACTTCGCAACAAGCAACTCAATCTCCACTTTGAACAATCCAAAGTAAAAAAAACAGTCAGAGACAAAGGGCGTATTTTAATCTTTGCTATGTTTCAACAAGATTAGAGATCTCAAAACACTATTGTTCCTGCCAAACTCTGACAATTAGTTTCTTGTGAATGTAAGTAACACATCCATCTTCTTTGACAATTGGTTGTTTGTCTTAGATAAAGCACAAAAATGAGAGATGCAAAATGAGGAAGAGAAAGAAACTCAAACCATGATGTCATTACATTATAATAATTAAACTAGCAGTTAAAAAGTAAGGTAGGGACCAAACGTCAACACCATGAAAACGAGAAATGCAATTCTCAAACTGTTTCTTTTGCAATTCAAGCAGAAATCTTATAAACTTACTTATAAGGTACTTATAATTAGCAGAAACGACGAAACCTGACAAGTGACTAGCAGTCTAAGCATGTGTTGCTTACCTTTTGTGCAGAGGTTGCTTGACTTGCACTAAGCTTGGACGGTATGAAGAAGAGCAAACAAGTGGGGGACGAGAAACTTTATAAGGAACTCCGGTGAAGGAGCTACGTTCTTCGACTATGGGAGCTTCTCCGAGATTCACAGATTTAGAGTAGCCGTCTTGTCAAACACAAAAGCCATGTGTTGACGAGAAGGCTTGGTGGTTCGTAGACATCCGTCTAGTGCAAACACCACAGCAACTTTGTCTTCCTCATCAACAAAGAAGCTCCCACCACAAGGTGACTCAAACTTAATACCAGTGAGTGGGAATGGCCTCAATTCCACTTGCAAAAACTTGCTCCAAGACACATAGTTGGGCTCACTCGTAATAACGGTAACCCAAATCCCAAGTTTGTCAGATGAATAACCTTCACAATGATGATAATACAGGACCGCAAGCTGCTCATCTCTAACGTTTGAGAGGGTCACACAATCATCATCGTAAGAGTGAAAAGGAAGAGACAGGCGTGGTCCAAACCTCTCTTTCGTAAAATCAAAACATAGTAAGAAATCTTCAACATCTGTTATCACTCCTTCATAGTCAGGTTCTATTTCATCATATTTCTGATGAGCAAAAAAGTAGGTGTTACCCTTCACAGACACGCCTCGCTGATGCGAATCTATCGCCCACTCGGGTTTCACCTTGAGGACCTTCCATGAATTAGACCTAGTTTCATAGATTTCGTACCTGAAAACGCGTTCTGGTCCAAGACCGATGTAATTATCCACAAACCTCAGGATTTTGTGGTTACGCTTCTTGTCGTATCCGATCGCGTACCTGTCTTGTATGTGGAACTTTTCTCTAGGTCCGATCCACCTTGTTTGACACAGATAAGGGTTCCACAACACCAACTTGAGTTTTCCTTTACGACACATAACACCAAACCGTCGCAGTGATACACTTTAGATATCTCCACTTGATTAAGCAAATCTACCTGCTTTACCAATACATCATCAACCAAATCTTCTTCTTCGCAGAGATGGAAGCTCAGAGAGTAGACCTTGGAATTCATCGTCATGAACCCTAGAAACTCATGCGTTCCTCTCGCTGCTTTACCTAGAACCCAGTTTTTGGTTATGGCGTCCCATGTTTTGCAATAGATCGCACCGCCTTCAGAGACGTTATCGGAACCCTCGTGAGTATCTTCTCACCAACCAATTTCTGCGGAAGATCGCAAATCCTCGTCCTCGACATCTTTCCAACTCTCAACAAAAGCCGCAATTGAAAATTAGGGTTTCCTCTCTATACGTGCGTGTTGTGTGTGCATGTATATATACACAAATGTTTTTCTAAGAGGCATTTTATTGATTCGGCAATTTTATTAGCTTATTATATTAAAGAGGTACATATTAAAGTTGTATACGAAACAAGGGACCTATTGAAAACTAAATTAAGGATTAATATACCCCAAATTACATTAACAACCATTATCATGCAGCCTATACAATTTCACTTAATTCAATTCCAATTCTCATTCCTCACAACTTAACAACAACGATTTGAAGATCCACAATCCAAAAGTTAAAGAATTTACATTGATTATAAAATTCCAATCTTAACAGTCTGACTTTATTTCATCATCATCTAAAATTTTTAGATTGGAAAGCAAAAAACTAAAATTTGTGACTTGTGTTGGATAGCTCTTTTGAATGCATGTTAAGGTCTATGACCACAAGTTGCATTATATATAATTATGGGGAGACTAGTATTAAGTTAGATGACCAGAAATTCCCATTTGTATTTAGTTTGAAGCATGTATATTTGGGTTATTTGATGGATCACTTTGCAGCTCTGTTTCTGATCTCAATTCTCAAAATTTTAGGGTTTATTTGGGTAATTTTCTTTTAAAATATTTTTGTTGGCTTACGAGATCAAAAACTTCAAACAACTGGACGAATCCTGTGTTACGTTTCATTACAATATCAATAACATAACCTAAATTAAAGAGACCACATATACGATTTTACCATACTCAGTCCCCAAACGCCAAATAACGCGATAAGTAAAACAAAGTGTGTATATGTGTGTAATGGTTAGTGAATTCGTCACCGTTTTATTTCAGTTTTTTGTATCGAAGAAGACACGAACAACGTCCAGAATCTGAGCTCGGCAAATCGGGCATTTCCCTCCACTCCAATGTAGTTCGTTCGCACATTTCAGACACGCGCACATATGTCCGCACCTGTACAAGACCGCCTCGACTTGCGTTTCGTTGCAGACGCAGCATTTGCGTTTCAATGGGTTTTCTAGGTGCACCGACTGTTGCAGGCTCCCCTTAGCATCCAAACACGTTTTGACCGAATCTCGTAAAGCCAACATTTCTTGCTGAAGCTGTTCGATCTGCGATCTCATACCGCTTATCAGCTCCATTTCCTGAAAAAAAACGTTTCGAAGCGCTCACTGCGGTTGTTGATTGCGAGTTTCTATATGGTATTAAGAAGAAATATCTATGAAGAAACACTCACAGGTGATTGAGGAATTTGAACAGTCAAAACAGGAGTGGAAGTAACTTCAGTGTCTTGAGAACTCCATGATCCTGCAGGAGACGGAGCAAACATCTGTGAAGAAGATGATCGGCTCAAATCATCTCTATCGTCTTCCTCTTCGCCATCTTCTTCTATTTCTTTGTCAACGCCATTTTTCTCTTCGTCTTCTTTCTCTTCCTCTTCTTGTTGTTGCATTTCCCATTTTTCAGTGACCTGATAAGAATGTGTGTCCGTCTGCACGCGGGACATCATGACCCTATCGATATTCTCTCGTAACTCGCTTTCTAGAAAATCTGTTACCGTTCTTCTGCATTTTACCATAAAACACATTCACTTAGTCAATTTGGTTAACGAATCAAGAAACATGGGTTTTTTAGATTTTGATGTTACTTACCGCTCAAGGAGTCTGCATATGTCCTCTTTCTCAGACCGAGTGTTCATTACTTCCAAGTACCGTGACTTCCTCAGTTCCTCCCAGTAACTTCTCGGACGTGATATTTCGTTAAGCCAGTCATTGTTCGATTCTCCATAATAAAACTGTTCATCTTCATACTCTTCTGGTTCTTCCCATCCACTCAAATAAGACGTTTCTTGTTGCTCAAGGCAGTGGTCCATCTCTTGAGTTTCTGGAGTTTCTTGTATACAGTTTTCCACTTTAAACTCATTTCGATTCTGTCGTAGCTGCAATTCTTGAATTAGGCTTGTCTTCACTTCTTTTTCTTTCTTTTCAGATTCGCGATGATTCCAAGTCTCAGCTTCTTTTGTTTCTTGCACCTGAAGGCATTTCATTTCTGACTCAACTTTTCTATTTACAGTTTCTTCCTTCTTGCATATCTTTGCCTCCTCTATCTCTCGGTTACGATTGCTGTTCAAACGCTCTGCGAAAAAAGCCTCGAGAGTAACACCGCCTTTTTTCAACTTTGTGGTCTTTGTAGTTACTTCTGTTTCTCCTAGGGTTTTGGTTTTCGTCTCAGTGGATCGATGATTATCCGTCCTTTGATCTGTAGCGTTTACTGAACTGGCACGAAATTTCTCCCTGTTTGATTCAAAGATTTAAAATCAGAAAAAGGTACATGCTAATGACTGATGAACCAAGAACTCAAGACGTTTAGGAACATGGATTCTGAATAAAGAAAAAAAAAACCTTAAATGCAGAACTGCGGAGCCTGATTCGATGCGGTTTAATCCGGTTGTTTTTGAGTTAGACCGGTTTCGTTCTTGAATCGCTTGACCGCGTGTGATGTTCCTTAGCCTCAGCATTGACTGGTTTGTTTTTTTATCACATTTAAAAAGGGGTAAAATTGTAAGTAAAAAAAGTATTGGGTTGATTATGTAAAACATATTGGGTGGTTTTATAAAATAGTAAAAAATTATTTACCTGGAGACGTCCACGTTGAGTAAATCTAGAAACTGCGTTGCGTTCGTGAAGCGACTCCAATTCGCGGTGGCGATCGCGTTCCAGCCGCATTAACAGATCGGTGAATGCTTGCCGTCCTCGGATCCTCGGTGACGGAGCAACCATCGTAAAACTGCTTTTCTCCGACGACGAGGACGACGAAATGCAAGGCCTCGGCGTTCTTATAGAGAGTCCACCGCCGACACCGGTGGTTACCTTGTCGTCGTTGCTAAGCCTCCGAATTAGGTCAGCGACTTTTCCCCATTTGCTCTCTCCGGAATCAGGAACCGAACCGTGTGATTCAGATCCAATCTCAACCGTTGGATCAAGATTCTTAGCTTCCATGATTTCTGATTCAGAATCTACGTCGGTCGATGGAGCTGAGAGATGGGAATCCTTAACGCTCACCCCTGAATCGCTCCGGCTACTACTCGCCGTCGATTGGTCGTGGCTCGGTGAGTTTCCGCCGTTGGATCGGTTTAGCCTCGCCTCCCATATTTGCACCAGAGACGAAGCGCCGGGTTTTTCGTTTCTCTTCGATTCCTCTGATTTCTCCTTTTTCGAAACCGGTTCGTTCTTTGTTGGTTTCTCTGTTGCTCGGATTCGATTATTGTTGCTCTTTTTATTCTGAATCTCGATCCAAGAATCGACTAGGTTCTCGGAATTCTCGTCGGAGACCACCGGAGATTTGAAAACCGGGTGATGGTCTTTCACCGGAGCTTTCACATTCTTCTGGGAAACGACAGCGTTTTGATTACGATCTTTGAGTATAAAACCGAATCTCTGAGAAGAAGACGGTATCTCAACCTGAGAAGACGCCATTTTGTACTATCAGACTCGTATCAGAATCGAATCAACGATACAGAAAATGAAATAATATCCATTAGGTTTTTTTTCTTAATGGATCGAGGAAAATGATCCAAGGAGTTGAGAGGATTCAACTATCTTTTTCTCTCTACAAGAAGACAGAAAAGGAAGAGAAAATCGTTTTGGGTTAGTGAAGACACTGAAATTTCTCTCTGTTTTCTGTTAAAACAGAGTAATTTGACAAAAACGGAATAACAAGTGGTGGAGATACGAGGAACGAAACAAAGAAAGAAACAAAACCATTGAAACAGTATTGTGAATGTGTGGGCTTATCTGTTTGTTTACTAAGATTTTTTTTTTGTTTTCTAAATATTCCTCCACCGCTAAAAAATATGAGTCCTAAAATCGCTCTGTTTTGTCCCTAAAACTTGGGAACGTGTCTGTAAAATAAGGGAATATGAGATGAGGTGTTAAGAGGTGCTCGAGGAAGAAAAGCAACTCTGGCCAAATGTAAAAAAAAAACTGATATTAAAAAGAAAAGCTATAATTTCGGACTAATAAAAACAAATGTCGGTATACTGGTGAAAGCATTTAATTAAATTATTAATTATGAAGGTTTCAAGGCTCCTAAATGCGATGGTCAAATTGGAGCCGTTGGGCAATTTAGCCGTTGGCGAGTGGGAACCATGCACTTTCTGTATTTGTACCACTTCATTAATCGAATTATTGTTTATTTGGAAAGTATTAAATTTATTGTTATACACAAAAAGCAGAGAGAACATTTTAAAGGCACAGAGAGAGAGTTTACGTGCGGAGAAGAAAGGAAAAGGAAACCTAGGTAAGTCGAGTCTCGAGCTCCGAACCACCGCTGCACGAGTTTGGTTATCATTATTAAATAAAATATTTTAAAGTAATGACGTCATAAAAAGACTAAGTTAAGTTCGAGGATCTAATAGAACAAATGGGTCTAATGGGCTTTCAAAGATTAGCCCAACAAAAAGAGACCTTATATAATCTCATGAATCTATTGCCATGTGTAGATCAACTTCACAATATAAAATCACTATCATCTCATCCAAAACTATAACGTTATAACCTCTCTACCAACTCCATTCCCCTCCGCGACTTTACAAATCTTCGAGGATCGGAAATTGAACCAGTTTTCGTTAGCTAGTGAAGTACCGTCGTGATTCACCTTGGATGTAGAAGTTTCTTCATCTGCCTAACCCAATCAATTAGTTGGAATGTGTTCGATGTGTGAACAACAAGAGCGATGATATTGCTCCAACAAATCTAAGCATGAAGGAACGACAAGGGAAGAAAACGGGTTAGAAGAGAGAGGGAAAAAGGAGATCAAAAGACCTACAAGATGGAGAGAAACAAGTCCGGACGACGCCATAAACATAAACATATATTAATTATTAAGCCGAAGCTAGAAAATATGAAGCAAGCCGGAAAAATCTTTGATATAGATCGGAGAAGATAAATGCTCTCTTTCTATAAGAGATGAGAAGTGAGAGAAGAGAGAGAATGTAACAACCCGATTTCTAGAAAATAGTGGTGCTTGAGAAGAGTTTAAGAGAATTTATTTGGTTATCTATATCATCAAAGTACACGGATGATATTATGGGAAGTGATTTACAAAACGTGTGAGGACAAAACACGAGGAAAGATCATGTGGTGATCTGAATGAATACTCAGCAAGTCTTTCGAACTACCAGAAATAGTGCACTGGTCGTCGAGCGAGTGTGGCACCCACGGGTCGAGAGAGCATGGATCAACGAACAGTGACAGTCGGAGCGTTACATTTTAAACTTTTGTTGGGACATTTTACATTATTTTATTAAAGATATACGTATTCTAAACTGTTTTTTTATGTCTTTGCATAAATCATAAAATTTACCCTAACAATGACAATACCTTTAAGAAAATTAAGTAGACAAGATACAAAATCTCTACACCATAGCCAAACCCATGTAGACAAACTTCTGTCAACATCAACATTCCAGAAAACACTGTAAGCAATGATAATACGCAGACTCTGCTTTGTAAGGATTTAAGAGCTGGAGACGATGAAAGAACAAAAGAGTAGATAGGCTCAGAAGGTGAAGTGGGCCAACATCATTCTAGCAAAGGCCTAAAGCCCAGTTCCACTACAAGACAAAACAACACAACTGGATCGTCTCTCTTTCTTGACGATTGCAGTTGTACAAGCGTTGGAGTTAAAATAAAAAATCGTTTTGCATTATTGTCTAGTACGTGTAGTGATTTATGTGGAGACACATGTTGATAGAAGATTATTAAGGGTTTTCAGGTTGAGATTTGGGTCTCCTATATAAATTGTAATTGTCATCATGTTTCATTAATTAAGGAAGTCATCCCGTCGAAATACCTCTGTCTCTAATTTCTTTATGGTATCAGAGCAAGAGAAACCCTAACAGGTTCCGTCATGGCCGCCCCTTCTCCAGATCCTCCGTATCCCTTTCCTTCTCAATTACATATCTCCAACTCTGTTTCTGTCAAGCTCAATGACAACAATTATCTCGCTTGGAAAACTCAAATGGAGTTCCTGTTACGAAGTCAGAAGCTCATGGGCTTTGTTAATGGTTCCACACCTCCTCCTCCAGCAAAGATTGAGAGAAGGGAGGGAGAAAATGTTGTTGTAGCTCCGAATCCTCTGTTTGAAGCCTGGACTTGTACCGATCAACTGGTAATGTCTTGGATTGTTGGTACATTGTCTGAAGAGGTTATAGGATGTGTCTTTGGGTTGAACACATCTCAAGATGTTTGGTTAGCTTTAGCAAATAATTTTAACAGAAACTCGCCAGCTAAAAAATATGAATTGCGTCGTAGGTTTCAAACAATAAGCAACAAAGGGAAAGATTTGGCTACCTATGTTCGAGAGTTTAAAGCAATCTGCGACCAACTCTCATCTATTGGCAAACCAGCAGATGAAGCTATGAAAGTCTCCACCTTTCTCAATGGGCTGAGTAGTGAATATGACCCTATTTGCACGGTTTTACAGAACTCGATGACAAGAGTTCCTCGTCCTAGTTTCACAGACATTGTCTCTGAAGTTTCTAGTTATGACTCAAAGATTAAAGCTCGTGAGGTTACCCCTGAAGTTACTCCGCACATGGCTTTTCAAGCACAACAGTTCAGTTCAAGTCCTGCTATAAGGTCTGGTTATCAAAGTTCAACTAGAGGCAGAGGTGGTTTTGGTAACAGAGGTAATTACAGAGGTCAAGGGAATTTTAGAGGCCATGGAGGTTATTCAACGAGAGGCAGAGGTTTTTCACAACAAGTTAACAACTCATGATGGAATCAAAACTATTCTTCCTCATCAAATACGACCAACTTGCCAGATATGTGGAAGGATTGGACATACTGCTCTCAAGTGTTACAATCGTTGGGACAACACCTATCAAAGTGATGATGTTCCCCAAGCCCTTGCTGCTCTTCATGTCTCAGATCCACAAGGAAATGAATGGTACCCTGATTCTGGAGCTACCACTCATATCACATCAGCCACGAATGCTTTGAAAAACCCAACACCCTACAATGGCTCAGAAACGGTGATGGTAGGTAATGGTAATGGGTTCCCGATTACTCATGTTGGTTCTACGGTTCTCAATACATCCACAAGTGATATTCCACTTCTTGATGTTTTGGTTTGTCCAGGCATTACAAAACTATTGTTGTCTATTTCAAAGTTGTGTGCAGATTACCCATATGGTGTCTATTTTGATGCTAATTGGGTCTATGTCATTGATTTAAACACTCAGAAAGTGGTGACCAAGGGACCACGTCAAAGTGATCTTTATGTGTTGAAGAATAAGGAGTTTGCAGCGTTCTATTCCAATAGGCAACGAGCAGCGAGTGAAATGATTTGGCATCAACGATTGGGACATGAAAATCTTCATATTCTTCAGCTTCTCAAGAGTAGCAATGCAATTTCCGTTAATAAGAGTAACACTTCTCCTATTTGTGAGTCTTGCCAAATGGGAAAGAGTTCCAAGCTTCCGTTTTTTACTTCTTTGTCTAGTACTTTAGAGCCTCTAGATCGGGTTCATTGTGATCTATGGGGACCAGCTCATATTGTATCAGTTCAAGGTTTTAAGTACTATGTTGTTTTTGTTGATGATTACTCTCGCTATTCATGGGTGTTTCCTTTAAAGGCCATATCTGAGTTTTATAAAATGTGTGGTGTTTCAAAAACATGTTGAGAATCAGTTCAACAAGAAGATTAAAGCTTTCCAGAGTGATGGTGGTGGTGAATTTATAAGTAATCAGTTTAGAAAACACTTGAAGAATCATGGCATTCAACATCAGCTATCATGTCCTTCAACACCTGAATAGAACGGTCTTGCAGAACGTAAGCACAGACACTTGACAGAATTTTCTCTTTCAATGATGTTTCAGAGTAGAACCCTCTCAAAATATTGGGTGGAGGCATTTTACACAGCCAATCTTGTCATCAATATGCTTCCGTCACCTTCCTTACAGTCTAAGAGTCCATTTGAGATTTTACACAAAGAGAAACCGGATTATTCGTTTCTCAGAGTCTTTGGGTCAGCCTGTTATCCTTATCTCAGACCATATTCTCATCACAAATTTTATCCTCGGTCTTTACAGTGTATTTTCTTGGGTTATCATGCACAATACAAAGGTTTCAGATGTTTGTTTCCACCAACAGGTCGAATATATATCTCCAGACATGTCATTTTTAATGAAGGAAGCTTCCCATTTATGGACAGGTACAAGAACTATGTGGCACCACAGTTTACACCACTTCTAAAGGCTTGGCAATCCACACCAAATCTAATTCCAGCGCCTCAACATGTGTGGTCTTCTACATCTCAAGCCCTTGTTCAGTCATTCGAAAGGTTAGATATGTCTCATGTATCTCCAAGTAGATCAGATATGTATATGTTTACAGATCCAAGTGCTACTGATTCGGAAAATTACATCTTTTCAGACATAACATCACCATCTTCCAGATCTGTGTCGTCTGAGGTAATTGTCGAGTCAAGCACCAGTCAGTTCACATGAAACCGTACCTGCTACTGAACCCGAACGTCAAATGGTTACCAGGCTACAACATGGAATTCGCAAACCTAACCCCAAGTATGCGTTACTTACATCTCATGATTTCCCATCGAACCAAAAACGGTTGCAGCAGCATTGAAACATGAGGGCTGGAATAATACAATGGGTGATGAAATGACAGCTCAAGAGATCAATAACTCATGGGATCTTGTTCCTCGAACACCAGATATGCATGTACTTGGCTGTCGATGGATTTTCACAGTGAAACTAAAGGCAGATGGTTCGCTTGATCGGTTAAAGGCAAGACTAGTGGCCAAAGGGTTTGATCAAGAGGAAGGAGTCAATTTTATTGAGACATATAGTCCTGTAGTCAGAACTTCTACTATAAGAACATTGCTTAGTGTGGCTACAGCGAAAGATTGGTCCATCACTCAGTTAGATGTCAAAAATGCTTTTTTACATGGTGAGTTGCAAGAAGAAGTCTTCATGATTCAGCCACCGGGTTTTGTCAATCCTAAGTTTCCTAACTATGTGTGCAGATTGAACAAAGCTCTTTATGGCTTAAAGCAAGCTCCACGTGCCTGGTTCGACAAGTTTAGTAATTTTTTATTGGAGTTTGGTTTTGTGTGCAGCAATGCTGATCCTTCGCTTTTTACTTATCACCGTGATGGCCAGTCGATGTATTTATTGCTCTATGTTGATGATTTTTTGCTCACAAGAAGCAGTCACGAGTTAACCATGTCTCTGATTGATGAATTAAGCAAGAAGTTCTCAATGAAGAATCTCGGTCCACTCCACTATTTTCTGGGTATACAAGCTCAATATCATGCCAATGGTTTATTTTTAAATCAATCGAACTATGCGGAGGAAATTCTTCATCTAGCAGGAATGGATATAGCAAACCCAATGCCTACTCCTCTTCCAACTCGTCTTGATACATTCTATAATGATACAGAGTTGTATCCTGAACCAGCATTCTTCAGAAGCATTGCAGGAAAATTGCAATATTTGACTCCTACAAGGCCTGACATTCAGTTTGCGGTGAATTTTGTGTGTCAGCGAATGCATGCTCCTACTTATTCTGATCTTTCTTTGTTGAAGCGTGTTCTCAGGTATATTCGAGGAACTACCAATTTTGGTTTACATTTTTTCAAAGAAAAGTCTCTATCCCTTAAGTCATTTAGTGATAGCGATTGGGTTGGGTGTCGTGATACAAGACGGTCAACAACGGGTTTTTGTGTATTTGTTGGCTCAAATCTAGTGTCATGGTGTGCTAAACGACAACCCACTGTGTCACGTTCATCTACGGAAGCGGAATACAGAGCACTAGCACACACCGCGGCTGAGCTAACATGGATTAATACTCTGCTTCGCGATTTGAATATTCCACAACCAGAACCAGCTTTACTTCAATGTCACAACCTGTCCGCGGTTCATCTAACGGCGAATCCTGGCTTCCATAATCGCTCCAAGCACATTGAGGTCGACTATCATTATATCCGGGAACGCGTTGCTCTTGGACTCATCGAAATCCAACACATCTCCGCTAAGGAGCAGGTTGCAGACATCTTCATGAAACCTCTTCCTAAACGATCCTTTCTTGAATTGCGTGCCAAACTTGGTGTTGGGACTCTCCCAATCCCAAGTTTGCGGGAGGGTGTAAGCAATGATAATACGCAGACTCTGCTTTGTAAGGATTTAAGAGCTGGAGACGATGAAAAAACAAAAGAGTAGATAGGCTCAGAAGGTGAAGTGGGCCAACATCATTCTAGCAAAGGCCCAAAGCCCAGTTCCACTACAAGACAAAACAACACAACTGGATCGTCTCTCTTTCTTAACGATTGCATTCGTACGAGCGCTAGAGTTAAAATCAAAAATCGTTTTGCATTATTGTCTAGTACGTGTAGTGATTTATGTGGAGACACATGTTGATAGAAGATTATTAAGGGTTTTCAGGTTGAGATTTGGGTCTCCTATATAAATTGTAATTGTCACCATGTTTCATTAATTAAGGAAGTCATCCCGTCGAAATACCTCTGTTTCTAATTTCTTTAAACACCACTTTATGATAAATACATGTTCATACAAATTGTATTTTAGACGTAAGTCCGTACTCCGTAGGCAAACCTAAGCATACAAATTAACCCTAAGACATCTATTTGTTGGAGATATTTCCACTATGTTTGATTGACAAATACTCTATGTAGAAAAAACTAAGTAATACTTTAGACATTTATGGAAACATGTTAGTTATAGATATATTTTCTATAGACATGTTATATGTTGATATAAAAGACGAATGTCTGATATAAACAAACATTACATATGTAGTTAACTTCATATTTGATGGACAATGCTCAACATTTAAACGTGGATGCTTGTATGATCTATGCTCTAAGAGGAGAGAAGTGGAATTCCTCAGAGATTCTTTAAACCGGGGTGATATCTTTCCTATGGTAGGATTAACAATTTCTCCAAGTCCGAGTATTTCATTGAGACGGAATGCATGGGTCTAGGGAGTTACAAATCATTAGAGAAAATTGGTCAACGGTCAGTTTTTTTCTGCTAATTAGAAAAATCTATATGTCACAACTTGCTATGCCAGCAATTTTATATGTTGAAGAAATATAAGATGTGGTTCGTCTTTGGAGGAAACCACTCAAGTATTTGTTGAGGGAGTATGGTATAATAACATGATTGTGTTGTGGTATATATTCTAGATCGAGAAAAAAATTAATAAATGAGAGAAACAATTGAAGTCAAGAAACATTATGGGGACAAGTTTATTGAAAAACATGAAGATGTAACTATTTCAGACATAGTGAAATGGTTGAAAAATAGATCATAGATGTCACGAGGTCGTAACATGGAGTTAGCATTGCTTGTGATAGTCAAAAGCATACTTATGGTGGGTGAATGGTGGGTGCTTCACCTGTGAAATTATCTCAAGAGGTGGTGTAGATGTTGAAGAATTTGGAATTCCTCCTTTCCTTTCCATGGGGCGTCGATAATTTGAAAGGAATCTTGAGATGATCAAGGTTGGGGAGGATGTAACCAAAGAATAATATTCAATTCACTTTTCTAAATTAAACATTTTAATCCGAGGTTTCCCGTTGACTTTTCAGTTTTTGCTTCTGAAAGTTGGTTCATTGCTAGGGCAATATCTACCAAACTTCGAAGATGAAAAGGCGTTCAATAACCGGTACATAATACACCTGACTTAGTGAAGAGTGTACCACAACTCAACCATGGGATTCAATCATACACAACACACCACTGAAATGAAATGTTGGATTTAGTTGTGCTGCAATGAGAAGACGAGGTGGCTGATGCTCACATCAATATGAAAGTTGTGCTGCTATCAAAATTGTTTCACATAATGGATTTTGACTCTTTACTTTTCAATCATAAAAACAAATTATGATTATCTTTCTAAGTAACCAAAATCAATACAAACCAATCTGGCTATTTAATCACAAAAGCAATCATCAATTCAAAATGAATGATGTAATGAGCTAAAGAAATAATAACCTTTATTCATTAAGGATAGAAAGATAATCTTAAGTGTTGAAACCACTTCACATAAGCACAAATTTTTAGTAAAAGTTGATGAAAACATCAAATTTTAATCCAAATCAAAACTTATATTCTAGAGATAAATCTACATATATTAATAACATCATATAACTTTCACATCGAAATTAACTTTTTATACAAAATATTCACAACATTTTTTCCAATACTTGTTGCGGGTTAGTGGTATATAGTAAATTTTAAATCCATATAAATCAAAACTGTAATATATAAATACGTAATGATGTATATACAACATAAAAGTTTAATAACAATGATATAAGAGGCTTTTTCTTTTATGCATCAAAACTAAGATGAAATTAGACTGAACAAGGACACGTCACCAGTTGTTGGCCAATAACAATTACTTAAAGAAGACGACAAAAATGAAAAAAAATGGTGACCAAGAGGGAAAGTACAGACGAAATTGAAATTCGAATTTAGATTGAAATTCAAACTAATTTGAGAGAGCCGATATTCGCCCGCGCTATTGATTTCGTTTCGCGTCTTTCGTCTGCAATGTCTTCTACCAGAAAGAGCTCTAAGAGAGGACGACCAGAGCCGCAATCGCTCAAGAAGCAAACACCGAACGCAAATCTCCAGGACGATTTGGATCTCGATGTTTCTAGGTCTGTTTTTCATCTCTTCTTCTTCGTCTCTTATGCTTTTGGCTAAATTGTGACTCGCGATTGTTTCCCGTATGGATTATGCAGCGATCTTAAAGGAATCATGTCGGCGTTGCAGCAAATCAGAGCGAAAGCGCACGAGGATGGCCGGAAGAAGAAAGAAGAAAGCATCTCCAGGTTAGATATCTCTTCGTTACATATTTCTCTCCGGTTAGTTTCCGATTCCGATATACCGTAACCATAGATTTCATTTACTATGCGATTTTCCCCCAAATTTCTGTCATCGAGAAATTCATGTCGTTCATATGCATCTTCATCTTAATTGGAACATTTGATGCTAATTGAGATCGATAATCCTGCCAGATCCAGTATCACAAACAAAAATTATCAGCTAGATATAGCGAGATGACGCTTAGGTGTTGTAGGATTTGATATCGATTGATCTGTTGTGTTATGCTCTTGTATCCCTTAAATTAGACAGCAAATGTTTGAATGATGGAGAATCATGCTCGTTTGATGAAACGTTTTTAGATTTTCGGTTCTTCCTTCCTGAACCTCTCAAGGATTCAGTTTATTTCTATCCTTAATTTGGTATCTAGTAGTATGATTGATGAAGAATTATGCTCGTTTGATGAACATTTTTAGATGCTCGGTTCTTCCTTACTCATCTCTGAAGGATTCAGTTTATTTCTATCATTACTTTTGGTATCTATTAGTATGATTGATGGAATATCATGCTCGTTTGATGAATGTTTTTAGATGTTTGATTCTTCCTTCCTCAACCTATGAAGGATACAGTGTATTTCTACCAATAGTTTTGTATCGAGTAGTATGATTTTGTCATATACTAAGGAATGTGAGCACTCAAGTCCATGGTTCCAATGCTTTTGCAGTGTCATTAGTTTAATTGCTAAATCTTGTTCTAATCCTTTGTTAACTTTCTGGCAGTGTTTCCACTGAGGTAAAGTCAAAGATTGATGAGTTGAAGACAAAACTTGAGAAGGAAAGGTAAGGCTATTGTGGATGTCAAATCTTTCCTTGTTTTGTGAATATCGGTTTAGAAGATGAGATTAAATGGATTCTTAATTGCAGGCAAAACTTTGTGAAAGCACTTTCAAAGAGTTCAAAGGAGGTGTGTGAGCAAGCAAAGATGATAATATTTAAATTTTTTTAATGTAAATAAAATTCACAAGAAGCTGAAACTGATCCTTACATATATGCAGTGTGAGAATATGTTGAAGGATGAATCTGCCAAGTTTGAGGAGCTTCATCACAAATTCATGAAAGACAAAGCTGATCATCTACAGGGTTTGAAAGGTATTCTTTCTGTTGCATTAGCTAAAAAGGAATAATCAATGGAACTGAACATGTGCGTTTATGCTTTTGGTAGACACTGTTTCCAAGTTTGAGGAGGAGAAAGAGAGGCTGTATATGCGATATGAGCAACTAAGTAAGCCAAATCCTGTAAATGAGACACCACTGTTTCTAAGATTGCAACATTTACTTACTTACTTACTTGCGCGCCTGTACAGGGAAGAAGGAGAAGACAATGATAACAGAACAGGAGAGATTCTGCACAGAGAAGCTTGCTCAATTGGAAGAGTCACTGAAGAAGAAAAAACGGGTCAATAAATATAACACTTTCCCTCTTTTTGCCTTTGTTTTGTGACAAAATCTAAATTTGTAAAAAATTCTCAGGATGACAAAACATTCAGCATTTTGAGGAAGTCTCTTGGCTCGTTTTTGGAGAACGAAGCTTCTGATGAAGAACTTCTTACCTGATGAGTGAAAGATTACAACAACTGAAACTTTACCCACTAGTAACAGTCTATATGGTACATCACATTTCTCTTATCTACTCGTTTCATGACTTTATTATGATACTCATTCATCTCTTTGTGAATGTTTAATGGATAAATATTTTTTACACCACACTTAAATGTGTAAGATATGAAAATTGTTCATAATTGGTTTTGAAAGATCTTCAAATTTTAAATAATCTCATATATGTGAGTTATCTTTTGCAAACATTGATTATGGTCAAAGATTCAGTAATTTTATAAATTTCTATTGAAGCTTTACAAAAAATCTTTTAAATTAAATTTTGGATTAAAAATAAAACGGCGATTTCATCTTTTGATATCAAATTAAACTTTTATATATTTTTAATGTAGTACAGACACAGTTTTAGTTAATGTTATAATCATTTTAGTTATTTTAATCCAAATATTCAACAAAAACTAATCAACTTTTTGCCCAAAAAGAACACCAATTTTTTATTTTCCAAAACAAGCCTCAATTTTTTTTGATAAAGCCGTTATAGATGGCTTGATCAACAAAAGTTGAGGTTTGGAGATTAAAAAAACTTAATCAAACAGTAGAATTTTTTTCAGTCCAAAATGGATAATTCGTTTTTTTTTCTTTCGATCATTTTTTCCTTTGTTTTTAATAGAGAACCCCATATTTAACTAGTACGGTACTACGAACCGACCAAAGAACAAATAAAAAAACCTATAATCCAAAATAAGTCAATCCCTTATTTCTTTCGTTGTCGGATCCCTGATTTCAATAATGCGAAAAATCATTCTACAAATTTATCTTCTTTTCTCTTATAAAAATCGAACGAATCATCTATTAATCATATACGACATGCAAGCAAGTCACTTGAATAATCAAATCTTAAAGATGTGCTTCCCACGTAAAACCATCACACTATATTCCCAAACCCAATATATAACACATCTCTCGACCATACCAAATTCAAATAAGAAACATAAAAAAAAAGAAAAGAAAAAGCAATACAATGAAGTCTGCCGGCATGGTCTCAGTCGTCATCCTAGCCGTGATTCTCGTGGCCTGGCCTGTATCCGCTGGCAAAAAAGACTTACCGGAAGTCGGAGGATACGGAGACGACGGAGATAATGAGACAACTTCATGGTTCCCTTTGGACAATGATTTATCGTTAAGTTATTATGATCAGATTTGTCCCACTTTTGAGAAAATCGTTTATACCAAAGTGATGGAATGGACCAAGAATGACCCTTCCCTCGGCCCTGCCGTCCTCCGCCTTCTCTTCCACGACTGCGGCGTTACGGTATATAATTTATATATGTCATTTAAACATTTTGATGTTTTGTGAAAATGTTTTTCTGAATGAATTACAACTTCAGGGATGTGATGCTTCCGTTCTTTTAGACTACGAAGGCACAGAGAGAAGATCTCCGGCGAGCAAAACCCTAAGAGGCTTCGAGCTAATCGACGACATCAAGTCCGAGATTGAGAAATCATGCCCCGGCTTAGTCTCCTGCGCCGACATCTTAACCGCGGCTAGCCGTGACGCCACGACCATCCTCGGTGGTCCGTACTGGCCCAATGCTTACGGTCGTCGTGACTCCTTAAACTCTTACGCTAAAGACGTTGAGAAAGTCCCTTCAGGCCGTCGTGACGTCACCGGACTTCTTGAGACGTTCCAGTCTTACGGTCTCAACATCCTCGACCTAGTCGTCCTTTCCGGTGCCCACACCATCGGAAAAGCATACTGCGGAACCATCCAGTCAAGGCTTTACAACTACCAAGGAACCGGTGGGTCTGATCCGTCGATCGACCCCAAATACGCAGATTACTTGCGTCGCAAGTGTCGTTGGGCCTCTGAGACCGTTAACCTAGACGCCGTGACTCCTGCGATTTTCGATAATCAGTATTACATTAATCTAAAAAAGGGTATGGGAGTTTTGACGACCGATCAAGAGCTTGTTAAGGACCCGAGAACCGCTCCACTTGTAGCGGCTTTCGCAGAGCAACCACCTCAGATGTTCAGACAACAGTTTGCTGTGTCGATGGCTAAGCTTGTCAATGTTGGTGTCATCACTGCTGAAGATCGTGTCGGAGAGATCAGGAAGGTTTGCAGCAAATCTAACTCCAGACCTTATTAATAATTTTTATAAATAAGTTTCACAAAAAGAATCTTTTGTTTCTTGAAGTAATTTCTTGTTTGGCTTTAATTCTACTTTTTGTTTATTTTGTTGTTTCAACAGCAACAAACAATGTGAATCTTGTTTTATACTGAGAAATATTTTCGTCAAAATTTATGTGTGCAAAATTTTCCACTTGTGATTTACATTTCGCCCAAATCACCTTGTTTGTAAACTAAGCATTATATACCAACATTTGGTCCAATATGATAAAAACATGTAAAAAGCTTCCGATTACGTTTTAAAGGTTCTCTATAATATTTCAGATCATGAAAAAGAAAGGGTACAAAAAGTAGGTTATGGTTTAAACAGAATCAGTGGCAAGACAGACTTGTTGGTTCAAAGTTTAAACCCTAAAGGAATTTTAGACTCGCTTGCCTCGAAGGAAACCCTTAGTACGACGATTCTTCTTCCCCATCTTAAACTTCTTCTTCAATTTCCTTCCAATGGGCTTTAGAGACTTGTTTTGCTTCCCATCATCCATTTCTACATCTGCAAATCCAAAACAGAGCATACTCAATTAATCTATAGTTTCAAATGGATGATCAAAACTAGAATACTTGTCGATGCAAATTTTGCACAAACTTCAAAATCAATGAAACCAGGAACAAGCTTTTTAGAATGATACAAACATGATTTTGTTTTCTCGGAAGGATAAAACTCGTTCTTAGCACACAAGATCCAAACCAAGACTACTTTTATGCAACAATGACACATTTAACTTTGATAAGTTACATTACTATGCCGAAAACAAATGAGCAAAACAATCCCAAACTAATGAACTATATAATAACCCTGAAAATTTTGAATCGAATGCTAAAGATTAGCAGAAGGAGAAATCACACGGACAAATTTTGGCAAACCAACACATAAATGGACGAATAAACGTCGAAAAACACTGTTTACATGTGAGAAATTGACGTCACTACAGTAGAAATGTGATGAATTTCAAATGCTAAAGATTAGCAGAAAGGTACGCTTCTTCAACAAACGAAATCAAACAGGCAAATTTTGACATAACCAACACATAAAAGGAAGAATAAACCGGGATTACTTTCATCTACACAAATCAAGTTTACATGTGAGAAACTGAAATCGAACATACCCGAATCGTTGCCGACAGTAGCGGAGGCAGTGGTAGTAGCAGAGGCAGACTCGGAGGTAGACGTCGCAACTTCCATGAACGGAGAAGCTGGTGGTAGACGAACTGGTAACTTCGGAGCGGCGAGTGCGGCTTCGATGGCGGCGGATTTAGCGTCTTCTCTAGTCTGGGTGAATGACTCCTTCTCCACTATTTCTCTTCTTATAGCTCTTAATCTCTTCACCCTCTTGCATCTCATCGATTTCGCCATCGCTGCGCCGGTAATTCAAGCTTGAGAATATCCGAACTTAGGGTTTCGACGGAAAAGGGGCTTTAGATTTCAGCGTCGGATTGTTTTATATCGTCTATAAACCTAATTGAGGAACTGATAATTTGCTTGGGTTTTGTTTGGTTACTAGATTAATTATATCTTGTCCAACGTTTGGGCCAGTCGATAAAATTATTAACCCATAGATTTAATGGGCCAACAACGTTATTTAGTAGCCCAAATGACTTTTTCAGGAAAACCCGGAAATACCCCTTTCACGATCGTCTCGTTTTTGGTCGTCCTTGTCCTGGCACAGATCACACAGCGGTAAATTTCTCAGAGGAGATCCATTGTTTCCATTAGAAGAAAGCTCTAACTATCTCGTCGAAGCTTCAATCTCTGCCCACTTATCTTCAGGTTAGTTTTTTTGTAGATCGGTAATGGAATTTCTTCTTCATGTGATTTCGTGTGTGCTCTTTTCTCGATTAGTGATTGGATCTTCCCCTTTTGTTTCCTTCTGTTGAGATTTGATATATTCCGATGGATTTAGCTTGCAATTTTTCGTATTGTAATTTGCGTAGCGAGATGATTTGCGGTTTCTCCTGTGGAGTTGTAGATCTATAGTGGAATGTGTTTGGTTGTGCGTTCTCGTTAACGTAATCGAAGCTAACGCAAATTGATATCGTGACTAGCTTAGATATTAGGATCTGGTAATGAATCCTATATCTAATTGTTCAAATCCGGAGAAAACTCTGCGGAATCTAAGAACCAACTCTCATTCTAAGAAGATGAATGTTACTATTCAAAATGCAATCTTAATGACTTTTAGAACTAGGAGACGTATTGACTGTGGTTTTGGTTTGTTGGCAGAGATGTACAATAACATGGGACCTCAACCAGGGATGCCAAGACCTCAAGGAAACACTGAGCCTGGTCCATTTGGGAATCCATTCACTGGAGCTGGTTCTGGTTTTATCCGTAGTGGTTTAGGTGCTTATGGGGAGAAAATTTTAGGTTCAAGCTCCGATTATGTGCAGAGCAATGTAAGTGTAATCATTATTAGTCATTCCATAACTAATAACTGAGTTTCATCAATTTCTGAAGTTGTTTCTTTGTTCTTAAAAATGAAACAGATAATAATGCGGTACTTGTCTGATCCCCAATACTATTTCCAAGTGAATGATCAATACGTGAGAAACAAATTGAAGATTGTTCTGTTTCCTTTCTTACACCGAGTAAGCTAAGCTAGTCTTCTCTTTTCTTCCTCATACGAGGCATTAAATAAACCTAAACTAGTATTGCCTCTTCTTCAAAACTCTCAGGGACACTGGACCAGAATATCTGAACCAGTCGGAGGTAGGCTCTCATACAAGCCTCCGATCAATGATATCAACGCACCAGACTTATACATTCCGTTCATGGCATTTGGCACTTACGTTGTTCTTGCTGGTCTCTCATTAGGGCTTAATGGAAAGTAAGTTTTTTTTTTCTCCTCTCTTAATGATTGATGTAGCTTACCGAAGATTATTAAACCCGGAAATTTCTCTTAGGTTTACACCGGAAGCTTTGAATTGGCTATTTGTGAAAGGATTAGTTGGTTGGTTTTTACAAGTGATGCTTTTGAAAGTAACGTTGTTATCACTTGGTAGTGGAGAAGCGCCTTTGTTAGACATTGTTGCGTATGGAGGTTATGCGTTTGCAGGTTTATGTCTTTCCGGTTTTGCTAAGATCATGTGGGGTTACTCGTATTACGCGTTGATGCCTTGGACTTGTTTATGCACTGGGATTTTCTTGGTGAAGACGATGAAACGTGTTTTGTTTGCTGAAGTTAGGAGTTATGATTCGAGTAAACATCATTACCTTTTGTTGTTTTTAGCGTTGGTTCAGTTTCCTCTTTTGATTTGGCTTGGTAACATTAGTGTTAATTGGCTTTTTTGATTTGTGTTTTTTGTGAATTTTCCTTATTGGTATATTGAACCTTATTGGCAATGTTGTCTAATTCTTTTTTATGAATGTAATGAAAGAAAGTCTGATTTTTTACATCATTGTATTGACTATTATTTTATTCTTTTTAAAAACTTTACCATAATTTTTTTTCTTTTTTAAAAATTACTTTGTTTGTTTAAAAAAACAGTTCATTCTATTTTCTGTTTCTGAGAAAACATATATAACTAAATGTAATTGACTATTTATGAAATACATATTCAGTTGTTAATTAAACATCTTGTTCAGTGAATATGATCATTTTCTTTCCTTCCACAAGTAGAACATAAATATATTGTATTGACTATTCCATTCTAATCTTTTTTATGTTAGCCGAATTTATTAAAATAAACACATCATGCATGACCTATATAAAAAAAAATTATGGGGATAATGGGAATGTTAATAATTAGGTTGGATATATTTCACTCAATAATTTTATGTTTGATTATTCGATTATTCATGTCTCCTAGTAATTGTCACATCGATGTTTGGATGATTCATTCTAACTTAACCCATATGGTACTTTCAATAGACTTTGCATTTGTTTTTTTTTCCAAGTCAATGATTGGTTTTGATTTTTTTGTGATCATTACAAATTTAACTTTTACTTATTTTTGTTTTGATATATCTCAATTTTACATTTGATATATCTGAATAAAAATTGATTGAAACTTGTGGACTTAACTCTTAAGCCACCCAATTGATTTACGTTAGCCACTTGATTAAGCTTTGAAAAATGGAGAAGAAGAAAATGATAGGATCTCACGATTGCCTTACATTCTAAGTAACGTTTTTATTTCCCTTTCTCTCAAATAATTTAGAAAAATAATTAAAATAAAGAGAAGAGAAGTTTGTTGAATCAGTAGTTGCAGAGACATGGTTAGTTCCGCTGACTCTGTCAAGTCTTCTTCTTCCTTTTCTTCTTCTCTCCCGTTTCCTTTACGTTCAAGATCTCTTTTTCTCGAGAAAAAAATCAGAAAACAGAGTCACCCATTTTCCCGCAAAACTCAATTATTTTCTCTCAATTTCCCGAGAAACCAACAGAAAATGAAGAGAATCCGAATTATCTAACTCTTGTTAAGATCTCTCAATTTTCTCGGGAAAATTTACAGAAAATCGAAAACAGAGACACACCCGGTTCTCGACTTTCCTTCACTTTACCAGGAACCAAAACATAAAAACCGAATTCTCCGGTTTATCTAATCGGAAAACAATGTCTTTGATTCACAAAGGAGCCACCTTGGCTCTGTTTCTAGCGTTGACCATGGTGATCAACGGCGTATTCGGGAGATTCATCGTGGAGAAAAGCAGCGTCACGATTCTAAGCCCTTTAGCAATGCGGGCAAAGCACGACGCAGCCATCGCCAACTTCGGCGTTCCAAACTACGGTGGTTACATGATCGGCTCCGTCGTCTACGCCGGTCAAGGCGCTTATGGTTGCGACGCTTTTGCCAAAACCTTCAAACCCAAATTCCCTCGTCCCACCATTTTAATCATCGATCGTGGAGGTAACTATTTCAGTTGCATTAGAAATATAAAGTTTTATCATTTTCATAAGAAACTTGTCTCAATCTCAATCTTAGTTTACATATGTTTCAAATTTCTGTTTAGATTTTGAAAGTTTTGTCATTTACATATCTATTTTTAGAAAGGATGATAAAGATTTGGTTTTTGATTTTTTTTTTCCATATTAGATTGCTACTTTGCATTAAAAGTATGGAACGGTCAACAATCCGGCGCAGCAGCAGTTTTAATAGCTGATAACGTCGACGAGCCATTGATAACAATGGATTCACCTGAAGAATCCAAAGAAGCTGATGACTTTATAGAGAAACTCAACATTCCATCAGCTTTAATAGACCGATCTTTCGCCGATACTCTCAAGCAAGCTCTTAAGAAGGGTGAAGAAGTAGTCCTCAAGATAGATTGGAGCGAGTCATTACCTCATCCTGACGAGAGAGTTGAGTATGAGCTATGGACTAACACGAATGATGAGTGCGGTGCACGGTGCGATGAGCAGATGAGTTTCGTCAAGAACTTCAAAGGACACGCACAGATTCTCGAGAAAGGAGGATACTCTTTGTTCACACCTCATTACATTACATGGTTTTGTCCTAAAGAGTATATTTCAAGTAATCAATGTAAGTCTCAGTGTATAAACCAAGGAAGGTATTGTGCTCCTGACCCTGAACAAGACTTTGGAGATGGATATGATGGGAAAGATATCGTTTTCGAGAATCTTAGACAGTTATGTGTTCATAGAGTAGCGAATGAGAGTAGCAAGTCTTGGGTTTGGTGGGACTATGTGACTGATTTTCACATTAGGTGTTCAATGAAGGAGAAGAAGTATAGTAAAGAATGTGCTGAGAGTGTTGTTGAATCTCTTGGTTTGAATCTTGATAAGATTAAGAAATGTATGGGTGATCCTGAAGCTGATGTAGAGAATGTGGTTTTAAAAGCTGAGCAAGCGCTTCAAGTAGGACAAGGAGATCGTGGAGATGTCACAATCTTGCCAACCTTGATCATCAATAACGCTCAATACCGAGGTTTCTTTTTCATTCCTTCTCATTGTTAACATGTTTGGTTTAGATTCTTAATCTGATTCATTGCTCAGGTAAACTCGAGAGAAATGCGGTATTAAAAGCTATATGTTCAGGATTCAAGGAAAGAACTGAACCTGGAATCTGTTTAAGTGGAGGTTTAAACTTCAAACCAATTCCTTCTTGTAAAGCTAAAGCTGGTCTTATTGTGAATACTAAAGAACCCTTTTTGAAAACAGATATTGAAACAAACGAATGTCTTGAAGCAAATGGAGGTTGTTGGAAAGACAAGAAATCTAATGTAACAGCTTGTAAGGACACATTTAGAGGAAGAGTATGTGAATGCCCTGTTGTGAATGGTGTTCAGTACAAAGGAGATGGATATACTTCATGTGAACGTAAGTTCTTGAAAACTTGACTTCATTAGAGAACATTTTTGTGTTGTGGTCTAACAAAAGAATATGTTATCTTTGCTTTATAATAGCTTATGGACCTGCAAGATGTTCAATGAACCAAGGAGGTTGCTGGTCAGAAACCAAAAAGGGTGTAACCTTCTCCGCTTGTTCGGTTAAGTGACTTCTAATAATCCATTAAGATTGAAGCTTTTCATCAAAAATTTCACATTTAATATCCAAATTGTTGAATGTAGAACTCGGAGTCATCAGGATGTCGTTGCCCTTCAGGATTCAAAGGAGATGGTCTTAAATGTGAAGGTAAATACTTTGAGTTCTATCACCAATCTTGTGTTCTTCAACTGATTCATATTGGTTTATATATATAGACATTGATGAGTGTAAAGAGCAAACAGCTTGTCAATGTGATGGATGTAAATGTAAGAACAAATGGGGAAGCTTTGAATGCAAATGCTCTGGAAATCGTCTCTACATGAAAGAACAAGACACTTGTATTGGTAAATGTCTAAACATTTTCTTAAGATTAGATTTGAAACAATCTCATTTGTTCGGTTTTTGTTTTGGCAGAGAAAAGCGGATCAGGAATTGGATGGTTCTTGACATTTGTGATACTAGGTGTAGTTGCAAGCATTTGTGTAGGTGGTTACGTATTCTACAAGTATCGTCTCAGGGTATGTTTGCTTTTTTATTTACTAATGAATTTCTTCAAATTTATTATCATAAATCTAATCTCTTTGATGATAAATAAAAAATGCAGTCGTATATGGATTCAGAAATCATGTCGATTATGTCTCAGTACATGCCATTGGAGAGTCAAAACACAAACGATCCAATGACTGGTGAATCTAATCAGCAACAATTGAGATTAACTTCTTCAGCCTAAATTAAATTGTCAACTTTTGTTTTATTGGCTGATTAAGAAAAGTCTTCACAAAGAGCTAAGAAGATATTTTCTTTGTTTTTTTATTTGTTTCTAAAGGAGACTTTTTTTTTATTGGTCAATTTTACTTTTTCTACTCATTTTACATTGTTGTAGATAGATATATGTGTTACCATTTTAAAGGTTAGATTTCGAAAAGAACAATCTGTGTCTGGTCAACTGTTAAATCACAAGTTGAATTGGTATGGATATGGCAGTTGCAGTTGGGTTATAAATGTAAACAGAATTAGGGTAATTTTGATATTAAATATAATATGTGGATTTAATAGAATAAATAAAGAACTTTGAGGTCATATATGAAATTCTATTTGAGATAATTTCGTCGCAAGGACAACGGTGGAAAGAGGAAAAGAGAGAGAGATGGAGAACGTCTTGTCTCCGTCGCCGTCACCGGCAAGTGAAGTCGCTGCAAGAGTATCGTCTCTGTTCGTATATCCGATCAAATCATGTAGAGGAATTTCTCTTTCTCAAGCAGCTCTCACTCCCACCGGTATAAAACAGACAGGAGTATCTTTTTCCATTTCCGAGAAAAAAAATTCCTTTTTTGAAATTTTTTCTGGGTTTTGATTTCGATCTTTACATTTTGGGTATAATATTTGAAGTATATCTGATGTTGGGTCCAAGTTGTTGAACGAAATCGTCGCTTAATTTAAGGTTTCATCATCGTCAGAGAAACTCTGTGTTTCAGATTATAAAAATCGATTTGTATTCTCTAATAAGTGTCTGAAACTATGAATAGGAATTGGATGAGTTTTCTTAATTTCTGTGTGAAGCTAGTGTCTGAGAGCTCATGTGATTGATTTTGTGTGATTTGTTTGGGAAAATGAAGAAAACATAAGTGTTTTGATTGCTCAGGATTTCGATGGGATCGAAACTGGTTGATTGTGAACTCTAAAGGAAGAGGATTGACTCAAAGAGTGGAACCAAAGCTTGCATTGATTGATATTGAAATGCCTAAACATGCATTTTCAGAAAATTGGGAACCTGAGAAGAGCTCTAACATGGGTTAGAGATTCTTGTCTTCTTCTTTACATATATGAAGATAAGTCTTGTTTCTCATCTTTTAGGCTTGTGTTTTCCAGTGGTTAGAGCTCCTGGTATGGATGCACTTAAGATTTCATTAGTTAAACCGGACAAAATAACACACGGTGTCTCAGTTTGGGAGTGGTCTGGCTCTGCATTAGATGAAGGAGATGAAGCATCTCAGTGGTTTACAAACTTTGTTGGTCAGCCTTGTCGCCTTGTTCGTTTTCATTCAGGTCTCTCACTCACTCATACATATATCTTAAATCTTACATCTTTGAATCCGTTTTTGAACCCATGTCAATATTTTGCAGCCTCTGAGACTAGACCTGTGGATCCAAACTATGCACCAGGTCACATTGCCATGTTCTCAGATATGTATCCATTCTTGCTTATATCACAGGTCAGTCAAATCGATCATAGAAATTTGATTCCTTTTTTTCTTTTGATTCCTTTCTCATTCAATGATGTGTTTCAAGGGTTCTCTTGATTCACTGAATAAGCTTCTCAAGGAGCCTGTACCGATCAACCGGTTTAGACCCAAGTATGAATCTTTTTTAATTGCTTTTGTAACATCAAATTTGTTATATGATAACTGTTAATGGTGAAATTGTGAACAGTATCTTTGTTGATGGATGTGAACCATTTGATGAAGACTTATGGACTGAGATACTTATCGACAATTTCACATTTCACGGTGTTAAATTATGTTCCCGATGCAAAGTACCTACGATTAATCATGAAACTGGGATCGGAGAAGGTCAAGAGCCTATTGAGACTTTAAGGGATTTCAGATCAGACAAAGTTTTACAGCCAAAGAAGAAACCACAAGGAAAGGTAAAGAATCGTCGTCTAGTTTTATCATCATAACGAGAATTTCAAGAACGGTGATGAACAATGATGATGCATGCAGATATTCTTTGGCCAGAACATGGTTTGGAAAGATGATAGATTGAGCAATGAGATGGAGAAAACAATCGAAATTGGTGATTCTGTTCTTGTTCTTAAAAAACTCAACTCTCCTGCTCAAGCAGCAACTTGAAGACGTTGATAAACTTGCAAGATTTGTAAAGAATAGCGCAAGATTTGTTCTTAAACTTTGCATAAGCATGAATTGTTCATATCAACGAAATCAAAAGAAGGAAAAACTAAACATTATATCTAGAAATCCAAAAAAAGAAAAGAAAACAGGTTTTAGTTAGGGTTTATAGATGATTCAACTTATTGAAAGGCCCATTGATTCTCTTGGAGAACCTGATCCTCTTCCTCGGGTGTAAAATCGTTCTCGATGCCGAACTTTGCGCGAATCTCCGCTGCGTCTTTACAGGACGCGATCATATCAGCAATGGTTTGGCAAGTGAGATCGAGAAGGGTTGTGACATTGAGGTAACTCGAAGCCATGATGAGATCGAAGATGGTGGATTGATCGATTTTCACGAACTCGGCGTCCCAGTTCTTGAGATCTTCTTCGGAAGAAGATCCAGGATTCGCGTGCTTCTTGCAGTAATCGAGAACTTTCGAGAGGATTTTGCCTGTGACGTTCGCAATTGGGATTTCGTTGTCGGCGCAATCGTCTTCGATGAGATGCGATATCGTCTGGGATTGGAGTGCGACGGCTTCCTCGATCTCGAACGATTCACCATCGGAGCTCTTCAACACAATCTTCTTCGTCGACATTGTTCGTTGCTGTGGATTCGATTTTTCTCTGAAGAAATTTTATGAATGAATTTAGAGAGCTGCTATAGTATTTATATGTGCGTCTGTTTATTCTTCGAATTTGCTAAACCCTAGGTGATGGATGCAGCGGCATGTTTCCTTATTTTGGATTTAAGACTTTTATTTCCTTTTTTTTTTGGATTTCTTTTAGTTTTTCCTTTTCTTGCGTTTTGATAAGTCAAAGTTAGAATAGGATCTAGAATTTACTTTCTTTTATAAAAAAAATGCATTAGATTGATGATGGGTGTAAGTGAGTACAAAAAGGTGTGATACGACGCCCTAAGAAATCATATTCTTTGAACCTTTTACTTGGATCTCAAAACAAAATAGGAAAATTTGTCAAATAATATCCATATTAATTAATTATGGTAAAAAATATCTAGATTGTATAGGTGGTCAAACAATATCTCAACTGTGATTGTTTTTTTCAAATTCAAAAATAAAATAATTGATTTGGTCAATTTAATACACAGTAATCTGATCTAACAGACTAATTATGTGACGTTTACTATGCCGTTAATGCCAAACTACGTCGTTTTATCTATAGCTTTGGTTCAGACATAATCTTTAAACGACGTCATCTTTTTTACTTCGAAAATTTAAACCCGACAAGTTTTAGGCTGGAACTCGGGTTTCGACGTGAAGGGGTTTGTCGCCACTGAGATAGTGGCATTTCATCGATATATGCTCAAGGTTAATAACACTTAAGCGCGTTATGTTGACTCGTTTTACTTAAATCCCAAATCGAAACCATGAAACCCTAAACTCAGAAATTCTCAATTTGATTTTGACATTTTCTCTCGCTCAACAAAGCTCAATTCTCGCTCGACAAAATCTGAGGACTCATGTGTAAACACGTTCGGAATAAGAGGGTTTTCGACGAAGTGTGTGTGCAATTTGGAGTCGACCATCTTCACCTCCCAAACGAAGCAGAATCCAGGCAGGCCATTCTTCAGGTGCCCGACAAAATGACAGGTAAGTTATGATTGAGTAAAATGCAATTTACGTTGATTAGTAAGATATGGAGTGATATTGATACAATATTTGATGTTGTGTAGGATCATTTATTTAAATGGGTTGAGGAAGCCGTATTTGAAGAAGTGGAAGATGTTTCGCCTGAGTTTTACAAAGCAAAAGCAGAAGCTGAAGCAATGAAAGTTGTTATTAGTGAATTGAAGGCAGAGGTGATGACTACGAAAGTGGAAGTGAGGAGGTGTCAAGTGCTATTGAAGCTTTGTCTAGGAGTAATTTGTTTGATCATGTTGGTGGCTATAGTGATAATGTTCGGTAAAGCTAAGATGAGAAGAAATGTGAGTTACTAGTTAAAGCTGAGGATTAGAACTTTGTCTTGATAAGATTTGTATTTGTGCCTTTCTTAGTTTGTTTTCCATGACCATGTGTTAAATCGTATCCTATTGTCTCTATAAGAGTATGAAATATATGGTGTTAGGTTAAACTAATATATTAAGTGGCACCAAAAGCAACAAACCTCCCCATAATACATTACAAGAGTAACAAAAGAGTATTCTTAACATCACAAAAGGAACATAAGTGTTTTTAACATCACAAAAGCAACAAATCAAAAGAAGTACTTGTTTTAAGAAGCAACACAAGAAAGCAACATTAGCTCAAAAAGTAATAAAGGTGGAAGCTCAGACAAACCAACAGCACCATCCACCACTAGGATTGGATCGAAGTTGAGCTGTTTCTTCCACGGTGAGCTTTGGTTCTGAGATTGAGCATGTAAGCCTTGTGGGACTTCCCTTGTGAGGCTTGTGAGCCTTGTGAGGCTTGTGGGACTTCCGATGTAGAGGTTTGAGTGAATGAGAATTGAGATTTCTGAAATTGTAGTCCCTATAAATTCATAAAACAATGGGTTAAAAAATTTCATTAAGTGATTAAACATAAGTCAAACGAGATTATCTACCTGGTCTTTCTTCGATCGGCCTGCTGGTTTTCTTGTTGGCTCATCAACAAAATCATTTTTGCAAGTTGTCTTATTATGACCTTCCTGTTTGTAGTTGGAACAAGTCATAACTCGATTTTTTCGGTCTAACTTGGTCTCATCCTTCCCCTTACTCCATGTTTCATTCTTTCCCTTGAACCTATCATGGGGTTTTGGCCTTCCCGGATTCCCTCTCGTAGTTTCTAGTCATGCACTGTTGCCTAATGTATTCTAAGAGGTCTAGCTGAAGCTTCTTTCGAGCACTTCTTTTGTCTTATTAAAATACTCACAAAGATTATTCAGATTATCGTTACAAAACGATTGTAACCTGAAGAAAGCTCGTGACCATATTTTCAGATGAGTTTTCAAGAGAGAATTAGAGCAAGATGATTATACTTCTTCAGCTCGTCCATGTTGTGTAGGTACATTCCTTCGGTATAACTCCTTGAAATCCACCAGAAAAGCTTTTGCAATTGCAAATCAACACCACCTTTCCTCCAATTCTCATAGATGTGTCTGCAGCATTGTGTATCCTCATCATAAGGGAAAACTGTCTTGATTGCTTTCACCAAACCCTGAAAATTCATCAAAAACACATACATCAGAAGAGCTGAATCGTCTGCTATTTAAGAAACCACAAACAATTGCTTACCTTTTGTTTATCAAACAAGATGGTGAACTCTTTGTCATATCCTAATTCCAAATCCTTTGCTAGCTATTTTATGAACCAGTCCCAATTAGTGTTGTTTTCTATCTCCATTACAACCCACGTAACTGGAACAATCTTGTTGTCTCCATCTCTCTCCACTGCAACAAGCAGTTGACCCTTTATATCCCACTTCAAGAACACGCCATCTAATCCGATAACAGGCCTACATGTCCGTTTCCATGACAAATTCTGCGATTCGTAACACATGTACAAGCGGTAGAATCTTTGTTTGCTTCCTATTGCAGGCTTGGAATCGGCTCGATCTCAAAAGTGGAACCTGGGTTTTGCTTCAAGACCTCAGCTTGATAATCCCAAATTTTGTCAAAGTGTTGTTCGTCTGTTCTCTTCCTCTCATTCATCAGTTTTGTTTTAGCTTTGCTACACGAATTTTCATTGTCATTCATCTAGTAGTCTCTCACTATCTCTGCAGCTTTTTCTTTAGCGGTGATTTTCGGAGTTAACCTAAGTCTCTCAGACTAAAGACTTGCAATAGCATACCTTTTTAGAATCTTGGAATCCCTTATTTTAAAAGTTTAACATAAAATAGAAAAACATATTACCAATTACAAAACTCAAAAACGAAATTCAAGTTCAAATTATTTACCTATTTTCTTACAAGTGTGAACGTTAAAATAGGTCTTGATCTGCAGCTTCATCTTACTTTTCTCGAATGCACAATAAATCCTCTAAGGGCATGGAACATGATTTGGTTTAGTTTTCGCACCATATCTCGCTGAAATCTTATAAGTTACTGATCTATAGCATATTTGATGTTGTATCTTGATTTCAGTGTGTACCTCAAACAAACATGCTTGAAATCATCAGCATCAGCAAATAACTTCCCCAATTTAAGAAGTTCAAATGGATCAACATCTTCCCTGTAAGACTCACCAAGCCACCCATTCTCTTCATTTTTCTCTTCTGATGATGGAGGTTCCAAAATGTTACCCTCTCACATACATCATCACCACTATCGTCGTCCATCTCACTTCTATCTCCCCTCGATTCATCACCGAAAAACAATGCCAATTCCCTACTAGCAGTTACTTCAACGAAATCTTCACCACCTTCATCATCTCTAACCTCAACTTCATCATCTGCATCTATGGCTTCATCTCCATCTCCATTTTCTTCCAATTCATCCTCACTTGGATAATCTTCTTCTGTCTGGCCATATCTATTATCTTCCTCTTCAATAACAACATCAGCTTCTTCAATCTCCTTCTCCATCGATTTTATCTTCCTCTGTTTCTTTGATTTCATTGGGTTCGAGTCTTTTGATGTAAAATCAAACGACACTTTCTTCGTTGAAGCTTTGGATCCGACTCTATCTTCTTCTCCAATTCTTCGATTCGACACCTTTTTAGGTTCATAATTAGTAGCTCCTATCGTCGTCTTCTTCCGGCGTGGCGACCTCCAAACAATAACAGGCTCTTCGCCGGATCCTCTTTACGCCCTCGCTTTGCTCGACTAGACTCTGTCGACGTCTTCAGCACGGGTAAATCTTCTTCATCTTCTTTACGACGGCAAGGCTTCGCATTCGAGACATTCCTCCGCCTCTTGTCCTTGCCATCATCAGACCGCAACTCTCTCTTCTCTCTTCTTTCTATTTTTAGGTCAAAATCGAATTGGGAATTTCCGAGTTTAAGGTTTTGTGCTTTTGATTTGGGATTTAAGTAAAACGAGTCAATATAACGTGTTTAAGTGTTATTAACCTTGAACATATATTGATGAAATGCCACTGTCTCAGTAGCGACAAACCCCTTCACATTGCATATGAAATTCGAGTTCGAGCTTAAAGTTTGTCACACAGTAACATCATCTAATTAGTCTGTTAGATCAGATAACGGTATCATTTGACAATTTCCCGAGATAAAATAGGATATATCCAACAAAATAGGATATATTAAATTAATAATGATGGATTTCGTTCAAAAGCCAAAGTTGGTCAACTCGGTTTCCCATTGATTAGCATATATATATATTTTTAGTATCGAATTCTCTTAATAGAACTTGGTGTAATTTTCGTTGTTGCAAGTATTTCGGTGCCAAATAGATATTCGATTCTATAAATTTGGGAATATTTTTGGTGTTCGTGATCGAGAGAGCTTAACAAAAGGAATAAAGTATTTGTTCGTATAATATTATCACTAAGGATAAAAAACAGAGTCGGTGAGGCTTGAAAGTTAAGTCGTTCGTCATTGCTTAACTTGCAATCCAAGTTAGGAAACGCACAGAAGGGCCTAACGTTCACGTCAATCATCCAAACACACACATTTTATAATTTTTAGAATCTACCATTGTTATCAATTAGATTTTTGCTATCACTACTCAGAATTTTCCCACCACCAAACACTGAAAGAACCCCTTCAACCAAAGATTAAGTGGAGTCGACAAATAAAACAACTGAAACCACTAAAAAAAGAAAAGGAAATGAAAGTATTGAAAGCTTTAGAAATAACCCCAAAAAGCAAATGTGAAGATCCTTCTCGTCTGTGTTATTAATTTTTGATTCAAGAGTGAAAGGAAAGAAGATCTCACTGAGAATGAGTTCGACTGAAGAGAAGAGAATGATGAAAAGGTCGGATTTTGCTCAGAAGCTGTTGAATGATCTTCGAGTAAGGAAGGAACAGCTTTCAATCTCTCAGAACTGCCAACCTACAGGTAAATATGTAAAACATTGAAAGAGAGCATGCAGTTAGCTAGGTTCTAAGAGCTTTTACGTATCGCACAACTTAAATTTCTTAGCACACATTTCCTTATATACGTGTAAATGTGGAAGAAGGCAACAAAAGGCGGATATTCGTAATCTTTGAATAAAATAAAAGGTGTAGTGAAAAAAAAAAACCTTTGTTTATACTTGTTTTTTTTTTTTTGATAAAAAAATCTAAAGTAAAAAAAAAACATATGCGGTGAGTGTGGATCGAACACGCGAGATCTGTCAAAATAACATTGAAGAACAAAATAACATTTGTCAAATCTGTTTAATACCTTTGTTTCATCCTTGAGATCATGGGTTTGAGTTTCCATTTTGCAATTTATCGGTTTAAATTTTGTGTCTACAAAATGTAGTTTACAGTCTTCCGTTAAAAAAAATACGTGTCTCAAGTTTATATTTAGTATGTTGACCCGTATTTTTTTTTCTTTTGGAAAATGGCATCATGGAAGTTTATTTTAAAATAAATCAAGCAATTAAAACCATCATGGCATGTGAATTGCAAGTAGCTATCGAGAAAAAAAAATCTCTACAACATCAAATTTTGACTTTTGTGGTACAGGTAACTATGCATATTCTAACAGAGGTTTGAAGGGATTGCAAGTAACCAGAGCAAAAACTGTAAGACGTGATGCGTGTTTTCTAATAAATAAAATCCACAATGGGTCTTTAATTAGCTTATTATGTTATAATGGTTTGTTTGGTGGCAGACTACATATCAAGATTTTAACTTTGGAGGATCTCAGCCAAATCAGATAATTCCTTATGGAAAAGGGCGGAGCATGGAGAAAATAGATCTATCGAAAGCACTAGCATTTGCACTTGAAAATGCTGGAAAGGCTACAAAAGCAGATCCTTCAGGGAATGCCTCCATCATTAGCTTCCTCCATGAAGTAGGAAAAAGGTCTTTGGGATATGAAACATCAGGAAGAAGAAGCATTCAACAACAATCATCTTCAAGCAGCCAACAACTTCCCATGATTCATGTTCATATCAAAGAAATTTCAAAGGGGGCTCAAAAACTGAATCAGATCATTAAAGCATGTCGAAGTGGTCTCAGTTTACGTAAAGGAAGATACTCGATACAATGCAGGGAAGAAATCATGGAAGGTGCTATTGAATTGGAACAGTCTCTTCGTTTGCTTGTTGACATTCAACAAGCTTCTGAGTACACAACCAACAAACAAAGTAATAACCGAATCATGTTGCTTGAAGAAAATGATGATGATGCCAAGGAGGATGCTCCAAATCAAAAGTATCATAAAATAAGAGAAGGTGCAAAGTCAGATATCGAGATGAGGCTGTTGGAGATTAAATATCCTCAGAACAAGAACAACAAACACATAACGCAAACAAGTAGATGTGAAGATAATGATTGGAGATCACTCAATCCTCAGAAGGGAAGGATTCCAAATGTTGTGGCCAAGTTAATGGGATTAGGAGAATTTCCAAAGGAGGAAAAGGAGACCAAGAACACTAATGATGCATTCGAGAATTCAACGGGGCGTAGAGTAATGCAAGCTAGTGAAAATCTTGTTGAATTTAAGGAAGAAAGGAACACAACATCTTTGGATTTAGTAATCCATAAGGAGATTCAAGACAGGAATGACATAAATTACAAAGCCAAGTCTGAGGGAAGCAACACAAAAAGAAACAAGGTTTCATACAAAGATGGAGAAAGAATGAGGAAAAATGTTATTAGAAGGAATTCATCCCCAACAGAAAATAAACATGACAGAAGAAAATTTCTCGCAAAGAGCCACAACAACCTTAGCGTTGATAAAAAGCTAATTCGTCATAATTCTGAGGGAGGTGAAGAGAAAAAGAGTGTTGAGAAAGAGAAGTCTCAGCGAGAAAGACAACATGAAAATGACGTAATAAAAAATCTTTCTCCAAAACCGTTCACTTCAATGGAAATACAAAGGAAGCTGCCACACAAAGATAAACCTCTGAGGAAAAGATTTTCTGAAGTTGAAGTAGAAAAGAATGAGATGCATAAACCGAAGGTCATTGAGAAGAAAAATCAAGACATCTCCAACACAAAAGGAAGGTTGTGCAAAGTAACGAAGCCAACAGAGAATCAGAAACCAAATTATAAAGAAGATGATCAACTACTCATAAGTTATCAAGACGGTAATCAGATGAAAACAAAAGCAGATACATGCATCGATACTTCTGAAGTTCCAGGTGTTGAGGTTAAATCATCAAACATAAGTCTGGTAAGGCATAAGAGAGAGATCAAAGATGACTCAATTCTACTTATCACATCCAACAGAGTTCAATGCCAAGGTCCACAAGACAATGTAAGTTTATGATACTAGCTTTTCATATCATCTATATATAATGGCTCTAACTGTAACCTTTAGCTGTTTTTTGACGCTCACCGACATCAGGGGCTTATGTTCATGGATGGGGGTAGGGATCAACAATCTACAATACCGAAGTGTGAGGGAAATTCAGAAAGATTATCTAAGACAATGTTGAAAGGTAAGGAGCAAGAATGCATTTTCAGTATTGTCACCATATATTGTCGTTAGTCTCATTCAACTGTAAAAACCACTAAGAATCTAATGTTCAAACGATAGAGCCGAGACACCATAGTATCAAAACGTGTAGCCAAATCTGTGAAAATATATTCTAGGTTTATGCTTTGCTCCTGTCATAACCACAAAGAATTTAGCGCAAAAAAATTATGTAAATATATTTTTTAAGCGTGGAACTAAGATTCAATTATCTCAGGAACAAACAAAGGGGATGTGGAGGCTTGTTTACCCTTATTGGAGAAGCCGCAAGAAACTCTAGAGAAATTGTCTGAAATTGAAATAAACCTTACGAAGATAGTACTGAAAAGCCAAGCATTCATAGACACAACAGAAGCACTATTCAAACTCAAAATTCCTCTCAATGTACTTCATGATGCCGGAGAGAGCAATCACGATCAAGAAGACAAGAATCTAATCCTAGATTGTGGCTACGAGCTAATGAAACGAAAAGGGCGATTTCAGGAGTTAAGCGTCCATCCATTTGTGAAGGTACCCGCTAGTTCCTCTAAAGTAAACTCTTTGGAACATCTTGTTAGACAATTAAGCAACGAGTTCGAGAAGCTGAGAGCCTACAGTAGGGACTGCTACAATGGATCACTGGTTGAAGATTATTTACCCAAGATGTTGGAAAGAGATGTTCACCATAAAGACCCAAACTTGAACTCAATGTGGGACATGGGTTGGAGTGATTTGATGTTCGCCTTCATCGAGAAAGATGATGTTGTAAGGGACATAGAGCGGGAAGTATTCAGTAAACTTTTGGAGGAGATAACTAGAGATCTTATTTGCATATAGCCAAAAGTGAGCTCTCATGTTAGGTGATTATCTTAAGACATAAATCCATTTCACTAATGTTTTGTATTGAAATGGTTTTTTCTTCCAGCTACGTATTGGTATTGAAATCGAATTGAAAGACTTAGTGAGATTATATTGTGGAATACCAATTTAATTGATGTAGTAAATCTTAGTAGATTCATGGATATACAATCGTGCATAAAGAAAGCTTATGATATATCCATGATTTTACAGTTTTTAGTTGGGGGTTTGAGTGTCCTTTGCAAGGATTTTATTATTGGTTGATATGATGCATTATTATTTTGTTTTTATCATTAGTGGTTTATTACTATTTTAACGTTCATTTTTTGATATTCAAAATGTTTAATCACTTTAGGATTATCGTTAGATAATGAAATTTGTATATTTTTATATTTATGATTAAAAAATTTGTGTGTATATAATTGAAAAACATTATTGATCCGTGGTTAACCAGCGATCAGCCAATGACCTGGTGACCTAAGAGATTGTTCTGGATCAGGTTTGAAAACATTGATTAAGTCCATAATTTTTTTAATCTGATCTTTAGAGTAATTGTTTCCTTTTATTTGCCCAATAATATAGCCTTTTTAATACTTCGTCGACTCACTATTATTTCCTTAATTGTAAATACAATCGGGCGGTTGATGAGTATATTATAAATAACTGGCGTTCAGATTAGTTTCTGTCTGGATTCTTTCACAAAAACAAAACCCTAGCTTAAAACCTCCTGTAATCAATCAATGAAAGGAAGATATGCGATTCGAGGATTGGAATTTGAAGGCGAGGAAGAACAAGACGAAGGTGTGTGGGTTGTCGTCGTTGCCAGATTCGGTGGCTTTGAACTGCGTGGCTCAGGTGTCGAGATTGGACCTGGCTGCCTTAGCTATCGCCTCCAAGGAACACCGGTCTCTCGTAGTGTCCCCTGAGCTCTGGGACTTGAGATGGAATATGGGTTGCATCGAGCAATCTCTCTACGTTTTATTACACATCTATTCAGAACCAAACCCACGTTGGTTCATCCTCCACCCCATGCAACGTCGGCTGAAACCGATCCATTCGAACTGGAATCCGGCTCCGGAAAAAGGATCCGCTTTCGTGTTGTGGGATTGGGGGATCTATGTTATCGGTGGAGCCGTAAACGGATATCGCACTTCGAGTGTCTGGTTTTTCGATTGTTTCAAGCACACGTGGAGGCATGTTCAGCCGAGGAAGATACCTAGATACGGAGCATCGGCAAGCCTAATAGATGAGAATATATACGTGTTTGGAGGGTGCATTGATTCCGATCCCTGGGCAGAGGTATATGATCTCAACACCCGAACTTGGAGTTTATTGAATGTGTCTACGCCCAAGAAGATTAAGATCCGACGAAGTGTTGTGATAGAAGAGAAGGAGGAGCTTTACGCTGTGGATGAGGATGGTCAAAACTTTACTTTTTCACCAAGTAAACCTATATTTTTTTGGCAAACGGAAAAACACAAGGAGAATACACAAGTGATTGGTGTTCATTTAGCACATTCTTATTCTGCGGTGGTACCGGCGGGAGCATACTGTGGTGTTCGCCGGGAAAAAATTTGGATTGGAAAAAAGTCAAGGGTTTGGAAGAGCTGCAATCACTTTGTGGTGATAATGATATCACCAACCTCTGTACCATCTCTGGTGGGAATAGTAAGATTGTCATCTTCTGGATAGTGCGTCGTCCTCTTGGCATTTATGAGGTTTGGTCTGCTGAGATTACCCTGAAATGCGAGGGGAACGGAAGCGAGCTTCATGGGAAGATTGGGTGGTCCGGTGCTGTCCTCTTAGACTCATGTGTATCCCTTAGGTTGTTATTTGCTGGTGCTATCCTTGTTTAAACTAATTTAAATCAACACATATTAGTTGGTTTTTGCAAAATTCTATAAAAAAGTTTGCTTTACTCTTCTTCTCGTCTCTGTTTGGCAAATTTGAATTATGACAGGGAATCAAAGTTGTATTTTACGCTTTCAAGATTGCAACTTGTTGTTGATATATTGGCTCATCACATTCACTTTTATCTTTCCATTCTTACTTATTTTTCTTGTAATATTATCGAATCATGTGGCTATTAAAGAGCTGCAATCTCTGTGTGGTGATAATGATACTCCGAATACTCTGCGCCATCTCTGATAGGAAGATTGTCATCTTTTGGATTGCGCGGCCTCACCTTTTAATTTGGAGCTTTGGTCTGCCGAGATTTCCCTGTGAAAAATACGCAAGGGAAGCGAGATTTTGGGGAAGATTGAGTGGTCCGGTGCTGTCCTCCCAGACTCGTCTATTTGCATTAACTTGTTATACACTACTGCTTATGTCTTTGCATGAATATTCTCACTTCTTTGTTTAAACTATATTTAAATCACATATAATATAAGTTGTTCATGTATCTAATTTTGCAATTCAGTCGGGTTTTGCTTGGCATTCAACTGTCCCCTTCCCTTTTTCTTTCCATTCTTCCTGATTTTGCTGTGTTAATACCGATACAAGTGGAAAAGTCATGTGACAATAATTTTACTCTATCCATGCTTTCAATTTTGTGTACTTAGAATGATGAATGCATCTGATTTCTCCCTATTTATTCAACCAAACACACTTCATGAGCAACAACAAATTTAGATTTGTGGAACCTTTTACCTTAACTCTATCATCTTTTTCAGAAATTACTTTATTACATTTTGTTTTCTTAAATATATAAAGCAATATCGGTAACTTACTTGAAAACTTCTTCAAAATTTCCAGACTGAGATTTTTACAGCCTCCATGTGAGAGGTTCAACTGTGCAGGTGATCACACTAGGGAAACTTAGTGTACCACGTCTAGAGAGTTCACAAACACAAAGTGTGCATTTATTCATAAATTACTAACAAATCTACTTTGTTGGGTTTTTTTATTTATTACTTGTGAAGGTGGTTTCATGTTAATTTCATCAGAAAGAAAATATTGAAAGAAAATACGGTATTTGATCTTAAAAAAGAAGCCTTGATATAGACTTTCATAACTTCTGATACCAAAGCCTCTGTACTACTTTACATATTGAAGCAATGTGATAAGAACCAGATTTTTGTTATGTTGATCGAAGCAATATCATCAAATCCTTTTTTTCGCTTAAAGATTTGCTCCCCAAATTGGAATCAGCTGGTGCATTTAATCACAACATGGAAGTCTTTTCCATTGCTGGTTAAAATGTTGGCTTTTAGTGTTTACTAAGCTTCATTCTGGAGAATAATTCATCATCTTTTGGAGCTCGGATTCATCAAAAAGTGGGCATGATTTACTGAATCTATACACTAAATTAGTTAGGATTTGGCATTTGGGATATAAATGTAACAGATGTATGGGGGTTCTAAATAAAACAAAATTTGAGGCCCATAATAAGCCATCCCCATTGCATTCCGGCCTCGAAGGAACGCAGCCCAAGTCGAGAAAGTCAACTATACTAAAAAGTCAATAATAATTGAGGAATAAAGACTTGGGAAACCGCTACAGCCAATAAAGTCAATAAGTTGGATCAGCAAAGTCTAAGAAATAATGGTGAAGTCAATGGTGAAATTGCTACTATCATTCTGCCAAGTTATATGGTCTAGCTTACTCTTCTTTACTCTCTCTTCAGAAGAGTCGTTTTTCTTTCTTAAAATTAATTCATCTCTCTCTCTCTTTCTATATGGCTCCTTCATCCTCTTCCTCCTCCTCTTCTCGCAATTGGGTATACGATGTCTTCCCGAGCTTCAGCGGAGAAGATATCCGTAAAAACTTCCTCAGCCATTTTCTAAAGGAGCTTGATCGGAAGATGATCAATACTTTCAAAGACAACGAGATCGAGAGAAGCAAATTGCTAGATCCCGAGCTTAAACAGGCGATTAAGGATTCAAGAATCGCAGTGGTTTTGTTCTCCAAAAACTACGCGTCTTCAATCTGGTGTCTTAATGAGTTGATTGAGATCGTGAAATGCAAGGAACAGTTTGGTGTGATGGTGATACCAATTTTCCACGGTTTGGATCTTTCCCATGTGAGGAAACAGGTTGGAGACTTTGGAAAGATCTTTAACAAGACTTGCAAGAACAGAACCAAAGAAGTGAAAATTCAATGGGGGAAAGCGTTGAACGATGTAGCTGATATCGCTGGATATCATTATGAGAACTGGTACGAATTTATGAATTCTTTAATTCTATAGATCTAGAATAAATATTCCTTTTGAAGTAATGTTAAATTATATTCAAAGAGAAATAAATTGTACAAACTTAAGCAAACATTTTGAATCTAAGACAACAAAAAATCTATCATTGATCCATTCTTGTGGACAACCAAGTTCTCAAAGCATCCTCATACTTTTTCCTTCATTTTTCGGAACAGAACTTAGTCGATTACAAAATTTTTTTGTCAATCATCTTGTGTAGTGTGGTCACACGATGATTTTACATTTTTGTTCACCACTTAGAACAAAGGTTAAATTTCACTTTGAATAAATAATTTTATTTGACATTGTTTATTCTTCTTGTTAGCGACAGCGAAGCTACAATTATTGAAAAAATCATCAAGAATGTATTGGGTAAACTGTATTCATCTCCATCAAATGATTTTGACTTTGTTGGCCTCGAAAATAATATCACAAAGATGAGTGTATTGTTGGATTTAGAATATGAAGAAGTGAGGATGGCTGGGATCTGGGGCTCCTCTGGAATTGGAAAGACCACCATTGCAAGAGCTTTATACATTAGAATCTCTTGTTGGTTCGATGGTAGCATCTTCATAGATAAGAATTTCATATCTAAGTGTAAAGAAAGTTATAGTCAAGCCAATACAGACGACTACAACATGAAGTTGCATTTACAAGAAAAATTTCTCTCTAAACTATTGGATAGAGAGTGCATATCGGTAGATCACTTAGGTGTGGTGAGAGAGAAGCTAAAGCACCGGAAAATTCTTATCGTTATTGATGATCTTGATGATCGAGTGGTGTTAGATGCGTTGGTGGGTCAAAAACAGTGGTTTGGAATTGGGAGCAGAATCATTGTGGTTACAAACGATAAGCATCTTTTATTGGCCCATGGGATTAATCATATATATGAGGTTGATCTCCTATCTGAAGACCTCGCTCTTGAGATGTTATGTCGATCTGCTTTTGGAAGAAAGTCTCCACCAAGGTTTCGAGAAGCTTGCAGTTGAAGTTACAAGACTTGTGGGCCGTCTTCCCTTGGGTCTCAAGGTTTTGGGTTCGTCTCTAAAGGGGAGGGATAACAAGTATTGGATGAATATGTTGCCAAGGCTTCAAACTGATCTGGATGGAAAAATTGAGAAGACACTGCGAATCAGCTATGATGGGTTAGATAACGCAAAAGTTCAAGCGATATTTCGTCATATTGCATGTCTCTTTAATTTGGAGAAGGTTGATGACATCAAGCTGCTGCTCGCAGATAGTGACTTGTATTTTGAAATTGGGCTTAGAAACCTAGTTGAAAAGTCACATGTACATGTAAGATCGAATATTGTGGAGATGCACACTTTGCTACAAAAATTAGGTAAAGAGATCGTTCGTCAACAGTCTATCAGTGAACCTGGAAAAAAAGAATTTCTCATGAATTCAAGGGATATACGTAAAGTACTTCACGGAAATTTGGTAAGTTTTTCCATGATCTAAGCATATATCTCACTCTATAACCATAAAATGATGTCATTGAATAAAATATATATGATGTAGGCAGTTGTTAAGCTAATGATTCTTATTGATATTACATTTTTCAGGGTTCTCAAAACGTTATAGGTATATCATTAGACATAGATGAGATAGATGAAATGCTTGGTGAGTTTCACATACATGAGAATGCCTTCGAAAGGATGGGTAATCTTTGTTTCCTATCAATTTTCTCGCATGAATATATGCTCAATAAAAAGGTTAGATTTCACTTACCAGATACCTTCGACCATTTGCCGCCTAAACTCAGATTATTGTATTGGGATGGATATCCAATGACAAATATGCTTTCTAACTTTTGTCCTGAAAGTCTCGTCAAGTTCAAAATGAAGAATAGCAAGCTCAAAAAGCTGTGGGAAGGACCTAGGGTAAGTTTTGAGGATAATTCTTAATTCTTATGTCATTAGTTGTTATGATCGCATATCTGAAGTTTATATGGACCAACATTAGTATATAAAAGAATAGACCAATTCACTTATTGCCAATTGGTTTTTGAGTTGGAAGTCTATAAAACTTAACATTAGAGGCAAGAATATGATGCTTAGTTTACTTTTTGGGTGACACTCATGTCACAAGTTTGTGACTTCTACTTTGCACTGTGTTTTTTGTTTTTGTTTGAATATAGAAGCTTCCATTTCTAAAGGAGATGAATTTGTGGGGATCTGAAAACCTAAAAGAAATCCCAGATCTTTCAGTGGCCACTAATCTAGAGAGACTTTATCTTGGATATTGCTTGGGATGGGTGCACCATCCTTCCTCTATTCAAAAGTTCAACAAACTGACAAAGCCAGGAATGTTAGAATGCATTAATCTCGAAACTCTTCAATCAGGCATTAACCTTGAAACTCCCAAATACCTTATTCTCAGGGAATGCTCAAATTTGTGTCTCACAAATCCATAGGTACGTAAATCAAAGATTAACATTTTTTCAACCTCTTTTACGAACACATTACTAAAAAAGTATTGTGTGAATTTTTTATAGTAATGAAAAATTATGATGTATAGCTTTTTTTTTGTAATGGAAATTGATTAGCTTTGGTTTATTACTTGGAGAGTTCCAAAACTATTCTTTTTCAATAATATAGTTGTGTTTCAGTTTTGTTTTTCAACATCAAAAATTTGAGATAATTTTTTTTAACTTCTCTAAATTGTTTTTTATTGGGTTCAGGTGCCAATACGCATGGTAACAATGTTGTCTACCACTTTGGCATTGTTGTTTCTCTCAGATATCTCAAATATGGTGGAGCTTCTTTTCTCTATTGAAAATCTCAATCAGCTGACAGATTTGCAAAATTACACGATGCACAAATCTTGAGACTCTTCCAACTGGAATCAACCTTGAATCTCTGGAACGCCTCAATCTCAATGGATGCTCGAGGTTAAAGACATTTCCTGATATCTCAAGAAACATCTCATCTCTCTACCTAGAAGAAACATCAATAGAAGAAGTTCCTTGGTGGACTGAGAAGTTCTATAAGCTCAAATACCTAATCATGCAAAGATGCAGTAAGTTAGAAAATGTATACTTAAACATTTCTAAAATGAAACATCTCGAGTTGGTTAACTTTTCACATTGTGGGGGATTGACTAAAGCTGATTTGAGTGGCTATGCAAGTGGTCTGGCATTGGAGGAGTCTTCCTTTTCTATTCAAGAGAATTATATCCCAAAAGTTGATTTCAGTTTCATCAATTGCTTCAACTTGGGTCAAGAAACTCTCCTTCAACAGTTCTCTTTTGAGAAACTAATCTTGTCCGGTGAAGAAATGCCTTTATACTTCACTCACCTAACTACTGGAAACTCTATGGCCATCCCACTACTTTATACTCTACCATTCTTCAACTTCCGGGTTTGCGCTATGGTTGTTTTCAACTCAAAACCCACATTTGGTACAATTGGAGTATATATGAAGGTAAATTTTCGGTTCAGAGGCATACTTGGGAACCACTTCGATTCCCCTCATCGACAAGAGTACTTCTCAATTTATGAGGAGGGTAGTCATCTTCTTTTATTAGACTGTTTTGTTGAAGCTCCTCTAGCTGAATTGAATTACGATCTCGTGGACATACAACTTCATATGAGTAGCGGTAGCTCTAAGTTCACATTAAAAGAATGGGGTATAAGACTCTCTGATGATTGTTCATCAACAGCGAATAAACTTGGTTATCCAAAAGCTCTACCAAAAATTTATGAAGCCGATGTAAAAAATATAGGTGCTAATGGATTCCATGAGACTGAACAAGGTGGAATCAACAATAGAGATAATGAGAAATCAAAAGTGAATATGAATACGGGTAAGTATTAATATGAGCTGAACATAACACATTTTTTTTCAGGATCTCTTAAACTATAGATCACTCCATTTCTTTTATCTGTAGACTTTGAAGAAACTTTGAATTTTTGATTTTGAATCTCTGAGAAACTTTCATGACGATTAAAAGAGTTGTTTGGCCGGTTCTAATGGAAATTACCAGTCATGTTCGTTTCCTCATTTGGATGCCACATCTAGATGGAGCACTAGACATTGGAGCATCTAGATGTTGGATACGATTGTTCGTTTCAATTTGGTTTTTGCAATCCACTGTTTTAGACTAATTGTTTCCTCTTTTTTTCACAATAATATTAACTTTTTAAAGTGAGGGAATTGTCAAAACTAACATCAAAATTGATTTTGAATGCAAAAGTATATCTCAAATTCAATCAAATGCAATAGTAACCTTCTAGGGTAATACAATTACAATTACCCCTTATGACCAAACAAAAAAACGGATTGCACTTTTACGATTTTAATCTTTTCGCTCTTCTAAACTTATATTGAAGTCTGTTAGGAATCAAACTTTCTCCGTAGTCTGAAATTGTAATTAAATCGTATATTTAAAGTTTGAAAATGAAAAAAAATTATTTGATCAATTTTTTTCATAATTATGTTAAAACAAAACAATTTTGAAGTATAAAGATTATAATTTCACAGTTTTATATCAAATTAAAGAATGTGATTTTAATTAGGTCTAAAGCCAATTGAAACTAGACTTCTGATGAAGTCTGAATCCTTAATTAAATCTTCAATTAAAATTAAGGAATAAATAAAGTATAATTTGATGAAAATTGTTTATACAAAAATTAAGTATGAACAATTATAAAGTATATAAATTAAAATATCATAGAATTAAATCAAATAAAACTACTTTTGGCCAATGAGGTTTAAAACCTCGAATACATTGCTTACAATAAAACCATTCACAAAGTTTATAACTCAGTTGTAGTGTTTATAAGTTTATGATTCTTATTTACTTGATTGCTAATGCAAGAAGAGTAGAAAACTTGAGGTTTCATATCATCTTACTTCATGTATCTTTTACTAGTGAGTTTGGTTTACAGTTTACGGTTTCACAACAAAATTAGACATATGATATTATCTTTAGGGTTAGATTTGGAGAATATATTTTTTTCGTTTTAGTTGTTATGTCTCCATATATTTGTTAGTTTGTGAGTATATGATATTATGTGGTTTTTAGGGTTTTAGAACCCTTCTTTTTGTGTGTGTTTTAGTGTCATTTGCAGATATTTAGGTGACTTTTGAGGTATTGGAAGCATTTGGAATAACTTGGTCAAAAAGGAGAAAAATGGTGAAATTTGGCTAAGTGTTGAAGAAAAGATTCGAGCTTCTGAGATCGTGTCGCCCGACATGGTCTTGTGTGTCGAGCGACACGGTCATTAAAGTCAACATCGCGATTTCCTTTCTCTGACGTTTTGGGCTTTGTTGTTTCCATATCTTTGCCCAATATTTTAAGCCACGACATGTATGTATAATAAGGAGTTTTTAGATCAAAATGAGGTTATCTTTACTTTGGCTTTTGAAAGAGATTGGACCTATTGAGAGTTTTTGCATCCTGAGACAAAAACCCAGATTCAACTTGTTTTGGAGAATATATTCTTATCTCTTTCTCTCTATTGTTATGCAATTTAGTCTAATCAATATGTTTGTGTTTTCTTCCATGACTGAGTAAATATCTTGTTAGGTTTAGGGTTTTCAAAGATTAAAGGGATTAATTGACTAGGAAATTAAACTAGGGTATTCAATAGAAGTTCTTCATCTGATTTGTGCATAATACTTGAATTTGGAGTATCTAACCAGAGTTAGGCTTTTAGATTAGAAAACCTACAATAGAAGTTGAGTCTTTCTAATTGGAACATAATCTAGATAAGCAATCTATCTTAATCACAAAAGAATTTGGATTAGGAAGATTGTGAACTGATCAAACTGAAATTCACTGCATGTTTAAGTGTAAGATTCCACAAAGGAATTTTGATTTCTAACGGAATAACATAGGTAGATCTCACAGCGGAAGCTGGCTTTCTATATATAAGAGGTTTGTGTTCTAGAAGTGACTTACTAGCACCTTAGAGATTTCCATAGTTTTAATCCCGATTTCCTGCGGATAACCTGAAAACCTAGCCTCTCTCTCATCAGTTTTAACGACTTAAAAGTTATTGCGTTTTCATTTCATTTCATTGCTTTACATTGATATTTGATTGCCTAGCTTAACTAGAAACTGAAGTTTATTGTGTTCTTAAAGAGTCTCTCTGGATTCAATACCTTCTATACTACATTATACTTAACTGTGCACTTGCAGTATTTAGGAAAAACTTTCTCTACATCAGTATATTAAACGTTGTTAATGAATGTTTTAAGTTTATCTTCTTAATTTTGTATACTAAAGTGATTAATAATCATTTAGGGTATGGTAGAATTCAGAAAAAGTTTGAATTTTGTGGTATGACAGACTTCATTAGAAGTTTGATATACTCGAAATGTTAACAAACCCTAAGAAATTTACCAGCTATATATTCGAAATTTACCAAATTTTTCCAGAATCACTCTCTCTCTCTAAAGATTTTTTCTCTCTAATTTTTTTTTTCTCTCTAGAAATCGAGAACAGTCCTTCGCCTTCCTTCCCTCGCCCCCATTTCTTTTATTTCACTTGTAAACCTCCGTGCATCTCATCCCGAATATAACATACCTCTAGCCGTCGTCTTCGTAGAGATAAGGTTTAATAGTTTTCAAAACGCGGTCTCAAAGAAATTAGTCGAATGTAAAGAAAAGTAAATCGGGTTCTTTGGTTTCGGGTTTTTGAGATTAAACCTTTTTTTTGGTTCATGTGCTTCGTTTTTTGTGACATTTGGTATTTTGCTTAATTTTTGAAACTATGTTGTTTAAAGTTCTAGATCTACGTCCTGTTTTACACAGAAGTTCGTTTTTTTTTGTATGGATTTTGGTCTGGATATGGAATACGGAACAATGGACTCATGTATAGAGGTGGATTCAGCTTTAAAAAAGAAGAAGCCTTGTTATAGATTTTTCATAAGCCTTTGTAGATTACTAGTTTTACAATTTGAAACAAAGTGATGGGAACCGGTTTTTTTTTATGTTGATCGAAGCAATATCACCAAATCCTTATTTCCCTCACAGATTTGCCACTAGACAAGTTTCGAGTCCCCAAATTGGGATCAGCTGGTGCATTTAATCACAACATGGAAGTCTATATAGCTTTTCCATTGTTGGCTTTTAGTTTTTACAACATTGTTTCATTCTGGAGAATAATTCCTCTTCTTATCATCAAAACGTGGGCATGAATTACTCAGCTTCGGGAGGAATGACAGGTTGAAAGGGTTAGGACTTGGCATTTGGGTTATAAAGGTGACAAATATATGTGGTTTTTAAATAATACAAAATTTGAGGCTTTAAGGGAATAAATTAATTATTTTGAGGTCATATGGAATTCTATTAAGATATGTTAGTCACAAGTTTAGGAGTGGTCTGGTTCTGCGCTAGACGAAGGAGATGAAGCATCTAAGTGGTTTACAAAATTTTTTGGGAAGCCTTGTCAGCTTGTTTGTTTTCATTCAAGTCTCTCACTCATATATCTTAAACCTTATAGCTTTGAATCCGTTTTGAAACGTTTTAATGTCAATATATTAATGCAGCCTCTCAGACTAGACCTGACCTGTGGATCCAAATTATGCTCACATTGCAATGCTCTCAGATATGTATCCATTCTTGCTTATATCAGAGGTTAGATCATATATAGAAATTTTGATTTCTTTCTTTTGATAACTATTTCTACTCATCTTGATGTGTTTTCAAGGGTTCTCTTGATTCCCTGAATAAGCTTCTCAACTCTCAAGGAGCCTATACTGATCAACCGATTTAGACCCATGTGGGTATCTTTAAAAGCAACTGTCCTAAGTCCAAGTCTTTTTTATTTCGTTATAACAATAACAAACTTGATACAATAACTGTCAATAGTGAAATATGACAGTGTCTTAATTTGTTGATGTTTTTCTTTCATATTTTTTTTTTCTTCTAAAACTCCATTGAATGAGTCTTTTAACTTTAATAAAAAAGGTCCGGTTTGGAACTGACCAGGCCAGGCTAAAAAAAATATGATTTTTTATTTGTGTTTGGACGAGACAAAATAAAAAGAGGATTTTCTGTTTTTATTATTGTGGTTTTATTTATTTATCTAATATTTATCTAGGGGTTCTTCAGGGCTACGTCCGGATTTTTTTTGTAAAGGTATATTTACTTAATTTTTATAAAGGAAAGGATGAAGATGATGAATAAAATGATGACAGTTTTACTGTTAATATTCAATAACTGAACTATAATCCGTGTCCTAAATTAGAAGAAAAGAATGAAATGTCATAGGTATTTATAGGTACATCACCGTGAAGTTAAGTCAAACATCTATAGGTATCTTCGATCTCCAACACGGTGGAAACCAGTATTCATAACTTCAATGCTAACGAACTCTTAAACGGATGCAATAATCATGGGACATGTTTTGTAGCCTTTCTGAGCGAATCTTTAATGCCATGATTTTGAAAACATTCTATTCTTTGTGTGTGTAATAAAGCTGCAGTGACAACTTGACTTCTAAGGATTCCACTGTGACGTGTGGGAAGGATATGGGTTGGTACGGTGTGAAGAGATGATTTTACCATCGAACCGATGGCTAGAAATTTGTTCACATTTTTAATTTGGTTTATTTAAGTCTAGCCTTACAAGGAGAAGATAAAGAACTTTATAACTGTAAAAATCAGCTGAACACATGTAATTTGAGCCTATAATCCGACTAACAAATTTAAAAAATAAGAGAAAAATGATCATGCAATTCCAAGGAAAACAATATTGAAACCTGGGTGGGTAGACATAAAAATAAGATTTAAATTTATACTTACAAAATGGACCCCTCTATAAATGTTAAGAGAAGAAATTGTCTCCCAAACCATTCTCTTCATCTGAGAACCACAACTAACCCAAAGTCTAACTCACCACTCATATCTTAATTACACTTATCACCTTTTGCATTTTTTTTGTCCATTTTTCAGGTTACGCTCCATTGACCATCTGCTACAAACTTCTCATGTTTCTTATTTGGGTATGTCTTCTTCCATGCCTTCTTCACAAAAAGATCGTTCGCGACAATTAATGCAAAAGATACAACATATATATTGGTCTCTCAAAACATTTGGGCATCAAGCAGACTTAGCCAAATACTAACGGATCTAATTGCACTCTGCATTTGTCGTACAATTTAATATTAGGACCACTATCTACCCTTCTCCTTTGAACTTTTTTAATAGACTTTAGAAGACTACATATCTATCCACATACTCACAGTAATCAATACAGGGTATATCAGCCTAACATTGAAACTATCAAACTTATCCCTGAAGCACAAGATCTCCTCAACACCCTTTAATTTCAGTTCTTCCGCTTTCTCAATAGATCAACGCACATGTTCATAACAATTCAGGGAAAGAAAACATAAAATTGCCAATTGAAGCTAGCTAACCATCAGCTTAGCGTCAAATCCACATACCCACCAACACACAAAATAGTAGAGAGGTTAGAAAGGAAATTGACCTTTTGTAGATTATCCCTATCGCCTCTCATCCCCTTTGACTTGGTCAAGCCTGCAAAGTGATGGATGTATACTCTTTAGTCTGAAACTTTTGAGGCCTATAGCTTTCATAGTGTTAGAAAACTTTTGAAGGCAACGTATGATTTGCGTAAATTTTTTTTTTTTTTAATTAGCAATTTAACTACATATTTTGGTAAAAAGAAGACAATTACTAACCAGAGCTAACTTGGTGCGAACATCTTTCCTGAGTGATCTGGTAAGTCATAGGACATGCTTCTCTTTCAATGATACAAGTGGTAGAAATTGATGTAATAACAAAAATTTAAATACATGACAAGGTGAGATGTAAAGTTAAAAAAAATCAGAGAACGTTAAACAATGAAGTAAAATTTAGCTTTGCAAAAGTCATTCCTAAATCATAATTATAACGAAGATTCTAACATCACAGATAAACCTATTAAGATTGATGGAGAACTCATCATGAATATTATCCAAACTTGAAAGATGAGACGCTGACTTTTAGTAACGAATTAGGTAATATTCCCCGAAAAAATATGAATTTGAATGCTTAAGAAGAGGAATAGACAACGTCCAACGAATTAGAAAGGAAAATTGACGGATATATTGAATGCAACTTGTAGCCAAGGGTAAGTCTCCTTTCTCCTTAAATTTGAAAAATTTGATATTTCTAATACTAATGCAAAATTAGATCGAAGAAATAATAAGAGGAGTAAAACTTATCTAGGGAAGTCTGATAGAGAGTTGAGAGCGGCCCTAATCGGTTAAAATAAACGAAGATCTATTAAGCTATGCAAAGCTCATCGTGGAAGCTCCTCCTACAGAACACAACTTGAGTCATCATTTCTTTAAAATATATATACGAGTTTTCATCGCAATTTTGAATCCAACGCTACAATAACCTGAAAAAAGAAGCTTTATAGCATTAGCAAAAAGATCCTACACCGTAACAGAAAGAAGAGCTCTTTTAACCTTTAATATTTATTTTCACTGAGTGAATAAGCTGATTAGGATGGAGTTCCTGTTCCAAGGACTTCAGGAGCAGTCTTGAAGTGCATTAGAGCCCTCAGAATACATACACATGTTTCCTAAGCTTCGTGTTTTATTTGACTTCATCTACCTGCATCAAGTAAGCATAAGATCTGAATTGTAGGAATTGGTTAAAAATAAGCCTTTTTAAATCACGTCCTGACGTTGCATTAGGTACAACCAATGTCGATATCATTGTGGATTATATCTCGTATGGTTAGAAGGAGAAAACACTCTGTAAAAACATATTGTGGCTAGACCTATGTGTTCTAAACAATAACATATCATCTACCATGTATGTAAGTGCATAAAGTAAAGAACACATAGAGATTTGTTAACGAGATTCGATTTTACCTACATTCCCGGGACCAAGTCCAGAATCAACTCCACTAAAACAAGATAGTACAACATATGATAATGCTTACACCTATTCTAGATGGACAAGCGCTATGAACACACTGCACACATACTAAAAAAACCCTTAGCTTCTTGTTTCTTACTAAATATTAAGCTACTCGATTTGAGTTTCTCACCATCCCCAAATTCCCTTAGCTTCTTGTTTCTTACTAAACCTTAAGCTACTCGATTTGAGTTCAGATGGCTGCAGACTCCATAGACAAAACCACCACAGAAGATCTTACTATCTCTATGGTGGGGCGACGCCATACACACATGTGTGCCTCTCTCCAATAAACCCTAGACGCACACATTTTCACTTGGCCGTCTCTTGGTTTATATAGGTAAGGGTCAAAACCCTAAGCATCCTTAAGCCCACACGATTTCTTCATCCTCTTGGGCTTCTAAATACACGTGATGAGTTTCCTAAAACAAAGGAAACTCCACCAATAAGGAAACTCCCGTTTTTCCTTTCTGAGACACTTCCTGTCTCAGTACATGTGCTACATTATGAGGTAGTACAAGCTGGTCAGCACCTGCATCAAGAACTGTCTCACAGTCTGTCTCAGTTCTTGTCTTCAGCGTCTTCTCTATAACCATCATAACAATATGTCGTTTTTGACTTATCCTCTACTGCATGTATTGCTACTGTTTATGTGCCCGAATCACCCTCAGATGTAGTACAACTTGTGTCAGTTTCTCCTTCAACATCTTCTATCCAAACTGCCACACCTATACACTGTGTCTGTCTCAGCTTCTATAGTACATCATCTAACCCTGAATAGTCATATCACAGTGTATGCATCAGCTCGGTATTTGTGCTTCTGTCTTATATGCATATGAGCTGTATTACTTATTGAGTCACATTCTGTTCCAGCAACTGACTCATGTTCTACCTCAACACAGTTCTAAACTCAGTCAACACATACACTCTCAATCTCCCTCTTGATGACTGAGTTGTAGAGCGGGCTGCAACGTTCTGTACTAGTTTATGAACCTATGTCAACTGGTGCAGACTGCATTCGACCTAACGGTTTCTTTTGTACCAGGAACTGTCTCTGTGTCACTTTCTATGCTGATACAACTCTCATACCAGTCAGCATAACCCTCTCAATCTCCCCCTTAGTGATTGGGTTGTAGAGCTGTATCACACTAGTCATTCATCATTTCACTCTCTCATAGACGTGACATGAGTTGTTTTGTCAAGAACTAACTTAGAATCTTCATCATGTCTCGCTGCTATCTCATAAACTGATTCATGTGTTGTTGTCATCTCACAAGCTGCTCCAACTGGTTCTAAACTCAGCTAAACACTACACTCACACACTCTACTAAGGTAGCCTCTTGCCTATGGGGGAGAGAGGGACTCTATAACAACCCTAGGTTACTCGTATCATGTTCTTGGAGAAATAAAGGAGATAGGACCTTGAATCTTATCAGTGGCACTCGACCCTCTGGTTATTTATTTTACCCATCTCCTGAAACAAAACGGAATCACTGGATTATCTAACAAACAATACATGATAATGTTATTTCGCGTCATTGTTAAAAAATAAAGACTAACCGTATGTGAGGAGGGAGGAGCTGAGACCTTAGATAGAGCTTACTTGCAACCAAAACTTCAGATCTTTAATATCTGCTTGATTTCTAACCCCTCAATGATGCTGATAATAGAAAACAATTTTTTACAAAGGATTGAGTGGAAAAGACCAATGAGATTGGCTGCTATGTGCAGTAGCAGTCGTTGATCCAGAAATTTTAGTGTAGGGATCGCTACTGGCATTGATTTCACTAAACTAATCGCTCTTTCAATTTGAGCTCTTCTTGGTGTGCGTTATTACTGCAGTTCAACAGAAAAAAGGAGAAAAAGAAACTTAATGGAAGAACTTACCCCGTGGCCAAACATACGACGACTTTGATGGCCTCATCAGATAATACGATAGTAGAAGCCGACGGAACAAAAAAAATTTCCATTAGAATATTTGATGATTATTTGCATCTGTAGTGGAGAAACCAGATTAAAAACATTGACGTTTGATTATCAACTTGTAAAAGAGATGACGATCCAAAGGAATATTAATTCAAGTGGTGAATTATACTTACACCAAGAATGGGCTTTGATTGTACTTTTCTCCATTTCTCGCTCATATCTTACAAATTCGTTTGATATAATATAATTGGACATGATAGATGATCGATTTTGTAACCGAAAATCTGAAAAGAACCGAGGGAGAGAGGGATGGTAAGCTTTCGAGAAGCAGAATTTGGAAGGATACGAAGCGAGGGTATCGTAAGGCTTTTATGAATTTCGTCAATGGTAACAGTTGATTTGTGAAGGAGATAAACAGTCATCAAAACTAATGGGAAAAATATCTTACATGGTTAGCTGGTTACCCTAAAGACGAATAAATTGACAAAATGTGACATGGTATTTGACATTTCTTCTTCTTAAGGTAGATGTGACGTGGCACAATTAGATTGGTTAGTTTAACACTCTAAAAAATCAGACATGGATAGCTTGAGAGTACTCAAACAGCAACTTTTATATATTAGAGATTTTTTGTGTTTAGGGTTTAGGGATTTTGTTTTTGTCCTTAAAAAAATCTCCTCTCTTGCTAAGCAGCAACTTGAAAACGTTAATAACTTGCAGCTTGTTATATAAGCATCGTGTTCATGGAGTAAATTGTATCTTTTAATCTTTCACCTGATAATCCAGAAAGCTTAAGTTTACTGTGTAAATGTAATGAAGAAAAAAAGAGGGATTGCTTTGGCACTTTGTGAGAAGAAAAGACATTTCAAAAGAGGAGAGAAAAATAGTTTCAGCGCAAGCAAGAAGAGGAAGAGCGGTTTAATCAAAACCAAACCAAAAAGCCGGTTCCAATAGGTAAGAGTTAAGTAATAATAAATAGTAATTGTCAATCTCTAGAAGCCACTATGATTCTCAAAAAGTGCTTAACAGTTAATTGGTCAATGGTTCATTTTTGAATCCGTCGTCCAGTTTGACCAATTATCTCTTGTTTTGAATTGCCATGATATATGAAAGCACCTTTAGGGGACCCCATGTGACTTGAAATATCTTCTTGTGCAAATTAGAGACGTTCGTTCATCATTATAAATTTTAGACTTTAGACTTTTCTCGTGGCGTTACTGTCACTTCTTACCAAAATTTTTAGATTTTAGACTTTAAAGCTCTAGTTTTTCAGTTTCCAAATTAAAGAAAAAAAATGACAAGATATAAGAGAATTAGTTGGTGGGTTAAGGAGAAGAAGCAGATGGGTTTGTGTGGAATCTGAAAGAATCGGTCTGTTGCAACTCAAGTCGTATCTCAACTCTGTTCTTAGTCCCCATGAACAAACTACTCTGGAAACATGGAGTCGTGATGCTAGTAACAATGAATGTTGTGATTGGGAGGGAGTAAAGTGCAGTGACGCTATTGGTGGCCACATCGTCGACCTCTCACTGAGTATGGTCATGTCTATCAGCAGTGACGCTAACTATCATAGCTTCCCTCAACTCCAAAGCCTTGACTTTTCAAACAATGGGTTAGGTCATTTGTTTGATCCCATCCATGGTACGTTCTTACCTCTTTTCAAGAAAGGAAACCACCGTTATTTATATTTTTAAAAATTATCTTTACGGTTTCAGATCATACGAGCTTTCAGAGACTTGAGAACCTGAGGACGCTGGATTTGTCCCACAATTATCTCAGCAGCAGTAGTCTCCCTTTTCTAAGTGCAGCAAGGTCGCTCACCACTCTAAATCTTGATGGCAATATACTGGAAGGTGTTTGTCCTCCAAATGGTAATCAACAATCTCTTCTTTCGATTTCCTTTATTTTACACTCTAACTCAGAACAAAAAAAAAAAAACAAATCAGAAAACTATAAGATCAATTTTCATATTTTCACATGAAATTTATTCAAACTAGTATTAATCTTTAGTGAAATTACTAGCTAATATCATTCACCTAAGTTATTAATTTAGTATTAAAGGTGTCAAAAAGACTAAATTAATTTTATAATTAATTAATTAAATTTTTGACTTTAAATAAATATGTATTTTTATTTGACTTTAAATAAATAATTAATTTGATTTGTTTTAGTTTTTTTTATTCCAACGATTATTGTAAAAAATATTTTTTCAAAAAAAATTAAACATTAATTCAAAAAAGAAACTAATGCAAAAATTAATTTTCAAAATTAATTCTATTTGTGTTTTTGTTTTTTTTTTTAATTACAACATATCATTTTTAAAAAAAAACAATATTATTTAAAATTTTATCATCGTATTTTTAAATATATTTCTCGATTTTAAAAATAAACAAAAAACATGCATTGTTCGGGTGGAGGTGGGTTTAGCATCCCCTCCCGTGGAAAGGTTCGGTTCGAATCAATCTAGGATCACCGGTGAAGCAGCCAGAGTCCAAAATATGGGTCCAAACCAGCGCAGCTTAGATCAAGCTCAAAAGTCGATCATCAGACGAAACGCGCCAGTAAGCGAGCGAAACGCGCCCTACCCTACAAACTCTACTTTCGGCGGATGCTTGACAAGTAATCTACACCAAACGAGAGTTGTCGATTGAGGACGCGTTAGAAGAAAGTTGTTGAACTTAGACGCAACTACTCAACTGCCTCATGGCCGTAAACAGTTCGGCTGCTGAAGAAATGATGACCTATCCAATTGTCTGCAACCCTAGCTCAACAACCTCGTAGCAAATGATGACCCTCGAGACACGAACTCACCTGCTACGAGCCTTACGCTCATCTCCTCAGTATAAATAGGAGGTGCATTTAATGTAACTGAGGACACATTAACTTGAGACAATGTTCGAGATTACGAATAGAGAGATAGAACTTAGATCGTCTTTAACATCTCAACTCGACTTCCTAAATTATTAAGTGTTAGATTCCGATCTCAGCTTCTTGTTCGATCTTATTCGTCAAAACCACTTGTCTATTTCTGTTTGTAACCCCTTTCAACTTATAAAAGTAAGGTTTGGGGCATCATTTCCGAACCTCGTATTCAATCTTTTTCTCTTTGCTCAAAGTTTACCTCATCGTTGAATCTCCAACCCTCACATTCGAACATAAAATTTGTATTTAACTTGTACTGAACTTCTCGGGTTCAACACACGTCATCACATGTGAAAAAATCTAACACATAAAATAAATTTGTTACATTGCAATACTATTTTTTTAATTTTTCCAGCATCTATTATAGTGTTGCAGAGTTAAATAAACTGCAGCATATATAATAAATCTACAACAAGTAAATTTAAATCTGCAAACTAGATCCGCAAATTATAAAAAATGCGCAAAATCAAAATAAAATCTGCGACACTTAAAAACAAATATTCAAATTAAATCTGCAAAATAAATACGCAAAAAAAAAAAAAAACAAATTGGTTCCACTAAAAAAAAATCTTTTACAGTTTAGTAATTTTTAAAACTCGTTTTTCTTTGATGCAGATGTTTACAAAATCCACAACAAAGCAATAAATTTACAACAAGTAAATTTAAATCTGCAGAAAAAAGATCTCTATGCAAATAAATTTGCAAAACAACTCTGCAAAAAAAATAAATCTTCAACATATGTTTACAGATTTTTTAAAAATAATATGTTGATTTATTTTATTGGAAATGTGACACTTTTGTAAATATTTAATATTTTTGGCTGAGATGGAAAAAAAGTTAATGACAATTATGTAATATGTTTTCCTATCAAATTATTATAAAGGTATTTTAGACACGAAAATACCAATTTAAGGGAAAAAAAATTAATACCACTCTATAATTTTAGTATCTTTATACTCTAATAAATAATGGACATTTGTGGTCATTGGTCCATCAGCTTTTTCTTGTTATATTTGATAAAAAAAAGTTATGTGATATTTGTAAATAAATAATTTAACTAGGTAATTTGTCCGTACCCGGTAAATGACTAAATGCTTTGTCTTCAAACGTTGAATTTACATATGAGAATAAAAAAAGATAAATGCTTCGAGGATCAAAATTGTTCTAATATCCATTATTTTAGAAAATTTTATCTTCACCTTTGTTGGATTGATTCATCTCCCGCTATTTTCCGTTTATTTTCTCCATTTTCCCTTTTTTACTTTTCTACTAACCTCTCCTTCTCCTTCTCCACCACACTTCTTTATTCTCTTCTCCATTTTCACCTTCTAATTTCCACAGTAACCTCCTTTTCTCCATCATGTTTTTTCTTTCTTGATCAGCTGATAGGCTCATATCTATCATTGTGTCTATCTTCAACACGCTTTTCTTTATTTTGTAATCTTCCCCTTTAAAAATCACAAATTCTCTAAAAGAAAATCCCCTTTAAAATCACAAATTCTTTAAAATAAAATTCAACCTAGATGCTTGAACTACATCTTACTATTATCCAATAGTTTTATTATTCTTTTTATAGGCTTGCTTTGGCATCAAGCATTGATTTACATGTGAGGATGAAAATATGGATGCTCCAAATGGATTAAAATAGTTCTAATATCCGTTTTGGAAAATTTTATCTTCATCTTTGTTGGATTGATTTCACCCCTCTATTTTCTTTTTCCCTTCTCCATTTTCACCTTCTACTTTTCAACCAACCTATACTTCTCCATCACGCTTCTCTATTATTTTCACCATTTTCACCATCGATCTCCTTTTCTCCATCATACTTTTTTTTTCTTGATTTGTTGATAGGTTCATCTTTATCACTGTCTCTATCTTCAACAAGTTTTATTTTGTTTTGTTAACTTCCACCTTAAAAATCACTAATTCTTTATAAAAAAAAAATCAACCTAAGTGCTTGGACCACGGGCTCGAGCATTTTGATTACAAAATATTAGTAATCACGGTTAAGAACATTATTTTTTAGTTTGGTATTTACCGGTTCTTAAATCTTAGATCCCGAACCAAAAACATTTACGTACCTATATGGATCTGAAATCCCGCCTACCCGAAATATCTGAACCAAACTGATTAAATACCCGAATGTCTTGTGTTAAAAAATAGAAATGATATATTTAAAAGTTTATGCATAAATATTAAGAATGGTACATATTGTTTGAAGAAAATGTCTTTAGCAAGATGACATAAAAGGACTCGAACTGAAGACATTAATGCTAACGCTAACACATAAACCTAGATTGAAGAACTTGGTTTTGTTATATCATGCAGACAAAGTCAAATCCTTCTTTGAAAGGCAAGTCAACCTCTCACCAGGAGGCTGAGTCTTGAAACCTTAGCAATGACTTTGTTTTCTTCAGGAGTTCCAGCTTTTAGAAATGCACCAAACCGATTTCCCTTCCTGAATCCAATAGCAGCCAAATTCTGATTTAGACAGTTTCAAATCATTGTCTTCAAGTAATAGAACTTCTCCCAACATTGTCACTGTAGAATTTCCACGGCAGGTCAAAGGCTCGAGAGAAAAAGTATGGCATATATTCCGAAATCGAATTCCCTTCCTCAGCAGCCTTGATTGCCTACAAATATCATACACAAATAAGATTCAATTCCGAATTCTGTAGAGCTTAATTCTTTGTTTTATCAATTCTTTTATATTAATGGCTTGTTCAGCAGATTTGCGAGCATGTTAAACGTGTTCAACAAGTCTCATTTGGTTGTAGAGTTTCCTTGGAAAAGTGGCTATATCACCAATGACGTAGACCTCCAGAACCCTTCCATTGCATACGCGAGTTCATCAGCATCACTAAGTTATCTTAGGTAGAATATATTCTTAGCATTTTCACATTAAATACCACATTCATTATCATCATTCAAATTTTTTTGAATTGAGTAGCTAAATGTTTTACCGTTATAAAAAGTGTTATCATAAAACTCGATTCTATAAAAATTCATAAAATCATACGACCTTATAAAGATGATAAAAATCAACTGTAATATCTCCATTATCTTTGTCATAAAAGCGTTATATTTTTTTGAAAATGTAGAAGAATTAGATAATCAAAATGAACGTCGATATGCATGTGTGAAATACCAAATCCGTCTGTAGATCCTTCGGTCTTCCTTGAATGCTCGTGCGAGGTCTACCTAATAGAGGAATTTCATACGTTGATTGTGATGACGGTAATCTTGCATGCTTACTTATGAAGTCGAATCATATAATAAATGGTTTCCTCCAAACGTTAACTTTTTTGTTTTCACAAATGCAAAAAAAATCCGCAACAAAATAAATTTTCAACACATATTTGTGGATTTTCTAAAAATAAATACAGATTTACTTTATTGGAAATGAGGTATTTTCGTAAATGTTTAATTTTTTGGCCGAGCTGGAAAAAAAATTAGTGGCAATTCTATAATATGTTTTTTCCAATCAAATGGTTATAAGGGTATTCTATACACGAAAATACTCATTTTAAGAGTAAAAAACTTAATACCACTCTAATAATTTTAGTATCTTTATACTCTAGTAAACAATGGACATATTTGGTCATTGGTACATCAACTTTTTCTTGTTGTATTTGATAAAAAAAAATGTTATGTGATGTTTGTGAATAAATAATTTTAAGTCTTGAAAGCTTGTTGGGTTTGGTGTGGCAGAACTTGGAAACATGACAAAGTTAAAAGTGCTGAACTTGGGATACAATGGATTCAGCTTCATTTATGTTCAAGGTATAGTGTTAAAAAGTCTAATACATATTTCTTTTTCCCTTCCAAATAAGGTGATGACAAAGGGAGACATTGTTGTGTAGGTTTAACAAAACTCATTGAGTTGGAAGTATTGGACTTAAGTTACAATCGTATAAACGACTCTGAAGCTGGTGACGGTGAGAAGAACAAAATTAACAAAAGAGGGAAGATATTCTTGTTGGCTTATAACATCGCTCATGATATCATAATGTATTTGGTGCAGAGTTAAGAATGACGAAACTGAGAACATTAGATCTTAGTTATAACCGTCTCTCCCAACTTAAAGGTAGTCCAAGTAGCATGAATTTCGCCATCTATTTATATCATAATTGTATGATGCATGATTATGATTTCTCACGACATTTGTTAATTTGGGATCCCTAGAGTTAAAACATCTTGTGAAGTTACAAAACTTAAACTTGGCAGGCAATACATTGAATCGCACTGGATCTTTTCAAGATAAGTGAGTAATTTGTTGTCCAGAAAACTTAATTAATTATGTATTGTTTTGAAAGAATTTCTCTATAACATCGCTAATGCTACCATATTGTATTTGGTGCAGGGTTAAGAACAATGAATCTGGAAACACTAGATCTTAGCCAAAACAGTCTCTCCAAACTTAAAGGTTGGTTTAGTGGTAGAGATTTTACCATATGACGATTATGATTTCGTAGATATTTATTTATTTATCTATAAATAAATTTTCTTGTACCCAAAAGGTGAAATATGAAAACTCAGTAATTATTTTTCTCATCTTCATGAATATGTTGTGAGAATAATTTTTATTTTGTAGGCTACTCTGATATTTGTAGACTAAAGCATCTTCGAGAGCTTGGTTTAAGCACAAATTCCTTGACAAGTATGCCTTCTTGTCTCGGTAACCTAACACATCTTCAAACTCTTGATCTATCAGAAAATCAATTGAACATAAACTTGTCTTCCTTTGTGTCCGGTCTACCATCAAAGCTTGAGTACTTGTCGCTTCTTCGTAATAACTTCAATGGTTCATTCTTATTCAAATCGTTGGTCAATCAAACAAGGCTCACAGTATTCACAGTGTCATCAAAAGTTGGTATGATCCAAGCCAAGGCTGAGAGCTCGTGGGTTCCACTATTTCAGTTGAAGACACTAAAGCTAAATAATTTCATTTTTGGCAGCACAATTCCTAGGTTTCTTGTTCATCAGCATGACTTGCGCTTCATTGATCTCTCACATAATGAGTTGACAGGAGCATTTTCGGCTTGGCTTGTGCATAATAACACAAAGTTACAAACGATTCTACTGAATTGCAATTCATTGACAAAAATTCAGCTACCTAGGCTTGTTCATGGCTTACAGTCTCTCGATATCTCGAATAACATGATATAAAACTCTATTCAAGAAGACATAGGGATTGTTTTTCCAAAGCTGGGGTATATAAACTTTTCTTCAAATGATTTTCATGAAACCATTCCATCTTCTATGGGCGATATGAAAAGACTATAAGTATTGGACATTTCTTCTAACTTTCTGACTGGGAAGCTACCTAAATTTTTTTTAAGTAGTTGCTACTCGTTGAAGTATCTGAAGCTCTCCAACAACCAATTCCAAGGGAAAATACTCTTGGAGTCTGCAAATCTTACTAGTTTAAGGTGGCTATATCTTGATGGCAATAGTTTCAATGGGAGTCTTGGAAAAGGTCTGTTGAACTCAAGGAGTCTTTATCATTTGGATTTTTCAGACAATAGTATTTCAGGCATGCTTCCACTTTGGATTGGTAGAATGTTGAGAGATCTTCAGTACCTACACATGAAGGGAAATCAGCTGAGAGGTTCTTTCCCTTGCCAGCTACAAAATCTACAAAACCTTCGGGTTATAGACATCTCGCATAATAGCTTATCTGGTTCCCTTCCAAGGAATCTCGATTTTCACAGTATCATGACATTAAGATTACAAAGCAATGAGTTTAGGGGATTAGTTCCAGGCAATTTTTTTAAGGCTGCGTTCTTACAGGTTCTTGATTTGCGTAACAACAATATTTCTAGAATGATTCTGAAGACTATTGGCAAGACATCTGTGTTATGTGTTCTTCTTCTACGGAACAACAATTTTCAGAATCACATCCCGGAGAAAATATGTCAGCTGAGTAATATTGGTCTTTTGGACTTATCTCACAACAAATTCAAAGGTGTTATACCATCATGTTTGCGTAACATTGATTTTGGTGCAGAAGGGGACTCCTATTATTTTTCATTCTATGAGGAACTTTATAACCTCATGGACACTCCTAGATTCTTGCAAAATTGGAGTTATACATCAGATCTTTACCTATACAGTGAGCTTGAGGATAGATCTCAACAAGCTCCAACAACTATAGTGGATTTTCTAACAAAAAACAGATACGAAGGATATCAAGAGGGTATGCTTAATTATATGTATGGTCTAGATTTTTCAAACAACGAATTATCGAGTGAGATTCCAGTTGAGCTTGGAGATTTGCAACAAATTAAATCCTTGAATTTATCAAACAACCACCTCTCAGGTGCCATACCATATAGTATTTCAAAGCTGGAAGCTTTGGAGAGTCTTGATCTAACAAACAATAAGCTAGATGGAAGCATCTCTCCTTTGCTAGCCAATCTTAACAGTTTAGGATACTTTAATATCTCATATAACAATTTATCTGGTGAAATCTCTTTCAAATGCCATCTTGTAACCTTTGACGAAAGGAGTTACTTAGGAAATACTCATCTTTGTGGCCTTCCTACCAATAAAAGTTGCATCCTCATGGGAGTCCTAGAGCCAAGTGCGTCAAATCAGGTTAAAGAAGAAGAAGAAGAGAGTGATGTTATGATAGATATGGTTTGGTTTTATTGGACTTGTGGAGCTGTATACATCTCCACAGCTTTGGCTTTGTTTGCGTTTCTCTGCATAGACTCTCGTTGGTCCCATGAATGGTTTTATCGCGTCGATCACTTGGTTCATTATCTTCAATGCTTCAAACGTTCCTATGTCTGCAATTGATTTGTGGATCAGCAAAGGTACAAAACAACTATATAGTTTCAAGTTTGGTGTTTTTGTGTTGTATTGTGTTTGAATTAGGAGAATTTATATATAGTGTACAAGAAATAAAAATAATCTTACTGGAGTAACACACTCGATTATGATTGTTGGATTGATGATTCTAGTCGTTATGAGAAAAAGCTTTTGAAGAAAATATATATTTATGTTTTTAATTGTATTACAAATCATTTCTACTTCCGTCAATGTTCTGGTCATATAAGAGGATGAGATAGGCATATACAGGTTCCAAAGAGTATATGATTGTATATATAACAAACCAATGTTGAAAATTTTGTCTTAAGTAAAGTGAATCGAACCTAAATTACTGGACCAAAAGTGAAATATTCATTTCACGCAATTAAATAAGATCTTTTGATAAAATCTAGAGAGATGAGCTAATTTAACATTAATAAATAAAAAAATTATTAAAGTAGCATTTATATAGAGGGTGATTAGAAACTAAAAATTTGGGTTCAAAATACACTACTTTGGATTCAAATTTTTCAGTTTCTAATATATTAAATAAATGCTAATAACTTTTTTTTTCCACATCAGCAAATTTTTGACTTATTTATGAAAAAATCCAAAATAAATCCACAAGTTTTTCAAACAAATATGGATTTCTTTGTTGCAGATTACTTTGTTTTGCATATTATTTTCTAATTTACAGATTTATTTTTCCCGATTTATTTTCATTTGTTGTAGATTTATTTCATGCGTCGTAGATTGTTTTAAATGCGCAACAAGTAAAATTGTACTTTCGAGCTTATTAATATAGCACTGTAGTGTTATAGATTTATTTTCTTGTTGCAGATTTTTCCTATAATGTTTAAGATTTAATTATTTTTTGATGATGTGGCTTGCGGAGTTGGAGATTTTATTTCCATGTGTTGCAGATTTTTCATTTTTTGCGGATTTTTTTTGAAGTTTTTGAATTTTTTTTATCAATTGTTTTAGATTTATTAGAAATATTGCGGTTCTTTTAAAATCTGCAACACATCAAACTGAGTTTTCAGTCTTACTAGAATAGCATTATAGTGTTGCAGATTTTTCGATATTGTTGCGGATATTTCACGTAATGTTATAGATTTAAATCAAAATTTGTCTTTCTTTAAGATTTATATATTTGTTGTTAATGTTGCAGAATTATTTTATAATTTTCACTAAATAAGGAAAAACCCAAAAAATTGGATAATTTGCAAAGAATTCAAAAAAAATCTATTGTGAATCAGAATATTTATGGATACGTGATTTTAGAAGTTGATTTTGGAAACAAAATAATTTTTGTATTAAGTTCAAAATTTAAAACAAAAAATAATAACAAAAAAATAACAAAATCAGTACCACATTAATTTAATATTTTTTGAAAACAAAATTATTAAGAAAAAAATATAAATTATATGGATTAAGATTTTAAAAAACATGATCATAAAAAATTCAAATATTTCTCGCTCAAAAAATGAATCTCAATTTTTAAAAATATCTTCAAAGTTTTTAGAGTTACTTCAAATTTGAAAACATTTCCAACAAATGTGTCTTTAGATTTTTTTAAAAATTAAAAAATAAAAATTATTTCTCTCTAAAAATAGAATCTAATATTTTTTAAAAAACTTTCTTATATTTTTTTGATTTTTTTCAATGTTTTCAATTTTTATAGATTTTGTTTTCATTTTTAAGTATTTTTCAAAAACATTTACGAAATTTTTTTTGACCAATTTTTTTATCCAAACTTTTCAATTTTTGAGAAAAAATAAAATTTTTTATTTAAATTAAATTTAGTAAGGATGGTTTTTTCTTTAATTTAAATTATTTGATTTATAATTTAGTATAGTTAGTCATAAGGACAAATCTGTCATATAAATACTATTTTAGTAGTATAAAAGATGAATACTAATCTAGTCATTTTCATTAAGATTAGTGCTATATCATGCTAATCTTACTAAAATCTATGTATTGGTATTTGATTTTGTTTTTCCGAAATCAAATCTGCAACAATACCAATTTGTACTTAATTCTACATTGAAAGGTGGCGGTCCCTATAAAAAAAGAATAGATATTCCTTTATTTCTCTCTTTTTTCTGCTAATATGATTTTATAGATTAGAGTTGCTACTATCAACCAACTGAGGATTCACTTACAAACAACGACGACAAAGCCAACATGGCTAACAAATTTGTTCGTACAATATTCAAACAAAGAACATAAAATAAAAGTTGTACTCTAACCACCGTAAAATAAGTAGTAAGAAAAATGCTTAGTAGTTATTAAGGCATTATAACGTATCTACATCGTTTTCACTTTTCTTTTCCGGTTTAATATTTTGTTTCTTCATTCTCGATCAATTTCACCGATTCATATTCCTTATTCGGTGACTTTTCATCTACATCCTCTTCGCGATGCCGATTTTGAGCTAAGATCTTTAGAAAAATGGTGAAACGAGGTAGAAAACCACGAAATCAAAGTATTGTACCTAATGCACATGACTTTTCTCCACCGAATATACATATTTCTCCAATTCCTATTGGATATGCGGTTGCCATATCCAAACACAATTATGTTCATCGCGATGTGCCTAAACCGATGTGAACGCTTCTAAAGTCCTTCGGAAACACATCGCAATCCTTTCTTCCACCATTCTGCAGATCATATAGGTTTATCTACAATATCTCATATCTTAGATATCATGAATCACAACAACTGGTTCATACTAATGCGTGTTAGTATAGTTGCATAGAACAGTTTGAGTTTTTTTTTATGGTTCTTTACCTAGTCCAAATGAAGATGAAGGTTATCTTAATCTCTATGCATACTACACAAAGAAGAAGATATTATGAGGACAATAGGAAAATACAAGATCTAAATTTGTGTAGAGATGTGATTGCATGTGAAGGAATTGCTTGAAGATGATGAGACAAGTCGTATCATTCAGTTTTTGATGGCCTTGACGATAATTTCAATATTAGACGTCAAATCTTAAACATAAAGCTAATGCGAAAATCAAGTGAAATATAACATGTTTAATTAGGATGAGAGTCAACGGGTTGATGGATGCACTACTAAGGTCTTCACTACTCCCACCACTTTTCAAGTCTACGCTCTTGGAAAAAATCAATGTCATATTCTTTTTGTTGTTGGTGGATATCAAAAATCAAAACGCGCTCATTGCAATTGGATTCGTCATAATACGCAAAAGTCCTACAAAGTCCATGGATATCAATTCGTACATAATTCTACACATAAATGTAATAAATGTAGCGGTCTCTATCCAGAAGATAACAAATGTTCTTTTATTTCTTTTATTTTTTTCATGTCCAATAAGATTTTATAGACTAGATTGGTTATTATCGACCAACTGAGGATTCACTAACAAATTAGTTGGTTTAATATCCAAACAAAGAACATAAAATAAAATGTGTACTCTATTTACTGTAAACTAATGCAGATAGTGTTTTGGGAATTTATAACCGGTTCGCAAGAGAACAATATTACGGAATAGCAGAAGAGAATCTATTTATTAATCAATGGAATATTCGACTGTCGCTACCGCGAATTACTGTGAATAAACATTAAACAACAACAAAGAAGAGAATACGTATGTGCCCCTTCAACATTGTTGATATGCTCTTGGAGACAACGTCAACCTTGTTTCTAGGGTTTCTTAAGAGTTTGTAATGTGTCCCCTCTTTGTTCCAGGAACTCTCTATTTACAAGGTTATGTGAACCCTAATCCTCGTTGAATTGGGTTTTAGTTGTCGGTGCCTTATAGGTTGGTGCCCCATAGTTTCCTTATTCTCTAAGAATCAATGGAATATGTCGGTGCCACGTAATCTCTTGAATAAGAAGCAGCGCTAAAACGCTGTGTATTGTAGGTTAGTCCTTATTCATTAACCTCGATTGTCGGTCATTGCCTAACCACCAAAGTCGGTTATCGGTTATTGCCTAATCGTCGATGATGATGGTTGGTGAGTGCCCAATCATTAGTAGTGATGGTTGATCGTCATTGAATTGTTAATAGCAGCTATTGTTTAGTGCCTCGCCATTAGCGGTGGCCCATTACACTGTGTAATGTCTTATGCAAAGGCCCAAGAGGGTTACGGCAGTGGCAGTGACCGGTTTAAACTGTCAATAAAGGTTAATGTTGGTGGTGACCGGTTAATGAATTTATTTCACCCAACAGATACGAAACCTAATATCTCATTCAAAGTACACTTGCATCTTTGATAAGATGGGAAATTGAGTGTTTTAACACATGATTTTTAAAAGATTTTATCCAATTTATCCCATCCTTATTTCATTTCTCATGCATTTAGGATAGAATTCCGTTTTAGAAGTCCCAAGAGTCCGCATTTGCGTGTTTTGTGTATTTCAGGTAATTGCAGGTCAATAAGAGAGGACAAGAGCTTTAAAAGGAGGAAGCAGGTCAAGAAGCAAAGGCAAGGAAGCTACTATCGATTTGCAAATTTTCGCTCGTATCGAAGACATATTGATCGATATGGGATGAAGAATATCGAGACCCATATCGATCGATATCCAGAAGCCAGAAGCAAAAACAAAAGACCAAAATGTCTCTGGTCGACCTAGCTTCCCTATAAATAGGCCTTGTCCCATCATGGGAGACACAACTGCACACATTCCTCTTTTGCTTCATTTTAGGTTTTCTTTTGCTACCCAAAAGAGGTAGCTATGTAAATATTTTTTTTTTCTTTTTCTTTTTCTTTTTATTTTATTTATGTAAAACCTTTTATGATTAATTAAAGTTAATTAAGGAGATTAAATAAGAGAGAGGGTAATTATGGGTTCCCTAATTAGGGTTAATTAGTTGGTTTTTATGAAACCAATTAGGCTTAAATCTCTTAATCATGGATCCTTAGGGGAAGAGAGGAGATGGAGATTAGTTGACACCTCCTATTACTCTTCTTGACCTCTACTCTCCTTAATCCTAGTGGTTAGTGGATGAGTCTAAGTGATTAGTTGAGAGGCTTTCTCTAACTCTAATAGATCTATGGAATAGCATTTAGGGTTTGAATTGTGGAAAACCTTTGTACACTTATAGCCTAGATTCACGGTTGTATCCTTTCAATTGGCATAACATGTTAGGAGAGTGATCTAGAGGATTAATTGAATTCCTAAGAAATTGCTGGATCAATTAATGAGATTAGAATCAAACTTTCACATTAGGAAATGCAAAGGAGCTTGTAGTATCTAAGGCTACTAGATATTTAACTTGATTCAATGGGCCCGTTGATAGAGTAAATGCTTAGTGGTACGGTTATTCTTGATCTGATGATTGGGTAGCTAGTAAAACCGTAGCAACAAGTCCCTAACCCGCATTAACAACCTTGATTAGTTGGCCCTCTAAAACCCTAGTCAATCTAATTAATCCTTCCTAGTAGTTTAGATTCCTATCTTAGTTAGTTAAATACCCAAACCAACATCTACAAAACCCCCTTTACATTTAGGCTTTCAACCTGGTTTAAAATACAACTTGATAACTTCCGCACTCCTTTGGGTTCAATCCCTCAAGTCTTACAACGAGTATACCTTATATTTGGGATAAGATTAAGGTGTTTATAAATTTTAAATCTTGAAAATACCAACACATCAAGTTTTTGGCGCCGTTGCCCGAGAGCAATTGGCAAGATTTATCAAGAAGTATCTAAACCGCTTAGTTAGCCAAACCCTATCATAAAAATAAAAAAAATATTTCCGACCGCCAATATCGACCCCCTATCGGTCGATATCACATAATTATCTGGGTAATCTGACTTGTGTCGACCATGTATCGATCGACACAAGAATATATCAATCGTATATCGATCGATATTAGCTATACTGTAAAATATTATCGTTTATCTAATTTACATATATCGATCGATAATAGTTCTGTATCGATCTTATATCGATCGGTACAAAACATTCTGTAAGATTTTCCAAATAATTTTTATTTTCTTCGAAACATGCTAACAAGTGTTCCACCTCTATTCTCTTGTGTTTCCAAGTTAAATGCGAAGAAGCAACAGCAAAGGGAACCTCATTCCACCCACAGACATTTCCAAACTTGAGCGCACTATAAGGAAATCAAAGAAGAACCGTAAAAAGGCCACTCACTCACCAAGAATGGGACACCGAATCGAAGGAGCTCAGAACCAGAACAACTGATCGGGAGATAGGATGAGCCAACCCTAATGCCATCACAAACCGGATCAAAATCTCGGATGGAAAGGACAACCAATTTGATATCAAAGGGATAGTACTCAACATGGTACTTCAACATCGGTTCAACGGAATGACTCACGAGAATCCGCGGGATCATCTAGAAAATTTCGAAAGGATATGCCAAACCGTCCGAACTAATGTAGCTAACGCCGATGCCTACAAGCTGACTCTATTTCCGTTCTCTCTAGCGGATAACGCGAGCCATTGGGAGAAGAATGTACTAAGTGCCACAATAAGAACTTGGGAGGATTGTAAGAACGCGTTTCTAAACAAATTCTTCAACCGACAGCGGACAAACAAATTCCGAAATGATATATCAAGCTTCCGCCAATGTGCTAGTGAAGATTTTCTTGAAGCATGGGAAAGATTCAAGGGATACACCAATGACTGCCCACACCATGGTTTCAAGAAGGAGCAACTTCTCAACACCTTCCACCAAGGATGCCAACCCCAATGGAGATTAGATATAACCACAGCAAGCCAAAGAAGTTTCGCGGATCTCACTATCAGCCAAGGAGGGAAGATCATAGAAAATCTAGCTCAATCGGAGAATGGCTTGACTAATCCGTAATTCAAAGAAACCGATGCTTCGGAGCTAAAAGACCTTAAAGAGCAAATTGAGAAGATGGCCAAGAAAATGGAGCAATCCTTGCTAATGGCTCAACAAGTTCAAAACCATAAGAGGAGTGCCAACATGGTGCAAGAAGAAGAAGTCTACCAAGTGAAAGACATGAACTTTGTTGCCAATAATGGTCAATACACTCAAGGGTACAACAACCAAGGAAATTTTGTTAGACCCAATCAAGGGTATGGTAACCAAGGTTATAGGAGAAATCAAGGGTACAACGGTTATGGTAATCAAGGTGGGAACTATCAGACCCAATCCTCCAACACAACCTCTCAAGATGAAGGAACTAATTCAATTTTGAAGCAAGTGTTAGAGAGTCAAGGGAAGCATTCAATTGAAATATCCACCAAGATGAATGAAGTAGCCACCAAGGTAGAAACAAGTCTCCGAGTTATGAACAAGAAAATTGATGGATGTTATGCTGATTTGAACATCAAGATGGAAAAGCTCTCTAACAACATAAGACTTCTCGAGAGAAGAACGGCCGACCTAAGCCAAGCCTCTCAAGTCACCGTTTCAACTTTGCCCGGTAAACCCGAGCAAAACCCCAAAGATTTTTGTGGAGCGATCAATGGAAGTCGATAAATGGGAATAGTGTGAAGACTATGAGGAGATCCAAGGCATGTTGAGCGACCCCAAGAACTTCGAGGAAGATGATGAGTTCATATCCGATTCCTTGAAACGTGGCTAGAAGATGATGAGGATTCCGACTTTAAGGATCAATGTGAAGAGGAGGACTATGAGATGTTCAAGATGGATGAAGAAGAAGGGATGAACGCTGGGAAAATTTACGGAAGTCAAGATGAACCAATGAGAACCAGTGAAGAGGGAATATCGATCGATAGCCTGGTCATAACGACCTACGCATCAATCGATACCAACCACCCAGAAAGAAATAATGGAGTATCGACCACTCTATCGATCGATACTGATGTGTCCACAATCGACAAGATGATGGGAAAACTTCACATAACCGATCAAAGAAGGGATGATCCGAGTTCATCCATACAATCCGGGAGGGTACCATTCCCCGAAGCAAGGTTTACTCAAGCTCAAGTAGAAGAGTATGGAATATTCAAGAAAGCCATGAAACAAGAGTCTATAGAACTTCCAATCACTTTGAGCATTGGGAACATGAACAAGATGATAACCCTTGTGAGATCAATGAAAAATGATAAGGGGAAGAGTACTAAAGCAGCTAGAGTATTCGAAAGAGAAGAAAAAGAGAGTAAAACATGGACAAGAAGTGTGAAGAAGATAAGTGATCCGGGATCGTTCTCAATTCCTTTTCGCTTAGGGAGTATGAGGATCAAAGAAGCTTTGACAGATACGGGAGCAAACATTAATGTGATCTCCCAAACCCTTCTAGCCAAGCTAGGTATCACTGAGCTCGAGCAGCACTCCAAGAAGATAGCCCTATCCGATGCCACAACAAGAACTCCAAAAGGAATAGTGAGAAATGTTCCAATTGAAATGAAAGGATGGATTGTGCCCACCGACTTGGTAGTAGTAGAAGCAATGAAGAATGAGCCGGTACCTCTAGTGCTTGGCCGCCCATTCCTAGCTACCGTGGGAGCACAAATCGACTTTGAAAACATGAAGATCACATTCACAAGACTCGGTGATCAAGTCTACAACCGAGCCTCAATCTCTTTGGACCATTTTGGTGCTATCTATAATGATTACGAGCAAGAATCTGTGGGAGAAAATGATGTTGAGGTAGAATTGTATGAACTTGATAGTAGGGAGGTGCTTGCAATGATCCTATGCCATGCCGTCATGACTAGTGACGAAGAAGAGACAAACCAAGAAGACATGGTGATCAAGTACCACGTTTTCACGAAGATGTTGGAAGAAAGCCTCACCAATTACCCGGAACAAACGGAGATATTCTACCTACGTCACAAGGCACTCCACAAGGTGTTACCAAGACTCCCAAAACTTCAACAAATGAGGAAGGTTTCGCCATTGAAGGTCTTTCTATACAAGTTCTTCATTGATCTTGACGATTCAAAGAGAGTGTTTGCTAACCGGGAAGTAGGAACAAACGCCCAGCAAACCACAAACCGAAGAATCCATGTCTTACCACACCAAAGGATGCCCGATACTCAAGCTCTAGACTGGACAAGCCTCAATGCTCTATTCATTGCCTCGGGAAGAGGAGAAACTAGACCGTATCAATTCCCCAACTTGAATGAGATCCCGAACCACAAAGAAGCTCACGAGAGGCACACCTACCGAATCCCGACCCTAGCCACCCAAGCAGCCGAAAACGAGACAACTCTTCTTCTCAAGCCTCATGCATTCTATGATGGACCAATCCACTATCGAGTAATGAATAGAAGGAGTAACTCGCCTTTCACCCACATCAGCGCAAGACTGAATGAAGAAACCATTTCTGCTGATAAAAAGGATGAGCTCCTCACCAACCCAATCAAAATCATCCTCAAAAGCGAAGGAGATGAAGAGATGGAATGAAGATACCATGGATCTAACTCTAGATCCAACTTTGGACAAAGGTAAGTCCCACTATCCATCACACCTTTGTAATTACCGCTAGCTTTAGGATTATGCGGATTTTACCTGTCTCGATTTGATTTTACCGGGATGGTGTCAATTAAGTCCGAGGGAGGATTTTATAGTTACTAATGTCATTTTTTCTCTTTTCTTACTTTTTCTTTTAAGACCCTTAATCATTAAGTTTTCTTAATCCCTAAGTTTTACAAAAATACAAAAAAATCAGAAAAGCCTTTGAAAACAATTTTACAAATAAAATAAAATAAAAAAACCTTGAAAATCAAAAACGAATTTCGATATCGATCGATATTGATGTCGATACACTAGTATCGACCAATATAAAATAATCTGTAAGATTTGTGAAATATTTTTATTTTCGAAATTTCAAAGCATTTCTCGCATGTAGTCGCATTAGTATGCTATGATAAGAGTAGAATAGAGTTTAGAAACCTTAGGACGCATAAATAAGCATGATTTAAAATTTTGATATCTTTTGACAAAACTCTTTTCAAATGGTTTGTATCATAAGGCAAAGAAAGAAAAGAATTCATAAAAATGGGAATTCTTATCTTTCATTCAGTGATCTCAAAACTTCTTCGATCCACTAAGCATTGCATGAAATAAGCTTAACCTCATCCTTATTCGGTTTAAAATTGAGCTCACTAAGTTTTGTTGAGGAAATTTTGAAAGAACAACCTTGTGGTAACCTATATACACATTTGGATCCTTTTTTCCTTTTACCACCCTCTTGTTGATCCAAATGGCCATTTTCACCGATGGTTGTTCCTACCTTTACCTAAACCTTTCTTTTAGACCCATACATTACTTGTGAGTGAATTGTGAGACATTTTTCGAGCGCATACTTTGCAAAACATGTTGAGCCTCGATATCGACAAAGCTAAGATTGTCATGTAGAAGTTCGCTCACTTTTGAGCTTAAAAAGTAGGTCTAGGATAGAAAAGGATGGGATTCGGATGGATCCAGTTGGGAAGGAAAGTGGAAAATGTGTATAAATAAGTAGAATAATAAAGGGAAACTTGGTATATAAAAAAAATAATAATATAATAAAAATAAAGGAGAAAGAGAGAAAGCTCTTAGTTTTTAATTGATCCTCTAAATCTAAAAAAATTTGCTAAGAGGTTGAAAATAAAAAGAAGAGCTGAATGTAAAAAAAAAAAGGAAGAGATCAAGGCAAAAAACCTTTTATCATGGGTAGATTAATATGAGAAATAGGTGTGCTTTGGATCTAACACAAACTTAGAGAATGATACAAATGGGGGATAGAAGGGTAGATGATAGTCTAAACCTTGTATGCACCAATTGTTCTTGGCTCTTAATATTTTTCGAAAGTATCGTTCATTTTGAGAAAAACCCATGTTCTAAAAAAAACCTTCTTATTACGATCTCCAAAACCCTTCTCTTACCAAACCAAGCAAGTTTTTTTTGATCAATTTCCTTAACAAAATCTCACGATTGATCTTTAATTTGATTTAAAAGAGGTTAAGTAAGTAGATTGCAATGTGGATTAATAGGTTTTGGTGGATGAGGACACTTGAATGAATGGAGAATATGTTCTTAAGGGGGAATATTCTTTCTTTTGCCATTCTCTTGAGCTAATAATCAACAAACCGTTTAATCTATACCAAAGGATTTCAAACTTTTCTTTTAAAGACGAGCCTTTGTTTACTCGAGGACGAGTAAAAAGGAAGTCCGGGGGAATTGATAAGATGGGAAATTGAGTGTTTTAACACATGATTTTTAAAAGATTTTATCCAATTTATCCCATCCTTATTTCATTTCTCATGCATTTAGGATAGAATTCCGTTTTAGAAGTCCCAAGAGTCCGCATTTGCGTGTTTTGTGTATTTCAGGTAATTGCAGGTCAATAAGAGAGGACAAGAGCTTTAAAAGGAGGAAGCAGGTCAAGAAGCAAAGGCAAGGAAGCTACTATCGATTTGCAAATTTTCGCTCGTATCGAAGACATATTGATCGATATGGGATGAAGAATATCGAGACCCATATCGATCGATATCCAGAAGCCAGAAGCAAAAACAAAAGACCAAAATGTCTCTGGTCGACCTAGCTTCCCTATAAATAGGCCTTGTCCCATCATGGGAGACACAACTGCACACATTCCTCTTTTGCTTCATTTTAGGTTTTCTTTTGCTACCCAAAAGAGGTAGCTATGTAAATATTTTCTTTTTCTTTTTCTTTTTCTTTTTATTTTATTTATGTAAAACGTTTTATGATTAATTAAAGTTAATTAAGGAGATTAAATAAGAGAGAGGGTAATTATGGGTTCCCTAATTAGGGTTAATTAGTTGGTTTTTATGAAACCAATTAGGCTTAGATCTCTTAATCATGGATCCTTAGGGGAAGAGAGGAGATGGAGATTAGTTGACACCTCCTATTACTCTTCTTGACCTCTACTCTCCTTAATCCTAGTGGTTAGTGGATGAGTCTAAGTGATTAGTTGAGAGGCTTTCTCTAACTCTAATAGATCTATGGAATAGCATTTAGGGTTTGAATTGTGGAAACCTTTGTACACTTATAGCCTAGATTCATGGTTGTATCCTTTCAATTGGCTTAACATGTTAGGAGAGTGATCTAGAGGATTAATTGAATTCCTAAGAAATTGCTGGATCAATTAATGAGATTAGAGTCAAACTTCCACATTAGGAAATTCAAAGGAGCTTGTAGTATCTAAGGCTACTAGATATTTAACTTGATTCAATGGGCCCATTGATAGAGTAAATGCTTAGTGGTACAGTTATCCTTGATCTGATGATTGGGTAGCTAGTAAAACAGTAGCAACAAGTCCCTAACCCGCATTAACAACCTTGATTAGTTGGCCCTCTAAAACCCTAGTCAATCTAATTAATCATTCCTAGTAGTTTAGATTCCTATCTTAGTTAGTTAAATACCCAAACCAACATCTACAAAACCCCCCCCCCTTTACATTTAGGCTTTCAACCTGGTTTAAAATACAACTTGATAACTTCCGCACTCCTTTGGGTTCAATCCCTCAATTCCTACAACGAGTATAGCTTATACTTGGGTTAAGATTGAGGTGTTTATAAATTTTAAAGCTTGAAAACACCAACACATCAATCTTCATCTCATTCGGCAAATATAACGTTTAACGGTTTTAAATAATGGTTTGTGGTTGAGGAGTATTGGGCATGTTTAGGGTTTATGGTAATGGTATATTCATCGAATTTTCCGATAGATTTCGATGAATGCCATTACCCTAAACCCCAAACATACAACGATTCTATCAAACTATAAGAATAGATGTTGCGGATCACCAATCGCGTCGAAAATAATCACTTTGACACGACATATGCATTATGGTTGCCAGAAGATCAATAATGTTTTCATCAATATGGTTCTAATTAGAGATCACCGTATTGATATTTTCGGTCCCTATAGCCATGTCTTGTTTGCTCCTGACCTAAGAATTTATGGTTTGATTCTTCTCCACTTAGATTGCTATGATCAGGCCATTCTGCCACCTTGATCGTTTGGAATAAGACTTAAACTACAATGGCATCTTCAAAAAGTGGATGCAAGAATTTCACAAAAAATATTTATATTCATGTGTATGGATAGGAATTAGGCTTGTCTTTGAATAATAAAAAACCAAGTGCTATACAAGAATATAGTTGAACTTAGTTAACAAAGAAAATTAATATTTGGATGAATATTTTTTGAGTTTGGAAATGACAAAAAAAAAAAAAAAAAACGTGAGTTTTGAGTGTATTTAAACTAAAATGTAAAATAGTATTGGGCCAAAGTGTAATACTATTTTCTCTTTAAATACGAGAAGTTACACTTCCTCTTCCCTTTATATACTCTCTTATCTTCTTTATTTTCTCATAATTCGATGGACTGTCCATTAAGTTCCAATGATTGACGTTTTAATCTTTGTTGATTCTGTTACATTGCACTTTAAATCTCAAGTTCACCATGTGCTTCTTCAGGCCCTAATTACATTTGAGTAATTAGGTAATTCAAAATGGGTCTGATTCTTATTTTAATGGACCATATACCAACAATCGTTAAGGGTTTCAAAAGTTTTGAATTGAGTTTGACCAGTATTAAATAATCAAGTTGCATTCTTTACAAAAAGCAAAAGTTTTGATTTGAGAAATATTAAATAATTAAGTTACATGTTTTTAAAAGTTAAAACATAGTTTTGATTTGACCAGTATTTATAGTTATAATTAATTGAAAAAAATACAGAAACAAATTAGTGTTCTTTCCGTTGCATGCAATGGGTAAAGAAAACTCAACAAATTACATCAAAATTTGAGTTTTATCATATAACTAGTTTTATCACATAACTACATTGCCAATTTAAACAAATGCACAACTACACTAAAAGACAGACCAAATTACCATTACTCTCTTATGACCAAACAAAAAAACTAAACCGCAATTAAGATTATAACATGCGCGCTTCGCAGACTTATCATGAAGTCTTCTTCAAGACTTCTTCAAGACTTCATGATAAGTCTGATACTAATTAAATAATAGATTCAAATTTAAAAAATATTAAAAAAATTATTTTGGTAAATTTGTTTGATACAAAAATTAAATATGAAGTAACTTGATGTACTAAAATGTACAATTCAAAAAAAAAAACTAATCAAATTTAACTATGCAAACTAAATTATATTATAAAACCCCCAAAATTTGGAGACTTCTCTAGAAGTATAAATGTGTATAAAATCTTAAAATTAAATTATAAATTAAGGAACAAATATTATGTTAAATATTTTTCGACATAAATTAAATATAAACGATTGTAAAGTATATGAAATTAAATTTTCGAAAAAATGAACCAAAATAAACCATATGAGTCGAAATGAGGTGTAAACCACAAACATTAGGTTTATATGAAACATTTACATATATCTTTATGGTTAGGTTTGAGGTTTTAAGATGTTTGTATTAAAATGTTGAACTTGCATATACTTATTATATTTTGACTTTGTTAAAAAATTCAGTTGATTATTATGCGGTTTACATCATAATTTTGTCTATTAAATGGTAATTAGTCCATTTAGGGTATAGCAGACTTCTCTAGAAGTCTTCTTTACCCTAAAATATTAAATTTTAAATTGAAAATTACAGAAAATTATTTTGCTAAATATTCTTAATACAGAAACTAACTATATACAACTGTAAAGTTTATAAAATTAAATTTCATACAATTGAAACAAATTAAACCATATGAGTCAAGATGATGTGTAAACCACAAAGATAAGGTTTCAAATAACCATTTACATATATCTTTGGGGTGTGTTTTTGTTATAAGTATTTATGTTGAAAATTTTAAATTTTCATAAACTTGTTATATTTCGAGTATATTAAAAGGTTTTAGTGTTTTTTTTTAGTTTCACAGCATAATTTTATAGATTAACGGGTAATTAGTTTATTTAGGGTATAGAGACTTCTATTGAAGTCTTGTACTAGCTCAGAAGACTTCGTATGAAGTCTCCTTAATTGTAATTTCTAACCTAGAGGAGATATTTTACGCAGCTATAAAAAGGAGATTCTCCCTATTTTACGCAGCTAACCCTAATTTTGGTAAAAATTACCTAGCCGTTTTTTTTTCTGCTTTGCAGCCGACCTCCCCATCAGGAGCCAAAAAAAAAATCTCCTTTCCTTTATCTCTTTACCGTCTCCATCTCCAGATCTGGAGAGAAATTTCGAGCTAGCGTCACTGCCTCTGCCTCAACCATACTCCCCGCTTGTCGTTCTCTCCTTCTCAAGCGAACCATCGTCGTCTCCAAGACCGATCTCACGCTTCCTTTATCTAACCTCACTTTCCTCACAATCATCGATAAAGTCTCTAAATCCCACTGGAAGAATCTCTCTCTGGTCTGTAAGTGATGGCTGAAACTCCATGGTCGTCTTTTACGGTCGATTAGGGTATCGGATTGTGAATTTCTAGCGTCGGGTAGGCTGATTTCGAGAGATTTCTGAATCTGGATACTGTTTATTTTGACGGTATCAGAAAATTTTTAACCTGTATTTTTAGCTTGTTTATTTTGAAGAGGAAAAACCTGTATTTTTAGCTTGTTTATTTTGACAGTATCAGCAAATTTTGTATCCTTATTTACAATGTAATCTTTACAAAAATTTTAAGTATTTCTAGTTTTTACATTTGGTTTAATTTTGAAGCAAATCAAATCGTCGATGGACTAAATAAATCAATCTTGACTGTTTTAACCACTATGACATGTTGGTCTTAGAACAAAAGCAATGAAATTAACATGTCTTGTGCAGCAACAAACATACAAAAGAAATCAAACTCACAACCTTATAACATACGATCTATACTTTATCCAAGAAAAGGTCACAAACATGGTAAAGAGAACCTTTACCAAAGCCACTTTAGAGTTACATACTATTTTCTCACCCATGGCAACATTACTCTAGCATCCATCACGACTCGGCTCGAGACACAAAGACGTATAAGATGATTACTTGCTAACTCAATCATGTTCTGCACTTTCCTATCATTCGTGACATAAATCTGATATACTACAGACTTCATGCGAAGTCTCCTCTAATTCGGTAAATAACTAAAAAACATAAGAAAATTCATTCCAAGATGAATATTACACATTAACTTGTCAAACTCTTACATGATCAAAATAGATAATTAAAACATACTTTAGAATAAAAATAATATTTTATATCAACATAATTCACAAGAAAATAATTTTTTTGATAAGGTCCAATATTCAGACTTCAAATGAAGTCTACTAAATATGAGCAAAATTGCAAAAAAAAAACATAAGAAATTTGATTTCTAAAGAAATATATCATATAAACATGTCATATTGATACATGAGCAAGAAAACAAAGTATAACACACACAAAAAAAAAAAAAAAGTTTTTTTAAAAAATCATCATATATAGTCCCAAAATGAGATTTCATTTTCACAGACTAAAATGAAGTCTTCAAGTTTTAAGATAAGACTTCTCTAAAAGTCTTCCTTAGAAGTCTCCCTTGTAAATTTTTAGTGTAGTTTTTCAATTGACTAAAAGTTTGACTTTTTCTCATAGACTTATTGAGAAGTCTAAAAATAAAAAGGATACATTTGCAGTTGACCAAAAGTTTGACTTTTTCAGAAGACTTCATGAGAAGTCTTTTGTTTTTTCAGACTTCTTGAGAAGTCTCCAGTAAAAATACTGTGTAGTTTTGCAATTGACCAAGTTTGACTTTTTCACAAGAAGTCTCCGGACATCAGACTTCTTATGAAGTCTAAAAAAGGTGTATTTTTGGGGTTGACCAAAATTTGGATTTAAATAATTTCAGACTTCTCTCGAAGTCTTCGAATTTTAAAATATTGGAAATTATTTTTCTCGATGGTCAATGTGTAGCTAATCTTGGTCAACTCCAAAAATACTCTATTTTTTTTTCCAAAATCAGACTTCTCAAGAAGTCTTAGAATAATCAGACTTGAAAAGAAGTCTTCTTCAAAAAGTCAATGTTTTGGTCAATTACAAAACTAGCCTCTCTTTTACAAAGACTTCTTGAGAAGTCTTGATAAAAAAAAATTTTACACATGAGAATTTACGGATTGAAAACGAAGTCATTTAACCGCAACCAAGAAAAAATGTCAATTGAAAAACTACCCTTCGTTGACCACCATACTTCAAATGAAGTCTTTTCCGAAAATGAGACTTCACGAGAAGTTTCAAATCACAAACCAGATCTCAAATTTGGAAATCATGTGAAAATCACCTAAAATGGGTTTTAAGCTCATTTTTAGTTTTGTTAAGTGTCCATAACTTCTAATTATACCAACACCCAACAAATATAGCGGTGTTTAAGTAAGAATAGCCGAAATCGCAAGAGATCCAGAATTTGTAAAATTTTAAAACGTGAATTAAAGAGTTTTTTGGATGAAATTGGAGAGGAAACGGGAGAATAGAAGGTTGTGAACTCTAATATGTAGTTTTAATGGTTCGAAATTGGTTGTATGAAGCATTAAAAACTCGAAATTTGGTTGTTAATGGTTTTTGGGGTGAATTGAAGAAGATGGCAGTTTCGTAAATATTTTTAAGCTAAAGATTTTTTTTTTCTTTGAAAATATGCACCAGACTTCAAAAGAAGTCTTTTGTCTGAATATTCAGGTGTGTGAAAGGTATATCTCGGTATTTTAAAAATATGAAGAAGGACAGTGTACTTTTGTATTTGACTTCAATTTGTGATGTATTTTATCAAGTCCTCCTATAATAAATAAGTTTGCAATCACGAAAATTACGAAAATTATTTTCTTGAAGTACATAGTAGTAAAAGAAAAAAAAAAACAAAATGGAGAAAGTAACAACCATTTTCGTTGTTCTCCTTCTATTTTCATGTAAGTGTTCCAAAATTTTGTCATTTCTTTGTGCTTGTTTTATAGAAAACATACATTTTGGCTATTGGATTTTATGATAGCGATAAAACCATATATAAATAGGAATGCATAAAAATATCAAAATTAAACCCAACTATAAATCAGAAACCATCAATTTGAATTCAAATCAAATTTTAAAGTTTATTATTTTGATAAAAAAAAATTTAAACAAAACTGAAATAAAATCTAGTTCTAATGTATATACTTTTTTATTTAAACCTTAAAAAATTCAAAACCACCCAAAAATTAAAATGCCCATGTTTAGGGACAATCATCTAGTTCGAGTTGGTTTGGTTTAACTTGAATTTGATTCCGGTTTACATATATAAACAGGTATTTTTAGGAGTGAAGGTTAATTTCGATGTAAGAATGTTTCGGAATGTGATCCTCGTGGCTGCAGATTAGGCACACATGTAATATGTAAGAACCACAAATGTACATGTACTCATGATGATTTTAATGGCGGTTATAGTTCTGGTTGTCAATCAAACTTTCGTCTTCCCTGCAATAAGAATGTTTCATAATGAATATGAGTACATTCAGATAAAGTTCCAATTATGATTCATTTATCTATGTGAGATGTGATAGTAATAATAATATAGAATTGTTAACTATTTTATAAATAATAAGTGAAATTTACTCAGATTAGTATTAATCTTTAGTAAAATTATTAGTTTAGTATCATTCACTAAAAGTTTTACTAACTTAGTATTCAAGGTGTGTAAAAAGACTAAATTGTCATTATGATTAAATTACTAATTAATCTTATTTTTAGCATTAAAATTTCAATTCAAAAATTCTAAAACATCAAAATTAATAATTTAAAAGGATTAAAAAAATAAAAAACGAAAAAAAAAAATACGCGAAAAAAAAAAATACGAAAAAACTAAAATAGAAAAAATAATAAAAATAAAAAATAAAAAGCTAAAAAATTTAAAAAATTTGAAAATTGAAAACTAAAAACTAAAACTTAAAAATTAGAAATTAAAAATCGAAAATCAAAAATAAAAAATCAAAAATTTTAAAATTTTAATTTTGTTTTAAAAATAATTTCCATTAATTATGTAAATCAGTACAAAATAATATCTTACTATTATTTATAAAATAATATAAATATATTTTAATAAGTTATTTTCAATAACTATTTTTAAAAATTATTCAATATCAAATAAAATTATCTTACTAAAACAAATAGTTTTTAATATCAATCTCAAAAATAACAATTGACGATTTCAAAAATTTTAAAATATAATAATATCAATTTTTAATATTTGGAAAATACATATAGTTTAAAATTTAAATTTATAACTATTTAAATAATTAATATTAATTATTCCTCAATAAATAAGAATTACTATTTTTCAAAAATTGTAAACAAATCCGCAAAATAAACCTTCTTGCCACGTCACTGCATTACAAAATATCCGTGAAATCTAAAACAAATCTGTTAAAAATTAAATATATCTGCAACACTACAATACTAATTAAGTAATTATTTTGGCAATTTTTGTAGTGTCGCGGATTTATATATATCTGCAAAAAAGGCAACAAATCTACAATACTACATGGTAACTCTGCAAATAAAATCCGCAAATCGAGAAAAAACCGCAAAATTTTGAAAAAATCTTCAACACGCAAAAACAAATCTTCAAATGAAATCTGCAAAAAAACTCCGCAAAAAAAAAATCCGGTACAAGAGAAAGAATCTTTAGTAATTTTTTTACAATCTTTCCCTTTGATGCAAATTTTTCTAAAAATCTGCAAGAAAAGAAAAAATCTACAACACGTACATTTAAATTTGCAGAAACAAATCCGTTGAAAAAATTCCGTTAAATAAAATCCGCAAAAAAAAATCTTCAACACATGATTGTGGATTTCTTAAAAATAATCTGCGGATTTTTTTTAATGGGAATGTGACATTTTTGTAATTAGTTTTTTCTTATCAAATGGTTAAGGGGTTATTTAGTCACGAAAATATTCATTTCTAAAGTTCAAAAATTAGTACTAATCTAGTAATTGTAGTATTATTTCATACTAAATAAGTAATTGACTCAAATAATAATAGTGAAAGCCTTCTTTGCTTTGAAAAAATTTAAAAACATCCAAAACGACTGATTCAATATGTCCCAATTGTTTCACTATTTTCTTTAAAAATATATATACTCTCTTTTTGTTTATGTTTGTTTGTTTGTTATTTAACATGTTTGTAATAAACTTATTAAAATTAATAGCCTTATATCATTTAGGGTCAACGAATAAGATTCTCTACAAGTATTAAAAGAAAAAAGAGTAACATAGTAACATAAGTTATATTAAAATATGTTGTTATATAGTAAAATTATTTTCTTTGCTGAAATCATAGAGTAAAAAAAAAAAAAAAAAAACTTAAACGTATTGAACTAAATTGTATACAATTTGGATATGGGTTCCATTTTTTACAAAACCAATCTAAACAAAGATAATCTAATTTAGAACATTGTAAATATTTTTTTCAATGAATTTTACAGTTAAGCAACAAAAAAAAAAAAGATAATCAAAGTGTACCAGACCGAGTTACATACGGTTTTTGTATGACATAATTTTTATAAAACGGATATATCGTAAAACAGAAAAACTGAATGGAAACCCGAAATACTCAATATTAAACAACTAGATTTTGAACCGCGCGACACGCGCTGCATTATTTGTTTAACGATTTTTTATTTTTGTTGGAATGTTTTATTTGGTGTGATAAGTCTTTATGTTTTTTTTATCGTTCAAAGGAAACATGTTTGGTGGAACGGATCGCGGGGTTGGAATGGAAATTTTGTTACCAAGCAATAACTTATTTTGGTTCGATTGAAAAGAGATGACAACTTCAAAACATAGTAGGAACCTAAGTTTGAAGGATCGAAATAAATAAAACAAAATGAAGTTTGGTATACTTAAACAAATTACTCATGTTTCAATGAAAGAAACCTGAAAAAAAACAGAAATAAAATATGTTAACAATTTTTTGATACGTAAGATGTGATAATTGATTGAAAAATAGTATCACTCACCACATAAAACGTTTACGAAGACATGAAACATTGGCTTATATTCGTCAAAAGAACATTTTATCTTAAAGATCTCCTGCGTCAACATTATCACATACGGAAAAATTATTACTCATAATTAGTAATATTTTCGTCAAGATGATTAAACATGTAGAACAAAGCAAAAAAAAAAGAAAAATAAATATAAGTAGAAAAAAATACCTTGTACGTTTTGACGAAGTTTATGAAAACTCTCTCTGAAGACAACGCTTTTTGTAGTCTTCTGACGCTTACCATTCTCGAGACTTTTTCCAATATTCGAGTTATATGTTCTCGTCCCGTTCCCCATATTTCCCGTCATGTTTTTCAGAATATTATTATTCAAAAATAACCGAGGTGCTCTAAAATTTTCCAACTTTTTTCTAAAATTGCTGAAATTTTTCAAAATTTATGGTTCTCGTTCATGTCTCCTTTTTGTTATGTCTTTTCTCGTATCGAGTTTCTCATCATGTTTCTTTATCGGGAATACTTCGAGACTTTTTTTTTCAATTCTCGAATTATCCTTACCCGCCCCGTTCTCCTTATTTTCCGTCATGTTTCTCGAAAAATTATTATTCAAAAATTATTAAGATGTTCCGAAAATCTCCAAATTTTCCTAAAGCCGAAATTTCCGGTTCTCGTCCCCTACCCGTTATGTTGTTTCACGTACCCTAGTTTCTCATCATATTTCCTCAAATTCATTTCATGAATTCATCTTTGTCCATCACTATAATTTAGCACTAATCTAATTAAATTTAGCTTCATTGTTAATATTTTCTCCTTATTTTTTATTCAGTAAGATAAAATATTATCGTAAGTTTGAAATTAATCTAATATAAAATTTAAATTGAAACTAATATATTGAGAATAGTGAATATTCAGATATATTTTCAAGTAAAGATCCTTTACATAGTACTTTTTTTTCTAAAAGATTTTATTTACATGAAAATCCACTTTATGTCCATGAATATTTATAAAAAAATCGCTAGAAAGTTGTTACCAAAAGTCAAATTAAATAGTTTGCGTGAGGGTTGAGAAAATTATTTATTCATTTTAAAGATTTAAAGTCATCGAATCTTTCTGGTCGACATATTTTAGGAACAAATAACCATCTTAAATAGCTAAAGATTTCATACTTTGGTTGCAAGTAAAATTTAAAATAACTCAATGGTTTGCACTAATAATTAATTTGGAATAAAAAATATAAAAGATCTTCGATTGGATCTATATAGGTATATGTCTACGGTTTCGATTTTTTTTATTCCACGCCAATTTGATATTTAATGATTCGATAAGATCTCTTCTTAAGCAAGATAAAAATATTCTATTAGAAAATATGGTTATTTTTTTTCATCTTTTTTTTCTCTAAATCATTAAATCCGTTAAATACAATTTCTAAAAATCCACTAAATATCTTCGGATAAAGTAAGTATATCGCATTAGAGGATTTTTAGATGGAGTTCTTATTTTAAAATTTTACATAAGCTATGATTTCTATTAAAAAAAAAAAAAAAAAGAGAGGCAATTTTAATTAAAAAAAAAAAAGACAAATAATAAGAAGGCAAAATTATTCTTAGGGTTAGAAATTAATAAAATTCAAATCAATGTATTTTCTGGTTAAAAGTTAAAAACCCAATGATAGTATCACAATTTGTATCGGCAATATAATAAGCATGTCAATAGTTAATGGAATTGATCTTTATATTTTTAAATTGGAATGAAGGAGCATATGTGATCACTATTCAATTACTTTAAGTTACGTTTGCACTAAAAGCAAAACAATTTTATTTAAAGGAAAAAAAAAACTAACATAACAAAACAATTTAAAAAAAAAGAAAAAAAATCTAAAACTCAATATTGGATCACAAGCCAAATATTAACATTTTTTTGGATCCAATCCATTGATTGAGATTCCAATGGAAGTGGATGGATGTATGGCTTAAATACGATGAATTATGGTAAAAAGAAATCAACCAACAGTGATTAAATCGCACATTTCTCTCTTGATTTCTTTTATATGTTAGAGAACAAACTTAAAAACAGAAAAATACAATACAAAATAAAAAATAAAAAATGCACCACCATTAAATGCCCAACATAGTCATACGTGTGGAATGTGTCATTGTACGCACATTTTTTCTAAAAAATAATCTTATGTCATATCAATAAACTAATGACATAACTTTGATGCGTGTTTCAATAATAGTATCAAAGGAACTGATTGAATCAGATTTCACTCGCTTTCGGGACAACATGAATAAACAAAAAACTGGGACAAATAAATGATGAGAACTACACAAAAAAAAAAACGAACAAATAAACAAATGAAACTAATTGGAATCTAATTGAAACTATTTAAAAAAACAGAAAAAGAAGATTAGTAAAAAGAACCGGATGCGTCGTCTTAATTTGCTTTGAGTAGAAATAATGGACGATTGAAATTTTGTGAATGGGGAGGATATGACCATTGGCCATTGATTTATATAGGATAGGTTGTATTGAGCAAGCTAAAAAAAAATTATATACTTCATAATTATGTGGTATTTTTAATGGAATATTGAATATCTTAAAAGCTAGCAAATACATATTTTAATAAGATAATTAAAATGAATTGTATAACAAAAATACGTTAATAAAAAGATTGTGTAAAGATTTTGTGATTTGTTAATATACGAACAAATTAAAAATTGGAATATCAAGTGAGAAAGAAAAGAGTCCTACGTGTATATAAACCCTAAAATTTTGTTTGTTAATAAACAGTTGAGATTAAAACATAGCATACTAATTATTTTAACGACTAAGATTAAAACAAATACTACGCTACTAATAACCCTCGAACTATAAACCTCATTTAACTAATCAATGGATAAGATTATAACGTAGATAATTAAAAGTTTGGACGGTTAAGATTTATAAGGCATTTAGGATTAACATATTCCCAAAATACCTTTAATAAAGATAATTGATTATAATTAATTCTTAATGGAATTACATGTAATATAACATATCTTTGTAAGATTGTTTTTATATTTGTACTAAATTAAATTAAGAGTATTAAGATAATTTATTTTTTGTTCCCATGGTAAAAGTAAGGACCAATTTACTCACTTGGCTAGGTGAAAAGTTAATGTGAAAGAGAAATAAGGTTGCTTAAAGAGTGAAGATAACCCGAAATTACCAAGTTCGAAAAAGTTTTTTAACTTTATCCATAAATGGCGATTTCTTGAAGGTTAATATTTACTTTGGGTTCTAGAATTTGATATCTACGATTTGTTTACCCTCCCTCTCATTTCCATAGATTTTAGGGCTACAGAGAATTTTAATGAACAGACAATACATTAACACATACACGCACACACATTTATTTCTCTATACTATAAAGCATAAACATATGCATTTCTCTATATATATATATATGTAAAAATATATCTATAAAACGTGAAGCACTACAAAAGTCACATTTTGACTTAGCATGTTTTAGTTTCTGAATAAGACTAGCAGTTCCAGTAACACAATTTTTATCTGAAAAGTTACCCAAATGAAATAAAAGTATCATGTTTTATATATAAATATATTAAGTCGTAAATATTCTAGTAACTAATGTGTCATTGTAAAATTATTTTGTACTTTACAAAAATATCATTTTTTTTCGATGAAGATTTTTTTAAAATAATTTATGATTTATTCATATTATTTTCAGATTTTTATTGAGACGATAAATTTAAATTTATTAATATATAAATTTATTAATAAAAGGTAAAATAAAAAAATAAAAAAACTATTTTGTTTTTAATAAAAAAGACAGAATGTAATGAAACAAAAGAATACAAAAATCAAGTTGTAAGCGTAATTAAAAAAAAGTTGATACCAAGTTGGGAAATGGGAGGAGAGATGATTTGACAAAAACAAGACACTGTTTGGTTTCAGAAACTTACTTCCCTTAGCATCAAAATACAAACAAAAGTGAGGGCTCTTGAGTTACTTCAAATAGAGAATATTATTACTCTTTTGCGACTTGTCAGATTCAGATATTCACTTGTATATATTATTTTCACGGTAAACAATGCCTTAAATAAGAAACCCTGATTGGACTTTTGATCTGACTCTACTTCACTCTTGCTTTTTCATTTTCAGTCATCATCTCTCTAAAACCCTAATCTCACTTTCTTTTTATTCATCTATCTCTTAAGCACGATTTTTCAGACGTGGTTCTAGTTTTTTCTTTGAATAAATAAATACATCATTATAGTTATTTTCATCTTAGTAATAGTGAATCATGATTTCTTTACAAAATTAGGTGTTAGGAAACACCACACCACTTAAACCTCTCCACCCCCCCCCCCATTAGCGGATAATGACATGAAGGGCGGGTGCGGCTTGAAATTATTATTTTTTAGTATGATGGGTGTGGGTCCGAATATTTTGAACCGCGAGTTTTGAATACCTACAAATTATTAATTTTTTAAAAAAGTAAATATTTTGTTAATAGTTTATGATTACTAATTAAATTGAGAAATAAAATAAAGCATACATAAATTTATCAAAAATATTTTAGCTTTTTATAAAAATTATGAATATACTTTTTTAATATTAAAATTTTATAAACAATAAATTTATTATTTTAATTAATTCTACAGAATTGTTAATAAGGAAAGAACGGAAAAACTCAAAAAAAAAATTGAACCAAACTTGTATCAAAGAGAAAGTGTTTTGGAAGCAAAAAAGTAGAACCACTTATGTCAAAGAAGGAGAAAGGAATACAAAATATTTTCACTCAGATTGTAAAAGCAGGTCAAAAGAGTAGTAAGAAGAGGAACAGAGGAGATTTCATCGGTGGCGGAGAAATATTTCAAAGACTTGTTTACAAGTACAGAATGTTCTCAACATTTTGAAGAAGTTTTTCAGGGTTTCGAGAAAAGAGTGTCACCGGAAATGAATCAAGACCTAATCAGAGATGTCACCGATACAAAAATTGAAAAAGCTATCTTTGACATAGGAGCACACCAACCACCAGGGCCAGATGGATTCACTGCCATTTTCTACCATCAATTTTGGGATGAAATCAAAGATGAAATCATATTAGAGGTCAAAGATTTCTTCAATAACAAAAAGTCTGATGAAAGACAGAATCATACCAATATTTGTTTGATTCCAAAGGTAAATGTTCTAACATCGATGAGTGAGTTCAGCCCAATATCACTATGCAACGTCTCATACAAAATTATCTCAAAAATTCTATTCGTTCGGATGAAACAACACCTCTTAGATATAATCTATGAAAACCAAGATGCATCCATACCTGGATGAATGATTACAGATAATGTATTGATAGCACATGAAGTTTCTTATAACCTGAAATCTAGAAAGAGATATGCAACATCTTACATGGTTATCAAGACATATATCACGAAAGCCTAAGACTGGTTAGAGTGGAAACTTTTAGAAGAAAAAATGCTCCAAATGGGTTTTGATTATAAATGGATTCAATGGATTATGAGGTGCATTTCTATAGTTCAGTATGTTGTGTTGATCAATGAAGTACCACAAGGAAATATTCAACTTTAGAGAGGCATAAGACAATGTAAAGTCTTATTGTACCTGATGAATAGAGAAGTGAGAAACATAGGACTTCATTGAATAAATATAAGCAATAATGGACCATCTATTAGTCATCTTCTTTTTGTTGATGACTCACTATTCTTCTCGTTAGCTAACCCAAAGTCATGCTGAAATATTAAAAAAATTTCTCACTCTATGAAGCTGTTTTTGGACAGTCGGTTAATCTAATAAAATCTACAATCATTTTTGGAAGCAAAGTCAAAAATCAAGTGAAAACGCAAATGTGAAGGATAGTGAGGATACACAACGAATGATGAATTGGAAACTACTTTGGCTTTCCTAAACAAGTGGGTAGGAAAAAGACATAAATGTTCAAATACTTGCTGAGAAGGTAAGAGCAATAAATGAAGGATGGAATAAAAGATTTATATCCCATATAGGGGAATGAAAATTTTATTAAAATCAGTGGTTACCTTAACGCCCATTTATTCCATGAATATATTTAAACTCAAAAATGAAGTATGTGATGAGATTAATTCTACCTTGGCGAAGTATTGGTGGAGCAAGAGTGACAACCTAATAGTCAAAGAACTGCAGTTCCTCTTACTAAGTTTGCACCAACCTAGTTTGGATGGGTTCTTGAACACCATCAAGAATCACATCATTTTGGTACCAAAGCCAAAGTTCCTACCAATACGAATCAGGTTATTTCTATCTTTACTTTTGGTTTTATTTAAATCTTTTTCTTTTTGGTCGTTTTATTAAAAAAAAAAAAAATCGTTTTCATTTAGTTTCTCTAAAAAAATAATAAAAAAAAATCGAAATATTTCGTTTGTTAATAAAAAAAATTCGAAATATTTCGTTTGTTAATTTTGAAAAAAAAAAAAAAAAGTTTTTGGGATAAAACTTCTTGAAGAATGAGAGAATGATGTAGTCTTGAAAATGCAACTTACATCTTTGGCTTATCAACAAATGATCCAATTTAAAATGGACCAAATTGTCAAAGAAGCAAACCTAAAATGCTAAGGAGTTTCTAGAAGGCAATCAAATCATAGGCATATCAAGAAGTTGTCTAGATACAAAGAACCTCATATTTTCCTTAGTCAAGAATCAAGCAATAAATGTCATATCAATCAACACCATTATTGATTTCTATATTTATGGCGATTTATTTGTTTCTATATTTTAGTTTTTGTTAAGTGTATTTAAACTCTCTCAATCCTCTTATAAAAATCAAATAATATTTTTTGGAATACATAAGAGTTTTCTATTTTTAAGTTTTATGCTTTATATTTTTTTTTCTAAGTTTGTGTGGATTCCACACTTAGAAAACATTATGAGTATATGTCTTATGTGTGGATTTGCTAAGACTTAGATTCGTGTTCTATATCACAAGTCTTTCACAACTTGTGTGGGTTAGAGCTACATTCCACCATTACTCCGCCCTAGAATTTAGTAAGACAAAGAACCGCAGTTCATCTTACTAAGTTCGCACCAACCTAGTTCGAATGGGTTCTTGAACACCATCAATGATCACATCACATATATCATAGTGAATCAAACATCTTAACAGCAAAGGTTTGAAGAAAACCATCTTATGCATGGAGGTCTTTAATACAAGGAAGAGATCTATTAGCAAAAGGACTTCAATTTGTTATTGGAAATGGCGAAGGAATCAATGTTTGGACAAACCCTTGGTTACCGGGCCACCCACCGCGATCGCCATGACCAAGAGATCAATTTGATCATAACCTTAAAGTTAGTCATCTTTTAAAAGAAACCAGAGAATCATGGAATGAAGCTCTGATCAGGGATTTGGTAGTTGATGAAGACACTGAGAAAATCTTGTCTCTAAAAGTTTCACACAAAGATTCAGTGGACTTACTTGGATGGCACTACAACTCGGATGGCATTTACACTGTTAAATTTGGATATTGGCTTGTCACTCATTTGTCAAACAATGAAATCATTGAGCCACCACAATGAAATGTAATAATTAAGAGAAAGTATAGAAGGTAAACTATTCTCCAAAAGTAAAACACTTCGTTTGGAAATTATTAACAAGAATTCAGACAACGGGAGATAATTTGAAAATAAGATAGATCTCCCAAGACTCCATCTGTAAAAGATGTTATCAAGAGGAAGAAGATATAAATCATTTTTTTCAAATTTCCATATGTAAAATTGCTTTGGAGGGTTTCAAGTATCTTCAATACAACCATCTATGATGACAATGTTACCATGGAACAAAAAGTTGAAGTTATTCTAGATTGCAATATTTTGTCAAACCTATTGCATCAAAATCAATTGCCTCTTTGGATTTTATGGCGAATTTGGAAAAGTAGAAACATCCTACTTTATCAAAAGAAGAATATTACATGGGAAACTAGTTTATCTTTGGCAAACTTGATGCAAAAAAATGAGAAGTAATGGAGAAGTTCTGTGAGCGTGAAACGGACTCAAGAAAACAAAGTCGATAGTACCAAGGGACTCATTGGAGAAATTCAGATTTGTGATTTGTAAATGCAACTATGAATGCAAGCTTTGTCTCTTCTAATTTACCTTCGATGGCACGCTGGATCCTGAGAGAAGCAATAGGAGTATATATGGGATATGCACAGTCAAAATGATCTAAAGTTGATACAACGTTATAAGTAGAGTTTTAGACATTAACAATGGCTATGCAATGGTGTTGGATTAAAGGTATCAGTTTGGTTCAATTCAAAGGAGATACTCAAATGGTCAATCAAATTCTCCAAAAGCAAACAATCCATTTTAGTAGGTACAATTGGATGAGAGGAATTAAAACATTGAAAGACAAGTTCACAATGACAAGATTCGAATGGAATAAGAGGACATCAAATGTTCCAACAAATCTATTGGCAAAGAAAGCAAATTTAAATTTTCTGAATCTTTTCATTATTTTTCTTTTATCCCACCACTAATATCTGATGCTTTACACAATGACTATGTAACATTTAATAAAGTTTCTTTAAGTTAAAAGAATAAAAAGAATATATAATTAACTTTTTAATTATTATTTATATATTTGTGGGTTATCCGCGGGTACCTGCAAACTTAAGCGGGTGCGAATCGACTATATTTTATTTCGCGGGTTTGGCAAGCAGGTTGATGCGGATAGAAAATTAATCTTTAGGGGTTCGACCCGCTTGACAGGCCTACATTTACGATAGAGAATTTGAGATTGTGGATAATTAGAATTTTTACTAAATTTTAACTAAATGCCAACTCTATTTTTATGTTTTCTCTTATTTATTAGAAAGTTGTGGATCCTTGGCCCTTTAGAAACCACCTTTTAATTTTATTGTATGATGATTGATAATTCGGGTGAACCCAACTAATCTCAAAAGTATAAGTTGGTTGGATACATGTATATCAATTTTAAATATTTTTCCACAAAACATAAATGTTTTCAAACATAATACTTGCTTCATATTTGGTTACAATAACTATCTCATACTTTTCATTTTTATTGTTCTGAATTATTTGGATTTTGTTCAATGCTTTCTCATTGCCGTTTAAAACCTTACTAAATGTAAACTAATTGAACCCACTAAAATTTTCTTGCAAACTCATATTTGGATCCAATAACAATGAAATAATATATCTCCAAAACTTTGATTCATATTAGTTTTCAAAAATTATGAAAAATTGGTTATTCTTACCATTCAAAATCCCTATCGCATACGCAACTCACCATTTTAAACAATACATATTAGATCCTAAATGGTGTGAAGGTATGGTTGTATACAAATCGTATAAAAAAAAAATTAAACTTTAAAAGTTTTTATCGTATCGTTAGAAGATGTACTATTATGTTTATCACAACATAGTACAAGTTAGCAGTAATCTTTTGTATCGTATCTGCAAAAATTATTTTGTTCGAATTCAAATTAGAAGTGATGTTCATTTTATAAGTTTGTTTAGTATGGTTAGTCTCCATATGTATGTGGTCCTTTTTCGCGGTGGAATATGAAGTTGTTGTTGGAACTATCAACTATCTCAAGGCTTGAGCTTCTATTCAAAGCCACAACCTTGATTTTTTTTTTGTTGCAAATGATATTGGAAAGTGGAAAGTTGTGATTGAAGATACGAGAACGAATAAAAGGGCTATCACATTGCCCAAAGTCTTTTGAAGTTAGACATTCACCAGTTTTATAGGGCGGATAGTCTTCAAAACTGCCTTAAAGACATCTTTGATAGTGAGAGAGTTACATTATTAGATAAGCTCAATGTCATTTTCGTTTTTGATTGTCTCTTCATTGTGAAGAGTAGTAGATATGATAAATTATTATTTTTGCCTTTTATTTATAGGAGATTCTTTTGTTAGAGGTGGTCAGGACTTAGGAGATAGTGTGTTTTTTACCACCTTTGTATATGATCTCCCTATTTTTCATTAATATATTTAAGATGACAGAATAATTAAAAAAAACTATTCTACAATCGCTATTCGTTATCATTAAGAACATCTCCAAGAGAGACCTTAAAACTTTATTTTTGAAGTTTTTTGGTTTTCAAGAAAACCTCAAAACCTCAAACTTTTTATTTTAGTCCCTAAAAGTTTTAGTTTAAAAAATCATTATATTAGTTGTATTTATTTATCATTTTGGTCCAAAAAATTATATATCTCATAATTTCTTATCTATTTTTTTTTCCTTCATCTGAATTATATTGAGATGAAGCCGGTTACAAAATCTTAAAGAGAGATTTGAGCATGGAACAAACCAATGCTCTACTCCTACTCTACCAAGGCATACAAACACACCTATATTTAGAGACAGTTTTAGGCTGTCTACTCCACCACAAATCTAAACATTTTTACTTAGCCTATCTAACATATGGATTAAGTGTTGAGGTCCTAAAGTGAATATCAAGGAAACTCGTCTGTTATTTAAACGATGAAAGCTATGAAAACTCAGGGAGTATGTTGAGTGACATACATGAGATTCATGAAAGCACTAAAATCGAACCAACAAAACCGAATCCACGCAGATAGGCTACTCAGCCACCAAGACCGCTACCACAAGAACAAAAAACTGAAAAAAAGGAAGTTGAAGACTAAGCAAAGATCAATTCTGGGTAAACCTCTTGCGGACCATGGAGCCCGAGGAAACGTAAACATCCAAAGTCCACCATAAGGAGTAAAAATTGCTCCAGCAAAGGCCAGCATCTGAAGCAAAACGCATTTCGTTACAACAGTGAGTCGTCCTCTAGCATCACCCCGTTTGTTTCGAAATGTTTCCTCGTATAGTTCGTCACTTGGTTTAGCAATTAGATTGATTCATCTCGCCATGAAAGGTTTGGGGGAACATTCATCTCTGCCATCATCCGCAACCACCACTACAAGTTGGAGGCAATGCAGTAGGATCGTGTATGGGATTTGGGTAATGTTGGTTAAAAGTTACTCGGGGATTTGAGTACTGAAAAACCCACAACTCACCAGTGGAAAGACAGATCCTAAAGGTAAGCCACATCAAACTTCATCTCGGACCATGAGCCGTCCTCAAGCCTTATCGGACCCGCTCCAAAGTGTTGGTCGATGTTAAACTCACTCGGTCGATCCTCTAAGCCAGATATTTCCATGGCGACAAGGACCCAATTCAAAACCGTAACACCATCTTTCCATCACCCACAACTCTGACCTAAGCTCTTTCACAAAGAGCCGCCGAAAAATTACTAAGTAAACACCAGTTAAGCCTTCACTCTCCACAAAGAATCAAAAGCGCAAAACCCAATCTGAGATTGACCGTAGATCTTGCCGGAGTCCGCCTCTGAAATTTAACTCCGCTAACCAGTGGTTTTCTCTGTGCTTTGAACCGTCAATGTCCTCAGTCTCCCGTTACCAATGAAGTTGAAAGCCACCGTCATTGAGGATCGAGGTGAAACAGGAGCCGGCTAATCTAGCATATCCAGTGGATTTCGTGGTGAGAGGAGATTCTTCGCCCTCATTCTCTTCTACCTGCAACAACCATGACATCCACCGAGCTTGCTTCACCGTTAAAGCTCCAACCTCGTCTCAAGCAGAGACACATATACCTCAAAGATCCGTCTCCAGATCCATTTGTGAGAGCTAAAAATTTCTGATGTTGGGACCACAAAACCAAAGACAAGAGAGGGGAAGCCCCTCCTGGCGACGGCGTAAGGCCCTGGCCGCTGGAGGAGCCGGATCTGGGTTCAAAGGAGATGTGGCTGGCGAGAGTTTTTCAGAAGAAAAAAATAGGGGATAATAACTTAATCATGAATTGCTTATCTATATGATCATAAATTTAATTACCACATATTTTATACATTAACTTAATAATTAAAATTAAAATATTAATATAATAAATCTATCACCAAATATCAAAAAACTTTAATTTAAATATACTTTGTACATTCAATTGAAATATATAGGCGTTATATAAACCATATATATGTTTTAAAAAATTATACATACGTTATTATATTATAATATAGTGGATATGTTTTTAATATAACAATTATTGATATGTGAAATCTAGTGAATGTCATATATATAATTTAAATATAATTTATACATTTACTGGTATTGTATATACGTTCATATAAATCATACATGTGTTCACAGAAATCAATGAAAGTTATTTTCTAAATGATATGTTATGTGTTCATAGAAATCAATGAAAAATATTTTCTAAATGATATGTTAAATATGTGGGATAAAATAGATAAGATTCTAATCTACTTGTTTCTCTTGAATGAAAATTTTAATCTAACATTTGGATAAGATTTCAATCTTAATGGTTATTGATGAATGAAATTTTATGTAATTTACAATGTGATTTTATAATATTATGTAAACTCGTAATTATTAATTTTACGTATAATATTTCTCTAATATGTGTTTTATAGGTAATTACGAAAATATTATGATATTTATTAATTATTATAAATTATAGGGACCATAGTGAAATTATATATATATATATATTTTATATAAATTTGAACTCTTGAAACAAAATAAACCTAAATCTTAAATTTCACTTTTTGGGACCTCAAAAATGAGGTTGTTCTTGAACATGGAGATGCTCTAAATTTGTTTTAATGCGTTCATGTTATCACTTATGACTTTTCAATGAGAAAAAGAAAAAGTGTGCGCAGGTAAATTAGAAAAGAAAAAAAAAACAATACATTACAAATTATAGTTGAGAAAAATGAAAAGAAGACAAAAGATGAAGATGTAATGAAGTGTGAAAAGTAATGAGCATGCTGAATTAATTTCTATACTGAGCATTGACAAGATAACTCTGAAGCTCTCAACTTAAAGGACCATCACTTCCTCTGCCACCAATTTCACGTTTACCCACACACACTCACATATACAAACAAAATTTTGTTAGTCAATTATTATCTAACTGTGGTTATAACCAGGCTTTAGATGATTGTACTTGTTGAAGTTTTACGTTTGCTTTAGTTAATACAGTTAAAACAAATTAACATCAAAAACATCATATTTGATTATCCGGTAAATATCTTTATAACACACTTTACAACTTTTATATAAAAACGTAGGTAATTATTAACGTTTATTTTTAAACTACTAATTAATCTAAAGTACTTTTTTTTTATATCTTTTAGACCCTGTAAAACCATATATATTATTAAAATAATACAAGCTATTCGTTGTTCTCACAATAAAGGAAAAAAATTCATATTTTTTGTTAATTTTAAATATATGTTTTTTGGGTATAGTTTAAATTCATTTTACCTTTATATATAAATATGTGAACTGTGTTGAACATAGCAAAAACCCATGCAAGAATCAGAGAAAGACCAAAGAATCACTTTGTCTCCTCTTTTCTTACTTGTTTCTCCAAAAGCCTAAACATATGAACTTTGCCTCTTTTCCCACAATGGGTTTTGCATAATTCACCAAAAACTTCCTCAAAAACCCTAACCAAATAAGTTTTCCTCTCGCATGAGAACAAAAAACTCTAAATCTCAAAACTTTTTCACCCAAATCTTTCATATTTTAACTAAAAATGGATACAAATGTGTTCATAAATAACCCATCTTTAACTTTACCTTTCTCTTACACATTTACCAGTAGCAGCAACAGTAGCTCAACGACTAGCACAGCCACAGATTCAAGCTCCGGTCAATGGATGGACGGTCGGATTTGGAGCAAACTACCTCCTCCGCTTCTCGACCGCATCATCGCTTTTCTTCCACCTCCGGCGTTTTTTCGAACACGTTGCGTCTGCAAGAGATTCTACGGTCTTCTTTTCTCAAACTCTTTCCTCGAGACATATCTGCGACTACTTCCTCTCCGACACAACTGTTTCCTCTTCTTCAAACACAAAACCCTAAAAAGCTACATTTACAAGAGAGGAGGAGGAGGAACAAACGATGATTCCAACAAAGTTGAAGGCTTTTTGTTTGATCCTAACGAAATCAGATGGTACCGTCTCTCTTTCGCTTATATCCCTTCAGGGTTTTATCCTCTAGGATCATCTGGAGGGTTAGTGAGTTGGGTCTCCGAGGAAGCTGGTCTTAAAACCATTCTCTTATGTAACCCTCTTATTGGATCCGTGTCTCAGTTACCACCGATTTCAAGGCCAAGGCTTTTCCCTTCCATAGGTCTCTCGGTAGCACCAACTTCCATTGATGTTACCGTCGCCGGAGACGATCTCATATCTCCTTACGCCGTGAAAAACCTCTCCTCAGAGAGTTTCCACGTGGACGCCGGCGGATTCTTCTCTCTTTGGGGGATGACGACTTCTTCTTTGCCCAGGCTTTGTAGCTTGGAATCTGGTAAGATGGTTTACGTGCAAGGCAAATTCTATTGTATGAACTATAGCCCTTTTAGCGTTTTGTGCTATGAGGTTGCCGGAAACCGGTGGATTAAGATTCAAGCTCCGATGAGGAGGTTTCTCCGGTCTCCTAGCTTGTTAGAGAGCAAAGGGAGGCTTGTTCTTGTAGCAGCAGTTGAGAAAAACAAGCTTAACGTTCCCAAAAGCCTTAGGCTTTGGAGTTTGCAGCAAGATAACGCCACGTGGGTCGAGATCGAACGGATGCCTCAGCCGCTTTACGCACAGTTTGCAGTGGAAGAAGCCGGAAAAGGATTCGAATGCGTTGGAAATCAAGAGTTTGTAATGATTGTGCTAAGAGGAACTTCCTTGCAGTTGCTGTTTAATATGGTGAGAAAATCTTGGTTGTGGGTCCCACCGTGCTCTTACTCCGGTAGCGGTTCAGGCGGTGGCTCAGGGGGAGAGGTGTTGCAGGGTTTTGCTTATGACCCGGTACTTACTACACCGGTGGTTAGCCTTCTTGACCAATTAACACTTCCATTTTCTGGAGTTTGCTAGTTATTTTAAACTACGTGTCGTTTGTACTTCTTACGTAAACACTACGTGCTGTCTTAGTTATTTAGTTAAGAAAACAAAAACATGTTGCTGCTGCTTTATCTTATTCCCTGTCTGTTTGTAGTAAAATTGATATTTCTAATATCAATGTTCTTAATCTTTGAAAAATATACAGACAGACATCGAATTCGTATACAATCCAATCCTAAATCCATCGAACTCAAAAACTAAAGCCTCTCCACAGAATGGTTTCACTTGAGCTTTACCTGGAGAATGAGATGAACTTTACGGTTCATAATTCTCCTGAGTTCTTCATTAGCCTCAAATCCTATCCTCCTACAAAATTAGCATCATCAATTAATCCCAAAGACTGAATTTTTTAAACCAGCCTTATGATCTTTTTGAATTCTATTTACTTACCCGATCTTAGAACCTCCCTTTCCCACAAGAATCTTGCGCTGACTCATTTTAGGAGTAATGAGATGCTGTTCAATTCTAAGTGACCCGTCTCTCAGTTCTTTCCAGTCTACTAGACGATGCTCTACTCCATACGGTACTTCCTACAGTTTGTTTCGATCAGTTCTGGAAACCGTTTAAACTAGTAGAAACCATTTATATATTATCGTTACCTGATGAACATGGTCTAATAACCTCTCTCTAACAACTTCAAGAGAGATATTCTTCAGGACTTCTTCACTCATTGTGAATGCATCTTCCTCCCATGGCTTTTTCACTGCCTGGTCCATTAGATATTGGGTAAGATCTTTAACTCCAGATCCCTTGAGCCCTGATATCATGAAGTATCTACAAACACCAAACAAAAGAAAATTGAGTTTGTTTATTCGACGAGACTTTGGTTTGTTGTTCTTAAACTGAGTTACTACCTTTCATATGCTGGAAGATTTTGGAACTCTTCAGCAACCTTTAAGAGATCTTTCTTCCTTTCAACCAAATCAACTTTGTTCATACATAAAATCCGTTTCTGTTTCGGATCTGCTTCTTCACCCATGTGTGTGATCAAGCGTATAACTCTTGAATCCGGACTAATATCAATCAAACATCAAACAGATTTCACAAATTATAAGTCAACATTGAGGCAACTCTATTAAGACCACCACTTGATGCTTAACTATACAATGAGGAAAAGACTAACCTCATGAGATGCCTATGGACATCAAACATAACAATAAGGACATCAAAAAGGTCAACGGAAGTCCAAGCATTTTGTACACGAGTCTTGATGTCTTTGTAACCATATCCACTTTTCTTAAGCATTAGACCCGGAGTATCAAAGAAACACTGCAAGGTTGTTCCAAAACACACAACTCTTCAATATCTTGCAAACCATAACGAGTGGTTTGTATATGCAATACATGTAAGAAGAAACTTACAATTTGTGTATCCGCTTTAGTCATTACTCCTAACACTTCATGTGTCGTCGTGTTGGTTTTTCGTGAAGCAGCAGCAACCTTAGTTCCAACCTGCACTTGACATGATGAAACAGTTAACCAACTTTGATAAACTTAATAAAAACCCTAAGCAAGATTCTCAACACCAAATTCAATGGTATGCTTTCAAATTCGATCTTCATGTACCCAATAAGCAACGAATTTGAGCATAAACATATACAGAATGTCTCAACACGTTCAAGACAAAATCGATTCTCAAAAACCAAATTCGGAAATGTAAAAGAGAAGGAGGAATAAGCGAACCATTAAATTAGTCAGCGAGGATTTTCCGGCGTTTGGTGGACCGATGATGCCGACGTTAAGCGATTTCTGATCTTCTTCTCTAACCTCACCTTCACCAAGTTCTTCATCAGCTGAATCAAGCGCCGCCTCAAGGAGAGCCTTCGCGAGAATCCTCGACCTATCCATACTATCTTCATCTTCATCTTCATCTTCGGAACTCTCTATTTGTGGAAATTTTAATTTACCTTTATCGGTCTCTTTGTCAAAAAACTCTTTGTTTACTCTGTCTCTGTACCCTACATCCCAAGTGCCTTGCTTGGGCCTTTTCGCCGATTCCCCAATGGAATCGTCGATTCCAGGAATCTCGTATTGACTGCTATCGAAAACGGAGTCGCTGCTGGAGCCGTCTTCGTTGACGGAAACGGGGTCGTCTAGATTCGGCTGAGCTGAGAAAAAACGGCGGAGAGAGCTCTGATTCAGATGCGATTTACGAGGTTTCGTATTCTGTGAGATGGAAATCAGTATTCGTAGAGATCTAAAAGCTTTCATTTTAGCAACAATGGCGATCTCGCACTGCACAGAAAAGGACTCGAGGGTTTTAGAGGTTTACTTACTTGCTTCCAGATTTTTTTTCTTTGGGGGCAAGTGTTTAGAAAGTAACTACAAATTACAAGATAAGCCCTTATTTCTTAATGAAACCTACTTTACATCCCCTAGCTTTGTATTTGATATATTGACGACACATTAAATTATATTTGTGATTATCAAAAAGGAGATGAAACTTAGAGTGAAGAATGTTGATAAGAAAGTTAAAAAAGAATACATAGTGAGAATGAAGAACTTAAAGAAAGAAGAAAATCAAGACAGCCTCCTACTACATATATCTTTCCATCAATGACATTTACCTCTACAAAAATCTTAGTTCTTGCATATTTGGAGCTTGGTGCCATGTGTGAGACCTGCAATCCATTATTGGAACGTTAGAGGAAGTGTAATTCCCTATCGAGTTATGTGTGAGACATGGTCGAAGTATTTCCCTATCAGAGTTTAAATTCTTTAAAAAAACTTCCCCTAGTTATTATTAATTAATTACGTAATTAATTTAAAAATTGTAAACTGAATTACGTAATTAATTAATAATAAATACGTTAAAAGACTTTTCCTGGTTATTTTTTAAAAGTCAGTTTGTTTTTTTATTATTCTATTATTTCCTTTCTTTTTTTAAAAAAAGGAGTAAATGCGGTTGTATTTAAAGAGCCTTCAACAATAGCTGTTTGTGAAAAATCCATCTACTATAGATCAATGAGTTTGGATTGGTTTGGATGAATTAATGGTTGGGTTGTGTTAGTTAGGATAGAAATCAATTGAATCTATCTTAATGATATTACCACTTGATTTAATAGAGATTTGTAGGGAGCTTGATGGTTTCTGAAACCATTTTTAACACTTGTTTTCAATGGTTTAAATAGTTAGCAAGATTATTAATGAATTGATTATTTTCCATTACCTTAGAATTAATCATAATTTATAATTTAAAGCCACTAGATTAAGAGCTTAGTGCACTCAACTTAGCAAAATCCTATAAGAAAATTTCCAAACTAATGATAATCCAACTCAAAGATCAATGTGCCTTTTATAAATTGATTATTCGCATTTGGCTGTTCGTTTTTTTTTTTACTCAAACTTAGCTTTTATTAATATGAAAGGGATGATAAATAGTCAACATGGAGAAAGTTTGTTATAAAGGATGGTACATATTCATTTGGCTTTTCGTTAACTTCATTTATTTTGCATGTATTCATTTTTTCCACATTTGGTTTATATATACGGTTGATTTTTTAATCTAATGATTGCTTAGCTTAGTCAATTACACTTTTATTTACTATTTTGTTTTTTTGGTTTATTTCAATACTGCATTTAGAATTTTTGGATACCAAAGCAAATATCACAAAGTCTTATTTTCCATTCTAGTTTTAATTCCTAATCCAAATAACCTAATAATACCAAATCAAATATCAAAAAGCCCTATTTTCCATTCTAGTTTTAAATCCTAGTCCGAATCGCGTAATGAATATCAAACCAAATATCAAAAAGCCCATTTTTCATTATAGTTATAATTACTAGTCTGAATCACCTAATAAAAATCAAATATCAAAAAGTCTATTTTACATTCTAGTTTCAATTCCTAGTTCGAATCACTATTTTCATTCTATTTTTAATTCCTTGTTCGAAAATCGTCTAACAAATACCAAAGCAAATACCAAAAAGCCCTATTTTTCATTTTAGTTTTAATTTCTAGTCTGAATCGCCTAATAAACCCTTTTTTCTTTGGGATCGACCCCCAATTACTACACCGGCTTTCACTTATACTTGAGTGATTGAGGAATTTATAAATTTTAAACTTGACAATTTTCAAACGATAAAATCTTCACAATCACAATTCCATGAGACTTCATCCAACGTTGAATCCGCTAGTGTGATAAGGGAATTGTAAGTCTCTTCCACAACTATAATCCTCTCTTAGCATGTTCATCAATATTCATAATATTCAATTTCTAAACAAGTGTCCCTAATCCACCTAAACTAGCACAATATCGAGTTTCTTTATTCACTTATGCAACACCCTTACAAAAAGAACTTCAACTTTAACCTTGAAAATATCAAAGTTACAATTAACTTCTATAATCATTAAAATTCACAAAAATTAATAGATATTTTTTGTAATTATAAAGTTTCAAACACTAAGTAATCAGAGAATTAAAAAATGGAAAAAGTCGACTCTACTAAATCAACAATAAAACTTTTGAAATCCTATCCAGGCTAAATGTACTTACTTTTCTTATATATAGTATACAAAATCTTCGAAAGCAGCACTGCCCTAGATATTACATTATTAATTTTTCATTTTTGTTTGTTATTCCTTCAATCTACATGTATAGTTAATAATAAAGTCATCCCTCTTCGGACGAATCAACGTTTGTTCTTAAAACGAAGAATGTGTGGTTTGATGTTTATACATATATTCTTCTATTATAATTAGTTGTTGATTTTTTGAGAAGAAAAAGAAAATAATATTACCATCATAATGTTTACGTATAAAGAAGGATTTGTGCTATGATGTTTTTCTTGGGTTCATCATATAGTGGTATGATTTTAGAGTGAATCATTAAAACACTTAAATATAATTAAGGAATAATTTTTAGCTCATGTGGATTATGATTACCCTCTTGAGTTTACAAGATTGTGTTACGTCTACGTATAATAAATGCTTTTTACCTCACGTGTTTTACAATGTTCTCTTTGAATTCACCAGATATTGGTAGAGGTTTAGATTAATTCATCAAAACATATTAGTATAATGAAAGCTTTTCAACTCCTATGCGTTATGATTTTCTTCTTGGGTTCAATAGATAATGGTAGAGTTTTAGATTTAACTCTACCAAACACATATTTTGTTATCAAAGTCAATATAAAACAATTTACTCTAGTATCTTTAATTAGGGCATTGCTCTATATTCACTATTTAGTATCATACCAAGAATTAAACATCATTCTCTCTTCTCAATGAGACAAAAACAGACTCACTTCTTTCTCAGGAAAAGCTACTGGACCGGACAGAACCGGTTCTCCCCAACCATCAACACTAGAGCCTAAAATACAATATGAATCATATTGACCAAAATTAAAACATCAATCTAAATAAAAAAAATTTCATTGGCAAACAAAAAAAATTTCATCTTTAACTAGAAATTGAAGTACCTAATACTTGTGTTCAACAAACAAACAAAAAATATACGTTGTAAAAGTAAAATAAAAGTATAATACGAGAAGCATACCAATAAAGAGAAAAAAGAATCCGGAATCAAATTGTATATAATATCATCTATCGATATTACTACCAACTTTATTATTATCTTTATTAGTTCACAGAGATGAGCAAGTTCTCATTTGTTCCCTGAGGTTCTTATTCATAAACTAAACAGACCAAGATACGGAAATATCATTTCCTTAACGTCTCAATAAACCAAACACGAAAAAAAATTCACTTAATGGAAAGTAAGCTTTAGTGTAAAGATAGTCACTTTTCAAGCGATGTGCAAAAGAACTTGTACTTGTACACGGTTCGCGATTATCCGTAGTGACTCCGCTCCGGCACGTGCCAACGTCATCGGACCTTCCTCCAACACTTTTGGCACGTAAAGTTCAACTCTTTCCAATACAGACCCATACCCAATCAAATAATACAACACATCTAACTCGTTCGAGCCACCACCAAAGTTCCTAACCACAATGACCTTAAGTGTCTTCCTCAGACACACGTATGTTATGTTTTCCAGCCAATATGTTTGTGGATCAATGCCACGATATTTTGAACAAGACTGCCAATACATATCAAATAAAAATTCAAAGATCCATATATTATATATTTATTTGAAGCAGCAGATAAAACATCCAATTACCGGAGAAGAGCTTAAAGGAAGAATGTCGAAAGTGAGTGTCTCCAAGTTCGGGCAGTTGTTGAGAAGCATCCTAATTCCCTTAAACTCCTTTGGCTGCAGCTTCGTTTTCAGAACCAAATGTTGTGTTTCCACAGGATGAAGCGAATGCACCGGGTTTTCACTTTCTTGGATAGCCTTCCAAACACACAATTTATTATCAAAGTCAGTATAAAACAATTTACTCTAGTATCTTTAATTAGGGCATTGCTCTATATTCAGTATTTAGTATCATACCAAGAATTAAACATCATTCTAGAAATGACTTGTGTAGACTTAATTACTAGTTACGAATCTGTTCTTACTAGAACAATGAATTCGACATATATATTCTCTTGACTAGGGCAACAATTACTACCATATTCTCTTCACTAAGCAACAATCAAATGTTCCAAGAACCCTAAAATGATCTAATGTGAAAATATTTAAGGCTTAAACATACCTGAAGAAGATAGGGGCAAACACTTAAGATCCTAGCAGAACGAAGACCATTGATGTAACCACAAAGAACTTCACCGTCTACTTGGTTTGCATCTGTTGGTAGATCATACTCACTCTCTAAACCGAACTCCAAGCAGACTTCTTTCAACATCACATTCATTCTCTCGAAATGAAAGGGAAAAACACTTCCAGAGTACTTGAAGACATCAACCTTAGGGAGGTTGAAGGAACATGACATGTAAGAGAAATCGCAGTTCTCCAAGACGAATTCTCTCATTTCTCCGATTAACCTCGTGATATGGAGTCCCCAACAATGGCTGATACTTAAAGTCTCAACCAAAGGAAACTCTGATAGCACTGAATCAACATTCACAAAGTCGACCCAACCAACAGATAGGCTCCTCAGCTTCTCCAAGCTTGTGAATCTCGAAAGTTCAAACACGCAGGAGTAAATCTTCAATGACTCGAGTGTAGTTAGACTGTAAACACACTCGGGTAATGGAACAAAAAAAACGCCAAAACTTGATGCATCACCAACGGTTCTCCAAGCAGGGTCTGAGAAATCAACGACCAGGTTCTTGACTTGTCTCGAGACTACGAATTCCATCAGAAGCTGGATATCTTCGAGGAAGGTTAAAGGATTGGAGAGACAAACCTCGAAACTTTCAATGGTGTTGCCAGAAAATCTCGCAACCCATGTTAGCATATAGGTAACAAACGAGAGTCTTTTCGATTCTCTATCAGAGACAGAACGATCCACGTATTCACTTTTCTTGAAGACAATATTGGTGGTATAATGGCAGAGGTTCCTCCACCGTTTTTGGAGTACACTTGTTCTCACAGATTCCTTGAAGGACAAGGAAGAGATGATTTTGATAAGCAGATCATTAGGTAAAGTCGAGATTCTGTCTGGTTGATCCATTGAGAAAGAGAAAAATGTATTTGAATATCAAAAAGAAGAGATTTGGTTGTTGAGTTTGAGATTGTGTTTATGCATTCATCTGTATATACTACAATTGAAAGGTCGTGGTGAGATTTGAATATTACTGAACGGAGAGATTACTTTCCATTTTCGCATTAAGATAAGAGCATGAACGTGGAATCGAATATGAGCTTGCTTCTCAATCTTGACCCGACTCTAAGAGCTTATGGCAAACCAATAACAAGCTAAGAACAGAAAGCGAAACTTAATCTTCGAATCCGATTTCCAAGTGTCAGTCACATAATTCTTGACCTAATTTCTTCACATGACTCGGTAATACTCTCTTAAGGCCGAACCCTACAAGAAAGAAATTTCCAATCCCTAAGTAATACTCTCAAAATCAATATGGATCTACAAAATAGAAATCCTCCAATCACTAAGAATCGTCGATTGAAAACAAAATCCGTAGAACAAAAATAGGTTCCGTTGATGCAATATCGATGATCCAATCAGAGAACACTCATCTTACAGATTTGGTTTGCGACATCTTCACGATTCATTTTCAAAGATACTGAATTTGCTGTGTATTCTGCTTCAAAGATGAGTCGTGTATACTACTGTAATCTGCTTTGTACTTGTTTGTTTGTAATTTGCCGACCCAAAAGAAAAATAATAATTAATTTTCACTAGAATACACAAATTTTAACTAGATAAAAATTTATCTTTGTCTTAATCTCCGAGAATTTATTTGTTTCGCGGATTTCGGTTTAAGAATGGTTTTTCCCTTGCCCTTTGTGTAAATCCTTTGTTGAAGTTTCAATGCAATCTACTTTAAAATTTAAGATAACAAACTAAACAATTCTTGGCATATTAGATTTACATTAAAAAATTTGCAACTTTTGTAAACAAATTAAACATATTCTCGAATCTAGGGTTCTAGGTTTTTTTTTTAGGGTAAAATGTGAATATTATTACTATAAGGAACTTCAATTGTGGTCCATCATAAGAAACATACATATATTTATAAATTAGTTGTGATTGGGTTAATAACTTTAATCTATCTCATGTTCATTGCATCATCAAATACAACTTTGCTGCAAGTACGATATAAATCTCCAAACACACGTAAGTTTACAATTCTTGTAAAATTTTATACATAAACTTTACTCGAGTCAAATGAAGTTCAGTTTTTAAAGTCAATATCCATAAAAATTATTGAGTTAATTTTTTTTTTTTTTGTAAGATGGGAAAGAAATTGGAGGATGGGTTTGGGATAAAAGGTTAATCAAAGGGAGGAAGATTGGATTTAACGGCAGTATTTCACCGCCTGATGGGAAACATGTATATGTAGCTTTACTGGTCATTGTTGCGTTCCGAAAAAAGTTGCGGTCTAGAAATTACTAGGATATAAACATTCTTTAGTGAATGATTATTTCAAGTTCATTTCATTAGAAGGTGAGAAAGAAATTAGAATTTGAGTTCGTGTACGTAATGATGCAAAAATGACACTTAGCATATACCATTAGACTTTATTAGACTATATGTTATGGCCAAAAAGTATAATATTTATAGTATTTAGTAGTGTGTGGATTTGAATGTTTGTATTGTATTTATATTATGTGTAGTGTGGTTCAAACGAGTGGAGAAGTTTAGTTTTGGTCATTCACCTGTCTCTCTTTCATGATATATTGAATTTGTTCCATAATGATCAATTAAACTTTGTGTAAATTAGAATCCAACTTGATTTGAGTTATACAAAATTGAACAATGGCTTGATTGAACATGTGAATTTGAGTTTGAATGATATTTTATTGACATAGTAGATTCTAAATTAAAAAATTTGCAACCATATATTTCTAAACAAATTAAATATATTCTCGAATCTAGTATTTTTTAGATAAAATGTGAATATTATTACCATAGGGAGATTTTTTTTTTATGATATATTTGTATTTCTTTTTAACTAAATGATTCTTTATCCGCGAAGTAATTGACCGGAGATTTAATATCCGTATTTGTCCTTGTCCTTGGCCATATTCATTTCCATGTGAATGCGCTTCTATATACCTTTACTCATAATAATAATGAGCAAAGGTTATTGCATTAGAAGATTAGTCTCTTAAGTATGAACATAGAGCCTTGATACTCTCATTTGTCTATCAAATCACCATCAATGTCATAGTGATAGTATCCGTCAACATTTCTTGTATTGAAAAACAAGTTCTCATACCTATTATTTATTACTTTTTTGCACTCAATTTGCACACTCAATAAGAAAATATAATTAATGGCACTAAACAGATAATAGTGTCCATTTTATCAAATCAAAATTTTAATATTTATAAAACCCCACAAGACTACCCAATTGCAGGTAACAATTTTAATACACGAACAATGCATTAAGTAAAGACAAGAGTTAATAAATAATTTTATCTTAGTTGCATTCCAAAAGGCAAAAACAAAAAGGAGAATTAAACAGAAAAACTAAATGATAAAGATAAAGAAACAAAAGAGTAAAATAAGCAATTTGAAAATCAAAATAAAGAAAAGTCGATGTAAACCAAAATTCAAATAGCTAAAGATATAATCAAAGCAAAGGTTGGTATTGATTGGATACGGTTAGGATTGAAGATCGACTTCCAATTTGGTCTCAATATAAACTTAGTCTAGTGGTTTAGGTCCTATATCTATGTAAATTAACTCATTCTATGATGATATGTATTTCTCATGCTAATGAATTTCACAACCTTCTTAAATGTCAAGTACCTACAAGATAAAAGAATCAAGGTGGGATAAGTAGTGACTTAAAAATGTAAAATTAAATATCCTAGACTAAACACAATGTCTAAATCCTACTGATAAATACATTCTTCGACAACGGCACTAAAAATTGATCATTGGTTTTATCGAATCAAAGTTTCTAATATATATAAAACCCCACAAGACTACCCAAATGCAAGTAGCAATGTTGAATATAGCATGTGAGGACCGAATCGACTTTATGCACTCTGGAATATGAAGTATCCATTAAGCTAAGACAAGAGTTAAATATGTATATTTTTATTCTAATTGAACTCCAAAAATGCAAATACAAAATTGATAAAAGGAGAACTAAATGCTATGATCAATATAAAATAACATGTAAGACAAAATGATAAAGATGAAGAAATGCAAGAGTAAAATAAACAACTTGAAATTCAAATGAAGAAAAGTCAATCAAAATTCAAATAGCTAAAGATATGGATCATGGCAAATGTTGGTATTGATTGGAAAAATTTAAGGGTATTGATTGGAAAAATTTAAGGATTGAAGATCGACTTCCAATTTGGGCTCGATATAAGTTTAGTCTAGAGGTTTAGGTCTTAAGTGTATATAAACTAACTCATTCCATGATGATAATTATCCGTTCCCATGATGATAATTATCCGTTCCCATGATGATAATTATCCTATGATCTGAACTATGATATTTTGAAAATGTAGTTGTGTTTATATATCAGTGAAATTTTGAGTGACTGAAAATATTATGAAATCTGTATTTATATAATAATTAACAATTCAGATGAAAAAAAGACCAAAGTTCTTACTGCAAGTCTTGATTTAAAAAAAAAAGCTAAACTTTTGAAAGTAAAAAAAATAACATCCCTGAGATTTCTTCTAAAATTAATGCAACGGTAACTAACTCACCTGGCTAAAGAATACAACAGACATAAGGATAATAATAACTTCAAAAGCAAATCACAAAACTCAGTTTCCGAAAATCTGAATAATTGTGAGTAACAACGCCTTTCATCATTCATCGCCCTCCTTAATAGATTCTTGACAGGTTTTTCTTCGACGCATGACTATAATGCCATCCGACCAGCGAGCCTACTCTCCGAGATTCGTTTGTCTATTGCTGCATTTATCGAATTCATCTGCAACAATTACACAGACTTGGTCCTTAGTGAAAAAAGTTGGATGCTTTAACATGAAAGACTTTAAAAAAAAAGAGTTTTCTTTTTGTATTCCCCAAGACCTTTGATTGTGCAAAGGTACCAAACTTTGCAAAGTTTAAGAATAATTAAAGAAGCTGACCTGGGTTTGAAACCAACCCTGTTGAGTATCATCTTGTGGAACCAATAACAATACAAGACAAAATAGGAGATATAATGAAAATAAACATATGCGGTTTTCTTCACTACTCTTATTTCCAAGCTACTAATGATACCATTCGAAAATCTATATAGTTAAACATGCTTAAATTTCTTGCCTATGCCTTTCTTTTCATGTATTAAGAAACTGTAATTGAAATTATGAAGGTACCTCTTAGCACAAGAACAATAGGATCTGAAGTAAAAGGCATAAAATAAAGCCTACCAAATGGGTTAGACGTGCAAAAGCAAACTCTTCTTTTAACTTTAAAAGGGCAAATCAGAACTTACCTGGCTCGTTTCATCATGCACCTTGTATTTTGGTAACGACATTCTTCTTTCCTCCTGAGGATACAGATACATCGAAGTCAAATCCAAAAATAAAAAGCAAATGATTCGTTAATCATAATTTTCCAAAAGGAAACTGACCATAGACATGGCTTCATCATCCCAAACGAGATAGACCTCATTAGGTTGAGAGCTAGGAGCTTTGTTCGCAATTACAGGAGGTGGACCAATTGAAGGACCACTGGTGTTTGGACCAGAGGCATAAGAATGAGAATTAGTCCCACCAACTGTGACACAACACAAACAGAGATTAGATTACACTTTGACATTAAACAGCTAAAAATCAAATGTAAACCAATGATTCTTAAACCTGGAATAGAATTGTTAGGTTGAAATGCATTCATTGATCCCATGGCATCAGCAGGAGACGGTTGCTGAGGAGCAGCAAATGGAGAGGTATTGACAACAGGGAACAGAGGCTGTGGAGGAACCGACATTGCAGGTGAGGATGGAGGAATTCCAGGAGGAGTGACTCCACTGACTGGTGAAGGTTGTACTAGAGGAGATGATGGTGGCATAGTCATCCCCATTACACCTTGAACAGGAAATAGTGGTTGTGGTCGATACCCTAAATGGGCATTTGGAGGAACAGGAACTGCAGGATTTTGTGGATACCATTGCTGTGGACGTTGAGGAGGAGGCATAGGCCATCCAGGACCAGGAGGACGCATAGGAGGAGCACCAGGATAATACCTGTTATCATTAAAAACAACAATATCTTAAGAAAACTAATGAATACAAGAGTCATTGTGGTCTCAACGAGGAAAAGAGAGAGAGAGAGAATAGTTCTAAGAAATAATTCTATCTTAGACAATCCCAATGAACGAGCTAAGGAAGCAAAAAACCTAAACATGGATCAGATTTTAACGAAGACAGATAAAATCTGAAACATTCTATAAGTCTGCAATAGAAAGAATGTGGAGAGATAAGTGACATACATTGGTCGCACAGCACCAGGCACTTGTTGAGGAGGATATACCATTCCATATGGTCTAGGAACTGCAGCACCAAGAGGAGCAGAAGGAATATCAACTTTTGCTACTTTGGCTGGAGACTCTTCCTCTGCAGAAAACATAACTTTTTTTTATAGAGAATATAATCACTTTACTAAGGCAAAGAGCTTATTCAGAATATAAACAAGTTCATGATCATTTACATGCAATTAGATTCATATTTCTGAATAAAGAACAGATCTAAAGAGCATACAAATTTCTTCCTTACCTTCTTCTCCGTAGTGAGCAGCCATGACATCAGGTGGAATTCCTTGCATTCCATATATCTCAATATCAGTTGCATCTCGACCGGGTTTAGCATTAGGAACCCTTGATAGCAAAAAAAGTGAAGTATCAAAGTTAGCAATGCCATGGAATCAGAAGATGTGAAACTAAAAGCATTAGCTAATCAAATATGACTGAAATCAATCAAGACCAGAACTGAATTTGATCTTTCCCTAAATCTGTCCTCCCCAAGTCCCCAAATTGAATGTAAAAAGATCAAAATTGTGAATTTAACATTGCAAACACATTGAATTTTCTCTGGGAAAACCTGTCAAGCTAAAGAACGTTTCTTTCAAAAATAATCGTACACAGAGAAGTATAGATTAGGGTTTATGACCAGACTTATGACCCAAACCCAGGAAGAGCTAATGCAATAACCAATTTCAAATTTTCTAAATTTCAATTGAACATGCATAAAACTAACAGAAATCGAAAACATAATCGAGCACAAGAGGGTAAAATCAGAACTAGAAAAAGATCATAGATGAATTAATCATGGCATCAAAATTAAGATAAATTCTAAGACTGTAGATCTCTCCACAATAAAAAGGGAGAGAAGGATAAAGAAAGGACATACTTTGTAACAGTCTCTTTATGAACCTGGAGGACATGGATCACCATCCCGCTAGCTGTAGAGAGCTTCTTGTGACAGACATGGCACTTAAAGTGTTTGGCTTTCTGGTGTTGCACCAAAATCTTCTCGTCGTCGAACTCTCTGTCGCAGTAATAGCACCATACCTTCTCCGTCGCTCTCTTCTTCTTCTTGCCCATCACTAACCCCTTCTTCTCTGTCTTTAATTCACGATTGATCCGTTAAAAGTCTCGAATCAATTGAAATATCTCTCCCTAGAGTCTCGTCTTTGTCTCCTTCCGCTCGCTAGGGTTTCTATACGCACAAGCGTTTTCTCGATTTCTTCTGCGATCTCTAAATTCTCTGTCGTTTTTTATTTTAATCTTCGGATGACTTCTTGTATTTATATGAAAAGGAGCTTTCTTGTGTAATATTGCAAAAAATCCCTGAAACTTTAGTTGATTTATATTACTCCCCATAAGACATAAGTACGTTAAACGCTTATGTTTATATAATTTGTTATAGGCTAGGTATCAAAACAGTCAGGATGGCCGAGTGGTCTAAGGCGCCAGACTCAAGTTCTGGTCTTCGAAAGAGGGCGTGGGTTCAAATCCCACTTCTGACAAAAATTATTTTTTTTATTTTTACTCTCTTAAAGAATTATAGCGAGTCGAACTGTGGATGTGGCGTGATTTGCTTGATTTTTTTTTTTTTTTTCAACCATATGATTTGGCATGCAATCATGTTTTGCAACTTTAAACAAAACTAAACCGAAACAATTTTTTTAAAATGCTAACCATATGGATTTTAAAGCTTAATCGAATTATAGTTTTTCTGGTTTACGTTTCCACTTACAGTCATACCTTTGTCCTTGAATTTTAGTGTTTGGATCTATTAACCGTTAAATACAAAAACAAAAATGATTTGAACGTAGAAGCTCCAAAAGGAAATGACTCTGTTTCTGCTTCAACTTATATACACAACTATATTTTCCTATCCATAGAAGCCAAAAGAAATTCAGCAAAATTGACCAAAACATCTCTTGTTCACAGTAGATGTACGATAGCAAAAAAACTAAATTCTCATAAAAGAACTGTCACCGGCTTCTTTAGGAGGAGGCAACCTCGATGCCAACAAGTCCGGACAACTATTTAGCCAGAGAGCTACTCCGGTGTCTTTGTGCTTAAAGTCCGGAGCTTTTGGGTTTTTCTACATTAGCAAAGAATTTATACGTTAACAACCATAACAAAAAAAGAAGGAAGTGAAAAAGAATTATGGATTTTTACCTTGTTCAATCTATTGTCCGTCCAATTATCCAGATTTGCCACCAAGTCTTTCCATAATTCCTCTCGGGCTTCACATGATTTACACAAGAAAAAGATTGTTAAAACAAAGAGAACTGTTTCAATCTATTGTCATTCCAATTAGTACAAGAGAAACTGTTTCTTTACCCTTTTTTTGGTCTGCGTAATTTGATCTAACCGGAGAATCAATCTGAGGTGTAGGCAAAGGAAGCTTCGTTACCAATTCGTCGGGGCAAGTTTCTAGCCACAGAGCTACTCCGGTTTCTTTGTGCTTAAAGTCCGGAGCTTTTGGGTTTTTCTGCGTTGATTATTTGAATTAGAAAAGAATTTTTACGTTAAAGTCAAAAGGATTCAAAGGTAAAAAAAAAAAAAAAAAGCACTCTTTACCTTGTTCAATCTATTATCCCACCACTTATCCTTGTTTTCCACCAAGTCAGTCCATGATCCAACCGGAGGACCAGACTCATTGGGAGATTTCTTAGGTGTAGGCAAAGGAAGCTTCGTTACTAAATTCTTTGGGCAATCATTTAGCCACAGAGCTACACGGGTTTCTTTGTGCATAAAGTCTGGACCCTTTGGGTTTATCTACACCGTATTATTTGAAAGTATTAACGAATTGGTACTTTATAGTCAAAAAGGAGAAAAAGATTTTACAAAAAGCATTCATTACCTTGTTCAATCTATTGTCCCACCACTTATCCTTGTTCTCCACCAAGTCTTTCCATGATTCCTCGCCAGCTTCACATAGAAAGATTGTTAAAACAAAGAAACAGCATTCGAGTAGTGTCTATGATTGTCATTCCAATTCATAAATTAGTAAAGATTCATCGGTTAGAGAATTATTTTACTTACCCATTGGTTTTGGGTATTTCGGAGTATCAAAGTTCATATCTTTAAGATTAGACAATATCTCATTAGGAGCTTTATTAAGCCAAAGTGCTACACTCCCATCTTTCTTCTTGAAATCAGGATGTTTAGGATTTACCTATAGACAGACAGAAGGAATCAAGGAAAAGGGAATGTAACAAAAATAGATCCACTGAGAAGACTTTAGTTTTACCGATCCGTTCTTTATGCTTTCGCGGTAATCACACCATTCATCTGGTTTATCAATAAGATCAAACCAACCAACAGTTCCAAGATTTCCTCTTTTTTTAACGCTAGCTATATACAAGAACACCATTGTTCATTGTTAGCATTCGGATTTGGTTATGGATAAATTAGAAACGAAAGAAAAGAGACAGGATTGGTATTTTTAGCCACTTACCAGAATGCTTTAGCACATCTTCCTTATCATCCGATGTTGAAAAAACTTTAGGTGTGGCGTTAGAAGTAGAACCCTTAATGTAGTGAAAATCACGAACCATTACCTGATGATGTGAAAACAAAACCATGGAAGCTTTTAAAACAACATTCAAAAATCACAGTCCACTATAAACAGAAGTAAAATAGTTGGATAAATCTGTATTCTAATTCCTTCAATGATACTTTTACCTGAACATTTGCTTGGCCATGTTTTGTTCCAAAAGGAAAATCTACAAACATCTGTCCAGAAATATGAATCCGATCGTCTTTCTTCAAATGGCAGTTTGCAGTCTGAGCTGCGTCCCCTTCAAATACCACCGGAATCATGCTGTTAACGAAACAAACCATCAGAAATGCTGATTCAAACTTCATTTTTACAGCTTAAGCATATGTCCAAAGTACATCTATGAACCAAATCTACCAGCAATCAAACTTTTCAGTGTCAAATTCAAGTTTTAACTCTTATAATCTTCGATTTAGCCAAGTCCCGAGTCCTAAACCGGCAACAGATCAGTATACAAAACAACAACCAACAAAAATCAAAAGCTAACCGGAAATTAGAAGATGATTCCGACTCCGATTCGGAAGCAGATGAAGGTGCATGCGAAATGACGGTGCCTGCCCAGAATTTTCCGTCTTGTGGAGCGTCGTACACTACGACGGGTTGGTTCACATACCCAATCAAATCAATACAGTTTTCAACCTTGGCTTGGTACGGTATTTCCTTCGGTTTCGGCCATTCTAACGATTCCTCAGCACTGCTTCCTCCATGGCTACTACTAGTGGAAAAGTTTGGACGAGACAGAGCCCATGATTGTCTAGTCATTAAACTTAACGAAGTTCTTATGGATTTTGATAGTGATCTCGCGAGAAACTGCATTTCCTGTGTACTCTCTTTCGCAAACACCGAAGATTTAGGGTTTTAGGGGGTTTCGAGTTTTGATGACAATAGGAATTTACACGCCTTTTTAGCTTCTCAGGAAAGAGAACAGACTCCAGAGTGTGTTCAATCCCAAAAACGACGACATTTCATCCAAAACGGTGACGCTTCAGCGCAGGGAGGAAAAGTACGACTTCAAAAACGACGCCGTTCTTTAAAACTAATAAGACGGGGCTAATTTAGAAGTCGTAGCTTTTATGTGGGTGATTTTTGTAATTTGCGTTTTTATTAGTTCGCCGTGACCGTGCGGCGGGAGAGAACGCTGGCTCCTTCGCTTCACAGACAAAAATCGGATTTCGAGAAACCCTAATTCGGCAAAAAAGGGGATTTTTGAATTACAAGCTTGGTTTTCATCTACTCGAGACGATGAAGAGTAATTGGTCTAATTTCCATCAGGTTTTTACATCACCGTTTCTCCTTTGTCGCGGTCCTCGACGTTGTTCAAAATTCCGTCTGATCTCTGATTCTATCCCCGAACTCGTTGTCTTCGCAGATTGCGAGAGACTCCTTTTTAGCTGCTTCCACCGTTTACGTTTTGACCGACTTCAACTTCTCAAATCCCTCTCTTCCCGACCGAAGAAGCTTCTGCTTTAGAGCAGGAGGTAACAATGGCGTCAATGTTTCTCTGATGCTTCGCAGCTTGTTGATAATCCCAATTGTTCCTTCATAGATACTTGAATTGGCTTAATTTGCTAAGAAACGAGAGCTTTAGCTTGATTGTTACTAGTATGGAATTCAAATCGACATGTTTAGATACATTCAAATAAGAGATAGGCTTGAGGCTTGTTTATGCATAGAAATGACTTCCGATTTTCTGATAATCAGATTGTTTGTTTGAATCCCTGTTGAAAATTTAGCTCGATCCAGCTTTGTGGTGCTGAAATCGGAGGTGGAGTTTAACAATGCACTGAGAAAAGCTCAAGGTAAAACAATAACAATCCTGAGTTGTTTCTTTGTAAACTACTTCACACTTTAAGTCACTTGCTTCGTTTGATCATCTCTTGATATAATTCATTTTCCAGAGGGATCTTTACCATCAATATTCTATTTCACTGCTGCTTGGTGTGGACCTTGTAAGTTAGTTCCCTGATTTCTGGACAATAAATTTAGTGGCTTTGTTAATTAGTGTTCTAGTGATTGGCTTTAGGCAGGCTTATTTCTCCTGTAATCTTGGAGCTCGGTAAGAAATATCCTGATGTAACAACTTATAAAGTCGACATCGATGAGGTATGTTTTGCATATAACACTACAAAACCATCATGTAACCTAACCATTTGACAAAGATATTTCGAATTTGCATTATTGTAGGCTGGACTTTCAAATGCTATTGGAAAGTTAAATGTCTCTGCTGTGGTAAACATCCTCTGTTCCTCTAGCATGAAAAATCTAGTTTAGAATCTTAATATAAAGCTCTAATGGAGCATTTATGGTTTAAATTGCAGCCAACATTGCAATTCTTCAAAGGGGGTGTGAAGAAAGCAGAGATAGTAGGCGCAGATGTTGTGAAGCTGAGGAGTATTATGGAATATCTTTACAAGTGAGAAGACAAGACTTCTTTTTACTATTTGTTTTATCTGTTTGTGTACAATGGTATGATTGTATGAACTTGGTTGCTGGCCCAATGGACCAAATAGAGTTGGGCCGGTCTTAAGAAGGCTCTATGTGATTCTTCTTGATTAAAAGAAGTTGGAAGAAAATAATACAAGATTCGTGGGGTCATTGAATAGCCAAATTTGTTTGGACACTTGTAAATATGAGTATTGATTGATTAATAAGAGACAAATAAATAAATAAAAGGGGAAGTAGATTTAGATAGTGAGTACTGAGTAGAGTAGGACCGGATTCGACCGGTATAGTACAATCTGTTATCTTTAACAGCTCCCATTCATAGACTAACAATCATTCATGAATGAGAACATGTTCTATAACAAAACTTTCTTTCTATCCTCTCATTTGTGTACTTCTCTTTGCATCCTAACCTTACGGTTGGATCGTACCAACATTATTTGAAAAAAGAAAAACCCAAATTTCATATTGATATATTAATATAAGGGAAATTATGTCTACTAGTTTTCTTTCTTTTACATTTACTCAAATAGTTATTGATAAACTAATGAGAGTCACTTAATATGTGTAGATTTTAATCTATGCATATGTCATATTGAGTTCATATACTAGAAGTAGGAGCTTATCCTACGTACACATAAAAGTAAATATGGTGTTTGTAAGTTCATAAACCAAATCAAGGCTGCTACAACTGGGTACGCAAAGCTAATGGTCACATTAGACCAATAAAATCAGTAGCACATCTTCTTTTATCAATGAGGTTTGGTTTTTCATTTTCGGTTGCTTAGTTCCCCTTCTTCCTTGTTGTTTTTGTCGTTTATCGATAGTGTTTTATGAGTAAGGGGCTGGCCGGTGTCCCCCAATAGCAATTTGTGGTCAGAGGGGTGATTTAACATGGTGAAATGCGGGCCAAAAGATAATGTAGTAAGGACTGCACAAATCTAGGAGAGATCTATCGTCAGAACACATCGAGACTTCATATACTAAGGTTTGATTCTCACCCAGTGTGAGATTCCGCACCTTCGTGAAGTAGGCGGAGAACTTTCTACTACTTCCTTGAGAGAGGCATCCTTTAGTGGGGCTTCGTCAGTAGTTCCCATGGCAACGAAGTTGCTTTACCGGTATGTCTTCTATTTTTGGAGAATGCTCATCCTTCTTCTAAAAAAAAAAAAATTGGGTAAAAATTGATGACCTCACATCCCCAAAGGCTCATGTCTTATACTCAACGATGGGAATTGTGGGCTTTTTCTTAGGAATGGCGTTAAACCGCTTTGAGTAGATATGAACCGCTTATGAGTTCACCTTGAGGCAAACTATGGATACTCTGAGTAGTAATATCTTCAAACCTTCTGATATGGGATCTAGATGATGTTTGTAATAGACTTCAGAGTGAGGTTCGGTCCATTGGGGAGCAAAGTTTTGGTTAATATAGCACCCCGTGGATTTTTTGAATAACACGATGGGAGTGTGTTTTCTAAAGATTCTCTGACGCTTAAGTCGAAAAATACTAAAAGGAAAAAATAAACCATGGGACAAAAATCGAGAATTGAAAGGAAGTTCGATAAACAAAAGAGAAAGGAAGTTAGTTAACTTTAGGCCGGAAAAATGGTGGTTCTCAGAGTTCTATGTCGTTTTGAGTGGATATTTAGTGGAAAATAGGAAAAAAAAGTTTTTGGTTGAGTTGGGTCAAGAATGACCAAAGAAGTGAGGTCAAAGAGAACATACCTCCGTACACAATATAGAAAATAATGGTTTTAGCTTGAAATCCTCTTAAAGGTCGAAGCTTTATGGTATTTTAGAATAAATGATTTAGAGAAAATTGGTGAAAACTGAGAGAAAATTTGGTGAAATATGTTAAAGTAAGTGTAAAGTGAAAAAAGATCCAACCCGCGAGAGGGGGATGTATTTATAGAGATTGATTGACCATGATAGTAGAGAAGGTTGGATGGATAGTTTGGATAAGTAGCAGATCAAGGAGGTACAAAGTACCGAGTGCTTTCCACATAACTTCTTTGTCTTATTGGGAAATCGGCAAAAAATATGACTTTAGGCGTTCGGAGTCTGCTGCATAAGAAGAGGAAGGCACTTTGTACCATTTATGTGTGATGCAGCGTTCTTGCGTCTACAATCGCCGTAAGAGTCCTTAACGTACTTTCCATGTTATATTGATGCACATGGTTTTGTCACCGTGTGCTTGATTATATCGATTCTGACACGTGGATATGTAAAGAACGTCATCATCATTTTTTCTCAATCAGGGAAATATTTTGGAGGGAATGAACAAAAGTAACATAGTAAATAATCTGAGAGTTCTGGCTTGGGTTGTGATACTCAATCCGGGATATGAAGACCTCTTCATGGTGCTATTCAAGTTGGACCGCCTCACACTTAGTAATTCTCTTGGTTGGGCTATGTGACTTATGCACCTAATAAGGAGGGCAGCATGGAGACGATTTCTATGCTATATACCGAGACAATTGTTTGGTCAGGTCAGGGAATCGCTTCTATATGACCACTCCAATACGAATAACATAGTCAGACTATCAGGGTGTGAGGCACATGGGCCTGGTGGTCCCACCCGTTAATGTGTCCTCAAATAATCAGACTCGGGTGACAAAAAAATATTGGTGAATGAGGTTAAGAGTTCCGCCTAAACTAAGTAACATGTGACGCTAAGTAATTCACTCAAACGAGATTACATGTGGCGTTAAGATTACACATGGTATTGCACTATTCGTTGAAGGTAAAAAAAGTTATTTTTACTTAATGTTACTAGAAACTTACGTGTCACCATTAAATTTAACAAAACGTGATGGATTTTTTAGTGCTAATTAAAAAATTCAATAAATTTTGATGGAATTTGATTATAAAGAAAATAATTAATGACATTTGTTATCTCAAATTTGGTTTTTTTTTTTTCCATCAATTAAGTTTTTTTTTTCCCATCAATTTGTCTTGATTATGTTCAAAAAATTATATTATTAACAATTCAGTTCTTCTCGTTATTCAAACATATATAAGGATCATACTTATTACCATGGATCTCCATCTATAACAGCGAAAGATTTACTCAGATGAACCCGATTTGTGGTTCAAAAGGGCGGGTTCTGTGAGAGAGTTGCTAAACAATTCATATTTTATTTACATTCCTTCAACACCGATGAATGACTGCATTTTTGTTTGTTTAGTGTTATTCAGTGGTCTGATTATGTTTCTATGGTCCTTCTAAACCTATAATCAACGCTAGTGTTGGTTATTTTAAAAACATTCCTCCCCAGCTTTCCTCAATTTCTGGATTAAATGTTATAGCTTTGGGTGTGGAAAAACCTCTCTATTCGGAGAGACCAGTGTTGATCTCAGATAAGCTTGGTATAGCGAAGACTAAAGTTGAAGTTCCCTGAATTGTGAAGTTTTAAAGGTTTGCATAAGAGGTAAGTTCGAGTTTGTAGAATATTTGAGGCCGCCTTACAAGTGTTGAAGGGTGTGGTGATTTTTTCTGTTGAAATTTCCTCACACTACTGTTTTACCTAAATGGCAACTTATATGTCTAATTAAAAGCTTGTGTCTCATGGCACATCCACAGTAGTTAATGCTTGTTAAGTCAAAGAAAATCCTCTTCCTCCCATCTTTTACAAATAACTAAACATATCGAGTTCGATCGGTACATCTATGGTTGTGTTTTATGTGTATTGTGGCCATAGTAACAACCTTACTTTTCCCAAGATTTTGATGAAAAAAGTGAAAACAAACCAAAAGTCATTCGAATTTGAGATTTTGGTATTTATTGTGTATGCACCGTACAATGTAATATAAATAAATATCTTGTACAATGTTAGTTTTTTTACTAAACTATCGGTTATACCATCTTGGAAAACTTCGAAGTATGACGCAATTCTGATAAAACATGAAATTTGATTGGACATGACTTCATATAGAACACGTGATATAATAAAACTAAGAGCCAAATTAGTCTCCAAACAATCATTGAAAGTTTAAATTACTACAACCATAAACCATACGCAGTTCTCTGTTTTTACTTTTTAGTAATCCTTGTGGTCTTTTTTTCTTATAAATTATTTTCTTACTTCAATCCTTCTTTTGGTCTTATCGGGAAGGATGAAGTAAATAAATTTTCAATAACAAAAAGGAAAATAAATGGGATGAGAGCGAGAGGGAAGGTGGGGATTGGTCAAAGGCGGAGGACAATGATTTTTCCCTCTTTTGTTTCTTCGGTACTTTTATCTCTGCCTCTTTTTTCTTTCCAAATCTCACCTCTAAACTTATCATTTTTCTAGCTATTCATAGCAAAAACACAATCCATATGTATGCTTAAACTGATTTTGATAGAGTTCTATACAATTAAGTAATAAGCACCGATGGAGCGTGAAATATTAAGTGAAATTAGGTGAAGCAACCAAAAAAAGTTATACTTAAGTATAAGATCATATAACCGTAAATTTAAGTTGCAAATAGGTCTCAATTTTCCTTTGAAGGATAGTTAGTGAGAATTGATATTACATGTGGAGTTAAGAAATTAACTTAAGTTAAGAATTGATATTAACCCTAATGAGGTGAGAATTGATATTAGCCCGACAGTTTTATATTTATTGCATGAGTCTAGAGACCAAACTTATGAGTTAAAAGTTATATGAGTAATTTTTCTGATCGATTATAAATTTTGGTTGGAACTTAAATGTAAAATTTAAACACTTTAATTATTTGTATTTTAAAATAAATGCATTGAGAAAGTGAATTAAATAATCCTTCTGCGATAATAAAGTGATTTTAACTCATGTACTAGGCCCTGAGATGCATATAAACAATAATACTAAAGAGTTTGTTTTGAAAACATACCAGATCTAAAACTATATATATAACCCCAATTTATATGTTAAAAGCTTCACAGCTTTCGAATACTACAACAAAAACACTATTTGGGTCAAAATGTTCTATTTGGGTCTATTACATCATATATTTTGTCATATGTATAATTATATTAGTGAAATGAAGATTGAAGATAATACCATCGTATGTGTTGTCATATCAAACAAGATTATGTGATGCCACATATATATTTGATAAAAGGTTTAATAATCTCAGTTTTGTCTTCTACTTGGTTTACAAATTGTGATATATTAAGGGTTTGTGTTGAATTTGTTTTGATTGATTTAACTATTTTATTAAAAATAAACAAACCACCTGAGTTGGTTTTCAAAAAAATTTCAAAATTAGTACTTTTTGTTCTTCAATTGTTGACAGGTTTTCTGATAATAAAACTGCAGTTTCTGATAATTAGATCAAGAATAGAATGTAAGCACTTAGAATAACTAAATGTATGTAGTAGTAAAATGGTATGATCAAGATTCAAGAAGACAAAACAAGATCGGTAAGAGGTCCTAAAGGGCTGACAAGTGTTTTCAATAATGAGAGTGATCTTTTGGAGCAGTGAGTCAGATTCATCAAATGGAGAAGACTATTCTCTCTCTCCTCTCTGTTCTCAATATCAAAGAAGGTCCCATCTAAAGAAAGGCTAATAGATTGCCAGATTCTGCAGGGATTAAATTGGCCAGCTAGTTATTTCTTTCTATGGCCTCTCTGCACCACTACCTTCGTCATTTGCAGCCCTCCTTTTTTCTCCCTTATATTATTACTATTATCATTATTATTTACCTCATTAAAAAGACAAGAAAAAAATAGTTCTTTCTTCCAATGAATTTATGGCAAAATTATGAAGATACACCTTTTTCTAGCTTAAAGGGGGAATAAGGTTTTTAAATTTTTTTAATGGAAATATGAAACACTGAAATTCTATAATATAAAGGCGGTCTACTTCTGTAACAAAAAGTAGACCGATTCGGTTCTAATTGCGGAAGCTAAAGTGGTCCATACCGTTCTACTAGACGCGATACGCAAGGGTTTTAGGGAGTTATTGGTTTTCTCAGATTCATTGACTTTGATTCAAGCGATCAATGTGAAACTTATTACAGAGGTATTCACTATAGTCAAAGATAGTCAAGAACTATGTACCTCGTTTTGAGGATCTTGTTTTCATTTATATCATGTAGTAAAAATATAGAAGTTGATTTGATATTTAAAAAAAAACCCTCAATGGTTTGGTTGCACCCCTCGATTAAGTTATCTTAATAAAAATTTGTTCGTAACAAAAAAAATTGGACCCATTTAATAAAATATGACGAATGATAATTCATTAGATCATAACAAATGTCTAAAAGTTTTGATTACATGTCAAAAACAAATATACATATTGAACTTGTTTGTTTGAGAGACTCAAATTCAAATACAATATAAACCTAGATATTTCACATCAAAATTCCACACACAAAATCTTCAATCCTCAAGGAGATGATTCTACGTTCTAAGATTACAAGAACTTGAGCTTAACTACGACATATAATTTTTTGATATATAGTTGCTTACTAATTCTAACAACTCAAATTCAAATGCAAAATAAATTTTAAATGCAGCAATAACAAGGAGCAGTAGGAGACATGAAATGCAAGCACTATATAAGAACTAAAATGGAAAGTGCAATGAAAAATTAATAGAATCTAGAAATCAAGACAAACATAAATATGCAAGATGAAAATTCAAATTCTAAAAAATGGATCAAGGTAAAGCTCACGGAATGATTTAGGAAAAATATGATCATGGACTAGCTTCTTCATTGGATGTTCAATTAAAACTAGCCCTAGATACTCAAAGAGATTATAAATAGTAGATTATCTTATTCCCATGATGATAATCATCCTTTGAAAAAATTACCAACTATGAATGTTCATGTCAATTATAAGCTCAAAGGTCATTAAGATCTTCTCCTAACTGCTTAAAAACTCATCTAGAGTTTGCTCATTTGGCTATTATTGAGAAATTTTCACAAACATTTTGTGTATGAAAACTCCATGATTTAGAGATCAAAGGATAATTACTTCCTTTCCTCAACATTGAGCTCAACCAAATGATAGATCTACAAGATCACACCCTTGGAAGAAAATCCATAACCTTATTTATCCAAAATCAAGACTGAAACCTTAATCCAAGAAATTACTACACACTTATGGAAAAATTGATTTCCACGCCAAAGATAGAATGAAAAAAAAAGGAACAAAATGAAACTATAAGATGAAGATAAATCAAGAGCAAAATGCATGATCAAAGAAAAACTCAATATTCACAAAGAATTTCAAGTAAGTGGTATAGAACCATAATTTCTCTCTCTTAAAACTAAGAACAAAATATAAGTTAAAATTGTTTATTCTCCACTAAGATAAGATGTGACCCATTGGATAAATAACATATTTATACCAAGTGGATAATAGAGAGATTGACTAAGTTAACATAAAATGATTAAAACTCAAAAATGGCGTCTTCATGTCAAAATCAGGTAGTGCTGATTTTACTTGCCAGTTCTGGTCGTCTTCAAATTGTCGTCACCAGCTGGATCGTCGGTTTTGACCAGCAGGTGATTTGGTAATCCGGCGTGTGTCGGTTTTGCTGCTCCTCCTTTTTTTCTTCGTTTTGGCCTCCGAATCTGAATCTTTTTCTTCCTACGGTTTCTCTTTGTCCTCTTAAGCTGATCAAGTCCAATTTTTTCCAATATGTTTCACCTTTTTTTTTCCTAGCTTCTTGAATTTGTTGATCCTTTTGTAACTATTAAAGCTCCAAGGGTACCAAAATGCATGTATACACCTAAACTAGGACTCCTATTTGATTTTTAAGACAAAACCTAATGATTATGCATGGATACTTGATAAAATGTGGGTTTAAAGCTCTAAAATTGATGATAAATAACCCTTAAAACAGTAAAAACGTATTATATCACATCGCACTTACTATTTTATGAAGTGTCGTTTAAGTTTTCTCGTTGAAATGGCGTTCTGTGATTGGTTTAGAAGAGGGAGTTTATGACGTGTAAATGTAACATGTATTAATGTTATAATTTGGTTGGAAGATAATCGTTGGAAATGATCACATGTAAATCGATTTTTTAAGATGGGTCAAAATCAAACACCTTAGATCTTTGACCCGATAAAACAATGGAACGCAGATCCTTTGAGAAAAATAAATTGCTTGAGTATATCATTTTAGCTATTTTTTAAAAAACCCTAAACTGAACCGTCTCCGAATTAGATGAGAAAATATAATATTTAGTTATATTTCATCTCCATATTTAACTAATCAGATTAAGGAAACGAAGAGTATGATTATTTAATAATATCCTATCGTAAAATTTAACCATCAAAATTTAGGAAACGGATCATCGTTTATATTAAGATATATAACCAATCAAATTAAGAAAACAAATAATTATTTGTATTATAATATTCAATCAATTAAATTAAAGAAATGAATAGTTCTTATATTATAATATTAATTTTTGCATGAAACGAGAAATATATTTAAACGAAAAGTCTCCGAAAAGTCTTTTATAAAAAATATATCTTTTAAAAATATACCTTCTCCTTATTTCTTTTTGACGATGAAAAAAGAAAACTCAATAAAAAACGATGGAAATGGAAATAAAGAGTCTCACTAGCTCTTAGAAAACCAACGATCTTAATTTTAAGAAGAAAACAAAAACCAACGATCTAAACTTTTGTGACTAACTGATGATTTGTGTTAATGCCATTTGTTATGTCATTATCTTAATTAAATCCATTTTAATTTAATTTATTAAAAGAAACGAGTTGGTTACAAATACATAACTATTGTTTCAAGGGAGTCATAAAAACTAATCCATTTTTATATAATCTGTGTTGTTGTGTTATCATCCAAATTTAAATTCAGCTTAATCTATACTATTAAAAAAAATCGGTTGGTTTAGAAATAATACTATTGTTTTAATGAATATTATGAAAACTAATCCACTTTTACATAATTTATTGACTGAATCATTCGTTTTTTTGTTTTTTTACCAAAACATCTCTCGTCACTAAATTCTTTATTCGGCACAAGAACATTTCTCAATTGAGATAGAAAGAAAAATGACAAATATGATGATTAACAGCGGTTTAGGTTTAGAATTTATAGCTTAAGGTTTAAATTTAGTAATTTTAAATATGAGTTTCAACAAAGTTTAAGATGGCAATTTATGCTTTAATTTTTGGGTTTGTGATTGATTTATAAGTTTTAACCGTTAAAGATGATAATTTGAGTTCAGAATTTAATTTTGATGGTTCAAGGTTTAAATTTTTGAATAATGGATTATGAATTTTAGAGAGGTTCAAAACAGCGATTTGGCTTTAAAAAGTTTGGAATTTAGAGATCAGAGTTTGATAATGATTCTTTTTCTACAAGTTTCGATAATTTCACTATGTTATGTTTTGCATTCTAAGAACAGTTTCTATCGACAAGAAAAAATAGTTGAAATGTAAATTTTTGTTAACCTAGGAGTATTTTTTATATTGAAACTGCTAAAATTTAGTTAGGTAACCTTTTTTTAATACTGAAAGGATCAATACGGACCAGCTTTTAAATTTATCTTTGTTTAGCCTTTCGAAACAATTGGTTACTAGAGATAAATGCTCATAAATGGTTGATAAATAAGCTCAAGCATATTAATTCTCTGTTATTTTTTGTGATGAAACCATTCTAAGCCTGATCATACCATGTGCTTCTGAAATCATTTTTTTAGTCTCGCCATATTCTTTTGGAGTCACCATGCATTTCTTTTAATTATTGTTGACATCAATCCCTTTTATTTCTCTTTGCAATTGTTTCTCCTTGAAACAAGTTTTGCTTTCTTTTTTTTTGATAAACAATTTTTGTATCTTCTTCAAAGCTTTTTGTATCTCTTTTATTGTGTCTCAAAAATAGGGGTTCTTAATTTTATAACTAAGTTGGATAGTCATTGTCATGTGCATAGAGGGGACATCCTAAGAAAAATCAATAAAATAAAATAATACTTTGAATTGCTCATTTCTTTTACTATATTTTTCATAAAATAATTATGTGGGTCCATTTGAGAGTGAAGCCTACACATTACAAAGAAATCGACATCATGTAGGTTCCATTTACATAAATGATTGAGTAAATGGTCAAAAGCTTCTATCATACCATATGCCCTTAACTATTTATCTCTTACTTTTTCTTAGAACAAATATTCCAAATAAAACTCATTGGTTTAATAATTTTACAATCAAAACCCTGTTACAATTCACACAAAGATTTGATTTAACAAGTCTGCGATTTTTGCGGAAATAAGAAGATGGATACAACACTACTCAACAAAATAACATCATTACACAATTAATCGTAATGCATGAATTTCACGTTGGAATTTAAGATAAATTAGACAAGTTTTCAACTTATTACTTCGCCATAATTTTAAGGGTTGATTGGTTGTCTCGTTACCAATCTCAAATACTTTGAAAAAATTTGGAAAATGTGAAGACACAGTTTGGGTTAGTCGAAATTGTGTATTGTTTGGAGGGTAAAATCTAGGGGTGGTGGGAAGGACATATTCAATTCTGAAGTATTTCTTAAAGTAAAAGGGTCCAAATAAAATAAAATACATTATCCTTTGTTAAAAGGATCCACAATTAACATTGACCTATGATTAAATTAAATATTGAGACGGGGCTGATTGTTTGCTAGGGTAGAAATTAACTTTAAATCCATGCATTTGCTGTTCTCGGAATTAGTATTTCATTTCTTAACTAGTTGGCTATGAGGGTCCCCGTGTTGGGTGAACATTACTGTCTATAAGAGCTGACGAGCTTTGCAATGTGAGACTCTATAAAGAGGGAATGTGATGTGTTGTGTCTGGTCGAGGCGTGAACCGGTTAAGAGGTGTGTGACTGACCATATAATTATGCGAGTCGAGTCATAGTTAGCCATAATTCTAGTCGTACATGACACATGTAGAAATTTGTTTTTGTCAACAATGTGTGGAGCCCTATTTCTCCGTGTGAGAGATATTATGCACGTTTTGAGGATTTTTTTTGTTTGGTTAAATTTGGTAAGGTTGTATCTCGTGGGCGGACGTGATCATTCTTACTTGGTAGCCTAGTTGTTCATACCTCTTTTTATGGACGCATATGAATTTGAGGAGTAGCGGTTCATATGCATGGATGAATGATGATGTTTCTGAGCACAACATATTTTTATTTATTTATGTTGGTTTTTTATATTTGAATTTTTTTTTTCGCATTTAAGTTGTATTTAATTCTTCATTGACGCTTTTCAATAAAAGACCCAGTTTAGTTTTACTTCATTTTATTTGCATTCAATCCGATTATCTTTGATAATTTGGATTCGGTGTTCACAAATACCAATATACCATGTAGATTATACCATGTAGATGTCTTATATTGTTATTAGAGTATAATATTTTTTTTGTTTTCGAAAAATATAATAATAATCTCTCTCGAGATTATAGATTTTAATATATATATATATATATATATAAAGAAGTATTAATACAACATTAAGCAATGAAAATTTGCCTCACATCCAACAGAGCAGCAACGGAAACCGAAGTTGTGTGAGGGAGAGGAACTATTTTCCATATAGAGATTCTTGAAGGAGGACTATAACATAATTGATCGTGGGGTCTAACTAAAATAACGTTTAAGTAGCATGTGTAGATGCTTGAAAATTTATAAGAGTACGAAAGCTCGAATCGATTATGAAAGACATGGAGATAAACAAGTTCCTCACGATAACAATAGAGGTTGATAACCTTATGCCCTATATCAAGATGTAACCTTCTAGAACTGAACTGCCACCCTAAGCGAAACGATCGTTGAAGCCAATGTTTCTTTTGTGGAGATAGTTGATATGTGTGTAGAATAGTACAACTGGTATAAAAGAGTTTACTTTTTCAAGAGAGAACACTTGTGTCTGAGGGAAGTTTGAGACAAACTAACCAAGTGTTTTTGGTCCACTGGTAACATCCAGGTGGGAGATTCCTAGTTCGAAGCATTTGGTCAGCGGAATTTGAGCAATGCTCATTCAAAAACTGCAGCGCAATCTGGTCGTCGATGGATCTGTCAAGAGGATTAGTCTGGATTCATTAGAATTTGAGATCACCATTGTCATCGTGATCGGAGATATTTTTTTGAGTAGAAGTTTTCATTCTAAATAAAAAATAAAGTATTTAAAAGTTCAAAATTAATTAATTTTAAATAATTTTTTTATGTTTTTGGAATTTTTTATGATAAAACTTGCATTTTTATTATTAAGTATGACTACTAACATTTTATCGAAACGATAAGAAGTATACCACTTTAACAGTTACCAATCACTAAAAGGGTATCAAAAACGATACCAAAACTATTCTTCTCAGCTTTTTTTTAACCTTTTTTACCATTATTTCTTATATCTTTATAATATTCGGTAATTGCATACCACATTTGTTTATAACTAACAAACTTGTATCGCTTTAAGTTCACAATCAAATCATTAACATTTATATTTTTTATCTTCTTTTCTACATACCTAGTGACATTTTTTTTTTACGTCTGAATATTATAAATTAATTGAAGGATAGTAGACTTACAAGCAAAAGCAAAAAAAAAGCCACATTAAACTAAAACTGGAAAGAAAACTGTCAAACAAGAACATAAAAATTGGATTCGTTATTTTGAATCCATCACTGGGTAATAGATACCCTAGGAGTTACCACATCCTTTCTTTTCAAGATGGCTCGAGAAGACTAGCCTCGACCAAAATAAAGCTTCCTCTCTTTCCGCTTAACATAGGAGCATCGCTAACCATTTCATAAGCTACAAACATGACGTGAACCAAGTAACCTTCAAATGACAAGATTAAATCGTCGTATATTTTTAAGGGAACGACTACTAACCAAATAAAAAACCTGGTGTATGGCCTTCGACACACCTCAATCCTCTAGAACACTGAAGCCAAACTTGCTCCAACACTCCAACAAAGCTAATATTCGAGACCCAAAGAGCTGAATGCTTGCTGAAGTCTGACACCGCCCTTAGACGAACCAAAGCAAACCCGACATAAAAAGACTATGTTATAGCAATAAAGATGTTCACGCTGACACCAATAAACCATTGCTAGTTTCACCGTCCTCAATCAAAACAAAGAAACACTTAGTGGTGGTTAAAATGTCCTTCACGAAACCGTTAGTCGCCTGAGACCTACAAATACAAAGCAAGAACCCAGGCAAACCAAAATTGCTTTCGAGATCGAAGCTGAAATCAATATATTCTCCATAATCCATCAACTCCAAAAAATTTCAAGGATGTGAGAGTTATGACCAAAGCCTCCGACAGTACATAAAGTACTAAAATAAGACTGTCAATAGAAAGCAAAAAATAGATCCCATCATATATCTGTTCATAGCACGAACCAGAGTTGAAGTCACCACCACGGCTATCCTCGAGCCGTTGTTGATGAAACTTGATCTACTCGGACATCTCTAGACTTCAAACAGCGGACAACAGGCATAGGCGAACCATCGCGAGTCGAGGCGAGTTGGTTTTGTCGGTGCGGTCGTCGCTGGAACTTGAGGCGAGATAGAGTCCTCCTCAAAGCTCCAGTTCCATAGATTTACAACACGCTCCGTACAATCAAACTAATCTATCACTGAACTGTCGAACAAGGAGAAACACATGCTAACCGACACAGAAACCTCATCAGACTAATAATGGCAGAGGAGAAAGGAACCCATTAAAGTGGAAAGACGTCAAGGGCGGGAGACCCGACCGGCGCTAGAGAAGCCGTCGTCCAATCCGAGATCAGAGATGAATATCCAGAGTTAAGAAGATTTAGTTTTTAGGTAAACTTGCTAAAGTGAAAGGGAAAAATACTCTTTACACCTAGTGACATAAATGTCAAATAGAATATATGAGTACAGAAGGTAACATATAAACACATAATAGTATAAATGAAAAATATTTTATATAGATATTTTTCGACGATAGAAAAAGAGATCTTAGTGGACTGTACCTAAAGGCTATATGACATATACCGACACACCTTATTGTTTCCTATCTGTCCGACTACCTCGAACCTCATGTGCCTCCAAGCACAGGCTGTTCAGGTGATACATATCCAATATCATATGTAACAAATAAATATATAGAAATGTATTATTGATATACGTTTGTCGATTTTAGTTCTCGTAAAAGGTACTTCTTTCTTTACATATTTCAAAACTTCTGTTTTTGCATGCATAAATTTTCAAAACAAAATAAATCCCTTATATATTAATTAAAAAAAACTAACCAATAAAATTCATTTATTTAAACATATAATTAAAATCCATTACACTCTAAAACATAGTCTATTATTACACTCTAAAAATATAATCCATTATTTTACAAATAAAATGTTAATTCTCCAACCTATTAAAAATATTTTTAAATTAAAAAAAATATTAAAATTATACAATAACATATTTATATGTTAATAAATCATTGTATTTAGCATATAAATATTTTTTAAATGTTAAACAATAAATTAACTATTATTTTTTACAAAATAATTTAATTTAAATATATTTTAGAACAATATTATGAATATATAATACTATAACCAGACTCGGATTATAATCTAGTAATTGAGTAATTTGATATTTTATTTCAGATGTCTAAAGCCAAACTCGTTATTTTTAGAGGCCCAAACGACAATAGCCAATTTTAATAATTGTATATGCAAATATGACTACATTAGTTCAAAGATATTGTTAATTTGTGGTCGTAAAAGATAACATAAATCTGTCAAATGTTTTTTTTGTTTTATAATTTGAATCTAATATATATTAAATGATACATTGAATCATGGATTTAAGAACATTTTAGTTTTTTTTAAAATCTCAACTTATTAAATTTAACATCTGTAAAATTTGTTCTAAATCCAAAGTGTTTGAATTAATGATTTGTACAAATTCCTCCAAATCTAGAAAAACTAAGATTTCATTAAATATTTATATCAAAATTGATATGAGATTATTTGAAATACAATAAATAACTAAAAGTTAGTGAATTCAAATACCACTTCAATTAATGGTGTTATGAAAAATCTATTTAAAATCCCTACGATTATGATTTCTCAAAATAATTCCAAATCCATCATACTCCCACAAAAGTGTTACAAATGAATTAAAATTCAATACGACCAACAAAACTCAATCTAGACACAAACAACTTAAGAAGACTGATGTTGGTTCATCGTGAAACGAGAACCTATAAACATGAATTACATAGACGAATGCGCAAACATATAAATACAACAAAACAACTGCTTTAAACAACCTCTAAGCTTAGGAATCACAATCTAAGATGACGAAAACTAGAAACTAACTAACTCCAACTTCTAAGCTAATAACAAAATCTGATTTTCAACAAAAATCAAAGACGTGACTACGAATTCTAAATTATTGACTAAAACCATGTTCGGAAATAGATCGCCAAATCATGTTCAATTCGAGACATTAGATTGTAAAGTCGAGCCGAAATTAAAATCCGCATTGAAAGAGGTCACTAAAGTTTGTGGATTCCTGCCTAAGCCAACTTTGATTTTTTTATCGGAAAAGAAACCGTCATCATCAACCTAACCTGAGTTTTGAGAGAAACCCATCTATTTTCTCCGGGTATTGAACTTTCCATGCTAGAACTGAAGTTGGACTCCGATTAAACCGAAGCTAAAATAAATAACACAAGCTCCGAAAAGAACCAAAATTGGGACCAAGCCAGCTAAAATCAAATCCACCAGTTCTCGAAGGTTACTTGTCTGTGGGAAAATCGATGAACTAGTTCAAGTCACAAAGTGGAGAACAACTTCATTCATTGAAACAGCCATTGGCGAAAACGTATACGAGACTACCATAGATCTTTAGATGGAGCCCTCAGGTTGTCTTACGCCTGAAAAAGCTGCCGGCTGCCGCATATGGATTTGCCACACCATCTCTGAACTTTAACCTAGGAAACTTAACACGAAACTTACTGAATAGATCATATCCATTATTATCTCCATTGTCTCGAAGTCCACACACTAGAGCAGAGCTGAGAATAAAGGAGATTGCGGATGTTCAGTTGTTGGAGAAAATAGTGTAGACCATCCGACGAGATCCGCTTCCACATAACCATATATCGTTGACCATGACTAGAAGTTAGCTGTGGAGAGAGACGAGAGCAGCTCCACAAGAGCGGTGACTCTAATCTCATCTTAGATCCGATAAACGAAAAGCGAAAGCTCCCTTCGAATGTTCTAGCTAATTCTTTTACCCTTCCAAGCTTCTAGAAAATTCTAAAATAAAGATATATACAAGATTTGGGACTTCTAATCATAAAATGCTCTTAAGATTATCCTAATGATGTAATATATATATGAGATTATAAGGATTGAACCCCTTACAAATTAAGTGATAATAACCTTAAATTCTCATCTCTATCAATTCTCATGATCCAACTCTTACTTACCCCCAACCATGTTTAAATCAAATGGAGAGAAATGTTTGAAAGGGGTGGGGATTCATCACCAAAAATCGAAGCACTAGATAATACAAAACTTCCCAACATTACAAAGTCACAAATTAAGATTGATTTGAATTCAATTGATTTTCAACAATGATCAAAGGACAAACTTTCATCTCAATAGTCAAGGATCATGCAAGCAATCAAATCATCTAAGCTCTATTAGGTTTATTATAAGATATAAGTGCATTTTGGCTGAGGGAATATGGTTTTTATCTTTTTAGTTCAAGGTGAAATGGCTTTCATATAAGAATATAAGCGGTTAATTTGTAACCTTTCAGGTTACTTTTAAAGGAAAGTAGTATATCAATGCAAAAAAGGTTCAAGATGGTAGAAAAATTGACACATATAAGGCATATATATACCTCCATGTCCTACCCTTCTTAAGCTTTTTTACTAATTCTTTATATCCATGATGCAATCTATACTGTCCATGTCAAGAAAAAAAACTCCCAAAGGTTCCTTTCAGCCAAAAGATATCATTTTGAACAGAGATATCAAATCATCTGAAGGAAACCAAATGATTAAAAATATCTCTACACATGATACTAAAGAATCACTTAGTTACCTAAATATACCTATCTAAAATTAACAACCAATTGAATAGATCATATTTGTGGATGAGTATTAAAATCATATGATATTTACATTGGAAATAGAAAAGGTGGTTATGATGATGTTAATTGTTAATATATATATATATATATATATATATCCCCAATTTATTATTTAAAGAGACGGAAGAAAAAAGGAAACTAAAATTGATGTGTCAATGTAAGAAGAGTTTAAAGAAGTATATTCAATTAAAATATTTTTTCATCTTATTCTTACTAAAAGCTATTGTACGTGACAAGACCTTTTATAAAATTTAAATATAATCTCAAATATTAATCCATCATAAATAATCCATTTGCATTTGAATTCAAATACCTTGTAGAGCTTTATTGTAGTCCCACATTACTACAAAATTTTATTGTAGTCCCACATCACTACGAAATGAAGTGATATAAATGAGTCCTTCTTATAAAAATAATTAAACATGTTTACAATAGTGAATTGTAAGTAGGAAACTTGATTTAACAACACGCAAATTTAAAATTTTGTATTTGCTTTAGTCCGCTTTTAGTTGAATGCATAATCAAATCAAATGAGTATAATATATATGTTAAAATTTTAACTTAATAACGTTAAAAGTATTATAAATACTATAATTTATCAAAATGATAATATTACTAATAATTTTAATTTTATCAAAAATTTAAATATGATTGTTAGATATTTAAACTAATAAAATTTAAACCACTATACTTATTTTAACTTGGTCAAGAAATAAAACTATTATAAATATAGTTTTACTTGATAAAAAGTTAAAGTAATATAAATATAATTTGTTTCTAAATATTTAAATATTTTAAATAATTAAGATTTGAAATAGTTTATGGTTTCATTCAAATCCCAGTTTTTAACTCATTATAAAGTTTAGTTTAATTTATCTTTTATTCATATTTTCAATTTGAAGAATTTTATTTTTGTCCTACATCGCCTATAAAAAAAAAGAATATGAATTATTCTTATAAATAATCTATACATACATGATGCAAATGATGAATGAACTGTAAGTAACAAATTTGATTTAATAGACATCATCTTTTAGTTGATTCACCCTAATCAAACATAATAGATTAATTTTAAAAAACTATTTGAACTAAAAAAGGTAAAATATTATAAAAGTCAAATCGACATTATTCAATTCTTTATTATTAGTAATTAATGAACGTTTATACAAATATATACTATCCGCATGTGAGATGTAGTCTAGTGCATATATATTATCAGAGTTATTTATTTTAATAGTGTAATAAATTATATTATAGTTTGAAATGTTGCACTTTGAAAAAGATAATGAATTATAATATAGTATGAAATGTTGCACTTAGAAAAAGAAACGTCAGGAGTCAGGTGGCATAGTTCTTGTTATTGAGATATTGTGCATGGGAACCCATCTCTCCCCCTTCTGCTGCTCTTTCGATAAACGAATAACAAGATCCCTATTTCTTTATTATTTGTAGAAAAAATAAATAGCATTATATATATATATATATATGGGTACACGCAGGTGCACAAATTTTAGAATTTTACTTTTATTTTTATCTTTTTCATAATTTAACGAGATAAACTAAGAAAAGTTAGAACCAAAAACTACTATAGAACGAAAACAAACAACAATTGCTAACTAAACAATAGACGCAAAAGAACAAGAAATGGTGGTTAGGATTACTAAACAAATTGAAATACAATGATTTTTAAAACCCCATATCAAATAAGAGGTGATAGAATCATTTTCTCCAATAAAGATAATTTCTTGGAAAAAGCTAGAAAATATGATATCTTCAATCGTTCTCAAAGTTAAAAATGTATGCACATCATAAATCAATTAGCCAAAAGGCGAAGACAACACAAAAAATACAGTTGACATACAAGATGAATTCTTGATTCGAGATTGAAGTTTTGTGGCATTAAGTGTTAACTACATAACCAAAAATCGGAGGAGGCTATTTCATTTTCCAATTCATAATCGAGGATCGGCTATATCTCCACTTCATATTCCAAAAATAACTCAAAAAATATATACGAAACCACATCCCTCATGAACCATAATGTATCAACCAATTACGAAATAGCATGAAAATCAGAAATACTTGCCGTAAGCTACACAAACTATTATTCATTGTAGATGTTAGATCCATCACAGATAGACACATACAAAGATAGAAGAGGGGACACATTCAAAAGCTTTTAATTGGACAAGAAAACGGATTATTAACCACACTTTGATGGAACTCTGAACTCCGATTAGTTGTAGAGAGCTTCGGTGCCTGTCGGATGCCGTGTGATACCTGCTCTAAAATTTTTTGCCACATCTATTCATCGCTCTTGCATCGCCGCCGACGGAGTCTTCTCAAAAGCGAAAGTTGCGGCTGCCACATTTTCAGTCCCGCCCTAGTTAACTTAGTCAACTTCAAATCCCGTCCTCGGGGGCTCGCGAGTCCGCGCAGTCAAAAGCAAGGTGCTAAAACTATCCATTAACCACCGCCTTCCAAGCTACTGGGAGTCAACAAGCAATGTAGTTGAGCCAAGCGGAGCCTCTGACTGACAGATGTGTCAAATGCCACATGATACCACTGGATTGCGCAACCGCATAGCTCGCCGGAGATTTCGTGGCCTAAACCTGCTGACAAAATCATAAACTGAAGATCCCCCACTTAAAATAGAGAAAATTATCTTAGAAACAGTTAGCCTTAAAAACAAGTCATGATCAAGTAAATGATAAATGAACATAGTTGAGTCGTTATTTTTGGTTGAATGGTTAGGTAATTAAGGGAATTTTAAAATGAGCATTGAAAATGATTATGGAAAGGTGTAATCAACCCTCCAGAAACTGTTTAGATAAGTTAGCTGACAAGAATGAGACTAAATGGTTAAGGTAGACCAACTGAATAAGTTGAACCATCTAACGATATGAAATGTTAGTTAATCTAGGTGAGCTAACTAGCATCTCAACTCAAATGGGTGCACTAAGCGAGTACTATCCCATCTAGATGGGCTGATAAACTCAAACCCCAGCTAAATGGATTGTATATTGACCAGTAACCTAATCGATTCGAATTTGTATCGATCAGAATATTGATCGATATATTTTTCTGTGATCAACTTTTTAATTCAATTTTTTTGGCTTTTCTTGTTTTTTAATGTTTTCACAACCTTAAATAAGCTAATCTAAAGAGAAAATATGAATGATCCTCCCCCCTCCCGAACATGATTCACACTGTCTCGGGGTCTTTTGAATCAAAGTAAAGATAAAAAATGCAAATGATTGTGCAATGCTAGATGAAAAATGAAAAGATGGTATTTACAATGGGGTGAGAAGGTACCTTTGTGGTCTAGTCATCGGAGGACTCGTGATCCATATTTCTTTGACATTGGTGGGTGGAAAACGGGACAACTAGGAGTTTTCTTTCACAAAATGAGATTGGCCACAGGGACATTGAGTGTCTAAAAGCCTCTTACCCATGTGTTCTAAGTTTACCTAGCTCCTTTATGTGCACATGTACTTCTTGCGTCTTCTTCTGTTCTTTTCCTTGTTCATAAGATATGTTACTAATGCGTGAATTATTTCACCTAAATTAACTACAAGTGCACAATGTACAATTGTAGTATTAAAGGTTATCGATCCCATAGAGATTATGTCGAGTTTCAATTCTAACTAGAAAGTATGAGTGAACCTATGTAACTAGCTAGTATCTTGTTTTGTAACTTATGAATTAAAGGCGTTGAACCCAATTGTGGGCCACCTTGTTCCCCTTGGTTTGGTATTGGGCGCACTTGTAGAATAATATTCCTTCTTCGGTGGTCGTCATTCCATACATCTTTAAGGCCGGTTCATACATATAAGCATCGTAATTGAAAGCACATACATCAAATTTTCTAATGTCTACATCACTGTAATCGTCGTCATCATCCTCATCATCCCGATTAATTTCTTTTCCCTCATCACCACCATGAATCTTGCCACGTCAAATCAAATGACCGTTTCATTGATTTACGCAACGAGCTCATTCGGGATAAGATAATGTTTGACTACATATGATCTCACCATACAATCATAAATGGTTCTATTTTGTCGGTTTCATCGTACTTGTAGCCCACGACATACTTGAGTCCTATAAAATATTTTAAATCCATCAATGAGATCTCTTTTTAGTAATGTTCCTTGCTCAAGTCCACCTTCAAGCTTTTCAAAAGAGCAATAATAACACCTCCTAAAATATTTTAAATCCATCAATGAGATCTCTTTTTAGTAATGTTCCTTGCTCAATCCACCTTCAAGCTTCTCAAAAGAGCAGTAATAACACTTCCAAGATAATTCTTGTAATTTTGCCTTCTCATTATTAGCTTTTACATCATGTCTAGGAATGAGGATATACCCCATATTCTTCCCTTTGGATAGCTTTTATCCTCTAGGATTTGATAGAGCTTGGTTGATCAAAGCAAATTCTCCTTTTTTGGAATGTGGCTATGTCCTTTCGTTTGTTTAGAGATTGAGCAAGGAGTCTTACGGCGAAACGGATCATCGGATTATTTACCTTAGATGGTTTAGCATCAATTCCTTTGTAGACTCGAATGAAGTTCCAAAGGTTGGATGTGGCGAAGGTCGAGCCAAATCTCCTAAGCGGGACGTTTTCGAAAGATAAAGCCTTGCAAATATTTTTGATCATGAATTGGTAAGAAATCATAATGGATGATGCCTCAGCTATCCAATTTGTTGAGTCTTCATCCTGGGGTCCACGAGCGTTGGTTCAAAAGAATCAACGCATAGAGAGGTTAGAAAATGTCTTTTGATTTTTTGAAACGTCATAGTTGGAGAACACATGTAAATGAAGGATGGTGATGTGCTTTAAGTTTTTCCTAAATAAACTCCAAGTGCACAATGAACATATATGTTGTATATATGATTATCGGTTCTCAGATATCTAATGTTACACCGTAAATGTTATGAGAACATTCTTATTGGGAGATTCTCACCAAAGTCTCTCACAAATATCAACACACAAAAATATATTATTTAATTAAATATATATCTCAAATTCTTGAAAAAACCCACCCAAAAATTTCTCAAATGAGATTTTTGTTAAGAATTTCTCCTATTAGAATATCCTCAATGAAAAATTCTCATAAAATATTTTTCAAATCAAAGAAATATATTAATTAGTTGGGAGGATATTGGGAGGATATCTCATATTATTGAATAATCACCCCAAAGTTTTTTTCAAGTATCTCATTTGAAATTTTTTGGGATGGTTGGTTTCCCAATAATTTGAGATACCCACATCATTAAATAATATATTTTTTGTGCTTGAAATTTGTGGGAGACTTTGCTGAGAACTTACCTTTGAGGAATTGCATTTTAATTTTTTATAAAGGAAGGCATGGCTTTGGGTTTGAGTTTAAACTTTAACTGTGACCTTTTTATTGTAACATTAAATTTTTGGCTAACAATTGAATAGTATGATCTTTAACAAAAAAAACAATTGAATAGTATGAAATAGGAGTATATCTTAAGAAATTTTTTGTCAGAAACAATTTCATTATTGGTTTGGATTTTTATGGTGTAAGAAAGATCCTGGTATCGTCGTTATAAAAGTAATTTACAATTTGCTTTCATATATAATTGTCCTTTGAAATATTTTTATAACATACAAACTATTTATTTATTATTCAACCCGACCATGAGGTGGGTTTAAGTCCCGATGAACGGATCCTAAGATACAAATTGCAGACAAAACAAACATATCGTTTCTACATTTTAATTGTATAAATCATAATCTAAAAATTTTTAAAACCAAAAACTGGACTGGGATGAAAATTATCACCAGATTAGGAAAACCGACGGTTAGCAATAGTCAAACCAATTTTTTATTTCCTCCGTTACACTTCAAGTGATATTTTATTATTCTAGCAATAACCATTAGTTTTATATTTTTAATTCTCGTATTTATATTTTAATTAATCTATCTAGCATAGCCTAGATTATATAGGTGTTTTATAAATTTTAGTTATTTCCCGTGGCTTATTTATTTATTATAAGTGTGCAACTTAAGCATAATTTCTTGTAAAATGGATAAACATAAAAAAAATCCCAATAAAAAACACGTTAAAAAAAGAATACGTTAATATTCTGATTTTGATTGGTAATTCTATATCGCCTCAGTTTTAGATGTACCGTTTTAATAGTAAACAATAAAAAAAACGAATCAAAATTGATATTGATCTTAGTACGATGTGTACAAAATTAAAAACGACACCAGAAACGATACTTACAGTTTTTTTTTTATTACTATCTCTTATCTATTTGCATAATTGTTTACCGTTTTTGTAACAATTAAACATTTGTACCATTTTTGGTAAATCTATTTTGAACTTCTTTTTTACAGCTTTCTCTTAACTTCTTTTTTACTTTTTACAATATTCTGAAACTGTTTAATACTCAAAAATTTCGTACCACTTTTAGTTATCAGTCAGTTGCTCAAAGAAAAGAATTAGACAAAACATTAATAATAGTGCTTTCATTTCTATTTCGTTTTTTCTATAAGTTTCTTCATTTTGTCCCCACTAGATCAACGTTAAATCGTTGCGGTTCCACTGCCATAAATTTTACCATTATTTCCTCAATACCACATAGTACTATAGCAAGCTAATTATCAAAAACATTAAAAAAAACAAACAAATAGTACTAGTTAGTACTTAGTAGTTGCACTCTAGTTATTGGAAGTCACGGCGTATGGTAGCGTCTCTTTGCATGATTATATATCGTACACCTAATGCAGAATATATTAATTACCTATCTTATCCATAATCCGTACATTTGTTGATTAAAATCTTTGCATATGCTTATAGATTCTTATGTATAAACTTTAATTAATTGTTTTAATCCGTCAACTTTTGAATTTTTTATTAATTAATATATAAATACACATGCGATGTTAAAATAGCAAACACATAATAAAAAAAAATTACGGTTAGTACTTAGTGGTCCGACACGTGTCCGAACTGTTAATGACGCAGCAATGTTAGTTATTTAACAAAAAGAAGATAATGCGAATTTTATTTGTCGACAAATGCATTTCATTTACAAAAGGATCATACAAAAAGAAGATAACACAATTTAAGGCGAAAAAATATTAGAAATATTCTTTATCAAAAAAAAAAAGATATTAGAAATATTTTAACCAAAGATAATATATATTCACATATAGAAAGACAATGTAGATGAAAATATTAACTTTAAAAGATGATTAGAAAAACTCTGACTAATGATACTATAGAAAAATGAAAATAAATAAAAGTACGTTAATTATATCCAAAAACATAATAACTACGTACGATAGTTTTTTGAAAAAAATGGACATAAAAAACCATCAATTTGGATTACACAAGTTTAGGCAAAAAAATGCACTATTTTTTGACTTTCTAATTTAATCATAATTTGCATTGACAAAACCGTTTTTAGATCAACTGCTAAATTATGTAACAGGTTGAGTAAACGGTGTTAAACCCTATTAGAATTTTCGGTTAACACAAAACAAAGTCGTTTTAGTTTTTTTTTTTAAAATCATAAAGAATGTGAAAATCACATTCAACATCTAAAAACATAACAAACTTTTTTGTCGTTGTGCCAAAAAAACTATTGATATAATCACAAACATACATATATCATATATGTAAAGCATGCATATATATAAATCTAACGTACTATATTAAAACCGGTTTTATATAAACTTTATTATAAATAAATTTTTTAGTTTATAAAAATATAGTTTCATTATGAAACTATTAACTATACACCCTTTAAATGCCCAAACTTTTTGAGTATGTGGAGGGAGTTTAAGATTCTTTTGTCTCGAGGGATTTTCCTTTCATCATCAATTTTCTCTAATTTAGATTTTTTATATTGGAGGTTATCTTTTCATACAAATTCGGAACTTACCCGTTCTGGTTTTCCGTGGATTATGTGGTATTTATAGAAATCTAGGAATAAGAAGGTCTTTGAAGGAATTCAACATGAGCCATTGGATATTCTTAATCTTGTTTTGATTGAATATATATTTTGGGAGGAGGTCCAAGTGAAAGAGGATGAAGATGATGATGTTGAAGATCATATGGATACTGATTCGTCGGGAGCAAGGTGTCAACGAAAATCTCTTTCACCCCTTTACTCAGAGTTGGAAGCGTTATTGTAGGCAATGAAAACCATTTTATTCAGAAGAATTGATTGTCAGATTTTCGAAACTGATTGTGCAAAACTGGTCTTCATGATTCAGTCTCCTGAGGAGTGGCCTGCTTTCTCCAATCTTTTAGATGAGATTGGTATGGTTCGAGCTCAATTTTCTTTTTTTTTTCTATTTACTGCATTTCCTGCTTTTGTAATATAAGAGCCGATTGTTTGGCTCGTAATTCAAAACTCTATTTACAGAGTGCTCATATGTATACTATCTACTTCTTGCCTGGACTACCAACAGGGTGTGGTGTTTTAATTAATTAATGTTGGTTGAAAAAAAAAAAATTTATAAAAATATATTTTCTTAAACATTTTTGTACTTTTTTATAGCAAATCGAAATTTTATTGATTTGAATAATTATTTACAATATCTGTTCTTAACAAAACTGTATAATAAAAATGTTTTTAATCAACAATTGTACTAATTTAAGAATATATTTTTAAAAATATATTAATTTTTAAATTTAATAAATCTAAATTTATTATGAAAACAAAAATTATAAACGTTTTTTTCAGATTTATAATTTATTTATTTTTATCAAATTGTATCAGTTTAATTATTTTTTTACTAAAACCTGTAATAATTTAAAAAGATTTATAAATCTAAAAAACGTTTAGGAAACATATGATATGAGTGGTATATAATTAACATGTTTAAAATATAACTAGAAATAACAAAACATAGATAAATCTATTAAAATTATCTTTTTATCGTCTTGCTATTATGCAAAAACTTAATTTGCAACTTTATCTCTAGTTAGCAAAAGTATAAATTTATTGGACTGTTATAGAAAATAACATAAAGAAATATTGAAGAAATGGCAAAAGTAATGTAATTCATTGCGCAGTTGAGACTTTTTCAGCTGTCCCCGTGAAAACTTGTCGTCGTCTCTTCCATCTCCCAATGAAACATACCCAAACTACGAGTCCATTTTTTTATTACTACTCCAATTTTAATTTCATTTTATTAAAAGTACCAAATGATATTCAGTTAAAATACAATTACAGCTTACCAGAATTTTTTTCTGAAATCCAACCAATAAAAGTACAATAAAACACACACATTTTAATGATAAAAGAGTAGTAATTATTTGATCGTACCTATTACAAGATATACCTAATAATGAAAGAAATAACGATACATATATATATATTATGCTTATTTAATTATATAAAATTTTGCTCCTATAATTTTTTTTATTGATTTGAAATCATGAAAAAGGAGCCCTATGAGGTGCACCTTTTCTTCTGCTACCAAGTGAAAGAACCATCTCAGCAGGTAAGTAATTGCTCTCTTTCTTCTTCTTTTTTTTTCTCTCTTTCTTAGTATTAATACTATTATTACCTTGCTCCTCCGATTGATCTGAATTTACCATTATATCCTCATTATCCTCCATCGTCGATATGTCTTCTCCTATCTGATCTTGACCGTCCATTCTCAAACCCTCCAGTCTCGAAAACGTGAAATCCGATTCATCAATTCTATATAGAATGCTTGATAAATCATCTCCTTGATATACTAAGTAATCAACCTGCATGCAATAAAAAAAAAATTCAAAAGTTTGTAATCATTATTATTAATTGTGTCTAATATTGGACATGATAGTTCATAACCTAGGAAAGTGCTCACTGTGTACTTACACATGTGTTTAAGAAAATTTAAACAAATTAATAAAGCACATAATCCAAGATTATTATAAAGAATGGAAAGAAAAAAGAAAATAAACAGCTGTTTCCAAAGTTTTCTTTTTTCATCTTTCGAGTAATGATTTGTTTTTTTTTTTGTTGGTTTTACTTTTTAGTCATATGGTTAAAAAGTTGAAGCAATCATTCTATTTTATTCTATTATGTATTTTCTTAAAAGTAACTAGAATAAAAACAATGAACAAGTGAATCTCAAGAATTAAATGGGTCTCACTATATCATTCATGGGTCAACTATGTCAACAATTTATAACTAAATTTCCATGTTTCAGAAAACCCCAAAAACCATTCAAAAGTTTTTTAACTTGATCTTCTTAATTAGGGTTTCATTTCAAAGTAAATCAATTAAAAAAAAATTACCTTGCAAGAGAGGGAACAAAAGTGGAAAGGTTCTTGGAGGATTCTATCACAAGTGAAGCATACATTTGAAGAGACTTTAGCTCTTGATTGTGGTCTTTGGTTTATGAATATCACTTTCGCTCCATTAATTGTATATGGCTGAATAATACACAATTACACATTTTCATTCAATAACAAAGTTTTCAAAATATCAAAAAATAATCAGAGGAGTAAGGATTCACCTGAATATATGAACAATCTATGAGCTTCTCAAGATCACTCAGCCGAACGACGTCGTGGTATACGTATCGTCTCACCTGCCAATTCGAAAACAAAGGGGTTAAATTGATAGATTATAAACTAATGTGGGTAATATTTTAATTTTTTCCCTAGATTTTATAATTAGAGAGAGCCAATCCATGAGTTTATCTCAAAAAGGATGAATTTTACACCAATAATGTTTGTTTTTTTTTTAGTTTTTTTGGGGAATAGTGGAAAATGATTAAATTAATATATAAAACAAAACTGTGGAAAGAAGTAAATGGAAGTGAAGGGGAAAAGGAATTTGGTCAAAGCTTTGATGTTCTTTGAAAGCAACAGCACAAGAGAAGTAGAGCAGAGAAGACAATAAATTTTAAAGGAACCAAATTTTTTTTTTTTGAAAAGAGAAAGAATAAATAAAAGATGAGAAAAAGATACATACTATATATAGAAACAAAACTAAATCCAAACAATTGACAATTCAAGTCTCTATTATACTATCTTATTCATTAATATATGTTTTTTTATATACAATTCTCTAACATAATTACATAAATTAATCAATTCTTGGTCTAAAGGGTTAAGCATGTGTAGATTAATTTTACAGGAATTTTTTTTAAATGAAGATAAATTTGAAGGGTCTTTGAAAATAATGATCATTATTAAAAAAGGACCATTCGTTTTGGGAGAAGAAAAGTTTATGAAAATGAAGGGTCTCTTAAAAAAAAAAAAAAAAAGGAGTTATCATCATAGTACAGTTATCAAAAGCTCTATAATTTTTGCTTTTCAAAAAAAAATCTGAAAAGATGTTGGAAAAAAATTATTAAAAGCATGAAGATGTGCATGTGAATCGAAATTAACATATAATTCATGGAATCCAAGACGAATAGAACAAAACTGACAGAACCCATAATTCGTTTTTCTTAATTTACAGAATTTTCCGGGAAAGTAAGAAAATATCAAATTAAAAAAAAAAGGGTTTATGGGAAATTTCTGGGTTTATGCTTAAATTGAAAATTTGCTAACGTGTGTGAGTAATATATATAAGGGATGTAATAAACTGTACAGTAAGTACAGATTTTTCGCTACAGTCCAAACATCTTCTCATGAGAGAGAGAAGAATTTCTTCGAGAAATCGAGTAACAGAAAAAAACACATACGTACACAGTGATTTTTGCAGGTGTAAGTAAAGATTTCATCGCACGAAATACAAAATTCAGAGAGAAAAATAACAAAAATAAAAAAATTCTCTAAAGAAAACGAACATCGGTGCAAGTAAATCAAAATATTGAATCTGAATTTGAAGAAAATTGGTGAATTTGAAGTTTATTACCTGAAGAAGAGGATGAGAGCGATGAGAAGGAAGACAGTGAGGACAAACACTGAGACAACAGAGCAAGCAAAAGACGTTCTTTTCGTTTTTCCGGCGACTTTCGTGGACCCCACAGCTGGAGAAGAAGGTTTCCGCCATTAATCCTTCAAGCCATGCAGGTTTCATCATCATCTCCATCTCTTCCTCTCCACTCTCTCTCACAATTTAACAAATTCTTTCTCAAAAAATCACAGATCGAAGGTTCCTCAAATTCACTACTTAAAATTCGTCAATTTTCAGAAAAAAAAAACCCTAAGGGATTGAGGAAGAAGAAGATGAACCCTAAGGGATTTGATTTGTGAGAAATTTTTTTTGGAGCTGATGGGTTGTTTTTAATTTGGAGAGTGTGTGAAGAAGAGAGTGTGAATGTTTATATAATAATAATCCAGTGATATGTGTGTATACGTGTATGTATTTGGGTTTAATTTGGTTTGAGAATTATTGTCGTTACGTATAGAGAGAGGTGTGCTGGTTGGGTGGGAGGGAGAGAGAATGTCTTTTTAATTGAGAAAACGATATGTGAAATGTTCCCAGAAAGATCATATCTTTTCTCCATTGGCGAGAGACATTAGAAAGAGAAAAGAGAGATTTGTGACTGTGACAAACTGTCATTTATCAAAATACTACTACTAGAGATGTAAATTAGTTATTACAAATTTTTCTATTGGGTAACGACGACCCAATTCATAATTCCAAGTTAATTAATGCTAATGATGAAAGTCCATATGGGTAATCGGAAAGTTTGTGATTTACTATATAACTAGATACTACTCCGCGTTGGATGTGGATTTAAGATTTTATTTCATTATGTTTAAGAGTTTCTATTTTATGGTTAAATTGTACCAAAATATTTCTTTTTACGTTTTTCTCTTAGTAGAAGGTATGGGTGTTTGGATACACATTTGCATTCAATTTAGATTTAGTGAAACAAAAACCATTCGGACATTTTTCTATATCCAGTCTGGATCAGATTCGGTTTCTGAATATGAAAAAAAAATTCTCATGAAACATTTTTTTACTATTACAACTTACAATAATTGTTTTTTAAAAAACATTTTTTATCTTCGAAAATTCTCTTTTAGTTAATGGAAAATTATAGTAATTTATTCGAAAAGGAGAGACGTGTACTAAAATATGAAAAAATAATTCTCACGAAGTTTTTTCAAAATTTAGAAAAAACTATATTCATCGGATTAAGATTTCCTAATTTTGGTTAAAGTCTTAATCTTTTGTTGTATTACCTTAAATGATTTTGAATTTTCCATTGACTTAGAGTTGGTTAGTCAACATAATTGGTTGTAACAACAACTTACAACTCAACACTAATATATGAAATGGAAAACTCGAAAAAATGAATGCAAAAACCTAATTTTAACATCCTCAATATGCTAAATTCTCTAACCTCTTTGTATATATATATATATATAAACCCGATTTGCTTCTTTTCAGTACATCAAACAAAAGCAACAAGAAAAGAACAAATGATCAACAACTTGTTTATAGCTCAAAAACGTTAATTAAACATGATCAAGGCATGGACGATATGTTTGTTAGTGATTTTTGCATCCATGATTACAGTAGCAGTGGAAGGTCGGACACTCGCAGAAAGTCTACAGTATCGTGGTTCTCATCCTCCTCCTACATGCAATCTTCCAGACGCAGCCACGAAGACACCGACCCCTGCTAACGAGTATAGTAATGGCTGCACCAAAATTCATCGATGCGATCGCAATACATGATGTTCGTCATCAAACTGATTATTCATAAACTGTATGAGTTTACGTACTTGAATGTATTAAGTAAATATGTATATGCATGATATTTTTTTTGAGTTTCAAATTAATTAACTTCCACAATATAAAACATAGCCTCCAAATTACAATAAAAAATTAAACAGGCCACACAAAACTAACAAGTGGTTTTATAAACTTAAATTTCACATGATTATTTTTTTTTCTCTCTCTAATGGTTCCTGTTCTCACCACCTCTTATACAAACATGAGCATTCACCATCAAACCGATATATAGCATTAATTGGTTTTACATCTATTATGATTACTTGTAAGACTTTTCAATTTTCAAAGAGATACAACGATTGATATTCCGCAATATATTTGCTTATCGCTTGTGATAGACGAATAAAAAGGTTACATGGTGGGGCGTATAAACTAGTTAAACAATTGAATTATATCTAATACCAAAATTTCATCTTCCATGTTCTAAACTTTTTTGTAGATAATTAAAAAAAGAATAAGAGAAACTGTCAAATAACTAAAAACAAATATTTCCTACGCAAATGTTAAAAACTTTTTGCAGTATTAACTAAAATTAAGAAAAAAAAATTGTCTGGTACAAAATTTTCTTCCAATATTCAAATAGAACATATTTAAACCCAAAAGTATTTAACCGTGTGAAGATTTTTTTTGCCATGTGAAAAACTCTCTCTTAGTTAGAACCCTAAATTTTGTCTAATTTTTATTTTCATTTTCAATTTCTTTGAGAGAAAAACATCGGAGGCGTTTATTAACCTCCAAGCTGATCGATTTTCTTTAAAAAATTGGTGAATCAAATTGTTTTTGTTTTTTTTTGTTTAGGTAGTAAGGTGGGACTAACATGCAAAATAACTTGGTTTAACATCTATGTATTTAAACGAAATTAGTCTGTATTACTACAGTTTAGATGACTTTATGTGCTAAAACATGTATATTGCATGTACAAAATATTGAATTAAATTTTTCTAACAAGAATTTGTAAAAAAAGATTGAACACTAACACTCGAGATTCGAATTAACCTAGACGAAATCATAAGCATGCAGTAGACGAAAAAGGAAAATCAATGAAATCAATTTCACGAAGAAATTTGGAATTCAAACATAGAATCAAACTACAATTTTTATATTATCGGAAATATTCATCCAATTAGAAGGTTTAGAACAAAGGAGAAGGAGATAGAGAGATGGTACTTTGCATTGGATGGTGGCGGATTCTTTTAGAGCGGAAATTGCTTCGAGATCATTTTTTTCGTTCTCCATCATCGGCTCGGACCCAACCTCCATCCGTAGCGCCATTAATTTCACAGTAGAAAGATTCAACACTTCGAATTGACCTAGACCAAAACATAAGAAACAGAAAAAGCTTCGAGTTCTTTTGGACTTGGAGAGGGAGGGAGAGACCGGATCAATTTTGTTAACCTAAAACCGATTATTAGATTCTCTCATCCCGGTTCGGCATACATATTATGTTTATCTGGAGAGAGTAATTGAGCATTATGAGCCCAAATAATCCTAAATTAGTATTTTTTTTCCTACATATTATTTATTTTTTATGCGATTCCACAATTTTATTTCAATTTCGTCCTAACACATTAAAAAGACACGTGCACTAAAATATGAACAAATAATTCTCACGAAGCTTTTTTAAAATTTAGAAAAAACCATATTCATCGGATTAAGATTTCCTAATTTTGGTTAAAGTTTTAATCTTTTGTTATATTACCTTAAATGATTTTGAATTTTCCATTGACTTAGAGTTGGTTAGTCAACATAATTGGTTGTAACAACAACTTACAACTCAACACTTATATATGAAATAGAAAACTCGAAAACATGAATGCAAAAACCTAATTTTAACATCCTCAATATAGCTAAATTCCCTAACCTCTTTGTATATATATATAAACCCAATTTGCTTCATTTCAGTACATCAAACAAAAGCAACAAGAAAAGAACAAAGGATCAACAACTTGTTTATAGCTCAAAAACGTTAATTAAACATGATCAAGGCATGAACGATATGTTTGCTAGTGACTTTTGCATCCATGATTACAGTAGCAGTGGAAGATCGGACACTCGCAGAAAGTCTACAGTATCATGGTTCTCATCCTCCTCCTACATGCAATCTTCCAGACGCAGCCACGAAGACACCGACCCCTGCTAACGAGTATAGTAAAGGCTGCACCAAAATTCATCGATGCGATCGCAATACATGATGTTCGTCATCAAACTGATTATTCATAAACTATATAAGCTTACGTACTTGCATGTATTAAGTAAATATGTATATGCATGATATTTTTTTTTGAGTTTCAAATTAATTAACTTCCACAATATAAAACATAACCTCCAAATTACAATAAAAAATTAAACAGACCACACAAAACTAACAAGTGGTTTTATAAACTTAAATTTCACATGATTATTTTTTTCTCTCTAATGGTTCTCAGTTCTCACCACCTCTTATACAAACATGATCATTCACCATCAAACCGATTTATAGCATTAATTGGTTTTACATCTATTATGATTACTTGTAAGACTTTTCAATTTTCGAAGAGATACGACGAAAAAACAAAATCAATGAAATCAATTTCACGAAGAAAGTTGGAATTCAAAAATAAAATCAAACTACAATTTTTACATGATCGGAAATATTCATCCAATTAGAAAGTTTAGAACAAAGGAAAAGGAGATAGAGATATGGTATTTTGAATTGGATGGTGCCGGGTTCTTTGAGAGCGGAAATTGCTTCGAGATCATTTTTTCGTTCTCCATCATCGGCTCGGACCCAACCTCCATCCGTAGCACCATTAATTTCACAGTAGAAGGATTCAACACTGCAAATTGACCTAGACCAAAACATAAGAAATAGAAAAAGCTACGAATTCTTTTGGACTCGGAGAAATCAGAACCGTTAACTTCGACGTAGTAGAAAAACCAATTTAATAAGAATTTTTTTTTATCAATAAATGCAGAAACTTTGTTAAAAATATGTGTATATATATATACATATATTTATATATACTTAATTAGTTAAAAAATTTTCCAACGAAATATTAATTATTAAGACGATCGCATCTAAAATTTTTACTATAAAACTAAAATTTTAAGACAAAAATCAAATGAACCAGTTTTTACAACTATCCTTTATCTGTTCTATAACTTAAACAAATATAACTATCCTTTCTCTGATATTTGTCAAAATAGAACTATCATTTCTCTATTACCTGTTTTTAACTTGATCCACATATGATTACCTTTGAATTATCTATTGTGTCTTTAACTTGCAAACTTATGCCTTAAATAATTGAAAAACATAGACATTCAAGAAAAAAACTTGTGCTCAAAACTATGTTTTCAAATATAACTTTGTGTTTACGCTGAAATGATATTATCAGTTACAATTATAGTTCAACCATAGCATGATTATCACATCGTTTTTAATTTTGTAGAATCTGAAACTAAAGAAGAGATCAGGCAAAAAGTTCAAAGAAACCAAAATCTACATCCATAAGGAAACACGAGATAAGACAGATAAAATAAAAAAAAATAGAGAAACTGCAGGGCAAAAGGCAATACACTACAGAGAAGAAATCTTGGACAATGACATAACTAGAGACAACGAGGTGAGGCCTAGAGACATGCCTCCTCTGCTCGTAAAGTTTATTGGTCATTGATAATCTCAATTCCTTCAGTAAATGGAAAGATCTGCAAAGCGTACCCAAGCACATTGGATTAAAATTTTGCTACATCAGTAATTGCAAAATTACATCACACCAAGTATGGAGCCTAAAAAAAACGGTTCACATAATCACATGATTTCTCTTCATAATTTTCGTTTCTGCGTCAAATACACTAAAAGGGTTAATGGGCCTCTATTACTTTAATGCCCATGTTTTTAATTTCTGCAAAATCGATTGGGCCTTTGCCCTAAAAACTACCCAGAAATGGGATGTAACATTTTATTTCTCTTGCTTTAAATAGAAAACTCTTTTCAAAAAAAAAAAAAAAAGTATGGAGCCATAATCATTTTCAGTATAAAAGTCAGTTAAAATGTACAAGACATGAAGTTAGCGTGTTACCTTGTAGATCTTGTCGAAAAATACTTCAAGTAACCTCAGTTCTGCATCTGGATGTGAAAGCTGATTCATAAGTGTAGATTATAATAAGTAGATTTGAAAGAAAATAAGTCATTTTTTTTTTTTTGCCATCAAAGCCAGAAATTATATGAACAAATCCATTTCAAAAGCAAGCCCTATATAAGGAGAAAAATTCTTAATAGTGTGTACTCAGTAATATAAACGTGACCAATAAACATATAAAATTACAACTAGATTGACCCACCTTTTTTTTAAGTTCGCTAATAACATCTCCGATAGTACTTTACTTAGGTAGTCTGATATTGTGGATTACCACCTGCAAATATTCAACAGTTAAGGTATAAGGATTGACAGATAGTTACATGTATTGAAGAGAAGTCACAAATGTATTGTGGATTACCACCTGCAAATATTCCACATACTTCGTCCTTTGTGGCATGATGGAAAGCAACTTTTAGAGTCTTTAAGGCCTTGCAATTTTGAAGAGGAATGTCTAGAGCTTCATAATACAAATTCTCAGACGTCTGAAAAAAATAAGCTAACACTCGTAATAAAAAAATCCGCATCGGAAGAGAAAGAAGAAGATACGAGTTCACTCAAACCTTATGTCGATCACTTGATTATAGTGAACCAACTTTTTTGGAAAGATGATCGATTTTGGCAGCTGAGGTTTGGGTTGCTGGGAGTAGCAACAAATTAAAAAGTAGCAACAATAAATTTACCATTTCAAAAGCTTTTCTTGCCAAATATTTTCTCTCAATTGCATCAGAATACTAGTGTTAAAGAGATTAGAGGTTAAAACTAAGGGACATCAAGGTTAAGTTGGTGTTCCTCTGCAAGATCATGAAACTGTCCATGTATATCACCATAGATTGTCACAGGGCTTTTCACAGGCTGCATGCAAGAAATAATTATGAATGAATCTTCTTGGAACAAATAAAAGGAATGAGGATAAGGAAGGAATTCATTGCTAGTGGAAAGATCAATCACATTGAAATATAATTTCCAGGAGCAATGAAAGATTTACTCAACCAAAGAGAGATACAAGACCAAGAACTAATTGCGAAAAAATCCCTACAAGTTTTGGCTGATATCATCTACTGAAGTTCCTTTAATGAGTTGCAATATCTCTCACACCAGCAAGAATCGTTTTCCTTGTACTTTTCAGTTTTTCCCCTAATTCAGAAGCTAGTGATACGAAAAAGTTAATATCTTAACCTGGCCTACTTGTTATATATGCTAAATTAAGCTGCATTACCCGACCTTAAATTCACCATTCACAAGCCAAGAACTAGTAATAACATCACTATTTTAAAGCATCTAAGCCAATCGCAGATTAACCACAATTTCACACTTCACATCAAATTTGAATTACAAAACTAGAGAAATTAGGAACTAACTGAATCGACTAATCCTACTCGAGTTCATGAGCTCAATTGATTTGAAAATGAAACCTAATTTGAAGTCTAAATCTAACTGCGGAAATGGGAAATTAGCCAAAGTTTCTTACGTAAAGTACCGAGTGTCCTGAGCTTACTCATGGCTTCCACCACGTTGTAGTAATTGTAGTAAGTGGGGGCATGGAGTTGAAAATTGTGTCGTGGGGAAAAGCTCGGTAAAAGTGAAAACACCAAAGAAGAATACTAATGTGGTAGTGGTGGAAATGGGGAAGGAAGGTACCAATCTGTCAAGAGTGCTTGATGCATGAAGTTATTCACCCAAAATTAACTACAAGTGCACAGTATATAGTTGTAATATTTAGGTTATCGATCCCACAAAGAGCTTATGGTTGATTTGTGAGTGAGATATCTTAAGTAAATCTTTTTGTAAATCGAGAAAACTTTTCAAACGTTTGGTGACTTCAAATTCGGAGAAATATTAGATCTTAGGGAATTCCAGTTGGAAACTATGAATTTATGAATTAAGAACACAATCAGTTTCAAATCTCAAAACTCTAAAACTCTAGACACAATAATAGCTACGATGTTCTAATGATGTGTTAGAACAACGCCTTTGTTTAAATCCCTAAATCTCAAATCTCTTTGGATTGTCGCTGGAAATAAACAAGCATGTGAGTGCAAGCTAAATCTGTTCACAAGGTGTCTAAACAAACATTCATTTGAATTAGAACGCACCTTGCTCACTACAGAACTGTCTACCGACCCTCGGTATCTCTCGACTACCGGATCTCGATTTATGATTGAATAAAACGGTTCGTGATTCCGTCTACTCAGTGAAGAGCAACTGTAGCAAAGAATTTCGTGATTGAAAGATTGTTTAAAACTATTTTAGCAATTCATAGCAAACCGTAAGGAAACCCTAGATCTAATAAAGTAACTACTCAGACATGAGTTTGGTAAAACAAATCATCTTTTTATTAATGAAACGAATACAAACGAAATAGACAATAGAAGATCAGAGGCTCACAAGCTCAAATGAGGAAGAACACTCTCTAAATCTCCTTCAGAGTCTGTAACAATGATAATAATAATCTCTAGAAAGCTAAAAACAATGGAAACAAAAAGCAAAGATAAACTTGTATTGCTCTGAGTTCTTGTGGGGTGCGTGCCTCTTCTAGTGCTTAAGAGGTGTTTATATAGGTCGTGAATGAGTCTTAGGGATTAGGGTTCCACGAAAAGCCCGATAAAAAAATCTTCTAAATTAAGTCGGCGTCACAGTCGGTCGACTGCATCTCTTCCAGTCGGTCGACTCAAGGCTCGCAGCAACATTTCTTCATTTTGGCTCCAAATCTTCTAAGTCTTCTCAATTCACGTGGAAACTTCCATAAAACCTTCTTTCTAGCTCTTTTTGCTCCAAAGTGTCTTTTGCTAGTAAATCCTGCATAAATGCTCAAAAATATGCTACAAAGACTCCATAAAACCTACTATATCATGGTAGAAAACCGGTAAAATTCATGATACATCAGTTCTGTTGTACAAAACGTCTCATCTGTGGTTGTTTCTACTCAGAAAAATTTGGTACATATGCATGAGGAAGGGCACAAGGAGGTGGTTCAAAAAGACTTAGTGGGTGAAGACAATGAGTTGAGTTGGATAACACCTCCCAAAAAAGGTCGAACACCAGAGAAAGCAAGTAGTGAAAAAATGAAGTTGATATTAGCAAACTCTTTCGCTGCTCTTAGCAAAGATGAGAATGATAATATAGAAGAGAAAGGGGACGATGATTACGTAGATGAATCTATTGAGATGGAGAACATAGATGAATCTGAGGAAATTGTAGTGAAGGAACGAGATCCGCCTAGATTTGTTGAGCCTGGCCAGGGAAAGAACAATCCAAGCAAGAAGAGAGGTAAAGGGGGTGGGGGGGGGGAGGGTTCTCCCTTTAAGGCAACCTATTTCTAAAGATGCAAATAACAGCTCATAAAGTTATATTGAATCCAGCTGCTCAAGGGTCAAAGGATCTCACCTTTGGAACTAAGAGCAACAAGAAACCTCCAAATCAACTTTAATGTCGAGTTTCTTTTGGAATTTGTGTGGCTTTAATAAGTTTACTAAACATTCAGTTGTCCGTGATTGGGTAAATAAGTTTGACTTGCAATTTGGTTGTTTGTTGGAAACAAGAGTGAAGGAGGGGAAAGCGATGGATATTGTTTCCTCTGTTTTTATGGATTGGTATTTTATCTCAAACTATGATTCTCATCATTTGGGCAGAATATGGGTTGTGTTTGGCGACCAGGTGTTCGTTTGACTCCATGTTTCACAAGTAGTCAGTTGATCACTTGTTCGGTGTTATTGGAGGGTTTGGTTGAGGAATTCTTTTGTTCCTTTGTCTATTCTTAAAATTCAGTTGAAAGGAGAGTTCTTTGGGAGAATATTAAAAACCATCATAACTCACCAATGTTTAGAAATAGACCTTGGATGATCTATGGTGATTTTAATGAAATTTTGAATGGTAGTGAGAATTCTTCTTTTGAAAGTTCTCCAATTCTTCCTCATGGAATGAGGGATTTTCAGGAAGTGAATGGTTATTGTTCTTTGAATGATTTACATTTCATGGTCCATTATTCACCTAGTGCAATAAACAAGATAGGAGGATTGATATGTAAAAAGATAGATTGTGTATTAGTTAATAATTTATGGTTTTCTACATATCCACAAGCTTATGGAGTATTTGAAGCGGGTGGGTGCTCTGATCACCTTCGGTGCAGGATTAAGATTCAAACAGATATGATAAAGCCTAAGAAGCCTTTCAAAATTTGTTAATGTCCTGGCCACGTCAAAAGATTTTCTTCCAGCTGTGAATAACTATCGGAAAGAAACAAATGAGTTGTTTCATTCTACCTCTGAAATGTTCAGGTTTTCAAAAAAACTCAAAGGTTTGAAATATGGGTTGAAGCGAGTCACTAAGGTGGGGTTATTGGAATAAAGATTTGGAATTATTTTAAATCTCAGAGATTTTAAGGGATTTTGTCAAATACCATCAAATGAGGTGGTATTTGAAATCCCTTATTTTTAACTATCAATTCTCTTTCAAATAATCTCAAATCCTTTTTGACATAATTAATTAATGAAATCCCAGTTCTCCAATAACCTAGGATTTGAAGGGATTTGTATAAATCTCATTACAATAACCTAGGATTTGGAAGAGGTTTTACAAATGCCAATACAATAACCAGAGATTTGGAAAAAACTTGAAATCCTCTCAATGCCAGATCCAATAACATCCCCTAAGACTTTGATAGGGGATTTAACAAAGAGGACTCGTTTAGCCTATGTGGATTTGTGTGAAAATCAGGAGGCTACTGTAAGGAACCCTTCAAGTCAAGCCATAAATATTGAGTCTTGTGCTTATAGAAAATGAGAGAGTTTATCGATAATGGAGGAAAATTTTCTGAAGCATAAATCAAAACTCCACTGGCTTTAGGTTGGAGATGGAAACAACTAAAGTTTCTATAAGGCAGCTAGAACTCGGGCACTGCTATTAAAGAAATCCGTACAGCCATTTGAGAGATTGTGGATACACAAGAGGAAATGAAAGCAAAGGCATAATCTTTTTTCCATAAGTTCCTCGGGCACAAGCTGAAAAATTATAATGGAATAAAGGAAAACTACATTATTTATTGAACTATCAGTGTGAGGAAGAGGATCATTCCATGCTTATTAGGGAAGTCACGGAGAAAGAAATAAAAGACACTTTATTTGCAATGTCATGTGATAAATCTCCGGGACCTGATGGATATTATGTGGATTTTTCAAAGAATCTTGTTCTATTGTGGGAAAGGAGTTTTTAGTGGCTATAAAATCTTTCTTTTTGAAAAGTTTCAATCCCAAAGGAGTCAATGCCACAATTCTGGCACTTATCCCGAAGAAAACATTAGCGATTGAGATGAAAGATTACCGTCTTATATCATGTTGCAACGTCGTTTATAAGGTCATATCAAAAATTATAGCAAATAGGCTGAAACAAATAAAGTCCCGAAGTTTGTTTTCCCTAAGCAATCTGCTTTTGTTAAAGACCGCTTAATTATGGAACACGTCCTATTGGATAGTGAGCTTTTCAAGGATTACCATAAGGACTCCATATCAGCTAGAAGAACCATGAAAATTGACATTTCGAAAGCTTTTGACTCTGCTTAATGGTCATTCCTTTTGTATACTTTGTCAGCTCTGCACCTGCCAACGACCTTCATCAAATTGATCGAATTATGTGTCACGACAGCCTCATTTTCTGTCCAAGTCAATGGAGAATTATCGGGACTGTTTAGGAGTGAAAGAGGGCTTCGTCAAGGCTGCTTTTTATCCCCATATATGTTTGTCATTTGCATGCATGTGCTCTCTAAAATGCTTGATAAAGCTGTTTTGGAACAACGGTTTGGTTATCATCCCTATTGCCAGAATCTCTAGCTCACACATTTGTGTTTCGCTGATGATCTTATGGTATTTACTAATGGTAAAAAACGATCGATAGATTGAGTTTTTGAGATATTTCGTTTATTTGCAGATTTTTCAGGTCTCAATATTAGTCTCAAAAATTCGACTATCTACATGGCAGGTGTAATGGACCGAGACAAGGAGGAAATTCTCCATGTTTTTCCTTTTGAATCAGGTTCATTACCAGTGAGGTATCTTGATCTTTCACTCTTAACCAAGAAAATGACAGCAAATGATTATAAGCCTCTCATTGAGAAAATCAGAGCTCGTATTGGTTCTTGGACAGCTCAGAATCTTTTATTTGCGGGACGGTTTCAGCTCATTAGTTCGGTCATTCATAGTCTGACAAACTTCTGGATGTCGGATTTTAGATTGCCGAGTGAATGCTTAAAGGAAAATGATAGTCTGTGCTCAGATTTTCTTTGACCGGGCCCGAATTTAAACAGGAAAAAGGCTAAGGTTGCATGGGTGGATGTTTGTAAACCACGAGAAGAAGAGGGTTTAGGACTTCGATCACTCAAGGAAGCAAATATGGTTTCTTGTTTGAAACTAGTCTGGCGATTCTGCTTTGGAAATTATTTATGGGTAATGGATACAAATTCATCTCTTAAGGCAGAACTCGTTTTGGTATGTTCCAGAATCGACTTCCCTTGGATCATGGATGTGGCGTAAACTGCTTAAATAAAGACTCCTTGCTAAAGACCGGATTCAGTTTGAGGCAAAGAGTGGAAATGATATCTCTTTTTGGTTTGCAAATTGGTCACTTTTGGGAAAACTGATTGATATAACAGGGGTAAGAGGTTGCATTTATTTTGGTATAAGACTCATCACCACTGTTGCTGATGCGATTCTGAACCATCGGAAACGCCGCCACAGGGTTCAGGTTTTTAATTGTATCGAAGAGCAAATTGAGCAGCTGCGAGGGTGAAGTTTGCTTGTTGGGGAAGATAAGGCCTTATGGAAGGGGAAGAATGACAAATACAAAACACGTTTCAGCTCTAAAGAAACTTGGAATTCTATACGATGTCAGAACCCAAAGGTGATTTGGTCTGATGCAATCTAGTTTTCTTACGCCAAGCCAAAATTTTCTTTCTTGGCATGGCTCACAATTCTCAACAGATTGGCTACTGATGACAGAGTGAGAACCAGGAATAGCGGAGCAAACTCTAAGTGTGTGTTTTGTGATGACCCTATTGAGAGAAGAACACATCTCTTCTTTGCTTTTCGTTACTCAAAGGATGTATGGTCGCCGCTGGTGCGCAAATTATTTGGACGAAGATTCACGATAGATTGGGACGACATCTTAGCTCTGTTTGTGGAAGACAGGAAGACATGATGAATAAACATATTATGTTTCTGGCTAGATATGTTTTTTGAATTTCGATTCATTCTTTGTGACGTGAGAAGAATCGAAGAGGACATGGAGAAGTTGGAATATCAACAAGTCGTATGGTCTTTCTTATTGATAAAGGTGTGCGTAATCATATCTCATCGATACGAGCAATGGGCAATCAAAGTTTCGACCCTTGCATGGACATCTGGTTTGAGGCCAGAGCATGATTTCTTTTCTCTTTTCTTGTAAAATTTTGTTTTTTTTAATCTTTCTTTACATTGATAAAAAAAAAAAAAAAAACGAGGCAGTAGGATGTAACAAAGGTTTTTTTTAATCTAATTTTACATAATTTATCCAAAAAAAAAATTTCCGAAAATTAGGATCGAAGTCGCCTGCAACTCGAATTTTTGGAAAGGAGAGGGAAGTCATCAAATTGTTTCGGTGGAGATATTACGGTTGATGGAGATTAGAAATTACCGGTGAAGTTTTCGAGCTTGTTTGATGTTGGCCTGAGCGGGACCGGAAAGAACTGGTTGCAATTAGAATCGAGACGGTGACGAAGACGGTGTTTCGATTGAAATCAAACTCAAGTCAGTGACGTAGGAGATAAAGATGATGATTTTGGATTTTAATTTCTTTTTTTACTTAGGTGTTGTTCTTTTCTTCATCTAAAAACTGTATCTAAGATGATGCGTCTTAGGCCTGTCCATTTCGGGAAGGGAATCCCGTCCCTTCCCGTTCCCGCCCCAAATTTCCCGTCCCGTTTCCGTTCTTGTTTAAGTGATTTTCCATTTGGGATCATTAATTTTATTCAACCGGGTAAGGGAATGAAAAGAGAAGGGAAAGGGAATTCCCGAATTTCCCATTTAATATCTAATTTTTGAAAAAAATTATGAATATTATCTAAATATTACTAAAAATAACTCCCAAAAACTTCAAAGATTTCTCAATATTTTAAATTTCCCAATATTTTACAAAATATCCCAAATTTTTTTAAAATTTCCCGAAATTTCCAGTTTCGTTCATCTTAATTCTCTTCCCGCACCCGAATTTTCCGTCCCCTTTCTTTGTCATTTCCCATTTGGGAATTGTTTTTAAATACCCGAATTACCCGTTCCCGTCCGTCCCGTTTCTTTGCTATTTCCCGTTTGAGAATTTTTTTTTCATTCCCGAATTACCCGTTCCCATCCCGTACCCGTAATTTTTCTTTCCCGCTTCCCGAAATGTACAGGGCTTGCGTCTAGATGATGCGTCTAGATGATGTTCTTTTGTATGTATCAAAGTTGAGTTTGGACGCTACGTTTGGATGAAGTTATGTTTTTTTGTGTATTTGTATATATTAGTTGGATGTATTTTGTAACCAAATGACTAAAAAAGACATGTTTGTATTGATAATTGTTTTTATGATCTAAATTATATTTACAATTAAATAACTAACAAAATTATTTTTAAAATAACTTATAAAATTATATATTAATTACATAGTTAAATTTAATAGATAATTATTTTATAAAAATTAAAAACATTATTAATAAATATTACTTCGTATAAAAATATTTATTTAAATACGTTTAACACGTTTACGCCCAAAAAAAATGCGGTATTCCGCCAAAAATGAGGAAACTCGTGTTTTCCAGCCAAAATGCGAACACGTGTTTTCCAGCCAAAAACTGGGAAACACATTGTTTGGCGGGAAAACGTCTTTATGAGATTTTAGTGGAAAATCGCGTTTCCGAGATTTTGGAGGGAAAACCGAGTTTTCGTGTTTTTTTTAGCGGGAAAACGTGTTTCTGGGTTTTTTTTGCGAGAAACCGTGTTTCCGAGATTTTGGCGGAAAACCGCGTTCCCGAGTTTTTGGCGGAAAACCGAGTTTCCAAGATTTTGGCAGGAAACCGCGTTTCCAAAGTTTTGGCGGGAAACCGAGTTTCCGAGATTTTGACGGAAAACCGCGTTTCCGAGTTTTTGCCGGGAAAACATGTTTCCGTGTTGTTGACGAAAAAACCGCATTTCCGAGATTTTGACGGAAAACTAATGTTTCCGCTTTTTGGCGGAATACCGTGTTTCTGCATTTTTGGTAGGAAACCATGTTTCCGTGTTTTTGTGGAGAATCGCGTTTCGAATTTTGGTGGTACAACGGGTTTCCGCTTTTTTTTTTTGAAAAACTGTGTTTCTGCGATTTGGCAGAAAAATCTAGTTTCACATTTTATTAAAAAAATATTTATGTGTTTTGTTGGTAACGTAATAAGTATATATAAATTTTAATGATTTTGTAACTATGTAAAATTAATTTAAACGAGGATTTTTTTTTACTTTTGTGGTTTTGGATGAAGTTTAACTCATCCAAACTTATCTAGAAATTTTGATTATTTTTGGATGAATTTATGATTGCATCCAAAAATTTTATCTAAATAATGTGCCTAAATACTCTAGAAGAACATCATTAAATATCTACATCTGGATGGATGAGGAAAAGAACAACACTTTAAAAAATTTTAAAATCTATTTAAATTTAATGACACAAATTTCGGTCGGTTATATAACTGATAGTAAATTCCGTCCATTTCTTAATCTCAACGACGGTTTAATAATTGACCCATGTCAACCGACGTAACCAAGCGTATTTCTTGATGAATCTACTGGAATAGTTAAAAAAGCTGACAGTGTATACAAAGGACATAGATATCTGTTGTCGAGGACCCAAAATCTGCTTTTCGACAATGCAACGCCAAGATGTAATTCACAGTATTTGAAAAGAATAAGTTGTGATTAACCAGCAACTCTTTATTTGAATAAATAAATAGTAAATTTGGTACTTTATATGAAATAATCCAAACGGTTGGATTATCTATCTTCTTCTGTGCTCTTCTGTGTAATCACAAGCAATCCTTTCTCTTCATTCTTACTTAATGGTGGGATTGCTTGTTCCGTTCCTAACAAAAAAAAATTAACATAAGAAGGTCGTAAGGTACTGAATTCGAAAGTTCATTAAACCAAATAATCGTGTAGTCAAAGAAGGCACATAACTCATTTGCATTCGTGACAACTTTTCTTAGGTTAAATTTATTTTTTGTTAAAGAGTACATAAAACCTTTTAGGTTAAATTTTGTGACAACTTTTTCAGTGAAACGAAAATGTATAAATATCAATGGAGACCTGCATCCGTTGAAAACCTATCAAAAAGCTTAGTTGGAGAACTTTTGTGTATGTGAGGGAAACAAAACTAGAATCCTCACTTTTTTGGGTTGGGGCCAGGTAATAAGAAATTAGACGTTATTCTCTAGATTTCTTATCGTTCTTCTTGTAAATGAAATGATGTGTATTGAGAAATAAAAGAAAAAAGCTTTATTGATTTTCTCAAGAACATAGTAGTTATGAAACAAAATAAACACTGAATTACAACTCTTTTATTCCATTTCTCCTCACCAATTACGGTGAATCCACCATGGAAATGGGCCCACCAAGCTCCCAAGCTTCACACTCCCATGGCTTGATCCCCTCCCTAACAACTTCACACACTCGTAATGGATTATGTTCCACAAAAATGCATAGCGTATTTCCTCTGCTTTCGCCTCTATATTTAGACTTTTGGCTTCAATCCTCTATCTTCTCAATCTCGTGCACCCCGTGAACCTCTGTTGCTATCCTTCTTCCGTTGTAGACTCTCTCTAGCCTATCATTAACCCCCCCCCCTCCCCAACTGAAGACGCAACTTTTCTACAAGCACGAAAGTTGCCACAACTAAAGATGCAACTTGTCTACAAGCACGAAAGTTGCATAAAGGCGTCAGATCTCACTTGCTTCCTCCCAAGTGGTCTGGTGATCAGGCAGATTTAACCAAGCTATCAAAACTCCCAACTTACCCACAACACTATAACGTCTGTCTTTCAACTTAGATAGAGAAATAACAACTTCATCAGCCATACACAAGGTTTTGGGTAAAGGAAGGACTTGTATATAATCTCCAATGGCTGCTTTAAGTTGTGATACATGCAAACCATCATGAATATTAGATTCTCGTGGTAATTGTAGTTTGTAAGCAGCTTTACCAATGTATTCTAACACTTTAAATGGACCATAGAACTTAGCAGCAAGCTTTTGAAATATTCCCCGTTTAAAATGGACCATATCATTAACTTTGAAATGGACTGCTTTGCAAGTTTTATCTGCTTATTACATCATAATTTTTCATCCTCTCAACAAATGACCTTTAATTTTTTTCTTTTGCATCAAAGATGTGGCTAGTAGAACCTTTCTAGAAAGCAATCACAAAAATTGGTCTTATATGTTGTATGGCAAGAGGTATTATACCAGAGCTCTATCCAAGGTAAAAATTGAAACCAAGTTCTCAGATGACTAGAAGGAAAACATCATAGAAAAGTCTCTAAGAATCTGCTCAAAATCTACGATTATTCATCCGTTTGAGGATGAAAAGCAGTACTATACTTGAGTTTAGTACCTAACTGCTTGAATAATTTCTTTCCAAATATGAGTCAAGAATATGTGACATTTATCAATCACTATAGATGTAGGAAATCCATGATGCTTTAGCACCTTTGAGATGAATCTGGTGGCTACATCAACATCAATAAAAGGGTGTCACAACCCTATAAAATGAGCTCATACGAGACTTACACTATATTCAGAATCGGAGAAGCTCATACGAGTTCTCAACGAAGGAAACAAAATCAAGGAAATCCATGGAATCCTTTCTGATATTACCTTTGAAGCCTATCTCTTATGATTTATCTCTTTTAATTTCATATCTAGATGTCCAAACTTGGTTGCAGATTCAATGACAAAAGAGGTGTTCCAAATCTCTGTTTTTTTCGGGATCAACTTTATTTTAAGGGTGTGAGACCGTTTTTTTTAATATGAGCATACTTTAATAAACGGTCCACTACCGCCAAAACCACATTCATACCACATGATTTTGGAAGTCCCTCTACGAAATCCATATCTATATTATCACATACTATGGTAGAGTACTTGTGTGTTTGAAAAATTGTACATGCATTGATATACTTTTGGACCATAGAACCCAAACCTTCCCAGTGGAACTGTCGGTGAATACTCTTAACTGTTTTTAATACTCCAGAGTGTCCACCCATAGGACTGTCATGGTATTCATGTAGTATTAAATGGAATAAATCTGGAATCTAAGGGTAATACTAACCTTCCTTTACACCACAAGCAACTGTCCTTGAGAATATAATTTCCTTCAGTGTCATTCAATGACTTCCTTTTCTACAATAACTCCTAAGAATTATCATCTCAGCATAGATGTCTAGGATTTGCAACACTGAAAGTAATCTGAGTCCAAAGAGATTGATATATGAAAGGCCCATTGGATGTTCAATACGAGAAATACCATCAACAAATTTATTATCAATGCTAGCTTTATAAACTATATTGAAGTTATAGGGTGGAAGTTTACGCAGCCACTTCTGATATTTATACTCACTTCTCGTTGCTCCAGTAAGAACTTCAAGCTTGTTTATCATTATGAATTTTAAATCGACGCCTCATTAAGTAGTGTTCCCATTTACGGATTGATAAAACAATGGCCAATAGTTCTCGTTCATATATTGGCTTTAACTGTTCTCTAATTATTATTAAATAATGACTGAAATAAGCAATGGGTTTATTGTTCTGGATGAGCACATCTCCTAAACCATGACCAGAGGCCTCTTTTTAATAACAAACCTCTCCATAAAATCTAGCAAGGCGAGTACCAGAGCTGACAACATTGCTTTCTTCATATTTTCAAAGGCATTGTGAGCTTGTTTGAACTATTCAAACACATATCACATATTTCCTTAGTAAATCAGTTAATGGTTTGGCCAAGACTCCATACCCTTTCATAAAGCGTATAGAATAACTAGTAAATCTTATAAATACCTTCAACTGCTTCACATTGATTGGAGTATGCCAATTAGACATTGCATGTGTCTTTGATTGATCTGTTGAGACTCTGTAGTGTGAAATAAAAATAACTAAGTAGTCAATTTGACAGTGACCAAAGAGACACTTCTTATTAGTAAACAAAATACTTTCTTCAAATTTGTTAACACTACTATAAATTGTGCAACATGCTCTTCCAATGGTTGGTTGTAAACTAGCACATCATTAAGAACACAATGATGAATCTGCTCTGGCATGGTCTGAAAATCTCATTTTTTAAAGCCTGAAATGTGATAAGAGCATTGGTTAGTCCAAAATGCATTACCAAGAACTTATAGTGTCCAACGTGTGTTCTAAATATTGTCTTGGAAATATCTAACTTTGTCATCCGGATTTGATGATTCGTGGAGATTCTTATCTCAAAGGTAGGCGACGACCTGGGTCAAGAGACAACAATGAGTGTTTATTGAGCTTACGACCTCAATGGGTTATGCAACTGGCGAAAGAAGAGATCGGACGGGCCGATCTCGATTAGGGCCGAGATATTGGTAAGTGATGCTATACTATTATCAACAGCAAACCACCGCCATAATCAAAACCATTAAATTAGAGCTCCAACCCTCACATAGAACTATCAGAGAAAAAAAGAGCCACCACAACTGGCAAGCGAGGTCAAAGGCGATTTAAGTCTTAGAGAAAAGAAAGAACTTCAAGAGAGAGAAAATTCTGATTTTTTTCTTGAATTTTGTTATCCTACATGAATGAATATACTATCTAATAGCAATGAATGATAATAATAATGTCACATCTAATAATAACCTAAAGAGAAGAATCAGAACTTACAAAGACCCTTGCTAATGAAGATGGTTGCAACACATCAACATTCTTGGTGAAAGTAAGTTTGTAAATAGTATTATATCTAATTTACCAACTGAAAGAAAAAAAATAAAGATGAACAATTTTTTTTTTAGATTCTTGGTTATTGTAAGATCTTTTCAACATAATTTGACTTCAATTTTACGTAAAGTTATCTCCACTCATTTTTTATATTTCCAGGACCTCCAAAATATACCGTATATTTCAATTGAACTGTTGTATAAATTTCATCCTTTACTTTATAACTATGAGCGTTATCGGAGAAGGTCTCTATATTTTTTACTCGATCATCAATTTTGAAATTTTCATCAACTATAGTTATATTAAAAATAATAGAATCATAAGCAGCATGCCTCACTGGAAAATAACCATTTCCCATTTGTGGACCTGACATTAATGCACTATATACTTCTCCACCCCATTCGACGTTGTTGGAAGTGCTTTGTTGAAATCTATTTCCTGGCCAAAACCCTATTCTCACTCGTTGTCGTTGTAGGATCCAGTTACCATTTACTTTATCCTTTAAAATATTGTCACATCAAAAAAAAGAGTTAAGTTTCTTGTTTTAAAAATACGGTATTTATTAATTAGATTTTTGTTATTATATTTGATATACTTATCGTTTTATTTGTTAAATAATATTTTTGAAGCATATATTGTTGAGTTAAGAGCATAGAAAGTAAATATAATAGTATCAAAAAATAAAAGATAAAAATTAATAAGTAACATTATTCAAAGGGTATGTCTCTAGAACCACGTACATGAGGAGGTTCTAAAACCATATCAAAAGAATAATCTGAACGGACATATATGATTCCAGATAGATACAAACTATTATAACATCCATTTTTACCAACCTGTATCATTGATAGAAAAAGCTTTTAAAATTTGTGATAGAATAACTAGTAAAAATATAAGCCTGTCATATATTACAGAAAAAAAATTAATTTATATATATATATATATATATATTATCTTTTTGGATTGAAGCGTATTTCTCTTTTCATCGTTTTTATATTTGTTTTTTTAGTTTGATAAATTAATGTAAAATTGCAAATCTGTATTTTATGTTTTTTTTCATTTCAAAATTTTTTTGGATTGATAACATTTTTTCGGAATCGCGTTGAAAATGTAATTCCATCATTCCACGAATTACCAATCGAAACCTTTGTAAATTGATACATTCTTGCAAACCTAGTTGCTTAAATTCTTAAAACGAACAAATATATTCTCGAGTTAGATATGTTATTTTAAGTTTGTTACTCTATATATAATATATATATATATGATACATACAATACACTAATTTTTTAAAAATTAGAAAAACATACGATTTTAAGCTTCGAATTTTTTTTTTTTTTGTTGTGGTTAAGTTTTAGGATGCATGTTATAGTTTATGGTTTAAACATTCAATTTAGTGATTAAAAATTTAGAATATTGTGTTTACTTTGGTTCGTTTATAAAATTCAACCCTTGATATATGTGGAAAAATATATTTTTTCTTTAAATAAGATTGTTAGGTTGAATATATATATATATATATATATATATAAGAATAAATAAAACAAACCGATGACGGCATAAATATTTTCACTGTATATAATATTTAAAGAAAAAAAAGTAGAAGATGTTACTGTTACATGACATTTGATCAAACTAAAATTAAGTAATATGCCCCCTATATCCTTTTTTTTACTCGTATATGTGCCATTTTTATTTTGTATGTTAAATATGATCATTTCACTAATTCACCCTTATATATATAGACGTAAATACGCATATATTCTAAATATTTGCCTATCTTATATACACATCTGAGTATTTTTGTTTTCCGTCATCTAATTGATATTTTTCATAATAAGGTGAGGTTCTTACAACAAACAAAATGAAAAACCACTTTAACAAAAAAAAACAAAATGAAAAACCTAAACCTATCACCACAACCCACACCCCAGCCACATGGAATGCATATTTTGGATTCAAGACAATAATATAAAACCCGCAATATAGTGGCAAACAAAATGAAGAGACAGATCAACTAGTATCAGAATTTAGTGTCATATATACATATATACTTACTTTTGTATACACGAAATTTCTAGTTCTGTTATCTGAATACAATTTTGGACTTACCTGAAATGTAATTATAATTTTAAGTGACTATAAAATTATTAACTTATCATGATTTTTTTTTTGAGTTTATATTATTTAAGACGCATTTCAAATTAAATATAAAATATGGTGACAAACTTACAATCCAACCAATTTGAATATAATCATCTCCAATCTGAATATGCATACGACCAGAACTGAATTATGAAAATTGAGTTTTAGGTTTATTTATAGAAATCATCATGTTTGTTCCGTTGTAGTTTTTTTCTTGTCCTCCTTTAGCATGAGACACTGCAAACTAGTCATTATGCAATCTAGTCATTATCACTTTCTTAAAATTTTACATTCTTTTATGAGTTTAATAGAATAACATATACTATATGATTCAATCTTAGTTTGAAAATAACAAGAAAAAATTATTTACATTATGTTGATTCTCATCATTCTTATAGTGATTATAAGTGAAGTTCCAAGAACCCTGAGGTTTATAATCGTCGGAGAATGAATTTAATCTCAAGAGTTTGTCTTTGGTGATTCTCTTTATAGGTATAGTATCAATAGGACATCCTTTACCATTTTTCCACAAAAAACCAAATTTTCTATCATTTTTTCTATCAACTTTTAAGAATGATTTCCAATGCATCTATATTTGAGAAAAGGTTTTACATTAGTCACAAGAATTTTAATCAGATTCACATATATTAAATATAATGTATATACTTTATAATAAAATACATGATTTTTCATCAACAGATGACCGATGGCTGGTTGTTTATAAAAATCCACACATTCATATGTATCATCATTTGTAGTCTATCATCCAAAAACGAAACAAAAATTAGAAAATACTTTGCTTAGTTTGTTTGTATAAATATAAAAATCAATGTAAATTAAAAGGTTAAAAAAGATTTTAAGTTAAAATTAAAAATACTTTGATAATTTTAGAACCATGTTTGTTGATGACTTTAAGCTGTTCTATGATTTCAAAATTGCTAAATATTTTGAGTGTTTTAGCACCCTTAACAAGAATGACAATATTTTTCGACGATTAAATTTCATATTTTTGAACAAAGAGTATGAAGCATTCGAATGACAATCAATGATGGATTTATATGATTTTGAGTAATAAATATATATAGTATTATCAAATAAATGAGACAAAGAAAAAGATAGAACACATTAATATTTACTAGATATGTATCACTTCTTTTTTCATCAAACATTAAGTATGCAATCTACTCTACTTTATTTTATTTATGTTATATAGTACATAACTTCTAATATAAATCTTTTTATTATTTCAAGTTTTAAATACCTACTTTACTAGGATTAAGTGCAGAGCATAGAAGTGTAGATAAAGGGTATCAGAATGGGATTCGATGGTTATTATTTTTGATATACATTATTGTTAAATAAAACATATATCATTACTAGTAAAAGAATACATTGATTCGATTATTTAGATTGCAGATTCGAGCTACTTTGATCCAGATAATAAGCTAAACTTGAAGTTGTTGGAAATGTACGTAAAAGAAACAATGCAGTGACAAAGACGAGGAGAAAACGAATGAACATAAGAATCCTATCATAGGATCCATCCTTACATACACCGGTATATTGACATGTTCTTTGTTTTTTTTTTTTTTCCAATGATTTCGTAATATCTTTTCTGATAAAAGACTGATTATTTAATAAATTTCTTCATTGTCTTCTTTAGATTTCAGATAAAATGGACTCGAGAACACAAGAGTTCAGATTTCTTCATCGTTTGTTTTTGATCTTTTCTTCAGACCAAACAAAGACGAAATCAAAACCAGGACATGGTTATTATAATGGTTTGATGGATTTCAGGTTTGTCTAAGTCAAGATTCCACCGATTGGTTATTATATTGTTTTTGATGATTTATTCTTAATATTAGTTTGGGATGTACGATGGGAAAGAATCATTAGAATGTATAATTATAAGTACAAAATATTATCACTTTCGGGTCTTAAGCCACTAAATTATACTTTCATACTTTTTCCAAGTCTTAAGTCTTTGATTTGTTAAGTTTCTTCTCTGATAAATGTGCCATTGTTTCATTGTGATTCCTAAGGATAATCTCTCATATTTATCAGTTCTCAATCAAATGTTCTGCGATTACTGAATTTGATAACGTAACTGAATTTGGAACAGATTAAGAACGTAACTTATTTTAATTTTATTGTGGACATTGAAAATGGAGTTGGAAAACAGATCTAACAAACAGGTAAAATGCATTTTTATTTTCAAAAAATCCTGCAATCCAGGTGCTCTCTCTATCTTTGTGTTATGGCTTTAGCAAGCATGAAGGTTTTAGTTTGATACATTCTTTGTCATGTCATGTAGTAAGTATTTATAAAATATTATAATTTTTTGCACTTAAATTACGATACATTTATACGTTTCTTCAAATAGTAAACATTGATTTGAGAATCTTGATAAAAGTATGCGGGATATATTATATTTTAATATATTAAATTTTACTCTCTCACATCAGTTTTCTACGAATTTATGTTGAATAATAAAAATATATAGTAAATATATATGTTGAGTAATAATTATATCTATTTTTGTAAATAAAATAATAAGTATCAAACCTTATTTATGTTGCATATTTCAAGTGAATGTCTCAACAATCACAACCACAAAAAGAATAATCATAAGGGGCAGATATACTAATATTGACACAAACTATTATAACATTTTTTTTTTTTTTTTTTTGCTTAAAGTCAAAGTTATTGATCGAAGCTGAAATATATACAAATTGGTTATACCACCATTGTTGTTAGGAAAACCAAACCCAAACCAAGGAAATAAAACAAAACAGATGAGAAACAGAGCCAAAATTAAAAAAAACAAACAAAAAACAGAGCCAAATCCCTCCGTCAATTGTCGTTTTATTATAACATTCTTTTTTTCACAAAAGAGATATATTGATTTGTTTGTAATTGAATACAACATAAGTGGTTCTGTTATCTAAAAGCAAAACATAAAAGATGAAATTACACAAATGGAATCTTGAAAAACCTATTATAACATTCATTTTCATCTTTCTTTACCATTGCATATATCGTTAATTATGCCTAGGATATATCGTTAATTATTCAGTTAGTGGAAAAAGCTTTTAGAAGCTTGGCCCAAGAGATCTTTACAAAAGCCCACTCAATGATTTTACAACTCCTCATGGCAGGAAATCCTCATGAGAGAACAGGAAGTGATTAATTTGAAACGGTTTCTTACAAATCTGCGTGTTTCCAGGCATGAGGCATGATGGACTGTGTCAGAGACTCCTAACTCCCCGTAGAAAGCATAAGAAAGAGTATACTGCTGAAGCCAAAGCTCGTTCACCAATATTCGATCCAACTTCATGATGACCATGTGAATATGTTGCCACGAATAGATAGGTCTGATAATTATGTGTATTCAAGACATTCCCTCAAATACTTATATCAAATAATAATCAAAATACAATTTGTCTTTTTTTTGTCTATGTTATCAAACCAACAAATCTGTATTAGCAATTCATATGATAAATAAATGTGGCTCCAATGATTAATATGTATTTATACGTATTGTTGCTCCGTTCCATTGGTTTTTCCATTACAAAATCACCGATATTTCGAAAGATTTATTACTACCAACATTCAATCAAATCGTTTTCTCTACACACTTTCTATTTATCCCACTTGATCGTTCATATAGTTAACGATATAAAGAACCTCTATAGGAAGGACTCCAGTAATCCGTTGCGCTGTTATCGCGGTATGCAATCGGAGTGCAAGAAATAGGAACCAAACAAAGCCCTCTACTCCTTAGGTCTAAATGTTTTGTTCCTCTTTTGTTCAGATCTTCTCTCTCCCATCCTCCCCATGGATCCTTATAACCATTCATTCGAATATTAAAATTTTATAAAATTATATATAAAAATAGTTTTAGTATTGTAGGTAAAACAAATCTACATATAATTTTGTCCATAATTTTACCTTCATTGATGAGTTCTTCATGTAAGGAGTGCTTAGCAGCTGCATGATAAAATCACGATCCAAAATTTGTTTAATTTAAATGTTTAATTAAATGTATATTCGCTTGTGTACGTGACAATATTATTAATTTTTGTGATTTTGATCGTATAAACAAAGCATTTTACCTTTACTTGCTCTTGATAAAAATTTATATAAGTGATGGCTTCTTGAAGCACAGAAGCAGTATCCGTCTGAAATGTTTTCAAACCAAATGTTTTATTTTCTTCCTTGTATTATAAAAAGGAACGGTATATAGAAGAATTGAGATATGAAAGAAAATAAAGTTTTAAACAGGAAAAATGATAGAACTCTATAATTTTAAACCAATTTTTTTAAAAAAAAGAGGAAAATTTTTTTAAAAATACAGTACGGTCTTTTTTGTAGTACCTTTCCAAAAGGAGACACAATTTGCTGTAGAGTTGTGATCTTGTCTCTAAGCTTGGCTTTCGGTAAATCCTACCATTTATTTTTGAGAAAAAAAATTGTAAGCGATTAAACTTAAACCAATCCAGTTCTATAGATTAATCTCGAGATATATATATAAGCATGAAAAGTCTACAAAAATGAGAAATAGATGGAACATATATATACGCACGTGCATATAATTAGTTATGTAGGGATTACATTAATTACCTTCTCTGGTGAAAGTGTAGAGCCATTGCCGCCGCATTTGGCTTTCTTGGAGACCTCGTCCGAATATTCGTCAGATCTTTTCTTCTTCCCGGCGTTTGTGGTTCCCGGCCTCACAGTTGCCTGCATGGTGGAATAACAAATAATACCATTATAAAAAAAACAGTATAATACCCTTTATCAAAAATTAAAAAAAAACCAAAAAAAAAAAGACTATAGAGTTGAATCTGAAGTTGAATGTGGAGTTGTACGTCAAAAAAAAAAAAAGCGTCGAATTAGAAAATTACTATAACGGTCGACTTTACTAATAGGTTATTGCATTTTTAGTAGTAAAAGAAAATACCGAATAAAATCACATATTTGATTGTAAATATTTTAAAAATTAATAGCATACGTTAACGTACCAATGGTGCCGATTGATGCTCTTTCTTTTTAAACTCGGATAAGTTTAAAGCCTTAAAGCATGGCTTAAACGACGGATTAATATCTGTTAATGGCCTACTTAGCCTTATATCAAGGAAACTTCTAGAACTTTCTATAGGGTCATGAAACAACGAACCACCACCTCTTAGGCCACTATTATTGTAACAAAGATCTTCCTCATTTTTGACTTCCAAGGCTTGTCTAAACATAGAAACGTCGTCGTTTGTTTGAGCTGACTCATGATCATGGTCAAAATGATTATGATGCTGTTGAAGGTTGATGTGGTTCATGTCTGGATTATTCGGTGGCGCAATCGACCAGTGTTTACCTACAAGATCCGTTATCTTTGACAGTCGCTGTTCATTATTTTGATCGTACCTACTTACTTGGGCTTGATCGTATATCCAACCGTTACTGTTATCACACGATTGTTCGAATGGTAATTCTGATGTTGTTGATGGATTTCTTGAAGATGGTATGTGATGATTTTGATGATGATCCATCATTTGATCTCCTAAGCTTCTACCAGGCCTGTTCCATTATATATAAATTTATAAAAACATTTTTTTTTAACTAACAAAACGCAAACACAAACACAAATACTTTTATGATAAAATACAACTTTGAGTGGCCAATAATAAAAGATGAATCATAAGTGCATAATTATAGGCATACCCTCACCAATCGAACGTTAATTCATTTTATCGGGGAACAATAATTCAAAAGTGAGCTACTAATTTCCTTTTTCTAAACCTACTTTTTAGACCTCTCTTTTGTTTCGAATGTTTTTTTATTTTTATTTTTCACGTTGGAAAGCACTCATTTTCAAAAAAAAAAAAAAAAGATAATAATAAGATGAAGTAAAGATAATACTATCATGGAGTGGAGCGTAGAGCTTAAAACCGTAAACGAAACTTTGAATCTATAACCGTTATGTTAATAGCAAGTAACAAATGTAGAACTCAAAGAAGAATGGTTAAAACCTATTGTAGAGAAAGATGCTTACAAGAAGGCAAGACTCCAAAGATTATTATGAGAAGACACGACATGGTCTCGGAGCAACTCGTCTGAAGACGAGACAGGCTGATTTGAGGCTGACAGAGAGTGATGATTAGAAGAGTCAGCGGTTAGGTCCAAACGATTTGAAGCGTTTACGTTCGAGATGGAGAGGTTGTCTTCTTCACAGCTAGCGTTTGCGTTACCGTTACTATTCTTATGGAAAAACGACGTCGAATTAATGGAGTTTGCATGATCGTTATGATGATGATGATGTTGAACTTCTTCCCACCATGATGAACTCGGCGTACATTCTTCCCTTATCATTTTCCTTTCTACAAACTTTTTTTCTTTCTTTCTTTTTGTTTTTGTTTTTTGGGTTAGAGAGCCTCTAGAGGATATGTGGATTAGAGAATAATAAAGTGTATATAGATACGATCAGTGGTGGTGACAATATTATATGCGAGTGGGGTACGTCCACTTAGTTACTATTATATATATAGATTTATATTTATATGTTAAGCCACCGAAAATGTGTTTATATGCGATCTGCGTAAGATCGTACGTCAATTGAAGATGTTTTTGACCTCTACATGAATTTGTCACATAATTTTGTGAGATATCGTTTTTTCTTTTCCGGTATATTACCCTGACATAAAATATAAAAGCTAATACTAATAGGAATCAGTTTTTGGGCTAGACATCAATATGTAGAAATACAACTAATTAAAAACATTTTATTAAAAGCAAAACTTCCTTTTAACATCATATGAGCCAATTGGGTAATAGGCACAATGAGTTTTTTTTTTAACGTTTAAAACTTTAAATGAAGCGTGACCAAAAAATAAAAAACTTTAAATGAAACAAACGAAAACATATCATAAAGTGTAGAGTTTCGGATCCGGTTTCGCTTGCAAATAAAAAAGACAAGAAACAAAGTACACAACACATGTGAGTATGCATCGGCGAGTTCATTTGTTCACAATACACTATCTAGTGTTTTGTTACAAGAGATTAAAGAACAGGGTACACATATAAATAGCTTAACATCCAAGCTTTTTTTCTTTTTATTAGAACCATATTGAACCAAAGTTTATTTTCTTGCTTGCTGAGAAGATGAGCTTACGAAGATGGCCTGAATGAGACTGATTATGTTTCCCTTTGGGTCAACTAACCCACAACTCTTCATTTGGCCAAGAAGAAAAAAATCAAGAATGACTTTTGATAGTTCTAGTTTTATCCATATAAATACTCTGCAAGTGCACAAACGCACAAGTAATAAAAAGGGTAGAGTCCTTAAAGACCTATTGTTTCACTGAAAAATCGGTTCAAATCAAGTTAAAACGGAAAATAATGTAATTTAAAACGTAACAGAGAAAATAAACTAAAAATCTAGTGAGAATGGTTTTTTTATTCAAAGAAACAAAACAATAAGCCTAAAAAATTTCTCAGGAAACTAGGATTGTAAATTAGTAAAGAGTTGGAGTTTCAGTTAAAAACCGTTATAGAACTCAAATCACTGCAATATAATATTCTAACTTTCGTTGTACAAATAAATTATGTATACGAATCTAAAATTCTAAACTTCTTTGTGAATTCAAGAAATTAAACAAGCATTAAAGGACATGTTTGATATATGTTTACAAAATACTTAGGTGATTTTCCTCATCTAAGATAGTTCAAGCAATTGACAACACTTTCATACAAATCAATTTGACTAAGATATGAATTATAGGTAGTTATGATAGAACAAGCATTACAAATGATCAAATATAAAGATCTAGAAGATGAACCCTAACAAATTCAATCCAATCAACAGTTTATAATTAAACCGTGAAGAACCCTAGACCAACTAGCAAACTACTCAGATATTATTGATGGAACATTATTATATAGCGCCAAATTATTTCGGTAAAAAAAATATATTGCATTGGGCTAGCTGTGTGTTGAGCCATTGTAATGCTTTTTCTAATGTCAAAAATGGGTGTTACTAGAGTAATATTGAGAGCAAGCTTTGGTTTACCGGGGAGACAATCTTCTGTCAAAACAAATACCGTATGAAATCTCCAGGAATATAGAATGAGTTTGTATTTCTGGGAGACTTTCAGACACTCAAGTCAGTAAAAAACCATGTGACTGAGATCGGAATCATTAAATAGTATCGAGAAAACGGAAAAATAAGTTAGTTTTTTCTGGGCCATAATTAAGGAAAAATGGTCCTTGAAACTCCCTGTCTATCTGTGGGGCTTTTTGATGGTGAGAGAAGAAAAGAAGAGTTTTTGGGTGGAACTCTTTCTAGAGTGACCAGTTCCTCTGGAAAAAAATCTTATGGAATAGAGGTTCTTGGACTGGATTCAGAATCTTCCCAAATAATGAGTCTTCTATAGAAATGTCGAACAGTTGGAGGGATTTTGGAAAAAAACTGTGAATTTTGCGATAATAACCTAGAATTTAACTAAAAAGTCTCAGTTCTAGAATAAAGACAGATGATTTCAAGTAAAATAAGATGTTCTTCGAAGGAAATCTGACGATGGTTTCGAGTAAAATAATACATTCTTTAAAGGAAATCCGACGATGGAAACTGAGAATAGACCATTTCTAAGCTGGATGATGACCTCGCCAGAACAAAGTCGAAAGTAAAAAGAAAAGCTAGTTGTAACATTGAAAACTTATGCTAGTTCATATTAGTGCAATTATTATTTTGTAATTTAGAGTGCTTTGTTATTATTTTTTTGATAAAAGGGTATTCTATTTTAGAGTGTTTTGAGTTGGAACGATTCTCTAATTATACTATACTAAGCTTTAATTATGAGGATATGACTTCAAAGATATCAGGAAATTTTCGTTTTTTCAGTAGTTGCTTTTAAGTTTATCATGGAAGATTCCCTTGTTAAATTGGTTTTGACCAGCTTTGTTCCTTTGCTCTCATGCTTTAATAAAGATGTGGCTTTGCCGACCAAGAAAAGAAATAAATTTTGATCGTAATTATATATATATATTTTTTTTTTCTAATAAAAGGTTCCGATCATAAAGATTTCTACATCCATAAATTTGGCTTAAATTTAACGAACTGGCATTAAGATGACAGTAGATAGATGACTAAAAAATTAAGTCTGAGATGTAAAATGATTAAGTTCACAGAGTTTTAACAAAAAGAAGTTCACAGAGTTAATTGGTTCCTACGTGCACGTCGTATACCAATTTTTCTTACAACAAAACCATTGTTAAGACTTGAACTTCACTTAAAATAAGAAAGAGCCAAAAAAATTAAGGGCGATGGAGGAAGGTGTAGAAGGGGCAATAGGGTTTATTTATTGTAATTCTTTTGTGGTGTCCAATTATTACAAAAAGCGGACACATGATGCCAAAAATAAATAAATTAAATTAACTAAGATATGTTAATTAAATATGCAAGCGTGATTATTGATAAATACGTTATTATCTTTTTTTTCCGTAACCAAACAAAAGTAAGGCCAATATAGAATATTCAATGTTTATTTTGTGAGGTTTCAAATCACCGAACAAGGAAGCAAGCACCCAACTTTATAATTTACATGTTTTCATGTAATAACTCCTACAAGCGGTGAAAATGTATGAAACGGATATCCAATTCACTACCTTACCTCGCTACTCTCTTTCTTATCTTTAGTTCATAATAATAATCTTGATTTCTATCTTGTAAAATCTATTCTTTGATTTTATCTATTTAAAATTGTAATCTTCTAGCTTTACTAGAACTTTCAACAACCAAACCAATCACCAAAACCCCTCAATTCTCACATTTGGTTTTCAAAATTTTAAACAACACTCACTAACTCCTTTGGGTTCGATTCCTCAATTGCTACAATAAATATTGCTTATATTTGGCAACAATTGAGGTGTTTATAAATTTTAAAACTTAAAACACCGACAGATCAATACTATAGAAAGTAGAAAAATGTGAGAGTTTACTACCTACACCGAAGCCCAAGTTAAGGACCCGGTCTTTACTTAACTTTATGGGGTCACTTGGGGGTCCTAGACCCTTAATTTACCTTGACCTCAGAGTGTTCTTCCCAAGGTATCTCGCGTTGAAGGCCTGGCTAACTAGTCGAGGCTCCGCTAGCCAGATTCAAAGTCTTTTTTTATCCCATTTTAATTTTAGGTTTATAGGGGTAGAGGTCCAAGCATGACTGTCTTGGGCCTCAGAGGAGTTTTTAGTCTTCTAGAATAGCCGGTTTTTTTAAAACCTGTTAGTAGCAATGTGATCGGGTTGCATTGTGCAGTCCGATTTCATGTTATGTGATAGTTGGTTGATTGAAGAAGCATGCTCTGCTTGGTACTCTTCGTATCTCTACATTAATCGTCTTGTCGGTTAGACGAGATGTCGAATGATGGATCGTTTACCAGAGTTTTCTAGAAAATAGGTTTTTAATGTATACCAAAATATTGTCACAGGATTTGATTGTGAGATGATATAACATGAAAGAAGGAAAAAATATGTTTCGATACATTTTAAGTCATTTTTCGTATAAACCATACTAAACTTCCTTATATCATTTTAAGTAAATCGAAATGTTCTTACAATTTTTCTTTTTACTAATTTATGGGTCTATATAATCTTTTTAGTAATTTAGATACATCTTAAATACAATCTAAATTCCGACTTCAAATAGTTTAGGTTTTAGGAAATCAAACCAAATAACATGAGTTTAGAACGTATTTGGGATGTGAGATAACCTCTTTTAGAGAACTTCACATTTTATTACTGCTATTTGAATTTTATGAATAATCAAATGCGCTTGTCAACAAAAATTGATGGCTAGTCTTAACCACAACTTTCTTCATCTTGAGGCCTTTGCTCCCGGAAATGTTTATGTATCTGTTTGCTATCGATTTGGTTCATCTAAGCGAAAAGTCTTTTTGTATGATTAAGATCCGAAATTGGATCAACTACATAATATCATACGGAAACCTGTATCCATGTATGTATGGCTCTGGACTTCTTGTCTTCTTGGTTTCATTATTTTCTTTACTGTCTATTACTCAACACTGAGTTATATATCATCAAAATAAAATTTGGTGCTTGCTTGTTTGGTGACACGAAACCTAGCTAAAAAAGGGGTTCCGATAGCATATTGGCCCTACCTTTTGTTTTTAAAAGATAATTTAAAGTAATAGTAATCAATAATCACGCTTGTCTAATTAATTAATCCATAATTGTTTCTTGGTGGGCTATTTATTTTCTCAGGCATTCATCGCTTTTAATCCGAGTCCAACTCCACTCCAAAAGTTTCTTGTCTTTTGCGATATCTTTGTTTTTTCTTTTTCATATTTTAATAATACCATTTAAGAAACAGGTTGAGTGGCCAAATTTTTTGAGGTTGACTTTTAAATTTCATTATCATTTATATTTGACTCTTTGATTGATAGTCAATAACCAATCAATAGCGTCATAACCCAAGATGTTTTCAGCTAAAGTTTAATTGAAACGATACTCTACAATTAATTTGGTTACGGCTAGATTATTATATTGATTATAGTTTGGTTACTTTAAAACCTATAAATATAGTGGAGGGGGCAAAAAAAGAAAGAAAAAATTTAGTGGAGGGAGAATTTGGGCCTAATAAAGCCCATTCATGCGTAAAACAAATTTCTTTTGTAGTATACAAAAAACAATTTTTTTTTGGTAATGAAAAATAATCTTAATTCACGTTTTTTTTGGGTTAAATCTTGGTTCACGTTGATGTTAGAAAGATTACAAATTCACTCTAATAAACTCTTATTGACGAACAAAATATATAAATTTATGATTTTGACCAGCAAAGCGATGCCCTAGAGCAACATCAACTGATGTATATATGAATTAGAGCAACAAAACTTGGTTATAGTTTTAGCCTTTTAGGTTTTTTACAAATTTTTATATCATTGTTTAAAAATTCATCTGCTATTATATATTTCAGGATATGCTTAAAAAAGAAAAACTGATACTTCATCCCCTCAGCAATATCTCAACAAAAAAAAAATCATATCTCATTCTTTCGACAATATTTCGATAAAAAAAAAACACATACCTTTCATGTATCTTATTTTTCAAATGAATAAAAAATAATACATAGTCTTTATGGATCTGTGAAATCAATGTGGTCTCAAATACATCTTGACAAAAATACTAACAAACAATTTTTTTCTTTTGAGCAAATTATAAAAAGAAAAACTTAAAGAGAGTTAGAGAAAGAAATTGATAAAACCTTATTAAGGATGATGAGCATATGGTGATTCCTTTCTTTTCTGGGTTGTGGAACACCCCAATTTCTGGAGAATGATGATGATTTAGGAAAGTATAAGAGAATTGATTTGGATACTTATATCAATAAAGTGCACTTATATTTTCGGTTTCACATCTTGATAGAATTCCTGAACTTGAAAAATTTTAGGATGGGTGCCCTTCTAGGAATTGATTTTCAGAACTGTGCGAGTGAGGACAAAACACGATGAAATATCATGTGGTGATAGTAAACAATATTTCAAGGTCCCGAAAGTGGCGCAGCGGCCTTCAAACGAGGGTATGGTCCATGGGCCGAGAAAGCATGACCCATGGAAAGTCGCAACCGGGGCGTTACTGGTTGGACTGTTCGGTCTCCATCTTCCAGATTATTTATTGAGGTTTGGTTTTAGTGATGGTGGATAAGGTTTGTTGGGAAAGCGCTCATGGTGATTCGGTGAAGGCTTGGGGATTAGGTTTTGATCCTTTGGTCAGATTTGTTGGTGGGGGACAGTTTGGCCGATTTCGAGATCTAAGTTTGGCGAGAGAAACCGCTAAGTTTTTTTCCTAGAGATTTAGATGTTAGCACGGATATGAGTATGTTTAATCATTTTAGTTTCTTAAGGTTTGATGACTTCCGATTGTGATCGAGTATTTGCCAGCTCCCAATTTTTTCTACTTTTCATTTGTTGTTTGCTCTTTGACTAGTTATCTTTTTTCTCTGTTATTTCATTTTCTTTTGTTGTTGTTATTAGTTTGTAGTTTCTTCCTTATAACATCTTAAATTTCATTAATTCAAGCAAAACTTTTAACATAAAAATGATGATGGAATGAGCTAAGCTCATATAACCACCAAAATGTCTTCGTGTAGCTTTTAAAATTTAAAACCACACTAATCAACTCGGTTTAGTTTTTTAATATAGTTTTATTTATTTCTAAACGTTTCAATTAGTCCACGACTACAAGAAAACAAAGACAGTTTCGATCGAAATGTTCTATTCGACAATTTTTTTGAAAGTGACAATTAGTCTAAAAATTTATTGAAATTTATAACGGAATTCTAACGAAATTTTTACATGTTAAAATTTTTTTGTTGGAATTTGCTAGAAGCATAATAAAAAAATTGCAACGGTTAGTATATGTGAAATTTATCGTGACATTTAAAGTAGTTAGTTTCAGTTAAAATTTTATAGAAGTTGAAAACTTGTAGAAAAATTGAATATAAAAATTACCCATTTTACTGTGAGAGGAGATAAAAAAAAAAAATTACAAACAGCATTAGAAATGTTTTTAGATGCTAATAGCTCTCGAGCATTATACAATAATCATTGGAATCTAGTCACAACCCTGGCTACGAGAGGGATTGCGCTGCGCAGAATGCTTTACTAAATTCATGTGATTTTCCACAAACCAAGTCATATGCTTAGAAAGTGGTTAAATGTTATTTTGATGTCCCAATTGAGATAATGTTAAATTATCTTTGTAGAATATGTGGAAACAGTTGTAACGTACATGGTAGGTCGGATTATTAAGTATTGTTTCCGCATGGAAAAGATTCAAAGATTTCTTTAAGTACTAGTGAATATGTCAGTGATAGTAGGTTAACAGAACCTACTATGTAAAAGGAAATGCATAGCTACCGCCGGTGAGTGGTACGTTTTATGAAATTAGGTTGTCCGTGTTTATGGAAGGTGAAAGTCGACTAGATGAAACCAATTTACTAGCCGCTAAAAATCCGATATATGAAAGTTGGGGAGAGGCCAATACCAAAACTAAATTGACTCTAGTCATACTGGTTTATTTACGTACTAGTTTACTAATACTCTAATTCAGTAGAAAATATGATGACACTAATAAATACCGGTAAAATTTTACGTTTTTATAATTAGTAACAATCAAAACGATCATTCGGGATTCGGATTATCTAAAATGTAAAAAAAAAAGAACAATCAAAACGATAAACATTTTACCAATTACATCCATAATCCTACATAAAGAAAGTTCTTGAATTGATTAGATCGACCTAAAATCTGGCCCATCCGCTAACTAAGTTTGATGTAACAATTTAAAACTAAACTTACTAAATCTCTAAATTCTCGCCCACCAACCCTAGTCTTTTGTGTATACCCCTAAGCAATGTATTTTTTAACAATTGTTTGTACTTTGTAGAAAACAGAAGCAATAATTAGTCGATTATAAGTCTATGACCGAATGAAATGATGGGCCAATGTTCATATTCTTATTTCTTTTCGGCCGGCAATGATGGCCCAATATAAACTTAAGCTGCTTAAATTGATACTCCTATATAAATATGTATTGTAATCATTATTGTCTTACTTTTGTTTTGTTTAGCTGTCTTTCTTAATTAAAATCATGTTGGGTGCACTTCTAGAACGCCCTGATTCAACCCATACTCGATTTATGCATTTCTACGATTTCTCCATCTGGAACTAAGTATATATTAATGAACTGAATATCAATAATATAAATTATTTTGTCAAAAACTAATGCTTAAATGCAGATACGAGGTGTGCTTTTTTTGTCAAAATCCGGTGGAAATGACACCTATTCTTTTCTTATCCTTTTACGAATCGGATTTGGAAGAGTTTGGTTCTTGAAATGTTGTTGGATTGTTAGAATATCTGCATTGTTAGACATTCAATAAGTCTTTAAAAATAATAATATTTGCATAATATTCTAATAAAATTTAGTTATTCAATTAAATTCGAATTCAGAAAAAATAAGTGAACAAATAAAAAAAGTCATGTGGTTTGAAAGTTTTTCAAAGGATTTTCAAATCTCTCAAATGAGAAATTCACCTCATTCTCTATTATTATTATTATAGTTTTTATTTTTTGGATGGTGAGAACTCTCATTAAAGATATTCTTATGTGTCTGATTTTGGGATGAGATGGTTGATATACTCATGGACAATATTGCTACCAGAACCAATTTTTTCATTTTGCAATGTGTGTTATAATATACAATCAACTGTTTATGGAGAGAAAGAAACAATAGAAAATATGGATAAATGTCGTCGACTATTTTAAAACTTGTCAAGATGGTTAACAAGAATATTTGGAATCAACATAGATAAATGTCGTCGACTACTTTAAAATTTGTCAAGATGGTTAACAAGAATGTTTGTAATCAACTTAGTTTGATTTGTGAAAGTAGGGAGAAGAATTATAAAGATAAATTGAGAATGTTGTTTGCCACAAGGCAAGTTTAGTGATAATTGTCTTTATTTGAAAAATTAAACATTAGAAAGGAGTTTGTAAAAATGTTATTTTGGAATATAGTTTAACATTTTGTTATGTTAAATTTGGGTTTAATGTGAGTTTTCAACTTAAAATCAATTGGTTTAAAGTGTATTGATCTTTGATCCTATTATATATTAATTAGGTCTCATCTCAATTTTTAATATGGGATTTCTAACACGTCCCCTCGAGAGGATGATTATTTCGTCCTATCTCGAATCAAATCGCATTTTATGATCGACAATAATCTCTTTTTGGGCAACCTTTTTTTGGGGTCAATGACTTTGATACCATGTCAAATTCAGGATTATTATGGACTTTCAACTTAAAATCAATTGGATCATACTGAATTGATATTTAACTTTATTACATATTATTAATTAGGTTCTATTTTAATTTCGGGTGTAGAATTCCTAAAATATTGAAAAAATATCTTTCATATAAAAACAAAATCTATTCAATTTCATAAATATTAGAACAAGTTATGGAGCCTACTATTTCAGATTTGCTATGTGATACTACAATCGGATCATACATTTTCGTTAATTCTAATATTTTCTAAATCAGAATTGGATTTTATTTTATTTTAATTTTTTTCATGAACAAAATTTATAAGATAGTTTAACCCAAGAATATAAACATACCATTAAGAGTTTGTTTAGTTATTATAATTGCATCCACATTTTTGGTACCATGGTACGAACGGGAATAAAGAAAGAATCGGATTTGGATTATCCTAGCTACAAAAACATTTGTAAAGTCTAAGTAAATGTCCACGTCTCTAATTAGAGATTTTGATTATTATACACAACCAGTTATTATGATTAGAATCGTGCAATATATTTGAAACTAATTTCAAAATCAGATCCAATACCCCCTAAAACTAGTCAAATATACCAATTATTAGTTTGGTCCGAAATCCTAATCGAGTTGTTTAAGATGTTGATATGTATCCATGTATATCCAAATCTCCGATTATAACTTTCAAATATTCACCGTACCTTAATAATGACAAAAAAAAATAGTATGCAAATTTGAAATTTGGGATTGGTTATTGATATTTTTGAACTTACTTTAGTTAGAAAAGTCATCCCAAAGGAACTATTACACATCTACCTTGAAAATAACCAACCAACCCATAAATTCGTAGTTTGTTACTTAGGTATACACCCCAAATTTAACCATTTTAGATGCAATACATATCGGCTCCAATTAGTACATGGTGTGTGGCAAAAAAAATAAATGGAGAGGTGGTGCAAAAGATAGTGTATATACACAGTGGAGTTTTAGAAACTACATGTTAGAGAAAAAGAACGACTGTTTTAGACAATTTGTTTTTCTTTTAATTAGGTCAATTTTGCCTAGCGATTCCACCAGCATAGATTGTAAGTTTGATCGTTCATTTGTCAGATTTACCAAGAATCCAATTAGAAGTTTGACAATGTTTGGATTATTAATTTCTATTTTTTTGAAGGTTTGAGAATATGAGATCGACTAAAATTCCGTCTCTATTAAGATATATTTGGTATCATTATCAACGATATGCAACTCAAGGACTAAGGAATCATTATGGGGTATGTTGACTCCTTCATGTCGAGCTCTGTGAAGGCTAGCTCGGTTTGAAACTGATTTTCGAGCTGCGATTGATGCGGAGGTGTAGCTCTCTTCTTGTGTCGTTTGATTGCCACTTTGGTTTTGAACAAATTAACTTCTGGTCTACTCTTTTAAGCTTTGTTTCAATCGACGTTGTTAATTTTTTTTGCTATATTCACCGATGTAAATAATTATTCAATACTCTGACCCAACTTCTGGTTTGGGGTGGGTGTGCATAGAGGACAATCAGGTAGTTCTCTTAGGAGCACAGTGTCTACAACGATCTCTCTCACCCCTTCATTCGGAGATGGAAGCGTTTTTATGGGCTATGACGAACATAATCCGAAGCAGGATCTATTGTCAGGTGTTTGAAACCGATTGCACATAGTTGGCTCTCATGGTACAGTCCCCTGAAGATTGACCTTCCTTCTCCAATCTCCTAGATGAGTTTGGTATACTCCGGGCTCAGTTCCCCTCCTTTTTTATTTCTTGCATTTCTCGTCTTCGCAACGCTAGGACCGATTGTTTGGCCCGAGTTTCTAGAACACTTTTTTCAGATTTTTCATTTGTAAACTCTACACCTTCTAATTGGACCACCAATAAGAGCGTTGTATTTTAATTAATGTTTGGTTGGAAAAAAAAAAATATATTCAATAAAAATCCATAACTATTTTGAAAAAAAAGATAATTTGTTGAAGTCACTTTTTCGAAGTTAAAAATGTTAATGTTATTGTAAAAGATACATAGTTTTCCCTCTATCTCAAATTAAATCAAGTTTAAAGAAAATTTTGTTTTGTCTCAAATTAAATCAAATTTTCAAGTTTCCAAATTTAGTTATTTTTTAAAATATAATTTGGTGATTATTTGTATTTAGCAATTTGTTTTGTTATTGGCTGAATTGGTTTTATGTGATTAGAAAATAATGGTTTTGTTATGAAAAAATAAAAAAATAAATGAATTCTTAATATATGTATGAAAACTTTAAATTTATTTTGAGACATAAGGAGTATTTAATCACCAGAAATAAATATCTTTGATTGATATATACAAAACCAGTTAACCTCGTAGTTATATTTGTTAATCGTGTCGTGGATAGGTCTATGGTAAATGTAGTTTATTTCATAATTAATTTTTTCCACTTGTAAAATATTGTTGGATATATTAAGTTTGTTTTCCGATAGCATTTTGTTTCTTTTTGTTTGGCAATTACAATATATTTTATGAAGCTAGACAGTAACAATAAAAAAGTAAACTTGATTTGGCCGGACCAATAAACTTTACGTCGTGTGATGATTAGAAAATAATACATCAAAACCGGCGTAACCCATAAAATTTCCCCATATTTTCATAAATACGATGCAATTCCCCATACAACTAGACAGTTTTATTTTCCCATCACGCAACGCAACTGAAAGTTGCCAATATTCTGCATGTCGGTGAGTCTCATAAGTAGTAGTATATGATATATGGCTCGGTGTTTTTAACCAAATATATTATACTTCGTTTCACAATGAATATCAATGAGTATCGTTATAACAATTGTCACATTAAAAAAAATGTATAAATTCTATTATATCTTTAAGTAATACATTATATAAGTTTCTCTTTCTAATTAATAAATTATAAAAATAGAAATAAAATAATTAAAAATTTACGTTGAAAACACAAAACGACATTCTTTTTGAAACAAAAATTACTCTAAAACGATACTTTTTTGTGAAACGAATGAAATATAGGATATCTTCGGCTCTATTTCGGTTCTCGGATATTAAACGAATTGAACTAAGACCCTAATATACTTGAGCTTAAGACCCATTCAATTATTTAGCAAGAACCAAACCCAATCTTTTAGATCGGTTCCAGTTCAGATCTACATGTCCGAATATTATTCTCAAGCCTACTGAATCCACAAATTCTGAATTTTAACAATGAGATGCGTCTATGTGGATTTCTTTGTTTGGTTAAATATTTTTTTGTTAAAACTTTAAGATATTAATTAATTACATTAATGGTATCGGAAAATTTATAATAAGAAAAAGAAAGAAAAAAAATAGAAACCCGCTAAATTAGCCAGAGGGTAAGCAACAAACTGTCGGAGGACTCTGACAGATGCATGAGACTAAAAAAAGGGTAAAATAGTCATTGCGTCGGTCCAGTTGTTACACGTAGATTTGATTTTGTTGATTCTTGTCTTCTTCGCCACTGTTCGTCGCTCGTGTTAAACCTCTTCCTTCTCTTCGCTTTGGCCTTATAACTCCTTCCAAAAAATTAGCCAAACGTCCAAAATTGGATTTAGCCTCGAGAGATCTAGAGAGAGAGAGATGCGAGAACCGACGATGGAAAGAGAGAACGGAGGAGTCTCAGCTTTAACGGCAGCGGCGACACCGACTACGACAACGACGACGGAGACGCTTTCTCCTCCGATGGCTTCATCACCGCGTCAAGCTTTGGTTGAGAGACTCAAAGATTATGGACAGGAAGATGTTTTCGCTCTATGGGATGAGCTCTCACCGGACGAACGAGATCTCCTCGTCAGAGATATTGAGGTGAATCCGATTAAACACAAATTCCCTTTTCCAGATTTTGCGATTTTTAATTTCCGAATCTGTCTGGGATTCGAATCTTCTCGATAGATTTAACACAGATTTGAATCAGCGAATTAACTGAAGTCTGACAGTGATAGATCATTAACTACTCGGATTCGAATTTGATTTTGCTCTATTTTGTTTCAATGTCTTATAGAATTTGGATCTTCCACGAATAGATCGGATCATCAGATGCTCACTTCACTCCCAAGGTTTCTAATCTACATTTCATACATGCATTATCATTTCAAATTTCAGATTTATTTTTTCTTTTCCATAAATCGCTGTTTCGGTTTATTTAGGATTACCTGTGGCGGCGATAGAGCCAGTGCCGGAGAATTGTGTTTCAACAGTTGATGAAAGAACAATGGAAGATAGAGAGAAATGGTGGAAAATGGGATTGAAAACAATCTATGAAGGAAAATTGGGCGTGGTGCTATTATCTGGTGGACAGGTAGGTAAATTACAATTAATAATGCTTAATTTCGTCTTAATGTTTTTGTCTTGCTTTTAAATACAGCATTGATTCTTAACTTAAAATTAGTTATTATATGATTATAAGTAGTTACTTAAGATTGATGAGATTGCTGAAATGATTCTCTTGGTGATGGTTGGAGATGGATTATTAGAGTATAATGCTACCTACTGAAAAACAATAATGTATTAATTAGATGATACGACTTTTTAGTGCGGTCTTTTACTTTAAATAATTGGTTAATTCTAAAATGGCAAAAAAGTGTTAAGAAAAGAGACTATTATTGGTGTTTATATTGGTAATCATGATTAATTTCATCATATCTCTGTCGGTGAGATTTAATTTTCCGGTAAGTTGAGTAATGGAGGTTTCTAGGAGGAACCTTCGGTTTAAATTATTATAAGAAAATAATAACAAGATGATGATCACGTGAGCTGAAAAGATGCTTTATTATAGGATTCCGGAATTTTTATAATTTTTTATTGTTCACACCAGGATGATGCTCTGTTTCGTGTGATGTAAGGAAGGTTGAGAAAAATCTAATTTTAAAAATATGAGTTTGCTTGGCGATTACTTGAGAATATCTTTCTTCTTATACTTCTTTCAATTGTACAAAAGCAAATAAATAGTTTTCTTTGGTTATAATCATCTTATGGAATCGTGTTGAGAGGAGAAAACTAGATTCCGGTTGACTTTTTTTTTTTTATGTCACATTATGGTGTTTTGCTTTAGTATATTCTTTAAGAGATTTGCTGATGTCAATGATGTGATTATGAAACTAATGTCAGGGAACAAGGCTTGGAAGTTCAGATCCAAAAGGATGTTTCAGTGAGTTCTTCTCTTTTTTAGTTTCAAATTTTCGTTACAGTTACAATGCTTGGAGTCGTCATAGCATAGTAACAGAGTACTCTGATTCTTTGTCATGCTCTGAATAGGCTTTAGTTCATTGAATTGCTTTTAGCAGAATGGAATTTAGCTTTGATAAAACTATAGACTTCCGTGTGGCTATATCTTCAGTTACTTGACATAGTAGTTATTTCCATCTCAGATATTGGACTTCCATCAGGGAAATCTCTTTTCCAGATTCAAGCAGAGAGAATTTTGTGTGTCCAAAGACTTGCTGCTCAAGTAGTGAGTGAAGGTGAAGACTCGCAGCTTCTTCTACATTCCAATGTGTTTTGTACCATTATTTGACACATAACATTTTACTTTCAGGTCCAACTCGTCCAGTTACAATACACTGGTATATAATGACTAGTCCATTTACTGATGAGGCGACACGGAAATATTTCTCCAGTCACAAATACTTTGGCCTTGAACCAGATCAAGTAAGTTTTGCTTTTTTTAACTTTCTTATAGTTAAATGGTTTCCTTCTGTCTCTGACTAAATCTTAATCACTCTACTATACAGATCAGTTTTTTCCAACAAGGTACTTTGCCTTGCGTTACAAAGGATGGAAAGTTTATCATGGAGACACCTTTCAGTGTATGTATTTTCTTTCAACCTTTACAGTTATATAATATGTTAAGAACATTGGCTTTATGAGTTTTAATTACCAATGAACAGTTAGCTAGAGCTCCAGATGGGAATGGTGGAGTCTATGCAGGTATGTTTACTAATTGCTTCTGCTCTATTTACAATAACACATCTGTTCTTTTTACTGATTCTGATTTGAGAATTTTACAGCACTAAAGTATTCAAGGTTATTAGAAGACATGGCTTCTAGAGGGATTAAATACGTTGATTGCTATGGTGTTGACAATGTCCTGGTTAGTTTTTTTATTACAATCTTGAATCCTTATACTTGCTTAAGTTTCTCAATGGTTAAAGTGGAATCTTGGTAAAACAAAAAACAGGTTCGAGTCGCTGATCCTACCTTTTTGGGATACTTTATCGACAAAGGCGCTGCTTCAGCTGCAAAAGTCGTGCGGAAGGTATCTAAGCTTAAACTTTCTCTCTGTTTCATGAAGATTCTAAGACTAACACTTGAATTATCTGTGTTTTGAATGTAGGCATATCCTCAAGAACAGGTAGGAGTATTTGTTAGGAGAGGAAAAGGTGGACCGTTGACTGTAGTTGAGTACAGTGAGTTAGATCAGTCAATGGCTTCTGCAATCAATCAACGAACAGGACGTCTTCAATATTGCTGGAGTAACGTAATTAAACACCCCTTTCTCAATTTCTTCACAAATTGTATATATCTTATGAAATGTTAAAAACTTTTTTTGTTACATCTATCTCAGGTGTGCTTACACATGTTCACTTTAGATTTCCTTAATCAAGTAGCAACTGGACTAGAAAAAGACAGCGTGTAAGTTTCGTTTCCTCAAATATATAATCAAAATCTTATATTATTATTAAATGTTTGTGTTTTTTATTGTTTTGGTAGGTACCATTTGGCGGAGAAGAAGATACCATCTATGAATGGATACACAATGGGATTGAAACTAGAGCAATTCATTTTCGATTCGTTTCCATATGCTCCTTCAACAGCACTCTTTGAGGTATTTTCTCCATTTAGTTTACACATAACTCAAAAAAACTAAACCAAAAATATATAAATATGTGAAGGTGTTGAGAGAAGAAGAGTTTGCACCGGTGAAGAATGCAAACGGGTCGAATTTCGATACACCGGAAAGTGCGAGGCTATTAGTGCTAAGGCTACATACACGTTGGGTCATAGCAGCTGGTGGATTTTTAACACACTCTGTGCCTTTATATGCAACCGGTAAAAATAAAATCTCGCTCTTTACATTTGTATTTCTTATTATGAATATTTGTTTCTTATATGCAATTTTTTATATATGTAAATTAGGTGTTGAGGTTTCACCGTTGTGCTCGTACGCGGGAGAAAATCTTGAAGCGATTTGTCGAGGAAGAACGTTTCATGCACCGTGTGAAATCTCCCTCTAATTTTTTTCTTTTGGGAATAAAATGTTTTCTTCAATTTCAATTCATTTGCTTTTGTTTTCTGGCTTCTTTTTTTTTTTTTGTTAATCGGCTTTGGTTTGAATATAAAACTTAAATCTTCCTGAGAGAGAAAGTCAATGAGGTCTTGGCGTTTTGTATCCATTTGTAACATATATCTAATAAATTTTCTGTTGTTTTTTTTTTCTAAAACTTTGGTTATAGTTTGGTTCTAGGTCTCTTTTGTTCATCAGCTAAAATCCAACTGTAAAACTAAAAAAGACTAGACCAAATTATAGATTATTTTGTACCACTTGATGATATACAAGGTCTCTCTGCACTCATTGACATACTCAAAATATTTGTTGACTATTATGAACATCATCAGAGCAATCACTAGAAAAGAGAAACATTGTACTTTCTTTGCTATTAGTACACAAATTGATAATGCTCTATTTTCTATCTGGCCAAACACATGTGTCATAATAGAGCCATCCACTTAGCTTTCCACTCATTTTCTTGTACTTTCATCAAACTATTCACTCAACCAAACCTCTTTTTCAACAAAGGTTCCTCAACTGATATTGACTAGACCGTCCAAATTTTCTAAGGAATCTCTTAAAATCATCATTTGCAATAGCAATAAATAAAAAGCAATTTGACGATAATGATTAAAAGAACAGTTCTTTAAGGATTCAGAATCATAACGACCTAAACCGAATCAAGAACCGGAATGAACCATTGTACCAATTTCTAGAATCATGATGAGGATTAAAGGATAAGATCTTTAAGGATACAGAATCATAACATTATTACAAGGTCTCAAAAGTTTTACAACAACATCATCTACCACCACTCTTTTCTCTAATGGCGGAAATGTCTAACATTGGTGAAGAGAAGAGAGACTCCATACTTGTTGCAGCAATCAATGGCGTCTTGATCTCTCATACTACCTCCTGGTTCTGCAATCACTCCTATCCCTTTCTCACACGCCTCCTCCACCGCATCTTTCCAAGCAAATGGGAAAAAAGCGTCACTTGCCAATGCAGCTCCTTTAGCTTCTTCACCAGCTTTCCTAAAAGCTATTCTCAAGCTCTCTACTCGGTTCGGTTGTCCACTTCCCATTCCCAACATACAATTGTTCTGTAACCACAACAACAATAACATAGAATCCATCAAAACCTTTTTTGTACTCTTTAACAGAAATTATAGGAACCATAGGAAAAAGGTCAAACCTTTGCTATAACAATGGCGTTGCTCTTGACATGTTTGACACAAAGCCAAGCAAATTTAGCATCATCGATTTGAGTTTCAGTAGGGTTTTTATCCGAGACAGCGTTGAAGTTTATCTCTTTTGGGGTCAAGTCATCTGAGTCTTGAGCTAACCAACCACCTCCAACTTGTCTGAGTGATAGTTTCCCTTGATCGTTCTTCTTCGCCTCGAGTATCCTCAAGGTTTTGGATTTTCCTTTCAGGACTTCAAGTCCTTTAGCAGTATAACTTGGAGCTACAACGATTTCATAGAACATTCTAGTTTCTCCATCTGTTGGACTCCTAAACTCTCGGATCTCCCTCGCAAGAACCTAAAAAACAGAGAAGGATTGAATTTATCTTATTATGTGTCAAAAGCTAAGTTGGATTTGTGACTAATTTGAATAGTAAAATTGAGTTACCTCGTCGATTTCGACATTGAAGGCTACAATACCACCAAAGGCACTGACAGGGTCTGCTTTTACAGCAAGACGATAAGCTTCGAGAATATCACTGCGAGAGGCTACACCACAAGGATTTGTGTGCTTCACAACTACACAAGTCGGGTTTTCAAATTCAGAAACACAGTTCCATGCAGCATCTGCATCTAGATAATTGTTGTATGACATTTCCTGCACAAATCAAGAGAGAAACATTTATTATGAGGAATTTGAGTGAAACATAATTCATGGAAACACTTTGGAAGCTTAAATCTGATGAATGAAACAAACAGTAAACAGAACAAACAGAAAATGTAAATGCACACAGGTTTGAGAATCCTAACGAATCACTATCTTGAGAGAATACAGATCCAGATACTCTTACTCGATTGAGAGAGAGCTCTCAATCAAATACAAAATACGACAAACAAAATTTTGTAGTAACAACTTATCTGCTCTGTTGTTAACCTAAAACAACTATGAAGATTCTGCCTTCTGCATTAACCAAATAACCATTTTCTCGGTTTAGCATTTTCACTGCTTTACTAGTAAAGCTGAAGTCATATACAACAAGACTGAAGCATCTAATAAGTTATTCAAAGTTTCAATATCCGAATGAATGAAAAAAGTTATCAACAAAACCGACTGAAGCATCTAATTAAGTATACAACAAGACTGAAGCATCTAATTAAGTATCAACTATGAAATTTACATGAACTGTAGGAATAAACTGCAAAAGTATTACGGGTAAGGGATTTTGTTACCTTTCCGTGGTGCTGAATTGCGGTGGCAATACCACCTGCATTGACTTCAGCAAGGCTCTTGTCAACATAAAAAGCTGCCTTTTGATGAGGATTTTCACCGTAACGAAGAGAACTCTGTAGTGAAAGCGGAACTGTAAAGCTTGGAGGGAACTTCTCTTCTGAGCAATACCAACAGAATAAAATGAAACATATCAATCAATGTAAGTTCATACAGAGAGAGTTACGCTGCAAAAGCAGAAAGAATATGAAAAGACTAAGAAAATCATATAACAAAACAGAGCGGAAGAAGTTATACTTACTTCCTTCAGTTTGTTTCCATAGCCATTCCGAAACAGCGGAATCATAAGCTGCAACGTGTTGAAAGGCCTTCCACGCAAGTTTTCTTCGGAACTGTTGATCGTTTTGGCCGGCCTTGAGATACTCCAAAACTGCAGGATAATCTTCTGAATCGACAACAATAAGAACATCCTTGTGGTTCTGTAAAACACATTAAGCACATTCAGATCACAACGTATATACATATTATATATATGTATTGTATCGTAAATCAGTATAGCAAACCTTAGCAGCGGCTCTAATCATCGCAGGACCACCAATGTCAATGTTCTCAATCCCATCCTCGAAGCTAATTCCACCGGCGGCAGTAACTTTCTCATAAAACGGATACAAATTGACAACCACCACATCAAATGTACCTGAGAAACAGGATAAACAAAACAGAAATCACTGTCAAGTCGAACTCATAAACAGCTTAATTGAAACAATCATATGTCAAAAAATCCTCACCTATTCCATGTTCATCAAGAGCTTCCATATGATGCTTCAAATCTCTTCTCGCAAGGATACCACCATGTACGCTTGGGTGCAACGTTTTCACACGACCGTCAAGCTTCAATCAGAAAAATAGCCACAATTTTATGAAACGACAACAAGTTTGGAACTTGGAAGACACATAATTGAATGACTAAAACTTGAAACAAGAAAGGTGTGAGATTTGGTTTACCATTTCCGGGAAATGGGTAAGCGATTCCACTTTTGTCACTGATAAACCAGCATTCTCTAAAGAAGAAGCAGTTCCACCAGTTGAAACGATTGTGTAACTGACAATTAAAAAAATTAGAAATCAGTTAAACAACACAAAGCTTGTTAACTTTTCCCTGAAGAACATAAGATTTCAATCTGAGAAAATTTACCCCAACTCTTGTAAACCATTGCCAAGAGAAGCTAAGTCTTTCTTATCAGATAAAGATATCAAAGCTTGCTTTTTTCCTGAGATGAGAATAAAACGTTTTTTTAAAAAAACTGAGTAATTTAATTGAATTGATTCATGTATCTGAATTGCGGTTGAAGAATGAGAGTAACCTGAAAACGCCGAGGATTGAGGCGGATTCTTTGTGGCTGTTTGAGACTCAGCCATGGACCTGACGGCGAAGAAGTTAGGACGATGTAGCGAGATACAGTGGACCTGCTTCAAAGGAAATCAAACTAAACCATGAAAATTTCAGCAAAACACAAAAAGAAGAATCGAAAGAAGCAAACATTCATAGCCAGAGAGAAAGAGGACATACAGGCTGGCTTGTTCGGAAAGGAGCGAAACCTTCCCGGCGAATATAGCCGTAGATAATTTGGGCAGAGGGAGAAGTAACGGCGGCAGAAGTACAAGCGGTCGTGGAGGCTGGACTGAACATGCTATTTTCTAAACACCCTGCAACAGAGAAAATGGCAGGAACAGAAGAATCTCAAATTAACACAACGGAGATGAGAAATTCTGGGGAGGTAAAAGCAGAGACGAAATGTAGAAGACGACAGCTACATATATATGGAGAGAGAAACAGACCCGAATGATGATGACGATGGTGTGACTGTGAATTTTTTGCACAGTGAGAGCTATGGTGGCTGAAGACGATCGATAAGAGTTTTGAGAGGTTTAGGGTTAGGTTGTTTGTGATTCTCAGATAACTCAAGGGTATTTTTGTCATTCACTGCAAAAAAATTATACGATTTTTGTCCTTCTCAATATATATACGAACGAACTAAATCTCTGTGACGCGAAAATACACAATCGATGACGAGACGAGTGCCCATCTCAATTGACTCAACTGATCTCATCCTCGAAATACTCTCGAGATCGTCAGCGAAATCAATCACTAGGTTTCGTCGCGTATCCAAATTCTGGGCGTCGATACTTCGCAGTCCATATATCACCGAGTTGTTCCAGACCAGATCCTCAACTCGGCCGCGTCTCTTCAGATTCCTGAGAATTCGTTTGTAAACGCCGAGTTTCATATAAATTTTCCTGTAGATTGGTGTTTACAGATTTGTTCCCCTGTCTCTGGATTGATCTATTGCCCTAATTCGCCGATCTCAACGGGGAGATTGCCGGTGATCTGTAAACCTAGCACTGGACAGCAGGTGATTTTACCGAGAGCGAAATCGACGAAGGAATTAGTGCATAGCTTTTTCGGGTATGATCCGATTCTTAAACAATACAAGATACTATTCATGAGCCGTGATAAAGATGCTGCAGCTGAAGAACATCAGGTTTTGACATTAGGAACTGGAGATTGGAGGTTGAAACGTTGTGGTTTAACTCATTATCCTTTAACTCAAGGGATATGCATCAATGGGGTTTTGTATTATATAGCTCAACGAGTGGTACAAGGTAACAAAGTAATGATTGCTTGCTTTGATGTTAGTACTGAGAAATTCAAACTGATTCCAGAACGTGATGGTATGTCAATCTGGTCTACTAAGCCTAGTGTGTTAGTCAATTTCAAAGGTAAATTAGGAGGAATTCAGAGTGAGTGGCGTGTTAATCATGAAGATGGAAAACTTAATCTTGAGTTGTGTTTATGGGTTTTAGAGAATGTTGAGAAAAAGGAATGGTCGAAACGTGTTTACGTCTTGCCGGATTTATGGGAGAATAAAGACGTAAATGCCCCTGTTTCCATTGCTGGAGTTACTTCTACAGGTGAAGTTGTTTTGTTTAAAGCGTATAGCCGTATACTTCAAACCCATTCTTTGTTTTCTACTTTAATCTTGATAGGTACACTCTTAATAGAGTTGAAATCCGTGGAATTGAAGCGTACAAGAGTTTTAAAGTTCATGCTTTTGTTGACCATATTGAAGATCTCAAGTTTCTAACAGCAATCTAGAGTTTGGAAGGATGAAACCACTCATGCATAGTTTAGTATTTTTCATTTGGATGTATTGTGCAATAAGAACAGAATCAACAACCCTTTCTATTTGTGTTTCCGTCGGAGACTTTTCCGGCAATTCATCGGCTGTCGGAATCCTCTTTTCCGGTCGTCTTTGGAAAAATAATTAGTCCAATCCTCAATCACTTGTCTCAAATCCTTGAGCTTGTTATCTTGTCCAATGCAGCAATTCCCATGCATTATGCAGACTTTAGTAATATCCCAATTTGGTTGACAAAAATTTCCAACGTGTGTCGAATCAAGAAACCTCATCTTGAGTCCGATTTTTTTGATGTGTTGATCGTTCTTGATCTTGTTAATAACGTCCTGCTCGTTTTTGCGTGGGAATCTAAGTCTGGATTCATACCAATACTTGTAGAACTCGATGGTTCTGTGGTTGGCAACGACGAATTTGAATCCGCCATTAGCTGGAATTTCCGTTGAAGGAATCGCAAGCGATTTGAAAATCTACGTCCGCGATTAACCGAGGGAATGGATCTCGAAGCCACAATGTATCCATGTCCTATTTTTCAAACATTTGGTGGAAACAATGTTAAGAGTTTTTGTTAAAAGTCAAACAAAACCAAACTGAAATTCTTAAACCGAAGCGTGTAACCAAACCGATGTTTGTTTATATCGCGACCAAATTAACTGAAACCGAAATTAGTCTAACCAGTCGACCAAATCTAAATTCTTTATAGAAAATATTGGTGTTATTTCTAAAACTTGGATTAATAATCATATTAAATCGATATCAATTTTATTTTTTCAAATGTAATTGAATCTGAACCAAAACTTTTCGGTCATTAATGCTTCACAACTGAACCATAAAATAGCCAAACTAAACCGGGGTGAATAACCGGATGCATCCTAATTAAGAAAGCGCTTTAATGTATATGTTACCGTAAAGAGGAAGTTATATCCGAGTTTAAGCAAAGAACCCAAGAACTCTGTTCTGCGCCACATCAAATCGGAATAATCCCCCCTCATGAACAGCCTCTCGCCTGAGAAATCGATTCCGTTAGTCCTCAGCAAGAAGCAACGGCGAGGAAAGACCTCCACACACCGCGAATAGGCTTTCTCGTCCAGACACACCACCACAACGTGACGGAGCAGCTTCTCTGTCTCTTTACCGACTCGAAACCCCTCGAGACACACATCGAACGTTGAGTATGGCTCCGCATAAGCTCGGTTCATCATCGTCACTATCACTGTCTTCTCCTCCGCCATTGATGCTTCCTTCAAGATTCTTGCCAAACCTCTCCTTTCTTCCGCCTCAATCTATCAACAAAGCATTACACTAAAGATATATTCGGGAAAATTACAATAGCTGACGTGGCAAGCTACTTATTTTCACATGGAGATGAATAAACTACTATAACCGTATCAGTGTTGTTAAACTCTTGTTTGGCTGAAATTCTCGGCGGCACAAACGCAGGAAAGCTTGAGATTTGCGGCAGCGGTAGATGCAGTGGCTGAACAAGTGACACCAAATCGTAGACAACTAGGGACAGCAAAATTATCAAAACCAATATACAAGCGATCCTTTTAAGCTCTCTCCACTTTGCGTCAAGCTGCACAGACATCTTTTTCGATGGCTGCGTCTCTAGATCGCACCCGCTGCTATTGATAGTTGGGATAAAACTTGCCGCCGTTTTCTTAGTGATGATGTTTCATAAGTAGTCTTGAGTCAAATATTTTTTTTTTGGTCTTGGAGTCAAATCTATTTCTCAGTACTGTATATATATTAGTCCAAGTCTCAAGTATGTATATGGTTTTATAACATATATAATACTTAGATCTCAACTTAACTGAACTTTTATTGTAAGATTCTTAACACGTCCAATTTTTTTTTTATAACATATATAATACTTAGACCAATTTTTTTTTCCACTTAATGTTTTAAATATATATCGGAATTAAATGTAGTTTTTTGCTAAAAAAAAAAAACTATCTAAAACCCTAAAATAAGCCATATTTTATTAGTTTATCAAGAGTTATGTGGATTTATTGTCGGAGATTTCTCCGACAATTTATTTTTAGGTTTTAGCGCGTAGCAGATAAAATAGATTTAATTAGTTATAAATTAGACTCTGATACTATTTTAATTTGAATATATGGATTTGCTACCAATGGAAAAGCTCCTGTGTTCCATTTTAACTGTGTAATTTTTAAAATGATCGATCATTCATGCGTGAAATGTTACAAACTTACAATATACATATATGGATTAAATCTTCGACTGTTTGTTTGTTTGCATTGGCATTTGTGTTTACATTTACCGTCAATGAATCTTGAATTTAACTATTTTAAAGTAAAAATATTATTTGCAATTGTAAAGGTAAATGCCAAAAACAAAACGGAAAGAAAACTTCTAATATTTTGTTGGTCATTGGCCCACCTCATTTGCAATAAAAAACTTTTAAAAAGTTGGAAATGTATTGTGTTTAATATAAAAATAACCGTGAAATTTGAATTTCCAAAATTGCGTTACCAATAATCTGTGACCTAAATCGATTATTGTTGTGAATGAATCGATTTAAGGGATGCACATTTCGGTTTTAAAAACGTGAAGGAAACGGTTATACATATAAAGTAGCAAAATATATTGTATCCACTGCATATAATGTTGTTTTTTGGAGTGATGTTCCTCCTTGATTATGTTATTCTGTTTCAAATGATGGATTTTGTCAACGTAATTAATATATGCATCTTTTTGTGGAAAAAAAATCGATTATTGTTGTGAACAAAATGTATCTATATATGAATAAGTATTTAATATCCTTGGCCAAAAAGTAGGTGAGTATATTTTTGTCAAGGCACCGTGAACGTTAAATTGGCTGGTAAGATAGCTTTCGTGACATTAGTGTTGTGTGTAGAAGTGAATCTATGCCAATAATACAATTATACGAAGATTCACTTTTCCTTTCTATAAATGATTTCACTTAAAAGTGTGTAAGAGTCACTTAACTGATAGATATGGTTTGCAAAAATTAATTCGTTACTTATTTGTATCCGCCTGGTGGTTGCTAAGGTCGGACAGTCTTTAAATGGTAATTCTGTAATTAGAAATGCATTTAACCGTTTCATAAATGGTGATTGGTTACATTCAAACCAGCGGTTTGAGATTAAGTGTTTCAAAAAACTACTAATCACCAAGGTTTTTGATTGTAGAGGTTGGTAAAACGTTTGGAGAAGGCGGACAAAAAATGCATTTGGAGATGTTTAGAGCGTTTGAGAAAGCAAAATTATGATTAGCAGTGTTTCAGTACTTCTTTTGCAAATAAGGTGATTAAACACATTTTTTCATTTCAAGTAAAAATATGATATAAAATAATTTTTTCTTCTAATTGGCAGACATAAAAATTTTACTTTTAAAAAAAATGCAAACAAATTTTTTTTTTTTTTTATAACACTTTATAGACTATTACATCATCATGATATTTGATATTATCCTATTACAATCATGATCTACCGCAAGATTCCACAAACGACACCAAATGGCGGTTCTGCCCGCAATCCTCGAATCCACGACAGACGGCAAAATCTGACACTATACCACGATGGACAGGTTAACCCTTAGCTCCCGAAACCGGACGGTTTTACCTGTTACGCGCTAAAACCTCCGATAAGCTTTACGTCGATAATAAGCAAAAAAGTGTACTATATGGGATTCGAACTTCATACCTGATGTAAAAGCTTTTAAATCCTTGACCAATAGGACATGGTGCTTAAAAAAAAAGTATTTATTTATGCAGTATTGATAGTATTCACTATGCAACGGTTATAATGCAACCAATCAAACCAAATATTCAACCGCCTTCTATTACCAAACCACCTTCTTCCACCACTGTCTCTAACCACTTTGTTTACAACCGCTTAAAATATGTAACCGTCTTATTTAAACGGTGTGAACAATCAGAACATATGCGAATAATCAAACCACCGTCTAACCACCTTAGCCTAGTCTTGGAGACGGCTTCCGGAAAATAACAAGTGGATATAACAGTTACGGCAGATTTATGTTTGGAAACCGACGACTAAGATAAGAGTTTCCCGATTAGGGTCTTGGGATTCAACTTGTTATGAAGTTAGGGTTAGGATTGGAAAATAAATTTGGGTTTTTAAGGTTTACCTTGTACCCAAAGAAACTGGTCAAGGTTTTGAAGTGGCAGAGATGGTTCTAGTCCTTCTCTGGCGCCTCTCTCCTCCATCAAGTGCAGCTCTCTTCCCCTTTTTCCCTTGTCTCTCGACTCACTGATAGCTTCGAACATACAACAATCAATGTTGTGCCTAGGTTCTCGAAGTCCTAAGGCGAGTTTAAAAATATACAGTTGTATAGCAAATATCTATTCGATGACTACAACAACAAAAATCATATAAAATAAGAAAAAAAATGAGATTCTGTTTTTTCTCATATTTAGAAGACTTGTTTACAAGATAGAGTTTGATTAAACATCATGTCAACTTTTGTTTAAGTATACATATAAATTTATCACAGTTTGTTTTTCTTAAGATAACTTTAGTATGATGTTACACTATATGAAATATTTTTCTAAAAAGTATGAGTTAAATTCAAATTAATGAGTTAAGAGAGATTATATACTTCAATATGGGACCTTCAGTTTTGAAAAAAATTAGGGACCTGATGCGGTTGCCTTTTTCCTAACATGGCGAACATGGCTGTGACAACAATCTGATGTTAATCATTATGGATCATCAGTGTCATTCTAAAAAGACAATAACTCCGGTTTTCTCTTACTAGGATCAAAAATGAATATTAATTTGTCTTGTGGTTGAATCGCTTTGGTAACCTCAAATCAGTCTCCAATTGAAATCCCAAATTATATACCCAAACTATAAAGTGGCAGACTGGCAGGTACTCTGTTGAGAATGCCTCTTCAATCTTGGAACAATTTGGGTAATTTGGTTCAAAACATAAATACAAACTATCTCGAAATTATATATCGCCAACAACACTATCATAGTGGACACCGGAAAGAGGCTGCAAAGAAGTGAGAAAAGATGGTTATGAGTTTATTTGGGAAAAATACGCATATAAACCAAGAACACAAACAACTACGACGTCAGGACAAGTTCAATGTAATTATTATTATATTATTAATCTGGATTTAAAAACATAGATCTTGTTTTATTTATTTTGATTTTTATTCATTCGACGATTTGGTCATACGTTTCTCTTCAACATAAATACAAACAAAATTAACCCCTCTTTTTGTGTTTTTTGTGAAACAACTCACTGAAACTTCTTCGACAATTCATTGGCTGTCGAAACCCTGCTTTCGGGTCGTCTTTGGACAAAAAATAATTCCAATCCTCAATCACTTGTCGTAAATCCTTAAGCTTATTATCTTGTCCAATGCAACAATTCCCATGCATTACGCAGACTTTAGTAATATCCCAGTTTGGTTGGCAGAAGTTTCCAACGTCAGTTGTATCCAAAAACCTCATCTTGAGCCCGATTTTATTAACATGTTGATCGTCTTTGATCCAGTTAAGGACATCTTGTTCGTTTTTCCCTGGGAATCTAAGTCTAGACTCATACCAATAATTGTAAAACTCGATCGTTTTGCTGTTGGCAACGACGAATTTGAATCCACCATTGGCTGAATTATGATTGTCGCTGGAATTACCGTTGAAGAAGAAATCGCAAGCGATCTGAAAATCTACATCCTTAACTAATCGAGGAAATGGATCTCGAAGCCAAATTGCATCCATGTCCTATTTTTTTCACAAACATTTGACGTAAAACTATATTATAAAAATTTAGTCGACCAAAACAAAAAGTATATAATAAAATATTACAAATTCGGTCTCTTGACAATAAACAAATATTTATCATCGAAAACCAAATCGAATCAAACAGACACAATTCTTAACTGAATCGAATAATCAAATATCGATCTCTATATTAAAGATGCAAGCTTAGAGACTTACCGTGAAGAGGAAGTTATATCCAAGCTTAAGCAAAGAACCCAAGAACTCTGTTCGTCGCCACATCATCTTGAGATAATCCGGCATCATGAACCGCTTCTCTTCGGAGAAATCGACTCCGGTAGTCCTCAGCAAGAAGCAACGGCCGGGAAAGACCTCCATGCACCGTGAGTAGGCTTTATCGTCCAAACACACCACCACAACGTGGCGGAGCAGCTTCTGCGTCCCTTCGCCTACTCGAAAGCCCTCAAGAAACAAATCGAACGTTGAATTTGGCTCTGCCCAAGCCTGGTTCATCAGCGACACTATCACCGTCTTCTCCTCCTCCATCGATGCTTCCTTCAAGATTCTTGCCAAATGTCTCCCTTCTTCCGCCTCAAACTATATATCAACCAAACAAAACTAATAGATATGATTTGTATACACTATAACGTATAAACCTATATTTGTCCAATGTGCTTTGCAAATCATTTTTAAAATTTTATAAGTCTGTTTGAAGACATTATTTTTGCCAACTCGTCAAAATAGCGTTTTAGCTGACGTGGCAAGCTGAAACAATTGTAGATATAAATAAATACTACTAACAGTATCAGTGTTGTTGGACTCTTGTTTGGTTGCGACCAGCGGCGGCACAAACGCATGAAAGTTTGAAATTTGCGGCAGCGGTAGGGGCAACGGCTGGACAAGTGACGCCAAATAGTAGACAACTAGAGACAGAAAAACTGTGAGAAACAAGAGAAAAACAATCCATTTACCCTCTCTCCACTTTGATCGAAGCTGCAGAGACATCTGTTTAAGCAGCTGCGGCGGCTCTAGACCGCCTTCACCGCTGTCGACAACGGGGATAAAGCTGGTCGATGTTTTCTTAGTGATGATCATATTTCATGTTATAGTCTTAAGTCAAATATCTCTTTCTCTTAGTACATACGTTTATATGCATTTCCCGACTCATGCTGTTGTAATGTTTTTATAACATGATCGGTCATTGTCTTGTGAGATGTCACAATATAGTGATTTAAGAGGTTGTATTTGCGTTTATATATAATTTTGTTTTTTAATTAGGAGGTTGTGGCCGGCTAAGTCCGTTATATCCCCTAGATCCGAGCCAACCTTTAGTATTTTATCTGTCTCACTTTCTACTATATTCTGTAACTATTTGATTATCCCAAAATATATTTCTTGTTGAGTTATCGACCTCTAGTAATAGTAACGTTAAGCAAATAGTAGAGATTTATTTTGTGTTACTATTTAGCGTATGTGTTTAATTTTGTTCTGAATTGTGTTTTCTGTTTCTCATATAAACGCAACTCATAAATTAAGATTGTTACAATATTGAAATCCCTTAATAGAATATTGTAGAAAGGTGCATTTGTATAAATGAATGAAATATATAATTACATTGGGCAAGTAAAAGTATTTCATTGGGCAAGTAAAAGTAGGTGAGTATCTTTTTTTCAAGGCACCGTGAACGTAACTATGTAAATGTAGATGTAGAATAATGGAAGGCTTACTGCTACATCTTTCTCCTGAATAGTTGACTTAAATTAGCAGGTAAGATAATTAGCATTAATTTGTGACTTTAGTGTGGCGTCTAAAAGTAATTCAATACCATTAATATAACAATTTATATTTTTTTTCTAGAACTGATTTCACTAACAAACGTATAAGAATCACATTGGTCACAAATATAATTAGCAAATTTATTTTTTCATTTGGTTGTATTCTGCTGCCTCCGCTGCACAGAGGCGCGTTCTAGAACATGACTATTTAGTGACCTAAATAATTAATAATTTTTTATAATGTTCATATACCAAAGCAGACCAAATTTGTCCGAAAGACACAAGCAAAAAATTGGGACATTATATAAATAAATGTAGTAGGTTTAAGTAGTTTACATTGACTGATGACATTTTTGTTATCGTTTCATTGAAGTTCATTAGGTAAGACCAAAGTGAATCATTGGACCTTTAAGATAGTACCTTAGAGATCAGGTCCGACATCACCTTTCCAATGAACATAAAATCCCACTTGAGGAAGGCGACCAACAACTGAGCGATCCGCATTGGTTATATCATTTGACATTTGTAGATGCTCATAGTTGGGATTTCCGAAACAGAATCCTCCGACTTGGTTTCCTCATACTTGGGGTCTTTAAGGGGTTTTCTCCACTCCGTTCGTAGATCCTATCAGGGTTCCCACCCTTCGCTCTTGTTGAAAATAGTGGTTGGGAAGCAAGGTGGTGGTGAATTTGATATCGAGATGTACTGTTTACCCAGATGACTACAAAGTATTTTTGGGGTGGCCTCGGTCATTTCTCTCACATGGAAGACGTACTGGCAGGTGCTTAGGTTTGATTCGGCCGTAGCTTCCATTAGTTTTAATCTTTAGTGTGGATTTTGCCACTGAGATCACCCAAGAAAGAATTTGTCTCTCCAAAATGAAGACAACATGTAAAGTCGTTGTGATCACCCCAAGAGAAACTTATCTCTTTGAGATAACCACAACAACCCGAACCGTAACGTCTTGATCATGAGTATGTGTCACGATTGTCTCGAGATTTCAACGGGCCTGGCTATGGTTTCTTGCTCGGAAATAACATTATCGACTTTTTCTAATACTGGGACGAGTGGGTTGACAACAGCGGATACATTCTGATTGGTATGCTCATGTCCATTGAAATGCGTCATCTATAAAAGTTATGACAAGAAAATGGCATTTATTATCTAGGGAGAATTACGTCGTTGCACTCTTTTTACTCTATTATAGTTTTTATTTCAAGATTTTTCAAGACACGTAATTACGTTAAGATAATCGATGAGAGTGTTATAAAGTAGAAGGTTATGGATATCAATTTTGTAATTAATTTTTCTTTTGTTGAAAAGTGGTTCCACCGCCAATGTAAATAATATTCTAATGCCACTGTAGGCATATGATGTACTCAGTAATAAGAGAAGTTACATAGAAAGTTTCAAAACAAAATCTCTCTCGTTTACAATCTTCATTCTCTTTCTTTTGTTAACATCACACACATATCATTCCTACACATATATAGTATACTCAACATTAGTATACCAACATCTATATAATTCACTTATATACTGTTATATTAGTAATTCTTAATATAAAATTAAACCTTTTACTTAGGCTTCTACTATACCAACAGGCAACAGCAACAAAACACAAATTATCAAACCTTCATTTTCCCTAACACACAAAATCTCATTCATGCCGCCTCCCCTTTCTCCAGCAATTTATCGGCTGCCGAAACTCTACTTTCCGACCATCGGCTTTCCCGGAAGCCGCCACAGAAGTATAATTTCTCCAATCCTCAAGAACTTGTCTCAAAGCCTTAACCTTATTACCCTTTCGACCGCAACAATTACCATGCATTAGGCAAACTTTGCTAATATCCCACTTTGGTTGGCAGAAATTTCCAAAGTAAATCGGATCAAGAAACCTCATTTTGAGCCCTATTTCTTTAATATGATGGTCATGTTTGATTCGTTCCAGCACGATTAGCTCGTTTTTTCCTGGAAATCTCAGCCTCGATGCATACCAATAATTGTAGAACTCGACTGTTCTGTCGTTTGCCACGACAAAATTGAAACCCCCATGTGCTCCATTTCGGATATCGCTGGAATTTCCATTGAAGTGGTAATAATCGCTGGCAACTTGAAAATCTACTTCTGCAAATAGTTGAGGAAATGGATTTCGAAGCCACAAGGTATCTATGTCCTACTATTTTACAAAATATGAAAAATGTGTTAAACAAATAACATTTGAAATTACGTACAACTCCGTACGTTTCGCATATAATGTTTTTTACCTTATAACCATAGTTCATACACTTTCTTTCACCCGAAAGTTTTTTGTTTTCTTATAAAATCTCTCTCGAAAATTACAGTGTTTATCGTATAAAAGACATTTGTTTTAAAGTTGTTAACGCATACACTAAACAAAAAGGGTAAAATTTTGATTTACAAGTAAAAAAACACTTTATCAAAAAAAGATACTTGATAAAAAAAAGGTATATCCTTTTTTCAGAGTAAACATAAATATTTATGTGAAAATGTTATTAAACAAAAAAGAAACGGTTGATGCAATGAGGTTAGAAACTTTTACCGTGAAGAGAAAGTTATATCCAAGCTTAAGCAAAGAACCCAAGAACTCTGTTCTTCGCCACATCATCTTGAGATAATCAGGCACCATGAACCGCTTTTCGCCGGAAAAATCAACTCCGGTAGTCCTAAGCAAGAAGCAACGGCGAGGATGGACCTCATTGCACCGCGAATAAGCTCTCTCGTCCAAACACACCACCACAACGTGCTGGAGCAACCTCTCAGTCCCTTCGCCGATTAGAAAGCCCTCAAGAAACACATCGAACATTGAGTTTCGCTCCGCATAAGCCTGATGTCAATATATACAAGAGTATAAGTGTGCTCTACAAGTAAATGAGACATATATATGGAATGTAATTATTACATATTTCCTATTCTATCACCTGATTCATCATCGTCACTATCACCGTCTTTTCCTCCATCGATGCTTCCTTCAAGATTCTCACCAAATTTCTCCTACCTTCTGCCTCACTCTATCAATTCACCAAACAAAACAATAGAGAATGTAATCTCCTTATTAGCAAATAAGCTATATATATATATATATAGTATGGATATATTACTAACGGTATCACTGTTGTTAAATTCTTGTTGGGTGGTGATCGGAGACGACTCAATGGCAGAAACGTTAGAAAGTTGCGGCGATTGCATCGTGAAACGAGACGCTGAATGGTAGACAAGTGGATAAAGCAAGAGTGTAAGGGTTAGGGGGAAAACAATCTTTTTGACGTCTCTCCACTTTGCTAGCACTTGATGTAGCGTTTGCTTCTGCTGCTGCGACTCTGGATCCCAGGGACAGACGCTAACGTTTCCTAATCCGGCCTCCATTTTCTTACTAATGATCATTTTTTACCTTAATTAAGTACAATATCTTTCTTTATAAAAAAAACGTACAATATCTTTCTTAGTATTTTTATTAATGTTTCCAGATTTATGTTTGTATATGATATTATATTGAATTGAATTGATATATATTGTGATTGCTGTTGTTAGGAAATGGGGCTTAATCATGATATTTAATTTCCTTGGCAAGTAGGTACTATTGTTTAATCATATCATAATTAAGTTTCTGATTTTAATTAGATGATATTGTGTGACAGAAATGAATTTTACTCTTTAATTTCGTACAAAAATATTAGCATTTTAATTCCTTACTAGGTGTCTCGCCCGCACCGCTTCGCGCGGCGATGAATTTTTCTTCCCTCGTTATTTTTGTATTACATTATGTAACTGCGTATACCGTATCCGTGTATATGTATATTATCGTCATATGTCATCTGATCGGGTCTCATTTATGTATGTCCGTATACTATCGACGTATATATTGCTCGGTTTTTTCTTTTCACATATATTTTTAAAAAATTAGTAGCAAATAAAACTAAGTATCTCATTATAATATTTCGGAGTAACAAAGTTGGCATGTAACAAACTCAAACAATAGAAGATTTTTTTTTTTCATATAACAAATTCAAACAATAGAAAATGATGTTATAAAATTTAAAATAAAATAAAAGTGAAAAAATGTCAATTTAGGTTTTATATATAGCATCAAGGAATTGAATCTATTGCTTTATTTTATTGCATATATCTCCTTGAGCTTCCTCTCGAACCTCCTCATGAGTAATAGGTGGATCTTCAAATCCCTTTCAAGATTCCCCTTTGATTTCCTCTAGAGTCTCATCTTCAATAACATAAGCCTTTTGAGAAACGTCTTCCACATCTCTTCGAGTTTTCTCTCGAACCTCTCTTCAGTAGTAGGTAGATCTTCAGATCCTTTTCAAGCTTCCTCTTTAACTTTCTCTGGAGTTTCCTCTTAAGTAACATGTTCCTTTCAAAAACCGTCTTCAACATGCCATTAGCTTTCCCTCGAACCTCCTCTTGAGTAGTAGGTGGATCTTCATATCTCTTTCGAGCTTCCCTTTGAACCTCCACTTGAGTAGTAGGTAGATATTCTAATCCCTTTCGAGTCTCCCCTTTCACTATCCCTTTTGAGCTTCCCTTTAGCTTCACATAGAGTTTTCTCTTCTGAAATAGTAACATGTGTCTTTCGAGAATCGTCTTCAACATCCCCTCGAGCTTCCCCACAAACCTCCTCTTGAGTAGTAGGTAGATATTCAAATCCCTTTCGAGCTGCCCCTTTAACTTCCTCATGAGTTTCCACTTTGGTAACATGTGCATTTTGAGAACCATCTTCGACATCCCATTGAACTTCACCTTGAACCTCGTTCCACTCAACCTCCTCATGAGTAGTAGGTAGACCTTCAGATCCCTTTCAAGATTCTCTTTTTACTTCTTTTGGAGTTCCTCTTCAATAACAGACGCCTTTCGAGTATAGTCTTCAACATCCCATCGTTCTTCCCCTCTTACATTTTCTTGAGAAGTAGGTGGATCTTCATATCCCTTTTGAGTTTTTCCTTTAACTTTTCTAGAGTTTCCTAAACGGTGTCTTTTGAGAACCGTCTTCGATATCCCCTTGAACTTCACTTCGAACATCTTCTTGAGTAGTAGGTGGATCTTCAGAATCTTTTTGAGCTTCCCCCCCTACCTCCTTTTAAATAGTAATGTGGATCTCCAGATCTCTTTCGAGCATCCCCCTTAATTTCCTTATCAGTAACATGTGTCTTTCGAGAACTTTCTTCAACATCCCCTCAAGATTTCCCTTAAACTCCCTCTTATGTAGTGGGTGGATATGTAGATCACTTTCTAGCTTCCCTTTAGCTTTCTTTGGAGTTTCCTCTTATGTAACTGGTGCTTTTCCAGAACCGTCTTTAACACCCCGCCGACCTTCCTCACAAACCTACTCTTGAGTGGTATGTGGATCTCCAGATCTCTTTCGGTTTTTTTCTTTACCTTTCACGAGATTTTCTTCTTCAGTAACATGGTCTTACGCGAACAGTCATCCACATCCCCTCGAGTTTCACCTCGAACCTCCTCTTGAGTCGGAGGTGAATCTTCAGATCCCTCTCGAGCTTCCGGTCGAACCTTTTTTTTTGAGTAATAGGTGGATGTTCAGATCATTTTCAAGCTTCCCCTTTTAACTATCCTTTCGAGCTTCTCTTTAACTTCTTCTGGAGTTTCCTCTTCAATAGTAGGTTCCTTTTGAGGAAGTGTCTTCAATATCCCCTCGAGCTTCCCTTTGAACTTCCTCTTGAGTAGTAGGTGGATCTTCAGATCTCTTTCGAGCTTTCCCTCATCCCTCCTCTTAAATAGTAGGTGGATCTCCATATCTCTTTTGAGCTTCCCCTTTAATTTCCTCATCAGTAACATGTGCCTTTCGAGAAGTGTCTTGAACATCCCCTCGAGATTCCCCTTAAACTCCCTCTTGAGTAGTAAGTGGATATGTAGATCACTTTCGAGCTTCCCTTTAGCTTCATTTGGAGTTTCCTCTTTAGTAACAAATGCTTTTCGAGAATCGTCTTTAACATCCCCTCGAGCTTCCTCACAAACCTACTCTTGAGTGGTATGTGTATCTTCAGATCCCTTTCGATTATTTTTTTTTACGTTCTCTAGAGTTTTCTCTTCAGTACATGTGTCTTTCGAGAACCACTATCCACATCCCATCGTGCTTCACCTCGAACCTCCTCTTAAGTAGGAGGTGAATCTCCAGATCCCTTTCGAGCTTTCCGTTGAACCTTCTCTTGAGTAGGTGGATTTTCAGATCTTTTTCAAGCTTCCCCTTTAAATATCCTTTCAATCTTCTCTTTAACTTCTTCTAAAGTTTTCTCTTCAATTATAGGTCTCTTTCGAGAACCATCTTCAACATCCCCTCGAACTTCCCCGCGAACTTCCTCTTGAGTAGTAGGTGGATCTTCAGATCCATTTTGAGCTTCCCTTTAACTTCCTCTAATGTTTCTTCTTTTGTACCATGTTCCTCTCGAGATCCATCTTCGACATCCCATTGAAATTCACCAGGTTTTGTAGAGAGACATCTTATATTCTTGTAGAGAGACATCTAATATCTACGGATCCCTACGAACCGGTTGTTTTAGGCCAAAAATCTTTTGCTATAGTCATTGAACCAAAACCATAACAATATTATCTTCGAGTTCTTAACATCATCAGGGCGTCTCTTTGTTTATTCCTCGCGGAATCGAAACGAAAACATTAAAATAAAAAAATGTAAAAAACAAAACTAAAAACGCGATTTCTTATTTTTATTTTAAACCCTAAATTCAAAAACTTAAAGAACTAAACAAAAAAATATGACAAATCAAATTAATTAAAACACGTGATTTCTTATCTCCTTCATCGCTAACCTTCTTCTTATTCTTCTTCTGCAGAGGAGAGAGTTTTTTATAACTCTTGTGCTTGTAAAGTTTTCCTTTCTTTTGTTTCTTGATAGAATGTGTGGAGTACTCGTGAGTCATTTTCTTGGTTGTATTAAAATTATTTTGAGAACCCGAGTTCGTGACTGATGTCCTCCTCATGTTCTCTTCTTTGGCTTGCTTCATATATCTTCTTTTTTTCTCTATTTTCTGATGGTATCGTGAGAGAGCTATAGCCACGAGTTCCTTTTGTGATTATAATGCTAGCATTGAGTTTTTTGGAACTGGAGAAACTTCTAGTTCGTTGACTTTTTATTTTTATTGTTTGATCATGTAGAGTTTTTGCTTTTCTATTACCTTTGTTTCTTCTGCATTCATCATGAGTATAAAACCACAAACAATAACCATAAATCGATTTAGCTATTTAGGTGTGGATTTTTTCATATGCAAAAATTATGTTATCGATTAATTTTAATTTAATATGTCATCGATTAATTTAATTTTAGAATAAATTAGAAAATCATAAAAAACTGAAATTGAATTTTAATATTAGAATCATATAACGAATTGGTCTATTGTAGATAGCGAGGCTTTATCAATGCAAGCAAAAACGACATCCTCACTGTTACAAAGTTTTTCGACTACATACGAAGACATCATTGTTTTATGTACAAACATAAGTAGTCAATTAGAAGTTCGTCAACTCCGACGGCTCCCACCCTTACCGTTCTCTTCATATTATTCATATTCCTCCTCTTCTTATTTTCATCAAAACTCTAAACATTTAGCTTCTTATTCTTTCATTATACGGTAACCACCTCTCCGATCATTCTTCTTCATCCAAAACCTGTTCTTCTTCTTCATCTCATCAAAACCCTAACTTTTTTTCTTATTATTATTCTTCCTTTCTCTTCTCTTTTTATTCTCATCAAAACCGACTATAACAATATAGAAGGAAACATAAATCTCAAAAGCATAATCTTGAACCTCATTCATCTCGATCATATTATACGTGTTCACTATTGAGTTTTTGAAAGATAGAAGGGACATCTGATAGGAACGAATTAGGTTTAGGAACGAATTAGGTCTAGGAACGATTTTTGGTATTTTAAATCTTTATGAATGTTGTATATATAGGGGAAACAATAAAAATAGTAATAAACATAATTTTTCATTTTCTTTTCCTCATAGTTATGTACAAATTTGATCATTATCTATTGTAGTCACATTTTTCCTTTTTCTTCATAATAGATATGCATTAATTCTATTATTATTATTATTATTAAAAAATATATATTTACTTCCAAAATTTTCCATTTTCTTATCTTTATAGATATGTAAAATTCTATTATTATCTATTGTAATCACATTTTTTTCATAATAGATATGTATAAAATTTCATTATTATTATTATTTTTTTAAAGATATATATTTAATTCCAAAATTTTACATTTGCTTTTCCTCATATACTTATTCAATTATTATCTATGTAGTCATGTTTTTCTTTTTTTTTTCATAATAGATATGCATTAATTCTATTATTATCTTTTAATTTCATTTTATATATATTTTTTGTAAGAAAATTACCAAAATTAAATATGCTAAAGTTGCAATTATCAAAGAATTTATTGTGGTTTTTTTGAGCAAAATAAAAATTTAAGATAATTTATTGATGGGTGATGACGTGGACACCTCCAGAAGCCAAAACACTTCATAATTTTTTTTTTCCATAATAGATATATGTATAAAATTCCATTATTATTATTTTAATTCCACAATTTTCCATTTTTTTTTTTCTTATAGATATGTACTAATTCCATTATTATGTATTGTAGTCACATTTTTCCTTTTTCTCATAACAAATATATGTATTAATTCTATTATTATCTTTTAATTTCGTTTTTTATATATTTTTTTGTAAAAAAATTACCAAAATTAAATATGCTGAAGTTGCAATTATCAAAGATTTTATTTTGGGTTTTTTGATCAAAACAGAAGTTAAAGACCATCAATTGATAGGCGATGACGTGGATAGCCTTAGAGACCATTATGCTTCACAATTAATTATATAGATAAGCTCGGAAAATTTTTCTTAAGAACTATTAAAACCTTGCAAATTAGTATTACAAACGAAAATTCTTTGTACATTATAAGAAAAAAAGGGTTTATAAAACAAAAATAAAATACACGTAATACGTGATTTTTCTGCAGCTATGTATATATTATTTGTAAACTAAACAAACGATTGTAGAATAGTTATTTTATTTTTGGTTTCACTAAGTTTGGTTGTTTGGATAGAAAATCAGTTCAATTGTTGTTCATGACTATTGTTTCAGTTATACAACGATGTAACGTATTTGAATAGAATTAAACAAATAATTGATACCAATGATTCAATCAAATGATTTACTCTGCTTAGAATGTTAAAAGCGAAACAATACTAAAAAACGGAGAATTTCATCCAAGGTCGTATAGCTTAAACGTGATTAGACTTAATATAGTTTAGGTTTCAATAACTTCATTATCACTAACATTAAATATCTGCTATGTAGACTGATTTAAATTGTAAACGAGTAAGAACGACTTTAGTGGTAAACTTATTTGCTTACTTAATTCGTCAAATTTTGTTTTATTTATTTCTGGTAGTGCTTACTTGTTGTATTAATTTTGCGCCCGTAGATCCGTGGATGGATATTAGTGGTTTTTAAATAGTTACGGGTAATTGACAGGGAAGATATAGTGAAATCATCGTTGAGAAAGAGATAGTGATAAACATATTAAAGTGGTCACCTTTTTGCAATATAGATCCCAAAAAAAGGTAAAAATGATAGACACAATAAGCAGCCATTCCCCAAGTCGGAACCCTAGCTCCGAAATGTATGACCACCTCTTGAAAGGTAAATTTGAAATTTGGATTAACTTAAGAAAAATATCTTAAAATTACCAAACTTTTAATTTTTTTCCAGATGTTAGATCACAAAGATTTTTTTTTTTTAAATAAAGTCAAAAGGTTTTTCTTCCCAAGAAATACACATTATTCTATGATACTTGTCTACCGTAAATAACTAACAAAACCAAGGGTTTTTTTTATTTTTTTTTTATATGAATTAAATGAATTGCCAAAGGAAAAACTGTACAACAAGGTTCAACACAACTCCAAGAATGATCCAAAAAAATTAAAAAAGATCAAAGAGGAGAACAAACTAAACAAACACAAGCTAATAATAAGCCAACCAAGAGGAAAGCATATTCCTATATACTTTCCTATTATTGTAACCTAAGATCCTATCCCGAATACAGCGATCAACTGCCCGGAAGAGGATTTGAGGAGACTTTGAAGAGCCTTGATGAGTCCTTTCGTTACGCTTGCGCCATAGATAATAAATTGTGCACTGCACAGCTAATCGCTTAAGAGTTTGACTTAAATTCGGCGAAAATGAAAGAAACCAAGTAATAAGAGACGACCAATCCATAAAAGAATAAGAAGATTGACCCAATCTTTGCATTGCCAACTGCCAAACCTGTAAGGAGAAAGAACAATGGAGCAGAAGATGCTCCCTATCTTCTACTTTATCACCACACAGAACACATAGAGGGGAAATAGCAAGCCCCCAATTCCTGAGCCGAGACTTGAAGGAAAGCCTATTTAAATGAGCTAACCAAAAGATAAAAGCATGCTTTGGCACATGAGACTTGAACCAAACAGCATGGAACCAATGCTGCCTTGGGGCTGAAGGCCTGAGAAAATTCCAAACTTGCAAAGAAGAAAAAGAGACTGAGCTTGAAGCAACTCCTGGAATCTGCCAACGGAAAAAATGAGGACCATTCAAATTTGAAGGAGGATCTAACATTGAAAGAGCAATATGAAGATCCTCAGCTAAATTTGAACGAGAACAAAGCTAAGGTTTATATTATAAAGCTTAAAGTTGAGGGTTGGAACAACTCGTCAAGAAGATTCCAATTTAGAGTGTACATTTCCTCTATTATGAAGGAATTTTGGTTCGTTTTGATATTGAATTTGTATTACTATTGAAACAAAAACCTAGTCATTGTTAGTTTAGGAACCAAAAGTTAAATGTGTGGTAGTTTAGAAAGTTGTCTCATTTAGACCAAAATCCATAAACTTGATCGAACTTTTAGAGTTTGTCTAGAACATTTATTCACTTTTAAAAACTATATTATATATAGTGTATAGTGTATAGAATAAATATGTAGATATTATAATACTTGTAGTGCTACAAAAATTCTATGTGTAAAAAATTGTGTGGTATTGAAGAAGCTTTGAACATCTTACAAAAGTGGCAATCAAGTTACGGAAGTACTTCTTCAAAAGTCTAAGAAGAGAATTTGAAGCTTAAAAATGAAGAAACGCTAACTCTTATTTGATTACTTCCCAAGAGCTTTGATGGTTACTCATAACATAAACAGAAATGGCAAGAATTTAGATGAGGTGAGAATCATGTAGAAGGTCCTTAGAGTCTTGAATCTAAATTTTTTTTGTGGGTTTATCCAACTTGATATTAGTATGATATTGTCTATTTTAAGTCTAAGGTAGCAAAGCTTGCACATATTTATTTTTGGGTTTCTTCCCAAAAGATCTCATACTAGTTGGAGTTGAACATGACTTATATACTAAATCGTCTTTATCTAAAAATCTGAGGTGAGACTTGAGCTGTATCCCAAAAATTTGTACATATCATCATCGTCAACGAAAACACAAAAGATTTGGATGCTATGAAAATGGAGCAAACTACAAATCTGTGGAAAGGGAAAAAAAAAAGAAAAAAAAGAGATATTGCATAACAAATACTTAGGATGTAAATTAGTCAAATAAAGAAGAAGTCTATCAAAGTCATCAAAGACGGGGTCGTGGATATACAAATGGGCAAGTTTTGTGGCCATATTAAGAAAAATTCAGCCAAAGAGATAATGCTCATTAAGAAGTCTTCGTGGAAGTGAACTGTTGTGTTGCAAGCTCTAAGTCATTTATAAAACCCTAACTAAACTAACCAAGTGCAAGCGACGAGTCAATGTAGTACGAGTGTTGAACCACAAGGAAGAAGATGTTAGTTACTAGGAATATGAGAAATGAATCTTAGTGAAGATGACAAGGTTGATTTAGTTTGAACTATAATCCTAAGTGAAATACGCATGCAAATGCAAATATAAATGTGAAAAGCAAATGTTAAAATAAGAATTCAAATGCAATAAATGACAAAAATAAATGAGATGCAAAGGAGCGTAGTATTAGAATGGGTCAGCTTCTAGTAAAACCTCGTGTTGCATTTCTCGATTTTTTGTTTTCTTAACATTAAAACCAAAAAAAGAAAGAAATAAGATGCAAAGGACAATATAAAACATATACAAAAGATAAGCAAAAAATCAACATAAAATTTAATGCTAAAAATTTCAACGATCTAAAAGATGGATCCATGCAAGGATCATCTTCAATTGACTAGGAACGATTAGGATTAGAAATAGGAAATAGCTTCGTAGTGGGTTAAATACAAGCCTAGTCTCAACTCTCAATGCTTAAGAATCTCAACAAGTGGATTATCTCCTTCCCATGATTATAACCATCCAATAAACAAATGATGAACTATGATTCCTCATGTTAATTAAATGAGGAAAGGTCATTAAAAACATCTCCCAAACAACTTACAAACTCATTTACCTTCTAGTTCTTCCGTTAATTAGAGTTTGTCATTTGGGCTTTCTCTTTGATTTTCCTATAAGATCTTTAGGTTTTGGGCCTAGAATCTAATATTTTTGGAACTTATGTGACAAGAATCTCTCAGGTATTCAGACACGGCATCAAACGCCACCTTTTGTTTAAATCAAAATGTTTATTCTTACTCAAGCACTTGCTAATATACAGAAGAGATGCTTTTATCTCCATAAGGACAGATCCGCTTAAATCTAGTTTGTCGTTAACATGCCAACCTTGACTCAACGTCTAAAATAAGTTATTGATTTAAGCAGAGAAGTCAACAAATTAACTATTATTCTAACCATTATTTTTGTTTTATTTAAAATCTTGTAAGCGCGACAAATATCTAAAAAAAGAAAGAAGTAATTTCGTAATTTGCATGCTTCATTGCTGTTAACTTATATGTGTATATAACGTCTCTTCATCGCATTTTGATTTGCTTCTCTAGCAATCCTATAAGTATTCTTTTTATTAATATAAAGAAACCCTCATTCAAGATCTAGAGAGAAAAGAGATGTGGAGGATGAAGTTATCGGAAGGAGACGAAGAGAGCAGTAATCAACATGTTGGAAGACAGTATTGGGAATTCGATGACCAATTTGGAACCTCCAAAGAGAGACATCACATATCCGATCTTCGTGCCAACTTTACTCTCAATCGGTTCTGTTTTATGCATAGTTCTGATCTCCTCTACCGTTTTCAGGTACAATTTTTATCAACTATGACTAAATAAAATCATATTTCAGATTATATACGTGAAAAATTCTATAATAGACATCGATTAACAGTGTGGTTATACTTAGGTTGTGAATGGTTGTTCAGTACACTCTGACTAGTATGCATTTTTACAACCATTCACACTTTGATATAATTTGATTCGTACCAAGTATATACCAACAAAAATTAACTAGTACGCAATTTATATCAAGTATTGACCAAAAATGCAAAGCAATTTTCTAGTACGCACTTATTTTTGGTACACCACAAAACTTTAACGGATCTAGTATGATTGTTCCGATCAAGTTCGCACCGGAACAACCATTCAAAGCCTTAGTGTTTGATTGATTGATGTGGAAACATGAACTTGAACTTAGTGTTGGAAAGAGACTGGAAAAGAGATGGAGAAGCTCCCACAGGTGAGAGTGAATGAGGAAGGAGAGATAAATAGAGAAGTGGTGAATGTTACATTAACAAGAAGTTTAAGATTCTACTCAACGTTACAATCACAAGATGGCTTTTGGCCTGGTGATTATGGAGGCCCTTTATTTCTCTTGCCCGGTCTGGTAAAGTCTTTAGTTATGACGATATGCTATATTCAAGAATCGTGTAAACTCTTATTGATCATGATTTTGGCCGCAGGTTATCGGTTTATATGTGACGGAAGCTTTGGACACAACTTTAACTGCTCAACATCAAATCGAGATTCGCCGTTATCTCTATAACCATCAGGTTTTACATTTGTTTGAGTGACGTGTTTGTAAAGAAATCTTATGTAAGTAAAAGCCCTAACTTGCACAAGAAAATAACTTGTAGAACAAGGATGGAGGATGGGGACTACACATAGAAGGAAGCAGTACCATGTTCTGTACAGCTCTCTCATACGTAGCTTTGAGACTACTAGGAGAAGAAATGGACGGTGGAGATGGAGCCATGGAAACAGCTAGACATTGGATTCACCAACACGGTACCGCCATCTCTATTCCATCTTGGGGCAAACTCTGGCTCTCTGTACGTTCACAACAACAACAACACAATCTTTCTCTGGTTTTTGCCTGTTGATGAATTTTGTGATGGAAACAGGTTCTTGGAGTTTATGAATGGAGTGGGAACAATCCTTTACCTCCAGAGCTATGGCTTCTTCCTTATACTCTTCCATTTCATCCAGGACGAATGTGGTGCCATTGCAGGATGGTTTATCTTCCAATGTCATATCTCTACGGAAAAAGATTCGTTTGTCGCATCAACGGAACTATCATCTCTCTTCGACGAGAGCTCTACACGATTCCTTATCACCATATCGATTGGGACACCGCCCGAAATCAATGCGCCAAAGAAGACTTGTACTATCCACATCCAAAGATTCAAGACATACTATGGAGTTGTCTGAAGAAATTAGGAGAGCCTCTTCTTGAGAGATGGCCGTTCTCTAAACTCAGAAACCGGGCTCTTAAGACAGTGATGCAGCATATTAACTACGAAGACGAAAACAGTCACTATATTTGTATCGGTCCTGTCAACAAGGTCTTGAATATGGTTTGCTGCTGGGTCGATGCTCCAGATTCCGAAGCGTTTAAAAGTCATCTCTCTCGGATCAAAGACTATTTGTGGGTTGCTGAAGATGGAATGAAAATGCAGGTAATACAATTTCACTCTCTTCTTTTACCTTTGCTTTCCATCCATTTGAACCATATTTCAAATGTTCGTTTAGGGATACAACGGATCTCAGCTGTGGGATGTGACTTTAGCGGTACAAGCAATCTTAGCGACGAATTTGGTTGATGAGTATGGTCTGATGCTTAAGAGAGCTCATAACTATATCAAGAACACTCAAGTAGTTTCTTCACTTAAACTTTATAGACCATTCTAGCTCTGTGATCTGAACACTTGATTGATTTATCGATGTCCTGACCTGAAATAGATAAGGAGAAACACGAGCGGAGATCCAGGGTTATGGTATCGACACACGTGTAAGGGAGGATGGGGTTTCTCCACTGCAGACAATCCATGGCCTGTCTCTGACTGTACTGCTGAAGCCTTGAAGGCGGCGTTGCTACTGTCGCAGATGCCAGTTAATCTGGTTGGAGAAGCCATGCCTGAGCAGCATTTATTTGATGCTGTTAACTTCATCTTATCATTACAGAACAACAATGGAGGATTTGCATCCTACGAGCTTACTAGATCATATCCTTGGCTAGAGGTTTTGAACCATTTCCTTCCTTTTTATGTTCATATTCAAGACTCTGATGACATTTCGGTACCTGCAGGTTATCAATCCATCAGAGACTTTTGGAGATATCATCATAGATTATCAGTAAGATGAGAACTAGTTGAATTCCATTTCGGAAAACAGTTTCTCGTTGTTGATGGAGCTTGAAAAAATTCTGCAGGTATGTAGAATGCACGTCAGCTGTAATCCAAGCACTCGTGTTATTCACAAAGATCAATCCGAGATACAAGAGAGAAGAGATTCTGAGATGCATTAACAAAGCAGTTGAGTTTATTGAGAAAATACAATTACCTGATGGTTCATGGTATGGCTCGTGGGGAGTGTGCTTCACCTACGCGACATGGTTTGGGATGAAAGGGATGTTGGCTGCTGGGAGAACATATGAGACCAGTGATTGTATCAGAAAGGCTTGTGATTTCTTTCTCTCTAAACAACTTTCTTGTGGTGGATGGGGAGAGAGTTACCTCTCTTGCCAAAACAAAGTATACACCAATCTTCCTGAAAACAGATCCCATATTGTGCAAACATCATGGGCACTTCTGTCTCTCATTGAAGGAGACCAGGTAATGATTCAGCCCTTTTGGTTTTGACACAATTGAGATGCAAGGGGTCACTTAACCCACCCATGATTTGGCTTTGAATAGGCTTGTAGAGACCCGATGCCGTTGCACCGTGGAGCGAAATCGCTGATCAATTCGCAGATGGAAGATGGAGACTATCCACAACAGGTGAGTAGAAATCGTTTTCTTTGCATAACCGAGTTTTGTCTTCATCAAAACCTTATATATGCTTCTTTCTATTTGGCAGGAGATACTGGGAGTCTTTAATCGGAATTGTATGATCAGTTACTCAGCTTACAGAAACATATTCCCCATTTGGGCTCTAGGAGAATACCGTAACCTAGTGCCTTCTTTGTCTGTATGATCAGCTACTCAGCTTTGTCTATGTAACCTGAAAATCTGAGTCACGTCTCTTATGTAATAACAATACTATATTCTTCAAATCAGAAGAATCACTGATGATATCAATAGAGTTATGTGACTTCTCATGGAGGATATCATTAACACTTGAGAACATAAGGGTCTCTGACGTGTTAAGAGTCAAGAGTTCCTTATAGAACGAAAAGAGAGAACTCTCTGAGTGAGACGAAAGCTCCTCAGGGAAAATATCCTCTTTTCTAGTGACCTGTAAATTCCGGAAAAAAAACAATTAGCTGAAATCCAAAATCCAACTCATTTCCTTACACTGCGTAGATGTTAACGATTATGACGTTAAGAAATCCAAAATATTTTCTGGTAAAAAGCTTACATCTCACAGGGTGACTCATTGTTGATAGCTGTACATGGTGACAATGGTTCTCAATGTAATTGATATGTTTCCCTTTGATATGACTTTGACAGTGCAAAACTCTGGTCCCCCATCTCATCACATTACTTGGAATGTCTGTCACACAGGGAAGCAGCATGGAGCCCATTTGAGATCTTGTCAAGAACACTTCGGTATGGACACACCTTGCTACAAAAAAATAGACTTGTAATCAATAATTGTAGTTTAGAGAAATGCCAAACTAACTCTGGACCACAACACAAGATTAAAGCAAAAACTGCCAGTAGAATTTAACAACCAACAGTATGATTCAAAAACAGCGCGGAGAGAGATCATCCAATGAAAAATGTCAAACGGATATGTAATCTAATATACCTATCTTTTATACAACTAATATACCTATCTTTTATACAATGAAACACAGTAATACATGCATATGTCATATATATAATAAATCTAATTATGAAAAACGTTTCAAGCATTGGTCAAGTTTACCATGGGGGTTGTGATTATGAGCAAAGCATGTCAGTCTCTGCAGGTGGTTAGTAATTCCAGAAGATCTGATCTCTTCGCAACTTTTTCTTGAGATAAACTCCAATTAGCTTTCTATAAGTCCAGTTTTTCCGTGGACTGAACTCCAAAAAAGCTTCTGAGCTAAGATGAAAATCCCCTTTCCCAAGTACTTCAAACACAAGTGGATCTGTTAAGACAACAGGAGAATCATCCAAGTTCATTCGCTTATATACAAACTCCAAATTTCTCGCTAGTCTTCGATCCATATATGCATCAATCACACATCCGAAAGTCACAAGATCCGGAACAATGTTCAAACGTCTCATATGTTCAAGAGTAAGATGCAGATCCCAAAACAGAGCCATTCTAGAAAACGCAAGAGCACGAACGTTGAAAGTGGTAAGATCAGGAGAGAAACCAGCCTCAAGCATACCGATGAACTCTCTCTGTAAGCTCTTCATCTTAAAATCAGCTGCAAATGACAGTAATACATTATTCCATAACATATTCCCCAGATTTCTTCTACCAAGACCTACGCCTGACAAAAACTCACGTAGCCGAAAAAACTTCCTTTGTTTTAAGTAAGCTAACGACACAGCTCGTATCTCTTCTTCCTCTATCACAATTCCAGACTTTCTAATCCGGCCATAAGCATGTTCCATCTTCTCTAAATTACCAGAAACACTAAAGTATCTCACAATCGCATTAACAGTACCAGAATCTAACAACATTCCCTTTGAATCCAATTCATCTATAGCATCCTCCATCAATTGAAACTGACGATTCTCTCCAAAACAACGAATAGCAAACGAATACACAACAGGAAACAGCTTAGAATGTCTAGCACCTATATCCTTAATGACTTTGTAAACTTCGTCAAAACAACCAATTTTCTCATAAGCAGAGATAAGCTTTGAGATGACAAAGAGATCAGGCACGAAAGAGCTGTTTAAAATCTCATCCCAAATCGCTCGTGCTTGAAGAACAGATCCATTTTCAGCAAAGCATAGCATAAGAGCAGAAAGAGTTCTATAATTAGGGAGTAAATTATCTGATTTCATTTGGATAAAAATCTCATGAGCTACATGAGGTAATCTTCTCCGGCTTAAGCTTTCGACTAGTGGAGCATAGTCTACGATTTTGATCTTTCGACTGAAATTTGTCGATAGCTTCGAGCCCTTGATCAACTGCACAATACCCAAATTAAGAATCTAGATAATTCCATGGAAATTTCGAGAACGACGTTGCTGTGAACTCCGATACAAAATTGAAGGAAGAGTAGGTACCTTCCGAGCGATCGAAGGAGTATGCGAATCCGAATCCATGGAACAAGATAAGAGCTGGAGATGGTGTGTTCTCAAAGAGAGAGGAGGAGATAGATTGAGCCCCGTCGTAAGAAGCGACGACATTGAGACGCAATGGTTTCAGGGGAAGGGAGTGGCGAAGGGGAAATTATCTCCAATTATTTTTTAAGGGGTTAAAACGAGATTAATTAATCGTCAATGTCCACATAGTTAATTAACAAAGGTCAATTTTGATCTACCATTATTATTTCGTTTTAAGGTCAACAAAAACCTAAATATTATAAAATAATCTTAAATGTTAACCCCATATTTTAACAATTATTTTAATTTAGACTGACATCTTTTCTTTTTGATCTGGTTAGAGAATTTAAGATTCACTGCTCCCTTCCTTAAACCCTTAAGCGTCAGAATCGTCTCCGCGACGGCGGCAAATATCGATCAGCCATTGATCGTTCAATTGTGAGTCCGAAGAAAGAATTTCTTCAATTCCGCCGTAACTTTCTCTTCGATTGTTCCGGCATTTTCAATTTTTCTCAATTCTCAGATCATTTTTCAAATCACTAATCTCTCTTTTAGGTTTTACAAAATTGGTGCTTTGCAATGACAACACAGAGCAACAAAGAGGTTTTCTTGGGAGGATTAATGAACCTCTTGAAAGAACAATGGCAAGCCGATGTGCTCCTCAAGACAGGAGATAGTGATGAAGCTATCTCTGCTCACAAACTTGTTCTGGTTTTTCTCTTACTCAATCTCAAAATCCTTTTACTTGAAAATATGCTTATACATATGGAATTTGAATAGGCAGGAAGATCAATTTTAAGAAGATGATAGAATCAGACGGGTTCAAGGATTCAACTAAGCTAGAGACAATCACTCTCTCCGAGATGAAACACGAAGAAGTCGAAGCTTTACTTGAGTTTATGTACAGTGCTGATGGATCCCTTTCTACTAATAGTCTCATGAAACATGCCAGGTCACTCTATCTTGCAGCCGATAAGTACGAGATTTTGCATCTACGCGACATATGTAGGAACTGGCTTATGAGGTCTCTTGGCTCCTGGAACGCTCTTAACATCATTGATCTTGCTCAAATCCCTTTTGACAAAGCTCTTCACGATGCGGCTTTCGATGCTATACTAAACAATTTAAGGACCATTGCTAGCTCTGATGAGTATAAGTTGTTTGTCGTCAACCACCCAAATATTTCCGTCGAGATCATGAAGGCTTCGCTTACTTACGCAGCTCCTAAAAATCTCACTCGAACGTGTAATAACAGATCATATTGTGGTAGTTGTGGTTCCTACTGTCGTTATTGCGGCTTTTCAGATTAGAGTTGGTTTATTTCGGTTTTTGTCCGGTTCATTCGTAATTATTTATGGTTATTTCACATTGTATACCAACATTGGTATGCACATTTTCATTCAAGGAAGAGAAACCACTATTTGCATTTTTTTTTTTTTTTTTACTATTTGCATTTGTTTCTAAAATGGTATTAGAGCGATCCAAACTCTTTCTTCATTTTCTCCGATCAATAGTTTGCTTCCATCGCATTTTGCTTTTTGGTTTTGATAAGATTTCCTCTCTTTCTCTCTTGTTCGGTCTCAATTTTAAAATATTGTATAAACATAAAAATAAATCATGTATAAAATAAAGTTATTTTATAGATATTTTAGACTTAGTGATGAGGTCACTAAATCAATAGGTGAACTAGAGCTCAATCAAACTCATCATAAATCAATGAACTAGAGCTCACTCAAACTCATCACTCAAGTCCATGGAACTGAGACATGTCCAAAAGTACCAATGGGCCTTGTATTGAGCGAATGAATCACAATATCAACTATTCTAGCCAAACGACTACTTGGAATACAATGAAGAACTAATGTCTTTTATCATAAATATTTATTTTTTGTTGCCAAGATCACGTTGTTAATATACATCAACCAACTTTTCAACTTCGTTACTAGAAAAGAACATTGTCTAGTTTCTCTCATTGAATTTTCATACCATTAATTTCGTTGTAGGTAATACTTTGTGAATCAATGTTTGTAGAAAAGTCACATATATCATAGTTTTCAAAGATTAAAAATAACTAGCATCTGTAAATTTCAAAGCAAATGATTTTCTTTTTGTTTTCCTCGTCAAGAAAATCATAATTAGATATTAAGTCACCAAATTGGTATGCATCATTTTACTCAATTCACTTTCACAAGGTCAAACCAAACATTAATTGAATCATAACAGAAAAAAAATCTCAAGTATGCCAAGATTTAATAAAAAAACAAGAGACATAAAGATATATCTCATGGTTATCTTCTGAAGAACCCTTCTCTTTCGTAACTTGTCGACGCTTTTGGACGGAGAAAAAAAACGTTACACATTATGAAAATACGATTTGAATAAAAAGTTACAAAACATATCACTTTTAAAACATAGATTGTGGGGGGGGGGGAATTCTAAGACACTAATCATTTTCCATGTCAAACCGATTTGTATAATAGTGGTTCAATTTCTGAACTTCAAATCACCTAAGATCCGATTCGGAATTATGATATAGGGATGGAAGACCCCTGCTCGAGGCATAGAGGTACAACATTTGCCTCGGCGGCTGAGTCATCAATGGATAGATCTATGGCGACCAACATAATCGAGTGATGTAGAGAAAGTTTTTCCCTAAATAAACTGCAAGCGCACGGTGACGAGGCTGTAGTATATAAGGTTATCGTTTCCCAAGAGACTCTTAAGAACACAATAATTTTCCAGTTTCAATTAAGCTAGACAAATGGATTAAAAAGAAAAGGTAAATTAAACGCATTAAACAGTTGTTTTAACTCGATTAGGGAAAACACTAGGTTTCAGGATTTCTGCGGGATATCTGAATCTAAGCGGTAATCTAATTAAGAACTGTCCTAGAACAAAAATCACAAATCTTTAGAACTCCAGCTTACGCTGCTAGTCCTAACTATACTTAATTAGCTAAATTACCAAATTCATTTGCGTAATCTAACAGGTAAAGCATGCATTCAATTAGATTTGTTAAGTTCACTAGTTATCTAATCCAAATTCTTTTGCAATTAGAATCACTAGCTCAATTAATCTATAATTCAATTAACTAATTCCACTTCTTTTTCATTAGCCAATCTATAACTTATATCTTGGTGATCAGACCATATCTAAGTAATTAAGTGCAAATTGATTAAGAACTCTAATCTTTCCCTAGATTGTGAAAATCCTAATTATGATTCATAAATCCCTAAATCCCTCAACCTAATCTAACTGCGAAATTACTTGCTCATAGTTTGAGAAAACACATACATGATAGACAAAGAGAATTGCATAAGAAATCAAAACAAAGAGAGATGGATAAAGAAATCGTCTTGATATGGGATAAGTTTTACCCTAAAATAATCTGCAAGCACACATAAATGCAATTGTAGTAGTAAGGGGTCGAAATCCACAAGAACTAGTTAGACACAATGGTTTCTTGGTTTGGATTAAGCTAAGCAAATCAAAATGTAAATTAAAAGCAAATAAGAACTGAATTAAAACTGTGATGTAAAATCAATTGGAGGAAAAGTTAAGCCTAAGGTATTCCTAAAGAGAATTTAGATTGTGACTAACCAAATTACAGGATTTATTAGATTAAGTGTCATTTAGAACTACAAACACATCTATGTGCTCACCAACTTTCGTTGCGCGAGACACCTATATCTAGAGAATAAAGCATCGAGTTTCCTACGCGTACTTTCTGAATATAGATATGCAATGCACACAAGTTTATTGGTTCACAATGTCCCTAAAACGAGTTTCCTACGCTTTTAGGCCACCTTGCTCTCTTAGGATAGATCCAGTTAGTCAATAATGCTTTCGCATCTATTATCTAACCTACAAGCTCAATTCTAGGTCGCGAATCTAGAACTAAGTAATTAAAACAATCCTAGTAGAAGATCAATTGTAAAACCCTAATAATCTAGTATCATCAACTATCCTTCATCAATTTATTGCAACCCCTAGACCTAACAAGAGATCTACTCAGATATGGTTGAATTAAACAACATAGTAAAAGTAGAAAGCATCAAAAGAATATTATTAAAGGTAAAGGAGTTTGAAATCTTCTCTGAAAACGGACAAAGTTTCGGGATTTGTCTCTCCAAAAGCTCTCAATAATACTCTCTCAAAACCTAGATAAAATCTTCTCTTCTGATTACAAAGACTCTAAAAAACTATATATAGGTGTTTAAAAACGTCATGGGCTTTTTCCTTGCGGGATTAGGAAATATGGGCCAAAACTCGCAGAGATAAGGAAACTGGGAATCTGTTTTATTGCGCTCTGTCGATCGACACAAGTGATGTGTGTCGATCGACACACCCTACTTTGACCGGGTCAACGTCCGAAAGTCAACATCTTTGACTTTTCTTTAATTTAGACCGATTTTCTACTCCTTTCTCCACTTCCGCTCCAAATGCTCCAATCCATTGATTAACACCTATATGACCTGTAAAAACACATAAAAGACTCCAAAACCAATATGAAAAACCCGTAAAAACCGTCATCTATCACGTCTCCACATGATTCGGGTTTTTGTCTCAAGTTGCAAAACTCACCAGAACAAGAGTCTTCTCTCCAAAAGCAAAAGTAAAACTTAATTAAAACTTAAACCTAAAACTCTTTTTATGTGTAAAAAGTTATGGCTAAACATTGAGCCTAAGATATGGAAACAACAAAACACAAAGCGTATAAATAGGAAAACTCGGAATAGTAATCTCCGCGATGCATCGATCGATGCAAAGGCTGCATCGGTAAATGCACTCCTTAAGCAAATTCCAGTATATTTTTCAAAAGCTCCAAAACTCTTCGTTTTCGCTCCACTTTGGTCCAAGCTGCTCCAAATGCTCCAGACTCCAATTTAGCCATATAAGTACTTATAAAAGACTCTAGAAAGCACAAAAAAAAAGACTCTAAAACCATAAAAATCACAATATATCATCGAGCTCAATGCTCTCGGAGTAAAACTAGAAGACATAATATAGTTTATCCAATTTGAATCCAAATAATAGAGAACTCGCAGTCAGCAAAAATAAAAAACCAATGAAAGGAATGTCTCACAAACCCCCATATCTCGAAAAGCTAATATATATATATATACATATATAGATGTATAAACATCGTTTATTAATTACGAAATAGAAATTGAAAGGTTAAGTAGTACTAATTTCACTTTGTTTCATGTATTTTTAGGTATAAGGTGACTAAAATTTTCTAATTATTAAGAAAGAGAATGTATAAATTACAAAGAAGACGAATAGGTAAATAAGAGGAAGACTTAAAAAAAAAATTGTCACTTGTCGCTCTCTCGTGTGCTTACGTATCACAAAATATCGATAGTTAGTCATCTTTTATAGAATGATGACTAGTTGAGTAACCGTGCATACACACGAATTATGTTTACATACATTTTTCTATTTGAATTTTATATAATTTTGATTTATGTGATTCCAATTTAGTGTTTGTGTTACATATTTCAATTAAGATCAGAATTAATTTTTATTTGTGCACAAGAATAACGTAGAGAAAAGGCTATCGCATCATTGAAAATCGTAAAATGTTGTTTTTGAGGTAAAAAAAAAAAAGGGTAACTAATACTTTCATCCAAACATATACATCAACAGTTTAACGATCACGCGAGCTTATAATAACAATAACTATAACTATAATAAATTCTTAAAGATAGTAGAGGAAATATTGTCGAATACATAAGTAATCTTAATACATGGAATGGTGGGAGATGAATAAGTTAGCAATTAGAATTTTGCAAGCAGATACCTATTTTGAAATACATAAATTGCATTTCGAACGGATCAGGATATTGCACCAACATTAGCATATTGCACCAACATTAAGCTTTAACTAAGAGAATTTGACAAAACCAATAAAAATTTTGAAATACATAAATTTATTGTCGAATACATAAATTGCATTTCGAACGGATCGGGATATTGCACCAACATTAAGCTTTAACTAAGAGAATTTGACAAAACCAATAAAAATTTATTTTAAAAAAAGAGGTAAACGCGAAGAGAAAGAAGTGATCAATATAAAGAGGAAATCTCACACATTTGAACTAATTGGAAGAGTGAAGAGTGCATACAAATCGATCAGTCGCGGAGATTAATCGTTTTACTTTCATGTCAATTAAGGAAATAAAGGTGAACACATGCATTACGAAAACCATAAAATAAGAGGTGTAAGTGAGCCTCTTACAAAGATATGTATTCCATGGTAGAAAGACAAAAGCAGATATCATGAAGTCAACAAGTCGAGTTGCTTTTTTTTTTACTTCTCACGGTTCGTCATCACGAAAGAGAAGATTAATAAAGCAAAGAAGAAGGGAAAATGAACAGTTCATGCTTTAACTACATTAATTTACATCTATTAATTAAAATGCATTTAAAACCTTAATGAAGAACGACAATAAACTTAAAACGTTTAAGAAAAAATGCTAGGCATCCCCATTTAAGAGGGACATTTGGCATCTTCTCAAGTGACGATGTGGCGTATTCTGGAGAGAGTGACGATGTGGCGCATTCTGGAGAGAACCCTTCAACTTTTGTATATATGATAGTTCTAATATCTTGAAAATCTACAGCTTCGCATCTTTGTCTCTGTTATCACTTTTACTATCGCATCACTTCTTATTTTGTCTCCTCATTCTTTCTCTAAGAAAAACAAATCAAAGAAACATACAAAAAACCACATTCAGAAATGTTGAATTTATCAAATAAGCTAAACTTATAAAAATTTATGCACTCAAATTAGAATCATTAATTTAATTACATGTAACTTAAAAAAATATTAAAACACGATTAAACACTAAAATTTGAAAAGTTTTTAGTTTTTAATTTTTTAAAAATAATTGGACACGAGTCGCTGTCTCTCGTACTTACATGTTGCAAAACTGGAGAGAGTTAGTCAAGTTTTATATATATGATTGCTTTAAATTTGCTCGAGTTTCAAAGGAATATATACACAGTTCTGTTGCATGTGATTATAAGTGGGTACGTGGAAGCGAAAGTGTTTGGTAGTACGTATGCGGAATCTTAGAATTTTTTAGGAAGCAGGTATGAGTGAAAAGTATACTTTTAATTTGAGAAATACTTATAAATAACACAAATCCAATACAAAATATTAAATATCAAGTAACTTAATTAAAGATAGAAACCATAGCTGAATGGTAACCTAATTAAAGATAGAAACCATAACACAACGGCTTAAATGGTATATTAGCTTAATAGTAGAATAACGAAATAGCTGACTTATAATATAACAGAATTATTGGAGTGGAAAAATCTAAACTAAACGGAATTATAAAACAGGGGATGGATTGAAAAATCACATATTAATTTTCACGTTTTATCATCTCGTGTGTTTTATTATGAATGGTATGTACTCGTCGAAATCATACTTGAAAAATTTGCATACCATTCATGCCTAACATCTTTCAAGAAAAAGATCCTAAAATTCAAGTCATCTAAGGTTTATCTCATCCAATAAAACAAACAATAACAAATAATGAATCTACAACCTGTGTCGGCCCTAAGATTTAGAAAGCCGAAAGTGGAGAAAAAAATAGGTTGTAACCATTCTAAAAAGTGTTCATCTCGTTAAAATGGAAAAGAAACACAAATTGCATTTCGTACGGATCGGGATATTGCATTTATAATAGTTATCATTTTTGATATTCAATTTAAATTAAATTTTTCAATTTTTATTTCTCCAGCTATATACTTTTTCAATCTTTTTGTTGATTTATAAAATGTAAAAAGAGTGCAATATAAAATGTAAAAAGGAATCAAAGAAATCTCATGGAGAGAAGATCATTTATAATGTCATTCTCAGAAATTTCCTTTAATCCTTTGATGGCGATGTGTTGATCGATTGGAGAGTAAAGACACAAGTCTTTGCCTTTTTTCTTCTTTGAGTGCATAGAGTGGGGTGAGCTAGAATCTCAACAGGTTTATTTGTATGGTCATATTCTACTGGAGATGCCAGCGCTAGTCATACCAACCATGACATGCAACAACGCCCCCTTTGGTTTTAAGATCTATTATTTTACACCAAAGTGAAGCGTTGGTGCAAGTCATGGGTCGGTGTGAAAAGCGTATGCAGCTCCAGCAGAATATGTGACCACAAAGACACATCACACAAAACGATTTGAGTCATCGTTGTCAACAACATACTCACCACGCTCTATGGCGTAGGCGCAACCCGGTGCAAGACACCATTTAATGGATTCATTGCGGTTCTACATAATTGATTAGAGCGATTGATAATTATTACGCATGATTCATTTTCAAGTGAATCATATAATTGAATCTGAAGATAATTCATGGTGGATGACAAGAAATGAGATTAATTATAGTGTTTATTTTTTAAATTTTATATTTGTGTGATTGTGTGTTCAAACTCGCATAGATAATATTGTGTAAAATTCATTCAAAGTCATCCAATAAATATCACTTCTCCTCTTCTCTCCAAGTTGTCTCACGTTTTTTTGTCTCACTTTACTTATAAGCATTTTCTCATGTCCTTTCAATGTTGTTTTGAAAAATGGGAAAGAAAAACTACTATAAACTTGAGTTTCACAAAAAAAACACAAGAGTTTTGGACTTTCACAAACAAAGAATCAACTTTTCGTCTGTCGAAGAAACTTGCTTCCCTCCATAGTAAATACTCTTCAAGAATGTATCATGTCACCTTGGGACCGAAAGGCCCAGTTCTAGAGGAGTAAACAAAAAGAGAGATAAAGATGTTCACAAAGATGAAAGAAAGACTTATTGATTTCATGGTAAGAACCTTTGGACAAGGTTACACCAAACTAGTCATCAAGCAAATCTCATTCTAACATAGCTTTCCTAAAATCTAAGTTACCACAAGACGCATTCATATAAATCAACCAAGAAATTATTAATGAGACTATATCAGTTTCGTAAGATAGTATCAGAGCAAAAGACGGTTCAAGGAACAGTTGATGAAAAAAGCAATAAGCAATAAAAAAATTAGCAAGAAAAACATACGAGATACAAAAAAAAAAAAAATCATGGTGTCACACCTACACGCATCTCAATCCATTAGCTATCTTCGGTCATTACGGTGACAAATTTGTACCATAATGACATGATTTGATCGACGATTTCCGGTGCCGTGAACTTCTCAATAGGATGTATCCCGGCATATCTTACTCTATTTCAGACCCATATGGCTTAGAGTTTACTGAAAGATCCATATGAAACTACTGCTTTAGACTGGTCTTGCCTTTGCTCTAGATTAATGGAAAAACGGTATTCTTTTAATAGTAAAAAATTATTTGGTGCTTAATGGTGATGATTAACAAGAAGGAAAAAAACTTTGAGGAGGGGTTAAGTGCTAAAAAAAAAAACACTATTATATATGATCACTGTAATCACAAGATATAATCTCCATTAATATTTATCTAAATGTTTTTCAATAGTAAGGTGCAAAGAAATGCCAAAAAACAGTTATGTGCTAATTATACCTAAACCCAATTATTTTAGATTGCACTATGTTCTTATTAACTTCAATACACCAAGTAGTATCCTCGGAAATCGTAGTAAAGTACGTGATACGATTGTGTGAACAGTTACAATTTTAATAGCTTACCTAGAATAATACTCTTTGATTTCTATAAAGTGTGCAATCTGTGGCTATGGCCATCTAGGACACAAGAAAAATCAAGATGTCTCTAACAGAACATCACTAAAGACTTGCATCAAGGTTCAATCAACCTTCTTATCTAAAGACTTGCATCAAGATTTAAGCGATTAAATTCCCTATTTTAGTTGTTGATGCTACTATTCTCACCTTCTGTGTGGAAACAACATCCACGGTAACAATCACAAATAAAGTTCCTATCATTCCAACAATAGACAATATTGAAACTATTTTCTCCCATGATTCAAATTATGTACTCCTTCTTTCATATTTGACCATGAAAATTGATTCAGTTGTTGACACTCTGCAAAAGTTTAGTTTTATCCAAAAATAATAATTCAGACAAAATCAAACACGAAAACCATTAGAATAGTTAACATTAGCTAAGAAGTCTTTACTCAAATGAGGATGAAAAGACTATAACTCCTTTCAATAACGCATTTACCACAGTAACTACTCTTATTATCTCTGACATTGCATATTCTTATGTTTCTCATTGTACTACAACATCATATTTTTTTTAACACATCTTTCTCATACAGGGCTTCATTACCAATGATTAGACTATCGAGAATGCCTATAATAGTAATAGGCTTAGTGACCTTTTTGGAGCCCTAATAGGATTTGAGCGTATCGAAGGCATTCATGTTTGGTTACGAAGATGAAGGTTCATCAAGCCAGCCATAAAAGTTCAAGAAATGTAATGAGCTACCATTAGTGGTCATATTGTCTCATTTGTAATGTGAAAATTTAAGAGATTAAAAAGGATATGATTTTTTTTGGTCACGTCAATGTGATTACAAACCCTCACGCGTAGTGTGGGTCTAAAATCTTGTAATATAAAATCATAAAACAATTTCGTGTGTATATACACACAGGTTAACACCTTGTTGAGTTTAAATATAGAAAACCCCTAACTTTAGTCAAAGTACTCTAAATATAGTTAAACATAATAAAATTAACGCTTATTTTAATGGCTTAAAATGATATATTATGAGCAGAAAAAGTAATAAATCATTCATAGAAAATAAAATTTAACGTTAAATCGGTACATTTTTTTTCTACTAACATGTAAACGCTTGTGGAAGTTTGGATTTACCTAGGTGTGCACAACTTCTACTGAATATCAAATAGGGCCTTCCGGTTTATAAGACAAAAATTGAGGTTTAGATTTTTGGATTAAAAATGTATATGACCTACGACAAGTGTTAAGAGGACTGTTAGGGTTTAGGTTGGGGTTAGGGTTAAGATTTAATAAATGAGTGATTAGATATAAAAAAACCTCAATTAAATCAAAAGAGATGAATAATATTTGATAGGGTTAACATGTAAAAGTTTCTAAGAAGTTGTAAAAACTTATACAAACTTAGGAAAGTTTTTAAAAAATTGTTAGAGTTTCTAATCCCATAATTTATGTAGTCAAAGTTGGTTGATCCATATTCATAATTCTTTGTTTAAGAATTGGTTGGTAGGTTAGTTAACTAGAAAAATATCATCATTTCAATGAAAACCAGAGCTGAATTTAAAAAAATCATAAAATTTAAACAAATCCGAACAATGTACATGATCTGAAAAAAAACCCGGAACAATGAAAGTATTTAAACTAAAAGCAAACAAAGTGAAACCAACCCGAAGTTAACCAAAGAGAATCAAAATATGAACTTCAGTTGGACCTGACTTCCGAGTCGTGTCTAGAGCCACAAGGACCTAAGACAAATTTAGAAAAAGGGTTCTCTGTTTTTTTAAAACGTAATAATAATATCATTATTTCTAAAAAATATGCAAAGCCAAGAAAAATTTAAAACATAAGAAAAATTAATAAAAAAATCATAAACTATAACTTTCCGACCTTTCTTTCCTACAAACTCTTTCACTATACTCTCGTAATCGATTTTTCTTACCAACTCTATATTAATGAATAAAATAACCAAATCATTTTTCTTGAGACATAGTTGATCGCAAACAAGACTTTATCAATTTCAAATTTGAAAAACTTTTTTTTTATAGAAGTAACCGAAACCGGAATTTTCAACAATATCCGGTAAGCGATTCACGAGTTTGGATAACAACTTCTCATTCTTTACAAGAAACCTAACACTTCAATGGGTCTTTCAATGTCTTCTGAAAAAACATCCTTTCATACTTTCAGCTCAAAATATAAATATTTTCCAACAACATCTGATTGATATCCATGTTGTAGAGAGGCTTCAAGATTAATATACCATGTCATCAAATTATTATCAATTTTTGATTTCAACTTCCTCAAATCAACCAAAAAACTAAATGTTTGTTCATTTCTTAAACGATTCAAATCTTACTTGAAGTGAATCGAAAACTTGAGCCATAACTTAGATAAAGTAAGAAATCCTACTTCTCACTTATGCTGATAAATTGATATCAACATCAATTTTCTCTAGTTCTTCATAGGAATGATTTTTTCTTCTTATAACATGGTTTGCGTTTTTGAAAATTATGGTTTTGAAGGAAAAAATTAAAACTCATTTCAAAATTAGTTTCGAACCCATGTTCTTAGACTCTTTTTTTTTTTTTTTAGTAACAACTGCACCATAACATATTTTCAAAAAAATTTGAACCCCCAAAACTGTTAATATCAGGTCCCAAGGCAATGATTTTTTCTATTAGCGAATAAACTCAAATTTATTTATTCAGTATTAAAAATGTGACAGTGAAGCATTTGATTTTGAATGTGTACGCTGACTCAAATTTGAGTTTGAAACCGAAGCAAGAATTTGTTGCCAAATAACCTTTCTAGATTACTAGTGAAGAGAGGGGAAGGTAAGAAAACTCTACCGTCATTGTTATTTCATGTTCTTTGTCAAATGGTTATGAGTGTATGTGATGGTTTAACTTAAGCTTTTGTTTTCAATTTCAACGTGGTACGATGGTAGAAGGGAAGTCCATATACATCCTCGATAAACAAAAACTTTAAATTATTTCAAATGTGTGAAAGCATTTGATTTTTTCTGCTATGCAAAAGTTTATCTCTAGCTAGCATGTTCATGTAGTACTATTTTTTTTTTTGCATGTGCAATGCAAGTTATTTTCTGATGAGGTCTGAATTTTGGTGTTTTATGGTTTTACAAGAAGTAAAGGCTAAACATCTGTGAGTTTCTGACGCAGACCTTCATATGTGGCTTCATCTTGATTTTCTAAACTCTTTCTCTTAGGCGTTTGCTCAAATGCTAGAGTTAATGTTTGGTACGGCCCTGATTCATACATTGGAGTGAATATTGTCAAGTTATTCCAGCATATGACATTGATGACTGATGAAGAAATCGCCAATATTCACCCTAAACACAGCCTAGATTCCATTAAATCATTGCTTCCCTGTCTTCATTGTTTCCAGGTAAATAAATTTTGTCTTTTTGGTTGTGCTTACTATTAAGAAGTAGTGATTGGTGTTTTATTATGTGTTGAAAATTTATATTTCCATGGAATTGAAGTCTCTTTGCAAGAGACTGGAACAGTCTAAAGCTGAGAGCAACAATAGAGACGCGAAGTTTTATGCAAACATGTTTGCTGCACCATCTAAAGTGAGTCTTCTATGACCTTACTTCTCCTTGATTAATCGCCAGGAGACTTTATTCAATGTTTCAACTATCTATTTATGCTTGAGATTCCTCAAATATGGTTTTGTTTGCTACTTGTGCTTTCGTGTTTCACAAACATAAAGTTTTCGTGTTTTAGAAACATTTAAAGTGGACATGAGTAAGACAAAGAAGCTTCTTGAAGGAGGGCATGGTTGACAAATCTGCTAGAGCGACATGATTTTAAGTAGTTCCACTTTCTATTCTTTATGCTTATCTTTCCATTTTATTTGCTAACATAGACCTGTGTTAGAGCCTGCAATACGGATTTAAAGAGTATTGTATTCAAATGCAAGCAGCAAAGAGAAGCCAATCACCTCTTCCGTCCCAAGTAACTAGAAATACATGTTTATGTCTCATCAGTTAAAGAATTTCTTAAGTTCTTGTTCGCAACATTTTAGATGGCGGATGCTACTTTAAACATTACAACTCTGATATTTTTATTACTTTCTCTTATATCTAGTCATAGTTATAAATTTGCACTAGTTAACAGCTTTCTGCTTCAATTTCGACGAGCCCAACTAACACTTTCGGAAGCATAATCCAAAAAATCTTGAAGCTTGGATTGAGCATTTATATTGGTTAAGACTTATGATGTTAGTTTCAGATTTGGAATAATGTCATTTAAGATTTTTTTCTTCTAATGTAAATTTGAATGTGTTATTATGTAATTTCTCTACAATTTTATAAATAAATTGATTTTTTAAATATTTTAAATAATATATCAGTAGCTAAATAGTAACTACAATTTGTGACTTAATATCGACTTGACTGTATGTAGTAGCTAAAATCAATTGCAAATCAGTCGTAAAATTTTACGACAGAATACCGACTATGATTGTAATAGAAAAATTCAGTCACTATTTAGTCACTCATCAGTCGTAAAGTTTTGATATTGATTAGCGACTGAATAGTGACCGTCTAATATCAATCGTAAATCAGTTGCAATTTTGCGACATATTTTTTTTTTGCTACGAAACCTTTAACTACACCCCAAATCAGTTGGTAATCAGTCGTAACAGGGTGTTTTGCTATTGGTTTGTGACTATAATAGTAAAAAGAAAATTCTTTTAGTGATCGTTGGAGCACAATCATCCATATCTTATAGTGGTATGGGGTATCGTTCATGATTGTTTGGAGATCCTCTTCAGTTTAAGACTTGAATTGGAATCAATCCTTTCTAAGATCCTTTCCACCACTCGATCTGTTATCCTCCAGACATAAAATCTATTAGGGTTTTGGTTCTTTGCATTTCGTTGTTAAGGACTCTGCCAATGAGAGTCAGCTTATTTTCTTCTATTCGCTTCCATTTGTCTCCAGTCCATCTAAGAGATCGAGCCACTCCCTTTCCTCTATATTTTCGATGTAATCGACTCGGCATGGTTAACGTAATGAAGAAGAGGCAGAGAGAACTAGGTTATGGAGTACAAAAAAGTTCGACTATAGGACTCCAAACCGGAGCAGAGACATGGACATGATGGTGATGACGCGAACATAAGGAAATCAGGCGGAGGAGAATCAGAACCATGCCGGAGAGAGTTTCTGTGGAAATCCCTTCGGAACTGCCCTAAACCCTAACGACAGAGCCATATCGAAATCTTTGTTAAAAACTAATCAAAACTTGAAAGATATTTTTAAATAACACTAATCTAATACAAAATATTCAATATCAAGTAACCTAATTAAATATAGAAACCATAGTCCCACAAAGTAAAAAGGTTAGACAACGGGTTGAATGGTATATCAACTGAATCGCAAAATAACATAATAGCTGAATTATAAAATAACGGAATCAGTAGAACGAAAAAATCTAAACGAAACGAAATTGTAAAATAGGGGATGGATTCAAAACTCACTTATTGATATTCACGTTTTATCATTTCATGCCTTTATATATAAATGGTATGTATTCGACGGAATCACACTTCAAAAAGTTATACACCTTTTATGCCATCTCCCCCCACCCCCAGAAAACCCTTTATCTCCAAACCCCGGTTGGGGTGATAGAGGCACTACTCCGACTCAAAGACTTCTTAGGAGCTAACCCGTAAGGCATGACTCAAGTCATCTAAGATTTATGACATCAAATGAATTAAACAAATAATCAATCTACAACCAGTGTCGGTTAATAAAGCTGGAAGTGTAGAAAAAAAAAAGCCTGCTTTACACCTTCTAAAAAATAATTGTCTTATTGTGTTTATCTTATTAAAAAGAAAAGAAACACAAATTTCGTGTGTATAACTGATATAAGTTAGAAAAGTTGTTATGTTTTGATATTTAGTTTTATAGGTAAATTAAAGTTTTTAATTTTTACTGGATAGTAATAATTTTTCACTTACATTAATTATATGATTTTTTAAATTATATCAGTTTAAAGAGATAAGATAGATGAATGTATTTAAGGAATTATATATATTAAAAGAGAAGTGAGAATGCGTCACAATGAAAGTTGGGGTGGTTGATTACAAGACAGTCCTTAATGAACTAAAATTGGTTTGTGACATCGTTTGGTTTGTTAGGTTGGTTTCAAAAACACGGTTTGATTCGGTTTATTGTTGTTTAGGGTATCTGACGGCTATATATATGATCCTATGTTTCTGTGGTTTCTTCTTCATTTATTTATTTTCTAGGGTTTTGGTCTGTCGCTGATTCGTATTGTGTATATCAAGTTGAACCTACTTCGTAGCGCTTGTGACACTTTTCTCTTGGTCTGTAGTTGATTCTTATCGAGTAGATCAACTTGGCTTGTTACACTTTTTTCTTTGTCTGTCGTTGATTCTTATCGACTTGAACCTGCATCGTAGTGGCTTGTGGATTTGTGCTCACCTTCCTTTAGAAGGTATTCCTCTTCATACTGGACCCATGGTAACTGGTGTAGAGATCCTGATCCAATCAATTATTGTAAGTTTGATCTTTTGAGTTTTTTTTACTTTAATTTCGGTACGGTATTGGCGATGGAAGCAACTCAAAATTCCTTCGATCGGTTTCATCTATTTGTAATAACGTATTACGGCTTTTTTGCACGTTTTTGTGGTTTTTCGAAGCGAGCAGTCTTCAATGCCAAGCATACGCTTCCGCGAAAGCTTTGTACGTCTCTAGCTGTCTGGTTTCCTGTTCGTCGGCTGTGCGGCTTCCAAGACAGGTTTTCATGACTGTATCTCTTTTCTTTCTCTATTTGTGTGTTTATCGTATTTTTGAATTTATCTTGGATCTTTGTTTTTGATAGTTTTATTGATCATGCAAACTTCGGTGCCAAGGTAACCCTAGCCTGGACATTTTTAATCTCTAATCAAAACTAGGGATTTAGTCTATGTAGCTTGCGTGTCTCTATTGGATCTAATGTTTGGTCTTTTTGTCCAGGTTCATATACAGTGCTGTAACCCTAACGCGTTTCCGTGTGATTTCACTGTGATTATTTTATCTTTGTGATTTCACTATTGAGTATTTATTGTGGTGTTGTTGATTTATTTGGAGTGATATTTGATTTGTTTTAGACATATTTGAGGAGTGCTGAGATGTGTCATGCTGTAGCGTCAACTTATAAAATCGTCGACAAAGACTTTAGTGGACGAAAAAGAGGTGTTTGAGATTGCAGATTGAGAGTAGTTGCAGTTGTTGGTAGTAAGTCCCATTTTTTGAAACTCTTTAAATGATTACAACAAATTCGCTAATTATATAGTTATTTTTGATGTGATCAGGCAGGGAGTATTGCAAGAATAGGTAATGAAGCGACAAAATGGAAAGATTTTGGATTCACCAATGGCCTCTTCTCCTAATGAGGACGACGATGGCAGTCGGAGGTCATTAGCCATTCTCGCTTAGGTTTTGCTGACTTTGTTGGCAACATGGGAAATACTTTCTTTTGCAGTGAGCGCTCTTTGAAAGTTGCTTTCTTTTCCAAAATCACAGACAAAAAGGCCGAATGCACAGATTCATAAGCGGTAAAAACATACTAATTTTGGTTGTGATTAATGCGATTCTTCAAAGGATAGGGAGCTATATCAATCAACACAATTTATCCCAGATTTTGGTATGTACATTAAATTTTCACACAAAACAAAAAGACAATAATATGAAATTCGTTTTTCATCACTCTTGAAATGTTTGAATGATATGGTTCTATAATCTGCAGTATGAAGACGAAGACCACGATATAGTGTTGTTAGCTTCAGATAACGACCTTCAGGTATAGAACCTACCAAAATAATTAGATGGAAGGTAAGAACATCAAGAATCATAGTCAAAAGATGATATTTTCCTAAAAAACTTTTTTCTTTCTTAGTTGATTGGATCATTGTAACTTGCAGAGTCTGAGATATTATTTGGATAATTCAAAGAAGTTTAAGGAAGAAAAAGAAGAGCAACAGTATCAGCAGAAGCAATGGGGTATGTAGAGTTAGATGCTTGGGCTGTTTCTTACAGTGGAGTTGCAGGTGAACATTAATAGCTGGTCTTGGTTTCATGGCTTATCTCAAAAGAATCGGATAATGACTCCTCATAAAGAAAAAAATCAATACGAACAAAAAAGTATTTGGTTCATGGGTTCGAATTCTAATTCAGCTGACTACTAACACTCACCGGAGGTATGTTGATACACACACCACACCACTTGATCCATCGTTCTATGCTACCATACGATGACATTACTAACTTTTAACTAAGGCATACCTTGTCCCAAAAGCAAGGACCAAGCAAAGCCTTAATCTCTTTGGAAAGATTTTTGCAGTTGGTGATTGAAACTCCAATGGTTCAGAGGACGTCAATAAGAATTTAGGCTTTAGAAGTTTTGTCTTTGTGGTGTTCCTCTTATTTTTTAGAAAGCGTAGAAACAGATGTGACTAGACTGGAGTTATAAAGAATCAAGAGATCAACTTTCCTGCAGTTTATATCGTCAAAGGTTTAGATGAAGAATATGAAAGGATTCTTGCCTTACAAAAAGAGGATAAAGGTGGAAGAAACCATTGACAGTGGGAACATTCCAATTGTTTTTGGTGAGGTGTTTGTGTAGATCTTATCTAGGTTGGTGTGAAACACTTTTGGTCTCAACTTCAATTCATATATATAAATTTGTTAGTGAATTAAGGAAAAGTGATTACGTTCGTTAGATGGGTCCAAAGTTCTCTTTTTTTCCTGGAAGTTACGCCGCGTTCCTCTATTTTATTTCTTTATCAACCGTGTGTATATTCGTTTGAACTTTATCAACTCTTATTTATATGCTTTCGTTGCAAGAGATAGCGTAATTATATAATGATCTTTGGTATGTTGTTAGATATAGAGATATTCCTATGTTTATGTGTATGTTGATAAATTTGGGAATTAACTGGTACATATTTAGTTGGTTCTTGTTTTTGATCTCGATTTCTTTTTGAAAAAAAAAAATTGTATATATATATATATATATGTATATATGTTTTGTGCATATATATATACAGTTGAAACTCTATAAATTAATATTCGATAAATTAATAAACACGATAAATTAATAAATTTCTCCGATTCCGAGTTGGACAAGTGTAAAATTTGACAAAACTCGATAAGATAATAAGATAATAATTTTTTAGAAACCCCTATATAAATATATGGTCTCAATAATATCATAAATTAATAATTAGGTATATAAATTTATACATACACAGTTTATATCTACATAGTTAAGTCAATTTAATAATTAAATATATAAATTTATACATACATAGTTAAGTAAATATGACTCTAGTGTTGTTTGTTTTGTTGTGAAACTCAAATTTCGTTGGAGTTCATCTTTACATTTTATTATAACATTAAAAGCTTCTTGTATTTACATTTTATTATAACATTAAAAGCTTCTTGTATTGTCTTCTCGAACCGTATAAAAAAATTATGAAAAGCTCTAGATGTGATTATCATTTTCTTATGTGCAACTCCTTCTAAAAATACATCAATATAATCTTTAGTCTTATCATCAACATTAAAAGATCGAAGAAAAAGATATAGAAAATACGGATTTTCCTTTTTATCGATAAATTAATAACTCTATAAATTAATAAAATATCGCAGTTCCGACATTATTAATTTATAGAGTTTCTAATATATATATATATACTGAGGATTGAGTCGGATTCATCAAACTTGACAAGAACAATAAACAAAAAGTATCCACCCAAGAAATATTTGGGATCATTAACGACATAATGGAAATGTCCAAATCATTTGAATTTCGTATTTTTGAGTTTATTCCTAGAAAGATAACTCTGTAGCATATTCATTGGCCAAATCAGCTCTTCGAGAACTATAATCACTCTATAATAACGTAGTAGCATTCTCTAATGAAATTTTCTTTTAAACCAAAAAAGAATATATAAAGCAGTAAATGAAGGAAATTATTTGGTGGTTATTTTTCTGGAGAGAAGTAGGTCTTTTATGGTCGGTGGGTAGCTCACTTTCAGTTTGATCTTGTGGTTGAAGATCCTGACTTCAGAGTCACCACGCATCATTATCGAATAGAATTCACACACAGGACTGAGGTTCATCAACTTGATTACGTATATGATGATATTTCTCTTACCAAAATCTGAGATATCTTTAGTCATACTCCACGTGGGAGATATGCTATTGGTCAGTTACAATGTTAAGATTTTTTCTTACCATTAGATGATTTTCATAATTAAGGTTCTAGATTAAATCGTCAAAATGTCTTAGTATAAGAAGGGATGGATTCAGACATGTGGTAGACTCGGATCAATGGATTACGCTGGAAGAAGGGATGAAACAAGCCAAAACCATAACAGCTCTGCCGCCAACGAGATTACACGGAGAGACGCTATTCACATGGCTGTGTTGGAGCATCTGAAATAGCCGAAATAAGAAAATATTTGAGAACATGACCTTGAGCGTAGAGGAGACATGCCTACAAGTGTTAATGGAACCTTGAGAGTGGATCCTAGCGCAGGAGGAAGAAAAACGGAGTGAAGCCACATAACTAAAATCTGGAAACAAGAGAGTCCAAAACAAGGAATAAACACTTTATTCACAAATGCAGCATGTGATAAAACAACAAAGAAGGCATGAATGGGATAATTAGTGAGGAATGAAGAAGGCATAGTCACCAGCCAAGGGACAACGAGAACACTGATTGTACAATCGCCTGTAATGGCAGAAGCGCAAGGAATATTGGAAGCGCTGAAACAAGGAAGGGATCATCAATGGAGCAAGGTAAGGATGTGTTTAGACTCCTTAAACATGATATGAGCCTTGGAAAAGAAGGAACACCCAATCGAACTATATGGAGTGATGAACGACATAGCAAAAAACTGGTCTCAGATGTTGATGAGATAAAATTCATATACATACTGAGAAAACAAAATGTATTAGCCGATGGTTTGTCAAAAGAAGCTTTGAGAAGCTTTATTTCAGACAATCATGTAACACCTTAACTTTCTTTGGTTAATGAGAGAATGATTCAGACCAAAAAAAAAGTTTAGATTCCTCCAGAGATAAGTACTTTAGCTATCATGTACTATATATTAATGTGCTAGCGTTTGTAAAATAGTAGTTATGGTTAACTTATTCCATATATATGTTAACTATCGTGTATTGTATATTAATATGTTTGGGTTTGTGAATGAAGTGTTAGGGTTTAGACTCCTCTAGGTAAGTATTTTAGGAATTATGTATTATTTATTAATGTGTTTGGGTTTAAAATGAGAAGTTAGGGTTTAGATTCCTCCACAAATATGTCTTGTAAGTTGTAGTAATTTTGTACTGTATATTAGTGTGTTTAGGTTATAAAGGAGAGAATAGGGTTTAGATTCCTCCACATGTAAGCATTTTAGGTATCGTTTACTGTCTATTAATGTGCTTGGTTCTATAAAGAAAGGGTTAGGGTTTAGAATATCCATACATATGTATTTTAGCCTTCGTATACAATATATTAATGTGCTTGGCTTTATAAAAGAGGGGTTAGAGTCGAAATATTTTTTTGTTTCGATTAAAACATGAATCACAATAACCTACGAATCCGACACTCTTCACTTCTACCTCCGTTAAATTCTTTTTGCTTCTTCTCTCTTTTAATCACGTCATCATCATTTGCCTTTTATCTATAAAGATAAGGATTGTTGTTACGCTCCTTTGAGTTTTAGATTAATTTACTTGACTTATAATGATTTTTTTTTCTCTTATGTGTTATGATTTTCCCTTCGGTTCACCATATAGTAATAAGATAAATATAAAGATTGCTCTAACGTTCCTTTAGGCTGCAAATGAGATTTTGATAATTGTGCTTGTTTCACCATTTACAATTAAACGAATACTCATCTGAAATTTTTAATTATCATCTTATAAATTTTGATGATTATTAGTTAAGTTATTTATCTAATATCCTTTACCGCGTAGGTGCGCGGGACATATTCCCTAGTGGATAAGAAAAAAGAGATTTGTTTCAAGATATAACCAATCAAATGTTGCAAAACCTTTAAACCCTAAATTCTGATTTTCTTCCTTTTATTGTTGTCAGAAAAATCAAAGCCTTTTCTCTATATATATAGTCGCCCAATCTCTCTTTTTTTTCTCATTGAACCAGTTCTCTAGCCATATATAAATTCTCAAGTTCTTGTGTTGTTTAATATTTATAATAAGAGTGCAACACAAAGCCTTATTGGAATCAAGGAAATTTCATGGAGAGAATCCTTGTTGATAACTCTCAGACATTTCCTTTAATCCTTTGATGGCGTTGTGTTGCCGATTGGAGAGTAAAGACAAAAGTATTTGCTTTTTTTTTCTTCTTTGAGTGGGGTGAGGTAGAATCTCAACAGGTTTCTACAATAATTGTATGCTCCTCGAAATGAGTTTCTCAAGAAAACCTGTGTAGATTCTACATCGTCCCATGTTTCTGCTCTTTAAAAGAATTATTTTGTGTCAGATACATGATTTTTGTGAATTTATCATTGAGCAACAAGCTGTGCTCTTCTCAATGGTTCACCTCATAACGTAACTCTGAGACTATTATTACGAATTAAAAAAAAAAAAAAAAACCTAAATTCTCCAAATGTTTATACCAAATGAAGCAAACAGTCCCTACCAAAAAAAAAAAAAATGATGCAAACAGTCTATTGGAGATAAACACTTTTTTATTATTATTATTAACACTTTTGACATATATTGATAAAAATTCACTATCTAAATGAGAGATCTTTTATGTCTATGAAAACTATTCGTCCTAAATTCTTATTGATGTAAAACATGAATTTGTTGAAATATGAAAAATTTGTAAAGTTTTTTAGAAATAGCTAAATGTTCTTTAAGAACAACCTTTCTCAAAGAACCTACCACATCTCCTCATCTTTTTCTTCACATCTGTCCATTATCTTTTTCTTTGAGAGATTTCTAGGAGGGAATAGGGTTGGTTCAAGTTTCAGATCCTAATTGAAACAAATCCAAAGAGGGGGTTTGGATTTGTTTGTTATAATTCGTATTGAAAACTTGAACAAAACCTACTTCTGCCAAAATTTTCCAAATGCTTGGGACTGTCCTACACGTGAGCTTTGAAGAAGGAATCAATGAGTTCAAAGAGCGGTAATATATATTCATATTAATCAATTAATGGTGTATTTTATTTATATACATAGTACTTTAACAAATTTAAGTAGCTGCTCCATGACACCAGAAACCCAGTCCGATGGTAATGGAGATCACGTTCTTGAATCATCCATGAAGAACCATAAGAAATCGATCAAATGAGTCTCTTCATTGGGTTGCGGTTAGGCTACAAAGCATGGTGAGTATGTTATCGATAATGAGTCGAAGTTTTTTTGTGTGGTGTGTTTTTGTGGTTACACATACTATCGGAGATGCTTGCACGAATCATACCAACCCATGACATGCAACAATGCCAACAAATTTTTACACCAAAGCGAAGCATTGCTGCAAGTCACAGGTCGATTTGACTCTGGCAAGCATTTCCAACAGTATGTATAACTGCAAAAATGCACCACACAAAACTATTTGAGTCATTTGTGGACAACATACTCACCACGCTCTATGGTGTAACCGCAGCCCGGTGCAAGACACCATTTGATCGAGTCATTGCGGTTCTACATAAATAATTAGAGTGATTGATAATTATTAGTTTATTACGCATGATTCATTTTCAAGTGGATTACATAATTTAATTTGAAGATAATTCATGGTGGAAGACAAGATATGAGATTATAGTGTTTTTATTTTATTTTTTTGAATTTTATATTTGTGTGATTGTGTGTTCAAACTCCCATTGTTAATAATGTGTAAAAGTCATTCAAAATCATCCAATAAACATCACTTCTCTTCTCCTCTCCAAGTTGTCTCACGTTATTATTTTTATTTTTTTTATCCATGAATCATCAAGTAAAGTTGCACCACAGGAAACTTTACTTGTAAGCATTTTCTCATGTCCCTTTAATGTTATTTTGCAAAATGGAAAAGAAAACAATACTATGAGAAACTGATTAATGAGACTATATCAGTTTCGTAAGATAGTATCAGAGTAAAAGAGCGGTTGATGAAAAACATTAATCGCAAGACGAAGCAATAACCAATACAAAATTAGCAAGAAAAACATACAAAATACAAAAAAAAAATCATGGTGTCACACACCTACATGCATCTCAATCCATTAGCTACCTTCGACGACAAATTTGTACCATAATGACATGATTTAATCGACTGACGTGAAACTTCTCTATAGTATGTATTGTCCGGCGTATCTTACTCTGTTTCTGACCCATATGTCTTAGAGTTTTCTCAAAGATCCCTATGAAACTCCTGCTTTGGACTGGTTTGCCTTTGCTCTAGGTTAAAACTCATTTGTTATGAAGAAAAATATGTGGGGATGAATGGTGATGATTAACAAGAATAGATTTCTTGTACGGAAAGATTTTGGCACAATTTAATATGGACCCAAGGACAAAAACTTTGAGGACGGGCAAGGCCGATTCTGAGTTTTTGAAGACCACAAGCTAAAGAGAAAAAATGGAGTCATTTTCATCAATTTTAAAATTTTTAGGGTGTTTTCTCTTATAAATTTTCGGTTTACAAGTTGAGACTGGAAACACATGTTTCTTCTACTTGTGCCCATAACCAGTCCTGAAGAGGGGTTAAGTGCTAACAAAAAAAGAAAACTATTATATATGATCATTGAATTAATTGACACAAGATATAATCTCCATTAGTATTTATCTAAATGTTTTTCAATGGTATGGTGCAAAGAAATGCCAAAAACAGTTATGGACACAAGAATCGTGTTGCTCTCCAACAAATATCCGATAACGTAACTTTTTTTTTTTTTTAATATTAATATGAATATATTGCCTTTTAGGAAATATTTACAAAGTACTCTTTCACAACAAATCCTCAGTTACCCATAACGTACGAGAGTTACGTTATGGAAGTACGAGAGTACATCTCCTTTGATACCTATGTGATCAGCGATAAATTCAAACACAAAAGGCAACAAATATTTAAGTGTAATACAAGTTGGATGCAATCAAATTGATTTCCGTATTTCTCATATTCGTTCATTTTCTGATTAGCTCACATTCAAAATTTAAAATAAATAACAATAAGCAATTGTAAACATTTTTAAAAAGAAGTGAAAACAACTTTCGATCTACATATTTTAATTATTTTCAAGATATTTTTGAAAAAATAGTCAAAGCAAAAATGAAATACATATATATATATATATATATATATGGCATAAGAAAAAAGTTTCATGATTCATGTATATTATAAACATATATTAATAAAAAATATGTGTTTCAATTTGATATATAATCACAATATTTTTAAAAAGATACGATTTTTATAGTTTACGTAAAATACTCTTTGATCACTAAAGAATTGTATCAAAGTATTAAATATTAAGCATCTAACCTTAAGACTTGCATCAAAGTTGTTCAAGTAATTAATTAAGCTCCCTACTTTAGTTGTTGATACTATTACTGTCACCTTCTGTGTGGAAGCAACATCCACAGTAACATTCACTCTAGTTATCTTCCTAACATTCCAGCAAAACTTTTAGTGAAGATCAAATAGGGGTTTTCAGATTACAAGATAAAAATTAGGGTTTAGATCTCTAGATTGAAAATGTATGTGATGTAGGTGTGCAAAACTTCTAGTGAAGGTCAAATAGGGGCTTTCAGATTACAAGATAAAGATTGGGGTTTAGATTTCTAGATTGAAAATGTATATGATGTAGGTGTGCAAAACTTTTAGTGAAATCAAATAAGGGCTTTCAGATTACAAGAGATTAGGGTTTAGATTTATAGATTGAAAATGTATATGACCTACGACAATGGTTTAGAGGACTGTGAGGGTTTAGGTTGGGTTAGGGTTAAGGTTTAACAAATTATGGATTAGATATAAAAAAACTTTAATTAAATTGAAAGAGATGAATAATGTTTTTATAGGGCTAACACAACATGTAAAAATTTCTAAAAAATTGTAAGAACTTATACAAACTTAGGAAAGTTTACAAAAATATTGTTAGAGTTTTCAATCCAAGAAATTATGTAGTCAAAATTGGTTCATCTACAAATTATTCATTTTCATAATTCTTTGTTTTACAATTGGTTGGTAGGTTAGTTAACTAGAAAAATATCACCATTTCAATGAAAACTAGACCTAAATTTAAAAAAATCATAAAAATTTAAACAAACTAAAACAATGTACATGAACCAAAAAACACAAACCATAACGATGAAAGTATTCAAACTAAGAGCAAACAAAGTGAAACCAAACCGAAGTTAGCCAAAGAGAACAAAATATGAACTTTAGTTGGACTTGAATTGCGAGCCATGTTTAGAGTCGCAAGGAACTAAGACGAATTTAAAAAGAGGGTCCTTTTTAAAAAACGTAATAATAATATCATTATTTTTAAACAAAATAAAAAACATAAAATAAGTTAAAACAAAAGAAACACTAACACAAAAATCCTAAACCATAAATTTCCTACCTTTCTTTCCGATAAACTCTTTCACTAAACTTTCGTAATCGAGTTTTCTAACCAACTCTCTATTAACGAATATGATAACCGAACCATTTAACCTTTCTTGAGACTTGCAAATAAGGCTTTATCAACTTCAAATCCGAAAAACTTCTTTTTGTATAAGCAACTGAAACTGGGATTGTCAACAATATCCGGTAAAAGATCCACGAGTTTGGATAACAATTTCTCATTTTTCTCAAGAAACCTAACACTTCGATGGGTCTTAAATTCGTCTCCCGAAGAGAATATAAAACTTGATCCATAACTTGGATGAAGTAAGAAGTCCTTAAGCTCTCTTATGCTGATAAATTGACATCTTCATCAATTTTCTCAGTTCTTGATCAAAATGATTTTTCCTTTTTATGGCATGTTTTGTCTTTTTGGAAAATATGGTGTTGAAGGAAAAAAATAAAAACTCATTTCAAAATTTGCATCAAACCTGTGTTCTTATACTTTTTTTTTTATGAACAACTACAGCATAACGTATTTTCAAACATTTTACATGATATAATATATGCATTACACATAGAAAATCTGGCCGACATTCAAAAGGCTGTGCTGAGGAACATTGAAGATGGCACAATTTTCTCTACAAATCTTCCTAAGAAAGGCATACACATAATCAATGGCTAATCTCTTGTAAAACCTCGCTTCCCTCCTGGTTCGAATCACTGTGTTCCCCATTATATGCACTACTCCTGCATCTCTGCAACTATTTATAAACTGCAGCTCGCCGACCATTCCTCCGCTCATTTGGTTCCATTCCATGTGAGCAAAACTCGATTCTGTGGAATTAAATGTATCAAACGTCCGATTCTTGTTCCTGATTCCATCTTTGGCCTGTTGTTGCTGGCTTCCGCAGTCGCTGTTATCATCGGAATCCGAGCAGCCTTCCATCACTGACTCGAGACGGATGAAAAGGAAAAGGCTTTCGAAGAGCTGTTTCTCAAAGTTATCATTTGTCTTGTGCAGGTCTCTATATCCGTACCTCGCGACGCAGCGGAACATGTGGAAGGTTTTGGGTCCGATTCTTTTCACAAGGAACCGCTCTTCTTCAGGGACGGTGTAGACCGGAAGGTTCTTGACGCAGAGAAAGATCACAACACTGTGAATTGCCGGTAGGTTTGTCATCAAATGAGAGAAAATGTGAGGGACTCCGCTAGTTAGCTCGGTGTAAACAAGGCCAATACCGGAAACACGAACAAGCCCAAGACTAGGACCGAGCCCGAGAAGCCAAGCCATGGAAACTTTATTGTGCATTTCAACTTCATACGTCTTGAGTGTTCCATAGTACCAAACGTACATTATTAAGAGAAAAGCACCCGTGATGACGAGCAGTACCCACCCGCCCTGATCAACCTTGAAGAGCACGGCCGAGAAGTAAGTGCATTCCACGCCAAGGGATAGAACGGTAAATAAGAGAACAAGAACCCAATGGCGTCGCCAAACGAGTATCATGATCAGCGTCATGAGTAGCGTAGTCACTAACATGACGAGCACAACTGCAGTTCCGTAAGCGTTTCCTATCTGAACCGTATTCTTGAATCCAGCTGTGACGGCTATGCTAAGGATCATGAGGATCCAATTGATGTCTGGAACGTAAATCTGACCAAGGAATTTCCGACAAGTGTGCACGACTTTAACTCTCGGGAAACATCCGTGTGCTAGCGCTTGCTCGATCAACAAGAACGTCGCCGATATCGCCGCTTGGCTTGCAACTATTGCCGCCAAGGTTGCAATTACGAACATTGGCCAATATACACTTTCTGCAGAAACAAAAACAGAAACTTCCATCTGAATTTATTTTCCAGAGGAATCCATAAAGAAAAAAAAAAAAACTGGTAATAAAAAGATATAACGAACTTGGAATGGATCGATAAAACGCGTCTTGCACATGAAGCGGGTTGTTTCTAAGGTACGCAGCTTGTCCGCTATACGCCAAAAGAAGACAGGGAAAAACGACGATTACAGTGAACGCAATTTGCACAGCTGAGACCGGAAAATGCGATAGATCCGCAAACAGAGCTTCCATCCCTGAGATTTTACAAAAGAAACAATGAATAACGAAAAGAAAGATAACAAGATCAAGAAGACGTTAAATACTAGATCATTTTTTTTTTTGCCTGTGATGCTAAGCATGATGCCTCCGAGCGAGCTCCAGCGATCTAGACCTCCTCTTTTAAAATACCGATATATATGAACCGGGGAGAAAGCTTTCAACACGCTCGAATCATGTTTCCATATATTGTATATACCGATACTTGCGATAAAGAGAAACCAGAGAAATACGACAGGCGTGAAAAGCCACCAGACCCTGTGTGTTCCGTAATGTTGTGCACTAAACAAACCCACTAATATCACAACCGCTACAACAACAACAACACCTGCAACAAAAAATTTAATCAATCGTCCAATCTTTGCTAAAATGGGGCTGGTAGAGCCCACCGAGTATACATCAGATGAAGGAACCTAACAGAACAAGGTAACAAAGTAGCGTCGACTGAGAATGACGTGGCATCAACAGTTAGAGGCGAAGGAAGGGTGAGCTGTAAATAGAGTCGTTGAAGACGCAGATGGGCTGGAGGATTCTAGGATGGTGATTGGATAAGGATTGAAAAGGGCTCTTGTACTATAAAAGAGACCCTATAAATCATTTAAAGTTTTAGCTTTACTTTCTGGTTTGTTGTGGAGCTATGAATAGAGTGTTGTTCAAGCTAGTGATTGATCTCGTAAGAGAGAGGTCCTAGATTTTTATTTCCCTTATTAGGGGCATTGTAAAAGAGAGAGCTTTAATACCTTTGCTTATTTGAGGAAGGGTTACTCTTAGCCCACCCGCAGCAGATAGCACTGCAAATAGATTAAACACAATGACATACTTTCTCGGTTATTGTATATGATATGGAAGGTAATGTGAATAAATTGATTTACCCGAAATGGATGTAGTAAGGATTCCATCGCTGATAACCATGCACGTACCGAGAAGAACGAGAATAAGAAGTGAATTTTTCCTAATGATATCTTTCTCTAACCATCTCTTGGTTTTTGCAGCGAAAGAATGTTCGTGAAATGTAGAACGGCTATAAGTTGTAAGCTCTTCATCTGTACGGTGTTGGTTCGGAATTGTGTTCATTTTCAAGTGCCTACACAGCAAAGAGTATAGAGCAAACGTTCCACCTATATTCACCAACACATAAGAATCCGTAAAATCAACAAAATCATCTAAAATCTTACTAAAACTCAAATCGTTTTAAATGCTCAGTTCAATACACCACAAAAAAGTTATATTACCTTGACCATTGTCATTTGCTTTGCAGACGAAAACATATTTGAGGAGAGGGATGAGAGTGAGGGAATATATGATTAGAGATAGAGCTCCGATGATGTCTTCGGGGTCTTCGATGCCATTAGGAAATGTATTGTAGAAAACATATAAAGGAGAAGTCCCTAAAGCTCCATAGACAACACCCAGACTCTGAAACGAAAGCTGCAGGATCATACCAAGCGATAATTTCTGCACAAACCCAAAACTACATTATCTTTCTTTTCTTCAATCAAATACCAAGGAAGCAACAACGTAAGAGCAGCTCCATCACCAATTTCTGAAAATGAGGTTTTTAATAATTTCTTAATATATTTTTTTTGTGGGATCCACATTTTGCGATAAAAAAACGAAAATAAAATATAGCCAATCATAATCCGCTACGTGTTAAGGATCGGTTTTTGAACACTTTATATAAGAAGGATCAGTTCATCATGGGGTCCGCAATTATTTTAATATTTTCTTTTTGTTTCAGATGGAGCCAACTTAACAAAGAACCAAAAACAACAATATAATTGAACAATCAAACCTTTTCTCTATTCATGTTTCTGAGACGACCAGCTTCTTCATCCATAGGTTGATCAAACTTCTGTTCCAATTCCCACATACCGCCTCTCTCATCACCACTCTCTTCATCAATTTGATCAAGCTTCTGTTCCCATTTCCACATACGGCCTCTCTCATCACCACTCTCTTTATCAATCTCACCGCCAACTGATGCCGCCATTAAAAAACCCAGAATCCTAAATCTCCTTTATACCCTTTCGCCCAAATCTTCACTACACAAACAACAACAACAAAACCTAGAATCGCCTGGATTTTGAATCACGGGGGAATTCAATTGTAATTACAATACAGATCAATTCTCTCAACTAACAGAGAGAATCTATGAATCTCAAAAGAGAAACAAACATGGAAAATTCACAAGATACAAAGCGATTTTCACAAAAAAAAGAAGTAAAATGTACTGAAAAAGCTACCTATACCGAATAAACATCATCCACTTCCGTAGTAAACCCCAATTGAGCAAATATAGGCACCCAAAATATCATCACTTAAAACAAATAATTAAAGATCGACTTTTTTTTTTTTTTTTTTCTAAATATGCAAATTAAATATTTACGATTCAAGACTTTTCAGGACATATCTTTCCCAAATTTTTGTCTTGTCTCTGTAAAATTCAAGATACTGTAGTTTTCACTTTAAGAATCGTAATTATTTAATTTTCTTCCTTATGAATAAATCCTTTATTTGCTTTAAAATTAGTGGCACTCGATTAGTATTTAGGGTAGCCTCAACAATGAGTTTCTATGGAAATATCTCACATTAAAAAAATAAAAAATATTAAAAAAGGAAGAAAAATAGTTAGAAATGGTTCTCATTTATTTTCATTTGAGAGATTCAATAAAAAATTCTAGATACTCTCTCAATATTTATCCTTTTTTGATTGGTTAAATTTTATTTTAAACTTAAAATTAAATTAATTAACAAATATTATTATTTTAATCACTCATTGATGCTCTTATAAGTTATAAGCTAATGGATTGGTAGTTGGATAAGATTCTTGGAGTCAACTCTCTTATTGGAGTCATTTTCTTCCAGCTTTTGTTTTCCTTGAACTATTATTGTTTAATGAAAACTGTTTAGTTCTCTTTTTCTTTGAAAGAACATCGTAACATAGTGGCAGATCTGATTCAGAGAAGGTAAAAAGTTTTTTCAATATGCATTTTCCTTCTGCTACGTTTTGCTTTGATCCATTTTTGTACTTTTGTTACTAGATCTTTAATAGATATTACACAAATCTTGTAGTTAATTTGATTGATATGACTAGATTTTAGGATTGTCAATAAAGGGAAAATCCCTTAATCATTGTTAATACCTTTGTATAAATGTCTGTAAACTATTGTCAATACAATCAAGTAATTTATACAATTCCAATCTTGTTTTATGAATCTGTTCCTTTTTGTTATATATATAAAGAAACAAATCTGAAACATTTCGTTTGGTTAAAATTTAAAACAGATTATAATGGCTGAAGGAATTGTGTCGTTTGGAGTTCAGAAGCTATGGGAGCTTTTGAGTCGAGAAACCGAACGATTGAATGGAATAGATGAGCAAGTTGCTGGACTAAAGCGCCAGTTGGGAAAGTTACAGTCGTTGTTGGAAGATGCATATGGCAAGAAGCACGAGAACAAAAGAGTGAGAAACTTCTTAGAAGATGTTCAAGATATTGTCTACGATGCAGAGGATCTAATTGAATCTTTTCTTCTGAAAGGAAAAGAAAAAGGGATCAAGAAGTGTGTGAAAAGACTTGCTTGTTTTTTAGTGGATCGTAGTAGATTTGCTTCGGATATGGAAGGCATAACTAAGAGAATCTCTGAAGTGATTGAAGGAATGCATACTTTTGGGATACAACATAGGATCGATGGTGGCCATTCATTGTCACTCCAAGAGAGACAAAGGGAGCTAAGAGAGATCCGACAAACGTTTGCAAACGGTTCTGAAAGCGATCTTGTTGGTGTGGAACAGAGTGTTGAAGAATTGGTTGGTCGTTTAGTGGAGAATGATAATAACTTTCAAGTGGTTTCTATAACTGGGATGGGCGGTATTGGTAAAACGACTCTAGCCAGACAAGTTTTTCATCATAGCAGAGTCCGGCGTCATTTTGATGGATTCGCTTGGGTCTGTGTTTCACAAACGTTTAGGCAGAAGGGTATTTGGCAAAGGATCTTACAAGATCTTAGACCAAATGATGCTGCAAAAATTTCGCGGATGGATGAGCATACAATCGAGGATAAACTCTTTCAATTGTTGGAAACATTTAGATATTTGATTGTCCTCGATGATGTATGGAAAAACGAAGATTGGGATCGTATAAAAGCGGTGTTTCCACCCAAAAAAGGTGAGCTCTAATTTTACATAACGTACTTTCCTTTTCTTAATTTCACAAGTGATATATTGTGTAAAAATAGAGATAATAGCAAAAAGTATTGTGCAGGTTGGAAAATGCTGCTTACTTCTCGCAATGAAGGTGTTGGATTACATGCAGATCCAACATGTTTTGCTTTTCGACCAAGAATCCTTACTTCCGAAGAAAGTTGGAACTTATGTCAAAAGATAGTGTTCCCTAGGGGAGACGACACTGGTACGCTTTCAATGGGTATCTTTAAAGCCAAAGACCTTAATTTCTTTCGAGGCTCAAAATCTTACAAATATGTTTTGCAGAATTTACTGTTAAAGAAGCCATGGGTAAGAAAATGGTCATATATTGTGGAGGATTACCATTAGCAATCAAAGTGTTGGGAGGGCTATTAGCTACGAAACGTACAGTTCATGACTGGGAAAGAGTAAGTGACAACATTCGATCTCAAATCGTAAGAGGAACAACATCTGGCATTGTTGATGATAACAATCTCAGTTCGGTTTACCAAATATTGTCTATGAGCTATGAAGATTTGCCAACGCAGTTAAAGCACTGCTTCCTTTACCTAGCCCATTACCCCGAAGATTGTGATATATACGTGGAATTATTGTTTTCTTATTGGGCAGCAGAAGGAATGATAGTGTCGTGTTACGATGGATCAACCATTCGAGAAACTGGAGAAGCGTACATTGAAGAGCTAGTGAGAAGAAACATGGTTATTTCTGGAAGAAAAAACGCGACTTCAAGAAAAGAATATTGTCAAATGCATGACATGATGAGAGAAGTATGTTTATCTAAAGCCAAAGAAGAAAACTTTCTTCATGTTTTCAAAGTCCCTTCCTCCTCTTCTATTATCAATTCTCCGTCTTCTAGTAGTTCTCGCCGACTCGTTGTGCATAGTGATATTGCATTTCATATGCTGGGAGATCAAAGCAATCTTAAAGTTAGATCTCTTATCTGTTTTGCGCGGGGCAAAGGGTTTTGCTTTAAGTCTATCCAATGCTTACCTTTTCTCAGGGTGTTAGATCTTTCTTACGTACAGTTTGAAAGAGATGAGTTACTTGTCAGCATAGGAGAACTTATTCACCTGCGGTTCTTAAGCTTATATCAGGCTAGGGTATCTCATATACCTCCATCTCTCAAAAATCTAAAGCTTCTGCTCCATTTGAACTTACGTGTTTCTAACCGTGATGTTCATGTGCCAAATGTTTTGAATAAGATGCTAGAGCTGAGGTATCTTAACTTACCCCGAATTATGCATGAAAAAACAAAGTTGGAACTGGGTGAGCTAGTGAACCTGGAATACTTGTGGGGTTTTTCAACGGAGCACAGTAATGTCACGGGCCTCCTCGGTATGACTAGGCTTCAGTCTCTTACTGTTCATCTTAGGCATGGGTTTAATTCTGAAGATCTCTCGCTGTCTCTCCGTAAATTGAGAAACCTCGAGGAGCTTAGTTTGTTCGGTGACGTGGATCATGACGGAGAAATCGTTATGGATCTTAATCATCTAAGGGATTTAAAGTTGAGAACGCGTATGCCAGGGTTACCTAGTCAACAGCGATTCCCTTCCCACCTTGCTCACATAACTCTATTCCGTTGCCACATGGAGGAGGATCCAATGCCGATTCTAGAAAAATTACTTCACTTGAAGTCGGTTGTTTTATCATTGAATGCTTTCGCCGGGAAGAGAATGGTTTCCTCAAAAGGCGGATTTCCTCAATTATATGCTCTAGAAATAGAAGCACAAGATCTCTTGGAAGAGTGGATAGTAGAAGAAGGATCGATGCCGTGTCTTCATACTTTGACTATAGATAATTGCAAAATGTTGAAAGAGCTTCCGTGTGGGCTCATGCACGTAGCTTCCTTAAAGGAACTGAAGATATCAAGAATGGAGAAGGAGTGGACGGAGAAATTGGTAGCAAGTGGAGAAGATTACTACAAAGTCCAACACATTCCTAGTGTTCAATTTGTCAACTGTGACGTATGATTCAAGGAATGGAAAAAAGTCAGGTAAAAAATAAATTAAATAAGTTGTGAAATTGTATTGATTGTGAGTTTCAGGGAACAGTTACTTGATGGTGGAGATTTTACACTGACGAGTAAGGTAGAAGTATTTCAACTAAGAAAGACCCAAAACCTTAACTCTATAATTGCAAGTTTATTGAAATTCATCAATGTACTGAACAAAAAAAAACTACAATTATTCATATCTGTGCTATTTTACTTTTTTTTTTAAAACATGTCTCATTTCTTGTCTTGTCTTTGTAAGATACTACAAAACTATAATCAACTGTATTGTGTATGTGTACACTTTAAGAATTGGAATTCAAAAACTTGGATCTTGGTGGCATTGTTAAGTGTTGAATCAGTCTCTCTTGCAAGCTCTGTCTAAGATTTGAGGTTTGTTATAGAAAGAAAGATATACAAGTGGTCGAAACATTTCACACATACTACAATTCAAAAGCCACACATCAAATATCTCTTGACAGAAAACACACAAATTTCACTACTAATTTATTACTTAATTCATTAAACTTCAAGAACACCTTATTGGAGAAGAAGAGTTACAAAACAAATAACTTTAGAAACATAGATTGGGGGGGGGGGGAATTCTAAGATACTAAGTCAAATCGATTTGTATAATAGTGGTTCAATTTTTGAACTTCAAATCACCTAAGATCCGATTCGGAATTATGATATAGGGATGGAAGACCCTTGTTCGAGGCACAGAGGTACAACATTTGTCTCAGTGGTTGAGTCACCAATGGATAGATCTATGACGACAACATAATCGAGTCACCAATGGATAGATTTATGACGACAACATAATCGAGTGATGTAGAGAAATTTTTTTCCTAAGTAAACTACAAGCGTACAGTGACGAGGCTGTAGTATACAGTAGAAACTCTATAAATTAATAATGTCGGGACCATGATATTTTATTAATTTATAGAGTTATTATTTTATCGATAAATAAGGAAATTCATATTTTTTATATCTTTTTCTTCTATTTTCTAATGTTGATGATAAAACTCAAGATGATATTGATGTACTTAGAAGCAATTGCATATAAGAAAACAATAATCGCGTCTAGAACTCTTCATAATTTTTTTCTACTGTTCGAGAAGACGACACAAGAATATTTAATGTTATAAGAAAAATGAGAGATGAACTTCAACGAGATTTGAGTTTCAAGAGAAAACAAACAACATTAGAGTCATATTGACTTAACTATATATGTATAAACTAGGGGGAACTGCTAAAAGTAGGCCCCAAATTAATTTTAAACACAAAACTAGACCTCAAATTCAAAGTTAAGCAGAACTAGACCACTGAGATAGAGAAATTACATTTGACACCCTTATGTGTAAACAAAAAAATAGAACCCGTAATTACGATTTCAGCCCTCACGTCCGGTGACTTCAGATGTGATGTCTCCTTATGAGACTTCATTATGAAGTTTCAATGTACCCAGAGACTTCACATGTGAAATCTCATTAGTATTTAAATCTTATATTTAAATTTTTAAAAAAATTAAAAAATAATTAATCAATAACTTGATATACATAAATTTTGTTTAATCAAATATGAACTTTTAAAATTAAAAATTCAATCAATTACATAATATTTATGCATGTAAAGTTGGTTATGTTCTACTTTAGGGTATAGAGGCTTCACTATAAAGTCTTATTAGTATTTAAATCTTATATTTAAATTTTAAAAACAATTAAAAAATAATTAGTCTATAATTTGATATATATAAATTATGTTTAATCAAATATGAACTTTTAAAATTAAAAGTTCAATCAATTACATAATCTTTATACATGTAAGGTTGGTTATGATCTACTTTAGGATATACAGACTTCATTATGAAGTCTCATTAATAATTAAATCTTACATTTAAGTTAAAAAAATATTAAAAATAATTAGTCTGCAATTTGATATACTTAAATTATGTTTAATCAAATATAAACTTTTTAAATTAAAATTTTAATCGATTCAATAATTTTTAAACATGTAAAGTTGATTATGCTCTACTTTATGGTATATAGACTTCACTCTCAAGTCTCATTAGTAAATAAATCTTATATTTAATTTATTTAATTTTAGAAAAATCTTTTTGTAAAACTTTAAAATAAAAAAATTAATATTGTTCTAATATGAGATACTCCCTCTATTTCACAAAGATATATTTTTTAGAGTTTTCACACATATTAAGAAAATTATTAATACTTAATCATAAATGCATCAATTTTTGTTACTGGACAATTTTCCATATCTCTAAACCAATAGTAATTTAATAAATTTAATTAATCTTCTTAAACTTTTCAAAATGTCATTATTAATTACTAAAATTTGCATTGAAAACACAAAAATTGTATCTTTGTGAAACAAATTTTTTTTCTAGAAAATGTATCTTCGTGGAACGGAGGGAGTATATAAATTAAAATTTCACAAAAATTCATAAAATTAAATCATTTTATCTTAATTATATTTTAACTTATAATTCTCATCGAGACTTCATCGTGAAGTCTCAAACCTTATTTTTTTGGTAAATTTAAATTAAAAATTATTGAAAAATATTTAGACTAAATTTTTTGATAGATAATTCATTACATTAAAAATGTAATGATTAAAAAATATAACTTCATCAAATTGCATAAAAATAGAGTAAGTGATCTAAATCTTATTTGGATTGGCATAAGAGGTTTAGGGTTTGACAAATAGTTAGAATACATGTATATGTCTCTAGGATTGGAGTTAGGGATTATAATTTTTTTAACCAAACGACAATGGTTGATAGATTCTGTAGGTTTAGTGTGGAATAAAACTGTTTTCATGCCAAACGTAAGTAATTGGCAGGGGTTATTAATAAAAATTGTTAAATAACCTAATCTGAAATTAAAGACGCCAAAAAATACCTAAATATTTTTTTTTCGTTTTAACAGGGGTATATACCAAATTTACACTGATGTAACCCTAATATTTTATAACCTAGCCAACACATTTTTCTTATTTTTTTTCTCTCAGAGAAAACCAGAAAAAGAGTTCCTCTCCTCAAAAATCTCTCACTTCTTCTTCGATGCCGACCAGATCTGCTGCTGTCGTCGCCTTTGATCTCACTTCCTCATTCTCCTCCTCCTTCACAGCTTGCAACACTGAAAAACATGGCCAAAACCGTAGACGGCCGCCATCTCGTCGTCACCTCCGTCGCCGCTCGTCTATTTCTTCATGGCCTGGTTCGTTCCCTTTCTCTAGCCTCTCTGTTTTCTCCATTTTTTGTGCACTTGGTTGATCTTGCATAGAGAAACCTCTCGTCTCATCTTTTCATAACCTAATGGATTTTACTCTCTTTCTAAAACAGATTTGAGCCGCCGAGTTTGAAGGACGTCTTGATGAAAATAAAACCATATTTGAGTGTACTTTTACTAGTGTCTTGTGGCTGCAAAGTGAAGGTAATTGTTTCACTTATTGAGATAATTGCATAAAAAATTAAGAAATTTGATTTTTAAATTATTATGATACATAAATGCCACACTCTCATACAACATAAACAAATATAAGTAACAAACATATGAGAACAAGAAAAGTAAATAAATTCTTCAATTAAGCTAGGCAAATATATTAAAAAGACAAAGTAAATTAAATGCATTAAACGGTTTTTTTTAACTTGATTAGGGAAAACACTAGGTTTCAGGATTTCTGCAGGATATCTGAATCTAAGCGGGAATCTAATTAAGAACTGTCCTAGAACACAAATCACAAATCTTTTAGAACTCCAGCTTCCGCTGCTAGACCTAACTATACTTAATTAGCTAAATTACCAAATTCATTTGCATAATCTAACAGGTAAAGCATGCATTTAATTTTGTTTATTAAGTTCACTAGTTATCTAATCCAAATTCCTTTGCAATTAGAATCACTAGCTTAACTATAATCCAATTAATTAATTCCACTTCCGTTTCCTTAGCCAATCTATAACTTATATTTAGGTGATCAGACCAGATCTAAGTAATTAAGTGCATATTGATTGAAGAACTCTAATCTTTCCCTAGATTATGAAAATCCTAATTATGATTCATAAATCCCTAAATCCCTCAACCTAACCTAACTGAGGAATTACTCACTCATTGTTTGAGAAAACACATACATGATAGACAAAGAGAACTGCATAAGAAATCAAAACAAATAGAGAGGGATAAAGAAATCTTCTCCTCAAAATTCGGGTCTTTGTCTTAAGTTGCAAAACTCATAAGAACAAGAGTCATCTCTCCAAAAGCAAAAGTAAAACTTAATGAAAACTTAAACCTAAAACTCTTTTTATATGTAAAAAGTCGTGGCTAAACATTGGGTCTAAGATATAGAAACAACAAAGACCAAAACGTAAAAATAGGAAAACTCGGGATAGTAATCTCCGCGATGCATCGAACGATGCAAGAGCTGCATCGGTCGATGCACTCCTTAAGAAAATTCCGTAATCTTTTTCAAAAGCTCCAAAACTCTTTGTTTTCACTCCACTTTGGTCCAAGCTGCTCCAAATGCTCCATACTCCAAAAACCATACAAAATCACAATATATCATCAAGCTCAATGCTCTCGGAGACTAGAATACATAATATAATTCATCAAATTTGAATCCAAATAATAGAGAACTCACAGTCAGCAAAAATAAAAAACCAATGAAAGCAAAGTCTCACAAACCCCTATATCTCGAAAAGCTAACATATATATATTATATATATATATAGATGTATAAATATCGTTTATTAATTACGAAAGAGAAACTGAAAGGTTAAGTAGTACTAATTTCACTTTGTTTGATGTATTTTTAGATTTAAGATGATTAAAATTTTCTAATTATTAAGAAAGAGAATGTATAAGTTACAAAGAAGAAGACGAATAGGTAAATAAGATGGAGACTTAAAAAAATATCACTTGTCGTTCTCTCGTGTGCTTACGTGTCACAAAACTGTAGAGAGTTGGTCATCTTTTATATAATGACTAGGTGAGTACCCGTGCATATTCACGAGTTATGTTTACATAGATGTTTTTATTTGAATTTTATATAATTTTGATTTATGTGATTCCAATTTAGTGCTTGTGTTACATATTTAAGTTAAGATCAAAATTAATTTGTATTTGTGCACAAGAATAACGTATAGAAAAGGCTATTGCATCATTGAAAATCTTAAAATTTTTTTTTTGAGGTAAAAAAATATGTTAACTAATACTCTCATCCAAACATATGCATCAACAGTTTAATGATCACGCGACCTGATAATAACTAGGGGTGGGCGTTCGGATAACCCGGTCGGGTTCGGTTCGGGTAATTCGGGTTCGGTTCGAGTTATGCCGGGTTCGGGTCGGTTTGGGGTATAAGCTAAAAACCCATAGTCCATACGGTTCGGTTTTGGTTCGGTTCGGGTATGGTTATTTTACACAAAATAAGATGATAACAAGTTAATTGCATGAATGTACATGCAAGCTAACTTGAAGAAATCGAAATTTGTGATGATGAGATCTTCTAGTTTCCAAAATCCCTGAAAATCGAAGATCCAAAACAATAATTTAGGAAAAAATATTCCTTGGGGAGAAAATCTAATGAAGTCTTGTACGTACTTTCTCCCTCGAGTCCTCCTTACTCATTAACTTCGGTTAACCCCTTTGGGTATCGGTTCGGTTTGGATAAACCCGTACCCCACTGGATCCGGCTCATAAGTACCATTCGGTTTTTTCAACATAACCCATACTTATACCGAACCGCTTTTTTCGGGTCGGGACCGGGTTCGGATTTCGGGTTCGGGAAATATGCCCAGCCCTAATAATAACAATAAAAAGAACAATAACTATAATAAATTCTTAAAGATAGTAGAGGAAGTATTGTCAAATACATAAATAATCTTAATACATGGAATGGTGGAGATTAATAAGTGAGCAATTAGAATTTTGCAAGCATATACCAATGTTATCACAATGCTCAATGGTGATTATCGTGATATCTAGATATGGTGGTGAGTAAGACGTGAAGGCGATAAAATGGGGGGAACATAGAAGATTTAATTAGATGGCACATCATTATCATTTTCACCATGCAGAGGTGATGAAGAGGATCCCACACTTTATTGGGAGAGCCGGAGGATTCATGAAAATTAAGCTTCAAATAAGAGAATTTGACAAAACCAATAAGACTTTACTAAAAAAAAAGAGGTAAATGCGAAGAGAAAGAAGAGATCAATATAAAGAGAAAGTCTCTCACACATTTGAACTAATTTGAAGAGTGAAGAGTGCATCCAAATCGATCATTCGCGGAGATTAATCGTTTTACTTTCCTGTCAATTGAGGAAAGGAAGGTGAACACATGCATTATGAAAACCATAAAACAAGAGGTGTAAGTGTGCCACTTAAAAAGATATGTATTCCATGGTAGAAAGACAAAAACAGATATCATGAGATCCACAAGTCGAGTTGCTTTATTTTTTTCTTATCACGGTTTGTCATCACGAAAGAGAAGATTAATAAAGCAAAGAAGAAGAGAAAATGAACAGTTCATGCTTTAACTACATTAATTTACATCTATTAATTAGGATGCATTTAAAAACTTAATGAAAAACGACAACAAACTGAAAACGTTTGAGAAAGAATGCAAGGCATCCCCATTTAAGAGGAACACTTGGCATCTTTTCAAGTGAATATGTGACGTATTCTGGAGAGAGCCCTTCATCTTTTGTATAGATGATAGTTCCAATATCTTGAAAATCTACAGCTTCGCATCTTTGCCTCTGTTATCACCTTTACTATCACATCACTTCTTATTTTTTCTCCTCATTATTTATCTAAGAAAAATAAATCAAAGAAAAACAAATGAAAGAAAAACAAATCAAAGAAACACATAAAAAACCACATTTAGAAATGTTGAATTTATCAAATAAGCTAAACTTATAAAAATTTATGCACTGAAATTAGAATCATTAATTTAATTACATGTAACTTAAAGAAATATTAAAAGACGATTAAACACAAAAAATTGAAAAGTTTTTGGTTCTTTTTAAGAAAAAATATTTGGACACGGGATGCTATTTCTCGTGCTTACATGTCGCAAAACTGTAGAGAGTTGGTCAATTTTTTTTATATATAATTGCTTTAATTTGCTCGAGTTTCAAATGAATATATACACAGCTATGTTTCATGTGCTCATAAATGGGTACGCGGAAGCGAAAGTGTTTGGTAGTACGTAAGCGGAATCTTAGAATTTTTTAGGAAGCGGGTATGAGTGAGAAAAATACTTTTAATTTGAGAAATACTTTTAAATAACACAAATCCAATACGACATATAACCTAATTAAAGATAGAAACCATAGTCTTCAAAGTAAAAAAAAATTACACAACGATTTGAATGGTATATTAGCTTAACAGCAGAATAACGAAATAGCTGAATTATAAAATAATGGAATTAGTGGAGCAGAAAAATCTAAACTAAACGGAATTATAAAATAGGATGGATTGAAAAATCACATATTGATTTTCACGTTTTATCATCTCGTGTGTTTTATTATGAATGGTATGTGCTTATTGGAATCATACTTAAAAAATTTGCATACCATTCATGCCCAACATCTTTCAAGAAAAAGATCCTCAAACTCAAGTCATCTAAGGTGGGGTTATTGGAACAAGGATTTGGAATTATTTTAAATCGCAGAGATTTTAAGGGATTTTGTCAAATACCATCAAATGAGGTGGTATTTGAAATCCCTTATTTTTAACTATCAATTCTCTTTCAAATAATCTCAAATCCTTTTTGATATAACTAATTAATGAAATCTCAGTTCTCCAATAACCTAGGATTTGAAGGGATTTGTATAAATTTCATTACAATAACCTAGGATTTGGAAGAGGTTTTACAAATGCCAAGTCCAATAACCAGAGATTTGGAAAAAACTTGAAATCCTCTCAAATGTCAGATCCAATACCACTCTCTAAGATTTATCTCATCCAATGAAACAAACAAATAATGAATCTACAACCTGTGCTAGCCCTAAGATCTAGAAGGCCGAAAGTGGAGAAAAAAATAGGTTGTAACCATTCTAAAAAATGTCCATCTTGTTAAAATGGAACAGAAACACAAATTGCATCTCGAACGAATCGAACTCGGAATATTGCTCCAACATTTTAACATTTTAATCTAGGATTTAGTACAACTTTCATAATTCTATGTGCATCACGGAATTTTTACAAGTATCATAATTCCGTTTGATACACAGATATAAGTTATAATAATTATCATCTTTTGGTATTCAATTGAAATTAAATTTCTCAATTTTTATTTGATAGAAATGATTTTTTAATTACATTAATTATATGATTTTTTAAAATTATTAGTTTTAAGAGATAAGATAGATGAATGAATCTTAAAAAATGGATAAGAAAAAGAGATTTTCTTCAAGAGATAACCAATCAACACTTACAAAGCCTTAAAACCCTAAATTCTGATTTTCTTCCTTTTTTAGCTGTCAAAAGTTGCAAAGCCTTCTCTCTATATATAGCCGCCCAATCTCTCTTTCTCTCATTAAATCAGTTCTTTAGCTACAAATCATTTCTCTAGCTATATACTTTTTCAATCTTTTTGTTGATTTATAAAATATAAAAAGAGTGCAATACATAGCCTTGAAGGAATCAAGGAAATCTCATGGAGAGAAGATCATTTATAATGTCATTCTCAGAAATTTCCTTTAATCCTTTGATGGCGATGTGTTGATCGATTGGAGAGTAAAGACACAAGTCTTTGCCTTTTTTCTTCTTTGAGTGCATAGAGTGGGGTGAGCTAGAATCTCAACAGGTTTATTTGTATGGTCATATTCTACTGGAGATGCCAGCGCTAGTCATACCAACCATGTCATGCAACAACGCCCCCTTTGGTTTTAAGATCTATTATTTTACACCAAAGTGAAGCGTTGGTGCAAGTCATGGGTCGGTGTGAAAAGCGTATGCAGCTCCAGCAGAATATGTGACCACAAAGACACATCACACAAAACGATTTGAGTCATCGTTGTCAACAACATACTCACCACGCTCTATGGGGTAGGCGCAACCCGGTGCAAGACACCATTTAATGGATTCATTGCGGTTCTACATAATTGATTAGAGCGATTGATAATTATTACGCATGATTCATTTTCAAGTGAATCATATAATTGAATCTGAAGATAATTCATGGTGGATGACAAGAAATGAGATTAATTATAGTGTTTATTTTTTAAATTTTATATTTGTGTGATTGTGTGTTCAAACTCGCATAGATAATATTGTGTAAAATTCATTCAAAGTCATCCAATAAATATCACTTCTCCTCTTCTCTCCAAGTTGTCTCATTCTAACATAGCTTTCCTAAAATCTAAGTTATCACAAGACGCATTCATATAAATCAACCAAGAAATTGTTAATGAGACTATATCAGTTTCGTAAGATAGTATCAGAGCAAAAGACGGTTCAAGGAACGGTTGATGAAAAAAGCAATAAGCAATAAAAAAAAATTAGCAAGAAAAACATACGAGATACAAAAAGAAAAAAAATCATGGTGTCACACCTACACGCATCTCAATCCATTAGCTATCTTCGGTCATGATGGTGACAAATTTGTACCATAATGACATGATTTGATCGACGATTTCCGGTGCCGTGAACTTCTCAATAGGATGTATCCCGGCATATCTTACTCTATTTCAGACCCATATGGCTTAGAGTTTACTGAAAGATCCATATGAAACTACTGCTTTAGACTGGTCTTGCCTTTGCCCTAGATTAATGGAAAAACGGTATTCTTTTAATAGTAAAAAATTATTTGGTGCTTAATGGTGATGATTAACAAGAAGGAAAAAAACTTTGAGGAGGGGTTAAGTGCTAAAAAAAAAAAAAACACTATTATATATGATCACTGTAATCACAAGATATAATCTCCATTAATATTATCTAAATGTTTTTCAATAGTAAGGTGCAAAGAAATGCCAAAAACAGTTATGTGCTAATTATACCTAAAACCAATTATTTTAGATTGCACTATGTTCTTATTAACTTCAATACACCAAGTAGTATCCTCGGAAATCGTAGTAAAGTACGTGATACGATTGTGTGAACAGTTAGAATTTTAATAGCTTACCTAGAATAATACTCTTTGATTTCTATAAAGTGTGCAATCTGTGGCTATGGCCATCTAGGACACAAGAAAAATCAAGATGTCTCTAACAGAACATCACTAAAGACTTGCATCAAGGTTCAATCAACCTTCTTATCTAAAGACTTGCATCAAGGTTTAAGCGATTAAATTCCCTATTTTAGTTGTTGATGCTACTATTCTCACCTTCTGTGTGGAAGCAACATCCACGGTAACAATCACAAATAAAGTTCCTATCATTCCAACAATAGACAATATTGAAGCTATTTTCTCCCATGATTCAAATTATGTACTCCCTTCTTCATATTTGACCATGAAAATTGATTCAGTTGTTGACACTCCGCAAAAGTTTAGTTTTATCCAAAAAATAATAATTCATACAAAATCAAACACGGAAACCATTAAAATAGTTTACATTAGCTAAGAAATCTTTACTCAAATGAGGATGAAAAGACTATGACTCCTTTCAGTAACGCATTTACCACAGTAACTACTCCTATTATCTTTGAAATTGCATCTCATTATGTTTCTCATTGTACTACAACATCAGATTTTTTTAACACATCTTTCTCATACAGGGCTTCATTACCAATGATTAGACTATCGAGAATGCCTATAATAGTAATAGGCTTAGTGACCTATTTGGAGCCCTAATAGGATTTGAGCGTATCAAAGACATTCATGCTTGGTTACGAAGATGAAGATTCATCAAGCCAACCATAAAAGTTCAAGAAATGTAATGAGCTACCATTAGTGGTCATATTGTCTCATTTGTAATGTGAAAATTTAAGAGATTAAAAAGGATATGATTTTTTTTTGTCACGTCAATGTGATTACAAACCCTCACGCGTAGTGTGGGTCTAAAATCTTGTAATATAAAATCATAAAACAATTTCGTGTGTATATACACACGGATAAACAGCTTGTTGAGTTTAAATATAGAAAACCCCTAACTTTAGTCAAAGTATTCTAAATATAGTTAAACATAATAAAATTAACGCTTATTTTAATGGTTTAAAATGGTATATTGTGAGCAGAAAAAGTAATAAATCATTCATAGAAAATAAAATTTAACGATAAATCGATACATTTTTTTTTTACTTACATGTAAACGTTTGTGGAAGTTTGGGTTTACCTAGGTGTGCACAACTTCTACTGAATATCAAACAGGGCCTTTCGGTTTATAAGACAAAGATTGAGGTTTAGATTTTTGGATTAAATATGTATATGACCTACGACAAGAGGACTGTTAGGGTTTAGGTTGGGGTTAGGGTTAAGATTTAATAAATGAGTGATTAGATATAAAAAAACCTCAATCAAAATCAAAAGAGATGAATAATATTTGATAGGGTTAACATGTAAAAGTTTCTAAGTTGTAAAAACTTATACAAACTTAGGAAAGTTTTAAAAAAAATGTTAGAGTTTCCAATCCCATAATTTATGTAGTCAAAGTTGGTTGATCCATATTCATAATTCTTTGTTTAAGAATTGGTTGGTAGGTTAGTTAACTAAAAAAATATCATCATCTCAATGAAAACCAGAGCTGAATTTAAGAAAATCATAAAATTTAAACAAATCCGAACAATGTACATGATCTGGAAAAAAAACCCGGAACAATGAAAGTATTTAAACTAAAAGCAAACAAAGTGAAACCAACCCGAAGTTAGCCAAAGAGAATCAAAATATGAACTTCAGCTGGACTTGACTTCTGAGTCGTGTTTAGAGCCACAAGGACCTATGACAAGTTTAGAAAAAGGGTCCTCTTTTTTAAAAAAAAAACATAATAATAATATCATTATTTTAAAAAAATATGCAAAGCCAAAAAAAAATTAAAACATAAGAAACACTAATAAAAAAAAATCGTAAACTATAACTTTCCGACCTTTCTTTCCTACAAACTCTTTCACTATACTCTCGTAATCGATTTTTCTTACTAACTCTATATTAATGAATAAAATAACCAAATCATTTTTCTTGAAGACATAGCTGATCGCAAATAAGACTTTATCAATTTCAAATTCGAAAAGCTTTTTTTTATAGAAGTAACCGAAACCGGAATTTTCAACAATATCCGGTAAGCGATTCACGAGTTTGGATAACAACTTCTCATTCTTTACAATGGGTATTTCAATGTCTTCTGAAAAAACATCCTTTCATACTTTCAGCTCAAAATATAAATCTTTTCCAACAACATCTGATTGATATCCATGTTGTAGAGAGGCTTCAAGATTAATATACCATGTCATCAAATTATTATCAATTGTTGATTTCAACTTCCTCAAATCAACCAAAAAACTAAATGTTTGTTCATTTCTTAAACGATTCAAATCTTACTCGGATAAAGTAAGAAATCCTACTGCTCACTTATGCTGATAAATTGATATCAACATCAATTTTCTCTAGTTCTTCATAGGAATGATTTTTTTTTCTTATAACATGGTTTAACGCTTTTGAAAATTATGGTTTTGAAGGAAAAAATTAAAACCCATTTCAAAATTGGTTTCAAACCCATGTTCTTAGACTCTTTTTTTTTTTTTAGTAACAACTGCACCATAATATATTTTCAAAAAATTTAGAACCCCTAAAACTGTTAATGTCAGATCCCAAGGCAATGATTTTTTCTATTAGCGAATAAACTCAAATTTATTTATTCAGTATTAAAAAAGTGACAGTGAAGCATTTGATTTTGAAGGGGTATGCTGACTCAAATTTGAGTTTGAAACCGAAGCAAGAATTTGTTGCCAAATAACCTTTCTAGATTACTAGTGAAGAGAGGGGAAGGTAAGAAAACTCTACCGTCACTGTTATTTCATGTTCTTTGTCAAATGGCTATGAGTGTATGTGATGGTTTAACTTAAGCTTTTGTTTTCAATTTCAACGTGGTATGATGGCAGAAGGGAAGTCCATATACATCCTCGATAAACAAAAACTTCAAGTTATTTCAAATGTGTGAAAGCATTTGATTTTTTTCTGCTATGCAAAAGTTTATCTCTAGCTAGCATGTTCATGTAGTACTTTTTTTTTTTTTTTGCATGTGCAATGCAAGTTATTTTCTGATGAGGTTGAATTTTGGTGTTTTATGGTTTTACAAGAAGTAAAGGCTAAACATCTGTGAGTTTCTTACGCCGACCTTCATATGTGGCTTCATCTTGATTTTCTAAACTCTTTCTCTTAGGCGTTTGCTCAAATGCCAGAGTTAATGTTTGGTACGGCCCGGATTCATACATTGGAGTGAATATTGTCAAGTTATTCCAGCATATGACATTGATGACTGATGAAGAAATCGCCATTATTCACCCTAAACACAGCCTAGATTCCATTAAATCATTGCTTCCCTGTTTTCATTGTTTCCAGGTGAATAAATTTTGTCTTTTTGGTTGTGCTTACTATTAAGAAGTAGTGATTGGTGTTTTATTATGTGTTGAAAATTTATATTTCCAGGGAATTGAAGTCTCTTTGCAAGAGACTGGAACAGTCTAAAGCTGAGAGCAACAATAGAGACGCCAAGTTTTATGCAAACATGTTTGCTGCACCATCTAAAGTGAGTCTTCTATGACCTTACTTCTCCTTGATTAATCGCCATGAGACTTTATTCAATGTTTCAACTATCTATTGATGCTTGAGATTCCTTAAATATGGTTTTGTTTGCTACTTGTGCTTTCGTGTCTCACAAACAGAAATTTTTCGTGCTTTAGAAACATTTAAAGTGGACATGAGTAAGACAAAGAAGCTTCTTGAAGGAGGGCATGGTAGACAAATCTGCTAGAGACATGATTTTAAGTAGTTCCACTTTCTATTCTTTATGCTTATCTTTCCATTTTATTTGCTAACATAGACCTTTGTTAGAGCCTGCAATACGGATTTAAAGAGTATTATATTCAAATGCAAGCAGCAAAGAGAAGCCAATCACTTCTTCCGTCCCAAGTAACTAGAAATACATGTTTATGTCTCATCAGTTAAAGAATTTCTTAAGTTCTTGTTTGCAACGTTTTAGATGGTGGATGCTACTTTAGACATTACAACTCTAATATTTTTTTTGCTTTCTCTTATATCTAGTCATAGTATAAATTTGCACTAGTTAACAGCTTTCTGCTTCAATTTCGACGAGCCCAACCAACACTTTCGGAAGCATAATCCACAAAATCTTGAAGTTTGAATTGAGCATTTATATTGGTTAAGACTTATGATGTTAGTTTCAGATTTGGAATAATGTCATTTAAGATTTTTTTTTTCCTAATGTAAATTTGAATGTGTTATTATGTAATTTCTCTACAATTTTATAAATAAATTGATTTTTAAAATATTTTAAATTAATATATCAGTAGCTAAATAGTAACTACAATTTGTGACTTAAATACCGACTTGACTGTATGTAGTAGCTAAAATCAATTGCAAATCAGTCGTAAAATTTTACAACAGAATATCGACTATGATTGTAATAGAAAAATTCAGTCACTATTTAGTCACTAATCAGTCGTAAAGTTTTGATATTGATTAGCGACTGAATAGTGACCGTCTAATATCAATCGTAAATCAGTTGCAATTTTGCGACTGATTTTTTTTTTTTTGCTACGAAACCTTTAACTACACCCCAAATCAGTCGTCACAGGGTGTTTTGCTATTGATTTTCGACTGTAATAGTAAAAAAAAAAAATTCTTTTAGTGATCGTTGGAGCACAATCATCCATTTCTTATAGTGGTATGGGGTATCGTTCATGATTGTTTGGAGATCCTCTTCAGTTTAAGACTTGAATTGGAATCGATCCTTTCTAAGATCCTTTCCACCACTCGATCTGTCATCCTCCATAATTGAGGCATAAAATCTATTAGGGTTTTGGTTCTTTGCATTTCGTTGTTAAGGACTCTGCCAATGAGAGTCAGCTTATTTTCTTCTATTCGCTTCCATTTGTCTCCAGTCCATCTAAGAGATCGAGCCACTCCCTTTCCTCTATATTTTTGATGTAATCGACTCGACATGGTTAACGTAATGAAGAAGAGGCAGAGAGAACTAGGTTATGGAGTACAAAAAAGTTTGACTATAGGACTCCAAACCGGAGCAGAGACATGGACATGATGGTGATGACGCGAACATAAGGAAATCAGGCGGAGGAGAATCAGAACCATGTCGGAGAGAGTTTCTGTGGAAATCCCTTCAGAACTGCCCTAAACCCTAACGACAGAGCCATATCGAAATCTTTGTTAAAAACTAATCAAAACTTGAAAGATATTTTTAAATAACACTAATCTAATACAAAATATTCAATATCAAGTAACCTAATTAAATATAGAAACCATAGTCTCTCAAAGTAAAAAGGTTAGACAACGGGTTGAATGGTATATCAACTGAATCGCAGAATAACATAATAGCTGAATTATAAAATAACGGAATCAGTATAACGAAAAAATCTAAACGAAACGAAATTGTAAAATAGGGGATGGATTCAAAACTCACTTATTGATATTCACGTTTTATCATTTCATGCCTTTATATATAAATGGTATGTAATCGACGGAATCACAGTTCAAAAAGTTATACACCTTTTATGCCATCTCCCCCCCCCCAGAAAACCCTCTATCTCCAAACCCCGGTTGGGGTGATAGGGGCACTACACCGACTCAAAGACTTCTTAGGAGCTAACCCGTAAAGCAAAACTCAAGTCATCTAAGATTTATGACATCAAATGAATTAAACAAATAATCAATCTACAACCAGTGTCAGCCTTAAGATTAATAAAGCCGGAAGTGTAGAAAAAAAAAGTAGGCTGCTTTACACCTTCTAAAAAATAATTGGTTTATTGTGTTTATCTTATTAAAAAATAAGGAAAAGAAACACAAATTTCGTGTGTATAACTGATATAAGTTAGAAAAGTTGTTATGTTTTGATATTTAGTTTTATAGGTAAATTAAAGTTTTTAATTTTTACTGGATAGTAATAATTTTTTAATTACATTAATTATATGATTTTTTAAATTATATCAGTTTAATGTATCTTACGGAATGGATAAGAAAAAAGAGATTTGTTTCAAGATATAACCAATCAAATGTTGCAAAACCGTAAAACCCTAAATTCTGATTTTCTTCCTTTTATTGTTGTCAAAAAAATCAAAGCCTTTTCTCTATATATATAGTCGCCCAATCTCTCTTTTTTTTCTCATTGAACCAGTTCTCTAGCTATATATAAATTCTCAAGTTCTTGTGTTGTTTAATATTTATAATAAGAGTGCAACACAAAGCCTTATTGGAATCAAGGAAATTTCATGGAGAGAATCCTTGTTGATAACTCTCAGACATTTCCTTTAATCCTTTGATGGCGTTGTGTTGCCGATTGTAGAGTAAAGACACAAGTATTTGCTTTTTTTTTCTTCTTTGAGTGCATAGAGTGGGGTGAGGTAGAATCTCAACAGGTTTCTACAATATTTGTATGCTCCTCGAAATGAGTTTCTCAAGAAAACCTGTGTAGATTCTACATCGTCCCATGTTTCTGCTCTTTAAAAGAATTATTTTGTGTCAGATACATGATTTTTGTGAATTTATCATTGAGCAACAAGCTGTGCTCTTCTCAATGGTTCACCTCATAACGTAACTCTGAGACTATTATTACGAATTAAAAAAAAAAAAAAAACCTAAATTCTCCAAATGTTTATACCAAATGAAGCAAACAGTCTATTGGAGATAAACACTTTTTTTTTATTATTATTAACACTTTTGACATATATTGATAAAAATTCACTATCTAAATGAGAGATCTTTTATGTCTATGAAAACTATTCGTCCTAAATTCTTATTGGTGTAAAACATGAATTTGTTGAAATATGAAAAATTTGTGAAGTTTTTTAGAAATAGCTAAATGTTCTTTAAGAACAACCTTTCTCAAAGAACCTACCACATCTCCTCATCTTTTTCTTCACATCTGTCCATTATCTTTTTCTTTGAGAGATTTCGAGGGAATAGGGTTGGTTCAAGTTTCAGATCCTAATTGAAACAAATCCAAAGAGGGGGTTTGGATTTGTTTGTTATGATTCGTATTAGAAACTTGAACAAAACCTACTTCTGCCAAAAAATTCTGAATACTTGGGACTGTCCTACACGTGAGCTTTGATGAAGGAATAAATGAGTTCAAAGAGCTAGCTTCTCTAATCAACAAAACTATATCTTCTGCAAATGCGGTAACATATATTCACATTAATCAATTAATGGTGTGTTTTATTTATATACATAGTACTTTAACAAATTTAAGTAGCTGCTCCAGGACACGAGAAACCCCAGTCCGATGGTAATGGAGATCACGTTCTTGAATCATCCATGAAGAACCATAAGAAATCGATCAAATGAGTCTCTTCATTGGGTTGCGGTTAGACTACAAAGCATTGTGAGTATGTTATCGATAATGAGTCGAAGTTTTTTTGTGTGGTGTGTTTTTGTGGTTACATATACCATCGGAGATGCTTGCACGAATCATACCAACCCATGACATGCAACAATGCCAACAAAGTTTTACACCAAAGTGAAGCATTGCTGCAAGTCACGGGTCGATGTGACTCTGGCAAGCATTTCCAACAGTATGTATAACTGTAAAAATGCATCACACAAAACTATTTGAGTCATTTGTGGACAACATACTCACCACGCTCTATGGTGTAACCGTAGCCTGGTGCAAGACACCATTTGATCGAGTCATTGCGGTTCTACATAAATGATTAGAGCGATTGATAATGATTAGTTTATTACGCATGATTCATTTTCAAGTGGATCAAATAATTTAATTTGAAGATAATTCATGGTGGAAGACAAGATATGAGATTATAGTGTTTTTATTTTATTTTTTTGAATTTTATATTTGTGTGATTGTGTGTTCAAACTCCCGTTGGTAATAATGTGTTTAAATGGTAACAGTAGAATGTTGGCAGAATCTGGTAGAATCATTATATTTCTGGTTGAATCTAGTAGAATCAAGAAAGTTAAATGGTAATAGTTGAATCTAGTAAAATGTAATAGAATGATTATTTTTTTAGCAGAATCTGGCAGAATAAATGAAAGTTAAATGGTAACAGTAGCAGAATTATTATATTTCTAGCAGAATTATTATTTATTTGACGGAATATGACAAAATAAATAAAATTTTAACTCAAACCCGACACAATCCGAACCGCCTGAATTTAATGTTTTTGGCTGGTTTGGGTGTGAAAATCTTAAACTTGAACCGAATCCGCATGGATATAATTTTTTATCTTATACCTGAACCGACGAGAACCCGACACAACCCGAACTGCACCCGACCTGAGTTTAGTAATATCCGAATGGGATTTATGAGCTTAAATTCGAAGACCCAAAAAAAGTAACCCGGACCCTAACCCAACCAGCATAGACTTAATGTTTTCATTATACCCGAACCGCACCCAATCATAGTTTTAGTAATATCTGAATGGGACCTATAAACCTAAACCCCAAAGCCGAAAAAATAACATCTGTCCGTACTCTTTTACGGTTATCATTTAGACTCAAAATGATTATTTTTCTGGTTGAATCTGGTAGAATGGTTATTCTTTTAGCAGAATGATTATATTTTTAGTAGAATGATTATATTTTTAGTAGAATGATTATTATTTTAGCAGAATAAATGAAAACTAAATGGTGTAGTAGAATGATTATACCATTTGTAGAATCATTATTCATACACCATTTAGAGCCAATGTGTAAAAGTCATTGAGAATCATCCAATAAACATCACTTCTCCTCTTCTCTCCAAGTTGTCTCACGTCATTATTTTTATTTTCTTATTCATAAATCATCGAGTAAAATTGCACCACATGGAACTTTAGAGCAGATCCATCAAAATCTCTGAAACTGGGTCTCTTAAAAACAAAAACAAAAATATAATAATGGACCTTATATAAAAATTAGAAATTGTATCTGCAGAGCTCTTATTTAAAAATCGGTATTTAGCCTGTTTCGGCGACGTGGTTTATTTCTATTGGTTCTTTTTTATTATTAATTTTTATTTTTCGTCTTTAAAAAAAAAAAAATTAATAAAATATTTTTTTAGAGAGGTTCTTTAATTTACATACTCTTACAAGAAAACATTTTTTTATGTCCTTCTAATGTTATTTTATAAAATGGAAAAGAAAAAATACTATGAGAAACTGATTAATTAGACTATATCAGTTTCGTAAGATAGTATCAGAGTAAAAGAGTGGTTGATAACCCTTTCATCAAAAAAAAAAAAAAGAGCGGTTGATGAAAAAACATTAATCGCAAGAAGAAGCAATAACCAATACAAAATTAGCAAGAAAAACATACAAAATACAAAAAAAAAAAAAAATCATGGTGTCACACACCTACATGCATCTCAATCCATTAGCTATCTTTGACGACAAATTTGTACCATAATGACATGATTTAATCGACTGACGTGAAACTTCTCAATAGTATGTATTGCCCGGCGTATCGTACTTTATTTCTGACCCATATGTCTTAGAGTTTTCTCAAAGATCCCTATGAAACTCCTGCTTTCGATTGGTGCTCTAGATTAATGGATAAATATTATTCTTTAAGTTGTTAAAACTCATTTGTTGTTAAGAAAAATATGTGGGGATGAATGGTGATGATTAACAAGAATAGATTTCTTGTACGGAAAGATTTTGGCACAATTTCATATGGACCCTTGGACAAAAATTTTGAGGGGGAAAGCCGATTCTGAGTTTTTGAAGACCACAAGATAGAGAGAAAAAATGGGGTCGTTTTTATCAATTTTAAAAAATTTGGGAGTATTTTTTCTTATAAATTTTCGGTTTAAAAGTTGAGACTGGAAACACATACTTCTTATGTTTGTGCTCAGAACCGACCCTGAGAAGGGGTTAAGTGCTAACAAAAAAAGAAAACTATTATATATGATCATTGTATTAATTGACACAAGATATAATCTCCATTAGTATTTATCTAAATGTTTTTCAATGGTATGGTGCAAAGAAATGCCAAAAACAGTTATGGACACAAGAATCGTGTTGCTCTCCAAGAAATATCCAATAACGTAACTCTTTTTTTTTTTAATATGAATATGAATATGAATATATGCCCTTTAGGAAATATTTACAAAGTACTCTTTCACAACAAAATCCTCAGTTACCCATAACGTACGAGAGTTACGTTATGGAAGTACGAGAGTACATCTCCTTTGATGCCTATGTGATGAGCGATAAATTTAAACACAAAAGGCAACAAATATTTAACAGTAATACAAGTTGGATGTAATCAAATTGATTTCCGTATTTCTCATATTCGTTCATTTTCTGATTAGCTCACATTCAAAATTTAAAATAAATAAAAATAAGCAATTGTAAACATTTTTTAAAAGAAGTGAATACAACTTTCGATCCACATATTTTAATTATTTTCAAGATATTTTTGAAAAAATAGTCAAGGCAAAAATGAAATGCATATATGACATAAGAACAAAGTTTCAAGATTCATGCATATTATAAACATATATTAGTAAAAAAGATGTGTTTCAATTTGATATATAATCACAAGATTTCTAAAAAGATACAAATTTTATAATTTACGTGGAATATTCTTTGATCACTAAAGAATTGCATCAAAGTTTTAAAGATTATGCATCTAACCTTAGACTTGTATCAAGGTTGAAACGATTAATTAATTAAGCTCCCTAATTTAATTTAGTTGTTGACGTTATTACTGTTACTTTCTGTGTGGAAGCAACATCCACAGGAAGCAATATCCACAGTAACAATCACTCTAATTATGTTCCTAACATTCCAGCAATAAACAATGTTAAAGTTATTTTCTCTCATGATTAAAAATTATATACTTCTTCCTTCAAATTCAGCCATAAAAATTGATTCAGTTATTGACACTCCACACAAGTTTAGTTTTATCCAGAAAATAATAAATTTAGACAAAACGAAACACGACAATCATTGATGAAATAGTTAATATTAGCTAAGAAGTCTCTACTTAAGTGAGGATGAAAAGATGGTGGCTCTTTTCAATAACTCATTTACCACTATAACTACTTCTATTATCTCTAACATTGCATCTCCTTATGTTGCATATTGTATCACAACATCATATTTTTCAACACCTCGTTCTCATACAGGGTTTCATTACCAAATGATTAGACTGTCGAGAATGCCTATAAAGGTAATAGGCTAGTGACTTATTGGGAGCTCTAATAAGATTTGAGCATATTGAAGACATTTATGCTTGGTAACGAAGATGAAAATTCATCAAATCAGCCATAAAAATTCAAAAAATGCAATAGACTATGTATCGTATGTGTTCATATTATCTAATGTTAAAATTTAAGAGATTAAAGATGATATGATTTTTTAAAAGTCACGTCAATGTGATTTTTTGTTTGTTAAATGTATATTATTAAAATTCGGACATATAAGTTATAATATTTCAGTGAATATCAGTGATCTTATATCAATTTTACAAACCCCCAATCTGTAGCGTGGGTCCAAAATCTTGTACTATTAAAATCAGAAAATAATCTCGTGTGTTTATACGCACAGGTTAACACCTTGTTGAGTTTAAATCTATAAAAAACTGTAACTTTAGTCTAAGTATTCTAAATAAAGTTAAACAAAAATACAATTAATGCTTATTTTAATGGCTTAAAATGGTGAAATACGATTCCATGAGCAGAAAAAGTAAAAAATCATTCATAGAAAATAAAATATAACGATAAAGTGATACACCTTTTTTCTATTATGTAAATGCTTGTGGAAGTTTTGGTTTTTGTAGGTGTGCAAAACTTCTAGTGAAGATCAAATAGGGGCTTTCAGATTACAAGATAAAGATTAGGGTATAGATTTCTAGATTGAAAATGTATATGACCTACGACAATGGTTTAGAGGATTGTGAGGGTTTAGGTTGGATTAGCTTTAAAGTTTAACAAATTAGGGATTAGATATAAAAAACCTCAATTAAATCAAAAGAGATGAATAATGTTTTTATAGGGCTAACATGACATGTAAAAGTTTGTAAAAAGTTGTAAGAACTTATACAAAACTTCGGAAAGTTTACAAAAATATTGTTAGAGTTTTCAATCCAAGAAATTATGTAGTCAAAGTTGGTTGATCTACAAATTATTCATTTTCATAATTCTTTGTTTTGCAATTGGTTGGTAGGTTAGTTAATTAGAAAAATATCATCATTTCAATGAAAACTAAACCTAAATTTAACAAAATCATAAAAATTTAAACAAACCAAAATAATGTACATGAACAAAAAATACAGAACAATGAAAGTATTCAAACTAAGAGCATATAAAGGGAAACCAAACCGAAATTAGCCAAAGAGAACAAAAGATGAACTTTAGTTGGACTTGACTTGCGAGTCATGCATAAAGTCACAAGGACTTATGGCGAACTTAGAAAAATGGTGCTATGTTTTTTAAAACATAATAATAATATCATTATTTCTAAACAACATGAAAAATAAAAAATAAGTTAAAACAAAAGAAACATTAATACAAAAATCCTAAACCATAAATTTCTTATATTTCTATCCGATAAACTCTTTCATTTCGTAATCGAGTTTTCTTACCAACTCTCTATTAATGAATATGCTAGCCGAACCATTTAATCTTTCTTGAGACATGCAAATAATACTTTATCAACTTCAAATTCGAAAAACTTATTTTTGTATAAGCAACTGAAATATGAATTGTCAACCATATCCGGAAAAACATCCATGAGTTTGGATAACAACTTCTCATTCTTTTCAAGAAACCTAACACTTCGATTGGTCTTGAATTTATCTCCCAAAGAAAATAGAAAACTTGATCCATAACTTGGATGAAGCAAGAAATCTTTAAGCTCTCTTATGGTGATAAATTGACATCCTTCATCAATTTTCTCTAGTTCTTGATTGAAATGATTTTTCCTTCTTACGATATGTTTTGTCTTTTTGGAAAAAATGGCTTTGAAGGAAAAAAATAAAATCTCATTTCAAAATTGATTTCAAACCTATGTTCTTAGACTATTTTTTTTGTATGAACAACTACAGCATAACATATTTTCAAGATTTGGAAGCCTTAAAATTGTTAATATTTCGGATCCCTTAAAATTGTTAATATTTCGGATCCCAAGACAAATGCTTTTTTCTATATAAGGTAAGCATGTCTATTTTTTTCCATATAAGCTAAACATGCCAGTTAATTTATCCAATTTTAAATATATGACAGGAAGCATTTGATTTTGAAGGTGTAGTGACTCAAATTTGTATTATATATAAATGGTGATTAACCACGATTATTTTCTTAAACAGCTTCTAGCAACATATAATCAAAATCATGCCTAACATTTTACATGATATATGCATTACACATAGAAAATCTGGCCAACATTCAACAGGCTCTCCTGAGGAACATTGAAGATGGCACAATTTTCTCTACAAATCTTCCTAAGAAAGGCATACAAATAATCAATGGCTATTCTCTTGTAGAACCTCGCTTCCCTCCTAGCTCGAATCACTGTATTCCCCATTATATGCACCACTCCTGCATCTCTGCAACTATTTATAAACTCCTGCTCGTCCACTCCTCCACTCATTTGGCTCGACCCCGTCACCGTATGACTCGTCCGCTTGGTCCCGGTTGACCCCGCCGGAGCTACAATCGATTCTATAGAATCAAACGTATCAAACGTCGACACGTTCCGGTTCTCGTTCCCGTTTCCGTTCCCTTCGTTAACCTGTTGTGGCTGGCTTCCACAGATGCTGTAATCATCAGAATCCGAACAGCCTTCCATCATCGACTCGAGACGGATGAAAAGGAAGAGACTTTCAAATAACCGTTTCTCAAAGTTGTCATCTTTCTTGTGCAGGTCTCTATATCCATACCTCGCAACACAGCGGAACATGTGAAAGTTCTTGGGTCCGATTCTTTTCACTAAGAACCGTTCTTCATCAGGGACGGTGTAGACAGGAAGGTTCTTGACACAGACGAAAACCACAACTTTGTGAATCGCCGGTAAGTTTGTGATGAAATGAGAGAAAATGTGAGGGACTCCACTAGCTAGCTCGGTGTAAACAAGACCAATACCGGGAACACGAACAAGTCCAAGACTAGGACCGAGACCAAGAATCCAAGCCATGGAGACTTTACTATGCATTTCAAACTCATACCTCTTGAGTGTTCCATAATGCCAAACGTACATGATCAAAAGAAACGCACCCGCAATGACTAACGGTACCCAACCGCCTTGGTTAACCTTGAAGAGCACAGCAGAGAAGTAAGTGCACTCCACGCCGAGGGATAAAACGGTAAATAAGAAGACTAACACCCAATGGCATCGCCAAACGAGTATCATGATCAACATCATGAGTAGAGTTGTCACTAACATGACGATCACAACCGCAGTTCCGTAAGCGTTTCCTATCTGATTCTGATTCTTGAATCCAGCTGTGACAGCTATGCAAAGAATCATGAGGATCCAATTGATATCAGGAACGTAAATCTGACCAAGGAATTTCCGGGAAGTATGAACAACTTTAACTCTCGGGAAACATCCGTGTGCTAACGCTTGCTTGATCAACGAGAAAGTCGCTGATATCGTCGCTTGACTTGCAACTATTGCCGCTAAGGTTGCAATTACAAACATTGGCCAATATACACTTTCTGCAAAAACAACAAAAACACAAAAACAGAAACTTTCATGTGAATTTATTGTTCATAATAGAGAAAACGAAACTGGTAATAAAAGAGAGAACAAACTTGGAATGGATTGATAAAACGCGTCTTGCACATGATGCGGGTAGTTTCGAAGATACGCCGCTTGTCCGCTATACGCTAAAAGAAGACAAGGAAAAACGATTACAGTAAACGCGATTTGCACAGCTGAGACTGGAAAATGAGATAGATCCGCAAACAAAGCTTCAATCCCTGAGATTTTTACAAAGAAACAATCAATAACAAAGATCAAGAAGACGTTAAATTTCTAAGATCTTGTGTTTACCTGTGATGCTAAGCATGATGCCACCGAGAGAGGTCCAACGATCTTGACCACCTCTTTTGAAATACCGAAATATATAAACGGGAGAGAAAGCTTTCAAAACGGTTGGATCATGTTTCCATATATTGTATATACCAATACTTGCGATAAAGAGAAACCATAGAAACACAACAGGCGCGAAAAGCCATCCGACTTTGTCTGTTCCGTAATGTTGTACACTAAACAAACACACTAATATCACAACCGCTACAACAACAACAACACCTGCAATATCATTATTCAATCATCAAAACTTTGCCAAAATGTAACAGAGAAAGCTTTAAACAATACAATACCGTTGTTTATTTGCGGAAGGTTTACTCTTAGTCCACCAGCAGCAGATAACACTGAAAACAGATCAAACACAGTTACTTAAAATACATACTTTCTTAAAAAAGTTTATAGAAATGGAAGGTAATTTACCTGAAATGGCAGGAGTAAGGATTCCATCGCCGATAACCATGCAAGTACCGAGAAGAACGAGAATAAGAAGCGAGTTTTTCCTAGAGATACCTTTCTCTAACCATCTCTTGGTTTGTGCAGCGAAAGAATGTTCATGAAATGTAGACCGGCTATAAGTTGTAAGCTCTTCATCTGTTCGGTGTTGGTTTGGAATTGTATTCACTTTCGCATGTCTACATAGCAATGAGTATAGAGCAAACGTTCCACCTATATTCACCAAAACAAGAAACAGTTTAAACAAATGAATGAGCAAAATATTAGAGAACGTTAAGTGTGATATTACCTTGACCATTGTCATTGGCTTTGCAGACGACGAAGACGTATTTGAGGAGAGGAATGAGAGTGAGGGAATATATGATAAGAGATAAAGCTCCAATGATGTCTTCAGGATCTTTGATTCCATGAGGAAATGTATTGTAGAAAACATATAAAGGAGAAGTTCCTAAATCTCCATAAACAACACCAAGACTCTGAAACGAAAGTTGAAGAAGCAGAAGAAGCGAGAATTTCTGCACAAAACCAAAATTCAAAATCAAATACAATTTGAAGAATCAAAGAACAGAGTTTTGAATGTGTGTGTGTTTATAAATAACCTTTTCTCTATACATGTTTCTGAGACGACCAGCTTCTTCATCCATAGGTTGATCAAGTTTCTGTTCCAATTCCCACATACTTCCTCTTTCATCACCACTCTCTTCATCAATCTCACCACCAATTGATGCTTCTACTCTTGCCGCCATTTATGACAAAAAAATCTTATCTTTGATTCTAAAACACATAAAACCCTTTTTGGTTATAAAACCCAGAACCCTAAATCTTCACGCCCAGATCTTCACTACACAGACAACAACAACAACAACAGAAAACACCTGAATTTGGTTCGATTTTGAATCAATTGAAACCCATTGTAATTTGATTCGATATTGGTTACGTTACAGATCAATTCTTTGAGCTAACAAAGAGAATCTATTGAATCTCAACATGGAAAATTCACGAGATACACAAAAAGGCAAAAAAATTGAAAAAGAACCTATACCGAATAAAACATCCACTTCTGTACTAAACCCCAATTGAGCAAATACCGATACCGGAAATATCATTCACTTGAAATAAGTAATAGACAAATCGAAAAAAAAAACGTATCAAATAATTAAAGGTGTAAACTTTTTTCTGAATATATAAAAATCAAATTCCCAGAGAAACAAAAAAAATGAATTTTTGTAAAGAAGGATCCAGAAAAACCGAAGCTTTTATCAATGGAGAAAACGAAACCGTTTGAATTTTTTATTCAAGAAAAATGTATTCGAGTCTATTCCAGCAATTACTTAAGTGGGCCCGGTTCAATTCAGGACCAGGAATCAAATTAGTACAAAACCCAAAGAGAAAATCTGCGGAATTACCGAAGCTAAGAAGGAGAAACGAAGACGATTGAAGTTATCAGACAGAAAGCAGAGTTGGGTTTTAGGATTTCTGTTTTTTTTTTTCTCTTTTTTCTATTTTTGAAAAAGTAGTTGTTCTTTTCAGCTGATGATTGAGAGAATCAGAGAAGTAACTGGTTTCTTCTTATTTTTTCCTCTCTGAATCAGAGAGTAAAAAAAAAAACCAGTTATTCTTCTGGAGAGAGAGAGGGGAAGGGAGGAGAGAACGAGGGAGGTGATATATGATTACGACAGAGACGAGGATGAAAAATGATTAAATAATTAAACTTCATAAATTTATTTTTCAAATATTGGAATTTGTACTATACACACCTCTTTTGGAAATACTATAGTAGTAAATTCTTTATTGTTAACAGCATGGATTCTACCATATTTAAATTTAATTTAAATAGTAACCGTGTGTATTGACCAATGATTTTAACTTAAATTAGTATACATGTTGTGATTTTCTAAATCTAACATTCTGATACCAAATACAAGGATTTGTGTATATATGGATTCAATATCTTTTTGGAATTTAAATTTTTTGTTCTTAATAATTTACTCCTAATATTTTTTTGAAATTAATTTAAATGATTTAACACACAAATTCAATAAAGCTTTTTTAGTTTTGTGTAATATCAAATTTTAGCTAAATATCTTAAATATTAATCAAAATTTTAAATCTCTAAGCATATAATTCTTAAATATCAGATATATTAACACATTATTTTAATGCATAGTATAGTTTAAGCAAATAATTTATAGTTACGGGTAATTAGATTATATGAATAGCTTAACATTATTCAATAAATGGTTGTCTATCTTAGTTTCATCTAATGATAATTCAAATAAAGCAGGTGAGACGACTATATCCTCTATGTACTACTATCTGGTAGTGTAGTCACGTTATCTAGAACGGAAACAACTAAAGTTTGACTAATCAACACGAATAGTGTTCAAATTTTGCTCAACAATGGTTGGAATGATTCGTCAATGGAGAACACTTGTTCATGTATCTTTGCTATCCATACATGATTTTGTTATTGAGTGGAAGAAGATATTAGGAACTCAAAGTAACGAGATAAGCAACACAGATGGACGCCACAACAGTTCGAGTGAATATCATTATCGGGCTAGGTATTTCTTGCTAAACATTCTGAAACCCATGATGGATCCATCGAAACTCCATTTCTTCGTCTCATTCGCATTTCACAAGGTTTACCTATCCATCTTCAGTATAGTTCATGCTTGCTTGTTAATCTGTTTATATCTTCCTTAGATTTATTTTTTCACCTCTGAGGATGTGAATTAAATCTAGGGATTCGTCTACTAATATTGTTAGTTTATTCCTAATTTTTCGAGTTATTTTATGCTTTCATTGAGTTAGTTTCTCTTTTTCTTTAAAAAATAAGAAATTTTTTAACTATTTATGAATTTAATGCTGTTATTGATTATCTAATAAATAGTTAGCAGATTCAAAAAGTGCAACTTTCCAGAAACCACATTTTTTAACTTTTCTCCACAAGCACAGTCTCATAATGGTTCTATAGAGTATGATTTACCCTACACAACCAAACAATATTCAATGTTTGATCTCGGAAATAGTAACACATTAGGGATTTTCTTTAGCATTGTACCACTCTTTTACTAATCCTAAATGACTAGTGTATCTTTAGTTGGTTATTCAATCTGTACCTAAAATTTCTTTTCCAAACCCATGCCATCTTATTATATTTTTTAAGAATAAATGAAGGAGATTATGAGACGACTTACATTTCCATTTCACGCAAAAAATTGACACATTAATAGATGTCATAAAATGGGGAATATACAAAATTTCAGGATGGGAAGTAGTATATCAAGTGTTGCTACAAAATACCTTAAAAGGAAGATGGTCAGGGCTATAAGTCGTAAACCCGCTTCATCAAAATCCACTCTTCGATTTTAAAGAAAAGACTAAGAGAAAAAAACGAATGAAGAGTCAAAAATAAATTTTAAATCACTAGTAGAAAATTGGTGAAAAAGCAATGGTATAGCCACATATGGTATGTGGCTATAAAGGAATTACCAACATATAACATTGAGGCTTCATATGTAGCTAAATAGCAATTGAATAGTTACAGACGCAATGAGTATTTTGCTACATTCTTATCCATTATCATGGCTATTCTTCAACATATTATCAAGATTCCAGTTAGTGGAAATTGCCACGTAATTGGTTTTTCCATTGATATAACTTTAATTTAATTCTTTGTAAATACCAAAGTTAACTTAATTTATTGATACATAGTTACGGGATAGTCATAGATCTTTTGTAGTTATGTCTTAGAACTATTTTAACTTAAACTAGTCCCTTTTCTCATATTTTATCAGGTCTTCTCCTCTTCTTTGTCGTCGCATGTCTCGCCTCCTTCTTATGGTCGCGGGTCTCTCCTCTTCCTCACTGTCGCCGGAAAGTCTCTTCTCCTCTCTTCTTTTTCTTCTTTAATTCCTCCTTAATTATATTATAAGTTATATAAGTATATATATATATATACGTATTTTTTTAAATAATTTTATTTTATCCATTGGAATTTTTTGATTTAGCTAATATAGTGGTTGAATTATTTAGGATTTTATTAGTTATAATTTAGGGTTTAGGTTATCATTTGAATTAGGTTTTACTGAATGTAGGGTTTAAATAAGGGTTTTCTTAGTTTATTATAGACATTTATTTAGTTAATTAAAATATATATGTACTAGAGAGACTCAAAGAATCTAAACATTCCTAGCCATTGAAAAATAGTCTAGGATGCTTAGTAAATGTCTTAGGACCAAAGAATTAATGTTTACTAGCAATATTCTCATTATAAGGAAATTAGATGTTTGTATTTGTTTAGTAAATAAGCTATGATCATAGAAGTAACTTAGCATAGCCTAAGGATCCTAAGCTTCTCCCAATGAAAAGCGATCTCAACCTTTTTTTTGCACTCTTGTTAATTTTTATTCCCTTGAATCAATTTCCCTCACAAATTGATTCCGAAAAAAAATTAACTTTTGATATTTTATTTTGATTTTCTTATTTATGATTAGTTAACCATCGAATGTTGCATCATTCTTTATTTATAGATTTTTTATTGTTGCATTTATCTAAATATTCATTTTGTTTCTCATGTTTGCATTTCCTTTCATATTGGCATAACTAATTAAATTGTACCTAGTAGATAAATCACTCCATTTTGCACTTATACCTCTTGATTGAAGTCATTTATAGTCCTTGTAGCATTCCAATCCTCGTGGTTCGATAACCTACGGAAACGAAATAAGTTTTCGTGTGGTATTTGGGAAAACTTGTACAAGATTTAGGAATCGAAACATAACACGCATCTAAACCTTTCTAGCTTTCTTATTGTTGCATTTATCTAAATATTCCTTTTGTTTCTCATGTTTGCATTTCCTTTCATATTTGCATAAATAATTAGGTTGTACCTACTAGATAAATCACCCCATTTTGCACTTATACCTCTTGATCCAAGTCATTTAGAGTCCTTGTAGCATTCCAATCCTCGTGGTTCAATAACCTACATAACGAAATAAGTTTTTGTGTGGTATCTGGGAAAACTTGTACTAAATTTCAGAATCAAAACATAACACGCATCTAAACCTATTGCACAAAAGTCCTCAAGTTTGTTGATATATTGGCACTCAAATATTCAGCTGCTCCTCTTACTTACAGCGAAATATAGAAAGCAAATTTTCCTCTTTTAACGTGCCATGCCACAATTTGTTGCCCCTAGACGGAAAAAAATAATTGCCATCATCAAAACATCTCCAAGTTGCAAGACTGCTTAGCTCACCAAATTGAGATAACCATTAGAAACAAGATCTCAAGTTTGTGAAGATGTTGATCAAAACTTGCTTCTAGATTCATGCAGTTGTGGTTCGCTTTGGATCCAACTCAGAGAAAAGGATCTACCCACTTAGGATCTCTAACAAAACATAACCACAAAGCGATAGATTCGAAATCCGAGTCATTTCTCTTTGAATTCATCTATGCGATGGTTGGAGTTATTGGAGTTGATGTAGTACCTAGCTCGGTGTATTGGTCCATTTTATTTGTTATCTTAATTGGTTTCCAACTAGTGTGATTGTCTCTTTTGTAATGGGTTAGGTAACAAAATATGTATTTTTTTGTAATGAGCTAAGATTCATCAACTTTTTTTTCTCATGTCATCTCTTATAAATCGTTATCTTTTAAGATTTCATATATTTATTTATTTTCCTTAAATTTATTATAGTGTTTACCACGTGAAAAAATAAGTGAGATTAAACGGAATGATTTACCCGTAATGATACGTTTAATCTCTTAAACGGAGTTATTGTTGATCGTTAATCAAACTTAGGTCGTGCACAAAACATAGAAATTGGAGATTTGAATAAGAAAAAACTATCTAGTTAGAATGTATATTCTAAAAACCAAAAATGTTTAAGGTTTTAGTTGAAAAAATTTGAAAAATTGGTGGTTTTTTATAGTATTTTTCTAAAAAAATATACCATATTATTTTAAAATAAAAGACGTAACTTGTAATTAAAAAAAAGTTGACAACCACAGTATCGAGAAACACATTGTTAATTTTGTCAACAATGTTTATTGATAGCCTAAAGGTTTAACGATTGAGTCCCATTTGGGACATAACCATATTATACAACGTTTGGTTCGAACATGGGAATGGGAATGTATGACTTTCGACCTATAGTTTTCTAATTATTCAAAAAGTTGTTGACTTTAATCTCTTGTGTAATTTTGGTGACGTAATAAGAGTTTCCATCCGTTTTCAGTTTCGTTTTTGTCATTTCAAATTATAAATCTTTCTCATGCTGAAAAAATATATTGGTCAATACTTTTCCATCATATACCACCTCTAATGAGGCAATCCTATTAGACCAGTCCATTGGTTTGCTACTTAGTTGGGATAAGATCAACTTGAATTTGAAACTCGAGAAACGTAATAATGAATGAAACAGTAAATGTATAGTTAGACTTTTTTTTTTTAACCATTTTTATAAAATTGCACAAAGCTGCTAATTTTTGTTTTCTTGCTTCTAGCCTACCAAAACTTAGGGTCGCATCCTCCCCAAATTTTAACCGTTAAATTGAATAAACTTGTCTTTTTTTTTCTCTTAATTTTCACAAAAACCACAGACAACATATTATTTCCAACATAAGAACATCTCTAACAGTGAAAAATCCATCTGGGTTTCTGAGTGATTAAAATAATAATATATTTTTTAAATTTAATTATTTAATTTAATTTAAAATTTAAAATAAAAGTTAACCAATAAAAAAGAATAAGTATTGAGAGAATATTTAAAATTTTTTTTTCAGTCTTTCAAATGAAAATAAATGAGAACCGCTTCTAACTCTCTCTATTCCTTTTTTAACATTTTTTATTTTTTAATATGAGATACTTCCATAAAAATTTATCGTTGAGACTGGGCTAACATCTCTATAGAAAAAAAAAAAAAAAAAAACCCTATATAGTAACATAGACTTGGTAATTGGTCTAAATTGGCTACCAACGTCTTTCAAAGAAAGCCCTCCTTTGATATCGATAGGTAAGTTGTAATCGTGGTATTGACTGGCTAAGAGAGACGTCACTTATTGCTGCATCTCGAGATGTAAGGGGACATCAATGCTTCATGGTCCAACCTCTAAAAAAATTGTGCCATGTTTATAATGTTTCCACCTCATAAACAGTATTCTTCTTCCAAAAAAATATCTCTAATATATTAAACGTAGTGCTGTTTTTTCAGGCGACTATTAGATTTAAATTTGTAAAAGAAAAATATTAAGACTTTCTTTGTTCTCTTAGTTTATTCAATATCCGCTTGCAAAATTTTCCGGCTTCACCTTTTGAAAGCTTTGCGGATAAACACGTTGACCAAATCAATGTACCGTGTCTATTTTAGGCGATAGACTTTAATAGTAATGCGGTCTCGTACTTTACCGTTTTGGGTAATCAAATAAAAAAAAATTAGCGTCCTCATAATTTGATTCATTCATTCTTTACTATATTATATACGTTATTATTTAAATGTTCAAACATTAGACTTGGACTGAAAGAAAAGGATTTTCAGAATATCGCATGTAAGATAATGCTTGTTTAACGATATACATACATTCCCAATGTTAGTGTATTTTTTCTCTGTTTTATCTAATATAATATTCCACCAATAAAATAATTTAAAAATCTAGATGTGCAGTTAACACTAATTGTAATCCGTTTTCGCATCTTCTTCCCGTATGTAATAATGTTAAACTATAGCATCTTCTTAAATCTTTGAGATTTAGATTTATGAATACACGTTAGATATCAATTGAGATCTCTAGCATGTTTTTAAAAATAATATATATATATATATATCTATCTACCGTTCTGTTTGACCAACAAAAAAGAAAAACTTTATATGTTGTGTTGTTGATAGTGAGTAAGACGTCCACTTTGTTTTTCATTTGGGTATCTGTTTTTTTTTCCTCATTGTCAAAGTAGTTATTCCATTATGAAAAAAAGGTTTAGAGATATGATATCTAAGATATTGCATAAAATTAATATTGGTATGTAAAATTTCGAGAGCAAATCTTTGGTTTGATGATAAACTTTCGACTAAGAACTCATGCACTCGTTTAGACAATATTGACCTAAACCGTCATCATCATCCTCTCTAAATCTTTGATCTTCATTTTCCGCTAAATACTTTGCAAATTTCATAATTGTATTTTGTATATCCTTTTTTTTTATGAAATTCTTTTTCTCCTCATATTCTATTCACACTACAGCCATTGTCAAAATAGTCTTGTTCCTAACGAAATTCAAATAAAATCAATTTTGGAGATGAGATTCGCATCTCCAATATTAGAGGCTGAAGCTGCCTGCCGCAATCAAATCAACAACCTTCGACCTATAAAAAACTATGTTGTTGGGAAACCGAGAGAAGATAATGGACACAACCGCGCTAGACCATGTTCTCCCATAACAACGGTTCAGCTCGTAGAAATTTTCGGCAAAGGTAACATACAAATATTTTGGAAATCATGTTGACCTTGAGAAGTCTATTCGCGAAGCTATTTGAAACCGATTTGAAAACTTAGCATCTGACCTAACCCATATGAAGATCAAAGAGATGCAAAGAAAACTCTACGACATGATGTCTTCAAGGTTCAAGGAACCATCAACGCGGTGCCTAAGATCGAATGAGTGGTAGTAGACACATAAGATAATCCAGTAACAGCTCGGATCATTAACACCAAAGTGTGACACATAGAGAACCTCAAGCTCCATATTTATGATAGAACCGCATACCCTTCAGCATATATGCAACATGAACTCTCCATCATTCCATAAAAAAGATGTTTCAACCCACTGTAGGAACATACCACACTTTAGATAGAATTTGTAACATCCCCGATCCGCAATAGGATCGTCGGGATGAACCATGACCAAGTTGAGAAAGAGAAAATCATGAAGAAAAAGTTAGAAACTCGACCATGTGAAAAAACACTACTTTGAATTAATTTATTTAATTCAGAACGTGGTGGTAACTCTACAAATATTTCAATGTCTTATGCTAAAAGATCAGAGGAAGCCATTTAAGTTATATAGGGGAGTGGGTATCCGCGAGTGACCGGGCGGTCTAGGAACTTAACCGCAGATAAATCATGGGCTAGTTATACTCATCCCAACTCGGATAGATTGAGACTATCGAGGGTTGAAGGAATCAAAGGAAGGAATATGATCAAATCAAGATAGATCGATCAGAAGGGAAACTGGGTGAACAAGAACAAGGCAAGATCAATGAATCAATCCACCGAACCAAGATCGAATAACTGGGCTTATTCGAAAACAATATGGGAAAGCTAAGTCATCGAAACGATTAGCTCCAGTCAGCTCAGACTAGTTGAACCATCGAGATAAGCCAGCTGGATTAGCTGGAAGATCAATTGATCAGTTGGAAGTTCAGTCGAAAGCTCAGCTTAGTCTTGGGAAGTGAAGTGAGCAACTTATCATCGGATCGATGAACGGTTAGGCGGTTACACCCAAAATCGTGTGAAGGACAACTCGCAACCATTCGGTGCAACTCGCGACCTTTTGGTCTAGAATCTGATTGGTCGAAGGGAAAGCGGTTTTACTCGGAGAAACCGACTGTCGGCCCTATAAAATGAAGGAAACAAGGCCAAATTTCGCATCACGCATACAAGGGAAAATTCCCAGAAAATTCTAAGTTCGTGAACGAAGGGAAAGAAAGAGAAGGTTAAGGCTTGAGCAGATTGTCGAGGCGAGCTAGCGTGAGGCAAGTCTCGGCGAGTCGAAAGGCAGACTAAGCGGACCAATTCCATACGGGCAGCGGTTGACGACAAACCAAACGTCAGGCAATGGTGAGTGCGAACCCGGACTTATGCTCGAATGCAAGCCTGTATCGCCGGCTAGAATAAGATCGGGTTAGTTGGGTGATTCTGGCTAAGCCATCTGTTTTTAGGGTTCCATACTTATTATCTGCTTAAGTTGGATTCTCGTTCAAGTCTAACGATTAAGACATCGCATAAGGTGAGTGACTTGGGGGAACCGATGATTCCGCCAAGGCTTGACCGATCAGAAGATGATGATCTTAAACTTAGTCTTAGTTGATCGGTTCGAGTGTTGTTCTATGTTTACTTGCGTGATTTTCATAACATTCATTCATGCATATAGTTCGATTAAACGGTTAGGACTCACTAAATAATTTTCGAATTATTTACGTCTCTTTGGAATTTCAAGAAAAGATGGTGATCAGAGTATGGATCGTGCATAGGCGAGCGGATTGGCGGTCCAGTGAAGATGGGTGGTGTGAAGGCTGGCTAGTGCTAGAGTCGGTTACAGTATGTGAGCCCAAGGGCAAAACCTAACCATGTTGTATCGAATCCTAATGTTATATAAATAAGAATCCAATACTTCCTTTTATTTTCATATCGACTTTATAATTTCCGCATATAGACTCTAATAAACGAATCACATAATGCATGTATGAAAATGACTAAATATGAAATTCAAACAATGAAAACTAGCCGGATCGGCTCGACCCTAGAGCGGGATCGATTTGGATAAACCTCACCGGACTTAGAGTTCGGGATTGCGTGTTTCAGGATTACTTCTAAGCCATCATATTTAATGATCCTAAATCTTCACATGACTCTTACCTTTGAGATAGTGTTGGTGTTGTTAGCCATTGACATATCACTACCTTCAAATTTTTCTGAGTCAAATAACATGTATATATGGGTATTATGTGAAAGGTACACCATCCATCCCTTACTCATTCATCTATTACTTGTCCCAAAATTTGAAGTTAATACCAAGGGCTCCTCATGGCTAACAACTACATTAGCTGATTCCAATCCATACCTAAATTATTTACGTCCTTTTTTATCTCGGAAGCATTAAAAATCTCTTTATTTATAGATGTTTGGTAAGGTTTTTGTATCGTATACACTTTCCAAGGCCGTCCACATGCCTAAGACAACTGCTTCACCCATGATCTTTCTAAGGTTTGAGTATGTGAGACTCGCTCCGATGAGATTTTTGGTCCTTTTATCATTTGCTTTCTTCAATTGATTTTTCAGAGTTTAAACGAATTTTTCTTCACCATATATAATTGTTACATGTGTAGTTGGCTCTTTCAGGGGACCTTCATGTCCCAACAATTTTAATGCTTCAGAAAAACGGTAGTTACACAATCCAAAATATATATCACCATCGAATTTGTCAATATCAAACCTTCCACTAACCGGGTCCTTCTTCTTGTTTTTTTTTTTTCGAGTAAAACCTAAGATGGATCTACCTCTTTAATTCAACCTTCAAAAAGCCTGAAAAAGATAAATATCTTCTTTCACCTGCTTTCTTAACCTCATGTGTTGAACTCTTGTTAACCCTCTTCTTATTACTTCTTCCCAGTTACCACAAGCTAGCAAAACATATGCTACGATACTTATATGGTTTTAGATTCCAGTTTGGCTTGTTGAAGAAGAAAGACAAGTAAACTAAATGAACGACACGATTAAACGAGTTCTCCACAAACTAGCAGGTACATCTCGGTAAGTACTTGTACTCACAATTCTCTAGGTGTAGATATTTTATACAAGAGAGAAACATTAAGGTGTACACAGATATATAAAGTTATAAGCTATTTCATTTTCCTATTAGAACCCTAATGCTATTTTTCGTTTTACATCCGTCTGAGTTTTATCTTTGGGTGAACCAAAACCCACAACTGTGATAGTCATTTTTTAAACTCGCTAACCCCATATTTGATTCTACTATATACAGATTTATGTAGTTCATTTGATAACTAGGATTTTGATTCAGATGCTCTTTAGTTGTAGTAGATTTGTAAGGAATTATTTTTTTAATTTAAGGGAGCTGGCTATTTACCAAAAACAAAACTGGCAATTCTCGAAATTAATCGATAATTTAACAAAAATATGCAAATCCTAGGTAAAAAGTTAATGGCCTACCAGTAAATTTTATTATTATGGACTCCGACAAGTGTGATCATAAATGCATATGCATAAAAATTAACATTTGTTTTCATTCGTTACTACGATATGTACAGCCACGTGCTTGCGTGCTATATATAGACAATAGGACAGCTGATACGGTGACTCAAAAGTGGTCCTTGCCCGGGGAAGAAAAGAAACAAAGCTTCTTGAGAAAAAAAAATTCAAACTTTAATGTTGAATTTGAAGTGTTAGTTTGCTAGATAATCATATGGGATCTTCCCAAGAAAAGGTGGTAAAATTCTGTAGATCCAGGAAAAAAAAAAAAAAAAACAAAATTTTGATGATATTGTGCGTTTATTTAACTTGCTTTAAACAAAAAAATATAATATTATGGCTCTGAATAAAAAAGTAATTCAAACAATGTGGTTCAGGCGATGCAGATAAGACGGTTCAGGCTGACTAAATCGAACACAAATCAAGCAGATTAGACGATTCAAGAGCAGTTCATGCGGATCATGATGATATATTAATGTTTTTAGATTTATCAACATTTAAAACGAAAACCTAAGAAGAAATGAAGAAACATATGATTTACTAGTGTGTTGTATGTGTGTAAATTGACACGAGCGTTGAAAATAAATTCCAAGTTTCCAAATATTGCATTTTTTCTAGAAAAATTCTCAGGTTTTTCATCAACGCTCCAATCCGATCTTAGACCATTATATAAAGGGGTGTATTGAATCAAGTATTTTGGGGAGGGGTTGGAGGTTTGGATTAAAATGACAAATCCAATATATTTTAAACAATAATTTCAAAAAATCTTTTAAAATTTAGTGTTAGTGAATATATAATTTTTAAATATCTCTTAAAATCCTTTCAAATTCGATGTTATTGAATTAGTGATTTTTAGAAGTTATTTTAAATCCATTTTTATTAAAATATTTTAAATTTTAAGATTTGAACGACTGTAGAAAATTTTATAGGATTTTAGAGGAGTTTCTTAGTTAAAAAAAAAATACAAAGATCCAAATTTGATGGTTTTAGGTGAGATTGGATATGATTTTAGTATCGAATCATAACTTTTTAAAAATTATCCAAAATTATTTAAAATCTTAATTAAACTCAAATCACTCCAAAATAACTAGTTCAACATTTAGCTAGTATAGGCTATGCTTTCATTGTGCTTTATTTTACTTTTTTTACTTTTATGGAGATCCATCTCAGTCTCCTTCAAATAAAAATCTTAAATTCTTTTTTTTCTTATTTGAATTATGGAATGAAATTCTTTTCATTCATATTTGTTTTATCACCATTCATGCGTTGGTAGAATTGTATTATGTTTAGGGATTTCAAAAAGTTTATTGTAGTTAGGTTTAGAGATTTCTAAAGTTTTTCATGAATTTATTGGATTTAATCTAAACTATGTAGTATCAATTAGTTCTTCACCTAAATTATTCTTAAAGCTTATTCTCGATTTGAAACCTTGAATTTAAAAACAAAGACTATACTATCATAAAGATATTTGGGTAATTTGTTGGAAAGACCTTAGATGAGCAAAGCATCCCTAGCCAATGAAAATTTATGTTAAGGTGTTTTGTAAACATATCAAACATGATCAATAATACATTTTTAATTAACGGATTCCAAATTATTATTTGTAAGTCATTATATTAGTTTAGGATTCTATATTGCAGGACATAATTAATTCGCACAATGAGAATTTACACATCAGTAATTTGAGTTCAAGAAATGTGCTAAAATTTATCTTTATTGATTTTCATATACAATTTAGGGTTCACTGCTAATTTCCTTAAATTTAACACTTTTACTTCATTGCTTTGGATTTCCTGCTTTCAATTAGATTGCACGTTTTAAAATTCCGGTTTTATCTTGGCTTAGTTTGAACAAATAAATTTGTAGTGCTAACATAGTTTTTTTGTGGGATTAGATCCCTTGAATATTACTGTGTTTATATGTGCACTTGTAATAATTTTCTAGAATAAATCTATTTTACGATCCTTGGTCAGCTAAAATTATATAAATACATTCTCTCGTTATGAGAAAAGGTTGGTTTTTCTTTTGCTGAACACTTATTACCATAATTCTCTTGGATTTCTCTCTTAGTTATTTATGTTTTTTTTTTCTCGTCGATTTTCTCACAAAATTTTGATCTTTTTCCATCAAAACTGATATATTTTACTAAAAGTTTCCACATTTTCTTTCCTACATACCTCTAAAGATCAGACCTTATATAGAAGCCTCGCCTTAAAAAGTTTTCCGGTCTAATACCACCGTGTTCTTTCGTTTCTCAATATGATCTTGTATTCTTCTCTGATACTGATCCCTTTCGGGTCACTCTTCACCAAGCTCCACCGATTTTTTTTTCTCTAAACCGTAAGAGTACTCCGCATGTTATTCTTTATTTCTGGCCCAAAGTCAATACAACTCCTTCCCTTATGTTTCCCAAGATTTATGTCTGGTTCTTGACCTTGTCTCGTGGTCTCTCCTCTTACTCTTATATCTTTCTTGAGCGTTGAAGAATCTCGAAGAAACAATACTCCATTCGCTGAAAGATTTTTCACCGGTGAATTGAAACTCGCTCTCAAGACTACTCTAGCACAATTAGTATCATGTTTTAGCAGATCCAAATCCCAAAGATCTTAACCCTGGAGTGCTCAAGGTTTGATCAGCAGTGTACTTTAAAGTATTTAGCCTCAACACAAAATAACTTGATTATTTTCTAGAGAAGAAGAACTCAATCTAATGCTCATTTACAAGTTCCAAGGCTCAAATCTCGGAGGAGGAAAACTATAACATCCCACTCCCATTATTATTTCGAATTAGGAATTACTGGTTGGGAACAATATTATAACCTTAGAAGAAGGGAACGGGAAAGGAACTAAAGGACAAGGCGGAAGAAAAGAAATGGAACGCAGAGGGGGAATGGTTAGGCGGGCCGGGAACGGACAGGCCGTAGGAGGTATGAGCGGCCCGATGAAGACATGCGGAAAAAGGAAATAAGAGGAAGGAAAACGCGCGGTCCATTAAGTGGGGCCGTGTGTTTAAGTCATCATCTAGGAAAAAGGAAATAATGGAATTTGTTTTATGGAAGGGATAATGATAAGGAAAGGATAAACATTAGGAAATAAGATAAAATAAAGATGAGAATTATTAGGGAGAGAAATAAGGAAATATTTAATTAGTTTAAAGGGGCCGTAGACCCTTATAAAAGGGGAGCCACCACCCTAGTTGTTTCTTTTGAAAAAATTATTAAATAAACGAGAAGGAGACAGCTAGAGACTGACGGCTAAGAATAGAGAGAGAAAGAGAAAGAGAGAAGACCATTGCCTACCATAAAACACCCAGGCACAAATTTAAGGTGAGTGTTATTCCTAGCTATGCCTTGAGTCTCCTTCTCCTTGTTCCTAAATGATAGAAATAATAGGATATGATCCACTAGTTTATGATTCAGTTCTATGAATACTTTTCACTTAATTAATGATTGATATATGTGATATGAATGTTGTTGATGATTGATGATTGTTGATTGTTGCATGGTTAGAATTAGGGGCGGCACAACTAGGGTTCCTAACCCTAGTTGTGAACCACATGTGTGACATGAAAGGCTAGGGCGGCTCGGCTAGGGTTTCCAAACCCTAGGCGTGAACCGCGAGATGAAACATCGATTAGGAAAGAGATGGGCGGCGAAGCTAGGGTTTCCTAATCCTAGGTGCATTCTGTTCCATAAGTAAAAAAAGAAAAAGAAAGTTTAAATGAACCACATGAACTAGATGAATAGGGCGGCGGCTAGGGTTCTTAACCCTAGGTCGGATCCGCCTGAATCTGAATAAGGAAAGTAAAGGAAATCGGTTAGGGTTTTGCATGTAGATCATGTTGATTAATTGATTGTTGATTGTGATTGATGTGAATGGAAAAGGAAAGGTGAAGTTCTGCGGACCGAGATTACCCGCTTGGCAGGCCATGGTTAATGTCGATGGGCCACCAGACTCGTCCGTGGTACTGAATCGGTAAGCCACCGCTGTGCCCGCGGTCATGGACCGTGGCCACAAGGGTGTGTGGAGGACTAGTACGCGGCACGCGTCTGGTTGTACCAGTAAGCTTGATCATGGGCCGCGGGCTTGGGACCGGTCCAAGGTTCGGAAAGGAATGATGAATGGTAATGGTAGTTCTGAGGACTGTGTTCACATGTCGATAGACCGCGGTTCATGTCGATGGCCCAGTGGTACGTATGTGGTACGGGATCAGTAAGTTGTTGCGATGACCACAGTCTTCGGACCGTGCGTCCATGGTAACAAGCCGAGGACTCGGATGTGGGACGTACCTGGGACGAGACCGGTAAGCAAGGACATTGGCTATCGATCTGTGACCGGACCAAATTTCGTATAAGGATCGCATCGGTAAAACGGTGATGGCTCAGTGATGAGGTCAGCCGCAGCCGGGACTGATCCAACATGTCGAGGACACGCCGGACCGCAGGGCCGCGTGACCGGTCAGCTGCTGGCTAAGGTTATCGGGCAGACGGTCGGGTGAATCTTGATGCTTCGGTCGTAATGATGGCTTATGGATCCACGGGTCCGTAAGTGTAATGTGAATGTGCTTCGGCTAGATGGTGGGACATCAACGTGCGTAGCCTGGGCTTCGGCTGAACCCAACTAGGTGGGGGCGTGATTGTTAGAATGGAATGAATGGAATGCATGTGATGATTGAAATGAATGAAAGTGAATTGTTTAGGGACGCATGAAATGGAATTAAATGATGAGATAAATGTTAGATAATGATTAGGTGAATTAAATGGACTGAATGGCTAGGGTTAAAATGATTGGCTTGATTAACCGGACTGTTTGAATGTGTGATGTTAGGATGTTAGATGTTTGTTATAGGTAGAGCCAATCTCACGAGTAATTCAATTACTCACGCCTCCGTCTAATGGATGCAGGTTAGTGAGTTAGCATGTGCCCGAAGTGCAGACCAGCATGACCATCGGGAATGAATGGGAAATTTTTTTAATTGATTTTATTATGTATGTCGCTTTGCCACGCAAAATTTTTAATAATCACTGTTTTCATAATCCGGCCGGTCAGTTTGACCAGGTCGGGGTGTTAAAGAAACATTCACTTGACAAAATAATTATCATGCTGTTAACATCACACCCTTACCATGAGGACCACCGATGAACAACCACAAATTACTTTGCAAGAAGACTTCTTTTGGAGAGAAACTAAAGAAGGCTCGCAAATTTATCATGGCAGCAGCCCACAACCCTTCTAGAGGATAAAAAGAGAAGAGATTTCTTTGAAGCGAATTCGAAGATGATCTCAACCAGTCCCAGCCCAACGTTCCCCCAATATGTGGTACACACCGATCCCGAACATAAAAACTTCCAGAGCGTATATGCTCCATATCTCCAAAATTGATCTCACCTTTATCTCGAGACTCCACCGGATATGTGTGCCAGACTTTTCACAGGAATGATGTATGGATGCATAGAAATCCCACTAATCAACAACAAAAAAAGTGGCCTACCAAAGATAAAAAGATTATAATTTTTCTACGAAGGTTAAAACAACGAGAAGTGCCCTCACAAACAACACATGAACCAAGCTGTGGTGTCCACGGTTAGGTAACAATATTTGGAAGAGCCACTAATTAGCATGGAGGCCGACTGAGAATGATCCTTGAAGTACCATTTTCCATGAAATAAGCCGCTAATGACTCGGTCAAAGACTCACCTTTATTGAAGATATTGATGTGGTCGAGATTCGTTCAAGTTCAGCTTCCCCACGGTTAGACCCTATGATAAAATGATGGATCCAGATGACCACATGGCGCTTTATAAGCTAAGAATAATGTGCACATCCATACCACACCTCAACCGAGAAGCGTGGATGTGCTAGAGCTTAGGCTCTAGCTTTGTCAAACCATCTCTCTAATGGTTCACCAATGTGCAAGGGTTTGATTCATTCATTTGAATTGTTGCATAAGTAGTTCTCCAAGTAGTTTTCTAGTAATAGGAATATATTCAACACATCATATTCAACACATCATATGATATATATGAAAAGCTACTTTTCCCTATTTAACAAATAAATGATGGAGATCACTGATTGTAACATCTTCATTGGTCTCTTCGCTTTGGAGAGAGGATTATTCACCAACGATGCCCTCTACATTGAATTGATTACGTATCCACCAAGTACCATGGAGGATGCCTAGCCAAGGCGTATGCTAAGAGAATAATGAAAAATGATGAGAAAATGAGGCTAACAACATTCCAATGGAAATAAGGGAACCACCTTTGAGAAGCAAGGAAGATCGTGAGGATCAGAGAAAAGGCCCATGTGCCGGTCACCAAGGACGCGAGGAGAATCAATCATGGTCTTAACCATATCAACATCAGTCTAGCAACCTATACTTGAGCGTCTACCAGAATGAGCAAAAAAGATAACACTATGACGAATGATAAATATTTCAACTTGGAAGAAATTTTCTCAGAACTATCCCCATGAAAATGATTTGTGACCTCTAGGATCTTGGAAAACAAACCAGGTGGCCCCATAAAAATGACTTGAGGTTCCCCCTAGGGGGGTCACTAGTGTTATTTCACCAAGTCAACGGCTACAAAACCGAAGGATTGAAGTACATGGGACCTTCTAGAAAGGATATCTCAGACAACTTCTCTTGGACCGAACTCAAAAGATGTTGAAGACCCATACTGAAATGGAAAAAAAGATTGACCAAAGAGGAAACCAAGCCTAATCATGTACTGTCCATGCCCAAACACACCATCAAATTCATTCAGATTCACCAAGAAGGTCATACGCCAATGAATTAGGTGGTGGTTATTACTAGGTAAAGTTGAGGTAACATAGAATCGTCCCAAACCCCCCCCCCCACCATCAGTAGGCTTAAAGATTTCTTGAATGAAATGGTAAGAATGACTGAGGCTATAAATCCTTGATAGTCTTCCTTCACATCTTGTAATGTCTTATCAAAAAGATATTTTCATTTATATAGTCTCTCTATAACTTTCTTTGTCGTCGAGAAGCTCTGCCGCCTCTTCATTATTGTCAGTTGTTCCCAGTCCTGACTGTCACCATTCTAGTAGTAAACCACTATACTTCTTCGATTTATTCGTGTGAATCTCTATAAACAAATTTCTCAGATCTAAGTCCGAGTTCTGTTATTTTTATGCAAAATTATTCCGCCATCGTCTTCAACTTCTTCAACCGGAACCGACACGCTCTTATATGGATCCAAAACAAATCTATTTATCTCACTAGCTTATTTTATTCTCCTCTCTAACTCTCACCTTTTTAAAACTCTTTCCATCGTTGAGAACCTCCGCCACTTCTCCAATACAACCGTTCACATGCCATATTATTTCACCTAGAACGTGTCACATAAGCAAAATATATTCACAATTAATAATAACTAGATGGTAATCCACAACATAATAATTAATTATGTTAAAATATCGGTATAAAAAGATATGAAAACAAGGTTAGAAATTGGTAAAGTTTAGACTAGAGTTGACAATAACTTTTAAACCTAAATAAACTAAACGGCATAAACAAGAATTATAAAGTATCTAAGAATATTTAATGACTATACATCAAAAATAATATAAAATTTTTGTTCAGATTTTAAACTGAAAACTAATTGAAACTGAACCTTTTAAACCTTTGCATAAAAATTAAGAATATATGTATATATTACAAATATCTTTCACCTTCATTCTATTTATGAATTGTTCTGCCTTTCTCTACAATTTATTATCAAAAAATATTAATCGTCGTGTTTCTCCCCTCCAACACTAATAACTTTGATTTCGTCTCTCCTTTATGTTTATGCTCTTACATTGTATCTTCTCTTCTTTTTCAGACATATAATTTGCAGCCTCCTTTTCTCCATCATATTCTCGGACTTTCCTCTTATTAATATATAAAAATTTATAATATTTTCTTTTTATCAAATATTTTTATTATGTGACCAAATAAACTGAATATAAACCTGTAAATATAAACTAACTGTTAATTAAGATTTTTTATTTGCAGTTCATCATTTTGAATATGTTTAACTATTTATTAAACTACTTCATGTCATTCTCTTCTTTTTTAAGTCGATGTGGGATATATTTTTGCAAATTGAATTTTTAAATAAGGAGTAAACTGAGTTTTAAATAGGTTAATATTAATTAATGCGAATTAGGTTTATATTTAAAATTCTACAAAAAAATCTGTAATAACTTATTTAAAAAAAAATTTAAAATATTTTGATTGGTTAATTTTATTGATTGATACATAAACTAATATATTTTATGTATCCTTTCAATTATAATATATGGGAATTTATGGTTTTTTTACTTATTATATAATTTAGATAAGACCTATCTATTTTTATATAACGATCATCCTTTTTTAACAAGAAAAAAGAAATTATCAAAAAAAAAAGGAAAAAAAAAGAAAAAACAACGATCATCCCTCCCGAGATAAAAAAAGTTTATGAATTCGCCATTGACGCCATAGCGTGAGCCATGAAACTAGTAAGGTGACGTGGTAAAAGTTGGTACCCAGACGCCACACGTGCATCATGTGCCATGCGTGATACCACGAAGGAAAGACACAAACGACAGACAATTTGGTAACACAAACATAATAAATTCTCAAAACAAACAACCAAATATTTATTTAAGTTTGTCTTTTATCAAAGCCAAAAACTAGTTAAGAAAAGAAAAAAGTAACAGATAAAATCTGCTAAAGTAATCTTTCAGAAAGAACCGTTTCATTAAATTGACATTACTAAAAGTTTCAGTAATTAACTTCATTAACCCATACTAAATGACCAAAAAAAAAAAGTTTGAGATTACTTATTACACCGTTCTGTGAAAATTCGTTTACAATGTTGAAGACAAAAGAAGCTAGCTGTGTTTCGATACGAATATTGTATATAATGTGGGCCACAGTCTCTATTTGTAATTTAAAAGATTTAGTGGTTGGAGAATTTTAGTTGATTTAGAAATTTATCTGTTATTAGACTATTGATTTAGCTAAACCCACTTTTACAAATTGGCTTTCATCCACTATGCAGCACAAATCCCACAAACAAGTTCAAAATTCGTAGATGACAGGAACACAACTCCCAACTTAAAATATCGACCTCAAAATCAAGTCCTACTGCCATCAGCCCTATAAAAAGAACCAACATGATTATAGACAAATTTCAGAAGTGTAAAAATCTTGTACGCTTTCAGAAAATATGAAAGAGAGGTATTCCCTACACGAAGAAGGAAATGTGAAAAAAAATTACTAAAAAAAGTTTACTTTCACAAAAAGTTGATATCGAAGGGCTAGACATGCCACATATTGACCCTCTAGTCATCAAATTTCGGATTTCCGACTGTGAAGTCGAGCGAATCCTAACGGACAGTCGAGCAAATCCTAGTGGATACTGGCAGCTCGATCAATTTGATATTCATAGTTTCCTTGCAAGAAATGGATATCAAGAAGATAAAATTCCAACCGGCTGTCGAGCCTCTTACAGGAATTGGAACCAAGCCAACCATGATAATTGATACAATACAATTTTCATTTTTAAGTCGTAGGGACAACAAAAGTAGATAAATTTGATGTCATCGACAAACCTGCCACCTACGATGCCGTCGTGGGCACGCTATGTATATAAGCCATGGATGCAGTACCATGTACCCACCACCGGTGGATCAAGTTTTCAACACCGAATGGAATATATATTGTGTAGCTATATCTTACTTCATAATCGAGCACAAGTTACAGTGTGCACCTCATGGTTGTTTCATGATAGGTCCTTGAGCTTTGAAACAGACACCACCTACAAATCCGAAAACTAAATTTCACCCTGAAAACATTGACGACCCAAGCTTCCTACCAAATGATCGATTCACACAAGTAATAGTCGATAAAAATAACTTCGGACGATGCATAAGTATTAGAGCTAAGCACAAAGGGGAAGATATAGAGGAGAGTTCTTCGCCATAATTTCTTGACATTTTCATGGTCTGTTGACGACATGACCCACATTCATCCGTAGTAACGTGTCACGAGATAAAAATAACATGACCTTCAAAAATATCAAGAAAAAGAGAATGACGCTCGACTCTGAAGACACAAAGGAAAAGTTCGAAGAAAGGATTCTCATAGAGCATAATGAAGCATTCACTAGACTGCCAAAAGATACCAAGATGCACAAAATGAAAATGCGATAATTGTGAACAAAAAGACTTGAAAGTATGTACAAATGAGTGTGATAAATTCGTGTAAAATGGGAGCCGTAGGACACTAAAATACAAAGAAATCAATTGGTTTCAAGTGGGTTTTCAAACTAAAACCATAATTTCCTAATGTGTTGAAGAACCAAGCCTTAGAAAAATGTTGGAGGCTAAGGGGAATTCTCAATCAAAAGAATAGATTATCATGAAATTTTTTCACCAGTGATTATGCATAGAACTATAAGGTTGGTGTTGTCTATGGTGGAAATTTTGGATCTATAATTAGATGTTAAAACCATTTTCCTAGTTGGAAACTTCGAAGAAAATATTTTCATAGAACAGTGATGCGTGAAGTTATTCACCCAAAATTAACTGCAAGTGCACAGTGTACAGTTGTAGTATTTAGGTTATCGATCCCACTGAGAGCTATGACTAGTTTGGATTCAGATGCAAAAGTAACCGAACTATGACAATTCTAATATGCTAATGACTTGTGATGTGTTGCAAACTTTAAAAGAAACATTAGATCTAAGGAAAATCAGTTGGGAAAACTCAGGATCACGGTTTATTGGTGACTTCTTGAACTCTAAACACTTTAAAATACTAGATCCTATTGGTGTACTATAAAATAGCCTTTATTTAAATCCCTAAATCTCAAATCTCTTTGGATTGTCGCTGAAAGTAAATAAGCCTTAATGCGAACAAGTTAGATCTGTTCACAAGGTGTCTAAACAAACTCTCGTTTAATTTAGAACGCACCTTGTTCACTACAGCCTCTTCCAGCGTCTCTATCTCCGTCTCCGGTAGAAAGATCGACCTTGATGATCTAAAAGTGGTTAATTACGTCACCTCTAAATATGAAATACTGTTTGTAGTGAAGAATCACGTGGCTTATTCCACAAATCAAAACCGTTTAGAATGATCCTTTGTAAACCCTTTGAAAACCCTAGATCTAATGAATAAACTACTCAGACATGGTTTTATTAAAACAAATCATCTTTTTATGAATGAAGTGCATATGAAACAAATTAGACAATAGAAGATCAGAGGTTCACGAAACTCAAGTGAGAAAGAACACTTCTCTAACCTTCTTCAGAGTCTAGAACAATGATAAGAACAATATCTAAAAGCTAAAACAATGGAAACAAAAAGCAAAGAGAAACTTGTATTGCTCTGTGTTCTTTTGGGGTGCGTCGTGCCTCTTCTAGTGCTTAAGAGGTGCTTATATAGGTCGTGAATGAGTCTTAGGGTATAGGGTTCCGCGAAAGGCCCGATAAAAAAATCTTCTAAATTAAGTCGGCATCACAGTCGGTCGACTGTAGCTCTTCCAGTCGGTCGACTGTAGCTCTTCCAGTCGGTCGACTCGAGGCTCGCAGTAACATTTCTTCATTTTGGCTCCAAATCTTCTAAGTCTTCTCAATTCACGTGGAAACTTCCATAAAACCTTATTTTTAGCTCTTTTTGCTCCAAAGTGTCTTTTGCTAGTAGATCTTGCATAAATACTCAAAACATGCTACAAAGACTCCATAAAACGTACTATATCATTGTAGAAAACCGGTAAAATCCATGATACATCAAACAGCATAAGGCATTCAATTAAATAAAATAAGATTTGTCTATTGCAAAGAGGTCATACCCTTCCCAATCAAACCAAATCTTTCTTATCGACATTTTTCGCTCCCATAAGACAAACAAACACCTCATATGTATTGACATCATCGAGTATAGACTTGAGATATTTTTAAGGTTATCTCAAGAAATTTATATGCAAAAGTTTTTGGCTAGTAGTGGGATGTTAGATGCTTACTTCACTTATGGGTTGCCATTTTGGTTTTCCAAGCACTAAGTAGGAAAATTTAGGTCACCCGCAATCAGAGATAAGGGGTGCAGCTCATTGTAATGTGGCGGGCTGCTTGATGTACAAATTGATCGACACTTTTCCTAGTACATCTCATGATGTGGGACTTGTGAGTAGGTTTATGAACTCTCCTAACAAGGATCATTGAAAAGAAGTAAAGTGGTTATTGCAGCATATAAAGGGATCAACAAATTTATGTTTTATTTTAGAAAGTCATGAAGCTTTGTGATAAAATGATTTTGTGATAGTGACCATCCCACTGGCTTGGATCAGAGAAGATTTGTGATTGGTTATGTATGGAAGGCAGACAAAAACATTGTGAGCTGGATATCTGGCATGCAATAGACAATAGGACTATAAATTACAGATGTGATATATATGTTTTAGTCGGAGCTGAAAAAGAAGCTATGTGGCTGAAAGGTATTACCTTGGAGTTAGGGTTTCACAAAGCACTCAAGTCTTATGTGATTCTCAGATTGTTATCTGTTTGGTGAAGATCTACATTTTCCCCGAGAGAACAAAGCACATTGACATCCGAGTTCACTTCATTCGCGATATGGTGGTACAAGGAATGGTGGTGGTGAAAAAGATCGACACTAAATTCAATCTAGCTAATCTATTGACGAAGTCTATTCGAATATATAATATTACATAAGGTATGCTAAATATGGGGTTAATCCAGTAGTGATTTGACTCATTGAAATTAAGGTTTTAAGACATTGAGTCAGTGTTATAATGAGAATAGAAAATAGCATATTTTTCGGTTATCTTGTCTATATCTAATCGAAGATAGAGAATGTGATATTTCTCTTGGTTTAGTGGGCAGGTCGGGATTTAGGGCCGTGCCTATTGTGAAGTGAAAAAGGCATTCGTCTCAGGTGCATAAGAATAAAAAAAAATTATAGCTATATTATCTCAAAATATAATGTATCACAGTGGTATTGGAGACTACTTTTCTACAGTACAACCCAAATTCGATGTCTTGATGATGATTTTAGTTTTTTTTTTTTTTTTAATTGTTAATCTTTTGCTAGGTTTTTATAAGAAAAATAAAAAGTTTATATCGATCACCGCCGGCATCGTCTTCCTCATCTTCAGTTTAGATCGATCATGTATGGTTTAGGTTTTAATTCTTACACCATTTGTTTCATGTTTATTTTGATTATTGATTTTAGAAAATATGCCTCCACAAAAAAAAAAAAAAAATTCACAATTTAGTACTATTCACAAGCTTCTTATAAAATCTGTAAATCCTATTGAATTTAAGAGATCGTTATTCTTTTTTGAATTCTCTATATTTTAATATATAATATATCTTTCTTGACGAAATTTTTTTAGAGTAAATAATTTTTTTTTTCCCACCTCAACTCCATACGAACCTAGGCACGGCACTGTCAGGATTAGTCGAAGCCCACAAGGAGTCAATTAAGTTCGAGTTGGGGTTCTTCAGGATCTTTTAGAGAAATGTCATCGAAAAGAGGTAGTGGCGTGAACGAGTTGTTGAATTTGTTAATAAGAAAGGCTAACTGTTTAGCTCCATTAAGAGTAGCACTTATTGAGGCTTCATAATAAGGTGAGAGAAAGTATATTACAATTTTCGATCTATATATGTATATTTGACCAGATTAATTACTAATTATACGTCTTTAAGGAAGATTATGTTTAGTCTTTTATGTTTATAATTAATGAATAACAAAATCAAATAGACCGGAACCTAACTTGAACTGTTGCCAGTGGACTCTCGTTAACATGGACTCACGATCCTCTAATCACATGTATGAAACAAATTAATATATATCAAGAAAATCTACTTTGGGTTCTGCTGTAGTGTTCTGGTACAATTATAGAGAAACATTTTTTAAGTGTCTTACGAAGCTGTACTATATTTGAAAAACATTTAGTGTCTTGGTATATTTCAAATAAAATTTTAGCTATAAAATCTGGCAAGTATTAGCTTCCCGTGAACAAAAGTTTAAAAAAATCTCTGCACCAATAGTTGAGATATGCTAGAGTTTTTTTAAATAGCATTTCCAATTATTAAATTTAATGAGCATCGACAATTTAGTTAGGGGTTATAGTAACTTAATTTTATATTTTACTTCTTAGTCGTTTTCTTTTCTTTAAATATATCCGAATATAGGACAGATGAACCACATATTGTAAGCTATTTTTCTTTTAAGATTAAAAAGATAGATACTGTCCTATGATAAAGAATATTCTGAAAAGCTTGGAATATTCCCTAGTAACGTATGTATAAAAAGGTGAGTGAAATCATCCGATTGAATATTTATTTGTCGCACCTAGGTTTAGACTTTAGACTAAAGTGACATTTAACAACATAATCTTTCGCCTAAAATATATAGTATAACTTTCTAGGACCTTTATTGTTAATTGATAAAATGATAGTTTAATGTTTGGGTTTGAACTACTTTCTTGGTATATAATTAGTGCTCTTCATCGGACAACTATTTGGTGCCTTTTGTCCAATTTATATTAAATATTTGTAGTTGTAAAACTTTGTTGTTTGTTTCCTTGTCACTGGATCGGTTCTCTTGGGTATTGGTAGATGGCAAGACTGGAGCTTGTCAAAAGTAGCCTTGTTGACATATGTGACCTCATCGTGATTTTCCTTATTATACCCTTTTACTATCCTTGAGTTGAGGAGGTAGTAGATATCCAGGGTCTAAAATCAAGAAGTATGAACTTTATACATCACAAATGAATAAATATTTTTAGGGACATTAATATCAATATAACAAAAAGTTCAAAATGGTGTAGTGGTTAAAATTATCTACGTTGTAGTGGTTAAAATTATCTACGATGTTTGTCTGAATTGCCGATACAAACATCAGTCAGTTGCTTCTTGGCGACTTGTGTCTCTTTGGGTCTTCTCTGTTACAGCTGGTTACGCTAGGTGCCTTTCTCTTATTATGCGAATTGCCGTGATGATTGTATCCAAAACAGGACTGGTCTTGTTTTCAAAGACGAGCTTATTTGTTGCATTCTATAAGCTCCATCACATTCCATAGAAGAGGTTGCATGTGCATGTACCTGATGAAGGTAGCATTCCTGTGAAATGTATTTCCATTATCAGCGCTGTTTTGAAATCTTAGCAGTTTGAAAAATCTATTGTTGTTTTGACAGGTAGTTCTTACCAAACTCGTTTGGCATAGCCACAATTGAGGAGGTGAGGAAGCCGTTTCAAGTTCACGTACGGGATCTAATACAATCGGCTCCTGAATACATACATGGATCTCTTTATGAGGTTCTCACCAATTGGTATGGTCCCTTGAATAGCTTTCTAGATAAAGGCCTTATGCTTTAGCACCGTTACTAATTAAATATTTGTCCTCATGCACTTATTATTTATTTTCACCATTCAAATATGTATTTTGGATTGTTTGACTTTGAACGACATTCGTATCATTGATCAGCACTTATCTCGTCTAACATGTCTAATACATTTTTGATCGTCTTAACCCTTCTTCTCTTATTTTATATTTGAATTTTTGAGGGAAGAAAGAAAGAGTTGAGGGTAAAAGTGACCGTAGCGAATATTAAATATTTTATTTTTCAAAGAACATGTTAGAAGTTACCAAATTAACCCTAAACTAACTGACTAATCATGGCCAGCAAGGGATGGTTGTACAAAGTATACATATGATATGACCATAATCATTAGTCAACATAAGAAAGAGGGGTTTAAACGTTACTAAATATAAATTCAAGTCGATAAGGTGGGCTTGACCCACATGCATTGGATTATATTTCCACACGTTCAAGTTCTATCTGCATTATTTCTTAACCATTTTCTTAAAACTCATTTGTCTATTTCCTGTTTGTATGTATTTAATCCACGATTTCAATATATATTATTGTTGTTTATGTATAATATACATTTTTTTTTTTGACTGTTTGTATGTATTTAATCCACGATTTCAATATATATAGTGATTCATTGTTATAATCAATTTATTATATGAAGGAAATGTTTTTCTTCCAAAAATTGGTGATTGGGGTTAAGTGTAACAAAATTCAAAAGAGCAAATTTATAGTTTTGTTGGGGTTAAGGTAGATTAGGACCTAGAGACTTAAATGTTAAGAGAAGCCCTATGTACTGGACATGTGATGCAGAGAAGACTATGCATTTAGCTAACATGGGTTACCAAAAATGAGTACGATCAAATGTCACATCAGTTGCTAAAAAAAGTATTAGGGGTCATTCATTTGGTCTTGAATAAGACTATTTAGCAGCTTACCAGGCCTACCTTGGTTTGGGCCTATCATAAGGCCTAGACAGTTTAAAATTCTACCACACAAGACTTGACTGAGAAATCTTTTGCTAGAGAACAAGTGTTATAGTGATGAATTTCCGAAGATACTAAAAGCCAACTTAAAATACACAGTTGGGGAGTTCATAAACCAGAGATGCAATTTTGAATCCTTCAAGTTGGAACATAATAGTAAGGATCATACCTTCCTGAGCTGAAGAAGACCATAATCGTAGCTAAGATAACCCAAACGATGAAACTCAAAAGCACAATGCGGAATTTCATAGTAACGATTACATCAATCCAGTTGCTTTCTTCAGTCGTGGAACAGCTCAATTTTGATTGGATCTGATAATCAGTAGAAGAAACGTCCTTGTGAGCCTCCACATTACTGATTGTCGAAACTGGTGATTCATTACTCTGACGAAAACAAGCATAACTCGAATCATCAAACCGTTCCAAACACAGACCAAACCGATTCAATTGCAAAATGAAATGTGTGATCTGAACAGAAGCATACCTCAGCATTGGAATCAGAGATCGGAGTAGAATCCACTGGATCCTTCACAGTGGTGCGGATGCATTCACGTAGAGTCTTCCATATTTTCTCCTTATCATTGGCGTGACAATGATCACCGACGCACCAGAAAGGACACGGAGCAAGTTTTTCACAAACATAACAGTGACACTGTTTTACAAAAGAAACGAATCAGCAAAGAAAAGATAAGAAAAGGAAGATAAGCAAATTCTCACCATCTCACAATAGTTTTGGTGTGATGTGGAGTTGAATGGATACTTAGCGCAAGCATGTCTAGGATGAGGGAAATCTCTACAAGCTATCTACAAAACCAAAATTTAACAAACCACTGAAACGAATTTGAAGAATTCCATAAGAGAGATTATAAGAACTTACCTCGCCTTTTTGTCCTACTACAAGGACTTCATCGTTTTCGCAAGTTTCAGTTTCCTTTTCATTCGCCGTCGTCTTGTACGGATCGCCATCTAAGATCACACAATCGGAAGAATTTGACTTCCGATTCCCAAATTAAAAGCACAGAACAAAATCAGATTCAATTTCAAAAGAAGAGAAAACTTTGACGGAAACGAAACCTAATTAGAAAGCCAGAGAAGCTTACCTCAGCCTCGGAATTAGAGATCGCGCCGGAAAGCGGAGTAGAATTCGTTGGATCCTTCGTGACATCGGAAAAGGTTTCGATTCAGAGACATAATTATGTGATCAGAAACTCAGAATAATTTTACCTTTCGATTCTTAGAGAGGAAGGAAGAGAACAATGGCGATTTGGAGGATTGCGATTAATAAGTACCTTTCGATTCTTGAGTTTGGAATCATTGAGTTTCTTAGTTCCACGATTAGATGAGCGCGCAAAGTTTTTCCTAGGTATTTGAATTTCCTTCATTTCTTCAGCAATTTCAAATTTGGGACTTCTAGAGTTTCCGTAAACTGTGAAATCGTGAGCTAAATAGAAGCAACCTACTAAACCGTCCGATTTGGTTCTTCAATCGTTTGGTTCGGTTGAGGCTTGAGGGAAATATCAACCGAATCAGCGTTGTTTCAATTTGTTTCGGTTCGGTTTGAAGGACAGAGACATATAAAACGGTTTAGTTGTGAATTGGAGTTCGGTTTCGGTTTTGGTATCGTATAGACGGTTAGGTGTGGTTCAAAAACACGGCAATTGAAGAACCCGATAGCTTCTTGTAAGGGTTTTGTAATGTTGAAACCTGAAAGTTTTCAATACTTATCGAAATTATAAAAATTGGGAATTTTGTGCTTAAATAGTAAATTGATTGGCTTACGAGAGGTGAACATCGTGTTTCAGGCTATGGCTTCGATCGCTGATCACATTAATGGCGAAAGGTTAAAATTTAAATATATATTTAAATCGGTTTCATAACGATTTATATGGTTATAAATTATAAAAGAGTGAACTAAATCAGTTTTTTTTTTCTTTTGGATTAGGTTTTATATTTGGTTTAGTGAAACAAAAACAAAACCTCCCTCTCAAGTCTCAAATACAAATTCAAACCTAAAACATAACAAAATAAACACAACACAGGTATGAAAAATTGCTCCTACAACCCAAACTTAGTGTAAGTTCCAAGGTCAAAATCAAAATCTCTATTAATAGTCAAATTAAGCATATAAGAACCAACATTTTCTTCAGGTTTATATCAAATTTAATCCATCAAAGAACCTTATGAAAATCAAACAAACTCATAAACCCTTTCAAATCATGTTATAACCAAATATCAACATCAGAGAAACTGTTGAAGTCTATACATAACGCATTAATATCACAAACTATTATTAAAACTTCCAACATTTTCATCTTCTTCTCCATTGTTACATAACTAAAAATAAAGAGAAGCAAAGAGAGTACCAGAATCCTTCCTTCAAATATTCTCCAACTGAATATTGCTCTTAAGAGGCACATACTCACCAAGATACCCACCAAGATGATCATACAAAGCTGTCTTATCAATCGTCTGATGATGATAACTCTTACAAACGTAATAAAACACACTCTGAATCAACAAACCAACAAGATTCACCATCACAAGAACACCAACAAGTAATCCACCGACTAAAGTCCGAGTCAATGTCCCAAACTTTCCTCCTCCATGAACCACAATAGATCCAAAAACACCTCCGATCACTGCACAGAGCAAAAGGTAAACGAAGACTAACACCATAGCCATCTTTGTTTTCCCTTTAAGAAGCTCGTAAGCTTTTCTCATGGCGGCGATTCCATAAACCGGTTCAAGAACCGAAATCACACTACCTAGATGCCATAACGCTGTGAAATAGACGTGGACTCCGAAATAGAGAATCGACATTACGATTAAGGCTATAATCGCTAGACCTGTACTGTTCATGTCTAGAGCTACGAGGAGGATGACGAGGAAGACGAAGAACACTGCGTTGTACGCGAACATTAAGAGAGCGACCCATATGAAAGTGATGAAGAGTCGTTTGAAGACACTTGGGATGGCGGAAATGGTGGAGGAGAAGGAGACTGGTTTTCCGGTGTAGAGAGAAGCGACGGTGAAGACTACGGCGGCGGTTGAGAGCAGAGAGAATGCGAATAGGAAGATTAGGTAGCTGAATTGGAAGATTAGAAGCACGGTCCAGTCGTGACGGGAACGATCTGAGTTCGGCGGGTCAGACGAGTCGAGTTTGGAGAGAATCGGCTGAGTGAAGAGCGAGTGAGCGAGAATCGCGAACGAGAGAGGGAAGATCAAGCTTAGGGTTATGAGATAGAACGTTCTTGGTGAACGTTTCTTGATTGCAATGGATTCTTGAAAGAGTTGAGGAATCGTGAGGAATTGGAGTTCTTCTGGTTGAAGATCCATGGCGGATTCTTAGTTTCTGGATTAGATCGGAAAAAAAAAAAGTTTGAAGTCGCCGACAGAAAAAAAAGACAAGAGGAGAGATGTATAAACACCGATGGGTCAATGTCGAAATCTGAGAAAGATGATATTAAAATGTTTTTAATGGTGTGTTTTTAAAAAACCGAGAAGATTGACGAAAGTGACTTTGTTGGAAACTTCTGGGAAACTTACTAAAACACGTTTAAGTTTTTGACCCGTTTGTACCGAATTATATTTTATTTATTTCATTAATATATACTAACTATAAAACGAATTTTTCTTCTATTTTTTTCTATATATGACTATATATGTTGATTTTGTCAACATTTTATCTTAGATGGTTATTCGTTTATTTATGGGTAAATGGCCAATTGGGTCAAGCCTATGAATGTAACCATGATCGCAAATACGCAACGATGAAGCTGCCTTTAGACTTTCATGTTTCTCTCTTTTTTGATGTTTAAATTTAGTAATCAATAAAAAATATTATTTAAATAGAACTAAAAATGAAAATAGAAGAGTATGTCCAAAGTTGTTGAGAATTTTGAAGGATTAAAACTGTAATAATAATGGGAACAATGCTGCTGACTAGCGAACCAACCTCTAAAGTCCTTCTCCTGTTGATGGGAGTTTGTGTAGCGCACGATTTGGGTTCAAATCGTTTGTTTGTGCAAATTGAGAGTGATGAAGCCATCTACGATCATGTCAACAAGAATTTTGTTTCTTTCAAAGATGATGAATTGTATAGCTTGGAAGCACATCCTAATGACAGAAAAAATGATGTCGAATCTCATCTCTTTCTCCACATAATAAACATGTTTGAACACCATTCTAGCCTTGTAATATCTTAACACATGTTGACAAACGATTTTTGATTGTCAACTAGAGAAATCTTTCAACTCAATTGCATGTTAAGGTATCCCAAATATATATGGTATCAGAGTCCCTTGTTAAATCAATGATACAATAAGAGAGATCAAACAATCGTACCAAGAAAATGCTGATTTCCCATCAAAAAACTAAAATTAAGTGAAGCCAACAACGTGATGGCATCCTTTTAAGCAGCATTCTCCAAATCCAAGACTCATTTGTTGTATCTCTAACATTCTGGAAAAGACGATTTCACATCAAGTAATGATGGGTTCATATCATCTCAAGAGAACTAACATAGAAAAAAGGCGGAAAACTAAGTTGAGAGAAAACATTGATGAATTCATTAAAATGCGGATTCCGAGACTCCCTTATTTTTCTATGCGCTTGAGTCTTATCATGAGAAATCATCAATCGCTCGGGACATTTTCCTTATGGCTTTAGAAGGTCACCTTCGCTAAATCTTTACAGAACCAAGCTTCCAAGTCTCCAAATATCTTTAGATTTAGGCCGAATCATGTGTACTCTATCACGAACATTCTTCATCATTTTTCTTTGTAATCGAATTTCGAAGATGGATCAACCTAGAATGCTTCATAAGCTCCACCTCCTAGCTCCTTGGCACCTATTTTCAACTAAAAGAGGCATCAAATGCATATGCAATGCAATCCTAGAATTCTAATAGCAAACTAAGACGGTCCAAAATAAATGTGCATATTTACAGCTGATTAGTGTTTTAGGACCTAAAAGCCATGAGAAAAGGAGGACTAAAGACTAACATATCGACAGTTCACTTTATCGTCTTCAAGTAACTCCAAACTAGACGGACACATTAGATTTTCTCCGATCCTTAAGATATCTCTCTTGCTTGCATAGCAATCCTCTTTCTACCTCCTTTGGAATGAAGGAAATGGCAAACTCCACTACCTGCAATATCGATCTATAGACAAACTGCTTTGACTCCTAAACTCGACCATGAGAAATAAAGCCTCTACACTAAGACCCCCCAAGCCAACACAATCCTCTGATCTTTTGCGAATTTGGCTAGATACTCCTCCTGAATATCTCTCTCACCAAACCGTCATTGTAAGAAAAGACAAAGTGCATTTGATGTGTGATTGAGTTAAATTAGCCATAAATTGGGCTTTCATGCCAAAACGTTGGGCCTAGAGCCCCTTTATATCTCTTTCTAATGCTTTTAAATTGAAATTTTAAACCAAAAAATATGTTATATGATTATTTTCCAGGTTTCCATTTATAGAAAATGAGAAACTAATGAGTAATAATGCTTTCTTACACTGAATCGCAGGTGTAGAGAAGTAACATGGACTGATGGGTCCCAACGGTTAACTGTCAATATCAAAACTTCATAATTCATGTTAAAAGTTAAAACATATCAAATATTAACTTTTGTAATTAATAAGCTCGAAATTACTTTTAGCTGGTTATCGAATTTTTAGAGTGGTCCATCGTGTCAATTCACCTCTGGCTGCAGAGGCGTTGGCAATCCTAGAAGCTATTAAACAGCTTCGACTCGAAGGCGTTACGAGACTTGTGGTGTTCTCAGACGCACAAAAGCTCATCCGAGCTATCAAAGAAGATTATGGCAGCAAGGAAATCCATGGAGGATATTAACTTCGAAGCCTCCCTCTTCATATCTATCCATTTTCAGTTTATTCCTAGATGTAACAACTCGCTAGCAGACTCCATTGCAAAGGAGGTCTTGCAGAACTCTGTCAACTTTAACCTCAGCTCTGGTTCATGAGTTTTGAGGAGTTTTTTATTCTAATTTTGCAGTCGTTCAAAAAAAAAAAAGCTGGTTATCGAATTTATAATTTTACGTATGGAATATAATATAAGAGTGGATAATGTTAGTGCATAAGAACCATCACACACTGATGTGTATGATTTGTTTGAACTAGTATGATAAGAAAAAAAATGGTATTTAACGGAAAATGATAAACATATATACACACATACTTTGTTTTACTTTCATTTTTAGTTATACTTTTAATATTTTTGAAAAGAGGAATATAATAAATGGAAAATATCGGTCCTTTGGTTATACTTTTAACTTTTGTTTTGGTTTAGTTATTTACATTTTCAATGTTGTATAAAGAAATGTAATAAATGGACAAAACTGATCTATTACCCAGGCTTTTATATATGATCAGTCCAGATGTAATCAACATATCCTTTAACAAAAAATTGATGTTAATAAAGTCATTACATATCTGTTTTCAGAACAAACTCGTCTCAGACCACTTCTGAACTAAACCTTTATTCTTAATGAAACTTCCGAACCGGTTGATTAAAGTACCATTTACATGCATAGAGTATGACCAAAACCACTAAATATAAAACATCAACCCTGAATCACATACATGTGAAAATAGCAGTCTATAAATAGCAATTAGTCATCTCAAGGTCTCAGTTTCTGAAAAGAAAGAACAATCTCTCACTCTCTCTCGTTTTGCATCCTCATGAAATTAGGGTTTTAGAGAAAAATCATTTAATTCAAATATGAGGAGAGGTAAGGTAGTGATAAGAAAGATAGAGGAGAAGTTAAGGAGACAAGTGACATTCTCAAAGAGAAGAAAGAGTCTATTGAAGAAGGCACATGAACTTTCTGTTCTCTGTGATGTTCATATTGGCCTCATCATCTTCTCTCAATCAAACAAGCTCTACAATTTCTGCTCCCACCACACCAGGTATATCTATACACATATATGTATTTATTTTTGTTTTTAAAACAAAAAATAAAGAAAATGAATGCTCTTTAACATGACAGAAAAGTGAGTTGTGTTATTGTAATTAGGGATTATCAATATCATCATCATTTCTGGGTCTCTTCTTCCTTTTTTTCCATTTATTTTAAGAGGAAACTATTAACTTAAAAGGCTGAAAATCAAATCTGGAAAATAAACACAAGTTTGAAGTGTTTTTAGTCCTGCAAAAAGATGTGTTTATTTATATATTGGTATTGTATCGTTTTTATATGCTTTCTTGGTTTGATAGTTTTTCTCTTTATCAAAACTATAAAATACAACATCTTAGGTTTCATTCATAGAAGAAAATACAAAGTAAAAAATCTAAAGATATAAGAGAGCAAAACACATGTCCCAAGTTTAATTCTATGGAAAGATGTGATGTTTATTTTGTTCTGATGAGCTTGACCCCAAAGTGTAGTTCATAACGTTTATCTTTTTTTTGGATAATTTTCATAACGTTTTATCTCTAAACTTGTTTTATCTAGTTTTTTTTATAAAAAAAAAAGTTCTTTTCAACATCAGCATGGAGAATCTCATCATGAGATACCAAATGGCAAGAGGTCATAGTCATACCACTGCTGCAAACCACAGTTTCCATCCGGTAACTAAAATTCTTATTTAATATTTTTTTCAACATGTTTTAAATCCATGGATAATATATATATATATATATATATATATATTTGATTATGATTACAAAAATAAAATTGAATTTCTTATAGGATCATGGTTCAAACTGTGTGGAGACTATGGAATCAATGATGAGAGAGATAGATAATCTGAAAATGAATCTTCAATTGTATGGAGGACAAGGCTTGGATCTCTTAACCTACGATGATCTCCTTCGTTTTGAGCTCCAACTCGAATCTTCTCTCCAAAACGCTCGAGCTCGTAAGGTACTCAAGAGTCTACACACACATATATAATAATTTTATAAAAACAAAATCTATCTGATATGGAATTTTATGTGGTTTCCTTGGGAAAAAAATGTAGATTTTTCTCTTTATTTTTTACATATTATTAATGATTTTTTTTGTTTGTGTTTATAAAAAATTATATAGTTTGAATTCATGCAGCAGCAGCAAATGAACAAGCTTAAGGGAAAGGTGAGTTCTTGGCATTGGTACTTTTCTTGTCCATTAAATCTGATTATAACTAAAGTAATATAAAGACTTTATATATTACGTGAATTCCAAACTTAGTTATAAACATTTTTCATTTCTGTTTACATAATTGTTAAATTTTGATAGGAGAAACTCATGGACGAAGACCACCAATATTATATTCCGGTATGCTATATCTATACATTAATTCATCTGTATATATACGCTATTACATAGGTATAAAATTATGTAAAATAAATATTGAAGGTGCAAGGAAGCTCTTGGGAGCAGCTGATGTTGCAGACAGAGAGACAGATGATGATAATGACGTGTCAAAGGGAAGGAGATGGTGACGTCATGCGCCGGCAAGTGAGGAAAGAGTTCCCATTTGACGGCGAGCAACAACAACACCACACTGACCTTCTTCAGCTCCTCGGTACTCTACAATCAGGCCCAAGCCCAAGTACGGCCCTAAATCCAGGCCCAACCTCAAGTACGGGCCTAAGTCCAGGCCCAACCAAAAGTACGGGCCTAAATCCAGGCCCAAGCAGCTCATGACTTTTCTCTCCAATTTATCAACTGATCTAAAACATGACTAGTACTAGTATAGAGGGTTGATGCCAGACAGTTAATTAGTTTCCAGTTTTTTTTTTTACTGATTCATAATTGACATTGACCATACTTTGATAACTTCCGGGTAATGGTAAAAACAAAAAACAGATTCTGATATTTTAACGAGTAGAAACTAATGAATTTACAAGATCAAAATCTTTACTTGATTAGTTTTACTTGTTGGTTTAAATTTTAAATAATTATTTCTAAAATAAACATTATTCAAGTTGAAAATTGAAAACTCTCTAGTCTCTAAGAACTTACAACTGGGATAACTCATAAACGGTTTATTGGGTAGAAATTTTGAAAACCGAAAAAACCGAAAACCCAAAAAAACCGACCCGAACCGAACCGAAAAACCGTTGGTCGAAAGTTATTTGGTTTAATAAGGATCGAGATCGTTCTTCTTAACCGGGCGGCCATTTCATCTGTCGACCACCGAGGACGTGGAGATGAAGATGGTAAACAGATTGGCCTGAGCCACATGAAGTTAAGTTAACTCAGTTAAGTGTATAGTATACTGCAACTATGTTAAAGTTTAATGGTGAAGAAATTACTTACAGCCTTCAGCGCCATTGTTGATAACTACACGGAACCCTTCAACGATGCCTTCTTTCTCAGCAACAATCTTGGATACGTGTAGAAGCTGGCCAAGAATCTCCACGTGTCTTGCTTCTGCCTGTGAAAAGCGTTTAGAAGGAAGATATATTCAGGTAAGATCTTTATTCTGTGTTGGTTGAATCTAAAAAAACTGAGTCTCACCTTCCCAAGCATGGTTAAGCCATCTCTCAACTTAGGGATGATTACAACATGAACAGGAGCTTGTGGGTTTATGTCTCTAAATGCCAAAACGTTTTCATCTTCATAGACTATATCTGATGGAATCTCTTTTGCTATTATCTTGTCAAATCTAAAAACCACAAGAACATTTATGAGCAATGCCAAAATTGGTTTGCTTTCGAAATTACAGCAATCAATTCTAAAATCGATCTCCAGATCACAGACTATAGACATGATATTCCGATAAAGATGAATCCTTGAACCCTAGGGTTTACTAAATTCCAGATTTCAACTCCAAAATCGAGAAATTGTGTTTAGGAGAAATCATTACATGGTCGGAGCTCCGGTGTCAGCAACAGCGGCGGCAGATTTTGCGGCCGCCTCTTCATTGTGCACGGCACGAGTAGAGTAGATGGATCTGTCGAGAAATTAAACCAATCAGCGAAACAATCAAATAATTCAAATTATCTGAAAGAACACACAAGATAGAAGAGATCTTCACCTCGGAGAAGGAGTACGAGGAAGAACCCTAATCAATTTTCCAGTGGAGAAGATTCTCGAATTGGTTCGAATAGACTGAGCAACCTTTCCCGCCGTATAGAAGTTCCTGAACACGAAAACTTCGAATTCCATTATTTCAAAAATCTACATGTGGATATAGATGGAGATTGATGAGAGTTTTACCGAAGCAGCATCGAAGAGGAAGTGACAGCCATTGGAGCTCTGCTCCGATAACCGTTTCGGTCGACTTTTCTTTTGACATTTTTTCACTGAAACGACGTCGTATTAATTCTTTTTATTTCGTTCACAAAATTTTCAAAATAATATTATTTTTTATATGATTTAAATCGAGAGAGAGTGAGAGGAGACGGACGGCGACAATGGCGAATTTGATGCTGAGATTACCAAGCAGCTTCAGGAGCTTCTCCGTTTCAGCTTCTTCATCCAACGGTAACGCTCGAAGCTCTAATCCTCACATGTAGTCGTATTTGGATCCTTAAACTCAAAATCAAGCTTGTATGTGTGTTCGATTCAGGTTCGATTCCGGTAAGTGGAGGATCTAGCGGCGGTGTTGGGCCGATGATCGTGGAATTGCCACTGGATAAGATACGAAGACCGTTGATGCGAACTAGATCCAACGATCAGAACAAAGTGAAAGAGCTCATGGATAGCATCAGCGAAATCGGTCTTCAAGTTCCGGTTAAGCAACTCGCTTTCTTCTTTCTTATTCAAATTAAACCAAAACCGCATTTAAAAACGAACTAATTTTGAAGAATATAACAAAATTTCAAGATTCTAATTTTGTGTGTTCGCTCGTTTGTAAACAGATCGATGTAATTGAAGTTGAAGGAGCTTACTATGGTGCTTTTCTTAATTTATTTCTCTTGAAGATTTATGTGTATGTTTCTTAAAAGCTTATAGATGATAGATCTTCCATTGTTGTTGCAGGTTTCTCGGGTTGTCATAGGTACGAGGCGCATCAGAAGCTAGGGCTCCCAACTATACGCTGCAAAATCCGCAAAGGAACAAAGGAAACACTAAGGTAATGTGTTCTTCCAAACAAAAAGCTTTTTTTTTTCTTTCTTTAAACATGTATCCATATCATCACCTAAGGTTTTTTTTTGGTTTCACAGGCATCACCTTCGCTGAGATAATGCAATATATCCATGGAATTTGTATCTTTGTGTGTAAAAAAAGTAGTAGTTGTATGATGAATGAATGAAAGTGGTTATCAATAAGAACTTGGTAAAATCTCCTTAAGATAAAGTTTATGGAGATCTATTTGCGCGCTAAACAGTTCAAATGATTCGATCACATGGAAGGAGAGAATTTCGAAGCTTCAATAGTTTAAAGTTGCAAACTCTTGGAGAGCTCTCAGAGTTGTAACTAATCAACCTAGTATATCAACGGGTATCACTCTAACAAAAATAACTATTAGTATGAGATAATTTTAGCAATATTATTTTAAACCTTAAACCGTAAAACTCTAGTAAAGGTGCTAAATCCCAAATACTTTTGATTTTGCCAAAAGTCTATTGAGGTATATCATATATTAGAAGACTCTATGATAAGTCTGTCTAAAAAGTTTCTCGAGATCTGCCATGTGAATTGATACCAAGGTTAAAAAAGCGCTACGCGCTAGTCGGGGGCCAGGAGGACCTAGCGTCTAATAAAAAAATCGGGGATTAAACGGAGATTAATCGGGGCCTAGTTTTCGGTATATTTATCAAAAAATACGTATATATATTAGATATGTTATGATAAATTAGTTGAAATACATTGGTCTAGTGGTTCGCGTGTGAATCCTTCTCCCGACCCGGGTTTGATGCTGAGATAACGCGTTTTGTCATTTATTTATTTTTGAATTTTTCAATAAGCTTCGAAATAACAGAATTACCTCTGTCTTCTTCCTTTGTTCTACGATCTAAAATCCTAATTCTAGTCGTTTTTCTTCTTTTTTTTCTCGATTATTAACCAATCGGCTTGTTTTCTTAGAGATTTTTACTTAGAGATTTTTACATAACTGTGATAGACTTTCGGCTATTTGATCGATTTCGAACATAGATTTGAGAAAAAAAATAAAAAAAATTGTTGTCTCCGCTTTAATGGCCGACTTGAGGTGAATCACCGAGGCTGTAGGCCGCCGACCGATTCCACGACGCCTAGGCGTCCGCCTCATCCGCGTTTTCAAACACTATTTGATACTAAATCTAAACTCTAATATGAATGAAACACATATTGGATCAAACATGCATATATCTTCATCGGCAGACCTATATATAAACCTAGATATACTTTGTTAACATCGAAGTTACATTTGTAGACTAAAAAAAGTTTTGTGAGTCGGAAAAAATGGAAAAGAAGAAAATGAAGTTTTGTTTTTATCACGTTTAAATAACAATAAAATATGTGGAAAAAATATAACAATAAAATAATATAGACTCGAATGTGTAATGTAATTGCTAGGTGCCAGATGCTAATTGATGGACATGAATAAATCACGTCACTGATTTGGTTTGGTTAACGAATCTTATTCACAAACTAATTGTCAACCAAAACAAGTCGAATGGTGATTTTTTTCGTTACACTTAATAAAGTCTAATTATCTTTTCTTATATCAATCATAGGAGACATTAAAACATAATCACGTTTCTATGGACCCGATTATTAAATTGTTTACGCCATTTTAACAACAAAAACAAGGAAAACAATTAATGGACTAGCATTATTACTTGTTTTTTTTTTGTAGTTACTATGCAATTAAGTGATGTACATAATTAATTTATGAGAAATACCTCTAAATATTGCAAAACCTTTTAACAAAAAAAAATACCTCTAAAATATTATTAATTAATTAGAATACCTTCTATTCAAAATTAAAACTAGCATGACTTAATTAAGTCAAATTAATGTGAACAGTTATTGAAAGTGATAATATCAGACGATTTGAATAATGTATTTTAAACGAATACACTTTTAAAGACAAAATCAATACAGACACTAAATTTTACCTCGAAATTTTGTATGTACATTTTATCATTCACAACAGCAATTTATCAGCTTTACTTAAAATATTGCAATGTAGTTCAATTTTTTTTTCTAAAGAAATAAGCATGTTTAAGCAAAAAAAAAGAAAGAAATAAGCATGTGTCAAGCAAAATTGGAAAATTAAATGTCTTTACAAAAAAACTGGAAATAATCAAATTTATATGTAAGACACAAAAGACACCGGAGAGGACAAATGACAACACGCTAACTCAAGACAACTCCACCTTCCAACTAATCTTGTCATGCCAACGTCTATTTAAATAACAATAAATACTACATTTAATCCCATCCAATTAATACACTTATGTATTATTAGGATTTTGTGTATGTATGTATACTGTAGTTGAACATGGTTGAACATGGCCAGTTTTGTGAATAATAACAATCAAAACCGTATGTGGTATTTAGTGAAAAATTAACTGTTCAATTTTATTTGTTGACAAAAAGAAACGTGTTTAAATAATGCAGTGTAATAGCAAAATGATAACCGCTGAATGTAAAATGATGTTTGCGAAATTTGCCAAAATTTAATAATAATTTATATTAGATCTAAAAGAATTTATAATAGTTTTTTTTTTAGGGAGATGGGAGACAATTGTCTCCTAATTTATTAATTAAAAACTAAAAAAAAAAATTACAAAATCATTGTCCTAGGGTGTGTAATTCCAACAGCGTCCTTGAACATAATCAAACTAACACATTCAGGACTAGCCTCTAAAACATGAAAACCTAAAGGAAGAGAAAAACATAGTTTGTCAACCCATCGGCAAGACGGTTAGTTTCCCTATAAACGTGACAAATACGGACTAGCCAGTCCCTCGATAAAAGCCATAGCACAAACGTACTAGGAATGACAGAGGATGAGAATCACTGATCCCTGTCGTTAAAAAACTCACCACAATCTCCGAATCCACCTCTAGTTCCACCTGAGTTATACCTTTCTCTCACGCAATACAAAGTCCATAATAAACCCCCCCCCCCAAAGCTCCGCCAATGGTGCAGAACATGAGCCAATTTTTAAGGCAAAGCCACTGACCCAATTCTCATCACCATCACGCAAAACTCCTCCTGCCGTTGCAAGACCAGGGTTACCAAGGGATGCTCCATATGTGTTCAACTTCATCCATCTGATACTTGGTGGTGACCAGGCAATTAGTCTCTCCTCTCTGTGAGTCATACTAGTTCCTCCCCGGACCACCAAGGTAGCATCAAAGAATTCTCTTGCCATTTCTTTGAGAAACCTGATCCTGTCTCTGCATCTCTCCAGACCACCAAAGATATCACCACACCTCCATTTCCAGCCCCACCATACACCTACCGCAAACAGGGTAGCCCAAGAATGGCCCTCTCGCTCGAGATTATCCCTCAGGTTAACAAACAGCCATTCAAGCAGCGGCATAGCAAAGAAACTACCTAGCATCCGACTGGGAACTAAACGATGCCATATCCCAGCCATCGCAGGACATGTATAATAGTCTCATCACCAGCCTTGCAAACAGGGCAAAGACTAGTATCACTTAAGTGTCTCCTATGTCTTTCTGAGTTTGTCATGACCACCTGGTTCGCAGCAAGCCAAAGAAAGAACCTCACTCTTTCTGTTGCCTTTACCTTCCACACTTGGTCATACAACTTCTCCATAATCTGTCTTGGTGTCTCATCTCTAGTCAAAAGCGAGTAAGCTGATTTGACAGTGAACCTGCCATCGGAAGTTTCCCCCCAAGACAACCTGTCATGTGCTCCTGTAACATTATCTAGAACCACCGCACTAAGCTGCAAACGTGTGTCTTCCAAAATATTGGGACCAATCCTGTTCAAATCCCACCCAACCCCCTGCATCCATATCTCCCAGGCACGGAGTTCAGCATAATTCCCCGGTAACTCCCCCTTGCCATTACCGCTAGTGGTTCATTTGATAGCCATTTGTCAGTCCAGAACCTGATCTTCTTCCCATCACCTAGAATCCACCTCAGTCCTGGTAAAACTACCTCTCTTAGTCCGATACACACGCTCCGCCATGTTGACGACCAAGTACCCCTCCTCCCTAACCACGCAACTTCATGAGTATCCCCCACCTTGTATGTAGACCTTAGAACCCGCGCTCATAGGCTCTCACCATCATGAAGCAACCTCCAGCCCACTTTACCAATAAGAGCTTTATTCATTGTTGTTGACAAACGAATCCCTAAACCACCCTCCTGTTTAGGTAAGCAAACCTTCTTCCATGATAGGAGATGCTGCTTTCTCTTATCTGGCATGCTGCCCCATAAGAAAGACCTTGAAATCTGATCCAATTTGGCAAGTGTTGACGATGGTAACACTATTGTACTCATAGAGTGGACTGGGATTGATGACAACACAGCTTTTGTTAGTGTCAACCTTCCTGTAAAACTCAAGGATCTTCCTTTCCACCCCAACAGTCTCGAGGAGACCTTCTCAAGTACCTCAACAAACGTCTCTTTGTTAATACGTTTGTGAAGAACCGGCATTCCCAAGTATGTTCCCAATTCTCTTGTAGCACTAATACCACTCTCATCAGTAATGAGCTTCTCCAAATCACGACTAACATTGCTCGAGAAGAAGATCTTTGACTTGGCCAAACTCACCTTTTGACATGAAGTTATACAGAATCTCTCCAACACTCTACGAATGACTCGAATCTGAGCTACAGAGGCTTCAACAAAGAGGATCAAATCATCCGCAAAGCATATGTGAGAAAGCTTTGGTCCTCCACGGGATAGCGTAATCGGCTTCCACTCCTTAGTATCCACAGCGTTATCAATTAGGTGACATAGTCTCTCAAGGCACAATACAAAGAGATAAGGTGATAGCGGATAATCCTGTCTCAGACCCCGTGAGAGTTGAAAGGGCTCCGTCTTCTCTCCATTCCACAGGATCGTCATCGAGGGTCCCTCCACACACTGCATAATCAATGTTCTCCAGTTTTCAGGCAATCCCACAACCTTGAGAGTATCTTCCAAAAAGTCCCAACGAATCCGGTCGTAAGCTTTCTCCAAGTCAAGTTTCAAGAGCATCCACCCCTTCCTACCTTTCTTGCGCCTCATCGAGTGGACAGCCTCCTGCACCACAACTATATTATCTGCTTAACCTCCCTGGAATGAAGCTGGCTTGGGCAGGGCCAATCAAGTTCGGCATAATCTTCTTCAACCTCATCATCATCGTCTTTGTAATTATCTTGAATAAGACATTACATAATCCTATGGGTCTGAACTGCGTTATTTTCTCTGGCTTTGGCACTTTGGCAATAAGAACCACCAACGCATCATTTGTTTCCGCTGGTAAACTCCCGGACTCAAAGAAATCGAGTGCAAAACGAATTACTGAAGGACCAACCACCTCCCAACATTGTTGGTAGAAAACTGGTTGAAAACCATCAGGTCCAGGAGCTTTGAACTTACCCATACTCCTCACCGCCTTCTCCACCTCCCAAGCTGTAAAAGGCTTAATTAGCTATGTAACTTCCACATGTGACAGGCTTGCAAAACCTGGCAGTGGCAAACTCGGAACCATTTGATCCACATCATTCATCGAATACAAGCCTTTATAAAACTCAATAGCCAAAGCCTCTAATTCACTCGTATCCGAGATCCACCTCCCATCATCAGCTTGTAGCATATCAATGCGATTCCTGCTTCTACGAATGACAGTTGACATATGGAAGAACCTCGTGTTCCTATCTCCCTGAGTTACCCACTTCTCTCGAGATTTTTGGAACCATAGCATTTCCTCCTGCTCCAAAACAACATCAAGCTCCTGTATCAGCTCTGATTCCCTCTCTAAAAGCGCGTCAGATTGATGGAGATCTAGTTGGTCTTTGATCCCTTTGATATCTAAAACTAACTTCTCCTTCTGGACTTGAATATTCCCAAAAACCTCTCGATTCCATTTCTTAAGCTTCTCCTTTAACCCTTCAAGAGCATATGGTGTCGTGATTGCACTATTCCAAGAGGTCGACACCAGTTCCTGAAAACCTGAATGCTCCAGCCAAGCAGCTTCAAATCTGAACCGTCTCCGTCTCGGATTTCCTTTTGCCACAGGACATAGCTGAAGATAGACTGGCACATGGTCCGAGGCCAGAAATGGGAGATGCCTGACTACTGCCTCCTGCCATCTTAATCGAGCTTGGGGACAGCAGAGAACCCTATCCAGTCTCTTAGCAACATAAGTATTCACTACACGTCCTCTTCTCCATGTAAACTTACTTCCCATGAAACCCATATCAATTAGTGCTACCTCATTTATCCATTCCCCAAAAGCTAGAGAATCTTGTGATAGATGGCCATTACCACCAGATCTCTCATCTAACCGCACGATAGTGTTAAAATCCCCCCCCCAATAAGCACCGGCTCATGGGTCCTCTGTACTACTTCCTTCAAAGTCTCCCATAACCTACTAGGTCTAGTGGCTGTAGGAGCTGCATACACCGCGATAATGTGCGTCACCTCTGACCCATTCTCCACCCGAGCATGAACAAATTGATCAGAAGATTCCAAAATAGACACATTTCCGAGACCAGACCTCCATAACAACCAAATCCCGCCACTCTGCCCCACTGCGTCGACTCTAAACGAGTTTTCAAACCCCAAATTTCTGCAAATACGACTCGCTTTCTCACCCCCAGCGTGCGTTTCAAACAAAGCGAGAATATCTGTGTGAAACTTTTTCAAGAGATATCGAATCGAGCGCCTGAAGTTGGGTTTATTCGCCCCCCGGCAATTCCAGAAAAGACAATCCATCAATAACAGAGTATATGACCTTAGATTTGCCGGGGCGAAACATTACGCCACCATCGCTTCATCGGGCCCCACCGCCCGCTCCGAGGAATCACTATGTTCACTAGGACTCGTGATTTGCTCATTGACTCCCAGAGCCAAGCCTTTCCCCAACGAAGCTTGGTCCAGGTTCCGAGTCGGTGACCCATCCCTTGACACTTCCTCTCTCTCCGACGAGAAAACCCCTCCTCGATGGCCAGTTGGTTCCTCCTCCACCCGTAATCTTTTACCCGAGAACGATCGCTCCACTTCTCCTCGTGTCGGGCCAAAAATGAGACCACGAGTGGGCCTATTCGATTTTGCTACTCTGGACCTAGGCCCAAGTGCTTCACCCCCTTCCTTTCTCCAGCTTTTTTATCTTTCAAAAGCTCCTTGCTCCCGCCTTTACCCTTACGTCCCCATCCAACAAGATATTTCTCCTTATCTTGCGCTACATTCGTGTCCTTATTCTCTTTTGCAAACGAATATTCATTCTCCTTATTCCCCTCCTCCGAAATAGCAACTTCCCGTAAATCCTCCGATATCATACCATCATCGAGATTCCCAAATCTATTTGAGATTTCGATATCTTCCATATTCGATCCTCCCAGGATTTCTCGGAGATTCCTGCCCGAACCGGTCCCTGAACCACCCGCCGTAAAAACTACCCCAGCCCCCGGTGGCGTACTTTTCCTTCTCGACCTTCCCACCACCGTGAAGCCCATTTCCTGCTGTTGGTTGACCATTCTACTCTCCGTCACGACTGGTGTAGGTTCCTTAACAACTCGCTCTATCACTCGCCTCGAACAATTATGTATCAGATGCCCATATATCCCGCATCCTGAGCATATGTTAGCGAGACCTTCATACGCTACAAAATAACGTTCGCCATTTATCATCACCGTGCCCTTGAGAGGCTTAGACAGATTCACCTCCACACATACTCGAGCAAATCTAGCCCTCTCAAAATTTAGGGTCGTCAAATCTACCTTTATTGGTTTCCCCAATCCTCGAGCAATTCCCAAAATAATTGTTTTATGATAAAAATTCACTGGAATGTTGGATAGACGGACCCATACCGGTGTGGTAACTATATCATCCCTAAGAGGGTCAAAAGATGGTGACCACACTTGGACAGTGAGGTAGCTTCCAAAAGCTTTCCACGGTCCGCCTGTCAACGCTGCAAGGTACTCCTCCTCCAAATCAAAACGGATCATAAAGAACTGGCGTGGAAGATCCATCACATACATCCCACCTTTCAGTTTCCACAACTCTCTAAGTTTTCTGTTTAAGGCTGTGATTGCAATATTCTGCCCCAACACTTTTACATTCATGCACTGCTTCCACATACCATTCATGGCCTCCAAAACTTCTTCTCCTATCGTGATAATTGGTTCCCCATCCTCACCATCAGGGAAACTTAGATGGAGCCGCTCCGCAACAAACTCGTCGTCCAACAACACTTCCGGACTCGGCCTTCCTCCAACATTCCCTTTCGTCACCTTACTCACCCATGAAGTACCTCCACCTGGGAGGTCCCCCGACGGCCGTCCTCGATCCCCTACATCCATCATCATTGCGTCCTGTTTCCCATGTGCCAAAACCCTAGCATCGCCGCCGTTCTCCATTCTGAATAATTAATGTTTTGTCTTGTTTAGTTTAAGATACAACTGGTAAGAATTTATAATAGTTTATTACATAATCTGGCATAATCCAGTAGATATATAAATTCCACATATTCTTCACATTTTTACAATATCATTTTTACCCTTAGTTTTATTAGAGATACATAAATATTGTTGAAACTTTTTTTTACGCAAGTGATTTGCGATCACTTTCTAGTGAATTTTCCGGCAACGACAGTTTTTGGACACGATAGAATTTTTGTCACATGCACTAAATGGTGGTGTAATGAAATGTGAAAAACGGAGTTCGGTTGAATGAGAAATGAAAATCTGAAATCTCAAGTATTGCAAGATTGAAGAGAAAAAGAAAAGTTTTATCCGAGATTTTGAACGTATCCAAATTGACATACTACGGGTGCTTAAAGAATCAAGGAGAGAAATACATATGCATGTATGAGTAGTGGTACATGTATCTACCACCATTCTTGTTGGTCGTCCTCAACCATGTTTACCTATGTGATCATAGCGCACAGATCATCGTCAGTGTGATGTGCTTCAAATTCTCTTTGTCTTTGCTTGGATCAACCTTGCTACTGCAAGCGTTAGCCTTGTGACCCACGTTTTCACACTTGTGACACTTCTCATTGAACTTCTTAGCAAATCTTTTCTCTTAAAACTACTGGAGGAATTATGTGGGAGATCCCTTTTCCCTTGCTCTTGTGCCTGCCCATGTTAACATTATTCTCACGAATACAGACAAAATCATTTTCGGTTTCTGGATTCAACCCACAGCTTGAAAATTAATTCCCCGAGTAAATTGTCTTACACTTATGAGTGAGATAGTTCTTGAAGTCCACCAAACTAGGAGGGAGATTCTAAATGAAGGAGTTGACCATGAAAATTTCAAAAACCGATATGCCTTCAACCGCTATCCCTTGCGCAATAACTTACAAAGCTTCCACTTGTTTCATGATGAGTTTTGAATCTACCATTTGGAAGTTTAGAAAATTTGTCATAGCGAATTTATGATAGCATGCATCCTCGGAATTATATTTTTTTTTCTCTAAAGAAACCCAAATTGCCTTAGAGGTTCCGATCTTATTTTACACATCATTTTACGAGTCAATCAAACGGCTTAAAATCCAACATTTACAAAACATTCTGCATGGTTCCACAAATCAACACTAGCAAGAACCATATGATTTATGTTCCCTAATGAGAGAACAATTACATCTTATTTCATATACTTGTTAAGGTTCAAAATTAGTCAAGTAAATGAACATATTATGTTGCTATGTTTTGAAACCGTTTCCACCAAACTTATTTGGCATCAGTTATACGCTTACAACACTAAGCACCGCTGAGTTTTCATGTCGCTAACCACTCCCAAACGGAGTTTAGGGTGTCGACTCACTTAACCGGACTACTCAAGAGCCACCTCCAATGGTTCCATCATCTAGCAGTGCATCCTTGTTTTGACCCTCAATCAGATCTTCGTGTTTATAAGCCATGTTGAAACTCAAATTGATGTAGAAACTACATTTCTAAACGGATTTTTATAAGAGGAGATTTACATGAAACAACCTGACAGTTTTGCCGTTCTAGACAAGAACACAGAGTTTATAGACTTGTGAAGTCATTTTAAGGATCAAACAAGCTCTTCAACAATGGCATGAAAAATTTGAAAATGTCATGATGTCAAATGATTTCAGCATCAATGAATGTGAAAAATGTTCTAGTGGGTATAATTTTCTTTGTTTGTATGTAGATGACAATGCTCATTTATTAGAAGCAGTATGGACATATCAACCAAACTAAGAAAATTCTTAGTGAAAAGTTTGACATAAAGGCTATGGAACTAGCGGATGTGAGTCTAGAGATTAAGATCACTAGATATTGTGAAAGAATATCATGTCAGAAACTCTTAATGTTGGTATGATACTTGAGAGATTCAAAAACTACTCAAGTTATACTAAAAAAACTTTCGTAGATTTTATTCATTACTTATCTAAAAACACATGTAAGACTATGTCACAAGTTGAGTATGTAATAGTAATCATAAATCTAATATTTAGCACATGTAATAAATGTATTGAGTCGTTGTACAAGTAATTCAGGTTCTAATCAGAGGAAATCTATAACTAGAGTATTGAACTATTTACGATATATTAAGAGTTATGGAGTGCACTATAATAAATAATTTTGCATTGACTATTGTTACAAATATTTTACAACAAATTTATCTAGCAAAATAATAGTTGCAAAATTGCAACAATGTTTGCTATAATCTTTTTTAGCAATGATTTACGACGATTTAAAGTTGCACACAATTGTCGTAATTTTACAAAAAAAATTCTACGAAAATGTTATTACATTAATATGACACATATAGTAAAAAAAATTAAGTACTTGAAAATTTGTAACATCTTTGCAACGTTTAAACATTAACAACATAAAAACTGTAGCAGTATTATTGCAACTCCATGTTTATAACAATATACTAGCCTATTGCAACAATTTTTCATTCTTACAATATCAACTTTTTCTTGTAGTGAAACATATGGAAATTAAAGGTCTTTGATGAAAGACATGTCATATATTTTGGCTCTAGGAATTCCTTTATGAGAGAGACTAAGAGAAGTTATACGTTTAAGGGATCTATCCACTATTTTTTCATCCCATTAATTTAGCTTATGTATTATCTTGAGAAGCAGAGATGATTATACCATCCAATATATGGTTAGATGAGATAAGAGAGGATGAAGTGGTTGGGCATGAATGTGAGCATTCGGCCCTGCAATTACCGCATTGCTTGTAATGATAAAGGAGATAAGTTTAGAGGATAAGCAACATTTAGATCAGCAACAAGTCTACTGATCAAACACAACTTGACTAATTACTTGGGTAACACTGGGTTACCATTAAAAAATATTTATTATAGAATTGATATACTTTTTTTATCTAATAAAATCTTGAAAATAGAAGTTTGCTTAAAGTTCTCCTAAAAACGCTCTAGTAGCAACACATAAACAAGTGATAACACGTAGAACATAAGCAAATTGTCTCTTCGATGACTTTTCTTTTTAGTTTATAAGATTATGGAGGCTAGAGTATTAGTACCCTTGGCGTTTTGTTTTGGTTAGTGCTGGTAAGAGTGGATATTTCAGTAACCACCCTTGTAAGGTTCATATTTTCACCATATTAATATTCGGATGACAAAAAAATTCCACTAACACTAAGCTATTGATAAAACGTTTGCACATCTAAATATATATTACTATAACTTCATCTTAAAACTATCTTGAATTAGCAAACCCTTTTAACAAAAAAAAGAAAAACTATCTTGAATATTTCAATTTGAGTTTACTGCAAGAAATCGAAGAATTCGACATAATAATTTGTAAACATGTATGTATAAGGGTTTGTGAATGTATATATATGTTGGACATATTGGATGGATGGTGAGGACTGAGGACAAAGAAAGAGGAGATGCAATAAGACAGAAGACGCGTGCAATATGAAGTTATATCGGATTCGCTCGTATCCTTTTCATTTGTCTCAGCCATTAATTCCCAAAACCCTATCTTCTTTTCTCATCCATCCTTTTTCTTCTTCTAAATATTTTAATATATTACATAAATTCATTATTTAAATGGGTTATATACTTTTATTCATGTAAAACTATGGCCATGTTATTCAATTCACATTTCCGATGGTAAAAAATAACAAATTATAATATATTAATTATAATTATAAAATATTTTTCATTTACCATTTTCGTAGAAGATATAGCAATCCACAACACCTCAAATAATAATGTATAGCTTTAAGATAATAGATCACACATTTATATGGTGCACATGAATATTTATTTGGTAAATTAAATATAAACATTGAAAAAATATTTGGTAAAAACATTTAAAAAATTTACATTTCCCACAATATTTAAAGAATAAAAATAAAAATGTCTAAGGCATACTTCAATCTATATATTTTACTCACTATGACACAAAAAAATTACTTTCGTCGTTTTTGAATCAATATTACTTTTGAAAATAAAATTCTGAAGATCAAAAACCTTTATTCTTAATCTAATTAAATGGAGATTTTGACCATTAGATTAAGCTAGGTGTACCCACTACTCGGTCACTTATATATGAATTTCTCTTTGCAGGTATGGGTTCTTAATGAATGAGTAGATATTTATGTTATTAAAAAATAGGTCCTGTTACCATTTAATTAATTCTTCCTTAATAATCAGAATACTTGACATAGAATTTCGGAATTCTTCTTTAGAAAAATTAGTATTTTGAATAATTTATAATATTTAAAATGTAGGTCCTAATTACATGTACTTTTTTTAGACCCTAAAATACACCAATATTTTTGTTAATTTTATTTGGACCCTGTTTACATATGCTTAACGATGGTACTGCTTATAACCGTAGTCAAAAGAGAACTTACAACGATTTCCGTATATTGTTGAATTCGCTTCCTAGTTTTTAACTCACATGGCACATCCTTAATTCACTTGAACAAACTGTACAGGATTAATTTTTAGTGTCCAATCATATTTTAGAATGTTGTCGTATTAATCATCTAACCGTGTCTACCGCTAGTTAAAACATAAAAAAAAAAATTCAACCATATCGTTTTCACAATTCAACCAAAATTTTACCGCTTCAACCACACGGTTTCCATCATATCTGCCATTTTGATCACATGGTTGTTAATAAAGTGTGACCATATAACGAAATAAATACATATTTGTGGTCCAATTATCCAAAAAAGGATCTACATATATAATGTATTACTATATTATATATATATATATATATGTGTGGAGAACTTTGATAAAGATTACCAAGTTGAGACATCATTCCTGTCTCTTTCCTTCCTAATAATGTTTTGCTCTCTCCTCCTACAAACCCAAATCTTGATAAATAAACTTCAACATGGGGCATTTCTCTTCTCATGCATTCTCTTCCCTAAATTAATCCAATTTCATTATATAGCTTTCATGTACGATATGCATATCTACATGGATCTATATATCTGTGCTGGTTTTGAGAGGCTGAAGCTGCCAGCATGATCTGGTAATCCATACATACCACATGTACGCACCTATATATATATGCTAATTTCTACATATCAACGTTATTTTTTCCACAAAACGAAAGCGTTTATTCCTCTTTTTCAAAATTAGTCATGTTTCTTTTTTTGTTTACTTGTAATATATACATGTATATATAGGTCATAGATGTATATAAGTTTACAAACTTGTAAACCTTTTCTAAAAATCCGTTTTTCTTTGTTAGCTATTAGTATGTATATATATATATATATATATATATATATATATATGGATTCATGCATGTGTATGTACATGCATGCATTTTGTGTATGACATAATCTGTTTACCCTTCTTTCCCAAAAATTATATTTTTTATAGCTTATTATAAAGTTTATATTTAACCAAAAAAATTATTATAAAGTTTATTTTTCTGTTAATTATGAACGAGTTAATTAGATTTATTCGTGAATGCGATTACGTCTCTCTCTCTATATATAAATAAATATATATATATATATATATATATATATATATATATCATTGTGTGTATAAGTGTATAGTTACTACTACCAGATCATCCTGCAGCTTCAATCACTCAAGCACCAACAATTTCAAATCGAAGACTTAATTTTCATGAGAAAAACGGTTCTCTCCGTTGACTTTTGTGACTCCATTTTTCATCATTCCAGGTATACTATACATTTACTTACCTGTCTTTTTTGTATCTTCCTCATAAATCCAAATATGTGTTATATATTCTTAGAGTATCACAACTTCATTTCAGGAGATATACGCACTCTTAGATGAATACAATTCACAATGGCGCAAAGAGAAGCATATAAGTGTTGGTTACTGTTTATATGATTATGTCCACAAGCTCATGTTTGTTGGTAGGAACGCCTTTACATGTGCCTATGTGTTTCTTTGCCTACGCCTATAATAAAATATAGGCAAGTATATACATATAGTAATATAGAAAAATGCATATTAGTTTAGTGACAAGACGCATAATTATCAGTATTAATAATAATATATCTCGTTGTCGACTATTCAAAAATTAGGAAACTAGCATTTTCGTTAATAATAAATGAGCACTGCTCTGTGTAAAAAGAATCATTGGCAACAGGTTCCTGAGTTATTCAACATTTTGGGAAATCATAAACAAGAAATAGTATGTTTTTGGTTAGCAATAATTAACATTGTGTTATTTTTGGGGGTTTGTCTTTTAGGAGTAATTTTATGTTTTTGCACTCTAATAGTCTTATGATTGATTCATCGTGCTTGTTATGCAAGGAGAGCTAAGAGAACCAACTTGTTTGAATGCAAATTATTGGAATCATTTTTGGAGCTTTCTTTTTTGGATAGAGTTGGTTTCAGTTTCACGACTTCATCCAATGATTTAGAAACAAGCTTTTGGTTCTATATACACCTAAGAACACTGTTGTCACTTATTACTATTTTCCTTTTTTTTTTCTTTTTTTTTTTTCTGGGAGATCATTACATACCAAAAAATTACGACCATTTGAGGACGCATGATGGATTATATTAAGATTATGAAGACTATTACCGTTCCTCATTCTTTCATCTTAATTCTTAAGGATGTAATATTAATTCATAGTTTTATCAAAAAAATATATTAATTCATAGTTCTTTAACAAAAAAAATACTAATTCATAGTTTGTTGCTAATGTTTTTTGATCATTTGAAATGATTTGTGGTTGGAAAAACGATATCAACTAGTTTAATACAATTTTTATTAACAAAGTGGTTAATACAATGGGTATGAGGTTAAAGATACAAACTGAATTAAGATCTCTAGAATATGTAACAACGAGGGTTTTGGAGATAGATCACAATTCATACTAACTATAGGATATGTAATTAATCACAATACACATAAATATTAACGTCGCCAAAAAAAAACATAATAATAGGAGAATGCAAAATGATATTTATTTGAGCTATATGTTTTCGTATCAACTTTTGCAACGTTTGATACGAGAGACTCTTTATCTATGAATATTCACAGTTTAATATAACATTGAACAATTACAGCATGTACCAGAAACATCTGAAATGTTCTAAACAAACTCACCCAAAGACCAATAATATTTTTCGAAAAAATGAATGGCAGGAAATGTAACTACAAATATAATAATCAATTAGCAAAATTAAACATAAATAGACGAATCGTAACGTGATCACTCACCTAGTAAAAAAATTAGTTGGTCTAAGCCAATAGCAAGTAGTCACATTTGTAACCACTTCTCTTAAGGAACCTAGACAAAGGCCAAAAAGTCACAAACCTTTTCTCCTTTTCATCTTATTTCATCTTGATTAAGTCGTCTAACCACCACATCATGAAATTGACTTTTTAAACGCTAATAATACTAATATATAATGAAAAGAGTGATACTGTTACGATGAATTAGTTGGACTAAGCCAATAGCAAGTAGTCATATAGAGATTGTAAGGCTGGAATGACTTTAAAGAGCAAAACGAAATTTTTTCTCAATTTCTTAGAATAGACACACCACACGTTAAACCTTGGGGTTAGACTAGTAGGAGCTTGTGTTTATATCATCTTGATCATAGATTAGAACTTAAACCACCACTTTTCTCACTCAAAATTGACTTCTTACCTGGTGACCTATTTTTACTTGAGCACCATATAGTCTTTGGTAAGAAAACCACACTTTTTTTTTTTTGGTGATGATTCTCATCATGTTACTGTGATAGAAAAAAAAAAACATTCTGGAAGGTGGAAGGGACAAAGCATTCCCCAAATATCCCACAAGAGCGAGTAATACATTTAACCAAAAGTGGATGATCTATTAACCATGAGTTCCCTGGTAGTTCTAGCACATCAAGTGTATCCTTCAAATTTGAAATATCTGACGGAAATATTAAATATGTGGTAAGTGGGGGCATATTTTTTATTATGAGGATTTTGGTAATTCAAAAGAATAAGGGTTTTGATTTAGAACATATATATATATTGGCAAACCTGTCAGATTTTCGATTAACTTTACTAGAAACCAACAAAAAACACAATTTATTCTTCCGATTCAAAAAGAACATAGCCTGAAACAAACTAGCCATCTCCGCATGTAGTAATGAAACATCCCTATACCGATAATTGCAGTTCCATAATGTCTCGAGTTTTGTCATGAAGTTGTATATTCCATCCAATCCTATATGTACAATTTTCTTTTTTCCAGATCCATCCACGAAACAGGTAATAACCACATTGAGTGGTAAACCATACATTGCATTCCATGATAGATGTTGCTAAAGTTTTTAGAGCCAGCCAATGTTAACAAGTGAATAGCTTATCGTTTCTAAATTTCCAAATATAGTAGCAACAGTGGTACTAGTTAAAAGGCTTTGATTGGTTAATTTAGTTTTCGTTGAAGGTGAATCTTAAAACATTCTATAAACGGCACCATGTTGTCTCTCTCTTCCATAAAAGGATACGGTGACAGGCCTACAACATAATGGGCTTGACTCCAATTCTTTTAAATAAAATGGGCTTTGATGGGTTTTGTGTGGATTAAACAAAATTAACTAGGAAGAAACAGTTTAGAAAAGTCACCGGAGAATTCCAATGAGATCTTGCGATCGGTTGCAGGAGGCTCTGTTGCAGTGCCATCGTCGGATGCCGGCAGGACCGGCACGAAATTCCGGTTGCAGACATCTGAACAGAGCGTTAGCGGAGTGCGTGGTGGCTGAGGCTTGCCCGGAGGAATCGGAGGCGATGAGGTCGCTCTGCTCAAGCGGCGGAACCAGCCTCAAGCGAAAACAGTGCGAGGACGCCAAATTCTCCCTGTCTCTCTGTCTTTCTCGTCATCAGCGACAGTTTGAGCAGCGATAGTTAACGAACGACGAGATTATCCTCGGAGAGTGTGTGATGGATTGAGGAATTTGGCGAGCTCCGTGTTTGGGATTTTGAATTCCAATTCTTTCTTAATCTGTTGGAAAAGGGTGAGATATCTCAGGAAAACTTTGAATTTTCGATGTGAAATGTATTTTGCCATATACAAATGGTAGAATGTGAAGGAATAATTTGTGTAGCTGCGAGGATCAAAGGTTGAATTGGTTAATATGCAGTAATCCCGTAGATTGTGTTGATGTAACGAATTGGGTTGTAATCAAGAATCCGTATTTCAGATTTCTGAAAGGAATATTATGATGGGGGAATTGTAGAAACTGTGTAGTTTTTACTTTGGTTTCTCAATGAAACTTTTTCCTCTGTAATGCAATGGTCGAATCAAGTCTCAGAATTTGGATCTACGATACTCAATTCTGATTATTGGATCCTGCTTCTGATGGATTTGGATGATTAGAATCATTTCCTTTTGTTTATCTACCTTCCAAGTTGTCTCAGCTGTTCTTGGTTTTGAAATGTGCTTCTGTTTTGTGTAGATTTAGAATCAAACAGCTTGGATCTCAAGATATATTGGTTACTATGAAGAAATGATTGGTACCTTAGGTGCATTTGATTTCTTCAGGAGCATTTTTGTTCTCCATTGAAGATGGAACCTCCACTGTTTCTCTGCCCTATGTTATTAAAAGTAAACATTTCATTTGATTTCTTCAGGAAACATTTTGGAACCTGGAACTGAACTATTCAGTTGATAAAAACTAAAAGAGGAAACCAAAGTCGTATCACCCTTTGCCATGTTTAGGGGCCATGAGGGAGACAACTTGCGTCAGCGAATCTTCAAAGGGTAAGTCTCATACCAAACCGTTGACTTTTTTTTTTGGTTCCTATTAATTTGTTTATGTTAACCCCAAAAGATATTTTGATTACAAGGACATAATTATGCACCCCCACCCTTGGTTGTCAAACCTTAAATGAGGCTGCTTCTGTTTTGTGTAGATGCTAGAAGTAAACAGCTTGGATCTAAAGATCTATTGGTTACTGTGAATACATGATTGGTAGTTTAGGTGCATTTGATCTTTTTTTCCTCTTTGGATTTTTCAGCAACATTTTTTGTTCTCCATTGTTGGAAGAAGATGATTTGTAAAAATCACAATACTAAAGGAGAAAATAACATTTTTTTGGGATTCGTTTATATAGAAGAAAGAAAAGAATAATAAACCTAGCTTGGATTGATTATTGGTTTCACTTAATTTATCTGGTGCTGTGTGATTTTAGCGAAGCTGCTATTTTGGAGGTAGTGAAAAAAAATTTCAGTGATCATATCTTATTCACGGTGAATTTGCTTCCTTTGTTGAAACATGTTACCGCTTTGTCGATAGATACTACTTATACCTGTCTTAAACATTTTCTTAATGAAAACAGGGAATATGATGTAGACTCTGTTCTTCTTAGCTGGATATTTGAATCTTATACAGGTCGTGCAGAGCAAAGCTTTTTCCTAAACAGATTCTAAATATCAATAATACGCTTCTTCCGGCTTTTGGAGGCAGCCTGAGAGTGCATGAAGCTGTTATAGCAGCTGGAGCTAGGTCGGTAAAGTCATAACCAAAAAAAATGAATCTCTTGTGGATTAGTTTTTGTTTTGCACAACAAGAAAATAGTCAACGGTTTTCCTTTACTTTAGCATAGAAGCCGGAATAATTGAATTATCTTGTTGATGATGTGTCGATAGAATAAAGAATTCTTTGAACCCTGAAACTGAACAATTAAGTTGATGATAAAAAAATAAAAAAAGGAACTCATATCTCTGACTCTCACCCTTTGTCATGTTTAGGGGGCCATGAGGCAGACAATTTGTGCCAGCGAATCTCTCCAAAGTCTTCAAAGGGTAAATCTCACACCAAAAACCGTTGACTTTTTCTGTTGTTATTAATTTGTTTATGTTTTGATAAGTTATCAACTTTGTGCATATAAGGACATAATCGTGCATCCCCACCTTATCAAACATTAAAGTTTATCAAGGCATATTCCTCTTGTCCTCTTAAACCTTAACTTCCCATGGCGATCCACAAGATCCTCTTCGCTTCACTTGTCATTTGCTTACTAATCCAATCCATTCATGGAGCTACCGAAGAAATACTCTTCTCCAAACTCAAGAAAGATTTTCTTGATGTCACCACAAAACCTAGCCGAGAAGGAGAAGGTGTCGGTATGTATAGATTCACTAACTTTAGTTTATACAAATCTGAATCACTAATTACTAAATTAACAATCAAGAGTTGTTGTTGATCATATATATGTATGGTTTTGTAGTTTTGGATGCAGGCAAGGACAAGTTGACCATTACATGGAAGCTAAGTTCGACTGCTTCATCAGATGCTGGCTTTAAAACCATCAAAGTGAAGCTATGTTACGCTCCGGCTAGTCAGGTGGACAGACCATGGCGTAAGACTCATGACGAACTCTTCAAAGACAAAACTTGCCCACACAAGATCGTGACCAAGCCTTATGACAAGAATGCTCAATCATTCGATTGGATCCTTGAGCGTGACATCCCAACAGGAACTTACTTCGTTCGTGCCTACGCGGTTGATGAACACGACCATGAAGTTGCCTTTGGACAAAGCACGAACGATGACAAGAAAACCAATCTCTTCAGCGTTCAAGCTATCAGTGGCCGCCACGCGTCCCTAGACATTGCTTCCATTTGCTTCAGTGTCTTCTCCGTCGTGGCTTTGCTTGTCTTCTTTGTTAACGAGAAGAGGAAGGCTAAGATCGAGCAAAACAAATGAGTTGTTTTTTTTTTTACTTTTTCGTACTTTGTTGTGATGTTGACCAAAAAAAAAACGTTGACTTTAAACTTTTTTCTTTATCGCTTTGGTTTTGTTGCTTCTGAATATTTACTTTTTGTAAAAATGGTCTCTTTTTTTACGTTACTCTATCAGTTTGGACCTTCTTTCGTCCAACCACTCACTCCGTCACGTTTATATGCTTAAATCCAAAATTGACACAAAAAATAAAATTCGATTTTGGGTAATCGGAAAAAAATTCTCCGGCGACTCTGAGAAGTGACAAAAGAAAATGGGAAGGTCTCTGATTTTCTCGGGAAATATGTCATTGAGAATCTCTCACTTGCCCAGATCATCTCTCCCAGTGACTAACCCATATTCATGCCGGACATTAACCAGAAATTCCCGATATGGCTGTTCAAGAATTTTCTCTAACAGCTTCAACTCCACGACGGCGAGATTCCGAACAAAAGCTGTTCTTTCTGAAGTTTCTGATCAGAAGCATTATCCAAAAGTCGGCTCTAAATCCACCGGAACTATACCGCCGGCACAGCTCCTTCAAGTCGTAGAAACAGCCGCTAAAACCGGCGCAGAGGTTCGAAATTTCCATTCTTTACAATACAATATCCATAATTTTTGTTTATTGGAGGATTAATTTGAGAAGAAACTTCTGATGAGAGTCGAAATCAAGAATCATGTTTTGTTCTATGGTACAAGAAGTCTGTCTAGAATCAAATTCTGTGAAGGAGAAGAAGAAAAAACCCAACTTGAATTGATTGATAATCTGTGATTTGTTAATTTTGGCAAGGTCGTCATGGAAGCTGTAAATAAGCCAAGGAATATCACTTATAAAGGTCTCAGTGACTTAGTAACTGAGTAAGAACTTATAACATAAACAATCTTCAGCTTTTTAAGTTATGTGCTTGTGTAGATTGAGCTTGACTTGATTGTCTGAAGTTGTTTGTTTCTACTGAATCATACAGCACTGATAAAGCAAGTGAGGCTGCTATATTAGAGGTAGTGAAAAAGAATTTCAGGGATCATCTTATTCTTGGTGAAGAAGGAGGTATCATTGGTGATACATCTTCTGATTACCTCTGGTGCATTGATCCTCTAGGTTCTACTCTCTTCATAAACTTCATTTAGTCTTGTGAGATTTGAATACTAATCTCTTCCTTTCAATGGAATTAGATGGAACAACGAATTTTGCTCATGGATATCCAAGTTTTGCAGTTTCCGTTGGTATTCTCTACCGTGGAAACCCCATTGCTGCTTCTGTGGTATAGATCCAACTTGTGATTCTTTTTGGTCAATAGGATAAGTAAAGAAACCAAAGTTTCATCATTGCAGGTAGAGTTTGTTGGTGGTCCGATGTGTTGGAACACTCGAACCTTCTCTGCAACTGCAGGTAACAATATGACAAGCTTATGTTTTGTTCTGTGTTTAGGAATTTGTCTAATCTTGTTCACTTGCTTAGGTGGTGGAGCGTTGTGTAACGGGCAAAAGATTCATGTCAGTAAAACCGATGCTGTAAGTAACTAATCATATCTCTTTTGAAGCTGAGTTTTTGGTTTAGTTTTTAATGAAACATTCTGTTTTGAGTTTGTAGGTGGAGAGAGCATTACTTATAACAGGGTTTGGTTATGAACATGATGATGCATGGAGTACAAACATGGAATTATTCAAAGAGTTCACTGATGTGAGTCGTGGAGTACGAAGACTCGGTGCTGCAGCTGTTGACATGTGCCACGTGGCTCTCGGTATTGCGGAATCGTATTGGGAGTATCGTTTAAAGCCATGGGACATGGCTGCTGGTGTTCTTGTAATCAAATCTTCTTCATCATTCTTGATTCTTTTTCTCAGTGTTCTAAAAGATTTTAATCAATGTCTGAATTTTGGAAACGTAGATCGTTGAGGAAGCTGGAGGAGCTGTGACGCGAATGGACGGAGAGAAGTTTACGGTGTTTGATAGATCTGTTTTGGTGTCTAACGGTGTTCTTCACTCGAAGCTTCTGGAGAGAATCGCACCTGCAACTGAGAATTTGAAGACGAAAGGAATCGATTTTTCGTTATGGTTTAAACCGGAAGATTATCACACAGAACTCTAAAGAACATTTTGATTACATGTATAAGATTCGTGTTCGAACTATGAAAATCGACGATAATCTTCTCTTACATTTCTTGAACAAAGGCTTCGTGGATAAACAGACCGGTCTTCCATCGTCCGGTCCATACCTCATATAGACCAAATTGAAGCTTTGTATCTTGGTTAACCGATATGGGGTGAACCGTGATTTCGAAGACACCGTCGGATTCGTCAGGTATATTGACCGGCTTCGGTTTACCGAAGTTCTGGTTAATGGATTTGATCCTTTTCCATACCGTCTTGCCTTTCTTTCCGATTTTAGCTGACATGAAAACTGGGGCTTCGTCCCAACCGGTTGCGTTTGGTTTAAACGAGATTTTGAAACCGATTCGGTATGTTTTTCCGGGTTGGAGTTTTTCGAAAGAACCGGTTACTTCTAACCAACTCACCCTCTTCAGTTCAGCAGGCATCCTAAAAACAAAAACAATCAAGTGATTTCGGTATTAGTAAACCCAAAAGTTGGTTTTATCGGTTTAGTCAGATTGGAGAGGAGGAACCTTGGTTCTTTAGGGATAACCCAATATCTCGAGTCACCACCCCATACGAAGTTAAGACTACTTGGTTGAAAAATCCATGCTTTTCTTTTGGTCTGCACACAATTTAACAAGAGAAATATGACAAAGAGCAATACATATAAAACATTTCTAATTCGAATTAGTTTACATCTATTAAAAAAAAAACAAATTAATAATTTACATCATGTTCTATTTTGGAGTTTGCCTCATGGTGCGAACTCTTGATACTCTTTTGTGAAGACATTTTCTGCTTGGTTTTTTAATCGTTTTTCTTTTCATTAGAGACCAAATCTCTTCAATGAGCTATATATATAATATATATACATGTTATTTTGCTCCGGTGGGAATATATTTTTAAAAGAGAGATTAGTAATGGATCCAAATCTTCAATTTATTTTCTAAAAGATTCTCAAGTGACTTTTCTTCAACTGGAGGGCCAAAGTAATAAAATGATTCTACGGCCAACGAGAGGCAAAGCATATATACCAACTGTTGCTATCTCTATGAGAAGTTGAAAATCATACAAGGTAACCGAACCAAGAATTTCGGTTTTCGATTTTACTTTGGTTTAATTTTGAATCTAAGTCGGCATCGGTTCGGTTTTCAGTGGACAATAAAACTGGCCTGAAAATTGATCTAGTAATAGAAACACTTCTTGCCAATGTTCTACTAGTACCTAACCCAACCCAACCACAACTCCTATTTAATTTACCGAGCAAATGTAACCAAAGATTCAACAGAATCTCTGTTTTGTAATATCTGTTTTTAACAACTAACTCTCTGTTTTGAGCTTCGAAGCAAAAGAATAAGCACTCAGAGTCACAGTCACAGTCAGAGTCACAGACAAATCTCATTGGCGATTTTTTTTTTTCTTTGTTTCTTCTACTCCCAATCATCTACTACTTCCATCTCTTCTGGTTGCTTACCTGCAGCTTTCGAACTACTTGTCCCTTCGGTATGATCCGACAAAACAGCCTTCTCTGACTCCAGAATGCTCCAACGGTTAACCAGAGGAGTGAAGTTATCCTTTGTTGATTTCCACACAGTCCCTTTAATGGGAGAATCTTCTTTTCCCCAAGACTCATCAGATTCCTTAACCACAGCCTTATTCCACGGACTTCCTCTCTGTATTCCCCAAGCATTATTAAGTGATGGAGATTGTCCTCCTGGGTTCTGTACAACGACGACCGCTCCTTGGTACACAGAACCATGTTCAAGCCTTCTCATGGCAGTGGCTGCTCGAACTGGATCATGGAACACAGCTAATGCATTCTTATCATTCAACCAAACAAGCTCACATTCACCTCCAAATCTCAGAACCAATGCATTGATGTTAGCTTCTCTAGGAAGATCGAAAAAACAAACCACGAGCCGAGGATCCATGTCCACAAGTGGGTCAAAGCCTGACGAAACCACACCTTTGACTCCGATGATTCTTGTCGGAGGTTTCGACTTCTGTGTAACGTAAACTACTGTAAAGCGTTTCGGTTCCCGTCCTACGTTGCTTATAGCGAGTTTCCATCTCTCAGCTATCAAATGAACAGCGTCTCTTTTATCTTTCTCCATTGGACAGAAGATATGAAGCTTTAAGGAACTACTTGTGCTACTACCTTTGGACTTTCCGAGTACCAAGAACTTACACCGCTCCTCAACCGCTAGCACCCACTTCGGGTCACGTCTATAGAGATCTGAAATGACTTCTGTCATGGTGGAATTATCACCGAAATGTAAAGCGTCTAGATTTGGAGGAGAAACATCAAATGCGTCTTGAAGAACCCGTTTACGCTCCAGCTTAGTACACTCTTCATCACAAGTAAGCTTTCTCTGCCCAATAGGGATCCTTTTTCCATTTGACTCAACCGGTTGGAGCGGTACCGGCAGTTTCTGCAAAATGGAGGCTTCGTAGACAGAGCTGCCGTTAAAATCACCAGCGCTGCCTCCTCCGGCATCACAAGGGACGGTAGCTGTTATGCGACCACATGAGCAAGTAATTGTGAGTGGAAACGCACATCTCTGATCAGGACAAGGTGCAGAAGGATGGCACCGCGCGGAACAAGTGTGTTTACAGTCTCTTCTAGGAGCACCACACATCTGTCCACAAGTAACATAAAGATCAGTTTCAGATTCGTTACCACCATTATCACAAGGTTCAGGGTGACAAGTCCTGGCACAACCATGCATTCCACAACGACGTGTCTTTCCGCAAATTTTGTTACATCTGATGTCTTTTAACCCACAAGGTATGTTCCTGAGAACCACATGACCGCCAATGCATTTCTTTTCTACAGGCACTGAACAAGGTAAGCAATCTCCGAAATGGCAACCATGTGTAGCGGAATGACCACAAGGCTGAGGAACCGAGCAAGGAAGCTGACAACTAGGGACAAGTGTTCCGCATGGTAATGGAGGAGGTATCGAAGTTTTTCCACAGGCACATGCAAGATCAGTGAAAATTGTCTCGAGACAAGGAGGACAGTGGCCACTGTGACAGAGAACTTCACAAGAATGCTGTCCGCACCTAAGCCGCTTTCCGCAAGGTATTTGGCAAAGGTGCTGATCTGAATCACCAGACAGATCATTAGTCTTTGAGTGATTCAAGAAAGGGCAACAACGCTCACTACACCTATGCCTCCCACAGTTTTTCTTACGGCCACATGGTTTGGCGCAAATGAACTTCTCCATCTCCGAAACTGTTTTGTAGCATTCCACAGACCGAGATGTAGACCCACACCGACATTTCTGACTGACTTTGACTAAACAAGCCGGACAATCACCAGCATGGCACGTCTCGTTGCAGTTATGCAACCCACAAGGATGAAGCTTGCTACAAATTTTTGAGCAAGTAGGAATCGGATCAAGACAACTCTGTCTCTCTTCTTCCAAACCCGTCTTACCGCAATAGCATGTCTTAACTCTAGTGGGCAGGAACTCACACTCTCCACAAGGCCCAGGATGACAAACATCACGACAGTAATGATTACCACACTCAAGCTGCTTTTTACAGTTCAAATTGCAAGAAAACACGCCGTCTTCTGCTTTCACTTTTCCCTTCACATTCATATCACCGCAAACGACACTCTCCACTGTTTGCTTGCAAAAGCAAGAAACATTGACTGGCACCTGACAAGGATCACAGAGGCCAACATGACAAGCCCTTTCACATCGATGACGACCACAATCAAGAAGCTTATCACAACTCTTTCCACAAGTCAGAACAGATCTTCGTTCAGCGCATCTAGTTCTAATCTTCTTTTTCCCACAAGGACAGCGACGAGGTGGAGCAAAAGCCTTACATGGAGCGCATGGACCAGGATGACACTGCAATACACAAACATGAGGACAAATATTATCTTTAAGCATCTCATCAGCTGTTGCAAACTCCTTCTCCAGCGGCTTCCCACATGGATCTCCACAAGAGTGAGGAGTCAAATACGGATCACTAGGTGGGTCTTTCCTTTTTCCACAAAAGCATAGATACAAAATTTCTTTTGACGATGTCAACTCAACAGATTGACAACCTGGACATCTCCAATTACTACCTTGATTTTTATCAGCCAATAAATCGATCGAAGTTGGTGCTCGCGCCCATTTCTTAATACAAGTCAGATGGAAAATGGAGTAACAGCTAGAGCAAGACCAGATATAAGCAGACCGCCTAACCATGTCATAACAAATCATACACTCAATAGAACCTTTCATTAGCTTATCCTGTATCTCTTGCACAAGTTGAGGCAAATTTGGGTCTGTCAACAACACAGTATTCTCTTTAACCCCACTTCTTTCTTCATCCAGCCTTGTTCCCTCATTCACAGTACTGGTCAACTGAACCCTAGAACCACCTCTCTGACGGTTATCAAAAACGGGTCTCGAAGCACTATTCCTTCTTTGGCGGCTATAATTAGGAGGAGGACCCGGAGCATTACTTCTTTCGTGAGGGTTATTAGGTAAATAGCCAAAATCATAGTGTTGCTGCCATTGGTGAGGGTTATTGGGCAGATAGCGAAAATCATAGTGCTGCGTTTGGTAATAAACAGGACGGAGTCGAGCACCAGCATCAAGGGTTTCAGAATCTGTGGTTGTATTAGGAGGAAAAGAAGTCTCGTTCACCACCACTGAGGTAGAAGAGGTTCCTCTTGGAACCCATGTTTGCTGAGCAGTTTGAGGAGTGAATCTTGACCTTTCTCTTCGCTCTCTCCTGACTTGAGAGCTCATTATCTGTCACTCCACAAACCGTCAGCTGTTGTAGCAATGGGAGGATCCCTAATTCACAAAATGATTTCTGCAAAATGACAAAATTTTCAGATTTTAGCAATGGAAGCAGTAGCGAAAACCACCAGGAAATCAATCAGAACTATAACTATTGAAGAGTACAACGATTTGGAAGAATCTATAATTGCATTCACGTAATATGACAAAGGATTCATGTACATCGGCTATAAGTTTCTGGTACGCTTTTCATTCTTCGGAATATCAAAAGGTAAAATAAAAAGAGTCCAAACTAGTTCTCGTTTCTAAGGAAATTTCGGGAATCTACAGCTGTGAAGACATAATTTCGCTTCAAATTTGAGCATCAAAATGATAAATGATCCATACATATAACCGAACCAGAGAACAAAAGGTGAGAAGAAAACGATACCTGAGAAGAAAATGGCGAAGAAAGAAACACACGACGAATAATTTCCGGAAAAGGAAAACAATTTCAGGTGATATACAATAGGTCTCTCGATTTCTCAGAGAGAGAAAGAGACCGTAGGAGAAAATGGTGTGAAGAAGAACAAACATTCATCATGAACGCATCGTTAAAATTGGGCCGTTCTAGGCCTACGATAAAATGGGCCTTATATATCGAAGGTAACTAAGATAGCCGTTATAAACCGGCAATGATTTTCTAGTGATTCTTCTCTCTCTCTCACTGAGCGCTGTTTATTTGTAAGTAAAACGTCACGCAGTAGAATTGCATTATAATTGAAACGGCACGGTGTCCTATGAAACACCTTTTTAACGCAGAACTTCAAAAACTTATACACTAGTCACCGAGGAGCACTTGTTCCGACAACATCCTCCGGGCTCCGACCCTCCGCCGATTAAACCATCGGACTTTCATTTCTTCGCAATGGAATCACGGGTTCTTCTCTCGGGTCAATTCACCTTACCGGCTAATCCGCCGCAGCAGAGTCGCGAAACCTCGATTGCTCCGATGACGGCTTCCCGGAACATTCTCTCCTTCTCCTACCGAAATCCTGAAAAGAGATATGCGATGAGGTTAGGACCACTTGTAAAAGCTGCTTCATTCGCTCCAAAGGAAGCAGAGATGGATAATTCTAAAGACGAACCAAAAAGGAAGAAGCTTGCTGTGTTTGTGTCGGGAGGTGGATCGAATTTCAAGAAGATTCATGAAGGTTGTAGTGTCGGTTCAGTTAAAGGAGATGTTGTTTTGTTGGTCACTAACAACAAAGGTATCGCCTCTCTTCTTCATTTTTTTCTGATTTGATTTGAAGGAATTTGAATAGCTCTCTGTTGTGTAATATGCATTGATTTGGAGTTTATGTTTCATCAAAATCCAGATTGTGGAGGTGCTGAGTATGCAAGTAGTAATGGAATTCCAGTTTTAGTATTCCCAAAACCGCGAGAATCATCAGATGGATTCTCTTCAACAGAGCTAGTGGATGTTCTTAGGTTTGTTATATCTCTCTCTTTCTCTTCATGTTACCACTTTAAAATTTATAACCTGTCTGAAACATTTGCTTCATGAAAACAGGAAACATGGTGTAGACTTTGTTCTTCTAGCTGGATACTTAAAACTTATACCAGTAGAGCTAGTCAAAGCGTTTCCAAAACGGATTCTAAATATACATCCTTCGCTTCTTCCAGCTTTTGGTGGTAAAGGACTTTATGGTATGAGAGTACATAAAGCTGTTCTAGCATCAGGAGCTAGGTAAAAGTTACAAACACTCAAGTGGATTCTTTTCTTATGTGCACAAGAAAACATTCAACAGTTTTTCTTTCCATAGGTATTCAGGTCCAACAATTCATTTTGTTGACGAGGAATACGACACAGGACGGATACTTGCTCAAACCACAGTTCGTGTCATCGCTAATGACACTCCAAAGGAATTAGCCAAAAGAGTTCTCCATGAGGTCAGAATCAAAATTCACTAATCAAAAGATTTCATTTGTTTTTGCTTTTGTTTGATTCATTTTTGGGCTCAGGAACATAAACTCTACGTAGAAGTGGTTGCTGCGATTTGCGAAGAACGGATAAAATGGAGAGAAGAAGACGGTGTTCCTCTCATTCAAAGCAAAGTAAACCCTGACGAGTATTATTAAAGACATCATTAAATCTCTGATTAGTTCTTGCAAAAGCTGTAGAACAAGTTTGATTTAATCTATAAGAATCAAAATCTCTGAAAACCAAAACTACAGATTCTAGCTTTTATCAGGGTTTGATAATGTAGTTTAAGAGGGAGCACCGAGATAGAACGCAAGACGAAGAATGTCACTGAAGATACCACCAGCTGTGACTTGAGCACCAGCACCAGGTCCACGAACAATCAAAGGCTGTTCTTTGTACCGTGTGGTTGTGAAAGCAATAATGTTATCAGCGCCTGAGAGTTGAGCAAATGGATGATCTTTCTTGTACCGTTTTAACTCTACTGTTCCTTTTTTCCCTGCCACGTCTACCACTCCTACGTATCTCAACACCTAAACAAAGAGACATAAATGGAATGAGTTTTTTACGACGCGGTTAAAATGAGTTTTGGTAACTTACTTCTCCTGCTGCTTCAGCTTCTTGTCTTTGTTTTGATAATTCTTCATCAAACTGAGGTAGCTTCTCCATGAACTCTTCTGCTGATGCACAATCCTGTGTGAATCAACAACAGGATTAATCGGTGATGAAATTAATTGTGTATTTATACAAAGACTTACTTGTAGAGGCTTTGGTACAAGATTCTGGATTGGAAGGCCGTCAAGATCCAGTTTTAATCCTGATTCTCTAGCAAGAATTGTTACCTGCATTTATAAGAAGGTTCCATATCATTTAAATGGTGCTTTTGATTCGGTTTGATGACAGAGAGAAAAAGAACACATACTTTTCTGGCAACATCTGTTCCAGACAGATCTTCTCGTGGATCTGGCTCTGTGAAACCTGCTTGCTTTGCTTCTGCTACAACTTCACTGAAGCTTCTGTTTCCCACAAAGTTGTTGAAAAGGTAACTTAATGTTCCACTGCAAGCAAAGGCATCAACGCAAAACTTTAGTGTGAAGTTGCAAAGACAGTAAAAGTCAGTCTATTTTTGGGTCGTAGATAGATACCTGAAAATTCCTTCAATACGCAGTATTTTGTCTCCTGTTTCGAGAAGACCGCGTAAAGTGCTAATAATTGGAAGACCAGCTCCAACGGTTGCTTCATAGAAGTAATGCGTGTACGATTTTCTTTGAAGATCTCTGATTTTAAGATACTGTATTCACAAGGATGAAGAAGTGTTACCAACTAGCTTCCTCCTAATCAACAGTGATTTTAAGCAAATGATCAAACACTTTACCTGATCAAGTGGTCCGGAGTTAGCCTTTTTGTTTGGGGTGACCACGTGAATGCCTCGTAGCAACCAGTCGTAGTAATTGCTAGCGATATCAGCATCAGCTGTACAATCAACCATAACGGAGTTTGGAATGAAATGATTTCCTTTCACGTATTGAGTGAACTTCTCCATGTTAGCTGATTCTCCTTCTTCTTTCATAAGTTCTCTCCATCTTGATAAGTCGATTCCCCTAAAAGATGATGATGGTATAAAGATACAGCAGTATAAGAAACCGTTCACCGTCAAAGTAATGTATCATGTTCGTTGACTTACGATTCACTTAGCAACATTTTACTTGAACCAGTGATCCCTATAACACGCAGGTCAATTTTAAAGTCTTCTTTGAGCACTGCAGCCTGTGAAAAGAAAATTAAAAGATGGTTCCAGCTTGAACCTTGATCCGTAGTAACTATAGTTTCACAGATACTCACCTGATCTTTAATCTGATCAAGTAAGGTTCCACCAATTAAACCTGGTCCAATGATTCCCATCGCTATTGTGGTTCTTGAAAGGTAAAATCTTGAGTGCACTGCTCTTAATGCCCTAATGCAATCTTCACGCCTGATAACTACTGTAATATTGAATTCGGAGCAACCTTGAGCTATAGCACGGATATTGATGTTGGCCTGCAGGTATTTTGGACAAGGCAATGTATCAAAGAGCTTCTTAGCAGAAGAGAGATATGAAATGGATTGGACAATAGATCTAACACTTCACTTAATTTACCTTTGCCAATGCATTGAAAAAAGTGGCAGAAACGCCAGGAGTGCTCGCCATTTTCTGGCCAACCGCTGCTAATATGCTACAGTTAGGGATGACTTCGATCTGAAAAAGAACAATAAAATCATAGTTTGAGAAAGACAGCCGATGAATAAACAACATTACTGCTATTTTTCTAAACAGGTTCTAAACATGTGTTTATCTACGATGGAAGTTAAAAGGAATAGCTAATTGACGTCTTTCAAAGAACAAAGAGATTTAGGGGCACCTGGGAAAGGCGTCCACCAGATAAAGCTTGACGAAATCGTGAGTTCAATGCTTCAGAAACGGCTTTAACTTCCTTCTCAGGTACAGCAAAGCACACGGAATGCTCGCTACTAGCCTGCATTTATGTAATACTATTAAGAACCATAACTGACAAGGGAAAACATAACTGATCAAAGAAACCAGAAAGCTGAACTAGATGATTCAAACACCTGTGAGATCATAATCACATTAGCTCCAACTTCCTTGACAGCAGAGAAAATGTCACTTGCAGTACCAGGAACACCAGCCATTCCAGTTCTGTCAAGAGAATGCAAAGTTTGTATAAGAACACATAATAAGCCCCGATGGTGTAACATAATATCCACAATCAAATAAGCTCACCCTTCTACATTTACAAGGGCCAAATTGTCAATCGTCGCAAACCCTTTGACAGGAGCGTCTAATTTATATCCATCTTCATCTTCAATCTGCCGACATATCATTGTTCCAGGGGCAGAAAGGTTGAAAATATTCCTTATTACAATTGGGATGTCATATTTCATCACTGGAATGATGGTCCGAGGATGTAAAACGTTTGCTCCAAAGTAAGACTGTGCAGGCACATGGACATGAACATTAGGGTCTAGCCAATGATTATGGAAAATTAGGCACTAAACAAGTGTAACTGGTAGCAGATATACCATTTCCCAGGCTTCTTGATAAGAAAGAGTCTTGAGTATAACAGCTTCACTAACTGCATATAATCACATTCGTTAGCATAACCGAAGACAAGAAACCGAAGAACACACCCCTGTCATGGCTTAAGAACTAGTCCTAGCTATTCAGTAGTTTGATATATGTAATGCATGCACATACCTTTCCTTGGATCTGCACTGTACACACCATCAACGTCTGTCCAGATTGTGAGTTGATGAGATCTAAACAGAGCACCCATTATAGCTGCGGAGAAGTCACTCCCATCCCTCTTGAGAGTGGTTGGAATGTTCTGTGGTGTACTGGCTATAAAGCCAGTTGCAATAATTGTTTTTGATGAGTTCTGAGAAAACCATTTTTCCAGTCTTTTTTCTGATTCCGGAAAGTCAGGATCGACTTGATTAGAGCTCGTAGGACTAACAACAAGAACATCCCTTGCATCCATCCATGTGCAGTCCAATCCACTCTATGAGCAAAAGAATATTTGAGAAAGATGAAAGATGAAAGAAAAGAATATTTGTTTTATTCCTATTAGAAGCTTCTTGCAGCACGTCACAGAGGACTTTCATACCTTTCTCACAACAGCAGCTAACATCTGAGCAGACCACAACTCTCCATGACCCACAACAAAGTCTGAGAAAGACTCTGTTGCATGACCAGCTGCAAGAGTTCATAACAGGAGGAATAAGATTTCAGACGAACATATAGCAATATACATTTAGCATAGATAAAGGGAAAAAAACCACTACCTATGTAAATGGCACGAAGCATGGCTTTGAGATTGTTAATATCATCATTCAACCTAGCTAAGAAACTCGCGAGTTCATCTCCATCAAGCAATTCAAGAGCCGTTGATCGGTGCTTTTCCAGAACAGCATCGAGAGCAGACAGGTAGGAATCATCCCGAGACTGTGCTCTGTGAATAAGATCATACATCATATCAGTGACCTTCGCCATTGCTGACACAACCACCAACTTCCTCGTTGAGACGTCCTTAACTACGACATCTGCTACATTTTTTATCCTCTCAGAGTTTCCCACACAAGTTCCTCCGAATTTGTGTACAGCCCATGAATCTCCCTTGGGAAGGTGACCATTGTCCAGGGAAATATCCAACGACGAATCTATTTTCAAATTCGAAATTAATGCAAAATTCAACAACCACAAAAACAATCACCAAATTTCCCAGATAACGACAAAAGCAGACGTCGGATTTCAAACCTGTGACGGAGCCTACGACACGGGAACTCTGCAATTCGCTTCTGACGCAATGACCTGCGCAACTCCGGCGTCTCGAATTTCCGAAGGAGACACGATTCGACACGAGTCGTTTCCCATAAATGCACGGAACGGGAACCGTAAAATCTCCCGCCGCGGCCGGAGAAGTAACAACCTTAGCCAGAGAAACCACCGGCATATTCTGTAGAAGTTTTCAAATTCGATTTAAACGGACGAAGATTAAGTCAAAAGTAGTGGATTACTGACTTCATACAACGACTAAATGCAAATAAAAAGACGAACAATCAATCATACCGATGCCACGAGTAATAACTCAGTCAAATAATCTCGGAGGTGACGAAAATTTCCACCGGAGAAGCGGAGAACACCGAGATCGGCGAATAAATAAACTCGAAAACAGTGGCAATTTCAGTAATTCTTGAGAACGAAGACGACTTGTTTGTTATATATGAATGAATCATAGTGGGGTAATAAGAACTGTGATTAAAACTCGATGGCCGAGTGGAAGGACACGTGTACGTGTTATATTGCTTCTCTGATTGCATCAACGGTTGATATTAATTTTGGATATGAAATTAAATGTATGCAATTGTGGTACCAAATGTGTCTATCCAAGCAACACTAGAGTCAAGTAAGCCTTTAAAATAAGTACTTGAAATTTGGTGAAAAGGAAAAACACATGACATTTTTTTTTTTTTTTTATGTTTATCTTTAATTCACCAACCTGTGGTTTTTTTATCTATATGAATCTAGCCGTAAGTAATCAATAACAGTATAGTATAGTAGTATCTATGGTCCGACCCATCAAACTGATCTTAAACGGTTTAATTCAATTAATAATATTACTTAGAACTTGACTATATGTTGTACTTCTCTAATTTTTAAAATTAAACTATTCTTAAATTTTAGTGAGAAATGGAAACATTTCAGTTCACAACCTTGATTTTCTAGTGGTCTAAGCTAGTCTCTTGTCATCTGCTTATTATGTACCTGAACAAATTGGTTGCTTAATTGAGTTCTCATGTAAATCCAAGTTAAATAACCAAAACAAGATGTGAAAATTTCAAGAATTTTGGTGGAGATAACAAACAAAACATTCTCAGATTTTTTTTTTTCGCTTTCCTTCTCGGTCTTTTCCCTGATTAAAAGAAAGAGCTTTGAATACAAGGAACATTAAAAGACTTTTCTTCTACTTTGGGTTTTTATCATTTAGCCCCAAATGCACATTTAAGGCCCACCTTTTATTTTAGTAGCAATCATCATTACTAGTACTAGTTATTAAGGTGGAGATATTAGTACAAAGATTTGAAATTATTTTAAATCGCGAAGATTTTAAAGAATTTTGTCAAATACCATTAAATGAGGTGGTATTTGAAATCTCTTATTTTTAACTATCAATTCTCTTTCAAATAATCTCAAATCATTTTTGATATAATTAATTAATGAAATCTCAGTTCTCCAGTAATCTAGGATTTGAAGGGATTTGTATAAATCTCATTACAATAACCTAGGATTTGGAAAAGGTTTTACAAATGTCAAGTCCAATAACCAGAGATTTGGAAAAAACTTGAAATTCTCTCAAATGTCATATCCAATACCACCCCCTAAGATTGTAGTGATAAGTGTTGGGAATTTGGTTATTCCGGATCGGTTCAGTTCGGTTGTATTCTAAGATTTATCAACAAAATCATATTTTTCTCGTATCAATCTGCAGTGTTATCTAAATTCATATTGGATCAAAATTGCATAAACATATATATTTTTTTAAAATATACAGTAGAAACTCTATAAATTGATACTCGATAAATTAATAAACACGATAAATTAATAAATTTCTCCGATCCTAAGTTGGGCCAGTGTAAAATTTGACAAAATTCGATAAGATAATAAGATAATAATTTTTTAGAAACCCCTATGTAAATATATGGTCCCAATAATATCATAAATTAATAATTAGATATATAAATTTATACATACACAATTTATACCTACATAGTTAAGTCAATTTAATAATTAGTTATATAAATTTATATATACATAGTTAAATTAATATGACTCTAGTGCTGTTTGTTTTGTTTTGAAGCTCAAATTTCGTTGGAGTTTATCTTTACATTTTATTATAATATTAAAAGATTCTTGTATCGTCTTCTTGAACCGTCTTTTTGAACCGTATAAAAAAATTATGAAGAGCTCTAGATCTTCTTGAACCGTATAAAAAAATTATGAAGAGCTCTAGATCTTCTTGAACCGTATAAAAAAATGATGAAGAACTCTAGATGTGATTATTATTTTTTTATGTGCAATTCCTTCTAAAGATACATCAATATCATCTTCAGTCTTATCATCAACATTAAAAATAGAAGAAAAAGATATAGAAAAAACGGATTTCTCTCTTTATCGATAAATTAATAATTCTATAAATTAATAAAATATTATAGTCCCGACATTATTAATTTATAGAGTTTCTACTGTAAATGGTGTACGATATAAATGTGTTTCATTAAAAGATTGTAGGTTCATTAAAATATTAGTTCAAAGTTCAAACCCAATTTTGAAAAAGGAATGATTTCTTAGGCATCACATACCAGTTACTTACCGAATGAGAACATAACCAAATAAAACAATACTCGAAGTTGCTCGATAACATAATATGCAATTGCTTTTCAATTAACAAATATTAAAATGCAATTTCCCTCATATATTGATTAAATGTAATTTTGTATATATCTTTATAAAACTAAAGTTGAAACATTCGAACTAATTAGCTGCAGCTCCTCTGGTAAACACCTTGCATGAGTCCTAAAGTATCCCGAGTTCGAATCCATCTTAAACCAATCTTTTTTTTTTTCCGTCACTAAAAAAAGTGTTAAATCGGCAACTCCCCGGCAGCGATACCGGCACTGTAGATGCATTCTTCTCTATTTTTCTTTTTCACTTCAAGATCATAGCCAGATTCGTCGTCGTTATTATCCTTCCGCCGATTCAATCCAGAATCACTTGTGCAAAAGCCACCGCCATTGCTCGAGTCTCGTTCCATTTTAAATCTCACTCTCGCCCTCCTCTGCGGTAGTCTTCCGCCGTTTCTACCTCTAGAACTCTCCGGAGGCAAAGTTTCACGGCCAATAACGGACTCGGAGTTTTCCCAAAGGTGATCGGATCTCTCCTTCGTACAGCATTCGTGGTAGAGGCTAGAGTCCGGGAAAGGCGGAAGCCAGGCTGGAACGGACTTATCCTCCGGCGATCGAGTTGACGGCGCGTGAGACAATCCGCCGATTTCCCGCCTCGGTAACGGCTTGGCGAAAGGGATTTCTGGAGCGTAGGTGACGAAATCGGAGAGGTTACGGAGAACAGCAGATTTGATCAGGCATTGCGATTCGGTGTTGTGAATCGTGGAACCGCCGGGAAAACAATCGGAAGTAGATAAAGATATATTTTGGAGACCGTTGACGATATCGAAGAGGTTCACCTCCGTACGATTGGCGGAGTTTGAGAACGACGCGGAGATTCCGGCGAGTGATTGCAAGAATTTGGTGGTGATTTGGGTTAGAGTGTTGAGTGCGGAGGTATCGGTGGCTCTGAATCCAACCGATCGGCAAATTTGACTGACGGCGACTCTGGTGAGAGAGAAGGAGAAATCCGATTGGTCTGGTTCTTGGAATATCACTCTGGCTTTACGCCGTCGCTTCATATTGGCGGTGGAGATTTTGAGAGGATCGAGAGAGAGAAGAAGAAGGAGGCTAATTAAAGACTGAATTTAAAAGAACCCTAATTCCGCAGGGTTTCGAACCAGCGCCGCTTCGGTTTATGGTTTTTAATCAGCACGAACGAGCCACGAAACCAATGTGTAATTATTGTTCACATTTATTACAAAAACAATTAAATCTTATGGAAAACAATAAGTGGGGTATATTGGATTTAAAATTGATTTGGATAATTTTTAATCCTAGGAGATTTTAAATGGATTTTAAGATTTAATATGATTTCAAAGAAATTTGTAAAACCAGAGTGAATGATTTCAAGTAATTTGAGAAATTTTGTGGGATTTATGAGATTTGATAAGTGACAAAAAAAATTTAGTAAAAAATGTCGAGTGAAATGTAGATTTTTCTTTTTATTTTAAATTATAGTTTACAAAATTATAATATAAAACCAACAAAATTACATATGAATATACTACGACAAAAAAATTGATTTACACATTATTTAATTTTTTTAAGAGTTTAACTCTTTAACAAATTATTAAATAATTTTTTTTAGAGCATTTTTAAAATAATTTACGAATTTTATTTATCGATATTGTATATATCGATTATATCCTTGTTGAATTTCGAACATAACAATCACATGATTGTTGTTATACTATGCAGGGTTGTCTATGTCATATATAGTGACGTACAATAAAGTGTTTATTTGTAGAGATTAGACGTTTTGTCTCTCTTCCAAATAAAATATTTCATTGGTGAGAAATGATATATTACATATTTATCTTAATTTAGTAATGTGGTGATAACTGTTAAAAATTAGCAAACTTATGGTATTGCTTTTGTGATACTATTGGTGTTAAGCATTAATGTTTTATTTTTAATGGCGAAAGTCTGAAAATTTATTTTATTTCTTTTTTTTTAAATGATTTCAGATTCTCACTAATAAATGATAATATGTAGATTCATGTATACATGATAATTGTTATATGAGAAAAACTGTCATTCTCTACCCCTCATCAAACTTTTACATCGTTTTGCATACTTGTTTCAGTTTCGACCAAAATTGCACCCTCCTCATAAACTTACTGTAAAATTGCACCCTATTTTCAAATTTCGGGTTTGACTCTTGACCAAACCACGTAAACCGTAACCAAACCCGATTTTGACCTAAATTGAGGATCCAAAACCCGATTACAAACCCGACCCGATTAAAAAATTTAAAAAAATAAAAAAAAAGAAAAAAAATCAATAATTCAAAGTAAATTCAAAAAATCAAAATAAAATTCAGAAAATTCAAAATAAATTATAAAAAAGTCAAAAGGAAAACTTCAAAATTCAAAAAATCGAAAAATAAAATAAATACAAAAAAAATTCAATTTTTCTCAACTAAACTAATAATTAAAAATAAATTTTAATTTTCTATAAAAAGTCCCAAAAATTCCAAAAAAAAAAAAACTCATGATATGACAGTTATCATCTCCACAAAATCTTCTCACGCACCCTTCATGAAAATTTTTTTTGCTCATACAAAATAAGGTAGATAGTTGTACTCATACAAAATTTGATTAGATGAAATAAAAATAAAAATTTGTTAATTTTATACGAAAATTATGATTTCAGCCATCACAATAAATATATATATTTATAGCATATTAGACTACCCAATTAAGATGATATATGTTAAAATTATAGAGTTTAGAATAAATGATGGATATTATTTTTAATATTGATGATGAAATTAAAAATAATAGACAATAACCTAATTTGAAAACACAATAACATAATAGAATAGGAAAATAAGAAATCAAATGCATAAAAAATTCAAATTACAAAGAAAAAAACACACTACTAGAAATATAAATCTATAGTTTGTCTTAGTGTATTATAATAGTAAAATTAATTGGAAAAACTGTATTTTTTCATATCTATGTATTCCATATCATGAATTGGTTCCCATGACTTTTGTTGATAAAAGGTGCATGAGAAGGTTTGGAGGAGATGCTAAATGACATATCATGAGTTTTTTTTGGAAAACTTTTTGAAATTTTTTTTTCAAAAATTAAAAAATTATCTTAATTATTAGTTTAATTGAAAAATTGAATTTTTTGTATTTATTTTGATTTTTTCGATTTTTTGAATTTTTGATTTTTTGAAAGTTTTTTATTTTTATTTTTTGATAATTTATTTTGAATTTTCTGATTTTTTTTAGAATTTTATTTTGATTTTTTGAATTATAGAATTTTTTGAATTTTTTTTCGAATTTTTTATTTTTTATTTTATTTTTTCAATCGGGTCGGGTTTGTAATCGGATTTTGGATCCTCAATTTGGATCAAAGTCGGGTTTGGTTACGGTTTACGTGGTTTGGTCAAGAGTCAAACTTGAAATTTGAAAATAGGGTGCAATTTGACAATATGTTTGTGAGGAGGGTGCAATTTGGTCGAAACTGGAATGGGGTGTAAAACGATGTAAAAGTTTGATGAGGGGTAGAGAATGATAGTTTTCCCTGTTATATGCCATTATACTTTTCCTCATGTATTTGTATGCGGCACTAATACTTTTGTTAATGGTCCATAATAGGTTGCTCGAGATTCGGTGATGGTGCTATGTAGTCGTTGGACTTGTTTGGCAAATGGTTCTTGTGTTTTTGATGGTGACACAAACGATGTGCAGATGTGTCAACATTGGTTCAGAAAACTCGGTCGTATGTTGAACTTGCTGATCTTGTGAAGAGCGAATTTGGCATATACAATGAATCTTTGTTGATACAAAGCCTGGAACGCTTTGTGGTAGGAGATTAAATCCACTTATTTATTTTTCATATGTTGAACGATTAAAAACTTTCGTACTAAAAGGCTAGAGGAAATAGTCTTAACTTATTTGCGTTCTTCGAAGAGAGTGTCCATTTATTAGCGGTTAAGAAAGGGAATGCATATAATCTTGCACTGTGTGTAAACCCGTACATAGCCGGAGGTGTGGGGTCTGAAAGTAATGATGAGGAAGTGGAATGGGTTATATGCATAACATACGAAGATAAAGTGGTTTTTGAGAACGATGGTGCCAACCAAGTAGGCTCAGATTGTGTTTCAAAGTTGGATGCTGAGTTGGAAGAGTCTGATGGTAAAAGTGCAAATGAGTGAGCATACCGAAGATGGAGAGTAGGAGTACAACTTTAACCACTGAACACATCTAATTAACAAGGAGTTTGAAGATTCCCTGCAGAGCGACAATTCGATTGGTATACATAACGAAACCTCTGTGTAGACGGCTACACAAACTATAGGTACGTAGGTGCCATTAAGTCTTCAAATTCTATACATTGAAGTAAGGGATGAGGGGAGGGTGGGTTCTTCGCAGTGGATGTATCTCTGGTATTTGATGACTTTGAGGATGGTAAATTTAGTATTGGAGGCATTGATATAGCTATGGACAAGGATGTAGTATAAAAGGGATGAATTTTCAAAAAAAAAAAAAAGAATGCTAGCTAACTCTTGCCATTTATGCAAGAAAAGACTATTTCTTTTGAAATAGACTTTCTCAACGCTAAACCAACTTACATCTTTATGTTGTTTCGAGGTGCGACTAGTATGTGCACGTTTTTAGGCTGGCAAACTCTGATTATTTTGAAAATTCAGAAAGAAGTTTTGGGTCATATTTGTGACATTATGACTTGCCAAGTTAGGCGCTATGGTCTGCTGGAAACAACAAAAATGGAAATTGATGTTCAATGTATAGTATTCAGACGGACCATGATAAGTTAAAGACTGTTTTAAAGATATGAAGCATGAGAGACTTAAGAGTTTTTCTGCACTTAATTCAAGAAGAATGTGTTTTAAATTGTTTTGTGAAAATGTGGTGCTTATACCAGGTTTTTGTCAAAATTCAGCGGTATAAGAAGTGTTCAAAGCTGGGTTTTTTTACAAAGGTGAGTATAGAATAAAAGATTGTTTCAGGTTTGAACTTTGAAGCATGTATAATTCAGAGTTTGTTGCTCAAAATGTTTGAGGAATTTGATTCAAAACTCAACGTACATGAGTGGAATCAAAAGAATAGTAGTGAAATCAAGTTGCATAGAAACAAAGACAAATAAAGTTATGAAGAAATCTATGATGAGTTGTGATTGACATAACATGTGTAGGTGCTCGTGTTATAACTCAAGAAGTGGCATGGGATGATTGATAGCTTAGGAATGTGGTTTGACTCTCATATATTAAACTCATCAAGCGTACTCCCTAATCATTTATAGTTTAGTAGAATTATGGACTAGTCTATTGAGATTGTTGTTTTGTGTAATTACAAATTTATGGAGGTTTACATGAAGATCAAAATGCCAAGTCTGGAGGCGGGTGTTAGAGGTATGAGGAGCAATTTGCAAAGGAGGCTTCAAAATAGGCTCAAAGTGGAGATTATAGAAGAAGCAATAAGGAAATGACAACAAAATCAGGTTTTGAGAAGGTCTCGAGAGCAGCCTAGATCCTAAGTTGGAGATCGTTATGAAATATTAAAATTTATTGATCTTTATGTTTTGAACCAACACTAAGGCTTATCCCGAAACTTTTTAATCGAGTTAGACCTAGGTTAGGGTGACCCAATACATATGGTTTTCAAGGTTTTTTGGAAATAAATACAAATGTGCAGCCAAGGGAAAACCTAATCTTAAATTCGGAGGATTCCGAGCGTTCCATGGTGGACCATAGTATTAATTCTTCCTTTTTTGTGTTCTTCGTGTTGTAAACCACACCAAAGGCGTCTCTGATTTTCATAGTGGATGTTTTGGATCTCAAATCCACCCTAGATGTAGCGGTTGTGACTGTGAACTAGGTTAACAGTTCTCGTGTTATTTAGATCCGTTTATCAATGATAGTTTCAAGACAAGATTAACCCTAAAATCCTAACAGTTCAACATCATGTTTTTCAACACCTATATCTCATACATAAACTTCATAACTAAATGATTGGAATGTTGAGAATGCCTATAATAGTCATAGGTTTAGTGACTCATTAGAAGCCTTAACAATATTTAAACGTATTGAGACATTCATGTTAGATTACGAGAAAAAAAAAAATTCATCAATTCAACCATATTAGTTGAAGAAATGTAATAGGTTATTGTTGGTAGACATATAAATCAAGATCGTGGAGATAAAGATGTTTGTAGATCATAAGACTAGGAAACTATTGTGAAATATTTTCTTGCTAATTCTGCTCTCTAACTATCTTGTTCTTATTCTCGCCTTATTCTCTATCTACTTCGAGAATCATTGAACTTCTATTGTTTTTAAAAGCCTAACAATTGTATTTTCAAACATCTCCTTTTCTAATTATTTCATTGAACTGTATAACTACATGAGTCATAACTTTGTTGTTTTTTCCCCTTGCAATTTATATAAAATATCTTTTAACATCAACAAATGGTCGCACATGATTTTTACCAAAATTATAGTTGAAAGAAAACCCACGCGAAATCTAGTCTCAATAAGAGTTTGATGAAGTCAAATAGTCGCACATGATTAATTTATGGTCTTTATATTTTAAATTTAAAAATGAAGATCAAAGAAGACAAGGAAAGGCTAAATAAAACAAGAAAAGATACTAATAAGAGTGTGGCAACAAGAGGACGAGTATGAAAGCCGACCTAAAACAAAGGTTTGATATAACTAACAAGAGTAATACTTAGGTTCACTCTTTTTGTTCACCTCTCCTTCCTATAACCAATCACGGTTTCTCTCTGTTAAAGATTATTGTTTGAATTAGGTTTACTGTTAGATTCTAGAAGGTTTTAGAATCATCTATTAGTTGGTTCATAGAAGATATGTATAAGATTCGGTAATATCCTATTGGTTTGTGATAAGGATTACCGCTAGATTTGAGTAGTATAGACTTGTCTCTTCATGTGTATATATAATCATGATGTAACTTACGAATACAACAATGAACGTTTACATAGTTTCTTAAAGTTATCATTTACTGATAATATGTAAAAGTCTTTGATCATATTGGGGTTACTATACAATACAACTATTTTAAGTAATTTAAAATTAGTATTTTTTTAAGAAACATATATCAAGTTGTTTTGTTTTTAAGTTTCATATTATATAAAATTTAAATATGCCACCAATACCGTTGGTATCTGTTTTACTTGCCGTTGGAAGTTTTAAGTTTATCTCACTCGTTATATTTTTTATATTATAGTATTCTATAAATGCCTAGTTAAACGTATGGCATCTATGAAATCCCTATATATGTACATAGTTATTGTGATAAGTCAACGATTAACAACTATTCATTTTATAAGAAGCACATGACTTAACGAGCTGTTACAGAAGAAACTGATTCCACAACTTGATTCATATGGTTCCATTTACATTTATTGTATAAGATATGTGTCCATTATTTCTATACAAAATAAGAAAAACATTCAAAGGTACCTCTATATTATAGGCTCCGATCCCTCTTAACGAAAACATCATCAAGCCCACTTAGCCATAACGGACATGCCACCAGCGCCAAGCAAAACGGTGGCATATGACTTCAACTGAAGCTTGATGCTCCGTTGCATTTGTTGGCCCATGAAGTCGGAGGCGAGGAGATCAACTAAAGCCATGTAGATGAGCAGTCCAGCCGAAGAAGCGTTGAGCAGTCCAACTGTTATGAGCGAGTTAGGGCTATTTTCTTTGTACGTTTTAGATAATGCCATTCCTAAAACGATTCCGAAAGGCGTCGTCACTGAAAAAAAGAAAGCCATCACTGCCTTTTTAGCCCACCCGTACTCCGCCTGCATGTATTGTCAAGTTCTTATCATGATGATACATTAATTGACATGTTTCAATTTTTGTAATCTATTAAAATCTAGTAGTTGTGTTATATTAACTAGGTTAGAGTTTTCATATTTTTAACTATCACTATGTTAAGACTTTAGATGAGCATTATATTACTTATAAGAAGAAGTTTCTATCATTAATAAGAAGTTTCTATTTGTTTCTCTCTAATTGGTATTTGATCCTCGAATCAACGAATCTATGAAAATATCTGATCCGACCAGGATCGTTTTTTACCATATGCATCTAGAGCATTCATCATTCTAATTTGTTTATTATTTATTTTTATTAAATATGTATTTTTATGGCTATTAAAATATGTATATAAATTGGAATCCTCTACTTTTATAAAAAAAAAAATTGTCATCAAATATACATTTTTACACAAGTAAAAATAGCTAGAAACAATATTAAGATCAATATTTCTAGAAAATCAACTATATCACTATAATTCATTCGTTCTCACATTTTATTAGTAACTCCTTGAAAAACCAGAAAATCCGTGAAATAGTGGTTTTTTAGGTGTCCAATTAGTAACCCTTTACCTCTGCGATAAAATATATACCATTTTTACCAATTACAAAAGTGATACCAAAAATTAAAAACGTAACTTTTAATTTTTTTAGCGTTTTTTTCACCGTTTCTTCTTACCTATTTACACTATTGTAATCGATTATTACTTCCGCTTATCGCTAAAAAAATTGTTTTATTTTTTTTACTAATGGAACCCTATATTCCCATAATGAAGAGGCTACTATAACCTATATACCATCTACTTCTTTTTCATCACATCACTAATAATACTCAATATATTGATTAAAGAAACACTAACTTTCCAAGAACCAAACAGAGTTGAAATTAATACAATGAAGCGCATGGCAGTGACTAGACTAGACCAAACTAACTTTGTAGTTAGAAGGGAACAAATCACCTGGAGTATGCAGCCACCGCGACCCATGCCTTCAAACATTTGGTGGAGACAAAGAGCAGCAATGAAACCTTTGATAGTGCAAGTATTATTTGAGGCTCCTACTGATAGTCCTATCACGATTGAGTGCACCACTATTCCTAGCTCCAAGACCTGTTCCATTATTCATTTCACTATGTCATTTACAAAAATATTATTAGCAAATATATTAGGGTTATTGTGGATTAGTTGGATCGGTTGATCTTCTTAGATCTCTCTAACCATATCTTGATACATAAATTTCCAAAACCATTCTTAAATTAGCCGACATTTAAACTAAATCCTTTCAATTTGATAAAATTTAGTTAAGTTCTATGGATCCAACACATATATATTTTTTAGATACGGTGGGTCTTCCGTCCCATCTAGAACTGGTAAGTTTTATGAGATTTCAACTCCAAATCAATTTACAATCGTTGGATTGGCCTACGTCTCTGATATACTAGTATTGATCCCTTTAAATTTCATATGTGTGATCCTAACACGTCTCTCAAGTCTATCTATTTTATCTGGAGTTGAATCCCATTTTAAGATCAACAACATACCCTACTTGGCTCAACAAACAAGGCTTTCATACCATATTAATTAAGTTTCATGGATTTCCAATTCAAAATCAAGAAATGAATGAATTGACCCGTGTTCTAATATACTAGTGTTGGTCACTTCAGATATAAGACCACAGACCTAAAATCGCGAATAAATTCTTTGGGGGCACTTATTTGGGTTAACAAATTGACTTTGATATCATATTAAATGAACAGTTCATTTGAAAAAAAAGTCTAACAGAACTTCTTTTTTTTTTTTCCTTTTGTTAAGAAAATTAATCACATCAAGTTAGAAGTTCTTGCATTTTGGTCAGAAAAAAAAGAAAGGAGAACGAGAGAGGAGAAATACTAACAATTGCAATTACACGATATCGCAGAAGCTGTAAATAAGAACCAAGCTCCTGGTCAGTATCTCCACGAAGATTATGATCAAGAGCAAGACCATGTCCATGATGGTTCGCTTGAACTTGTACACGACCCGTCTCTTGGTCAGGAGTCTCAGCGGACGCCACGTCAGCAGCATCGGTTTGAGCTGCAGCGCGTAGGTCTCTCCTACCTGACTTTGTGAAAACGCTGGTGGTGATAGAGTCAACCATGAGTGTGAAGATAGCGGATATCATAGCGACGAAGCCAGTGAAAGGAAACTTGTGCCACGGGTTATCGTTAAGACAAGGAGATGAGAGCATGTCGAAAGAATCAGGCATCACGTGCATGAAACCAGTAGAGAGAATAATTCCGGAAGCAAAGGATTTGATGACGAGGAAGAGAGATTTCTCAGGTTGGAAAGCGGAAACGGAACGGGCAAAGAACGATAGGCAAACTCCGATAAGGCTTGTGATGAGGATTGTGAAGATTGCTATGAGTTTGAGATCTAGTGCTTTGTTTTTGTCCGTACATGTGTTGTCGGATTCGGGTTTGCAATCTTTGTCGGATTGAGAGTGAGCTCCCGGGAAATGGGAGATGGAGAGGAGGAGGAAGACGGTGATGGCGGCAGACAAAATGAAAGGAAATTTTGTCATCTCTCCAATTTGTTTTTCTTGAAGTTTGTCACGATCTAACTTCTAGCTACAATATAGGAAAATAATAGCACTATGTACAGACATAGTCAAGCTTTTGTTGAGATCCAAAAATTTGGGACGACAAGTGAATATATAGTTTTCACAACATATATAAGTTACACTTCCAGGCAACGGACAAGGCGTGTTCTCGACACATGACGTATAAAATCGTTATATATGTCCTTGTTTTAAAAAAGAAGAAGGTCACGATAGTAATTGTTGGACCTATATAACTATTTTATCCACAGCGGAATCTCATCCACTTGAGAGGCTGTTTTTAAGGGCCGCTTATGATGAAATCTTCTTATACTCATAATATGAATTTCCTCCTTTGAAGGACTAAATTTGAGGTTATCAGAACCACATCGACAACTATTTATATGGATTGTGTGGTATATCTCGTGTTCTATGATTAACGCCTAAAATCCTAACACTACACCATCATATTTTTCAACACCTCTTTTTCATACATGAGCTAAATTAGCAAATGATTAGATTGTCGAGAATGCCTAGAAAAGTAATAGGTACAGTGACTTATTAGGAGAGCGTATTGAAGACATCGATATTAGGTTACGAGAAGAAGATACATTAAACAATCATAAAAGTTTAAGAATGCAATGGACTACTGTTGGTGGACATGTAAGTCAAAACCGTGGAAATAAAGGCGACCGTGGTTCATGAGGCGAGGAAACTATTGTGTGAGAATACAAGTCAGCCGGTGATGTAAACTGTGTGGCAGCTAGAGAGATGACACACGATGTACCACACCGGAGACTGCGTGTAAGATCAATGGAGAAGATTCTGGAATGCAGATATCAAGGGAGATTTAATTAATCTGAAGATTCTGGAGATCAAAGATTGACAACAATCAAGGATTTGGAGCAGAATCAAGGCAATCAATGTTAAGGGATTTCCAAATATTGCAAATAAGGAAACCTTGGATATCAAGCATAGAGAAAGTTAAGAGATTTCCGAGTGTGCAAGAAAATGAAACATAGGAAATCTGTTTAACTATAAAAGGAGTCGAAGATCTGTGTATGAAGATCATCACTTCACAAGTTGTAATAGAGAGAGATCTAAAGCTAAGGGTTTGAAACACAACATAGGACTTAGATCATTTGGGAAAGATCTATAGCCAAGGGTTTGTAATAGAACATAGGGTTTTGATCATCTGGGAATTAGGGAGCGAGTCCTTTTGTAGAAGAGCGATTTGATATTACTTGTAAGTGTATCATAAGAGTTTCTAATCAAAATATATTCTTTGTAAAGAAATCATTGTGTGTCATCTTGTGTCCTACTGTGTGATTACAACACACTCTTTGTCATTCCACATTTTCATTGTGAGATATCTTTTCTTGGTTTTGCTATCTAACTCTCTTATTCATATATCATGTCTATTTCGATAATCCTTTTGTTTCTATTATTTTTAAAAGCTAGGAATTGTATATTTAACATCTCCCTTTCTAACTATTTCCTTGAACTCTATAACCACACGAGTCATAACTTTGTAACTTTTTTCCCTGCAATTTATATAAAATATTTTTTAACATCACCAAATGTTGGCACATGAGTTTTACCAAAAATATAATGGAAAGACAACCACACGAAATCTACTATTAATAGAGTTTGACAAAGTTAAATAGTCTAGTTATGGGTGTTTCTTTACACTCGATGTAAGCGATTAATTTTGGGTTTTATATTTTAAATTTGAAAATGAAGACCAAAGAAGACAAAGAAAGGCTAAATAAAACAATAAAAGATACTTACAAGACAAGGCCAACAAGAGGACGAGTAGGAAAGCCGACCTAAAACAAAGGTTTGCCATAACTAGGAATTATTGATAAATTAGGTTTACTGATAGTATGCAAAAGTCTTTGATCATAATGGGGTTATTGTATACTAAGGAAATAATATAAACTACTTTTAGCTTAAACTGTTTTAAGTGATTTAAAATTAGTAATTTTTTAAAGAAATATATACCTTTTATTTATAAGTTTCATATTATATAAAGTTTAAAGATGTCAGTGCCACCAATAATGTCTTTCCCTGTTTTACTCCAGTTAATGCCTAACTAAACGTATGGCATCTATGAAATCCCTATGTACATAGTTATTGTGATAAGTCAACGATTATCAACTATTCATTTTATAAGAAGCACATGAATTAACAAGTTGTTACAGAAACTGATTCCATAACTTGATTCATATGGTTTCATTTACCATTATTACATAGGATATGTGTCCATTATTTTATACAAAAGAAGAAAAACATTCAAAGGTACCTCTATATTATTATAGGCTCCCCTCTTATAGTTATCATCATCAAGCCCACTTGGCCATAACGGCCATGCCACCAGCACCGAGTAAAACGGCGGCATATGACTTCATCTGAAGCTTGATGCTCCGTTGCATTTTTTGGCCCATGAAGTCCGAGGCGAGGAGATCAACTAAAGCCATGTAGATGAGTAGTCCAGCCGAAGAAGCGTTGAGCAGTCCAACCGTTATGAGCGAGTCAGGGCTATTCTCTTTGTACGTTTTAGATAATGCCATCCCTAGAGCAATTCCAAAAGGTGTCGTCACCGCAAAAAAGAAAGCCATCACGGTCTTTTTCACCCACCCATACTCCGCCTGCTCATATTTTTGAGTTCTCATCAATATTAATTTTTGTTGTTTCAAGAGGCTATTAATCTATACCCACTACTTACCTTTCATCACATCACATGATTTATATCAATTTATTGATTCAAGAAACACTAACTTTGGAAATACCAAACTGGATTGAAATTAATTTAGAGAACCGAAATGGCATTAACCAGATAGACCAAACTAACTTTCTAATTAGAAGGGAGAAATTAACCTGGAGGATGCAGCCGCCGAGACCCATGCCTTCAAACATTTGGTGGAAGCAAAGAGCAGCGATGAGACCTTTGATAGTGCAAGTATTGTTTGTGGCTCCTACTGATAGTCCTATCACGATCGAGTGCACCACTATTCCTAGCTCCAATACCTGCTCCAATAATTCATTTCACTATAATCATTTATTAAATCATCATTAGCAAATATATTTATGGTGTATTGTGTACGGTGGATTAGTTGGATCGGTTTATCATTTTGGATGTCTCTAATCATATCTTGATACATCAAAACCATTCTTAAATTATTTGACATGCAAATAGAAAACCTTATAATTGTGTAAAACTATGGTAAGTTTTATGGATTCTAGATAAATTGTCAATAAACTTTTTTTAGGCCAACTTTTCTTAGGCCACTTATGCGGCTCAATAAACTGGTTTTGATTGATCCATATATACCTTATATATTTACTTGATTATTATTTTAATTTTCATAGTGGATCTTAATATACTGATTTTTTTTGAACAAAAACAAAAAATCGGATTCAGTTAACGAATCAAAAAAAAAATCGTTTTACTCGATACCATTGTTTATATTACTTTGACAAACCGTATTATTATTTTATTATAGTTATAGAATGATTGGCATATTTATGTGGAATTAGCTTTCTAAAAATGAGATATCAAAGGCCTTAGTACGTATGTGAGTACTCAATTTTTGTCTGTTTCTGATCAGATGTGGACATCTCGTCGTTGACTATAAAGTTAAGTTATAACTTATAACAATTTTCTTAATAAGACTTTCATGAAGTTATAACAGTTCATTGACTGAGAAGTTTGAACACAACTTTTTTCCTTTTGTTAAGAAAATTAATCAAATCATGATTGAAGTTCATTTAGGTTCTAAAAAAAGGAGAACGAGAGTGGAGAAATACTAACGATTGCAATAACACGATATCGCAGAAGCTGTAAATAAGAACCAAGCTCCTTGTCAGTATCTCCATGAAGATTATGATCAAGAGCAAGACCATGACCATGATGGTGCGCGTGAACTTGCACACGGCCCGCCTCTTGATCAGGAGTCTCAGCTGACACAACGTCAGCAGCATCGTTTCGAGCTGCAGCGCTTAGGTCTCTCCTACCCGACTTAGTGAAAACGCTGGTGGTGATAGAGTCAACCATGAGTGTGAAGATGGCGGAGATCATAGCGACAAAACCAGTGAATGGAAACTTGTGCCAGGGGTTATCGTTAAGACAAGAAGATGAGAGCATGTCGAAAGAATCAGGCAACACGTGCATGAAGCCAGTTGAGAGAATGATCCCGGAAGCAAAGGATTTTATGACAAGGAAGAGTGATTTCTCTGGTTGGAAAGCGGAAACGGAACGGGCAAAGAACGGTAGGCAGACGCCGATAAGGCTTGTGATGAGGATTGTGAAGATTGCTATGAGTTTGAGATCTAATGCTTTGTTTTTGTCGGTACATGTGTTGTCGGATTCGGATTTGCAATCTTTGTCGGATTGAGAGAGAGCTCCTGGGAAATGGGAGATGGAGAGGAGGAGGAAGACGGTGGCGGCAGACAAAATGAAAGGAGATTTTGTCATCTCTCTCTTTGTTTTTGTTGAAGTTTGTTAGGATGATTGATATACAAGAATATTTTGTGTTACTCTATATATAAGAGAGTGTCGACATTGCTAATTTATTAATGTTTTTGCTAACAAAATATTGAATTACATAACAAAGCATATATTAGTTCGAGGCAACGGGCAAGGCGTGTTCCCGACACATGTATATAAAATAGTTATATATGTCCTTGTTAAAAAGAAGATGAACGTCAACCATTTCAACAACGGAATCTCATCTAGTTTTTAAGACACAAGCCTTATCCACAACAGATCTCCTTATACCAAAATATGGATTCTCTCATTTTGAAGAATCAAGAATTTGAGATCATCAGAACCCCAACAAAAATATTTCCATAGATTATGTGGGATTTGGAAAACAAGTAATGATAAAGTCTTAGAAGCAAGGGTATAGATATAGTCTTTCAATACTACGTGTCGATGGCCTAAATTAGACAATGTCATATCTTCTCAATTACTTTTCAATCATGATTGGGACGGATTGTTTGACCCTTTTATCAATGGAAGATAATCATGAGAACTTCTGCTTTGCATTTTCATCATTAAAATAGTCCATGGTGATCAGTTGGTCGGTCAAGGTTTCAGAGTGGAAAGATTAAGTAACGGGAAGACGGTGTCACATCTCTCAGACAGACTAAGTGGGCTTGTGCAACACATCTGGATTTTTAGTCGAGAGAAGCGCCCAGCAGAATGAAACCAAAGACTCTGAATCAAAAGGAAAATTATTTGTCACCACCAAAGTCTCATTTAAAAGAAGAAGAAGAAGCTCGAGCTTAACACATAGCTCATTTTTCTTCAACAAGCTCAAGAGAGAGAGAGAAACAGCTACATAGAGTTAAAAAAATAAGATAATCGAGAGAAATAGATTGGGCATTAGATCGGCAACTCCAGGTGATCGATATAGATTCTATTTCAGGAATCAAGTAGTCATTAAGTAAAGCGTGTTTTATGAATATTTTTCTAGTGTTGCATAAAAATTATATTACTAGCTAACTTTAGAAACGTATACCCTACACCAGGGACGACGGGAAGAAGAGAGATGTGAGGTTATAATTTTCAAATATATTTGTTTATTCTTAAGTACAAATCTTTTTTCACCCCATAAAATAATTTCCGATTGATCCTACAAACGATGAGTCATGTTTTTATCCGAATTCTGATTGCAATTTTACTTTTATTAACCCCAACTTAAATATGTATGTCTCTTATGTCTTTATTTTTATTTTTAGTTATATACTTTCCAGTCCGTTTTGGTAAAATATAAAACAATTTTAAAAATTAATAATGTTTTATTTGTCAAAACTGTTGGCGTCGTTCTTGTCTTCTCCTACTTGACGAGAAAAAAAAACCTAAATTAGCAATTGTGATAGGAATTTTAGGTTAGATTTCTTTAAAGTTTTTGAAAAATGAAGATTTGTGAAATTCATACCACGGAATTATATCAGTGATCAATTTTCAATTTTCAAGTGATTATCTCGTTTATTATATCTAAAAAATGATTTGGAGATATAAATAATGAAACCATGATAAAAAAAGAAGATGAAACTATGAGTGAATAGAGATATATTTATAGAATTTTCAACAATTTATAAGCTTCGTCTGTTTAATTATTTTCTGAACATTTTATTCAAGCTCCGCCCCAACAGTAGTTATATATTGGAGTTATAAGTTTTGGTCAAAGCTCAAAAGATGATGTGACGAATAAATCTAAACTATCATATCTCTAAATCAAATAATGCCTCCAGTCACAATAAAAAAGAAAAGTCAATGGAATTATTGGCCGATAAGATGAGATATAGTTGATTATTGAATGTTAAGTCAAGTTATATGTACAAAAAAAACATTACAAGTAGCAATTTTGAAATCAATGCAAAGTTGAATTTCTTTAAAGTAATTGTAAATTGATGAATAGTTTCGTTGTCGGAGGTATATGATGATCCGTAGAAATTCACTAGTGCAGTTTAATTTGGAGCTTGGTTATTGGTAACTTCAAAATTATGATTCTTAGCTTGTTATCGAAGCTGGTATTGTTGGTTCAAGGGGGCATAAGCTTTGTGACTGGCTAAGTGTCCTTCTTCTGCAATGCTCTCATGGTATTTTATGTGTTTTTTTCTTCTCAATGTGCATGGGGGTAGATATTTTGATCTTGCCCTCCTAACACTCGTGAGAGAAACGTTCGCTTCAAATTTTTAACTTTATATGTGCTAGGGACATGATGTGGTGGGACTCCTAATTATGTTTTAAAACCTCTAAACTAACTATTCTAACTGTAAATACTCAATTTCGTTTATTAATATTTAAGGTATCGATTCCATAAATACGAATGAGTACACTATGCCAATGCATGATTCTTATCTAGCTAAATGAAATCAAATGCGGTTTTGATTGTCCAAAACTACTAAGTAGAAACGCATGAAGTGAACTAAAGGAAAAATGTTTGTAAAAATTCAAGGAAAGTGTTGGACAGTCAAGAACATTCCATGAATCATAGATTGACTAATCATGCTAGTTAGGATTTTGAACAAACTCTAACTAACCAAATTAAGTATATTGAGCCCTAGCATTGGGTCACCAATCTCTATAATTTGCTAATTTGTTATACTAGCTAGCGTTGTTGTGATATATATCACTATTTTTGAAACAGTTTAATAGGTTCACCTAAGCTAATAGGGCCTTCACCATACTTACTTTATTGAAGGATATATAATTCTTCCTAATGGAATTTCAATGAAGAAAAGTACAACATCATATCATATCTCTAGACTCTCGAAATTTAGATCCAAACACAATTGAAGATTCTAACGAATATAAAATCTAATTTTAATACTTTGATTATTCATAGAATTCCCTTCATGGAATCATAAATCCAATATGAACTCTATCTACTCATAATAAAGTGTGGACCATCATAGAAGAAAGCATATTCGATAAATCAAAGAGGTAAAGAATATAAATCTTCACTTGGGGTTTTTGGAATGAACAGAAGTCAAATTATCGGCAAAAACTTTTTCCTAAGGGTTAAAATTCTGAAACCCTATGTAAAGAACCTTGTAAAGTATGAATACACTGTGGATGTTGTCCACTTTTGTATGACTCTCGTATGACCCTCTCTTCATGTCAGCTAACAGCTGATTCTTCATAAGTTGTAGCTTATGCTTTTTTGGTTGAGCTTGTACAAGAAGACTCCCGTTGGTGCTTGATTAGAAAATTCTTGTCCACTTTTGTACAAGAAGACTCCCGTTTGGTACTTGATTATCTATGCATACAAGTTTTGAAGACTTATGTGCATAGATAATCCTCCATGAAAACCCCGGGTTTGCGCTAATTATTATTAAACAGACTATTCTAAAAAATCTTATCGTAGTTAACTTCAGCTTCATTCTCATTGTCAAACTCGCTAACTAAGCCTTGCTTGTTTCCCGTTTCATCTACTTCATCGACTCGGTTCACATCTTTTTTATGTTTCTTCAACAATAGGTAATCTTTGCATACAAGTCTTCAAAACGTTAAGATCCAACGATACGAACGATATGTATTGGTTCGTTCATACTGAAGGCAAATAATATTGTTGCTTTCAGTCAATTTCAATCAACATCCTTGCATTTTCAATCAGATTGGTGGTGAAGTTCCAGCACTTACTGCATTTAGCAGATTCCTAAAAGTTGACTCTACTCCTTTATATAAAATGTCCACCCAATTTAAGTAACAAGTTGACAAGTTAATACTTTGTAAAAACTAATAAATAATTACAGAAGATGTATGATTTATATTAGAATGATAAACTATCATGATCAACCATAAATTTAAGTTTATTCTACAAAATCAGTAATATTAATTATAATCTTTATATATGATTTTGAGGTCCAAAAGATTAATGAATTAGTAATGAGGAAAATATCTTCCACGTTCTTACTGTAATCTCTTGGGTATTGTTAAACAATATAAATACAACATACAAGGGGCTTTAAACAAATATTAGTTAAGATTACAAACATTCATTTTAGTTTAAGGGATATTATACAAAAGTTTTAATAGCAAATCAGATTATTTTTTTTTTCTCAGGCCTTGTGATCAAATGGTAAAAAGATAAGATTGAGACGCCAACACGTTTCAAGGATCGATCCACCTGCTATGCGAAACTAAAGCACATTGTCTTGGACACCCACACAGATATGGATCATTGCTTTCGGCCCATTTGCATATCCGGAGAGAGGGTCTGAGCTTCACTTCCCCAATGATTAGTCCAAATCTGTTTGAGTTTAAGATTTATCCTGAATTATTAACAAAAAAATCTCTAAATCTTACTAAAATCATCAAAATCTTAAACATATTAATTAGTTGAAACACCCCAATAAAACATATATTCCTTAAGTTGGATCAGTTCGAATTACAGTGAGTTCACAAGATATGTGTTTCGACGTATTTTAAAAAAATAATTTGTATTATCTTCACTTCTTTAGGCTCCCCCTGATATGGTAAACATCATCAATTCCAGTTGGCCAAGGCAGCCATGCTACCAGCACCAACCAAAACAGCAGCATATGAAACTCCCCTGATACGGTAAACATCATCAAGTCCAGTAGGCCAAGGCAGCTGATATGACAGTGTTTTTTTGTTTCTAACACACATTTATATAGTCTATTAGGATATTTTTAGTGTCTAGAGTGTGTTTTATAGGTCTAAGGATGAATTGGAAGATTTTGGAGCAAAAAGAACAAAAAAAGAAATGCAGAGACAAAACCAAGTTCTCTCCATGTCTTGGAATGGGCGGGTCAAATAGTTATAATCATCGACAGAAAACTAGTAAAAAGCGACTAAATTTTCTTGCACAAATATAAAGGAGAGAAAACACAAAGAAAAATGCAAAAACACCTCTTTGTTTTCTACTATGTTTGATTCTTTAATGCAATTCTATTCAAACATGATGATTGTTATTCTCTCCATGTCTGAGTAGTTTGCTTTTTAGGTCTAGGGTTCCATATAAGATTGATGAAGAATTGTTGATGCTTTGATTTGTTAGGGTTTATTCTATAGTCTTCCCCTTTGATTGTTATTAATTACTTGTTCTAGATTGATCACCTAGAATTAAGTCTTTAGATAATTAATAGATGCGAAAGTATTGTTAATTGCTGGATCTATCTTAGGAGAGCAAGGTGGCCTAAACGCGTAGGAAACTCGGTTTAGGGATCTTGTGAACCAATCAACTTGTGTTCATTGCATATTTAGATTCAGAAGGTTCGCGTAGGAAACTCGGTGCTTTAGTCTCTAGATATAGGTGTCTCGCGCAGCGAAAGTTGGCGATCACATATTTGTGTTTGTAGTTCTAGACGTTTCTTAATAGAAAACCCTAATTAATTCTGTTAGTCACAATTTGGATTCTTCTTAGGAATTCCCTAGGCTTAACGTTTTTCCCATCTGATTTACAACTGTTACTTTTAATTGTTTTTTTTCGCATTTTAATTACATCTTTAATTGCTTAGCTTAGTCTGAATCTAGAAATCGTTGTGTCTTACCAAGTCCTTGTGGATTCGATCCCTAAGTACTACAATTGCATAACCGTGCACTTGCGGTTCTTTCTAGGGTTAAAACTAGATCGTATCAAGTTTTTGGATCAGTTCGAATTACAGTGAGTTCACAAGATATGTGTTTCGACGTATTTAAAAAAAATAATTTGTATTATCTTCACTTCTTTAGGCTCCCCCTGATATGGTAAACATCATCAAATCCAGTTGGCCAAGGCAGCCATGCTACCAGCACCAACCAAAACGGCAGCGTATGAAACTCCCCCTAATACGGTAAACATCATCAAGTTCAGTTAGCCAAGGCAGCCATGCTACCAGCACCAACCAAAACGGCAGCGTATGACTTCATCTGAAGCTTGATGCTATATTGCATCTTGTGGCCCATGAAGTCCGTGGCGAGGAGGTCGACTAAAGCCATGTAGATGAGAAGTCCAGCCGAAGTAGCATTGAGCAGTCAAACCATTATGAGAAAATTAGGACTATTCTTTTGTACGTTTTAGATAATGCCATCCCTACCCTAGATCAATTCCAAAAGGCGTCGTCACCGCAAAAAAAAGAAAGCCATCACGGTCTTTTTCACCCTCCTGTATTCCGCCTGCTGGTATATTCAAGTTTTCGTCATGTTTAATTAGTTTAGAGAAAGGGAATGGCTGTAACTCGAGTCACTCAACCAGATTCGAAAAGACTCATTAATTATAGGAGGAGAAATTCACCTGGAGAATGCAGCCACCGAGACCCATGCCTTAGAACATTTGGTGGAAACAAAGAGCAGCCATGAGATCTTTGATGGTGCAAGTGTTGTTTGTAGCTCCTACTGATAGTCCTATCACGATCGAGTGGACTGTGGACCACTATTCCTAACTCTAATACCTGTTCATTAATTCATTTCAACATCACTCGTAATAAATCAAAATAGACATGGGAATTAGTTGGAGTTGTCTACCAAAAAAAAAATGTTAACATGGGAGACTATATTAGGTAAGATTAAAGCTTGCTAACCACGCAGAACAGAATTTATATACACAAACTCTAGAGAATTAAAAAGTTGAGTTAAAAACAATTAAATTGAAGAGTCTAATTTTTTTAATATAATATACTAGTGGGTGATCCGCGATTCGCGCGATAGTTGATATTGTATATGCATACATACTATTATATTTATCCAAAGAAACCCAATAATAAAGGGTATGAGTTCCTAAATCAAGAAAAAGGTTCTAGGAAAACCTGGAACATCGTCGTAATTGGATACCTCGTATATAACATATATTTCCTTTTGATTTTGATTCCAATAGCCCCTTTCTCTCAAGTATTCATTACATCATCATTTGTATCAAAAATGTATGGTACACACATATACTAGTATGAATGGAAAACAGTCAATGGTACATGGGAAGCGCTACTACCATCTATATGCATCAAACATGTCTTTTCTGGACATATGTGATGCACCATATAAGTTATTTCACCTTGTCAGTTATCTACTTCAAGCCACATCAGCCAAAAGAACTCTACAATCGGACATACAATGTTCATAGCTAAGCACAATCCAATCGAGCCACACGAAACCCGATTTAAGAATTTCGAGTCAATTTACTCCTACAGCTCCCCCCTCCTCCGATCACTTTTCATAATAAAAAAGATACAAATCTCAAGAGATACAAATCCTACCTACACTTCCCTTCTCAATATCAGAGTTGGATATCTATTTATCAAATATGGATCTCCTTATGGAAGAGTCCAACCTTCATCGAAAAGACTTTGTGCATTCATTTCTTTCTTTTGATACTCTCAACATAAGATGTTGAACCAAAATACACCACTTTTGACATGGTTAAACCTAACCTCCACTCCCTTTTCATTTTCCTTATTTTTGTAGCTAGTAGTATGTATCCGTTATACTTCTAGTTCGTGCTCCCAAAGATTTTCCCTTAGATGTTATTGTTTAAGGATATCTCAGTATGTTCCCAAACATGGATTATCGCATACCACATGAAAGGCTCTAGGTCCTTATCTAAGTTTTTCGAAAGCTCCTAGAAGCACCCCTTCGTCAATTGAATCCTAAAGAATGAATATATTTTGCCATTGCAATGAGTACTTTTTTTACCTCAAAAGGCTAAACCGCCTATCCCCGAGTTTGATGAAATCCCGGCAATTTGACGTCCTTGGTTGAATAAAACCAACATAAATCAATCGTCTTGCGAAATTTTTTTCGTGAACAACTTCCAGTCATTATTTTTTAAACTTGTAATTATTAAGAGTTGAAAACTAAAAATAATAAAAATAAGATATTGATTCCAAAAATATATATAGTTTTGTAAAATTAATTTCTATATTATTATAAATATATATCCACATAATTTGATGTTATTAATTTAAAAAATTAAATTTATGCTTCATAAATACTAATATATGAAGTTTATTCTCAACTGATTTGATATATTATAAGACTATTTAAATAAAATAAAAAAGAGAGATTATTTGTGTCATAAAAAGTATAAAAACTTTTTTTATCATATTATAAGAGTTATCTCTTATAATAAACCTATCAATTTTCCAGTTTAAGATTTGATTATCAATAATTCTTATTATAAGAGTTATGATAAACCTATCAATTTTTCAGTTTAAGATTTGATTATTAATATTTTAGATAGATATGAAATTGTAATTAGAAAATATATGGGTTTAAGTGTGTGTTTAAATTTTGGTTTAATCTAAAATATTAAGATTAAATGTATATTTATATTAATTAAATTTTTAATAGATTAGATCATAAATTCTTTACATTAATGGACCTAATGAATTTTAGAAGATTAAATATAAAAAATGAAAATGAGTTTGATGAGGTGTCAATCTATGTAGTGTTGAATTAATGATGTGGCACTATAAGAAGAGAGAACCAATAACTTTATATTTATATATATATATATATGAAAGATACTAGAGTGAGAATACTAACGATGGCAATATCTAAATAAATCATAACCAAAATTTAAAAGTCAATTTTTATGTTTGATTAAATAACTTTATTTATAACTTTGTATTTTTAAAAATAAACTATCTTTTATAAGAAAAAATATATTTAGTACAAAATGATTAATGAGATTAATTTCAAAATCATATATATAATAGCACACTTGACTCTCCATCTAGGATTTTGAGGTTTAGTGTGACATCTCGCCTTCGTTTTTATGAAATGACGAGTAGATCGCATAGAATCCTCTTTCACCGGATGTAGGAACCCGGTAAATTATGGAAAGATCATGCAAAAAATATGTGGAGGGACTTTGCTAAGTGTGAGACGGGCCGGACGGACGGGCCGAACTATGGGACGGCCCGGGAAGAGAAGAGCGGCGGAAATGAGAGGCGAAGTGGGTTGTGAGATTTTCTTTTAGCCTATATTAAAATAAAAAGGGGAAATAAAAAAATAAGATTTAAGGAAAGGATAACAGAAGGGAATAAGGAATAAAAAAAAAGAATGAAATATGATAATTACAAATAAAGAGGAGATAAATAAGGAAACAAAGATTTGAAAAATCATGGTTTTGGGCCGTCCAAATCCCTATAAATACTAGGAGAGACGGCCAAAGAGAGAAAGGAGAGAAAAGAGAGAGACGACCAAGAGAAAAAAGAGAGAAAAGAGAGAGACAGCCAAGAGAGAAAGAGAGAAGAGAGGAGCTAGGCGATCATGGGGAGATTCCAGAATCTAGCCTACCGGAGGTGGAGAACGAGAGCTCTCATAGGATCCTTTCCGACCAGACGGACCGCTAAGGTGAGTGCGGCTCTAATCCTTAGTCATCCTCTCTTCCTTCCAGCGAGTAGATCTCTAAGCAGAAACGATGATGAATCTTTCCCAAGCTTAAATCTAGGGTTCTATGCATGTTTCATATGTGATGATTGTTTGTGATGCATGATTGATATTGTTTGGATGAGTAGAATAGGCGGCATGACTAGGGTTCCATGAACCTTAGCCATGATCTGCATGTTTGTTGCATGATAGGAATAAGGACGACACAACTAGGGTTCCTGGAACCCTAGAAGTGATCCGGATGCATGGCATGTAGAGGCTAAGGTAGGCGGCGGCTAGGGTTCTTAACCCTAGACTGACCCGCGTGGATATGATTAAGGAAACCTGGTTAAAGTAAATATGGAGACTTGTTAAATGTTAAATATGGAAACTGGATAAGTAAAGGAAAAGAAATGAAATGGAAACGTGTAGAGATGCATGATAGGTTGATTGTTGATTGTGATTGAATGGATATGGAAAAGATGAATGAGAGTTCCGCAGGCCGAGAATTACTCGTCTGACGGACATAGATAATATCGATGGTCTCCCCGGTGTCTAGACGGACGAGATCGGTAAGCTATCCTACTAGATATGTCGAGGACTCGGTCGTCTAATGCAACGGGACAGGACCGGTAAGCTTATCTATGGACGGACGGATGGAGACCGGTCCAATGATCGGATATGGATATGGAATAGGCTTCGGCCTGGTAGTTTTGTTGAACGGAACGGACTCAGCGGTTCACGATTAATGTCGATGGCTCCGCGGCGTGACCGTGTCTCGGGATCGGTAAGCTATCCTGCGGGATATGTCAAGGACCCGGACGCGGAACATATCGTAGCGAGACCGGTAAGCTTGATCGTGAGTCGGTGGCTTGGGACCGGACCAATGATCATTGAGGATCGCATCGGTTTACCGATGATGGCTTAGTGATCGATTTAGACACGGACAGATCGTCCCGGCATGTCTAGGGCGCGTGAGGCCTCAAAACCCGCGTGACCGGTAAGCTGCCGGCTAAGGGAGTTTCAGACATGGCTGGACCGAGTCTTGATGCTTCCGATCGAAAGTGGAAAAGAGTGGCTTATGGATCGACGGGTTCATAAGTGTAAAGTGGGCTTATAGATCAACGGGTTTATAAGTGTAAATGAATGGTGCATGCAGGGCCTGGATTTCAGGTGCAGCTTCGGCTGAGCCCAATTAGGTGGGGGCGTGATTGTTAGAATGAAATGAATGGAATGGAATGGATATATGAACTGATGGAAATAGAATGGTTAGGTTGTAAGGATAGAACTGAATGAACTCAACGGACTGAATGGTTAGGTTAGATTGATTGGCTTGATGAACCGGACTGATTGTTATGTGATGATAGGTTGTTAGATGCTTGTTATAGGTAGAACCAATCTCACGAGTAATTCAATTACTCACGCCTCCTTCTCATGGATGCAGGTAGTGAGTTAGTACAAACCGGAGCGCATGACGTCAAGACCATCGGGCTGAACAGGATTTTAATCGGTTTTGGCCTTCTTGCCCGATAAATTTTCTAAATCGCTTTGTGTCCGGATTTCTCTCGATCAGATTTTTAAAACCACCCTTTCAATACCCGACCGGTCAAGTTGACCGGAAGGGGGTGTTACATTTAACATCCAAAAAAGAGTTTGGCCCGAATCAGCCTAATCCCACTTTTAATTCAATAAGGCAAATAATGACCCACAAAAAATACATAACGATATTGGATTATCGAAGCTAAAATACCAAATGGTATTTTACCCTAAAGGAAAAAATCATAAGCCAAATTTTGACCGGTTTCATTCCAATACTTATTGATATATCTTGTAAGCAATTTACCGTTTATTTTTTATTCCCTTTGTACCCTACTTAACCTTGTTCGATCCTAGGCATATATACTCTTTTTTTTTTAAAGCCACACAATTTAAAAGGCACGTCCTCCATCATTCTTTCATTTTAGATACAATTGTCCATAGGATTTTAGGATTTTGAGAGAATAACTTTCATCCTTCAAAATCACTGGAGGGTCGCTCAGCCAGGTCAAAACCAAAGCTCTTGCACATGCACGCATCTTTAAGGTAGTTTAATATGGATGTGGTCATCATACACAACTTGTAATGTGAAATGTGGTTATCAAGATCACTTGTCCAATCGTATCCCTTAACTAAAGGGAACCTAAACAAAGTTGGGATTTCAACTTTGCTGATGTCTTTGTTAAAACGTGAGTCGTTGAATGATTCATGCGCATCTCGCTTGGCAAACAGCGGCACCCCAAAAATTTTCCTTAACACAACCTCCATGCTTGCTTACTTCTCCAAGTAATGATCCCTTACTCTTACCTCTCTAGCTTGATTCACACACATTTATGTTGATTCATTTTGTTTCTCTCACCCTGGTAATGAGTTAAGTTAACCTCTTTTAGTCCCTGGTAAATCCTTCGCTTATGTTGGTCTACAAAGATTCAATGCGCTCATGCACCGAATGGTAGGAAGTTTTGTTGGTGGATCCGGTGGAGCTCTCGGGAAAATATTTGGATCGGATTTTAAAGAGGTGTTGCATAGGTGCTTGGAAATCTTCCACACACAGGGATTAGTGTGTTCTCAGCATTGCTCATGTTGAACTCTAAGACTAGAGGGATTCAGCTGCTAAGACTCTAACAGGACGACCTGTAAAGACAATGTCTAGAGCCGAACCTGGAGACATACGTTAATACAGAAGTCTGAAGCAGCGGTGGAGGTGGTGGCAATGCCGTTTCTCTCCCCTTCGATCATTTTGAAAGGTTGGGGGTACTGCCACAAGGATGTTGTGAGCCTTCTTTCATTTCTCGCCAAGAGAATCCCTTTTGTGCAGTGACTCGAGGTTGTTCTTCCATGGTCTTCATGACAAGATTATGGTGTTAGTGGCAAGGTATTTTCATTGTGAGAGAATTCTCCCCTCTTTCTAGCACCAAACTGTTTCAGTTAAAAAAACCTCGGGCCTGCCATATTCTTTAGAATCTTGGCTTTGGGTTCGATGTTTGACTGCTGATTGGGAATTTTTTCTTGAAGATGGGGATAAGTCTAGTGGAGTTGTTCCATACCGCTTGTGACTTCACCACGGGGTTAACTTAAGGCACTCCGGAGCTGAGATCTTATGGAGCCACGGTCGGCTTCCATTGTGACTTAGTGGTGTTGAAGTAGTCTGGAAAGGAAAGTTCAGTCTACCGAGGAAAAAAACTCTTGTCAAAACAAGAACCAAGTGAAGTCACCGAAAAGACACAACATGTGTTGTGTTTCCAAAAGATTTTTTCTGAAATTCATGTCAGTTATGAGACCATATGACTAAGGTCTAGAACAAGAAATAAGTATTAGAAAAGGAAGGAGAAAAGATATCTTCACTCCAAACCGGAAGGAAAAGTGGTCAATAGTTTTTTCTGCCGTTTAGGAAGCTCATTGATGGGAAAGGAATAAAAGAGGAGTCTTTGGGTGGAGCTGGGTCGAGAATGACTAGAAAGAGCATTGACTCAGAGGGGGATAGTGATTCCTTCAGAGATACAAAGCTTAGGAAAACGACGACCCTAGACCAAAATCTCTTTTAAAACCGAGTCTTTTATAGAAAGATTGGTCCTTTAGAGGGTTTTGAGGGGAAAATATGTGAAAATTGTGATAAAGGCCATAGTTTTGATCAAAAGATATTAGCTCTAGTTATAGTAAAAAGAGACGACCTTTAGAAAAAATTTGACAAATCAAACCGAGAAAGAGTCAAATCTCAGCTGAGAGATACTGAGTGAAAAAGGAGTTAAAACTGAGTGGAAAACAAAGGAAACATGAGTCGAAAGCAAAGAGAGAACAAGAAAACTTATGCTAAGTGCGGAATAGTGAAAGATCTGATCCTCACTCACAATAAGAGAGCGTATATTTATAGAGTTTACTTGACTTGAACTAGAGGATCAGCTCGATTTAAGACCTAGTCAAGTAGTTGGAGTTGGTTCGTGTGATTTTTTTAAGCAGGCATGTCGGTTCTAAATAGTCTTGTTGACGAATGGGTTGGATTGGTAGAAAGCACCCAAGTGTTTTTTACCAACTTTCTTCATTGTTGTGGCCAACTGGTTGGTCATGCAGTCCCGAAATGTATGAAATTCATTGCGACAGATATGGGAGAGGCTTTGTGCTTGATCGTTTGCATGCTGCACTTTCTAGTGTGGTTTTTGGTTATCGATGGCCATGTGGGTTTGTCAATGAGTGTTGCATCCTATAGGTACATGACGCATGGATCATACCAAATATTATTATCACCAAGTTTTCTTTTATAAGATAAGATTATAGGTTTTAAAATTTGGAATGACAAATAAGTAAGCAATTAACACCTGGCTCGGGTTATGATATTCGACCGCAACTGTGAAGTCCTTCTCGAGTTGGATCAACACTCATTTAGAATTTCTCTAGGTCGGGGTGAATGACAAGTAAACCCCATATGGGATAGCACAAGGGAAAATTTATATGCTATACCCTGAGACATTCAAGGTCACGCCAAGGAACGTTTCTTCTTAACACTATCGAATTTGGGGTAAAAGGGCCATGGTGGCCCTGCCTATAGAGATACAAGAATTATCACGTAATCAAACCCGAGTATCCCATGAATGCTAGTGCATGGCGATAAAATATTCACCTAAACTAAGTTACACATTGCGCTAATAGATTTTTACTTAAACTAAGTTGCACCTGATGTTAAGATTTTCCTAACATGAATATCACTTGTCGTTGTTTCATTCGTCGAGACTATAAGAACCAATTTTACCCCTAAAATTGATTTAGTCGCAGACAAGTTGTTCTCCGGCATTTAATTGCTCCGCAATAAAGTGAATGGAAGACTTAATAGTCCCCAAACATCTACTTGATGAGGGCATTAAAGATAAAATTGATGAGAAAGAATTTGATTTTAGAGCATTTGTCTCCATCGAGAATAAGGTAAGGGGATGGAGTGGATATGAGAGTTGAAGAGAACCGCACCACTATTAGTGAGACGACGACACAAGTGGTGGTGGATCACGAGCCGTAGTTTCACCAAGAGAGGGGAATGAATTTTTAGATTAGACTCTCAAAGCAGAAGGATTTTGCTTTTTTTTTTTTTTTTTTTTTGTATAACAACAATTTAAACTTCTTCTCCTTCTCTTTTGTTTGTTTCGCTCACTTCATTTTCTTCGCTAAGAACCTGAAACTTAGACTCCACCATAATTTATTATTTTCTCCTTATATCATCTTCTTGAAACTAGCAAAAGAAAAAATCAATCTTTTTTTGATAAGTGCAAATATTATTCCTATGCAAAAAGGTTCTTACAAAGGCTTTTCATAAAAAAGAAAAGGTGTTACATAAACATTTTGGCTAGCAATACTAGGCATATGCGAACCAATTAGAGAGAAGATTGTGAAACCTCCTCCTTTTGACATTAGCAAGGATCTTGTCTCTGAGATGTCATCCAGCTTGGCAAATATGACTTGCGGAGAAGATTTAGACCCTGAGTGAAGCCTTTCATTCCTCTCTCTCCAGAGTAAGTACACGACCGTTTGAGTGGCGAGCCTCCTCAACAATTTGTTTGGCGAGTCCGAGAGCAACCAGAGCATCAAACAATTCCAAGTCCCAAACCTGACTTGACCATTCCTCAATCTATTGAGAACTATTTTCCAAACCTCCTTTGCGAAACTACATCCAATAAAAACATGATCTCTATCCTCCGGTTGACTGTTACATAGAAGACACTCCTCTGAAACATCCATTCCCCACTTCTTTAATTTCGAACGCAAAGGAAGCCTATCCAAATTAGTAACCCATAAATGAAAGGCATGTTTGGGCGTTTGATCCTTAAACCAAACGGCCTGAAACCAAGATTTATAATCTCCCTTCGGTCTGATGAAGTCCCAAGTGAGCCTCGAAGAGAAATTCCCCGTTGAATTCTGAGTTCCAGGGATTGACCAAATGTACTTATCAGGGCTAGACTGATCTGTCGGAGGGAAAACCGTAGAAAGAGAAATCTGGAATTCCTCTGCTACCCTCGACCTCGCAGGCCTAAACTTCCAGCAATCTCTGACACACGCTTGTCTCACTACCGCGTTTCTGGGAACTCCGATATGTGCAGGCCCATCATCTCCAAACAGACATATCAGCGGTCTCTGAACATTCCAAGCATCAAACCAGAAACTAGCTCTTTGTCCGTTACCCAACTGGCATTGTAAAAATTGGCGCGCTAAGGGCCTAAGCGAAAGAAGTTGTTTCCATATCCAAGAGTCTGTGCTCTTCACTTCACTATCCCAATAGCTTCTTCCCCTTAAAAACTTATCATGGATCCAAGCCACCCATAGGGAACCTGACTTAGCAAAAAGCATCCAAACCAGTTTCAAGGCTAAAACAAGGTTCCATTGCCTCAAATCCCTAAGGCCGAGACCTCCCTCTTCCTTTGGTAAGCATACCGTCTTCCAGGAGACTTTAATCCCCGTAGTTGTCTTGATGTTACTGTTCCAAAGAAAGCGGTTACACATCTGCTCTATTTTCTTTAAGCAACCAACAGGCAACACAAACGCAAACATCCAGAAATACTATAGATTACCGACTTAATCAGCTGAAGTCTACCAGAAAAGGAAAGATGCTTCACTTCCCATCCACTAAATCTCTTCGTGAGTATATCAATCAGAGGACTATAATCTTTATGCTGAAGCTTCTTGGGCAACAGAGAAAAAAGCCCAAGATATCTGACAGGCAGCGAACCTACTTTGAATCCCAACTCCTCACTTCCTGTCAACTCTTCAGCAAACACTCCAGCTGCATAAAGTGTGGTTTAGAAAAAATCAAACTTATGGAAAAAGATTTGTTGAAAGGTTTCCGAAAGAAGAAAAAGAAAGAGCATAAGCTTCAAAAACCTCATAAATTCAACGACAGCCGTTTAATCTAAATTTCTTCTAAGATTGAGGAGATTGCACTAGTTCAAATATTTTTAAGATGGTATTAAGGGTTTCACTATACTAATTTAGCACATTTTGTTGTTGTTGTTCTACAGTACAATGAGATCCATTTCAATGGAAATATTTTAATGAATTAACAGAAATTTGGCATACATAGTTCCACTACTTTAACATTTTGATCTTGTTCTAAACTGTGAATATGTTTTGTTTATGTGGTGTGCTTTGGGGTGAATTTGGGACATGACGTTACAGTTATATTTTTAATAAAATCATCTAATTACAATGTTACTGTGACGTGGCGATTTGTTATTCGTTGGTTTTTATTTTTGCTAATGACTTCGCTGACACGTGTTTGTCGTTGGGTCTTATTAGGTTATGGGTCAAACTGGAGAGCCCTTGAGTCATGATAGTCTTTTTGTAGATTGTGCGGGCCGTTAAGTTATAAACCCTAAATTTTTTAAGTTTAACGTTTTATAAATAGGTTCTCTTGTGATTCTATGGTTAGGGCTATGTCACATGTATTTACGTTTTGAAGAAAAAGATAACTAAGAGGCTATATAGACTTGGGAGTGTCTCATCAAACTACGCTTGGGGAGGTTATGGATCGATCCAGACGTATACATCATCGTAATGACATGCTTAATCAGGTCGAAGATGAAATTAGGCACTTGAAAGAACAAAGGGTACAAGGAGAAGACGATGTACCCCTCTGGTCCGGGAAAAGCGATATCTATTCAAAGAAGTTTAGTGTCAAAGAGACTTGGTCAAAACTGCGTGGGGCACAAGTAACATGGGATCTCCATCGAGGGGTTTGGTTCCGTTATGCTTCACAAAAATTTGCTTTCATAACGTGGCTTGCGGTGAAAAATAAGTTGGCAACGGGAGAGAGAATGGAGCGCTGGAACTCCAACATCAATGCAACGTGCTTGTTATGCTCCCAAGTGAGAGAGACAAGAGAGCATATTTTCTTCCAATGTGTCCATTCTAGGCAAATTTGGGAGGGGCTGGCAGGAATATTAATGGGCTCGAGCTATACTAATCACATAATGGAAATCTTGAATCTAATATCGAAAGATATTAGATCCGACTCAAAGATTTTCATTTTGAGGTATACTTTTGCAGCTTTGATTCATAATATTTGGTGTGAGAGAAATAGAAGGAAGCATGGAGACAAACCACTCCCAAATGGAATTCTATGCCGGATGGTTGATGTCCATGTGCGGAATAAGCTAAGCTCATCATGGCAATGTGGTGTGAAGAAATACGAAGATGGCATTCGAATATGGTTTGGATCACGACGTTTATGTTAAAGCAAAGATTTATTTTTCTCTGGAATTTATTTTAAAATAAAGAAAAACCGTAAAGAATCGTTGTAAAAAAGTTTATTTTTTCTGAATATAATTTAACATTAAATTAAAAAAAAAAAATAACTAAGGTTCCTTCACGTTTTTAAGAAAAAAATGATTAAAAATATGTCATGAAGATTTGTCATTTTTTTTTTTTTGGGTTTAACTGTTCTAATTTACATACCTAGATATTAAATTTATAAAATAAACTCTCATTCCGCACAATTTTGCAGACAATAATCTAGTTATAACGTATTTGGCAAGAGAATCATATTCAAAAAAATTTCTCTTCTAAAATTAATGCAAGGACTAATTAAGAAGTCTTCCGTATTTAGACTACCGAATACGTGTAGTCAAAACAAAACTACCAAATACGGTCTCTATAGAATTAAATCAAAGATTTTGACGGATAGAAATGGAAATTAAATATCTTATATTCTTTCTTGAAATATCTTATTCATTTCTCTTTTGAACTTCTAACGAAAAAAATAAAAGAGTATATTTAATTAGTTGACAAAAGTTTTGATAATGCCAGCCGTCATATCGGCGATATCATGAACGACTTTGTTACGGCCGGTCAATGGAGAACTCCCAGCGAATTGTTCCTCACAGTTATCCGGCTTCGCCACAACCTCTTTCATGTTAGACATCGCCTCAAAATATTTCTTAGCCTTGAGATCAGCCAACACCGTTGGGAAAAACCTACGAACCGCCGCGCCGTACTCCTCAATGCAAGTTCCGTACCTTTCATATTCTCCACGTTCTCTGATGGTCTTAAAAACGGAGATGAGATGTTGTAGCACCTCGTTCACTTTCTTTGTCGTCGCATCAAAAGAGATTGACGCAAGTCCTTTTATGAAAAATAAATCAAAAGTAAAAGTTTTATATATATGATCAGTTATTAATCAAATTTTTCTTTAGAATAAAAGAACAAAAAGAATGATATTTATCATGTTACCTTGGAGATTTGAGGTTTTTGCTTCTAGGATCAAGATTGAGAGTTGAGACGCACAGGCTTTGATATCGGTTTCGTTTGCACAGTTGTTGTATAAGGTTAGGTCCCGGAGCAGGCTGAATTGGTTGAGACAAGGCTATTTGGATCTGAAAAAACACTGCAAAAATAGCCAATAGTTTCATGAAATTATTCATTTTGTTAAGAGATTGGAAGTATTTTGAGAGCTAGAAATAAAAATGTTAGTGAATTGTTTCTGATTTAAAGGTTGGCTTTTTATAGGGTTAGAAGGTTTTTAGTTTATTAACAAATTTAAAACTTTCTTTAGTCTCACGAACAATATAGATATGGAAACAAAATTACTAAAATCCAACTTTGCTTTAGTTTGTCTGGTTGAAAAATAAATGTTTTTACAAATTATTGATTTATTGTGACTGATTAAGTTTTATTTTTTCAAAAAAAAAAACTACGCAATCCATTAACCTCTTCGGGTCAAAGACCATTTACAAGGAAAATTATCTTTTCGTTGACGAAAAGACCACAAACAAATTCCCTTAGTAGCTTTAATTGTCTTTATTATTGTAATTGAATGTGTTTGACTAGATAAATTTTTAGTAGGGAAATATATTGAATTCTAGAAAGAATAAAGAGAATAGGAAGAAGGAAAAATATCTCGATAACTTAGATCGATTTTAACATCTTTAACGATCTGTCGAAAGGTGTTAGGTCTCGCTCTTCGTTTTACTACTTTTCTTGTAACCGATTTTTCGATCTCTAGTAATCAGCGATCTCATTTATTCAAATATAAACATCAACCTCCTGTTCCAATCTGGTTCATTTACTAAGAATTCCGACCCTTAATCCCAACTTTTTCAATAAAGTCACGTCTCGCTAAATCCATTTCACCTCGCATAAACTGTCTTCACCTCGTTGCGAACAGAACCTTATCCATTAAAACCTTGTGTGCAACCCAGTTCGCACAGTTGGCGCCGTTTGTGGGGATATTTCTTTAGGAATTCTTTATACTCACGAACCGTTTCAAACAATTTTCCGAGACAATGGAACACCTTGAGAACACTGCAAACCCAACAGCTGGAACATCTTCGGGCCGTCGAGACATCCCGTAACGCTAAAGCCAGCGGACCTGCCGTAGCGCCGGAGATCGACTTGGCGCCTCTTGTCGTCAACTTGCTTCCGCCCGTCCCTCCGCGCGGTTCTCTAGCCAAGGGCACGCATCATACGACGGTTCGTCCTGGACTACCTCCATTGTCATTCTGTCCACCATTTGTATACTCCTACGGAGGAACATCATCGAACGTCGCTCTAGAGGGACACTCATACGGAATGCCTCTCTCACTCTGGCCGGCGACGCCTACTGCGCCCCTCTTCCTCACACCTCCTGGGGATCAAAGGCCGATTTATCCGCCTGGACTCCCTCCCCCGGGATCCGAAGGACAGCCGACCATAGAGCTAACTCCGCCACGGGACCAGCCGACCACCATGCCACTTGACGCAAGCCCTGAGCTTGAAGGCATCCTGCAAATCATCCTTAGCCAGGGGTAACAATCGCGTAGAAGACGCGAGCAAACACGAGAAAGACTCTCGGAAGAAACTCTCGACCCAATACGCCGAAACCTCTTTGGAGGCCCCCACAGCACGGTCCTTGCTCCAACCGCCCACGACCGCGCCGTCACATGGGAGCCCCAAGCTCGTCCTCAGCCCGCCAGCGACCCCGTCGGAGCAGGATACGAGAAGGAGCTAGACGAAATGAAGCTGCTGGTGAAAAACCTCACCTCGCAAATGCATCAAGCGATACGCTCAGCTCCAGAGGTTGACCGCGTGATCCGCGAATCACAGAACACCCCGTTTACCGCGGCCGTAATGGATTTCCCCCTTCGAAACCCGGGAAAAATTCCACTCCCTAAGTATGAGGGAGGGGATGACCCGAGTCAGTTCCTAGCGACTTTTGAGATCTCCATGGGTAGGGCGAGATTCAACCGAGAGGAGCGCGACGCAGGTTATTGCCAGCTCTTTGTCAAAAATCTACGAGGCGACGCCCTCCAATGGTTCTCCCGTCTAAAGCCAAACACCATTAGCAACTTCCTCCAGTTAAAGACCGCATTCATCACACAATACCTGACCTTCGTGGAAAAGGGGACATGAGCCGCCGATCTTTACGCTCTCACATAGGAGCCCGAGGAGAGCCTAAAAACCTTCATCCAAAGGTTCAAACTCGTGGCAGCCCGCGTCACGGTCCCCGACGAGGCAGGCTTGGATGCCCTCCAAAGAAGCCTGGTATATTCCAATCGATTCAGGGAGGAGCTGACGGTCAACCCGCCCTTAACGCTCGAGGACGCATTACACCGAGCCTCGCGCTTCGTCGAGCTAGAGCAGGAGAACGCGCTAATTAAGAAGAAATCTCGTCCCACAAAAGCTCAGTCGGCCAAGGAATCGGCAGCGGATTCCTCTGAGGAACCTCGCCATCATGTCAACAAGGATTACCGAGAAAAAAAGGAACGCAAGGCCGTCTCCTCCCACACAATCAGCGATAAGACACAAAAACAGCCGTGGAACAAGTGGAGCAGATATAAGGCAAGAGACAATACGGCATAGGAAGGTCGAGACTCGACCCTCTTCAGTAATTACCACCAGGTTCCAGGTCACTCCGATAGCAACTGCTGGGGTCTCGCCAGCTATCTCTATGAGAAGTACCATGCGGGGGAGGTAGCTCCTCCGGAAAGGACGCATCGGAGCAGCAACCTCGCCCTGCTAATAACAAGGCCGTAGAACAAGTCAGTAAACGTCGCCGTAAAGTTAAGACTGAGGTGGCTCAGGAAGCACCTCCGCCCGCGATAAAACACATCGCATAATCAGCGAGCGGTGAAGTAGGTCGTCCCCGAAGAATGTTGCACCCCCCCCCCTTTTTATACGCGTGCTTTTATTAGCAAACTAAAGAACTACGACAGACTTGATCCCCATTGTGGGTACGTAGGTAACCTCTTCGCGAGGCACAATTTCTCATTTTAATTAATCTCAAAGTTTTCGGGCCAAACATTCTCAAACAATGTAAGTCGAGTCGACCTCGCAGAAGAAGCCGACTCAGGTCGCAAAATAAGAAATTCACGCCTTCCACGGGCAGACCAACGGTGTAAGCCGAGCTCCGGCTCGCATCCACCCGAGACATCTCGGGGATAAAAGCCGAGGACAGCCTCGTACAAATCTAGATGGCTTGATCAACCATCAACTCACATTTCCACTCATCGAAAGCAGGAAATAACAAGCCAAACATCGCGTTCGCACCCATCCGACGTATCCACCACAACGCGTGGCCAAAACACCGGAATATCAACAAAAAATAATAGTAAAGCAAAGGAAAAAACATCTTCCATATAAATGCGGGCCCGACAAAAGTTGACCCGAGCGTCCATTACAAAAATGAAAATAAAAATAAAAAGAAGAGAATACAACAAAATCCCAAATCATCTCCCCTCGGAAAATTTTGATCCGGAAGATCTTCAAAGTCGAGTTGCACCACCTGCAGTTCGTTGAGCTCAGACTCCGCTTGCTCTGTTGCGAAGGATTGCTCTGTCATGATAGCTCGTGGCACGACCTCTACCACCGCTTGCAGCTCCCGGATCAGATCCATTTGCCCGCAACCCTCAATCAAGTCAGCTTTCGCAGCACCGGCCCGCTCCCGATCCTTGAGATACCCCGCCACGATACTTTCGAAGGACTTGTACTTAACGAGCTTCTGGGTCAGCGTGTCATACTCTTTCTCCACGTCGGCGGGAACAGCTCGGTCAGCATGAGCTCGCCCGGTATCCAGTGAAGAAGCATCTCCCACCCTTACTCTAAGCTCTTTAATCTCACTGTTCGCCGCGAGCAGCTCCTCGTTCAATCGATCGTTGGAATTCTGCGTCCGAAAATACACACGCTGCGCCTCGCAAAACTCGGTGTCATAAGTCGCAAGAGTATCGTTGGTCGACGCGATGTACTGCACAGAAGAGAGATAAAAAAAATAATAATAATAATCTTAAAGCCTCGTGCTCACCTTTACCAAGTGGCCAGAATTTGCAACCACGTCTTTCCTTAGAGTCACGGGTCAAGAGTCTGATGCCCCGGTCCAATGATCTTAGAAATCAGCTCGTGACACTTCTCCTCGCCATCCCCCAGTGGCCAACCGCCTGAGTGAGAAAAGCGGAAGGCGTAGGCAGAGCCTTCTCTCAATGGAATCCCCTCGGGTATCGAGCCCCCGGTTTGGCACCAACATTCGTCGCCGTTTCGGTAGTTGAACGGACAAGTCGCGCTGAAGGCTCGCCAAAGATTTGCGAGGAGTTGCCCTGAGAAAACAACACCTTACCTCTCCCAGGACCAGGGTGTTCCGATCTACCTTCCGGCTCCAGCAATCGCCAGGACGGCGTTGCCGTTACTTTCCGTTTCTTGGCCGTGCCCCCTCTCGAGAGACCAATCGTCCGCCTCCGAGCAGAATCTTTGACGTACATGATACCCATAATAGGGTTCCGCTCGCCTGCGAACGAGAAAAATCTAAAAATAAGAAAAATAATAATATATACGCCTGAAGCCCGCGAAGTACAGGATAGACGAGATTCAATTACCTGCTGCTATCCTAGCCCTTGACCTCTCAATCATCTTGTTGAAGAGCTCGGGCAATTTCTCGTTCCCGAGCTCGTGTAGTATCCGGTTCCTCTCGGAAAAATCCTCCGGATACGGATCGATCGAGAGATGGCGTTTTGAAAATAGAAGGACCGATTAAAAGAGCACGAGCAATGACACGTAAAACAGACGAACAACACTTACCAGGAGAGGGGTTCCATTTACGCCGTAGATAACATCTCGGATCTTCTAGCAACCCGTTCGTCAATTTTCACGAAGAAATAACTCTTCCACCAATTCTCTATCTTCGAGGTCTCGCCCGCGAAGATCTTCCGATTCTTCCTGAACGGGGTGTACCACGTCTCGATCACATTGTTCTTATTGTCCAAAAAAGATATGGTCTCCTCTATAAATCGGAAACAAATCTCTATCCCATTGTCGCGAGCTATCACCTGCAGGGCTATGATGTCACGGACTGACGCCGGAGTCAATTGGGTAAGCGCGATCTTTCACCGGGCACAGAAATCCGTGAGGAGTTTCGGGATCGGGAAGAATAGCCCGCATTCAAAGAAATAAGATTCGTAAAGCCCTACGTACCCCAGACTTACCGATAGGCAATCGATCCTCTGATGACGGAATCTCGATCGAAAGCCTCGTTTGGAAGAACAAGTCGCAGAGAGTCGGGAGTACTTAGCGACGCTTCAATGATCTTCGGAACCGGAGGGTTCCTCCGGGGTTTCGTTCTCCCACTCCGAGCTACAGCGGTGTCAGGATCGTGGTCGGACTCTTCATATTCTTGCTCTTGGACCGAGGGAGACCATCCCGGAGTGTTCTCGTCGTGAGAACCCTCTCCGTGTTCATAAAATTGGACCTCCTCCAACCCATATCTCGTCTCGTCAGATCCGTTCGCGTTAAAATCAGCCATAGCGATATAGGAAATGGAAAGGCTCGCAAGAGAGATAAGAAAGGAAGAGAGAGAATCCGAAACAAGGAATAGTCGGAGATCTCTGAGAAAGTCAGGTTTTATACGCATAAAGCGGAAGACGAAGCGTCCCGAATAATGATGGTTTTCAAAGCACGACTATCACGATACTCGATAGGTGACTCCTCGATTTCCACCCAAAACTGATCCAACAACGAATCAAGTTAGGACGCGTGGCACAACGGGGACGCCCAAGCAGGCTGACCCATTTGATTTTGGCCTTTCTTCTCGCACCAATCTAATGACGCGTCCAACCCATTTGATTTTGGGTGTCAGTCGGGTCAATCCGGACCCAAATGGTCCAACCCGCGGCGGACAAAAAAAATTTTGAAACCCGACGGGCTGGCCCGCGCGGGCCACGATCTTACATATATACGGCCCGCCTCGACCCGCTTTAATTCTACGGGTTTGCAGGGCGACCCGCGGGTTCCAATTTTTTTTTTAATTTTATGAAAAAATCTGAGTTTTATGAAAAAACTATTGGATCTTACTAGTTATGAATCGAATAAATGAAATGAGCAATTGAGTACTGTAAACATTTTTCTATCGTGTAGCCAATTAATAAGTTCAATTGTTATGAATACATAGTCACATTAATACACATGTCTCTGTATAATCTTGAATCAAATTAGGTAAATCTAAAATAGTTATTTGTTGTAGCACTAGTTACATTAAAGTACATAGTAGCGCATAAGTCAGTACCAAGTTCGATATGTTCAGGCACAATGACTTCCTCCCACAAAATCTCGTGTTCAACCACATCATCAATTGCATCATCAAATTTTGAGCTTTCATTGCCATTAGATTTGTCATATATTCTTTCTCTTCCTGAATTTTGTCCATTATGCCAACTATAATCACCATCCTCGTTGCTATGCAAATTTATTTCAAGTTGCTTGCCCACTGCTGAGGAGGAGTCGATTCGACAACATCACTTCTTCCTCATCCATTTCGTCTTCGTCGGAATATTGAATTGCTCCTCTAACTTTGGCCGACGCATCCATGATGGACCAGGTGCGTTGAGTCGAGTATGACAAAAAAAAAATCAAAAATCAAAGATGAATTATGCGGTCTAGTCGGGCCAACCCGCACCCAAACGGTCCGGTCCGCGGCGGACAATTTTTTTGTTTGGAACCCGGCGGGCCGGTCCGCGCGGATCACGGTCCAACATATATAAGACCCGACCCGCCCCGCAATGGGCCTATTTGGGCCTAACCCGCGGGATTGGGCTCAAATTGACATCTCTACGGGGGGGACTAACTGTTGAGGGTGGGCTAAGCACCCCTTCCGGCCCAAATCAAATAAGGATGAATGGGTCCGAATTTTTCAAGACCTTTCTTCTTCACCTCGGACTTCACCTCGCGAGACGAGTATGCGATCCCGTCTGCGACGAGATCAACATTCAAGAGTTGACCAAGGAGACCAAACTCGAAGCGACGTCCTGTCAAATCACAACTTTTACCTTGTCAGATGGACCGAAAGCATGCCTCAGAACTTGTGCCGAAGCATGGACTGACCTGTCAGGCGTAGGAGGCAGTCTATCCTCGAACTAGACAACACCACGGGCTAATATTGAGGGATCTATAGTCCGCTATAAATACTGTAGATTTTTAGTAGGTAAACACATTGAATTCCGAAGAGAGAACAGAGAGAATATGAAGAATAGCTCGGTAACTTAGATCGAGTTTAACATCTTTAACGACCTGTCGAAAGGTGTTAGGCCTCGCTTTTCGTTTTACTACTTTTCTTGTAACCGGTTTCTCGATCTCTTGTAATCAGCGATCTCATTTATTCAAATATAAACATCTTCACTTCGTTTAAACCTCGTGTTCCGATCTGATTCATTTAATAAGAATTCTGACCCTTAATCCCAACTTCTTCATAAAAGTCACGTCTCGCTAAATCCATTTTACCTCGCATAAACTGTCTTCACCTCGTTGCGAACAGAATCTTATCTATTAAAACCTTGTGTGCGACTTGGTTTGCACATTACATGATATGGATTCTTGCTTTCTGATCTATTTACATAGTCAAAAAGAGAATTTATCTGTGAGCTACACTTTCTCCAATAATTAGTCTGAGTCTGTTTGGATTTAAGATTTAAACTAAGTTATTAAAAAACAAAAAGAAAATCAAAATTTTTTCTAAATCCTCTAATATCATTAAAATTTTAAACATATTAATTAGTCCCCAATAAAACATATATTCCTTACGTTGGATCAGTTTGAATAACAGTGACTTCACAAGATATGTGTTCGATGTATTTAAAAGAAAATAATTTGTATTATCTTTACTTCTTTAGGCTCTCCCTGATATGGTAAACATCATCAGGTCCAGTTGGCCAAGGCAGCCATGCCACCAGCACCAACCAAAACGGCAGCGTATGACTTCATCTGAAGCTTGATGCTATGTTGCATCTTGTGGCCCATGAAGTCCGTGGCGAGGAGGTCGACTAAAGCCATGTAGATAAGAAGTCCAGCCGAAGAAGCGTTGAGCAGTCCAACCGTTATGAGCGAATCAGGACTATTCTCTTTGTACGTTTTAGATAATTTCATCCCTAGAGCAATTCCGAAAGGCGTCGTCACCGCAAAAAAGAAAGCCATGACCGACTTTTTCACCCACCCATACTCCGCCTGATTGTATTTTCGAGTTCTTGTCATGTTTAGTTTAGAGAAAGGGAATGGCCGTGACTCGAGTCACTCGACCAAATCAGAAAAGACTCACTAATTATAGAAGGAGAAATTCACCTGGAGAATGCAGCCGCCGAGACCCATGCCTTCGAACATCTGGTGGAAGCAAAGAGCAGCCATAAGACCTTTGATGGTGCAAGTGTTGTTTGTGGCTCCTACTGATAGTCCTATCACGATGGAGTGCACCACTATACCTAACTCCAATACCTGTTCATTAATTCATTCACTCGTAATATAAAAATAGACATGGGAATTAGTTGGAGTGGTCTACCCAAAGAAAATGTTAACATGGAAAACTATATTAAGCAAAAAGCTGGCATAACCAACGACGCAAAACATAATTTATATATACAAACTCTAGAGAATTAAAAAGTTGAGCTAAAAACAATTAAAATCAAGAGTTGACAATTAGAAATTGAATTTTCTTTATATAATAATTAAAAAAAAAGACGCTAGAGTGAAGAATACTAACGATGGCAATAACACGATATCGTAGAAGCTGCAAACTAGAGCCAAGCTCCTTCGCATTATCTTCATAATGATTATGATGAAGACCATGATGGTGTGAGGGAGCTTGCATGATGTGCCCCATCTCTTGGTCAAAAGTCTCTGTGGATGCCACGTCAGCATGTGTGTCCTTCCTTCCCGACCCGGCGAAAACGCTGGTGGTAATAGAGTCAACCATTAGTGCGAAGAGGGCGGAGATCATAGCGACCAAACCGGTGAAAGAAAACAGGTGCCAAGGATTTTTGTTAAGACAAGGAGATGAGAGCATTTCAAAAGAATCAGGCAAAACGTGGATGAAACCAGTGGCGAGGATGATTCCTGAAGCGAAGGATTTGACGATGAGGAAGAGAGATTTCTCCGGTTGGAAAGCAGAAACGGAGCGGGCGATGAACGGTAAGCAAACGCCTATAAGACCTGAGATGAGGATAGTGAAGATTGCTATAAGTTTGAGTTCAAATGCTCGGTTTTTTTCGGTACATGCGCTATCGGATTCAGGTATGCACTCTTCGTCGGTTTCAGACAGAGTTCGGGGGAAGTGGGAGAAGAGGAGGACGAGGGCTGAGAAAACGACACTATTTTTAGTCATCTCTCTCACTGTTTTTTGTGTGGAAGTATTTTAGTTTGGAAACAAATAAGAGTTTGTATTAGTCTTTATATAAGAGAAGACTTGAAGACTATCTCAAGTCAAAGTGTGTGTCGACACTACTTACTAATGTCGACATGATTTTATGAGAAACAAATGAATTCCAAATCAAAGTCTAGACTGATTCTAGCCTTGACATGTACTCAACACATGCATACAAAAACATTTGTATTATTGTATAGGTCCCCCACTTAATAAAGAAAAATAATGAAAGTAATTGTTGGACAAATGATGCGACTAGTGTGGTGCTAGATAAAAGAATCTAGTCAAAGGATGTGACTATTGTGGTGTTAGAGCATCTTCGTATAATATTAAGATTTTAAATATAGTTTTATTATCTAATTAAATTTAGTTATAAAATTTTTTTGAACCAATCATGTAAAGACTAATGTGTTGAGAATATTTCAAGAATTTCTCAAAGTTTTTCATTTGAGAAACTGTTCTCTTTTTTCTTCTTTTTTTTTTGTCATAGGAACTATTAGACTGTAAAATGAGAAATGTAGGTCCAGGTCACTCCTACAATGGACTTAATCCAATTATCAGGTCGCCTTTTCCATTTACGAGTGAGAATCATTCTTACTTTTCTTTCCTTCTTTTACGAATGAACCAATGGGAACATTCTTGCTTTGATTTCTATTTCGCATAAAAGGGTCAAGTTTAGTCCATTCATAAAGAAAATTGTTTTGGTGCTTCCAAATGCTACAAGACAACCAGGGAATGCGTATGTGGACCTCAAACGGGACATATACTCTCTTACTTAAATATAAGAGGTGATAGAAGTTTGTGAATTTCTAATAGCTTTAAAACCCTCCTTTAGGGCATGGTATGTTAGCTAAGACCCATGCTTGTCTCGAGAAAGAACATCTGAAAAGCATGTGATTTATTGAGTCACCCTCTTCTCCACAAATTTGACATATGCTATGTTTTAGAAAGACATCTTAGAGCAAGCGCTTCAGCCACAAACATAGCAGGGTTGATGTTTTGTAAGTAGAAACCTTTCTATTTAAGGTTGATGGATTTTTAGTAGAAACCTTTTATTCACATTAGTTGTATACTCCTTCGAAGGTTGATCTTGCAAAAATAACCTTTTGACATCGGAAATTTTCATTTTATTATAAATGTTTTTTTGTTTTAGATTTCAACGGAAATTAATTAAAATATTTATTTTAAAAGTTTTTGTGATCATTTATATTATACAATTTGTATTGCTATTGGTTGAATTGATTTTTTTTTTTAAATATGTGCAAAACCTTAAACATACATAACATGAAACAAACGGAGTATAAGATATGATGACCATCAAGCCCACTTAGCCATGACGGCCATGCCACCAGCACCAAATAAAACGGCAGAGTATGACTTTAATTGAAGTTTGATATTCTGTTGCATTTTTTGACCCATAAAATCGGCGGCTAGGAGATCGACTAAAGCCATGTAGATGAGTAGTCCAGCCGAGGAAGAGTTGAGCAACCCAACCGTTATAAGCGAGTCAGGGCTATTCTCTTTGTATGTTTTAGATAATGCCATCCCTAAAACAATTCCGAAAGGTGTTGTAACCGCGAAAAAGAAAGCCATCACTGCTTTTTTCACCCACCCATACTCCGCCTGCGCGTGTTTAAATTTGCGCGAAAGGAATTATAGTCAATCTTATTCGAGAAACACAAACTTTGAAGAAACTATATCGAATTGAAATTGGTTTAGATGACTGGAATGAACATGAGTTAACACAAACCGAACTAATTGAAAGAGATGAATTCACCTGGAGGATACAGCCGCCGAGACCTATGCCCTCAAACATTTGGTGGAAGCAAAGAGCAGCGATGAGACCTTTGATGGTGCAAGTATTGTTTGTGGCTCCCACCGATAGTCCTATCACGATCGAGTGCATGACTATTCCTAGCTCCAATACCTTTTCCATTTATTCATTTTAGTATCCATCTACTATTAAATCATCATAATTAGCAGGATTCTTCTTTTAATAATGAAAAAAGTTGGAGCCGATTGCTCCAACTATATTTCAAGAATGGTTTGACCAATCGTTTCTCAATTTTCCGTCAACAAATTAAGGATTTCCAATTCGGGAAAAAAATTCTGTTACATATCAAATTTAATTTTATTTGGCTATATTATTGAATTCAAACTGAAGTGGTGAAGCCAAAACACCGAATTATGCTCTCCTATACACAAATTTGAAGACAGTTTATAAGTAAAATAATAACTATATTAAAGCGTCTGTATGTGGCCGACAAACAAACCTGTATGTGAATACTCACTTTATTAATTTCTTATAAAATGAAGACATGTTGACTAACTTAAAATCAACGGTCCTCAAATACGCTATACGCTATAATTATTTTATTTTTTTTAAATGTGGATGTTGACTAACTAAAAACCAACGTCTTAAAAATATAGTATTTTTGGGTATTTCACCTTTTTTCATTTTACTTATGGTAAAGATGAAGATATAAAAATCATTAAAAAGATGAAGTAACTCAAATGTTCTGAAGAGATCATACAATTAAGCTTTTTACAGTTTATTTTTTCGTAAACTAAATAAAACAGTATATCCTGGTTTTAGTTTTTTTTTTTGATAAATTTTTTTCTGTTTAAAGCATATCCTGGTTTTAGTTTTCATATAAAAATTGTAGTTTTATGGCGATGAATATAAATCTTATAAACCTCATAAAATCACTATATATGGCTTGTCACCGCATAATTTGTTATAGCTGTTAATTTCCCCGTTGTTAGAGAATATATTAAAATCGTGTTAAGACTTTTAGTTTTGTAAATAGAAAAAAACGAGAGTGAAGGAATACTAACAATGGCAACAACACGATACCGCAGAAGCTTTAAATAAGAACCAAGCTCCTTATCATTATCTTCATGATGATCAAGTTCAAGAAGTCCATGCCCATGATGGTGTGCGTGAGCCTGCATGCGCCCCAATTCCTGGTCAGGAGTCTCAGCAGGTGCCACGTCAGCGCATAGGTCCTTCCTTCCCGACCTGGCAAAAAGGCTGGTGGTGATAGAATCAACCATAAGTGTGAAGACGGCTGAGATCATGGCAACGAAGCCAGCAAAAGGAAACTTGTGCCAGGGGTTATCGTTAAGACAAGGAGATGAGAGCTTCTCGAAAGAATCAGGCAAAACGTGGATGAAACCAGTGGCGAGGATGATTCCAGAGGCGAAGGATTTGACGACGAGGAAGAGAGATTTCTCCGGTTGAAAAGCGGAAACGGAGCGGCCAAAGAACGGGAGGCAAACACCGATAAGGCTTGTTATGAGGATTGTGAAGATTGCTATGAGTTTTAGATATAATGCCTTGTTTTTGTCGGTACATGTGTTGTCGGATTCGGGTTTGCAATCTTTGACGGATTGAGAGAGAGCTCCAGGGAGATGGGAGATGGAAAGGAGGAGAAAGACGGTGATGGAAACGGAGAAAATGAAAGGTGATTTAGTCATCTCTCTCATTGTTTGTATGAAATTTTTTGAGTTTGATTTACAAAGAATAGTTTATGTTACTACTCTTTATTAAGGAAAGACTTGAAGCCTCTCTTAATCAAAGTGAGTATCCACATTACTAACTATTTAATGACAAAGATGTTTTGTTTAGAGAATATTGAATTACACAACAACAAAATTAGTTGTAGATATATGAAGATCAAGAAAATATGTTGCCGGAGAAATTATAGCAAAGCAAAATAATGTGAGGCAGTGTTACCATCCGTTGAACTCCGATTACAGATGGAGAAAAGAATCACCACAAGATTTATCTCCATTTTTTTTCGTCACCTATACAGTATTCGTCAGATATACAATATTGAAAATCACTTCTCATTAGGTTATTTGTTTTAAAATTCTTCTAACTCATACATGTTTAACTCTAATTAAAGTTCTATCACGACATGTTACGGAAAAAATATGTGGACTTTAGTGATATTAGTAACAAAATCAATTTTCTTTAGGTCTCATCATCCACTACTATTTCTTAGAAATCCCAGTATTACAATCATCCTCCTGAACTGCAACCTGACCTTTCATGAATAATATTTTGCTACTAATATATAAATTGATTTTGCTACTAATATCACTGATATATACAATTATTCTGCATTTTCTCGCAAACCGTGATTCCGCATTTTCATGATAATATATAAATTTGATGAAACCAGAATCTTAGTCGAGAGGTTGAGTATTTTTTTTCTCTCGCCAAATTCAAGTCTCAAATCTATTTTCTCCAAATTAGAAAACCTAAATTAGTTTTATATGGTCGGCCTATATGACCATCTAATCCATTTTGTTCGTTTTTTAAGGATGATCATTTGGACGTAACCTATTTTTGTCCGTTTAGTAATTAGGTGCGATCATGACCACCCATTTAAAATCTGAACATTTCTAGCCCATGATCCGCCCAACCATTGACAGCCCTAGCAATGTCTTCATTGCGTACCAAAATCATCACCCTAAACGGTATGAACCCACATGACTTCACACTCATCAGGATTGGCTCTAATACAAATATTTATTTGCTACGTTCTAGTAATATTTTAACGCGATTCCATCGTTCCAAAGTTGATTGGTAAAATATTTGCGGATTCGCGTTAGAAAACGCAATTTCGTCATTCCGTAAGGTACCAATCGAAGCCTATAACATAATAATGATATATTTATCCAGAATAATATTTTTTTACTCCTCTGTTTTTGGACTTGAATATTTTTTTACTCCTTTAAAGACTATTCTAATATTTTCTTTCCATAATGTGTAGGGGATATCTTTGTGCTTTTAGTTTGTTATCTTTTGTGGATCAATTTTGTTTACGTTGAAAGCTTGATGTTCTGCTGCGTGTGTTTTTCTGGAGAGACAAAGGTACAACACGTGCCTCTCCTTATATGCCAAATATCTTATAGTATAATTTACTAATTTTTAGGGGATAGCTTCAGACGCCGTATAAAATAGCATATAAGTCTTGAGTACTTATGTTGAAATCAGTCTCTCTTCTTCTCTTTATCTTAATTTGTTATCTATCGTACGTCTTCAGTTTTTCCTCCTAACAAAAGCAATGGAAAACCGTCTAGAAGAACCCTTAACCACTTATCCTAAACCGGTTGGAACCAACGAAGACCACCAACTCGATGAAGAAACTGTGAGGTTTCAAGCGGAGAGTATCGTGCACACATTAACCTTCCCTATGGTTTTCAAAGCCGCCTTGGAGCTTGGTGTAATAGACACGATCACTACCGTAGGGAACCGTGTGTGGCTCTCGCCTCCTCAAATAGCTCTTGGTCTCCCAACCAAACCCACCAACCCAGAGGCACCGGTTTTGCTAGACCGGATGCTACGATTACTTGCCAGCCACTCTATCCTGAAGTGTCGTATGGTTGAAACCGGAGAGAACGGTACAACCAAAAAAGTCGAAAGGGTATACGCAGCTGAACCGGTTTGCAAGCTTTTTCTAAAAGATAGCGACTGTTCGGGTTCTCTCGCGTCCCAGTTCATATTATATCATACCCATATCTTTTTCAATACTTGGTACGTACTTTATCAAATTGAAAAGCAAAATCAGTAGTTGATCTACAATTACACTAAACTGGTTAATAACAATGTAATATTTTAATTATAGGACACATCTCAAAGATGCGATACTAGAAGGAAAAGATGCATTCAGTTCTGCGCATGGCATGAAAATTTTTGAATACATGAATTCGGACAAACCATTTGCTGAGTTATTTGACAAGGCAATGTCGGAATCTTCTTCAGTGATAATAAAGAATATTCTAGAAGTTTACAAAGGATTTGAAGATGTAAACACATTAGTAGATGTAGGTGGAGGAATTGGCACCGCTTTAGGTCTAATCACTTCCAAATATCCTCATATTAAGGGTATTAATTTTGATTTGGCTTCGGTTTTAGCTAATGCTCCTTCTTATCCAGGTACGTGATAATCGTTTATGTGGATTTGTTAATTCTAAGAAATATCTTTTAACTGTTCCTATTTTTTTTTTTTAATTCTTGACTCAAATCTATGAAAGAAGTGGAGCATGTACCTGGAGATATGTTTATAGAAGTTCCAAAAGGGGATGCCATTTTAATTGAAGTAAGTTATGTGTATTTATAACTATTTATATAGGAGATATATGTACTTGATAACTATAGCTTTTTAAAAAATCAGATTTATTACTTACAAATATAAAATGATCATACCATTATTTTACAGCGAACACTACATAGTTGGACGGACGAAGATTGTATTAAGATTCTGAAAAATTGTTGGAAGAGCCTTCCGGAAAAGGGAAAAATGGTAATTGTGGAGATGGTTGCGCCAATAGAACCAAAAAATGGTGACTGGTTTTCTAAGATTGTGTTTAGTATGGACATGTTAATGTTAACACATTGTCCAGGTGGTAAACAAAGATCTTTTTCAGAGTTTGAAGGTTTAGCTTTTAAATCAGGTTTTCTACGCTGTGAAATCATATGTTCTGCTTGTTCATACTATGTAATCGAATTTCACAAATAGAATTGGGATTCAAATAAAGTAAAATATAGGTGAATCCATGTTTACAGTGCTAAGTACGAGGAACCTTTATCGTTTGTCATCTTATCAAAGGAATTATCTTATCAATGCAATTGATATCACGGCCTGAAACAAAGTGTGTACGATGAGGAGAGAAGGGATGCAAAAGTGGATGCAAAAGTACGAGGATGGATTGAGTACTTGTACTTGTTCGACCGACGATGATTTGAGAAAACATAATAGCTCTTATTTTTTAAGACTAAGCAATTCGAAAAGCGTAAATTGCAAAAAAAAAATTCTTTGTTCTTTGTTTGTGTTAAACAAATCTTTTGTTCTTGTATTCGTGATTTAATCCGAATTTCTGAGTGTCTTAAAAGTATTAGCGGTTCTATTCGATCCACTACTACCTTTCATCCTATCTTGGGTTAACTAGAGAAATTTTTAGATCAGCTAACAATCCAATTCTTAATTTGTGAAGACCTTGGGAGCTTGTATCACATGGGATCTAACAATTGAACAACTTATCATTCCCAAATTTATAGATATACTAAAGGAACCAAGGGAACGTCTTAGTCAAAATCACGGTTATGTCCTTCCTCTTGTACAGAATGAAATAGATAACCTGTATTCTAGAGAATCTTTTCTGTGGGAAATAGATTTGGTGTTGAGGGAATGTCTGGTAAAACCCATATCAATAGAGCTAATGAGCAAGTAAACTGAACATGTTTAATGGATTACGAACAATCCCAGCATTGTGACACCACGGGTTAATTGCCAAATGCCTCCGACTAACCTCTTACCCGCCACAATTGTTTCCCCTATAATGGGTTGTCAAAGAAAGTGACCAATCTTTTTTGGAAGTTTTAACCTTCTACACTATTTATTTAAGGGGACTAATTGAATTTTTTTAGGGGAAGTACATAGTTTCTTCATTGAGAGTTCATAACCTTATATTTACCTGTATACACCAAGATTTTATGAAATGCCAGTAATAGCTATCAAAGCTAAAGTGTCAAGGGGACTAATTGAAGTTTTTTAGGGGAAGTACATAGTTTCTTCATTGAGAGTTCATAACCTTATATCTACCTGAGTACAGCAAGATTTTATGAAATGCCAGTAATAGCTATTGAAGCTTAAGTGTTATAGTCGGCATCCTTATTTAGTAAATTACTTAGGTTTAAGTTGTTCAGTTTTACTTAGCATTTTGAAATTCAACGATTAAAGACTAAATCATCCATAAGCAAAATACTTGAATTAGTTAAACATCGGTTCTACTGCAACGATAAGTTTGTTATATGTTATTACATTGTTTTTATACTAGACCAACTACCTAGAAAATCACCATCATTCCTCCCTGCTTACTTGCCTGACTCTCTCGATCATTAGCCACTTTTGTTATTTTCCTGGTTATTTATTGTCTTCCCTTACAAATCCAAAGAGAGCTTAAACAAAACAAGTTGCTTAGTGAGAGTGTAGAAGCCGTCTCACCAAGCTTAGGTTATAACTCGCAACAAGTAATCATTTCAATAAATCAGTTCGCAAGAAATAATCCCGTCAAGCATGATCACCCAAGTTTACTGAGTAAATTGAACCAATCATCAAGAAAGAGGTAGTCGATCAATGAAATATAGTCAAACAATCATATATTAAGAGAAACTATGCAAAGAATGAACTAAGCTGAATGCAACTGTTTAGAACACTCACCTTAGTGTTTGGATTCGATGGAATCAATTTCTCACACCTCTTGTTTCACGTTTCCGTCGAATTGGTCGCACAGACTGGTTCGCTGTTCAGAGAACGGATCCCCGGTCAGCTAGTCGAATGGACGGACCAATCGCTTTTTTCCTTAAACTTTCTTGGTGGCTTTTCTCTTAATTCTCTCTGAAAGATTTTTTCTTCTTTTTCGCGTGATTAATGACAGAGATGAGGAAAAAATGGAGTTTCTCATAAAACAGGCGGTTTAACAGTTTTCGCCCATAACCGTCTAGTAACCACCCCACGATCTGGCTCCGCATCTCCACGCGCCCAAATAACACACAAATTATGTAGGGTGCGCGGGTTGAGGTGTTGATTGGACAAACCGCCAACCCACCCGCCCGAATTACGATTGTCTATCTGAATCCGATCATGCATGTCCGAAAATCCAGCTTAGTTAGCTAAACTGCCCAGCATGCCTGAAAAATCACTGACTAACTGTCTTCAACTCAAAAAATTTCATGACTGACACAATTCACCAAGTAAAACTTAGTCCTTCAATCATTTCATTGATCTTGGCTAAGTTTCCTCCAACATTCGGATTCTCTTCAGCCAATACTCACCCAAACCGATCTTAATCTCATCAGTCCGTTTAGACCATGATCCTTCCATGATTTTGGTGGGTAAAAACTAGTCGACAATCCGTCCATGGTCTAATAGTTTCCAAATTGTCCGGTCAGTCAAGGATATACAACCCTTATATAACATTAAGGTCATTATAGATCTGTCACCAGTGAATATTGGCATTGCTAGTTTTGCATTAATTATTTTAAATAATACAATTTAGAACTGGGATTGTTATATATATCCTCCGGGTGAATATATCTTTTGGAACTCCACAGAGTTTCATAAGAAGGTGGTATAAAATAATTCGAAACAAGGGTGTTATAGATATCCTCTAATGAATACATCTTTAGAGCACTATCAAGTTCCATAAGGAAGTGGTAGAATTATTTTGTAGATTCACAATACCAAACTAAGAAAGAAGAGTCTTTGACATATGAAGAATTGGAAAATGGTTAAATGAAAACATTAATTTTTTTGTTTTTGATTTATTAACTTGAAAATTTGAGATATTTTTTTTTTTGGATTATGGTTTTTTTTTTTTTGTCTTTATTTTATATTTTTCCTTCTTTGATTTATCAACGTAATCGAAATAGTTGAACCGAATTAGATATTAAAAACCGAATCATACAAAAAATCCTAACTGATTGGCAGATTTTTCGTAAAATTGAATTATCTGAACAAAAAACAACCATGTAAACTTCATGCCCACCCCAACTTCATGCCATGCTAGTCATTGCGAACCAATGGAATTTGCTTTTGAACTCCAAAAAAAACTATGGATGAAAAGCTGATAAAAAAAAAAATAGATTAAAAAAATTGACTATCGATGAAAAAAATGTCAAGTGGTCGTGGGTCCTCTTTCTTTTTCATTTCCCAGCGAATATTCTCTACTTTCTTTATTAATTATTTACTTCAGATTTCAGAGTGCTTCCACGACAATTTTTTACTCTTTTCTCGATCGTCTTCCATGGCGCCTCCTTCTCGCAATTGCAGATATGATGTTTTCCCGAGCTTCAGTGGGGAAGATGTCCGCAAATCATTCCTCAGTCACCTTCTTAAAGCGCTCGATCAGAAATTAATCAATACTTTCAGAGATCATGGGATCGAGAGAAGCCGCCCGATCGGCCCTGAGCTTTTATCGGCGATTAGAGAATCAGTGATTTCAATCGTCGTGTTCTCTAAGAACTATGCTTCTTCGACGTGGTGCTTGAATGAGTTAGTGGAAATTCACAAGTGCTACGAGGAGTTGGATCAATTGGTGATTCCAATTTTCTACGACGTTGATCCTTCTCATGTTAGAAAACAGACAGGCGACTTTGGAAAGACCTTTGATGAGACATGTGAGGGCAAAACAGAGGATGAGAAACAACGATGGGTGAGAGCTCTATCAGAGGTAGCAAATATGGCCGGAGAGGATTCTCGAAATTGGTATGTTGCTTGAATTCCATCATTTGAGAATTAGGTTTCGTTGTATGACTCCAACTATGTTTCTTGTTGACATTTAATTATTGGATTTAGGTGTGACAAAGCAAACATGATTGAACAAATCTCCAAGGATGTGTCGAATAAACTGATTAGACCTTCGAATGATTTTGGTGACCTTGTTGGGATTGAAGCTCATATAGAGGCAATGAGTTCAATTTTGTGTTTGGAATCTGAGGAAGCGAGAATGGTGGGGATTTTGGGGACTTCAGGGATTGGTAAGACTACCATCGCAAGAGCTATATTCAGTAAGCTCTCTAGTCAATTCCACCATCGTGCTTTTGTATCTTATAAGAGAACCATACGAGATGACTATGGCATGAAGCTGTGTTGGGAAGAACAATTTCTATCAGAAATTCTAAGTCAGAAGGATCTAAAGATATGTCATTTAGGTGTGGTGAAACAAAGGCTAAAGCACAAGAAAGTTCTTATCGTTCTTGACGATGTTGATGATCTTGAGATACTTAAGACTTTGGTGGGACAAACTGAATGGTTTGGATACGGGAGCAGAATTATTGTGATCACCAAGTATAAACAACTTCTCAAGTCTCATAAGATTGATCTTATTTATGAAGTGGAATTCCCATCTGAGGAACTAGCTTTGCAGATGTTTTGTAGATCTGCGTTTGGGGAAGACTCTCCACCTAATGGTTTCATGAAGTTAGCTGCTGAAATTGCAAACCTTGCCGGAAAACTTCCTTTAGGTCTCACGGTCTTGGGTTCTTCTTTAAGAGGGAAAGACAAGGAAGAATGGATGGAGATGTTGCCTAGGCTCCAAAATGGTCTAGATGGTAAAATAGAGAAAACGTTAAGAATCAGCTATGATGAGTTAGATCGGAGAGATCAAGACACATTCCTTTATATCGCGTGTTTATTCAATGGTGAGAAAGTTAACAACATTAAAAACTTTCTCGGAGACAGTGTTACCGTTGAGCTTAGAATTTTGGCTGACAAGTCCCTCATACGTATAACACCACAGCACAAAACGGTACAGATGCACAGCTTGCTACAGAAATTAGGTAAAGAAATAATTCGTGCAGAGTCCATTTACAATCCTGGAAAACGTCGATTCTTGGTGGATGCAAAGGATATCATTGATGTATTTACCGAAAATACTGTGAGTTTTCGCATATGCTTGGCATGTTTAACTTTATATGATATTTGATATTTTGTTGTAGTTGTTAAGATATTGTTTTCTTGTGTGTTGATTTCTTTAGGGTACAGAAAATGTGTTAGGTATATATCTTAACACATCAGAAATCAATGAGCCGCACTCTATAGATGAAAACTCGTTCAAAGGAATGCGAAATCTCCATTTTTTAAAGATTTACAAGGAGTGGTTGCGGGAGACTAGTAAAGGCACATTGTTATTACCTCAGGGCCTCGTTAATCTTCCCCGTAAACTTAGATTACTATATTGGGATGAATATCCATTGAAGTGTATGCCTTGTAACTTTAGGACAGAGTGTCTAGTTAAACTCACGATGGAGAATAGCAAGCTTGAGAAACTATGGGAAGGAATCCAGGTACTGAATTTTTTACTTAGCTTCCCATTTTACAACTTTTATGTTTATTCAAAAAGGTTTTGTTTACAGCCACTTGGAAACCTCAAGAAGATAAGATTGGATGGTTCTACACAATTGAAAGAAATTCCAAATCTTTCAAAAGCCATAAATCTCGAGAAGTTGAATCTTTGGGGATGCGTATCTTTGGTGACACTTCCTTCCTCATTTCGGAATCTCAATAAGCTGAGAAAGTTGTCGATGGAGGGATGTAGAAAGCTTGAGGTTTTCCCAAATGACTTTAACTTGGGATCTTTTGATTACATCAATCTCAGTGGATGCTCAAGGTTGAGAAGTTTTCCTCGGATTTCAAGAAACATATCAGGGCTCATTCTTGATGGAACTGCAATAGAAGAAAAAGATTCTGTCTTTATTGAGAACATCTCTGGGATCACTCATCTCGATTGGAGTGGTTGTCCAATGATATGTATGCCTTCTAAATTTCACCCACAAGACCTTGTTGAACTCACAATGAGGGATAGCAATCTTGAGAAGCTATGGGAAGGTATCCAGGTAAAAAAATGCAGAAACTACTTTTTAAAAATTTGTTTCTATTTCTTCACCTTTCAAAATCAATTAATGCATTGTTAATTTTGTTGTTTCAGTCGCTTAGAAATCTTGTGTATATGGATTTGTCAGGATGTGAAAAGCTGAAAGAAATTCCAGATCTTTCAGAGGCCACCAATCTCGAGAGATTGGAACTCAACGATTGCAAAAGTTTGGTTTTTCTTTCTGCTTCATCAATTCAGAATCTTAATAAACTCAAAGTGTTGCGCATGAATGGATGCTCAAGGCTCGAGTTTCTTCCAATCGTAGACTTGTTATCTCTTGATTATCTGAATCTCAGTGGATGTGCTAGGTTGAGAAGTTTTCCTCGGATTTCAAGAAACATTTCAAGGCTCTTTCTAGATGGAACTTCCATAATAGAAGATGAAGACTGTATCATTATTGGAAATATTACAAAGCTCACTGAACTTGTTTACAGTGACTGTCCGATGAAATATATGCCTTCTAACTTTTTCCCACAATATCTCGTTGAACTCATAATGCCAAGGAGCAAGTTAGTGAAGCTATGGGAAGGAGTACAGGTAACATTCTTGTCAAATCATTGTTAATATTTTCTTGCTCATGATGCTTTCTTGACCTTTCTTCTTGTTATATGTTTCAGCCGCTTATTAATCTCAGGAGGATGGATTTGTCAAGAAGTGAAAACCTGAAAGAAGTTCCAGATCTTTTAAAGGCTGTCAATCTCGAGTATTTGGATTTAAGCGATTGCAAAAGTTTAGTGATGTTTACTTCATCAATTAAGAATCTCAATAAATTGAAGAAGTTGAACATGAAAGGATGTATAAAGCTCGAGGTTCTTCCAAATGATGTTAACTTGGAGTCTCTCTTGATACTCGATCTCAGTGGATGTTCACTGTTGAGAAGTTTTCCTCGTATTTCAGTGAACATTACAGATCTCTCTCTAGACCACACTTCGATTGAAGAAGTTCCGTCTTGGATTCAGAATTTCTCTAAGCTCACTACACTAAGGATGAGTGGTTGCAAGATGTTACAAAATGTCTCACCAAAGGTTTTTAAATTGGAATGTCTTACGGTGGTTGACTTTTCAGACTGTGGAGTCACAGCGTTCAGTGATGCAGGTATGGTGACAACAGTAGTAGCTCGCACCACTGATGATCATGTTCCTCTCAAGATATCATATTTGTGTGGCATGCCCGTATGGCATCTGGTGAAACCGATCTTAACAGTATGTGCAAAGAATTGTGAATCTCTCCAGATCGTATCTCTCCCCTTCCTCAATCCAATGAGTTGTCTTGAATTTCATAATTGCTTCAACTTGGATCAAGACTCACGAGAACTCATCTTACAATCAGATTTCGACTATGCGATCTTACCTGGTAGAGAAGTGCCGACTTATTTCATGCATCGAGCTAATGGAAGTTCCATGGTTATATCTTTACCTCGGAGCTCTTTTTCTAAAAAAATATTGGGATTCAAGGCTTGTATCATGCTTGAACCTTCGACTGACCCCAAGGATCGTTCTGTGAACATCGGAGCACGTTGGTACTTCAGAGGCAGAAGCGGTGTGCATCATTTTTACGTTGATGTGGACTCATGTAAGATGGATCATCTAGTTATGTTCCATTTTGGGTTCTCAACAGAATTAATCAATGATCCTTTACCTGAGCTAGAACACAACCATGTGGAATTCGAGTTCTTCCACCATAACTATTCTTGTTCTTGCATCAGATTTGGACCCAACCGTTACACGCAAACTTGTCCCTTGTCACTCGAGAGAATAAAAGGTTGTGGTGTACAAGTCTTGAATGTCTCTTCTCTAGAAGATATGAGAAGAAAGTGCTACCAAAGCTTTGGAGATATATGTTATATAGAGAGTGACAGAAGCATAAAGCGGATGCGTGTAAGCTTTTGGCATAAACTGATCAGAAAGTTATTGATTCTTTATTTAATTGAATAGATGGTATGATTCTTTCTGCAGATGACAATTGAAGAACCTTCCAATTCATTCAATGGCCAGTTTGTAGCAGACAAAGGATTGAAGACTCCGAATCTTGAACTTTCGTTAGGGCAGGGAGAAGCCTCCGTGAAAGTGTCATCAGTTTCTTGTAACAAATTTCATGGTGATGATGATGGAGCATCATTGTATCTTTCACTTTCTCCTTCTTATCCATGTCTTGAGGGAGAAGCTTTATGTGTTGATCCCATGATAACGGAACAACAAGACACAGAGAATCCTTCATTGTCTCCACAGTTTATCAACTTTTTAAGGTAACTAAAACACATCTTAAAATTATGTTTTGTTCTATTTCAGGATCAGTTTGGGATCTATCATGACTAATTCTGGTAATTAGAAGTTGATTTCAAAGTTTTTTTCACACAAGCCATCTTTTTTCCCTGCAGATGAGGAAGAAATTGAGAACCAAAACCGTTCGTTATACGGCTCTAAGCTTGAGTTTGTTTGTATTTAAGCACTCTGTTCTTTACTTCTCTGTTTTTTTGCTTCTTGGAGAAATTCACCGTTTCCCGAAAGATGTAAAATCAGAAGACAAGTTTTGTGTTATTCATTTATCGATTTTTAGTCTCGGAAAGCTTTCAATTTGTGAGTTTTAAGGTTTCGCTTGTTTGGGTTTTAAGTGGATACAAGTTTGAAGTGATCTCGTATGCTATTTTTCTTCTCTGAGGCTATACAGGCTATATATATGTTTGAATTGCTTGGTAGAACATGATGCCACCATTTTGCTCGAAGAATTGTTTTCGGAGCTCGGTTTCTTTATGGTGCTTCATCCTCTGTTGTATATAGCCAACGCCAAGCAGAATGACCAAGAATCCGATGGTGGTACCTGAGAGACAAAACAGAGATGATATAAGAGTGGAATTGTTGCGGAAAACAAAGAATCCAAAAAGCTTACCAAGAAGAATTGTAGTCCATCCTGGGTATTTAGCCTTTTCTTTATGCTTGCAGCTCATATTAAGTGGTATTTAAGTGGTAACCAGATGGGCACTGGCAACGAAAGCTTCCATATGTGTTTTGGCAGGTGTTGGGATCCAAACAATTATGTCTACTAGTAGTACACTCATTCATGTCTGGCCCAACGGAAAAAAAAACGCAAAATGCGTTGAAAAATGTATGAACAGTGTTGTGCCTAATTTTATTGGGGGTTGAGGCAGAGTATTCTCTGTCTATGGAACACATCGTGGAGCGGGTGGAGGAGTCAATGGTTGTCGTGGCGAGTGAGAGAGGTTAATGAGGCTGTCAAGGAGTAAGTTTCGGGATTGCGTGATGCGCAAGGCACTGAGAGTGATGCAAAATAAGATAATTATGGTTTATCTCTGTGTTTGGGTCTCAGATTTTATAATTTGGTTATTTAACTCTAGTAGTGATCATTTCTCCAACTTGAGTGAAACTGATGATTACGGATAGGGGATTAGTTATTTGATATAATGGGCCGTCCAAAATCGGCCCAAACTTAGTCTTTCTGTTATTTTGTTTAGTTCTTAAAAAGCTTCAGTATTTGGGAGAGACGTTTGTGCTTCTTCACTTTTTTCTCTTTCGACTGACCTTTCCAGTTCCCACTCACGTTTAACAAACACTCCACCAATCGGATTGGTCCAATCCGTTTCTTTCTCTCAGCACGTTAACACCATTTCAGAGCATAACATATATTCTTTTTTTTCTGTTGAAGGACATTATATTTTTTTAATTAGCAAAGACGCATGTTAATTTTATTTTGTTAATACATCATACACTAGTTACTTGTTTCAACTGACTCTTTGAATTTAAATTTTTCTCCAACCTGCTTAAATTGTTTTATATCACTCATTTATAACTTCTTTTTTTTCCCGATGAACTTTGTAAATTTAGTAATATATTAGTTTCGAAATATTACAATGTTTTTTGTGATTTAGTGAAAATTCATCACCTTTATAATATTGGATTAGTTAATTAATCTGCCATATAAATGTCAGTTTTCTACATTTTATAGCTATTTTTAGCTATTCCATTAATTAGTCAATTTTAAAATATGTCAATAACCACCATCAGTTCCGTCGTTTTTTATACGTGGAAAAGTAATGTAAATAGAAATTCATTACAAATCTATAATTACAAATTAACCCCAAAATAATTAAATGATTAATCACTTGTAATTTAATGTTTAGCGACTGTTTTAAGGTTAGAGACGGTTGTCCTTCCTTTTATTCCTCTTTTTCAAGGAACCTTCGAGATCTTTTCAACTCCTTAGGGTGTAAGCTTCTGACACTTTTTTAAAACCTTCAATTTGTTTAAGTCACACAAGTTAGAGCAAACTCTTAAGAAGAAGCAAAAAAATTCTGAACTAGTGTAGCAGTTGTATTCATTTAGGTTAAAGTTTTCCCGATCAGATCCAATTCCATCCTATGGAGAGAGGTGGTTACCGAGGAGGTCGTGGTGATGGCCGTGGCAGAGGCGGCGGTGGAGGCCGTGGTGATGGCGGAGGAGGAGGACGTGGTTACGGCGGTGGCGGCCGAGGCCGTGGTCGTGGCTCCGAGCAAGGCGGCCGCGGTTACGGAAATCGAGGGGAGGGTTCCGGTGGTCGCGGTGAGCCACAGGATTTTCGAAGCCAGACGAATCAGTGGGGATCGCCGTCGGGCCAAGGTGGTCGTGGGCCTCAGGTTCAACAGCCTCGACCACAAGTGGTTCAACAGCCATCGCAAGCTCAGCAACTTCCTGCCGTTGCTGCAGGAAGCTCCGGTAGAAATGTGTGGGGATCTCCGTCAGGCGAAGGTGGCCGTGGGACGCAATTGCAACAGCCTCGACCACAATCGGCGCAGGTTCCTCCTGCCGTTGCTGCCGGAGTCGCCGGTAGTAACGTGTGGGGCCAAAGGCCACAGATTCCTTTCGCTTCGCCGGTATTACCTGTCATGGCTCCTAAAATCTCTAGTGGTATGAACAATAATACTCTTGATTTTTTATTTTCACATTTTAGCCTCTGGTTTGCTTCATCTAATTTACCGAAAATTTATAGAAGCATGATTTTAATTTTTAACACTTTGATAGTCAATGGAATTGATGTGATCTACATTGGAACTTATTTGATGATGGAATGAAATACTAGTTTTGGTTTCCACTGATGAATGTTTCTGTGATTTTTTCTTTTCACATTTTAGCAAAAAAGACTCTTGGGAACTGAGACTCGGGAAAATTCAGAAATTAGGGAGAACTTACATGAGACATAATTTACATCTTTTTGAAAATGTTGGAATTTGTTTACTTTATTCGTACTTGTTCTTCCTCTGGCTTTGAACCTGAGCACTGAATTTCAATTTTTGGATGTCTACTATAGATATTTTTCCTCTTCCCAACATTTGTTTTACGAAGCTAAGTAACGTATTTTCCTAATTGTAAATCATATATTTTGATTATCATCAAGATCATAATACAGCTGGACTTCAATGTAACGATTCTTTGATTAGCTATATTATAAGTTAAAAAACCAAACTAAATGACTTAAGAATTGTGTAACTACATATAGAACACAACGATTACATTACATTGCAACTTTTTCTAGATATGTGATGTAATCAAATAGTTTTGGTTTACGTTGATGAATGTTACAGTGATTAACAATCTAGTTTTTGTTTTTATATTTTTGGCAGGTTCTTCTGAACCTACTAATCGAAATCCAGGGCCATCTGTACAAATTGCTCCTACTGTTAAGAAAGAACCGATGAGACGTCCTGATAAAGGCGGTATGGTGGCTGTGCGACGTGTAAATCTCTATGTCAACCACTTCCGAGTACATTTCGATCCTGAAAGTGTCATAGGACACTATGATGTTGAGATCAAAGGAGAGAATCCGACGAAGAAGATATCAAGATTTGAGCTAGCTATGGTCAGAGACAAGGTGTTTACTGACAATCCCAAAGAATTTCCTTTCCCCATGACAGCATATGATGGTCAGAAGAACATTTTCAGCGCAGCTCAGTTGCCTACTGGGTCATTCAAGGTGGATTTCCCTAAAACCGAAGAGATGAGAGCTCGAAGCTATACATTCACCATCAAACAGGTGAATCAGCTTAAGCTACGTGATCTGAAAGAGTACATGACTGGTGGTTCTTCTCTCAATCCTCGTGATGTATTGCAAGCTATGGATATTGTGATGAAAGAGCATCCTTCAAAGTGTATGATCACTGTTGGTAAAAGCTTCTTCACTCGTGACGTTTCGCCAGATGAAGATTTTGGCTTTGGAGTTGCAGCGTCAAAAGGATACAGACACACTCTTAAGCCTACTGCTCAAAGTTTATCGCTTTGCTTGGACTATTCCGTATTGGCGTTCCGGAAAGCCATGTCTGTTATTGAGTATCTGAAGAAGTACTTCAACGTGCCTGATCTCCGCGACTTTAGGAAATTTAGACGCGATGTGGAGAAAGAATTAACCGGCTTGAAAGTCACAGTCATACACAGGAAGAACAAGCAGAAACTCACCATTGTAGGGTTGAGTATGAAAGACACAAAAGACATCGAATTCGATCTTATAGATCAAGAGGGAATCGATCCGCCGAGGAAAACGTCTCTTGTTGATTATTTCAGGATTAAGTATGGAATAGACATTGTTCACAAGAATATCCCTTGCTTGGATTTGGGGAAAAACGGTCGGCAGAACTTAGTTCCCATGGAGTTCTGCGTTTTGGTGGAAGGACAGATTTATCCAAAGGATGACTTGGATAAAGATTCAGCCTTGTGGTTGAAAAAGTTGTCTTTAGTCAATCCGCAACAAAGGCAGAAGAATATTCTTAAGATGATACAGTCTGCTGAGGGACCTAGCGGGTATGTGTTACAAAAGTCTTACCTCTTTTTCTCTTTTAATATGCTTATTATGAGTCTGACTCTTTTATATGTGTGACTGTGACAGTGGAGAAATCATTGGGAATTTTGGATTGAAAGTGGATACAAAGATGACAGGAGTGGAAGGTCGTGTACTCAAAGCTCCGGCGTTGAAGTTGGCCGATAGAGGCAGAGCTTGCCGGGAGGAACCCAACCCGAAACAGAACAACCAATGGAACCTAATGAAGAAAGGAGTCACGAGAGGATCAGTAATCAAATATTGGGCTGTTCTTGATTTCACTGCCTCTGAGAGATTCAACAGGATGCCGAATGAGTTTGTTGATCAACTCATTAAACGTTGCTGGAGTCTTGGGATGCAGATGGAACCTCCTATTGTTTACAAAGCAGCGAGAATGGATATGCTCTCTAATGGTAATGCTATTGAGGAGTTGCTTCGATTCGTTATTGACGAGGCTGCTCGTAAGTATGGTGGAGCTCGTCCAACTCTTGTTCTTTGTCCTATGTCCAAGAAAGACGATGGCTACAAGACTTTGAAATGGGTTGCTGAAACAAAACTTGGAATAGTGACTCAGTGTTTCTTAACCGGTCCTGCCAATAAAGGAGGTGATCAATACCGAGCAAATCTCGCACTCAAGATCAACGCAAAGGTCGGTGGAAGCAACGTCGAGCTGATGGATACTTTCTCTTTCTTCAGAAAAGAAGATCAAGTCATGTTCATTGGCGCTGACGTCAATCACCCAGCTGCTCGAGACAAGATGAATCCTTCGATTGTCGCTGTTGTCGGTACTCTAAACTGGCCTGAAGCTAACCGTTACGCAGCTAGAGTCATTGCTCAGCCTCACCGTAAAGAAGAGATACAAGGATTTGGTGAAACTTGCTTGGAGCTTGTCAAAGCTCACACTCGAGCTAACAATGGAAGACGTCCAAACAAGATTGTGATATTCCGCGATGGTGTCAGCGATGGTCAGTTCGATATGGTTCTCAACGTTGAGTTACTTGATGTGAAGCTAACTTTTGAGAGAGCCGGTTATAATCCAAAGATCACGGTGATCGTGGCACAGAAACGTCACCAAACACGTTTCTTCCCGGCGACAAACAATGACGGAAGCGATAAAGGGAACGTACCTTCAGGTACAGTCGTTGATACTAAAGTGATTCATCCATTTGAATATGATTTCTACCTCTGCAGTCACCATGGAGGTATCGGTACAAGCAAACCGACTCATTACTATTGTCTTTGGGATGAACTTGGATTCACTTCTGATCAGATTCAGAAACTCATCTTCGAGATGTGTTTTACTTTCACTCGTTGCACTAAACCGGTTTCTCTTGTTCCTCCGGTTTATTACGCTGACATGGTTGCCTTTAGAGGAAGATGGTACCATGAAGCGAGTTTGAAAGAGAAGAACTCTAGACGTGGAGGAGCGTCGTCTTCGCTTGCTTCTTCGATGTCAGATCTGAGTATGGAGGATAAATCCATCTTCAAGCTGCACGCAGAGCTTGAGAATCTTATGTTCTTCGTCTAAAAGAGTTGGTTACTTTTTGGGTAATTTGGGTTAAAACAGTAATTATTTGAAAATCGGAACGCCCCAATGACGCAGTTTTACTCCTTTTTCTGGTAGAAAGGATTTTGTGCGTGAATCTAATTGGGTTTTTCTCAGTTTGTTTCCTTTTGGTGTTTGGTTTGTGATTGGAATCATTATGTATTTTCTATGGTATTTTATTTAGTTGACCTTTCTGAATTCTGGAAGTAGCTTATTTGTTTGTTAATTTTATTGCAACTTGTTGTTTACTTGTATATTCTGAACGAGTTATTATTGGTTGCTTCGTTGCTTGTAGAATCTCATTTACTACAATTAACGAGTTATTATATGTAATTTTTCCAATTTTATTTAAAATTTAACATATGCATCGTGTAAATTATAGAATCCTCAATGGAACACCATACCGTTTGGTCCAAACGGTCCAAAACCAAATGAAAAAGACATGGTAGTCGAAGTGATTCACACGAACCAAACTCTATAATAATTGCTACATTTTATTTTATTCTCATTTTATCATATGTTTTTGCGTTATCGTCTGGTGCATGTTTTTTTCATATACATATACATTAAAACGTATATTCATTTGTTGACAAAACAGAAACGTATGTTCACTTTTTTTTCATTTGTTAAAATAAATAGTGAGTTTTTTTTTTTTTTTTTTTACCACCTATTAACATAAGTTTGGCATATCCTATATAGTAAAAAGATGGAATTTATGGATATTATACCTAAATTCTGGCTTTGAATTTAACAATTTCTTTTTTCCAATATTGTTTATTGTTATTTTTTGGTTTTCGGTGCACCAGCTGTAGTTTTTTTTTTTTTTTTTCTCTGGCCCTTAGATCGAGTGTTTGTGTTCTCTTCTCCTTCACATTGATTAAAGTTAAAGCTTCATTGATTCCTACTTCTGATTTACCCTTTTTGCTGCTTTTTCTCTCACTCTCACAAGTTTTCTCCCCGATTTTCCAATCTTTCCTTTGCCTGCATTTTTCCTGGTTTTTTTCTCCCAAGGTACGCGTCTTCAAATCTTCATTGTTTCGTGCGTTTTATTGCGATTCAGTGGTTCTATGGATCGGATTTGACTTCGATTGATTCCGACTTTCATCATCCGAGATCGGTTTCGGTTATTTTACTCCTTGTTCCGATCTTCCTAGATTTATGCCATTATCCACCAAATCTGCATTTGTTAGTTTCAAACTTTGAGATTAGGGTTCATAGATTGCGAAATGTTTATGCGTTTCTTATTTATCGTATCTCTAATTTCCATAACTCATAGGAGTTTTAACCAATCGAGATTGAGGAATTTCAACAAACTCTGGATTCGTTGTGTTGTCATTATCTGATCTTAGTGTATGTAAACAAGTATCAGAGATTGATTTATGTGTGTTTTTGGTGTAGGTTTTAACGATGAGATGAGAATCGATTGAAAAAGAGCATCAAAGTCTGTAATATCTCCAATGTCGACGACGTCTTTGCAAACGATTGGTGCCATTAAGTCTTATCATCATCAAGCTCAGCATTTGGTTAAGAACTATCTCTTGGCTGATCCATTTATTCCTTACACGTCTGTTCTTACCGGCATTTTCCTTTGCAAAGTGGTAAGATTCGTTTCCTGTAACTTTTAGATCTTGTGATAAAGCTAGATCCCTACAGTTGACTAATGATCGGAATGTTTCTTGTTCTTTTGTAGGTCTATGATCTTTGTCACTTTATCAGCAACTCTCATTCTAAAACCTACATCATCCTCACGAAAATACAAAGAATCGAATGGAATAACCGGTTTGTGTTGATGATTTTCAACTCTTTATGTATTTTGTGTTTGTCTATTTAGGTTTTTGACAAATTGTTTCATTGTATTTTGGCAGTGGTATCTCAACAGTTCATGCTATTTTCATCTCTGTTATGTCACTCTACTTTGTCTTCTTGTCAGACCTCTTTTCCGATAGGTGGCACAATGATCTTGTTGTTTTCAGAAGCTCACGACTTTCATCCCTTGGTTTAGGGGTAAGCACCAATTTAAGTGGATGCAAAAGCTCTAATGTGTAGTAGAGTCTTTGTGAGAAGAATTTTCATTATAACATATACATTTATAAATGATTTGCAGATATCCGTTGGTTACTTTATTGCTGATCTTACAATGATCTTCTGGAAATATCCTTCTTTAGGTGGAATAGAGTATGTAAGTAACTCTTCTTGACCAAACTTTGATGTTTCATTTTCGGTTCATAGGTAATGCGAAAACTAAGATAGAGAATTGCATTTTGATATTTCAGATTGTGCATCACTCGCTATCTGGAGTAGCAGTCGCCTACTCTTTGTTTTCTGGTGAAGGACAGTTATACACATACATGGTTCTCATCTCCGAGATTACAACTCCAGAGATCAACTTGAGATGGTACTTTCTCTTTTTTCCTCCTTATAGACATGAAAAGCGACTTATTCTCGATGGTCTTATGAAGGTACCTGGACACAGCTGGTATGAAAAAATCATTGGCGTATGTCGTTAATGGCGTTTTCATCTTCTTGGTTTGGCTGGTACAGACAAAAAAACATTCGGCTCATTTAGTTGCTCAACGTTTCTGTGTAAACTCATCACTCTTTAACATTTTGATATCAGGTTGCTAGAATTCTACTGTTCATATACATGTTTTATCATGTCTATCTCCATTATAACCAGGTAAAATTCGTAATTATCTTCTCGGAATCTTGAATATTGTGGTTTTATTGATTAATTTGTTTATGTGATTCGATTTTTACTTTGTTTGATGGTTTAGGTAATGAGGATGCATATCTTCGGTTACGTTCTGGTATTTGGTGTACCGACCGCACTCGGTATTATGAACTTGGTATGGTTCGGTAAGATTGTGAGAGGGGTAAAGAAAACATTAGCAAAGAGATGTGAATGTTGAGATTTGGTGGAATCTTTCTTCCACACAAATGTTTTCATCATCTTCTTCTTTATTATTCCCTCTGTGTCTCTTTAGTGTAAGTAGTTTTGTCTAATGGAGAAACGAGAAGAAAGCCAAAAAAAAACAAAAATTATAAAATGATACGATCCTCTGACTCTCTGTAAATGATCAAAATTCAAGTCTCTTTACGTTTTTTACGTTTATACAATGTAACTTTTGTTTTTCATTCTAATAGTTTTGGCTTCTAGGGTTTATAATGTCTTTGCTACATCATCAGTTGTTGGTTTTCCGGTTATGTAGAGTGAAAAACTAGAACACTTATCATTTGGTAACCGGTTTACTTATTTTTGTTTCTTTTTTTTTCTTATAGATATTGTTATGTATTATTATAAATGCTTTTATATTAGATTCGTTTCATTAAATTGGTTTATGTGTTTGAAACGGTTAATGATTTAAAAAAGTTACGGATAACGAAATTAAATTAGACAAAAGTCAAAAAAAGAAATCAATATGGTCTCTCAAACCTAATCTCTTTCGACAGAGACACTGAATGGTCGAAGATTCTTCGCACAATTCCTTCATTGATGAATTGATTCCGGTAAGATCTGGTTTGATTATCTAACTGATTATCTAACTGGACCGGTTAGAAGAAAACAAAATTGATTCCAACTTTTGTTCATTTAAATTATTAATTTAAGCTATGGGAAAATAAATTGGGCTCGGCCATGTAATCTTTTTTTTTTATTTCTTGTCTTTTTTAGTTTTTTTTTAAAAAAAGTTTGGTATATAATTACTTAAATTTGTAATCACAAAAACTAGATTTTCTTATTAGATTGATTTTCAGGTACAATTTGGTGTGTCGCAAACGCACAGGTCTCTATCTAAAATGTTTTGTATAATAATGATAATTTCAACACAGCTCACTTTCTCTGTAGAAAAGCTGCATCTGAGGGGTGTGGGGAGAAAAAGGTAAGCACTTTTGGCCATAGAGTACAACACTATACACATTCACATTACACATCACTTTTCTTTTTCATTTTTTTATTAAACATTTTTATATTTATATTTATATTGTATTGCTTCCTGAATTGGCCCGTTGTGATTTATTGTTGTGACCCCTCATGGGTTCCTTTTATTTCCCTTTTTTCACTAACAAATAAAATATTGAACTATCGTGTTCATAAGATGGACCTTACGTGTGGTTTATAGGATCTCCATTGACTGTATTATCTATATGAAGCATTATTATTCAATTTCAACTTACACCTACTTGTTTCCACTTTCCTTTAAGTACATTTTTAGGTACTGGAATTTCATTAGAAGAACTGAATTTCAAAAAATTAAAACGTGACTTATGTACCCTGCCCAAACCCACCAAGCTAGATTGTACTAACTAGGGCTAAAGCATGTGGATTTTGTCCAATTCGTTTCTTCGTACCACGGGATGGTTTTTTCAAACTGATTTGACCTTGCTAAAACTTGAACTTAATCACGGTAAATATTTGTTAGTAGGTTGGAGATCACAATAATTGCAAATCGTTTTTAACAAAAAATAGTAATAATAATAATTGCAAATCGTATGTATGTTTTGCTCTTAACTGAAGATTTTAACCAGGACGTGTAGCACCGTGGTTTGGATTAGTGTTATTGTTTCATTGCTTTAGGATTCAAATCCACTTTTAGTTATGTGTAATTTGTTGTCCAAATATGAGTAATTAATCAAAATAAATATTTTATAACATAATACTTTAAATCATTAATAGAAAAATTATAGAGAGAAAGACTTAGATAATGTCCAAAGAAGAAAAAGACTAAATGATATAATGTCAATACGTACAATCCTTTCTCTTTTTCGCCATGTCCAAACTACACCAACCCTTCTACTTATACCTGAAAACTTCAAAGTAAGTAGTGAACTTCAATTTTACCAAGAGAGAAGGCAAGATGCATGTGAATGTGTGTCTCGCCAATAATATTCTAACTGAAAGAGACAGATTTTAAATTGGCTAACTATTATGTATGAGCCTCCACATCCAACAGAAAGAGGATGATACCGCACCTTTACTAGAACCCAATCACCATAATAACAGCAGATTCACTGAAAATGTGATACAAAATTACTCATCGAGAACATTCAAACTTTCATTTGAAGAAAAAATAAAGTAAAAGAAGAAGCGGAAATACTCGAATAGCCAAAGGTAGAGACACTAAGAAAATCAGAAGCGCAGTGAAACATAACCCTCTCTAGAGATCTGCAAAAAAAAGCCATATTGGAGCTAGTACGATACAACACTCGAGTTTATCCAGAGAAGAGGAAGAAGCCAAACTGCATCATTGGTTGTATGGGGACCCTAAATGGGGGAGACTCACCTCAAGCTCCAAGGAAGAGTTGCGAGCTATGTGGAAAGAACAACATTGGTTAAAAACCGCCTCCTTCATAGCGCCTCCAAAGACCTCCAAGCAGACGAAAAAACCTAGGTAAGGAGATCTTCTCCCACGAATCTGCAAAACCGGAAAACTAGCATCAACCGTGCAAGGTCAAAGAGAACTGAAAGTTTGAGAAGAAATAAAAAAAAAGGAAAAGATAACAAACCCCATCCAATGCTAGTGGTTAGGCTGGAGGAAACTTCATACTGAAACCAAATCCTTCAAAAAATTGGTCCTAAAGGACATGAAAATCAATCGCGCCTGATAAGAACCATATAAAGTAACAACAAACATAACTAAAAGATCACATGTAACCCCAATCAACATCCAAAAAAAAACTTTTATTTTTAAAGTAGAACCATCTGATATAATAAACCTTGTAAAATATTTCTTTTAACATAATTCAAAACTTTCAATTAGCTACTGATGAAGAGTTCTAGGTGTATAGGCATATTGAGCTAGGTTATTTAGCACAAAACAGAAACCATGTATTATACTAAAATATATCAACCTCCCAATTAGGCACATGTAAGACTCAATATCCTCAAAAACATTACCATAATCCTTTGAAAACTTCAGTTTCGGTTCCATGGTACGAGTGAAAGTTTGCATCCCAACAACCATGTCTCATTAGGTAATTCTAAGGGGTACTTGGAAAAGGGAAATACATGATTTGCTTCTTAAAATTTGTAAACCTATAAATTATTTGAGAGGCCCTAGATTACCAAGTTTAAAATGAGATTTGAGCTGAGAATTAGTCGCTTCAGCTTCATCATCATTTTACCTAACTACTACTAAGTCATCCATATATACAAGAAATGTACAAAAATTTATCAAGATACCTCAGTGCATATGTGTGATCATGCCACATTTTTACAAAACTTAGAGATTAAAAAGTTTCTGAGAATTTGATAAACCACTAACGTAAAGCTTTGTTTAACCCATATTTTGACTTGAGAAGTTTGTTAACTAAATTTGAAGGTATAGACCCCCTAGATGATGAATAACCAGGTGGTAACTTCATATATATAATCAGTCAATTTACCATTCAAAAAGATATTTAAAATATTCAGTTGATGCACCGACCAAGATGAAAGTGTAGAGATTAAATTGATTTTGAGTGAACACATCACATAACTCATGGTTTACAAAAAAATTGTATTAGAAATCTTGAAAACAACCTTACAAATTTTTTCTCTAGTAAGCTTATTCCCAAAACCTAGATTTCTAATTCGCTCAAGAAGATAGACTTCTCAACTTGTTTTATTTCTCTCAAAAACTATAAATACTGTTCACTCAAAATCTTAAAATCTGGAACCCTATCCTAAAGATTACACACTATATATAACCTCTTAAGATTACAAGATTTAATTATTTTTGTGTTTATTAAATCTTTCTTAAATATTTAGAGAATAATCTTGTTTCCTACTCTCTGGTCCAACCTCCACATCATCTTTTCATATCTTGAAGATCTTCCAAGATGTAGTCGCAAGAAATTAATATTTCTTTTATTCGGATCTTGCATTGATGTAATCAACTAGCTTAGCTACTAACCCATCACTTGCACTTGAATGACTCGAGTTCTGCCTCGTGACCTGCACTCTCACAACCAAGAACAACAAGTACTCCAAGAAATAATTTTACTAGAGATAACTTAGAATCTGGAGAATGTGTGGCAATGTAGTCTGAGTCTTATTTCTTTAGAGTATACTGTTTTGCTACTAAAGTAGCACTGTACCTCTCCAAACTACCATTTGTAAGATACTTTACTTTGTAGAACCACTTGCAACTCACTGCTTTTTCTCTGCTTCTTCTCTCAAACATCTCTCCCAACAAAATATTTCTTTGTCCATGTATATGTTACTAGCTCTGCCTATTTAGTTTTGGAATAAATTTCAATATGATAAGGCAAAGACATATTTTCATATAACAAGAATGCATAGATATGGTAAGGTGTGGACCCTTTGATTTAGTAACATTGATAGTCTTGAAGATGGTGAGATGTGGACCCTTAGATTTAGTAACATTGATAGTCTTGAAGATAGTGAGGTAGTTTGTTCTTTTTGGAACCAATAGCACGAATTATAGTAGGAGTAAAACTACATTTTTTGATGAGTCATTCATCAGTCTCCATAGTACCGGCCATGTCAGCATTTTCCTCAAATTTAATTCCTTCAAACAGTTGTTCTATTGCAGAAGAACCAACATCAACAAAATGAACATAACTTTATGGAATATCACATTCCTAGAGATGAAGAGAGTGTGTTTGTCTAGATCCAATAGCTTATATCCTTTATATCCAATAGGATATCCTACGGAGTCACAAGCTATTTTCCCTTGGTAAAACTTTGTTTGGTTGATGTTGACTGGTTGTAATAGAGACATCCAATCACCCTTAAAGCTTCATAGTGTATAATCTTATGTTTTTGTAGTTCAAAAAGAGTCTTGTTTGATATAATAGGGGATTGATTTCAGTTGATTAAAAATCAACCCATATTCACTCCAATAACCAATAGAAATTTCTAGCTGAAACATTTAAGCTCCAACCACATTTAATTGTGTCTCCTTTCCACAACTAAATTCGGATGTGATGTCTCCGAAAATGAGTGAAATGAAACGATACCCTTCTCTATGAAAAAAAGGAGTAGAGTTGAATTTAGACGCAATATCTGAACTTACACTTTTTACACTAACCTCATATTGTGTCTTTACCATCTGTACAAAAGCATGAAATAAAGTGATTGCTTATGACTTGTTGGACATGAGATCAACTCTGGTAGCTCGAACCGTCATCTAATATTGCAAGGAATCATATGTAGCCATCATATGATTTTTCATCAAAAAGACCTCAAGTATCAAAATAAACTAACTATAATGCTTAATTAAATATGTTTTTCTTAACTGTTTCTGCTTTGGTACATGACAAGCATTACAATGATGTAAACTTAAGGTTTCTTCTTATGAAAATAAATATAAAGATTATCTGGTAATGCTTCCATCTATTGATGACAAGGGTGACTCAACCTCCGATGTCAAAATTCTAGAGTAGGTATTGATACTGTGTTGACAGAAATTCCAAGTGGATTAGAAAGAGATTTCATGGTTAATATGTAAAGGTTGTTACTTGTCTACCTCTCTCAATATTCAAGGCACTGATACTCAACAGATGAAATCTGAACTGAGTAATATACAAAACATTATGCAACTCTAGTTTAGTTTTCAACATTTTGTACCCAACTCAACAATGTTTACAACTACTCAATTAGGCAGAAAAACACTGATGTTATGAATACAATGAAATTAAGTGAAAATAGATCTATCCGGAGACACATAATTTTTAGGTAGCTCATGTATCTACCACCTTATTGTTCATAACATCCATGTCATCCGATTGAGAATAATAATAAGTTTGATGCATAGCTCGAGTAGAGTAAAATATTGGAGGGTATAAATTACCAAAGACACGAAAAATTGTAGGAGTGGTAGTTGTGTTATGTGAAGTACAAGCTTCATTCGAAGAGACTGTTGAACTATGAGGTTGAAGCTTAGCACCGAATGACGAAATGATTTGTTGTAACTGGTCCTTAGACAAATCATTTCCCATGTTAGAATGATGGATGATAGAATTTGCAAAAAAAAAGTGTTTGTTGAAACTCTGGTTACTAATTGGGAATACAACTTTTTTTTCTCATTTAGGTTCTTATTCCGGAAACTGTCCATGAACTTTGTACCAACGACCCACAGCGTGCCCTTGCATATTACAATGTGAGAAAAGTGGTCTTGGTTTAAGATAATAGCTATGGGGAACTACCAAGACTGCACCATCATCAAAAGACTAAACTCACATTGAAGGCTTAAGGTTAACATGTGATTTAGTCTTCATTCTCTAACTTTCATCTTCATCAGACATGTTGTATATTTCAGACAAGCTTTGTCTTGTCTTGGTACCGAGAATCTACTTTATCACAGTTGAAAATTATTCAGCTAACAACATCTCACTTTAGTATTATCACAGTAATCTCCAACAATCATCAATTTAGTACTCGCTAACCTTTTCCAAAATGTAACTTTGGTAGTGTATTAGGAAGTAAAATTCATAGAATTTTGGCAGAGCATAATTATTTTTGAGAGATAGATTTAAAAGAGGTTAAATTGCTTCATTTGATTTTAACAAAGATAAACATATTATTGATTGGGAGGAAAATGGGTTACTAGGGATTATTGAGCTCTAACATTATATTAGAGAGTCAAGTAATTAATTATAGTCAAATATACATGTTTTTATATACACAATTACGAATAAAAGAGTATATACATGTAAACTATATACACTCTAATATATCAGTACATCTTCTACAATTTTAAAATGCATTTTAGAAATCTATTCAAAACATTTGTAACAAACTTTCATGCATTGAACATATAATTTTCTTACCAATTAAACATTTTATCAATACCCCTTAATTCATTAATAGAAAGTTAAATTCATGAAATTAGAAGGTTTTGTGACAAATCTTTAATGCATTGAAGAGAGAGAGAGAAAAGAACAGAGATTGGCGAGAAAGAACCAATAATACTCACAAGAATGGCCTCCACACTCTTCCCCTCCCTTTGACTGCTCTGTCTGCCCCCTTTGACCACTTTTCTCTCTCACTTAAATGCCTCCCCCCCACGCACCTCTCCAGCGCGTTATCCCACGCTCCACATCCACAAAAAAAAACTTTAGTTCTCTTTTTAATTGCATGATTACTTCCATGATTAGCTATCCTCGTATTTATAATGGTTAACCAATTTAGTGGCATTACAACTATTTCTAACATATGTTTTATCCTAAGAATATAAAATTTAACAAAATATAAACATATTAAGATGTAATTTGAATTCCAATCAATATTGCATGGAGACAACAACTCCATTTACTTTTTGTCAACAATCTAAATTTAATTAAAAGACAACATTATATGTTCACATATCAATACAAATTCCATTTACTTAAAAAGAACAATATTGATCGAAAGTGACGACAAACAATTAATACTTCAAATATCAATTTATGTACTTTGCAACACAACTCTCTTTCGATATTAATCACTTCCCTCTAATCAAATTAATTAATTTAAAAAGCTATTATTGTGGACCCCCCTGATGCTGATTATTTTGGCGAGACGTGGAAGTTGAAGAAGAAGAAGAAGCCAAAGTGAAAATGGAGCTCGCGAGTTTATTAATGGCTTCCACTAATCCATTCATTCCTTGTCTGTTCATCTCAACATTCGTTTCTTCGATTCTTAATCTCCTCTCTTGCAAGCTCATCACTTCTTTATGTCTCTTATCTTGTCTCTCTTCACTTTCTCTTATCGCGTTTGCGATCACAGTCGCGCTTTTCGATAACGCAGCTCCCATCGCCGTCTCTTCCGCTTCTGCGTTTCCTCCGCCGCCGCCTACACCGCTGGGACCGGCGGTTGATGCCGGCATTGTTCTTCTTCGCTTCGCCGGAGATGTGTCTGAATACTCACTCGTATCAGAATCTGAGCTACTATCCTTCTTCAAACATCATTTATCCAAATATAAATCCCAACCAAATTAATTAATATCAACTAATTAATAAAGATAACATAATGTACATTTTAATCAATTTCAGTGAAATTTATATAAAGAATTATATCAAAATTAAAGAACATGAACTTTATACATTTAATGAAGTTGAACTTGATTTTATGTATGTAATAAAGTTTCGATTTTCGTAAATTTAACCGGACTAATTGAGATATATCACAATGTGGGTTTGGTTCTATAATTTATTTTCATTTTGAAATTAATAATTTTTTTTAATATCAGTAGAGAAAATATGCTAAAGGAATTAAGAAGAGAGAGAAAGAAGGTACCTACTGTGGGCAGTATTGGATGAGCATGATAAGAAAGAGGTTGTGGTGGAGGCGGTGGGAGCATTAGTGGTGGCGGCGGCGGAGGTTGAAACGGTGGAGGCGGTGGTGGTTGCAGTGGCGGAAGAGGTAATATAACAGGAGTCTGAATGACTTGATGTTTAGTAAGAGCAAATCCTAAACTTTGTTGTATCACATTTTGGATTTGTCCACCACCTGAACCATTTCCACTTCCAGCAGCTGCGGTTACAGCGGCTGAAGCGGTTGCTGCTGCTGCGGCGGCTGCAGCGGAAGAGGAAGAAGAAAGAGTTTTACTTTCCACCACTTCATACAAAGCTTGGTATGTCTGAGGCAACATATTACTCGGCAAGTTTCTCTCTTTCCTTTCACTCTTCTCCATCTTCCAATACGACGGCGTTTCTGTAGCAGCAGCGGCTGAAGATGATGAAGACTCAGAGGGAAATGACGGTTCTACCCTTCTTCTCTCATACTCTCTAACCTTTTTGTAATCTCTCATGAGATTGTCCCACTTGTCATTGCACTGATTCTGACTCCTCATACAACCTTTCCTCCAACAATAATCTTCTATCCACTTCCACCGTAGCTCCGCCGGTTTGTTTCCACTACTCCGGCTATCTTGTTGCTGCTCCGACGCCGGAAGACCGATGGACCGTCGCATCCGCCTCTCGTCGTCCATCTTTTTCGCCTCTATGAGCACCATCGTCTCATTCAACGTCCAATTCCCTTTCCTATACTCTCTCATCATAACTAACCCACCACTTTGGTCAGCCATAATGTTTTCTTGAAAAATCAAGAACTAGAGAGAGAGAGAGAGAAAGAGAGATTAGTGTAGAGAGAGAGAGAGAGAGAGAGAGAGAGAGAGAGAGAGAGAGGGGGCTTTTGGTAGGTGTTGGAGAAAGGGGGGAGAAGAAAAGGATTTGTGTTGAGGTGTGTTATTAAGTGTGTTTAAGTTTTGGGGATACTTTGATTTATGTTTTGTCATGTGAGTGAGAAGACTGGTCAAAATCTTTTTGTTTGTAGTACTAAGATTGTCACCAAGTGCAATAAAAGGACAATGCTTGCAATATTGGGAGCCAAGTGAAAATGAAAATTAAAATAATAATTTAAGACTTTAGTAGAGCAAGAGAGTATCCCATTCATTCATTTAATAAATTGTCCCTTTTCATTTTTTTTTTCATTTATTCATTCATTCTTGTCTCTTTTAATTTCTTTGGGGACAGGAAATCTTAGGTGAATCTAGCGTTTCTAATTATATACACAATTTCAAACAGAGGAGTAAATGGGTCAATGTTTCATCAAATCTTTTTCCCTATTCTTTTTTTGTTCATTATTGTTTCATAAATTATTTCATGTTAAAAAATGTAATTTATATTTTTTTTCTTTTAAAATGTACTTAAACACTCAAATCGGGAAGAATATCTATTCGATTTTTCTTGTTGTAAGGTTTACACATCACCTTTGTTATATAAAATCTAAAATCTAGATAAATTGTATGTAACAAATTAGTAACCGAGAATTTAGTCAACTGAAAAATCCGTAATATATAGATACATTTTAAACCTTTAAGCTATTTATTTAGTGAACTTATCTCTCAAATAAATTATCCATATCCACGACTAAAACCTTAAAACGATTGTTGTTAAATTAAAAATTTATGTTTTTTGTTTGTTTAATGATAATGTCGTAAAGATAATAAGATACCGCTAAAGATTCACATGATGTAACCCAAAACCTCTAAAATCCTCAAAATTTCATGGATCTAGATACCACGAATGAGAACAATGAGATTTGAGATTATAATTACTTAGGACCACAAGTAGTTCATAAGCGGTCTTATTCAACAAGGAAAATGCATGAGTGATGTATATCTTTTTCAAACTTATAACTATAAGAGATTAGAAGATTTTGGAGGCATCCTATGTAGATCTCGTTTCCAATTTTAATAAAAGAAAAGGGGATTTATATACTTTTTCAAACATGGAAAAGCTATTGACTTTTTATGATTGTTTCTTTTTCTTCAAAAGATTGATTTAAGAATCTCTAATTCATGTGCACGAGCTATAAGTAGAATAATTACTTTTAAAATGTCTTTATTTGCCTACAAACACCCTTATGCGCATATATGCTAATAGAATACGCGAAAGCTTAATTTTAAGTCGTGTATAAATATATAATGAATAACAGGTGAAATAGTACTTATTAGGTTTTAACACCAGAAAAATGTTTGAAATACGGGTTATCCTTGAAATGAAAAAATGATATAACAAGACCCAGCTTTAAATGCATATTGTATTATTGTTACACCTAAAAGGGTCATTCTTATCAGCATATATAAAAAGATGAGAATTACGGTTTAGAAATTTTAACTGAGGAACTAGTGTTTACAAAGCAAACTTCAAACGAAAATAAGAGACGATTACATACGTGCTAAAATTTCAGCCTTACAATTAAATTTGTGTAGAATGTAAGGAAGAAATTTAAGAATAATTCCTTGGTCATTACAAACTCATCTATGTGTGTTGAGAAAGTTTGATTAATTCGTTCAAGTGGTCTTCATCTTCAGCAGCTCCAAATAATTTGTCATTAAAACGCTTTCATACGTTGTTCGACTATCATGAAGGTGTCCAGAGAAGAGTTTTTAGGTCGGCATGAAGACATGACTAGCTCCCCCTAAATTAGATCCTGTACATATTTGTAGAAACAAAACTATCACAATCCTCAGAAAATGTCAATATCTTTCCAAGAACCGTTGAAATAGCATTAAAACCCCATGAAACCGGGGTTAAAAGAATGTTGAATAAGTGTTTGATCCACCGGACACTTTCCTATAGTATACGTTGATTTCCAAACTACGGTTTCAGTTTCCGCGATTTTGAAAATATTTTGTGGATCTCAATCTAAATTTTTGAAGATCTTGTCATTCCAACTTTTTGAAATACATCTTTATAAATTTGAAATTATTTAATAAATGATTAAATCTTCATTTCTACTGTTTCTTTTCTAACCTTAAAATTTCTTATCAAATTTCAACGTATCATTCTATAAATTGTAGAATAACAAACGTGTATCTAATGCAAATCGATTTCTATCTTAACCAGCAAGACAATTTCTAATATATACCAGATTAAAAGTACATATTTTGTTTGTACATACTATATTTTTAAAAACCTACTGGATATATAAATATCATAACTTTTTCAAAGCTGTCCGCTGGAAAAGAAATCCATTATCCATCGATCGCGATTCGAGAAATTCAGATATCAGTAATTTTTAGAACAAAACAAAATTAAATTTCTATATCCATTAAAAACAAAATAAATCACAAATAATAAAATTTAAAAAGAATGATATTCGCTCCACTCTATTTATGTATAAATATATGTATATAGTATATAATAAATATATATGTATTGTATATTTAATATATATATATAAAATTTAATGAATTTTATTCATAATATAAATTTGAAAAGTACTAAAATTATACAAATAAAGTAAAAAAATATAATTAAACCATGAAGATTGTAATTTTTCTAGTTGAATTTTCATTAATTTCTGTTTTTTTTTTTTTATAATTTCTAGTTATTTTTTACTTATTTTTCAAAATCTAAAAAGCATATCGGATATCCGCTCCAGAAAATATCCCAAATTAAGCGAATATCTAATGTCCTCAAATATTCTGTTAATTTCGGAACGGATACGGGTGAGAAACTTATTTATTCAGCGGAGTGAATCACAAATATTGCAAAAATTCAGGATACCCGCATCGCCCACACCTAAAATATCACGCTGTGTTACATGGTAGGTAATCGTTAATTATAATTTATTCTCAATTGAAAATAAGACGCAATTGAATTGGAAACGAATATTGTCAATATCTCAAAATGGTTTTCTCAGCAAAAGAAGATAAATTAATCTTAAATCGATACCATAATTTGCGTGCATTACGTAAATTGCATTGCATGGAGGGATATTATTACGTCCCATATGAAAAACACAAACCGTTCATCATTGTCTGCATTATAAGTCATAAACAATCAAGCTCCCACGTTACAAATCTACGACACACAGGATGCTAGGTCTTTTAACAACAAAAAAGCTCAAACGAATCATTTCTTAAGAAATGTAAAATATACGAGTTTAATTACTTGTATTTCCAATTTTCGGCTGTATGTATCGCTATAAACATATAATTTTACATAATTCTTAATATACAACCGCCATATTTATATTTACAAATATGTGTAACAAATTGGTTAAACCGTCCATTTATTCCCATCAATTGTTTGAAAACATTGAACTAATTACTATTACTCATATATATGGAGTCATGGGTAAAACATTTCGTTAAAGGTTTGTGTGTGATTTATATCTTTATATTTAAAGCAGCAAAGTCGAAAGTGACAATGAAAGTAAACAAGGATATATGGATACTTGCATGAAGGTAGTGGATTGAATCATGTGTACTGCTGCATGCATGGATCGTATGCTTTTGTAAATATCATATCTCTCGAACCTCCAAAGTTTATTTACTTTTAATAAATAAAAAAACAAATCTAGCATCAAAAGGATACATGAATCTATAACAAGGCAAACGTTGCAACCTTAACAATCATTAAGATGCTAAGTCTCTCTTTCTCTCTCTTCTTGTTTACATTTTTAATTTGTTTAATGGTTGACATGCATATGCCTCTATAATTAGTCACGTCAAAAACAATGAAACCCTAAGTTAAAGGTTAAAAGTATATACTTTCAAATTTTAAAATGAATACTTTTTTTTCACTGTATAATCTAGCTATTAACACTTAATATGAAATTGAAAATCTGATTACTGCAAATTAGTCTATTTTGCAAGGAATTGATCCATATATATAAATGGTTTGACTGTTTCCAAGTTTAAACTAACCAGGTGCAAGTGCACAATCGCACACAGAGAGTAATGTGAGTTGAACTATATGTATGATTTAATACAATTAGTAGCAAATATATTTGCGAGATATTGTTATTGATATTGTTATTGGTTGACAACAAATGTAATAGCAACTAATTATAAAATCTTTATAAAATAAAGATATAATATTATTAATTGACTTAAAACAATTATATCATGCAGTTTTGGACCAGTTAAAAATATAGTAGAAATTCTATAAATTAATATTCGATAAATTAATCAAAATTTCCGGTCTTGAGATGGGCCAGTGTAAAACTTTACAAAACTCGATAAGATAATAAGATAAAATTTTTGTAGAAACCTCCATGTAAAAATCCCAACAATATCTTAAATTAATAATTAGGTATATAAATTTATACATACATAGTTAAGTCAATTTAGTAAATTAGGACTATAATGTTGTTTGTTTTGTTTTGAAACTCAAATCTCACTGGAGTTCATCTCTAATTTTTTTTATTACAATAAGAACTTTTGGTGTTACCTTCTCAAATAGCAAGAAAACATATAAAGAGTTTTAAACGCGAGAATTGATTCCTTATATGCAATTGCTTCTAAAAATACATCAATTTTATATTCAATTTCATTATCAACATTAACGATTGCAAAACAGAAGAAAAAATATAAGAAATATAGATTTTCCTCTTTATCTATAAATTAATAAAATATCACAATAAGAAATATAGATTTTCCTCTTTATCTATAAATTAATAAAATATCACAATTCCGACATTATTAATTTATAGAGTTTCTACTGTAGTTATATACTTCCTTCTGATGAAATCCAAACAGTTCGTTTCCAATAATATTCTTACATTTCCACGTCACCAGAAAAGCATTTATATTAAATTCGTTAAAACAAATTTCATTAATTTTGAATGATAGCTATTCGATGGAACATCTTTTATAGAAACTCGACTGACCAATAGAAGCCTGACAGGTCATTTCTGAGAACATCGTCATACCGGTTTTGTGAGAAATGTGATGGGTCGACGGAAACATGTTCTTGATTAAAAATATCTAAATATTTATATTTATTTTATTTGATATTAAAAATATTGTTAAAATGAAATTTAATATAGAAAAACGAAGTTTAAATTGAAACTCAAATTGGCCAATATCGATTTTCATCGCCTGCACCCAAAAGAGTGATCTAATTTCCAATTTAAAAATCGAGTTGTTTGAAGATTATGAGCAAGCTGACTAAGTCAATCTTTTGAACCATGGAATCACTTAATGGTCAATGCTAGTAAATATAAGAATATTTAATATTTATGATGAGAGATTTTTTAATTAAAAAAAAAAAAGAAATTTAGTTAGATCGATGAACTCCCGATTCGCCTAGGTTTGGTTTGGAATTCCTACGTGTCTCTTCGTCAGCCTTTATCATTCCTTGCTGCTTCTCGGCAGTGGCAAATCACATCAATCATTTTCATTGCGTCTTCGTGAGCTTTCAACGCCGTTGGAGACTTTGCTTTGCTTCTTTTGTCTAAACGGTTTCATTGGTGCTGATTGGATCAAGATATCTTTGTCGTCACATCTGTTCTAACTTCTTTGTATGGCAAGTGTATATTTTAGATTCATTTTGGTGAAGCTTATCAAGTTCAGTTATGGTCACAATAATGGATCGGACTTTGGTAGGTTACTCAGAATCAACGGTTTTCAGTTCTTGAAATCACATATTTAGACTTTTGGCAGTTAGATTTATCCCTTAGTGTTTGTTTTAGATCTTAAAGTTAACAGTTGCAACTATTTTTTTTTTTTTTTTGGGTGTAAATGTTAAAGTAGTTGCAACTGTTTTACCGTTGCTTGTCCTGCTCTCTTAACTTTGGGAATAAATTCTCTGAGTATCTGAAAATTCTCCTTCGAGTGTCAACTCTTTATAGTTTATATCTTCCTTTCGTTTAGTTATAAACACCAAATGAAAAAGAAAAAAAGAAGACTGTAAGTTTTGTGGTAAGACTTTTTTTTACATCAAGTTTAGTGGTGAGACTACAGTGAAAAGAATATAGTGGAACCAACACGCTTTTGAAATCGAAGAACAGAAATTGACTAAAACAGTGAAAACAACGGACATATCCTCGAGAATGGTATTTGATTATTTCTAACCCTCAATAATGAATTTTATTTTAATTCTTCTACCCAAAAAAAAAACCACAAAATGAAAAAAATGGTCTATTTTGTCTTTTAAGACAGGACACTGAAAAGCCTGCGTCGCCACGTCAGCGTCTCCTTTCCTACCAATTTAATACTGTGCCAGCTAGGACAAAGTATTTTCTTTAACCAATCACTTTTGAGTAAAAGAATGTTATTTATTTGAGTTATTTTGGAATGGTTTAAAAATAACAATTCCATTTTGGCTGGCAATCCTTGATCCACTAGTCGATCAATATTTAAGTGCTTAAGCACGACAGCACCAAATCTAAAGTTATGATTTTTAGAGAAGGTAGCCATTTGCAAAGTATAAAATTACTAGAGATGATCTCTAGCGTGATACATGTAAAAAGCTGTTTGTTGTTTGTAAATTTCTTGATTGGTATTAATTTTGCGTGATTGGTGAGCACCAACAATCTTTCGAAATTCACAATAATCTAAATATCAAAGATGAGATAGGTCTTCTAAAGAATAAAGCTTATACCCGATATGTGTTTCCTTTTACCACCATAACTCAAATGAAATGTACTCGAATCACAACGTGTTTCATCTTTTCATGGTAGATTGATATTTTTGGACAGAAAATTTATCTTTGGGAGTAACATAAGATCCGATATTTTGGGAAAACTCTAACTTGTTAGTTATGCCTCTCAATCATGGAACTTCCTTAGCATCCTCAACCAACACCATATATAAAGCTTCCATCGTTGACAAATAAACAATATGTAACATATTATAGCACTAACTTATCTTTTTTCCACCAGCCTGAGACACCTAACCAATAATCTATATTTTCTTATCTAAGCAATCTGCATAGACTTTTATAGTAGCTCTAAAATTTTAATTGCTCAAGTTTAGTGAAAATTAACTAAATAATTATCGTGTTTATTATGTAAAAATACTAATTAAACCACCATCCAATGTTTTTTGCGAGGTGAGTTCATGCATCAACCGATGAATCATCCCGCATGAGAAATATCATGACAAAAGCTTGCTTTGAAATAATTAAAGCTCTAAACTATATTGGAAATCATGGGTTGAAGTATACAAGAATACAAAGGAAATGGTATTAGTTAGTTTAACTCATCAATACCATCTCCAATAATACATAGGATATGATACTGTTTAGCTTATAGACTGGGTTGAAGTATACACATAAAGTAATGAAAGCTCTAAGCCATGATTAAGGCTAATTAACTAGCACTAACTAGAATACATAGGAGAATCAAATACTGGGATTAATTCTTGACGAAGATATTTTGACGAGAACTTGGAGATTAATGTTTCTCACTTACCGGTAAACTAGTCTCTTAGTTCATTTTTGCTCTACGTGAGTTCGAACACTGAACGAGCTGATTCTTTCTTATCTGAATTTGAATTAATAAAATCAAGATTCTCCATCTTCTTTTGTCTATTTATTTAGATAGTTGGACATTTTCAACATTTGACCAACCTATTTGGATAAACAAACGAGGCTTTGTTACCTTATTTTTTATCTCTTTAACTTCATATTCATAACATAAACTGAACTATTGCGTGCTATTTTATTTCCAAAACCATTACAGTCAAATATTTGATAGATTTAAGTTAGGCGAAGTCGCACGGTTTAGATCAAGACAATTTGCCGATTATATATATCTTCTTGTGTTTTCAGTATTTCTTTTAATTTATTGTAGATGCATATATTTCGAATATAAATAATTGTTAACTTTGATATACTGTACAACATCATCTTGCACTTAAACCGTGATTTGACCAGTCTACGTTTAGCAAACATACTCTCGGTTGTCCAGGAGCATAAAGCCCAATAAATTCTTAAAGGGTTTCAATTTGTGAAATAACAATTTTAGGCCCTCAAAATCTAACAGTCCAAAAAAAGATGAACTGTAAAACTAACAAAGTTAAAGCCGAGTTACACTTTTACTATCAAAACCTAGAAGAAATTAACCACGAAAACATTTTTTGAGACCATAAGTTAAAAACAATGAACCATTAATTTAGAAACAGATGCTTCGATCGGCGCGTATCTCTATTACGTGAAACTGTGAAGAGGACAAATACTTTAATGAATCCAAATCTTGAAACAAATTTTGTTTACTTCATTGAGAAGCAATCTAAATGAGAAAGGAAGATAAAGAAGTTACTGACATTGTGCAGAAGCACTACTCTGTCTTTGTCTATAACCGATACATGTTGTAGACGACGACTGGCAAGGAGAAACCAGAAGAGTGAGCCGTTTACACAGACTAGGTTTCTATCAGGGCTTGGAGTGCAAGAAAGTGGCATTGGACCAGCGGTTTTGTATCTCCGCCTCCACTTTGTATGTTCCTGACACAACTGAAACCTTGAGGAGGAGTAAGTGTCCGAGCCACACTTGTCATAGGGTTGAATAGATAAACGTTGATCGAATCCAACTCGTAGACGCAGACCAAACCATTACAAGAACCAGGAATCCAAAGAAGACCTTCTGAATTTGATACATAAGCTTCTCTATGTGGACCATCAAGTCTTTGGTAAGATTCAAATCAGTATCTAAAGAATGGAAATCTCTTCGACTACATATTTTTCTCGAGGAGATTTCTCTGCTAGATGGCCGGATTCCATCAATGATTTCCATTCTTTATATACTGATTTCAATCTTACCAAAGATTTCACCGGAAGGCGGTGAAGAATCTCTTCTACTAGATAGGATTTTTTGCACCGGCATCTTGGTACGTTGAAGCTTCGCTTGCTATTGACGAAGATTGATATTGAACAATTCCTTTTTTTTTTGGTAAACGTTTATTATAAAAAGAAGAAGCACACATTTTATGATCAAGATCACAATTACAAACTCGAAAAGAAGAATAAAGAGATAAAAAGAGGAAAATTTTCCACGTTTAAAGGAGGTTTTCCCCATTTGAATCCCCTTTTTATTTGGGGAGATTCGTCCCGTCATTTTTATTAAGGCTATCGCATATATGATATCCATATTCTAACTATGTAAAGTTTAATTGATTCGGTCATTATTGCTTGCTATTTCATTTTGGAAACCTTTGGCTCTTAATACAAGTTAGAGTTAAAAAAAAGCTAGTTAATTCAAAAGTACATGCATTCAAGTTTCGAACCGGAGACCGTTAACTGAAACGAACACGTACGTAACCAGTGAGCCAGGACGAATTTTTTTTTTTAATTCATATAAATTTCATGAAAGAATGAGAAGGTTTGTAAATATGAACTACAAATGAGCTTTACCAATGAAGCTGCTACCTGCAAAAAAAGCTTAAAAACAAGGACGAAAAATGTATCGTGTTTTTATTGGTTTTTCGTTTTTTTAATTGGTGTGTTTGTCGAGTCAATTATATTCTTGGAGTCATTTAGTTCTCTATCAACTCATTTCACGTCTCAAATTGCTTGTGGAAGAAATTAGGTATTTAAGATACAAAATATGAAAATAACGGAAAAGCATCATAATTTTCAGCGAGCTAAACTTCGCTCTCAAGACATTTTCAGCGAAACCAAGTTGTGACGGGACTAACCCCAATTTGCACAGACACGTCGTGATTAGACTGATCCCGATCCTTTAAACTAGTAATATGGAGTGCCATAAGTTTATCTTATGGTGAATTTAGAAGGAATCTTGACATCATTAACCAATCTTGTGTCTGTTTTCGAGAAGTTAAGTCCCATGATTTTAAATTATATTATCAGAATGCCTACGAATAAGAAATTATATTTAGTTCATGTACATTACGATGTTTCTCTTAGGTTTACCAGAGGTAGGGTTTTAGATTAAATAATCAAAACAACTAAATATGGAGTAGGTTTTTAGCTCATATACATACCATTTTTATGTTGGGTTCACCTAATAGTGATAGGATTTTAGATTAAATCATCATATAGTCTACATATATGGAAGGATTTTTAGCTTCAGTGTGTTACTATGTTTTTATTGGGTTTACAAAATAATGTTAGGGTTTTATTAGATCATCAAAGCGCCTAAGAGTAAGAAAGGCTTTATAGATCATGTCCATTACAATTTTTCCATTGGGTTCACCAGATAGTGGTAGAGTTTTAAATTAAACCATTAGAGAGGCTTTTTACCTCATATGTGTTACGATGTTTACTTTGGGTTCACCAAATAGAGGTAGGGTTTTAGATTAAACCATCAAAACGTCTACGTATGATAAAAACTTTTTAGCTCACGTGAGTGACGATGTTCCCAAAAGAGTTCACCAGATAATATTAGAATTTTAGATGGAAGTTTAAATGATTAGGTCGACTTTTAATACCTTATAGTATTATAAAAATAGTCATCCTTGTGTGGTACAAAAACAAAACTCGACCGACTGGAGAATAATGTTAAATATTTAATGTAGTCTTTATAGCCTCATTCTTAAAATTTCAGAACTAAGGGAAAATAAGTTAATGTCCACACAATGTGTGGACGAGTCACCTAGGTTAATGCTTTAGCTCTTACTTAAAACCAAGCTTACACACCCCTTTCTGAATTGAGTCATCGTTTGTATAAAATAAGGGTGCATGTTAAAATTAATAGCATCATGATTTCGACAAAGAAACTATCAAGCTTCTTTTGTTCTTAATTACGTTGGCTAATATTTACTTTCTTCATTGTCATATTTTTCATTTACTCATGCTTTCTGATATTATTCCCTTTTTTTTTGAAAATATGTGAAAATATGTTCAAAAAATCTTTTTTGTTTACATCAGAAGTCTGATCAGTTTTGAAATTTAAAACAACCTTTACATTTTATTTCTACATCTAGTTGAAAACCAAAATACAAGTACATCCTTGTATTTGGTGTCTCCTCCCTCCGTCATGGTAGTTAGAAGATTTTGAATAACCTTGTCAAGCCATTTGTTGAGTGTGCCCACCCAATGTGTTTCTCTCCATGCTGTCGTCGGTTTCGCTCTCTCCATATCGAGTGAATGGACAACTAAAAATCATAGAGAATAGCAAAAAGCGATAATCGAGACCTTCCTCAAACTGTAAGCAACAGGATGATCTCATCCCAAATCGTGCTTTCTAATATTATTCAAATGGTTTGATTTCACAACAGGTAAATGTTTAGAAAATGTGGTTACATATTAAAAAAGGTGAGAATTAAAATTTTTAGTTTGATGTTAGTGTTATTAAAATTAAAACGTGAACAAAATACATAGAATATATTTGGATAGGTTAATTGGTATGATCTCAAAATAATTAAATGTCTGGGGTGATATTTTAAATTTTTAGTTTTAAGTTTAATGTGTTTTTATCGCGCAGTATACGGATGATATTCCTAATAAAAATTAAGCATACATAAGAGTAGTTTTCTAATCTTATTTAAGTGTAATATGAGATGTTTTTTATAATTTTATTTAAATATTATATGATATGACATATTTTTTTTAGTTATAATAAAAAAGGGTGAACATAGAGGTTCTCTCCTAGGGATGAACCCAATTATTTGTTAACTGCAAGTAGGAAGTCAGATTTAGAAGAAGTTCAAATTTACAATTTTTTATTTGGTTTAATTTTATCACAAAATAAAACTTTCATAAAAGAAAATTAAAAGTTACAATGTTATAAGTAATTATTAAGAAGAAGTTAGGATTACAAGATGGGGAAAAGGAAAAATAGACGAAGTACGACGATTAAGATTTTATGAAAAAAAATTGTATAGATAAGGAGACAATTTCATAAACAGAATGAGGGTAAGAGATATTGGGAACATAGATATTAGTTTGTATGCGAAGTTTCAAATCGTCCAGCTTCAATTTAGGTTCAGTTAAAATCTAAAATTAAACCACATTTAAATTAATATTAATGCATAGTCGATAAATTTTCTTATCTAGATACTTTAGTATATTCGGTTCTATCGTTTAATTTATTTTGTGTTAATCAATTACCTAAACTTTACCAATTTCTAACTTTATTTGTATATGTTTCTGTATGAGTATATTAAATTGTTGAAGAGAAAGAAAAGTAATTTTGTCTTACCATTGGTACTTCTTTTTTTTACTATAGTTTGTGTATTATTTAAAAAATTTTGTGTTATATAAATTAAGCCCTTTGTTTTAAATATTGCTTTCGGTCTTATCATAATATCATTAGGCACGGTTTTGTATATTAGTAAAAGGGCTGCTGAACTAATCATTGTGCTAAATACTTATTAAATTTTGTTTACGTTGAAAATCCTTCATTTTGATAATTTCATTCTCAATATTGTTAATGTTTTTTTCTTTCTTTACATTATACTTAAACTACAAGGCACTAAACACTCCATTATGTAATCCTCCAACAATTATGTTTTTCCAAATTTCAATGGCGGTCACCAAAAGCTAACTTTTTTTATTTTTAAGTCTAGATATCTTATATATAATTATGAATTTTTTTTTTATCTTAGAGCACCACATACTGTATGAGTATGTAGGACCCACATATAGATAAATCCATATATTTTAATTAAAAAAAAAATAAGTAGGTCCATATTTAGATCAATTTCTGATTCATCACAATTATACTTACAGTTCTTCTTTCACATATGATGGTGTAAACACCGTTGAAATTTTCTACCTTCGAAGTTGCCGTAAAAGCTCAAAAATCAACTTTATGTTACAAAAGGTAATATGATCCTCTTCTTACACTATTCTCTTTAATTTAAATATAAATTGATTACGCCTGCCCAAATTCACCTTCTTATTCTATATCCTTACTAAAAACGTAGGTCTAACACAAACTTTGACACATTGTAAAAGACGAAGGTGCCTTACTTCACATCCAAAACTAGAGTCCTCGACATACTACGGAAAAAGGGTGGTCTTATGTCTCATGCGATGAGTGCAACCGAAAGCTAGACAAATACGAAAAAGTTGCAGCAAACGCATAATGTTACAAAAGTTGTGAGGTACTAGGTTGAACTAGCTTGACGGTCATGACGTTGCCACAAAAACAGTCGTTGATCTGATTCTTGAGGCTGTAAGTACTGATACAACCAAAAAAACAAAAAAAATTAATCATCGAAGAAACACAATACCTCACAATATTAAAATCAAAATATGCAGGGTAATGGAGGCATTGAGGATCATAAATCACCAAGCTGTACTTTTGACATCATTGGCAAGGAATTCTTATTTCAAATAAGAGTAACTCCATTCAACTTCACTTCTAAACACCGTATTTTCACTGTTTCGACAATCACCACTGAAATTAGACATTCAGAGCCATCTATAGAGGTAGAAACATATTTACTTAAATTTTTTTTGATGTAGATAAATCGTATTTCTAATTCTATTAATTGTATATATCTAAAAGATATCAGGTCGAAGCGTAGACAAAACCGCCTACACTGAACACAAAATCTAAGAACCAACAACTTCAAATACAAGTCAGCTAGAAAAGAACTGTAAGTGCCACGGTGAGTAAATCACGATGGCCAAAATCCCGTCAATCCCAAATTTTAATTTTATTACTGCAATTTGCTTCTTTTACTTTTTGACCTTTCCATGTATATTGGAGTTTCATCTCCTTCTCTCAGCATGCAGTTTCATGCTTTAAAATATAGGGAACATACGGTTTAATAAAGTTATTCCCCAAATTTATTTTAAACACGCCATATTTTAAACCAAAAGAAAAATATAGAATAGTAAATAAAAACTTTTTCAAAAAATAAGAACCGCGCAACGCGCGGATAAATCTCTAGTTTTATTAACTCTGGATCATACGTATCATACCAGCAGTTACGAGAGCTACATGCGGCTCATTTACAACAAAATGTAACGATTAAACATGTAGATATATTAGAACATTAGAACGAAAGTCGTGATTAGAATCAAAGTTTTCTTAAGATGGTAAGAAGATGATGTTTACATTTGGAGCTCAATAGGAATGAAAATCCAAGTGACAGTGATAGTAAAAGACTGTGACAGCTCATAAATAGGATCTACTGGTTCGACTAGCATTAGCCATAAGGACAATGGTGATTGAGGAAGTTACGTTGGATTCAAAAATAGAAAAAGGAATGTGGAGATGAAATGCTATATGGAAACAGCCGACATAGGAGCTTGTTACTAAACATGGATGTTACAACCAAGTGATGGAGAAGAAGAGGTCTAGTGAATGAATTCGTTGTAGGTGCTGGCCAAAAAATGCTAAGGACCTATTTTTAGTTGACTGGTGGAAGGAAAAACGAATGCCACAAACTCGAGGTATAAGGTCAACTTTTGGAATGAGAATACTGTGTGGCCAACAGAAGTGACACGCATAAGCACTAACAAAGTGAAGCAATAGAACCCCTAAGGCAAGGGGAGGAGAGTTACAAAAGGAATAAAAGAAGATGCGACAAAGCTCCCTTCGCGTAGGTAAAGTACAAGGGCTTCCTGATGATCTTTATCAATCTTAAGGGTTTAGTTGACTGCCGAGGAGATGGATGTTCCAAGGTGGGGTGAATTCAAGTGGGGAAGAAACTCACCACTGAAACTGATGTTGAATTCATTTTAGGCCCAATGGAATAAGCGCTTTTGAAAAGAGAACTTGAAAACGATGATTATATCAAGCTCTAAAACCTAAAACCCTTCCAAACCTTAATCCTATTCTGCAAAACATATAAGAGAGAATATCTAAGAAAAAGAAAGAGACTGAGGGTGAGAGATAACAATCAGAGAAGGAAGATGAAAATAAGCTTGTTGGGGGTGGGTTATCTCTCCAGTGACTACAGTGGAGGAGCATGTATCACCAGTGGCAACTTCGGGATCCTAAAGGTGGTGATATGAGGCGGTGAGGGAGACCAAAAGCAAGAGGATAAACGAATGAGGAAATGACGAATTACTAGGAAGGGAGCATTATCGACTGGTGGAGGAGAGTCGACAAAAATCGACTACGTGATGTCGAAAGGAAGAAGAAGACATACGCCTCACAAAGGATTACGGGTGGAATTGGTGAAGATTCCAAAATGTTTTTTCAATCATAGGAAGAAAGAGTTCTTTCAACTTCCACATGTAACGTCTCTTTAATTTGCATTTTTTTATTTTTTACTTATTTAGAAAGTAAATGAATTAGAAGAAATGGATAAATTTTTGTACTAAATTTTGTAAGGTTCTACTAGATTCCGTCAGAACCAAATTATCTTATAACTTCTAATAAATTTCGATGGATTCCGTTAGAAAGCATCATTAAGTTTCGTCAGATGCCATAAATCATTTTCTTAACCAGCTTTGCAATTTAAACCATTAAATGATACATGACATGGAAAAGAAAAACTATGGTACACATATATATTGTAAGCAGTAATGTTGTCGACGAAAGTTTTATTGTTTGGTAGGGGCCATAATGATATGGAAGTGATCTTCTTTTTTAATTTTCCGTTTTAAAATGATCTTCTTTTTAATTAATTGTTATTTTAAATCCACGATAAATTTCATGAAGTCATAAATTGTTCTCCAATCTAGTTTCCAGATTTTCTTTGTATTTATTTATTTAAATTTCCATCAACCGAAAGAGCTTTTCTTTTCGATTGCTTTATTTCTTTTTCATGCTCTTTCAACCGTCAGAGTAACGTCTTTCGCCTCAGTCTATTTCACCCAATACTCAATAGTCTTCTACTCTCCAGTCTCCTTCTCCTTTTTTAGTTGGGCCCACAACTAATTTCATCCGACAATGAAGATGTAGGTCGAACCTCTTGCCTTGAGAAATAATTTAGGTGGCTATTCTTTTTCATTTTTCATTTTTCTTCTTCTTCTTCTTCGTTTTTTTTTTCTTTATTCTTCAACTTAAAGCAAGAAGAGACATAATTTTTTTTCTTGAAAAATAAAAATTTAACATGGCATGATCAAATTATAATTTGGCTTTAGTCATTACATAACACCAACATCTAATCTTATAACCCAAGACTATAATAGGAAACTGACCAACTTATCTTGAATTGAACAATAGTATAACCGTGCTAAATTAGTGAGAAGTTGGGAATTACAATCGTGTTTTTTCAAACAAGTTAAGTGTTTCCGGTAGAGAGAGTCGAGAAAAATTCTAATGAGGATTGGCACCATTGACAAGGTTGAACTTAATTTAGGCGGAAATAAACTAGAATTGGAGAAGATAGACCAGAGAGAGAGACATTGTTCTCGATAGGCTTACTAATGCTCTATCGTTTCCTATTTCGGGGGTTGCTACTTCTACCTCGTTAGAAGTTTGATTGGCTGCCGACTGCCTGTCATTCGAGGATGGTGTTGTTGGAGGTTGTTCACCTGACCGATAGGTGGGTTGAGATATCGTTGACACGCTCGATCGTTCCTGAGAATTTTGAGTTTCAGCTATCAGAGCTCCGGTTGTTTGATTAATGGGGGTTATGAATCCTTGCTCGCCAAGTTGGCTAGGCGTTGTCTGTGAATAATTTAATTCACGGATTATGGGATCGTGGTTATCGAACAAAGCTCTTGTTGTCTCTCTAACCTGGTGAGGATTGCTCTGAACCCTTGTTGATCATCACTTATTTCAGCGATCTCTCCATCTCTACGTTCCTCCGAATGTGGTTGTTGTGTGTCCACCATCTTGATTTCCCGAGGTTTCTTTTTCCTCAAACAAAAAGCCCCCCTACCTGGCGCGCCAAATGTTGAGATTGGGTTCAACTTCTAATTATTTATAATTAGAGGGGTTCATTTTTGGAGTAAGTTAAGTAAAAGACAAAAAGAGAAACCTCAGAAATAAGCTTTTATTGGTATTTATTGATTACAAGAATATCAACTCGGAATGCCGAGTTAACTTTTATCAAAGAGAAGTATTAAGCCTAAGTTTGCAAGTAATTCTTCTCCCCGATTCTGAATGAATAAATTAAGTGAAGGGGGGTATGTATTTATATATCTTAGTAGTCGGTTATCTAAGCCCATTGGTTAATCTCGGAAAAATGGAATATTTCCATTTTTCCAGAATCAGGAAATCTGTGATAAGATTTGATCTTATTTTGTCCGAGCTTAGACTTTGGCCTTAGACGAAGTAGTTTATACCCCGCTTCGGACACTAAAATCCAACCATTCCTAGTCGAGATATCCCTCGGTCATCAGAGCCGAAAGTTCCAATCCTAGTAAAGGGACTTATAACCTAATATGTAATTAGGGAAAGATCGGTAGGGACCAGATCTCAATTATTGCAAAGCTATTGATAAGGGGTGTTAATCCCACCATCAACAAACGACTACACCAAAAAGCTCTATCGGATAAGATTTCTCTGAAAAGCCAAGCCACTAAAATTGAGCGTAATAAAAAAAGGTATCAAGAGAGTTTGAATGTGAAGGTTTGGTTCTAACAATTTACGTCCCTAAACCCTGAGCCTTCCTTAGAATAGGTAATAGAGTCTAAAGATCTTTTGTTGTGTGGTGTCAATATGTTTTACCTTTTTAAAGAAAAGCTCTACAGTAGGAGTGAAGTCTCTTGATGCAGGTTTTTGGTTGGATGAAACCACTATATCAAAATGTAAATATGCCTCCAATGAATAATTTTAGCAATCACATCCTTCCAACAAAAGAGAGAGTTTTAAAAGTCCATAACTCCAAATTTGCTTTGAATTTTCTTGATGCAAAAGTCCGCATTCAGGGATACATAATTTATTTTGAGTTTCGGACACACCTTGATATATGATAGGAAAGAGAACCATAAATGCATGAGATTAGTTCAAACTTCTACAATTTATGGGTAATGCTTTTAACAAGAGAGATAAAGTCTTCTGAAAATATGATTCATCTTCAAAACTAAATGACTGAGCATTCTTGATTCACACTTATGATGGTATGTAATTCTTCTATTTTCAGCTTGGTTAAAAAGTAGTGAGAGGTCATTCAAAGCTATAACAAGTAGATAAGGTGAGAAGATATCTTCTAGGAGAATTATGATACAATATGTAATTATATGATTGATATATCCCAATAATTTTTTTTTATTTTTTTTCATGTAAAAATACACTACACTAGATTAGTTATGTTGAATGGTGGCGAACAGCTTTGGTCTTTTAGGCCGATAATCCAGATAAGCGGTGTGATGCATGTTGTGTCGAGCTATTGGTGAGGTCTTTGGGCATAGATCGGTTTGCTTTGATGATGGAATTTCAGTTATCTTTAAGAGCCTATGGGGCGCCCCCGGGATTTGCAAAGCACGGTGGCTTCAGCTGTGTCCGGCGATAAAGAATCAATTATCCTTCTCTTATGTGGAATTGTGGTGCTCGAGAACGACTCATGGGGAACAAAGGAGTGGTGCCGGTGGTTTTCCACGTTATGTTGCTCGTACAGAGCTTTTGGTTTCCTTTAAGAGTACGACCGGTTTCCTCCGGCTACCTTAGATGGTCTCTGACAACTGAATGTTGTCCTCCAAAAATATCTTTTTATTTTCAGTAATCTTCTTTTGCATTGTCTCCACCGTTTGTTTTGAATGTTCTCCGGGGACACATGCATTATGAAAAAGTGGTTTCATATCATGATTCTACCTCAGGTTCCAGATTGATATGAAATATTATGTGTTCGGTTCTTTCAGTGAAACAAAGCGTATACTTTTGAAATAATTAGTTAGAGCCACAGTTTGGCTTCCTTTGCTATACGTAGGTTTTCCTCATCTCGTCTCAAAGTTCAGATTCTATAGTTGTGCTTTGATTTGGCGATGTAAACGACTTATTCTTCTTTTTTTGGGGAAGGGGGGGGGGGAGGGAGTTATTGCTTTATGTCGAGTGTTTTGGTTAACAAATATCCCAAAGGATGATTTTTTCGTTTCCTTTGTTATCTTGTCTTGGCCTAACGATGTTACTCCAATAGTCTTCGATTACGATGCAAAATTTGCTGTTCTAGGGTCACTCGTTAGTTTTACTTTGGTTAGATGCAACAAATTTTCAATAGATCAAGTTTCTACATTAATTTTGAAGGATATGGAAGTTTTCTTTTGTGTTAATGGTCTGGTTGTCTATGATTTGGTTCATTTGTTCTATCAATATAATGACCTTGGCATTCGTCACGCTCACAACAACAATGGGTGAAATGGTGTCTCCTTCAAATTTATTGTCTAGTCTCGTGTTTTCGTAAGTTCTAGAACCAGTCATCACAATTTGGATTTAATTTTGGATAATATTGTTGTATATGTTATTTTGAGCTATGTTTGTTGGTTTTTTTTGTTTGTAAGGTTCATTCTGTTTTCTAGTAATAGAATTCTCAGACAAAAAAAAAAGGTTATGTTGAATGGTTTATGTTTGCATAAACTCCTATGCCTTTGATCTGTTTATTGACCACTACAAATATGTCCTCCTATTTCATATTTTATTAATATCATTTGCAACTACCGTATTGATTACCTATTATTATCCTTTCTAATAAGTCCCCAAACCAAAAATAATTAAGTTAATGTTCTCCGTAATCCGAAATCTCATAATTTTAATCATCTCTAGAAGGTAGTTTATACAACATAGTCAAAAAGCAAACTCTCATGATCAAAACTATTCAGCATGAGATTGGTCATCCTTTCCCCTTTCAATCAATCAGATTATATATTAACTTTAATTAAGAAAACAGTTAAGACTCATTGATTTGGAAATCTCTACAAGATTATAAAAGCAAGAGTTTATTTTGTGTTTCTCATACATCTTTCGTTACTTCGAATTCAAATGCATACAATAATAATAGAGTGGATTCTCTTTTTTTTTTTTTTTTTTTTTTTTTTTATCAAATGCATTCTTACATTTCTAAGTTTATTTCATGAAATAATTTGATTACATTCTACTTAAACATTGAATTTACTATTATTAAAAATTTATTTTTATGAATTTTCCATAAATCTTTTTTTGGGAATAATTTTAAATTAAATTCAACCTATAACTGAATAACACGTTAACATAAAAAAAATATTGAAAAACTTCCATAAATATGTGTTGCATCCTTGAAATTCTAATATCATCAACATTAGATAGTGCAGAAAGAAATCATTGTTTGGAAAATTACAAACACACTAACTATGAATATTTTATCAAATACTTTGATAAAACAACTAGAAAAGGTCGTTTTGGTTTTCATCTCAAGTGCGAAGACCTTAATCTCACTCAACTTTGCTTTGCAGATGATTTAATGATATTTTCGGATGGGTCATTGGGTTCGTTGGAGGGCATCATAACGTATTTGAAGAGTTTGAAAAAGTCTCGAGTTTGCAGATTAATTTGAAAAAATCTTTGGTTTTGCTGGCTGGTATATTGGGTGTCTTCTGGTTGAATATCTTGGGCTTCCTCTGCTCACAAAAAAATGATTAAAATAGATTATGCTCTGCTTTTGAATAAAATTTGAAGGAGAATCAACTCTTGCACTGCAAGGTTCCTCTCTTTTGCTAGTTGTTTACAGTTATTAACCTCGATTATTGCTAGTCTAATAAATTTTTGGATTTCTACATATCGTCACCCAAATAGGTGTATTGACGAGATTGAGAGTATTTGATCACCAACCTATATTTATTGTTATGATGAAGTCTAATCCAAGATCTAAAGATCTAATATTCGAACACGGTGAGAATTATTTAAAAAATCCTCTTAAAATTATAGTAAAAAGAAAAACTTGACAACCTAGAAATGACCAAAACATTTAAAAGCTTGTGATATTGACTTATATATGGATCCCAAGTTACAACAAGAATTGAGGGTTGACCATGTGGATCTAGGCTATTGATCGATTTCTTTTAAGTGTAGAACTATCTAAACTAATTATAAAACCCAGTGAATGTGTTATTCACCAATTATAATGGTCCACTCCAATACTTTAAGAATTATGGTGAATATAGTGGAATATTCATAGATCTTGGTTCCTTCAACATAAACAATAACCATGCCTGAATTTTGATCGCCTATACTGTCGTCAGCGAAAAATTCTTTTTCGCTGCCACCGACTTTGGAATTGGAGGACCCACCTCCGCAACTGCCTGTTATTTTGGGTCACTATAAAAGAAAGAAAATACAATCGGTCATTTGCAAAGTTATGTTACCAATACAATGTCGGCTTTTGTGTATCCCATTGATTCATATATTAATAATGATCGATTTTCAACCCAACATCGTGCATTTCAAGTCCAGATCAGTTCTGCTATTGAACCACGTATTTCATTTTCAAACAACAATGCTGCGTCTGAATGGGAGAGCGGATCTTAAGCGGTGGCACGCATGACATAGATGCTCCACAAATGAAAGCCATTCAACATTCAACACAAGGGTTTTGTAGTGTTTCACCCATTTCTCACACATCTATAAAAAGTTTTATATTAAAAATATGTTCATTTGCATGCTACAATAGGAACACTCCTTATTGGATATGTTAATAATGTTTTTTTTTGTGGTTTTTTTATATATTTTTAAGTATTAAACATTTTGAAATATATCAAAAAATTGAATTGTTTTTAATTATGTTATGTTAATTTATTGGGAGTAAAATTTTATTTTACAAATACAATTTTTTGTTGACTTGAAATGTTAGAAAAGATTTATTTAAATTTAATAGTAATTATCTTCATACTATTTTTGCAAAACTAAAAATATTAAAATGATTTACTTATTTAAATTTTATATTATTATTTTATACATGAGATACTTAAATATTATTGCTATAACAATATGATTTATTTTTGTAAAATATTTTTTAAAAAAATTTCTTTTAGAATCATTTTTTTTGTTTATATTTTTTATTTATGTATTTGTTCTCCTCCGCTTATTAATTTTTTTTAACCGTTCACAATTACTTTAAACCGTTAGATCCGCTCGATCCGCGCTGCCCACACCGCTTTCTCCATTCGGATCTGCTACGTGCGGAGCCAAAAACACAAAGAAAAAACAAGATCTCCACTTTTCTTTGTAGCACAACAACTACCAAATGTGAGAGTGCACTCGATGATTTCTTTTTTTTGTCTTTTACCTAAACTAAAAAAACAAAATAAAAAAAAACTACTTAACAGTACTATAAAGCAAAATAACCTTATTGTTTAAAAGGAAAAAATATTGTAATAGCGTTAGAAGGTTTTAATTTTATGTGAACTACATAAATACTCGCGCTACACCGCGGATTATTCTTATGTTTTTTCTAATAGGTTTAGTGTCATCTAATTTATAATTAGATAGTTATAGATGATGGAGGAAAATTCAATTGAGTCTATTCACTTTTGTATTTATCATTAGAAAAAATTGATACCATAATTTTCGTCGGCATTATAATGTTCGATGTTTATAATATGTTATTTGTGTCAAAAATTAAGTTTAAGATAACTTTCTTTATGTTTGATAGTTATAAATTTAACCATGACCTTAGAAAATCTACATAGTCGTAGAAATCACAAAACGGATTCTCTTTTTTTTTTAGGTTTAAACGACTATGTTGTTTTTCTTCTTTGCAACTTTTTGGGTTCGTCATTCTTTCTTTTGAATTCTACACCTTATCGGACAACTCATCGATGAGCTTTTTTATTTGTTGATTTTATGTTCATCTTTTTAGTCCGGTTGCTTGGGATCTTTTGGGGTCCTTGTTTTCATTTAGGTTTTTTTATACCTTTTTTACTCATTTTCATTCCCATTTTTTTATTCATCTCCTCGTGAATCCTTACATGTAAGCACCATTAGTTCATTCGAAATGAGTTATATTCCTTCAAAATGATTTTTTTATTCAAATTTTTCTGAATTAAATTCTTTAGCAATAGAATCATAAAGTTTTTGGACTAAGTAACAATCATAAACAAATGGAGAGATATTTCGACTTGTACCAAATGTGAGAATATATTGATAGTAGGAGTCGACAAAAAAAATTAAAATATTGATAGTATGTTATCTCGAGTAGAATCAAACACTATGGAAAAATGAATATAGTCATGAACAATTATTTAAAATTCATAAAAAGAATTATTATTATTTATTTAAGTAATGTGTTAAATTTTTATGTTTTGATTCGTTATTTAAATCAATTTTTTTAAATGATGTGTCACTTCCTCCTAACACAAGGGGGCTGATGAGACTTGATTTTGGTTTTGTTATTATAGTATTGATTAATAAATTTTGATAATAATTAATAGGGAAGTTTACTAGAATATCATATATTACATTTTAAATTACTACAATGTCATGAAAAGTTTTTTAATTACTAGACTACTTTTCATACCCATAATATCCTCAAAACCTTTTATTATAAAAAACCTTATTACCAAAATGTCATTTCCACATCAGCAAATTTTTAAAAAAATTTACGAAAAATGCCACTGACTTAGGAAACTCGGCCAAGATAAGTCGGCCTGAGTAGTTACGGCTGATTTATATGTTTCTAGGCTGAGTTAAGAGAATGACCGATTTATCATGTTCGTGGCCGAGTTTCCAATTTTGTGTGACGACTGAGTTATTTATCCTAGGCCGAGTTTTATTTATCCCAGGCCGAGTTTTATTTTGTAGGCCGAGTTTTCGGTTATTGACAGCTGATTTATAAAACTTAGCCGATTTATGTAATTTTCGGCCGACTTATCTGGCCGATTTAAATTATTCCAACCGAGTTCATATAGATTGGTGGCCGATTTTTATTTTCGGCATAATATTAAGTAACTCGGCCTGGACGTGTTTTATAAGTCGGCTCAGAAATAATTATTGTATTGTGATATAAGTGGTGGCCGAGTTAACATACGTAGTGGCTGACTTATTATTTTTGTATTATCTATTTGGTTTAGGAAATTATCTAAAAATATAAGATTTTATTTTCAATTAAGTAAATAAAATATATCAAAATCTTAATAAAAGAAACAAAAATATTTAGTTAATTTAATTGAAACAATCTCACATTAAAGTTTAAAAAAATCAATTTGATTTAAATTTTAATTTTAATTTCAACTTTTTTTAAAAAAAAAATTTAGTTTGTAGGATTAAGTTTTTTAATTTTTAGTTTTTCATTTTCGAATATTTTAACTTTTTCATTTTTTTATTTTTAATTTTGAAACTTTTATTTTAAATTTTTCGTTTTTTCTTATTATTTTTAGTTTGTAGGATTAATTTTAAAATTTTTATTTTTATTTTTTCGTTTTTTCTTATTATTTTTAATTTGTATGATTAATTTTAAAATTTTTATTTTTATTTTCGATTTCTTATTATTTTTAGTTTATTTAATTTTATTTTATGAATTGTATAATTTTAATTTAAAGCAAAATAAGATTAATTAGTAATTTAATTATAATGGCATTTCTGTTAATTAGTGATGTAAATTTAGGTTTTAAAGACTTTTGATATATATTTAAGTAAACAAAAATTAAGATATGGTGATCTAATAATAAGTGATGTAATTTATGATATTCTAGTAATTTTCTCTAATTAATATAGAAAAAAATGTAAGTTATATTGTTACATTTTTTTTAGTCATATGGTCATTACATATTTATTTATGTTAAAATCATTAAATTTTTTGTTATATTTGTCTACATAAACACACTAAAGAATATTGTTATAACAATAAAATATATTAAAGAAATAATGTTTACACTAAATAAAAAATTATATAAAATTATATGATGAAAAAATGAAAATCATAGAAAACTAAATTAAATATACTTTACAATAATATGTATATTATTTTGTAAACATTTCATATTTGGAGTCAAATTCATTTTCTTAGCTTCGGGAAATCGTGTGTAACACCACATATAATTTAGATTAAGTGATTTTCTTACATATAACTTAGTTCATGGAAACTTATTAGTGTGACATGTTATTTAGTTTATGCGAATCTCTTAACCCCTTATATTACCATTGATTGGATGCCCATGTTTGATTACGTGAGGACGTCTGCACCTCTATAGAGGAAGCCACCAGAACTATATGTCCTAGAACCCGATAATGCAACTATATTATATGGTCTGAGGACATAATGGTTATAGCATAGAGATCATCCCTTACCCAGCAATTGTATAAGATATAGCATAGGGATCATCCCCTTCACAATCGAGGTATACCCCAACCTGGAGAAGCATCACGAAGAGGTCTTCATGGCTTTGTTTGAGTATCACAACTTATGTGAGGTCTTTTTAATTCATTTACTATGTAATTTTTGCTTATTCTCTTTAGTAATATTATTTCATTTGAAGAAATTTGGTGATAATGTTATGTGTATATTCATAAATTAGGAACCAATAAGAACAAGTATTTGTTGGCAATCACACGTGCTCCGGTAACAGAAAAACAACATCAAAGACTTTGCACCAGAAAAACAATATCAAAGACTTTGCACCGATTGCACATACACTATTTATTTTACGGGGATCCAATTTTTTAGGTAACACTTTAATATTTTGTTTCCCCTTTAAAAGTTACATTTGATGCAGCTTACTTCTGTAACCCTCACGGTTACATTTTGTTCACACCCATATCAGCATGTGAAACTTTGATGCTCGTTGCTTCTTACGCTACAGTATCAAAAACCAACGCAACTTTGTATTTTTCGGATATCTTTGTCAAACACTAAAAGCAGTTTTATGTTTTGCAAAGAAACGTAGTTAGTCTCAAATATTACTATTCATCAAATTGACTAAATTAATGTCATACATAGTTGCTGAGAAAATGGATAGCTGCCGATATATTTTTTGATTTTTTCACTTACGGAAAAAAAAATCAAAGATATGGGATGAAGGGGAAGAGATTAGTTGAAACCGACACATTCGGTCCAGAATATTTAATTTTTCCACAAATATAGTTTAATCTAATACTAAAATTAAGCTTTCTTGTCCGGTCACTGTTCCTCTATATGAGGTCTAATAAACGTATTAAAAAAATCTTTAAATTAAATTCGTTTTAAAAATACTAATTTGATTCATTAGTAAAACTTTAACTTTCCCTAACCAATTAGAATGATGGAAAACGGCAAAAGCTATAAGTGGTTATTGAAGGAGTCGACTGTTGTAGTTGTCGGAAAGACACTCCACCATATGAATACAAATCTTATCACTAGTGGAAACTGTCGAGTGTGGAGTTCTTTTTCCTTATAATAAAACAATATTATCTTTCTACATTTGCTTCCAAATTAATTTTGGAGTCTTCTATTGCAAACTAAAGTTCCTGTGACTACAATCTGCACCAGTGAAGTTCGATAGCATTTATGGAATTAGACAAAAACGATATCTCTATACCAACATCTATTAAATTATTATCAAAAAAAAAAAAAAAACATCTATTAAACTAGCCTTAAAAAATTTCTTAAGCAATGGAAGTTTCAGATTTTGGTTGATAAAAAAAAGTTCAATTCTGATTTTTGATTTTTGATTTTTTTTATTCCTTTATTACGAAAATTTGATTTTCATTTTTGTTTTCGTTTTTTTTTTTTCATATTCCTCCCAACACAAACTGCGGTCCCGCGGAAAGCTATCACTACACAAAAGATATAGAAATAATGATTACATGCACAAGCACGAGGCCACAAAATTCCTTATCCTAAACATACATCATATACACATTTCTATAAAGATAAAACATTCCAAAGAGAAACCCTCCTTTAAATATGTAAAAGTGACCAGAATAAATTCAAAGAAACAATAATAGTGTTAGCATCCTAACTTGAAATTTTGTAACTTTCTGGTTCGTAACTCTCTGCCATTTCGATAAAATCGATTTAAGTTACTAAACAAAAAATTAGTACAGAGAGCTATATGGAAAAAAATAGTACTATTAAGCTTTTTTTTCACAGTTATCAGTTACCTTATTTTTATCTTTTCACACTATTTTGTAATTACTTACCGTTTTCGGTTATCCCTAAAAAATTAACACCGGTTTAAATTAGCAATCGGATCCCATATCTCTTCTATATTATTAAAAATAATTATAATCTTCTTAGAACGTTCCTATTAAATTATAGATTATATAGTTTATACCGAGTTTAATCATATTCCAAATTTAGCAACGCATTCAATTGGACTAGTTTATTTCGACTTTTAAGTTCGGGTATGTTATTACTTTAAGTTTTATGGAATTATGTCTCTGAGTTGAGCTATAAACTTGAGAAAATGAAGAAAAAAAAAGTAAAACTTTCATAATTGTTAACGCTTTCTTAAACATTATAATATCATTTTTGGTTTTATAGTCAAATGAAAACTTGAAAGTCCTAACACAGCTTTACCTCTCATCCATTGATTTCACAATATTGAATCGATTGGTTGTCACAATCGCATCCCTTGAATCTATTCGAATTCCAATCTGCATGGCACATCATGTAAGTTTTTCTGTTTGCGTCTTGACTGTTGGAGAAGAAGGACGGTTTATCATGCTCTCCTTATTTTTGGATGTTGTTATGTTTTGAGCCCAAGCCATTTGACCCTATACACTGCATTTTGATTGTCTCCGCCTTACTCGGGATTTAATCAAAACGCAACACTTTGTCATTTAAATCCTCTAATTTCTCTAGAGATTTTTCAAAACTTAGATTCTTCTCTAATTCTTCATTTTTATTTGCATCTCAGCCTTGTACTTGATTTTCCCTCTCAAACTCGGAGGTAGGTGGTGAATCCAAACTGAATATGTATTTGAATCTGCAAAAGGGATCATGAACTAAAGATTTATTAAATATCTACAAGTTCGAGATTAACAGAGACATGTTTTATTCCAAGAGTTCTTAGAGCCACCATCTCCCTTACATAATGATGATTTACTCCAATTTCTACGTTCTTGCATGAAATACTTAGCAGATAATAAGTTGAAGATTGGTAATCAGAATATAAGACATGCTGAGAAATATCAATCTCAAGGAGCATGAAAATTAATCAAGATATTTTTGAAACAGTTTTAGTTAAGGCTTTATATCCAGCCTCAACTGATTTATTAAGAACGTTGGATGTTTCTTAGCAGACCATGATATTATGGCTTTGTTCCGAGAGGTGCAAAATCTACCATTAGACCTTCATGATTGTTTACAAGTAACCTAATCACTACTGTTGTAGGCTGCTAAAGTGAAATTGTATTTTTTTTAAGAAAAGAAAATTCTAAATTTTATGTTCCCTTAATATACATGAATATTCTCTTGAGCAATATTAACTCATGTTAAGGAACATGCATCTTATAACTTATGAAGTTGGCAGAGTATTGTATTTCAGGTTTTGTCATGGTCAATATTGCAAATTACCTACCAAGTTTTTGAAGTATGTTGGATCGGAGAATAATATTTTCATATTTTAAATCTTGTATAACTGTAGAGAGAGGAGTGGCTATAAACATTTTTGCATGTTGAGAGAGGAACATATCCTTATCATGAGAATAAACTTGGATTTCCTACAAATAGTTCAATTGTCCAATATTCAGAAATCCTTGTCCAGGTCTTTAAGAAATGAGGATATCAGGTTCTTATTGTTCCTTGTGAATCATATTATTCACATAGAAAAATAAAAATATGAGGTATTTTTAGTGCTATAGCCTATAGATAAAAAAAAAAACAAAAAAAAAGAGGCATCTAGTGCTACAAATTAAACCAAATTTAAATAAAATGTAGTAAACTTTTCAAACCAAACTCTCAAATATTGTTTGAAATCACAGATTGACTTGTGGAGTTTGCATATATGGCTTATTTTTTTCCTAGTTGACAAAACCTACAGGTTGAAGCGTGCAAACATCTTACTATAAATTTCCAAGTAAGATGGCATTCTAAACATCTAGATGTTTGCTTGGTTAATTCATGATTTTAGTTGAGTTAAGAATTAGTCTGACTGTTGCAGATCCAATCACGAGACTACATATTTTTGAATACTATTTTATTTCAACTTTATCAAATCCATTTAGTATTGATCTAGCTTTCAAATTATCTATAGAACCATCATCATAAGTTTAGTAAGAAACACCCACTTAGAGCCTATAATATTCATTGATGATGAGTATGGAACGAGAGACCAGCCGCTCCAGGAAAGTGTTGTTTTCATTTGTAATAGCTTTCTTCCATCTTGCACCTTTTAGTGCATTAGTGACCTTTTGTCCGAATTAATGACATTTTGAATAAACCAAATGTAAATGAGATTTAATTTTGAAATGCCTACTTTATACCTGGTCATCGTAGGATATAATGATTGGGAGGGAATAGAAGAATGTTATGTTGTTGACTGAGTGGTTGTTGGAGCTACCATTGATATATGGCCTGCCACAACATATGGAAGATCTTTCATCTATTGTTACATGATATATGCATGACGTACGGCCAATACACACTTTCTTTGTGACAATAGACTCAGTTTTAATAGCTGGTGAAATCTCAACTAAAGAAGATTAAACCATTGCAAGAACTAATTAAAAAAAAGTTATTGTGCTTTTTTTCTGAGTTGGTCAATCTGGTGAAGGAGTCTTTTAATAAACTTCATGGTAAATCTCCTAACTAATATGCCTTAAGGTAAATCTAGATGTGCATGTTACCCTGCCTAATATGCCTTAAAAGAAATTTAGATGGCATGTTACTCTGCCCTTACGAGAATATACTCATGATAAAGTGGATCATTGGTCTACTTAGGTTTTTTTTTTTTTTGAGTATAATGAGAGATATAAGGGTTATAGATGTTTGTTCTTTCTACTAGTAAAGTTTTTATTCATTGTTATGTGAATTTTGATGAAATGGTTTTTTCTTTTCCTGAATATGTGACTTCTGCTTCTTATGCATCTACTTTGCTTGATGCCTCACAATATAGTTTCTTTTATCATGCAGCTTCAGTGTCATTTGCAGTGTCGATCGCTATTAACTAATTTGGGCAATAAGGTGATCAAGAAACATGCTATAAAAAGGCTTCCACCCAATAGTAATTTTTTTAGGAAACTTGATTGGAAACATCACACTCAGTCCAAGTTGAATGATGTGTTTATGTTTCCATTCATCTAACCTATTATGTTAGGATATGTAAGGACATGAAATAAGTTGCTTGGTTCTATTTGACTATAAATGAGAAATAAAATTGGTATAGATAAACTCACCACCACCATCACATTGAAAGGATTTAATTTTTGTGTTAAGTTGATTCTCAACCAACTTTGGAGTGTAAAAAATATCTCATAGAAGTCTGATTTCATTTTTAAAGGATAAAACCAATAATAGATTTTTATAATTATTACATAATACTTGAAGTAACCAATGAAGAAGCAGTGAAAGGTGTCCAATTGCTCTTGGCAAGCTGATAGGCTTCAGATATATTCTTTATGCTTTTAATGATGTGGATAGTTATGAGTGTCTATTTTGGTAGTTATCAGGCCTATATTTTGTATAGTTTCGAGACTCTAATAGCCATTTTTAAGTTGTAAATCTTTGCATTTAGCTTCATATTCTCTCATTTGCATTTAGAGTTAGGATTTTCATTTTCATTGTATTTTGGTGTTTTGAAGCCTTCTAGGTGTTAAATAGGAGAAATGGAGCTAAAGAAGCTATGAGGTTCAACTAGGGGCATATATAAGCAAGATGGGGACTAAGGAAGTAAAAACAGAAATGGCTCGAGAAATTTGGTGTTTTTCCTTCTCAACTTCAAGAGGACGGAAAGAAAAAGTCATATCACTTTGCGGATTGCAAATTGAAGTTCGAACGAAGGAAAAAAGTGTTATTTAATTTGAAGTAGTTAGCTAATCGTTCTTTTGATCATAGGACCTTATGCCCTCTATATGTTTGTATTAATGTCTCAACCATTAATAAGTGAATAAAGTGTTATTTAGTTTGAGAAATTATCAATAAGTCCTTTGTACATAGGTAGGGAAGATGCTTAATGACTAGTATTAATTGCTATCTAGTTTGAGAGATCATCGCTAGGTCCTTAATGCTAGATAAGCTATCACCACTAACAATGAGGTAGTTATGTCTTCTTGTTTCTTATATACTAGAATGTGTTTGCATAAATCACACCTAAAAACCCAATATATCAATCCTAATTGCTTCTAATCATTATTCACCCTTACCTTAATCCACATATCTAGTTACTTGCATCATCTTGTTTATAGTTAATTGCATTATCATGTCTCAATTAGGATTTAGTTATGATAGTAAACCCCTTTCCCTAGCTTAACATCAATGCCAATAATAATAATGATCTAAACCTCTAGTTTCTTGTAGATAGATCTCCTTTCTTTGCCTTGATCTACTTATTTATAAGCATGTGAATTTGGATAGGAGATGTGTTTTATAAATATGGTTTGAGTAGGGTCTTAGTGGTTAGCGACACGCCAAAATCCCTACGTTGGATAGCTTTTCTTAAAGATAAAATTTGCATAAATTGAGGATAAGGGTTGCCCAATATCATATGCTAGACTTCAATAAACGTTTATTATTGTCTATATGAGTATAAAACACTTATTTCTGATCCTCAAGCACATATAAAATATCATTGTCTCTTTCCAGTGTGATAAGTCTTTGTGTGGCCTTGTCCTTAACATACTTCTATAGATCCAAACTCAAATGTATAGGGGTAACTAGATGTAAGCTTTCACACAAGAAGTAAATACTAGAAATATTGGGACACAAAATAACATCTCATAAAGGTAGTATACCTGCAAAAGCCACATGAGTTGTAGAGAGATAGTTGACATCTCTAACCATTATAGAGCCAAAACTAGTGTAAGGTTAAGTTTGATGGAGGTGTGTGGGTGAGCTTATGACATGAGATGTTTCCCCAATGTCAGGTTACCATTCATGACCATTGTTATCTTGAACTTTAGTAATCCTCGTGGCGGTTAATGGTAAAATCATATTGATAGTTCTCATAAAAAAGATGTGAGAATTTCAATGTTTTTTGTCCCTTATTTGAACAAATCTCACAAATTGGTTGATTGTGTAGTACAAAAAATAATCAAGGAATCCCTTAGACGTTAAAGACATTTGTTGGTGAAAACCTCAACCTTGTGAATAGTGACTTTTTATTTGTCTCTATATTGACCAAATGTGTATAAGTTTGACCACATCCTTTAGTATTGAAGTAGTCAAGAGAAAGACTGTTTCTTGTCACATTTAAAGGTGAGTGAGGAGAGACATAAAAGTTAGCTTTTTTGTCAATCGTTGTAGCTAATAAGTCTTTTATCAATGCTTTTATAGGTAGGAGAAGGAAAAATACTCTATTGAGCTTTCATTCACATTGATTATTGGCTATTTGCCAATACTATCCTAGAACAAATAGGATCTTTATATTTTTCGTGATTAAACTCCTTATTAAAGATATATAGTTGGTCACATAATTTTATATTTCTTTCATCACTAGGGATTTTCCTGATTGAAAATTGTACATAAATGTTGTTGAAGATAAAAAAGAACAAAAAAGAAAAAAAAAACTTGGCATAAGACACATAGTTAAAATTGGAGCCAATTGTTGTCTAAATGTCTCAGAGAAGTTTGACAACCTACCACAAGTTGAACACTTCCTCTAATACCACAAGTTGAACACTTCCTCTAATAGCCATCCTTAGTGCCAATCCTTGACCACACTTTCCGAACGATACCAAGCAACATATTCTAGATTTTAAACCTCTGTGACTATACCATCTTGGCATGGAACAAATTATGATTTGAAATGTTAAAAGAGTTTTTTCATTTAGAAATTCTAAGATTATTTGAGAAGAGAGAAAGATTTCAAACAGTGATCTCCATATAATATAGTTAACTTCGAAAAGTTTTACAGCTACACATTTTGAAATGTCCAAAGCTGGACAAACGTAAGATTCTATAGCGTTCATGGCTACGATATAATGTAAGTTTAATTCTAAAGTTGTGAAGTGAAGAAAAAATATATAACATATTTTATTGTTATTTTTTTAAAACATTAAAATATTATTACATATGATTTTATAGTAAAAATAAAATTCGGAGTCCCTAATACAATTTTACCTCTTGACAATTGATATTATAACCTTTAAGAGGATCTTCAATGAGGGATTTTGTGAATTTTTTAGTGTTAAAACTTAGGAAAAAAATAATAAAAAAAAATGGTGGTCCCACACTAATACTAAGAACTGCATCTTAACTAAAGATCAGTTCTTAGTCCTTTTCTGCATTTTGATTGGTTTGTTAATCTTTTTCTCTTTTTTCATTAAAAATATGAAGACCACAAAAAAAAATTATTAAAAAATTGATAAGAACTCCTTATTCAAATCCAGGGATGGAGATGCTCTAATCAATTTGTTCTCACAATCACATCCCTTGAATTGATTTGTACTTCAACATCCATGATACTGTAAGTTTGCCGACTTTTCTTTTTACCGTTGAGAAGAGGGAAACTTCATCGCCACTGTATTTCTCTTTACTCGATATTCAGGTTTTGAATTTTGAGGTTTAGTGGACTCTCCTGTCCAAGCAATCTGATCCCATAAGTTGGGTTATATCTTTCTAACCTTACTCGAGAATTTATCAGAATGCAGCATTTTACAGTTGAATTCTCTTATTATTTTGGAATCTTTTCAACACTTGGACTGTTCTTCGATTCTATACATTATTCTTCTATAAAATGGACAAAAAAAATAATATCGGACCAATGAGATTAGTCAAAGTAAAAGACAAAAAATGAAAATAAATAAAATACAAATAGCATTTGGCGCCAAAAGCTAAATTGTCGTGTCACGTGATGTAATTTTGTTACAAGTAGGCCCTAGCTACAAGACCAGAAAATCTAAAGTGTTCCAAATCTCTGGGTCCCACTCTCAGATGTGCTGACTTTTTCTCTTTTGTCTTAAATCTTTACATTAAATATATTTCACTAAATTTAATTCATTTTCCCCACTCTATAAATCTCGAACGGTTTCACTCTTCACCTAAGACCCTTAAACAGCGTATAAACGTCTCCTTGATAGTTGATGATTTAAGTTTCAATCAAACTTTAGAGATTCTCAATTTCACGATCTAAAGGACACGTGGCGTGAGGGAGGATGAAAGAGAGTAGCCGGAAGCAAGGGGCGGCATCACCGTGCGCGGCGTGCAAGCTTTTGCGGCGGCGGTGCGCTCAAGATTGCGTTTTCGCGCCTTATTTTCCGGCGGATGAACCTCAGAAATTCGCCAATGTTCATAGAGTTTTCGGAGCTAGCAACGTCAACAAGATGCTTCAGGTAATTATTAAAACGTGATTCAATCATACTTTTGGGTTTGTTAGGATTTTTCTTCTTTTTTCTTATGTTTTATATTTTAATTATTAATTTAGACAAGACATTTACTATTACCAACAACTACTACATGGTCCGACTCGACTCATATATATTATAAAATTTCGATACTCTAGTGTAAGAGTTTAAAACAAAATTTGCAAAATATACATTTTTATTGTTTTACATTTCAATTTTTTTCAAAAGGTTTTGATATTTGAGAATAGAGAAATATGTTGACGACATCTATATTTGTTAGCTGATGCAAGATTTGGTTAACCACTTTACCTTTTGTAAGCAAAATTTTATGACATTTATCTACATTTGTTAATTAGCTGATGTAAAATCTACATGTTTTAACTGTTGCGATATTAGTCTATTCTAATGGTTTACAAAATGTATTGAAATTCCTCAGGAGTTACCGATCCACCAGCGAGGTGATGCGGTGAGCAGCATGGTCTACGAGGCTAATGCAAGAGTGCGCGATCCGGTCTACGGTTGTGTAGGGGCAATTTCGTCCCTACAGCAACAAATCGATGTGTTACAAGCTCAACTAGCTTTGGCTCAAGCTGAAGTGGTGCACCTACGTGTGCGTCATTCGACCAATTTTCAAGGCCACGGATTATGCCCGGATAGCCCGAGTAGCAGCGGCTCACCGTCGTCTAAGCAAGTGAGTCCACAGGACAACAAGGGCACGTTTAGCCATATGGACATGGTGGATGAAGCTAGCTTGGGAGAGTCTATGTGGTCTTGCTAAGTTAATTTCTCTTTGTCGACCCAATGCATTTCCTCTTCATTGTTTTTCTATTTTGGGGGAATATTTCGGGATTATATATTTAAAAAATTAGGGTTAGGTAATCAAAAATACTCTGTATTTTGAATACAGAGTCAAATTATTAACATGATATATACACATATAAATACTAAGTTTATTATATGTTATATATAAAATATTTTATAATGGGCATTTGTATTTTGGGGTATTTGTGATTTGGTGTACGTGTAGGACTTTGGACCGAGATCTATGAGAGTTATTTTCATTGATCCAACCATGAGAGAACTTCTCTTATTGACCTAATGTAATTTTGTGAAATATTTATCTATATACACTTTATATAAATGGATATGTGTGTGTGTCTATGAGGTCCAGAATAACGAACGGTTAAATGATTTGACACTGATGCGGTTTATCAATTACCATAGTGCAATTAGTTTTCAAAATTATGCGTAACTTAAATCTGAAAAAGTTATAATTGTAGTTAATTATAATGTCTTATGTTTAATTTTTACAACTTTATCCTCAGGTATATTTAATAATTATCGAATAAACAAGATCATGACACTGCAATATTTTTGTCAAAAACATGATTACCCAAAATCTTGCTGATTTCTGCAGTTACGTAAATTCCCGTAAAAAATGTGGTTATACAATTTTCGATAAAGGGTAATTCACAAATTTTCCACGTATATGTAATTAAATTAGTTATTTATATACATGTTGCGTGTCTCGGTGTATCTGTATCGTGTAATGGCTAAGTCTAGCTTAGCAGTTACGAGACACTTTTCTTCTTATTTATTATTTAAACCGACGAAAATGGGCTAATTTTCCGGGGACCCATTGAAACCCGCAAGTGCATCTCACGCGCCTCTGCTAAATTAGAACAAGTTTATCGGTGGTTGTTACGGGGTTGTAACTCTTATTACTAGGTAATAAGGATTAAAAAAATATAAAAACTTTTCTTGTATTAAGAAGCGTTTCTTATTTAGGAACTTGAAGAACTAAGTTCTTACCACGTGTCATGGTCGCATTGATTGTTTGTTTATTTTATTTTATTTTTATTCGAAAATGATAAATTCCACATAAAAAATAATAAAAAAATGTTAAGAACTTTTTTTTTTAAGAGTCAACGATAATCATGCTTTTATGTTTTCTTCCATTCGATTTTTTCGTATTATCAGGTAGGTATGGACCTGAACTTTATTATCTATCCTCAATTCCTCATGGCCTATTTTGTCTTGTTTTAATAGAGACACACAGTTGCATTAACCATTTGGTGTTCATGTCAATTTTGGATTTTCGGGTAAAGAGATTTTAGACCCATTAAGATACCAAAAGAGTTTTGGTTCAGTTCCGATAGGTTCAGTCCGTTCGGCTCTTAATCATCAGTACCGGTAAAAATCTGAAAAAAATTATATCATTGTTTAGGTTTGGGTATTTATTATTGGAAGTCAATTTTACTCCATCCTAATATGCAATTGTTTTTGTAATATTGAGTACTAAAAGACTGGATGCCAACTATCTTTTGCATTGTAACATATCCCTTATAAATTTTGGGATTTGTATTTTAAACTTCTTTCTTTTTCTTTTTTTGGTTATATGATACAATGCAAGAGATACATTTTGCAAATGGCATTTGTTTATAAAGGTACATGTAGAGCCGTAACGTGAATTCAGAAGACCGCAAACTAGAGAAAAAAAGGCCAGTCTTTACAAGAGTCTTTTCGTTCTTTGTGTCAATTAAGAAAGGGTCGAAAAAGGGCTAGTCGTAAAGTCATACTAGACCTAGTGTTTAACGAGAAAATCGAGGATTGATTGGAAATGGCGTGTGTTTCTTATCTGTGGGCATTTATGCAAATCAATAGATTCAGAGGGCAGATATTTGTTTTAGCTATGATCCAAAATTTAAAAGTTTTTGACAATGCATTGATTTTTTTCCCCACAAGAGATTGTTTAATAAGTACAATGAAAAGCCAGAAGAGAAAGCAAGAAGCAAGTTATTTTTAAACATCCTTAACAACAAGATCTCCATTAAGGAACTCTCTGTAAGCAGCAACGGGCCAGATGAAACCACGCCAGATGATACGACTAGCCAAAGGAACATCGATGATGATCTCTTTCATTGCCGGTTTCTTCTCGCCGCTGATTGCTATCAAGTAGCTTCTTCCGACCCACCCGATCCATCCTGCAATGTAGAGGAAGAGAAGTCCCGGAGTTACGAACTCTCCCCAATGCCTCTGGTCTCCGTTCACGATCAAATGTGGTAAACCGTCTGAGCCACAGAGTAGTCCGTACTTCCCGTAGTTGTCGAACCTATCAAACAATTTCAAAATCAATCCAGAAACTTCTCAATTCCGGTTTAGGAACAGGAATTTCAAATCAATTGCAACCTAACTATTGTACCGGAATCGATCTGGGAAACTAAAACCCTAAAATCAGAGAAATTGAAAGGAATTTTGGAACTACGGAATCATTTCTTAGATCTGAGCTATGTGTGTGTAGAGGAGACGAACCTGCGTTTGGTTTTCTCGATCTGAGCTTTAAGAGCAAGAGCAGGGGCGCTTTCGGGAGCGTAGAGCTTAAGAGATGATTCGAGCTTTTTGACTTGTTGTTTCTCCCTTTTGGCGAACTGTTTCGAGTCCTTGCAAGGGGTCAAGCCTGAGATATCAGCGACGGCTGGCATCGGAGCTGAGAGGAGGATGGAGGAGAGAGCGACGGCAGCGGAGAAAGCCTTCATCGACTGCTGTGTCGTTGTCGTGGATTTGTCATCGGAGCAGACGAATCTCGCGGCGGATTTAGGTAGGGATTGGGTGAGAGATTTGTTAGATCTCGGGTTGAGAACGAGGTTGGTCGGGATCGTGAGCGACATAGCTCTTTCTCTTTGCTTCTCGGGTTTCTGGATTCGAAGGGATTTTTGTGGATTAAGGGTGAAAGTGTGGATATAGAGAAGCAGAGAGATGAGCTTTAGATTCTCATGAGAGATTAGTGGAGGGAGAGGAAGATAAGAGTGGAGGTTTCCTTATGATGATGTGGCGTATTATGATTCGTGGATAAGTCACATGTCATGGATAAGAGATTTTCCCGCTGATTTTTGTATGTTGAAGATATGTGGACTACACACGACTTATCTTATATTATATGTATTTCGATTAATTACCAATTTTTTAAAATATATTATGATATATCTAGATAAAAACGGGAAAACTGGTTGTAGCCCCATCCAAAGTTTCTTATTTGGAGGAAATCACACGAAACTTGGAACTCTTGATATATCTCCATTTAAGAAGTTTGTATGTTTTTATCCTCATTTAAACTTTAAACTATGTTTTTACCCCATTGATGTTAAATCCTAACGTTTTCCGTCAAATCGAGACTCAAACCGGTGTTCACTTAATTCAAACCAGTTTGAATCATATGTTTATATATTAATGATTTCATATCACTATTGTAATGCACAGTAGCCTAGAGGTAAGCGAATCCATTCTATTTCCTTGACAGCCCCGAGTTCAAGTTCTATTTTTGCATAATTTTTTAGTTATAAACATATCAAAAAAATATGCAATGATCAAGGTTCAAACCTAGGACCTTTAGTTTTTTTAAACCTAAGGATTTATTAGCTGAGCTATCATGACAATCTGATAAGCTTTTGATTTGTTTTAAATTTATTAAAACAATAATTCGAACCTAGATCTCCATCTTCTTCTCCAACGAGTTAAGGAGAGAGAAAGGTTTCCCAATCTCAGTTTTCAGTCCTAAATCAAGCCATCGTAGAACGAAACCTCATAGTTTACGGCTAATACTCGCCGCAAAATTTTGTTCTCTCGATCGAACGACCTAGATCCGTTATAATCTTTGTCAAAGTCGGAGCTCCCATTGACCAAAGATGGAAGCTCTCTCTGAATACATGGAGCCACGAGATTGCATCATCGACGGTGGAATAGTGAGATTCGAAGAAGATGGACATGAACGAGGAACTGAGGAAAAGGGAGAAAGACGACGTATTCTGCGGCGGCGCTCGAGAGTTTAACTTCTGGGTTTGAAGCCGAAGTTCAAGCCGTTCTCGATGCCGGAGTTTTCCTTCATTGACCCGTCTCCTCACTTACCCTGACGAAAAGGTGTTTTACATAATAAATTTTAAACAATTCAAATGCTTATGGGAATGTGATGACAGCTCAGATGGTAAATCCTCAGATCTTATAACTAGAAGACCTCAGGTTCGAACCTTGATCAAGGCATATTTTTTAATATTTTTATAACTAAAAAGTTATGCAAAAATAGAACTTGAACTCGGGGCTGTCAAAGAAATAGAATGGGTTCAATTACCACTAGGCTACCGTGCATTACAATATTAAAATGAAATCATTAATATATAAACATATGCTTCAAACTGGTTTGAATTAAGCGAAAATCGGTTTGAATCTCGATTTGACGGAAAACGTTAGGATTTAACGTCAATGGGGGTAAAAAACATAATTTAAAGTTTAAATGAGAAAAAAACATACAAACTTCTGAGATGAGGATATATCAAGAGTTCCAAGTTTCGTGTGGTTTCCCCCAAATAAGAAACTTTGGATGGGGTTACAACCAGCTTTCCCAGATAAAAACATACAAAACACATTTGGAAATTACCGATAATTCTTCAGTTTGACCAAAATATAAGACCATGTCCATCTAAGGTTTTAGATGGGTTCTTAGACTTGGGATTTTAGGGCCGGATGATTAAAAAAATATTTAATCCAGCCCAATTCGGAAGGACCGTCTCTTACTTCAGAGCCCGTAGGAGACTGTTTCTTGCCACGTGGAGACTGGGTATTGGGCTTCGAAACCTTATGGGTCGTCCAGAAGGTTTGACAATTTCGCAGTTTACTTTGTGATTTCCGTCATTTGGAACGAAAATTAGGGTTTCGAAAGAGAAAGGGCGATTTGCAGTGCGACGGCGAGAGCAGGATCTTCTACCATCGAAATCCACCGTCTGATATCTCCGGCACGAATCTAAGGTAAGAATCGAGTAGAGTAATCGTTGGTAGAATCGATTTTTGGTTCGAGAAGGATTTCATCGGTTTCTCTCATGTTTCGTAGTCGATTTTTTTGTTGAAATCATTGTCGGTTTTTCTAGTAAGAGTTGGAAATCGAAATATATGGTCGAGTAAGGTTTCGAAAACCATTTCCTTGACTCAAATCGATTCCGTATTGCGAATTAGGGTTCGAAATCGATTTGGGGATTCCGAGTTAGGGTTCGATGAAGTAAGGGTTTTTCGTTTTAGGGGTTTCGGTTTTTTTTTTAGGGGGGATAAACTCGTCCTATATAAGATTGTCGAATCTATTAGGGTGTTTGAAATCGACTACGCTCACTCCTTTACTGATCAGTCTTCTTTTCCTTTTTCAGGCGAGGAATCAACACACTGAGACATGGACGCCGGAGGAAAGAGAAGAGAGGAGAAGAAGCCAGAAGAAAAAAGGTTCATACTTGTGGATGCCAACGTTGGCCTTTATGGAATCCCAACTTCATGTGCCTGTGGTGGAAGAATCATCGACGAGGTCCCGCCCAGCGCTTGCTGCGACACTCTTCCTGGGAGGCGCTACTTCACCTGCCTCTACTACAAGGTAAACGGCACCTTAAAACAAGGTTTTAATTTTTGGTCATGTCCATGTTTATATTGTCTTTGCGTTCTGTGATAGGATGATGGCTTGCATTACCGTCAACCATGGGTTCACGGTATAGAGGAAGAGATAAACAAGCTCAATCCGCGGATAGATATCGTTGAGCAGCTAATATGGGGGGTGCAGTACCTCAACAAAGAGCATGAGACACTGAAGGTGAGTGTACTCTTGCCCCTTAATCAGTTGGTTATGATTAGTTGGTTAAGTGTTCTTAATATTAGGTAATGATCTTGTGACTTACACTTTCGTATGTTTAACCATGTCCAGGAGCAAGTGGAAACCCTCAATAGCAAGGTGGCTGACTTGGAGAAGATGTTGTTTGATTGAGAGGTGAAGGTAATCTCGAAACTTTATTTCTTTTTCTGTTTAGAATTTCGAGATTTGTAAATCAACTTGTTAACCAACATTTAAAAATCAAAACTAAATAAAACAAAACCATTAACTTCTGGTTGGTTGCACATAAATAACTCGTAATTTATGTGTGATATGATTTGAGATAGACGCGCATAATTAAGACTGAAATAGTTTTAAGAATATGGTTGCATATCACTGTCACCAGTAATGAATGCTTGGTAGATAGAGTATAATAAATTTTTAGTTATAAAACTGTAAATCTAGTTTACAGTTTATGATAAATCATAATCTTAACCAACATAGGAACCCATAAAAACACGTACCAAAGCCAAAATGAAACCCTTTTCCTTAGACTCTTCTGGCTTTCTAAACCTTTTAGCAATTCAGGGCAGTAACACAGTTGACCTAGACTCTTCTGAGGTCCCTCGGTTTACTAGGCAGAGTTCTGAAGAAGCTCAGAAGGCAGAAAGGCGAAAGTGGTCACCTCAGGAAGACGTGGTCTTGATCAGTGCTCGGTTGAACACAAGCAAAGATCCCATTGTGGCAAATGAACAGAAAGCAGGTGCATTTTGGAAGAGGATTGAAGAATACTTCAACGCAAGTCCTTTGCAAGACCGTCGAGAGTCAAACCATTGCAAGCAGAGATGGGCTAAACTAAACGACCAGGTTTGCAAGTTCGTGGGGGCGTTATGAGGCTGCTTTGAAGGAGCAGTCTAGTGGGCAGAATGACAATGATGTCATGAAATCTGCCCATGAAATATTCTTGAATGACTACCACAAGAAGTTCCTACTCGAACATGCCTGGAGGGAACTGCGGTTTGATCAAAAATGGTGCTCAACATATATAACCAAAGATGGTGATAAGGAGAAAAGGAGAGACGAACCAGAGCCGGAAGTGGAGGAAGTCGATCCTGAGGCGAGGCCTCCTGGTGTGAAGGCTTGCAAGGCAGCCAAGCGTAAGAAGAATAGTAATGAAGCGGCGATGGAGAAACTGCAGAGCATGCTACTGGTGAAGGAGAAAATTTCGAAGTAGAATCTGCTTGAACGACTCCTTGCTAACTCAGAGACACTTTCTGAGTTATAAGTGTCCTTGAAAAACAAACTAATTAGTGAAATGCTTTAAACGTAGGTTAAATAGCTTTACTGTTAGTGTATGCATACTGATTAGTTTTAAATTGAACGATGTAGCTATAGTCTGATTATATAACTGGTATTGACTTGTCTTCTTTTGTCTCTTTGTTTTGTTTGTTGTTGCAGGTAAAGGAGAAGCAGCAGGAGTCACGGGATGTTATTTTTTTTAGATGTTTGTTTCACGGGTTTCATAAAAGTGTAGAATTTTGTTTCTATCTACACTTTTATCTTCTTCACGGGTTCTGTAATTTTTTGTACTCTTCCAACCCTTGCTGTCTTTAAAAACTTGAAGATCTTTGTTAATTCAGAACATGTAGTTCCTTCCTGTATTCTCAAATTTTCTCTAAACTCTGAATATGTATTTCCTTTCTTTCATCAATGTATAATCTTCTTCTCTCTTAATATTTTCTTATTACAACATCTAAAAACTTCACTCATTATCAATCTATAAAAAAAACCATTTAAAACCAACTTTTCTTTCTTTACAAGTTCTCTCTTCACAAGTTCTCTCTTTACAAGTTCTCCCTTTACAAGTTCTCTCTTTACAAGCTTTATCTTTCTAACATACAAATTATCTTTACAAGTTCTATCGTTAAAATGGCGTCATCATCATCTCAAGATGTAGATGAAATGTTCGAAGAAGCTTTTGATGACATGTTCAACCAGCAATTTGATCATACCTTTGAGTCTATGGTTGATGTTCAAGCCAATAGGCCGAGGAGACGAGCTTATATCAAAAGAGATCAGGAACAAGGACATAACCAATTATGGAACGACTATTTTACTGAACATCCGACTTACCCACCAGAAATGTTTAGACGGCGTTTTCGAATGAACAAGCCATTGTTTATACGAATTGTTGATCGCCTAAGTAATGAAGTTCCATACTTTCAGCAAAGGAGAAATGGTCACGGAAGATATGGGCTATCTGGAATTCAGAAGTGCACAGCAGCTATACGTATGCTGGCATATGGTCAAGCGGCTGATGCAACTAACGAATATCTCCGACTTGGTGCAAGTACTGCCCTTTTATGTCTGGAAAATTTCACTGAAGGGATAATACAGCTGTTTGGAGATGAGTATTTAAGACGACCTACTCCTGAAGATCTCCAAAGATTACTCGATATTGGAGAGGTACGCGGGTTTCCAGGGATGATAGGCAACATCGACTGCATGCATTGTGAGTGGAAAAATTGTCCGACGGTTTGGAAAGGGCAGTACACTCGTGGTTCAGGGAAGCCAACAATCGTTTTAGAGGCAGTAGCATCACAAGATCTTTGGATATGGCGTGCCTTTTTCGGACCTCCAGGTACCCTAAACGATATCAATGTACTAGATCGTTCACCTGTTTTTGATGACATTTTACAAGGTCGAGCTCCGAAAGTGAATTTCAAGGTCAACATACACAACTATCATATGGCGTACTACCTTACTGACGGTATATATCCGAAATGGTCAACTTTTATACAATCCATACCTCTTCCTCAAGGTCCTAAAGCAGAGCTATTTGCTCAACGTCAAGAGGCCGCCAGAAAAGATGTCGATCGTGCTTTTGGAGTATTGCAAGCTAGATTTGAAATAGTAAAAAAAACAGCTCTACTTTGGGACAAGGAAAAAATAGGAAAGATTATGAGAACTTGTATCATACTGCAAAATATGATAGTGGAGGACGAAAGAGACGGATACACTCAGTATGATACGTCTGAGTTCGTAGTCGGGGAATCAATTAGAAGTTCACAAGTGGATTTCTCATACTCTACGGACATCCCTTCGAATATTGGTAGTATGTTTGGCGTTCGAAATCAAATTCGTGATCAACGGATTCATCATCGACTGAAAGCTGATTTAATCGAGAATGTATGGCAAAAGTTTGGTGACCTAGATTTATAATTCTTGTATTGTATGTTTAAGAATAATTTTGAAATTAATAAAATGTTCTAACATTTATAAAAAAAAAAAAATTTAAAATTTTCTAAGATCTTCAATTTTAGGATCTTCAATGAAGGAGTACAAACCCAACAATCTCTTCACTATTCATGATTTAATCTAATAATATTAAAAAATAGTTAAAAACCCCATTAGAGAGGTTCTTCAATGTGCATGCTCTAACTTAACTCCATAATTGACATATACTAACGTTTGCAACTTCTCAAAACAAAGTTTAAAGAATAAACAAAAGTATTTGGTCCTTGTAGTTATGAAAAATAATAAATCAGACTTATATATACAGTAAAACCTCGGTAAATTAATACTCTAAAAATTAATAAACTCTATAAATTAATAAATTTCTCCGGTTCCGAGTCAGGACAGTGTAAAATTTAACAAAATTCGATAAAATAATAAGATAATAATTTATTAGAAACCCCAATGTAAATATATGATCTCAATAATATCATAAATTAATAATGGTGTATATAAATTTATACATACATAAAATATTGTGAAAAGCTCAAGACGCGATAATTGTTTCTTTACGTGTAACCGTTTTGAAAGGTGAAGTAATATCATCTTCAGTCTCACGATTCAATATTAGAGATTGGAAAACATGATTATAAAAAAGAAAATGTAAAAAATTTAAAATATATTTTCATGAGAGTAAGTATTAAAGATTTATCCTTCTTTAAATTAATAAATTATTAATTTATCTATAAATTAATACCTCTATAAATTAATAATTTTCTCTGATCCCGACGTTATTAATTTATAGAGGTTTTACTGTAGTATACTCATTGTGTTTGAAATATTATGGGCCGATAACTTCTAAACAATAAGGTTTAACAAGCCGGGTTAATCTGGTTTTTCATATAAACTTACTTTTTCATTCAGTAAGGGCCTTAGACGCTTCTTTAGGGTTTATTGAATCTATATTTTACAGCTTGATGGATCCAACAGGGAGGAAGAGAAGAAGAGACGATGGTGAAATTGAAGCGAGTCTAATTGGAAAACTCTAGAGAGTAGAGATCGCAGAAGTATTCGTTATGACGGTAGGTGGATTTACAAACGTTGTTTGCAGCATTTCATCACCCCAATTGGATACCCCAGTTGGATATGACATTTAAATAAAATGGATAACCAAATGCTGTAAACAGCGTTTTTAGATCCACCTACAGCCATCAACACCGTCATCCGTCATAACGAATAACTTCGCGACCTCTACTCTCCAGATTTTCCAATCGAATTCATCTAAATCAATTGAAGTTGGACAGCCTAAATTTGTAACAAATATTTTCAATATAACAATCAAAGTTACAAAACCAGCTAAATTGAATATAAATTTACCTTGTTTTGCTATCCCTGCTAAATGATCTACCTCCACAATACCAGGCTTTTACTTTATTCTAGTTATAAGTGTAATAACATGAGATTTGTAATATTTAGAAAACCCTAGAAAAGTAAGACTTGGTCTAAATAATGACGTAAAACATATATTTATAACATATAAGACGACCTAGAAGTTTATTTTACCAATATGGGGTTGATTTAGGCAAAATATGGAAACTTTGAAAATCGTGTTGCAAACGTCTTGTTGATCGTCATAACTTTCTGTGTTGATTGCAGATGCAAGCTAATTTCCATATCTTTTTTTTGGCATCAGTTTGGTCAAATATGAGTATCGGGAAGACCTCCAACTAATGCCAAACTTCTGAAAGTCATATTCGAGACTACATCTCCCTTTTATTGATTTTGCTCATTTTTGCTCCACTTTCTCCAATTCATCCCAAATGCTCAAAACACATAATATATAGTATATAGACCTGCAATAGACTATAAACTAACAAAATATGATTTATAAAACCTGAAAAACGGGTGTTTAATTATAGCCATGAAATATCCACAGTGTTTTCGTGGCTATATTTTAACCCTAATAAAGCAACACATTTCACGTTAATTAGTTTATAAAATTAGTTAGACTTTTGTTAATTTATATATTTGTATGATAATGTTAGAAAATTAGTTTTATAAACATCTAAGTTTTTGTATGATAATGTTAGATTTTTGTATGATAATGTTTGGAAATACTCATCGAAATTTGTAATAAAATTAGTACTATTAACTTCTAAATTTTTATCGTTAATTTAGAGTTTTGTATGATAGTTTTAGTTACTCTAAATTTTAGTTGGTGTAAGAAATATAGGAGTTGTGATAAAAAATTTGAAATGTGTGAATTAAAATTTAAAATATAGTTGTATAATTTAATATAGTTATAATCACTATGCTAGTTTATGTAAATAATAGTAGTAAGTTAAATTATTTATGTATATTTTTCAATAAATATTATTAGTTTATATATTTTTCGAAGCAATGAATGTTGTAATTCAAGCGTTATTAGATGATCCGACTCGTCCAGACCGACCTAGTCTTCATCCCGAGTGTATTCATGAATCGCTTTGGTAATAACATTTTTTATTGTATATATTAGAAAATTTATATGTATATTTAGTTGTTTATTTATATGGCTTTTTTTTTTATTAATGTGGAGGTTCATATATGATACAGAGCTCTCTCAGTTTATCACCGCAATGTGGCAACAAAACTTCGACGGTCTTTGGATATATTTCCAGCACGTGGCGACACAAGGGAAAGATTTATGGTGGAGAATTTTCATTGTAAGTGTTAAATTTGAGTGTATAAGTAAATAATTAAAAGCAAGTACATATTATATGAGCTATAATTTTATTGTTATTTCAGGAAAATTTCAACTACAATAATATCTTCACGGACATCATCTATTGAGTTTGGAAGCATCAATGTAGAAATTTCATCGCTTAGTGCATGCAACGGAGTAAGAAGATCATGAATCGTTCGACGTTCATTTCTAAGGAGATTTGGAGGCAATGTCTAGCAATGTGGCGTGATATTGATGAAAAAGAGCGTTTTGATGGATTCATAGATCGTTGTAAACATTATTTATGGTCGTAAAACTTGATTTTAATTTTTGTTTCGTAAAATTTAAAAAATTATAAAATATTTTCTTATACAGATATTTTTATTTTTCAGCATATTTTGTTTTCAAAATTAAAAATATAGCGGAAAAAAACTGCCAAAGCCGCGCAAAATACGGAAATATAGCGGAAATTTGATGCTAAAACCGGGAAAAATATTGGCTAATTAGGCACGGCTAAACCATCGCTAATGAATATAGTCACAAATAGTCACTAGAAAAATCCGTAGCTATTTTTCCAGTGGAAAGGTGTGGCTAATTCGTGTCCGATTAGCCACGATCCTATAGAAACAGGTCTTCGCCATGGCTATATTAAGAATTATACTAGTGTAAGTAAAGGGTGAATGGTGTCATGCGAAGGACATAAGGGAACTATTTTTCGGAATGAGGGGAGAGGCAAGATGCCTTTTGGGGATGGAGCAAGGGTTTCCGAAGTGAGGGTTGCAGCTGAAGTGATAGTAGAAGCAACCATATTAAATGGAATAACAGTTTGGAACTGACAAAATGTTAGGGTTTCCGATTTTGGGACACTGACATAAGAGGAGGTTTCCACTTCCATTGGCTGAGGCAATATGACTTAAGCAATTCTAACAATCCCATATTTTGGAGCTGAGAGAGACAAATTGGAATTATAAACCAGATCAACATTAGAAGATGAGGCTAATGGTAGGGTTTTTAACTTTGGGAAATAGAGAAAGAAGAGCGGGAAAAAACGGGAAGTGCAGACAAAAGCAGCAAAGGAAAGAGAAGGAAATTGGGTAAGGTCAAGAGGGTAGGGGGAGCGGAGGAGGCCGGTTGACGCTACCAGCAAGAACATGTGGAAGGTCAGATGAAAATCCCTTCCCTGTTTAGAGCAAGTGATTTTCTCTAGCCATTTATATTTTCATTCCATATCATATATAATAAATGGGAAGTTAGAAGGCACGGAAGCGTTTTAAGGAGGCGTAAACCAATCGCATATTTCCGTTTAAAAAAAAATATTAAGAAAAAAAAACAAATACGGATAATTATCTATTATTAACAAGATGAATAAGCCCAATTTTTTCAAAAAAAAAACGGGCCCAAAAACATAATAAATTAACGATTAGGTCATAAACATAACCAATTTATTAATTACAGATTGATATATATGATGAATATATCGTATGTGTTCAAAAAAATTTTAAAAATAAAAAATAAATACGGATAATTGTCAATTATCAATAAGATGAATAAGCTCAATTTCGAAAAAAAAACAGGCCCAAAAACATAATAAATTAACGATTAGGTCATAAACATAACCAATTTATTAATTACATATTCATATAATACATGAATATATCGTACGTGTACATAAAAGTTTTGGTTCATATGATCGTATTGTATATCATATGTGTAAGTGATAATTGATGTTTTATTAAATTAACATTACCTTCTATCTATATATATACAATTATAAATTTGATTCACTTTATATTTAATTCTATCTATCTATATGCAGAATAAATCATATATATATATATATATATATATATATATATATACATCTTCACCTTCTACCCAAACACAGTCAAACGATATTTCACCTTCTAGCCTCCGTGTTGGTATTTTTGCAAAACATTGATCAAACTCATAGCCTCTTTAGGATTTTAATCATAGACAATTTCTTTTTATTATTATCTGTAGAGATAGCTCAACATGTACAACGTTTTAAAATATTATCCATCTTTTGCTTTGCATCATCATAACCATCGGACCTTAATGATAAACAATTTCTTTTGATTATTGTCTATAGAGATAGCTCAACATGTTAAACGTTTTGAACTATTATTATGTTTTTCTTATTTCCCTCTTTAATAAATGTTTAATTTAAATTTTTATAGGCAACGGTGTGTTACAGTTGCCACTTTTTTGTCTATCACTAGACTTCTGTGGTATTCTACCGTATGCAAGTTTTGTAAGAAAACTGTTGAGTCTTATCCAGAGGATTCCGGTGATGAGGGCCCTCCTCTCTATCTATGTGAGACATGTAAGGAAGATGTTTCCGATTTTTTCTCGAGGTTAATATTTTTGTTTAAAATTCTAACGTTTTTGGTATTTACAATATTTTTATTTATTTTTATAAAGGTATTTTCATTGACATTTGATTTGTTATGTTTGGATTATAGGTATCGTTTGAGCTTGCTAATTTCCGACAAGACGTGGAAGGAAGCTTGTTTATACTTTTTTGATGCTATGGCTGAATCTCTTACCGGAAAATTTGCTCAGGCTTTGGTTGACGAGGTTGCAGAGGTATAAATTTGATCATATACTATATTATTTCCAATGTGTGTTATGTGTTATTACAATTTTCTTTCTCTCTTTTGTACGAAGATCCTTCCGTACTACCTATTAGGCTTGCTGATTTGGTGGGAAAGAAGATGATGTTTAAGATTACTATATCTGATTCTAATATAAACGGTAGCAGCTCATCTTACGTTGTGCTTAAGTTCAGCAGTGATGATAGAATGGTCAGTGAATTCGTGATTCAAGGACCCTCCTCTAAAAGGAGTTGTGGTAGTGTTATCGATGTTGATGTTGTTCAACAATCAGATGCTGTCAAAGGAGCGGAGTTTTCATCACCTGCCTCTGCAATCAAGAAAATTAAGCGAGAAACAAAATACCGTAGTGAGAATACTTCTTCTGAGAAACAAGACTCTGGTCCGTCATTGTTAGATTAGGATTGCTACAATTGTGTTTTTTTTCTTCCTTTGGTGTTTTTAGTATCGGTTTTTTTTTAATTTTTACTTTCATTTTTTTCCGCTCCGTTTTATTTGTGACATTTTCTTGGTTTTTACTGTGTTTTAATTCACGAACATAGTGAACGAATATTACGACCTCTTTTAATTAGATAGAAACAGTTGTTTCTTGCACTGAAAGAAAGCTATACCACCACTTTATAATTCGAATAAAGAAATTTCAAAACAATTGCCTTTCCTTATTGATAAACATCACGACATAAACTTTCAAACTTCAGGTTGCATGTTCTCACACTCTTCTCGAATCGATTGAAAAAATAAAATCGATAGATAACATTCCCCAAAGCTCAGAAACACAACCTGAATCAAAAAAAGATTCATCAACTCACTCAGATCAAGATTCTATCAAACATGACAATCAAGAACATTGAGAGAACTTACACCGAACTAATTTTTTTGAATATATATATATATATATAAAGCAAGAAATATATATATATATATATTGAAATATTTATATCATATATAATAAATTTGAAGTGAAAACGCACGGGAGCGATTCAAATAGGTCTAAACCAATTAGATTTTGTATAGTTTTAATCAATTAAATATTTTTACCCAAAGTTAATATATTTAAAAATTAACCAAATTAGATCTTTTTTAATTTTAAATTATGATAATTATATTTTTTTGTTGATAAATATCAATTTTTTTTCTTGACTCTTCGGTATATATTTATTATGTTGTTGATAAATATGGGATATTTTTTAACTATATTATATATATACATGTCGATCTTTTTTTTAATCACGTCTTTTATTATTGTGTGTTTTAGGGTTTTGATGAGAGTAATAAAATAAGACTATGATTACAAGGAGAAGAAGAAGTCATTATGGTTTATTAAAACACGAAGAAAAAGAAGATTTGTTTGAGATTTTTTCCATAAAGAAACATGAAGAATAGAGGGGAATGATAAGCAACATGAAGAAGAGTGAAGGGGAGAGAAGAGGAGATTTGTTTAGATTTATTTACAGGTAGAAACATGATGAAGAAAGAAAAGGTAGACTCAGGGGCGGACGTACTTTAACATTGGGAGGGGCAGCTGTCACCCCTAAAATTTTAGATTTTAATGTATTTTCCTTTAGGTTTTTAATTTTGGCATTGTTTTTATTTGACAAAAAAAAAAAATTTTGTCGAAAAGATTTTTTTTTAATATCTTAATATTTTTGCTCCGGTTAAAATTATGTTCTGGATCCACCACTGAGTAAACTACCTTTTTAGGGTTTGTTAATCGTTTTCGGGTATTTGACAAAAAAAAATAATTTTGTCGATTTTTTTTTTTTTTAATATCTTAATATTTTTGCCCCGGTTAAAATTATGTTCTGGATCCGCCACTAATCGATTTCGGGTATTATTCTGATATTATTGATAATGCATGTAGTCTATAGAATCATTAAGTGCTTATTCCGAGGAGTTGAAGCGAATGAAAGATACTGAAATAGCAGTAGCGAAAGAGAAAGAGATATTTGTAACAATAAAGAAAGAGCAATAAGTAGTCATGAAAGAACTTCAAGGTACAATTAATCAAAAAATTCCTACATGAAAGCCATCAAAAGGAGGAACCCATAAAGTTGAATAATAAAGGTAAATTTTCAATTCATGATAATTGAGTTTTATTTCTTTCTATTTTTATGGGTTTGAGGAAGAAGAGGAAGGACATAGGAGAAGAAGGAACGTGAGAAAAGAGAAAAGAGAAAAAAGTGTAATAATAAGCTTAAAGGAGATAGATTTGATAAGTTTTTACTTCATTCGATGGTGTTTCGGATCACAATTTCAGCGATGTCAATTTCAAATATGTTATATCTCTTTCATTCTTATTTCACATCCACTCAATGTACGGTTTCTTATCTTTTCAATGTTTACGTTTCAGGATTCAAATTTGAAAAAGAAAAAGATGGAATGTGAAAAGAGAGAAGAGATAAGAACCGTGATAAAAAAATTTAAAGGACTTGGGAAGTTTCATAAGTTTTTGCTTCAATCGGTTGTGTTCGGGAACACAATTCCATGGATTTCAATTCATGCAGTAGATGTCTTCGATCATGATCTTTTGATCCAATTGACAAAAAGATTATTGAGAGGTCTCTTTGTCCATGGATTAACGCAGAATACATCTCCGATCATCGTCATTGGTAGACGTCTTTGAAGAAGAAGAGGTGCTGCGTTGGACTGTGTTGTTTCTTGGGAAAGAAAAATGTTTACTTGAGAATGGATACAAAGATAAAACATGGTAACAAAAAATTTTACTTGAGAATTGAGAAGAGAAAACGAAGGAAGAAGAATGAAGAAGAAGACGAAAGATCTTGCATGTTTTGGCAATGGTAAATTCTTTCATGCTTGAGAATTTTTTTTAGCCACCGGACGGACACAGTTTGGAGTACCTATTCTAGCAACTGTTAAACAGTTCCTAAACAAGACAAACTAGAATTTTCGCAACCCCATGTCCAAGAGAGATGAACAATTTCAAATATTCATCAACAACATCAATCCTCCGACACAAGAAACTGAAAATGATCGTTATTTTTGGGAAGTAGAGAACTAAGCGATGTCAACCTTCTCTTCTAGCAACACTTGGAAGAAATTAATTTAAGGAAATTTGGATTGAAAGGCTGGAAGAGCAGGCCATGATATTTATTCACAAAGAATACTGATGCTTACAATAGGAAAATCGTCGAATGGTTCCATTGGCTTAGGTGTCTGATTATAATTTTCTTATCGAATTATGCAGTGGTTATCTATTACCTTGCTACTAACGGGTCGTTATGCACATGATTTTATTGGTCCATTGGAAAGTTATCGAGATTGTATCTTTGTATGTTTGATGCGGATTGAATGGCTTCTGATTCTTGGCGTGTTTAGCAAGCTACGACTTTTGATTGCACAATTGTTTTATTGGGTCTTCCTGTTCAAAAAGTTTATGCTGATTTTATTTTATTTTCATTTTAACTATTTTCCATTAAACTTTTTTATTGTAATGTGTACGTGTCTGCACTGGGTGCAGATCATCTAGTAAATATTTGAAATGAGACGAGGACTTATAATTAATAACATTTTTTCATACATGGTTTTTAATGATAATAATAATATGATTACTACTATTAGTTTCTTTTATTTTGTTAATATCTGACGATAGCGACAGACTAAATACCACGATTAATAACTAACTACGTGCAAATAAATATTTAATTAGAAAAACATTCCTAGGCTATCGGATTTATTAGTTTTATGAATTTTATCCATTTTTCTAATATCATGTATGATTTAATGCCTCAAACATAAACTATTTTAGACATCATGAGGGCCATTTCCATTTTTTAAATTTGAAGAGGATATGATGCTTGTTTTTTTGAACGACAACATCTTATTTCATTGATTAAAGAAACATATTGTAACAAATTACAACAACAAGATAACGAATTGAATCAAAACAGAAATATTAAAAACAAGAATCAAATGTGTAATATATTGAATCCCAAATGAAAATGTGTAATTTCTAGGCACATTGGAAACCAGCTGGGACCTTCTTGCCACAATGGTTTAGGACAAGGCTCAAAGAGATGGGAACATTGAGGTTGATTCCGAGGACATCAGCCTTTAGAGCGGTGCAAAGACAGACAGCGGCTTCAAGATCAACTAGACCGTTAAGGAGAGCACAACATTTGGAAGTTGGCGGTAGAGAAACCTTGACCAAATTCAAGACGTTAGCACATACATTGAGTTTAAGAGCGTTTTTACAAGTGGGTTTGTGGTAAGGAGACAATGATGAGGGCTTCTTGGATGGTGGTGGTGGACAAGGAACATTAGTCGAGCTGACTAATGTGAAGAAGATGACATTGAAGAGGAGAAGAAGAGCAATCTTAGAATAAGCCATTGATGAAGAAGTAAAGTTTTGATGAAAGTTATAAGAAATTTTTTAAAAACTCTCTTCTTTATCAAGCTTGTGATGTTTTTGTGTGAAGAATATGGACACGGGTTAGGGTTTTTATAGTTAAGATGTATGTTGGTTTTGTATTTTTTTAATTACAAAATGACAACTAACGAATGAAATAATAATTATGTGATGGATTATATTATTTAACGTGAAATGAAATGATTGATCTTACAACTTGACACGATAATAGAGTTACATACAACATGCAAATAAAAATTAAAATAATGAATGGACATGTAAGGATTGTTGGACTTCTTAATTATGCAGTTGGAAACTCGTTCTTTTTTAATTTTTATAGAATTTTCATGTGATTTAGTGAATCTAATATTCTTTTGTTGTTGGAGGGATCGAATAAAATTATAAACTGCTATTAGAAAACAGAACGGCAAAAGAATAATATCTTTAGTATTAATCAATTTCGACCAAACAGCTCTAATATTGGATTTGCCAAAACTTGGGTTTAGACTAATATGTGTTTGATCTCTATTGATGTTTATATAATATAATTGAAGGTTAGAACCGTAAACTATACTAGATATAAAAGATATGAACATATCATATATATAACACCAGGTGACTTAATTTGAAATAGAATCCATAAGTCACAGAAAGCAGTATCTATAGGTGAAATAGATCGTTGCAAACGTAGAAACAGCTATAGTATAAGGAAAGCCATTAGATATTTCAAGTAATTAGGGTTTTGTAATGAGGAGAAAACTATATTTATATGTTTTGTATTAAACGACAATATTTTTAACGTAAACATGTTTTTAGGGTTTCTATGGTTTTCAAAATGAGAGAACAAAAGTGATCTAAAATATTTTATTATTTTGCAAAGAGGAGAAAATGTATATATATAGGGTTTGTGTTTGTGAATGATATCTTTTAGGAGGGTCGTTAACTTTTGTTTTAATTTTAACGAGTATTTTTATAAGGAATGGCATGACATGGTAAATAAGGTTGTTTCTTTAAAGGTAAATAAGTTACCATAATGATATCTACAAACCTTAGATGCCAAAACATTTCTTAGTTAATAATCTTGCAATTAGGATTTAAAATTTATTGGCCCACACAATTGTTGAGAATGTCTTGAAATCATACTTATATTTACTCTAGTATATAGTTGTTGAAATAAGACAATCATATGATACTAGGTGATTATAATGTTTTGCTAGAAGCCACTTGTAATATATGAGTTTGGAACTCATTACTAGTATTATATGATCCTACATGATCACACACCTAAGCAAATTGGATAGAGTATATTGGGATTGATCATTAATGTAATGATTGAATTATTGTGTTTCTGGATAGTGTGTCGACCGACACAAAGGTTGTGTCGATCGACACACAGCCCGAACCAGAATAGTGATTTTGGTTTTCGGTTTAATTAATCATTGGTTTAGACCAATAGTTAATTAGGTTTTTCACAAGTCATTATATATAGGATATATGCACGACTTTGTGATCTTAACCTAGTTTTTACAGCCACCAGAAACACAGAAATCCCGAGAGCTTCCTTCAAAGATTTGATCTCTTCCGACACTAGCATCCCGGCTTTCCAGTTTGTGTGCGTGCGGATACCAGTAGAGGCGCAGCATCTGAGGCACTATTCAATCTTGAGTTCCTGATCTCTTCCGCTGCTCAATCAATCATGTATATTCGAGATCTGTCAAGTATATTCAATTCTAAATATGAACACATGATCTTAGGCCTAAAATTTGTTATTAGGATTCTTTAAATATGATTTTAAACCTGTGCAAATTCCTTCAACAATCTACAAAAAGGCTAAAACCAAGATCATGGGCTATTCAAACGGACTATAACCTAGTAAACCCCAAAGACTCAAGTGTCACGTAAACTGATAATGATGAGTAATCCACGTCATCAACATAAAATAAAATGAAGCAATAAAAAAATACATGTCATAGTGGCATGACATGATTAATAAGGGTGTTTCATTAAGGGAAAATAAGAGTGCAATGATATGGACAATCTTAGAGGCCAAAACGATTGTGATGATGGTGATAATGATAATATTTTCCATATCATAGCACTTTTCCCTAAAGGTGGAGTTTTCTCCTCGCAAGCCCTTTGCTTGAAGAAATTAACATGTATAATGATGATCATCTTCTATGGGTTTTGAAAACATAGGTTTGGGGTTCATCCATCAAGAGAGTAGCCATTATTTATCATTCTCATGATCTATATGATCATAATTACTCATGTCTCATGAGATTATGATGGTTTTCAGTTGGATTCGCTTGTCGAAACTAGATTGGATTTTCAGTTATGGAAGTATTACGATTATGTTCCACCGATATATCTAACATTTGAGTATGATCCTTGGGGTGTGATACAAGAGTTTTTACACTCTTTGAGGGTATCAATTACCTCTTAATCGATGTAGTATAAGAGGAATCAAATCCAAATTCGTTATGACTGACACCTAAAATGCAAGGATCTTCTTAATCTAAGCTAATGAGGTTTTTTGTTTGTTTCAAATTAACTAAATGCAAGTAAATTAAATGATTAAGTTTATGCAATGATTAAAGAAGGGTCCTTAGATGGGTTATTGGTGATTTGGGTTCACAAAACATGGTTTAGGATGTCTAACTACACTAATTAGCTATTCCATAGGTTAATGATCCAATTAATTGACTAATTCATATCTATGCAATTAATCACTTCACTAATTATATCATCATTAGCAAATTCTCATTTGTGATGATGATAACTAATGAGTTTAAATCCAAATTACAAGATCAACCTAATTAAGACCTTAAGCACCAATCCCTTGGGCTAAGGATCATAATTACAACTCTAAGTTCTCTTGGACATTTCATCAAACACTTGGTGTCCATAGAATGCTCCATATCATCTTCTTCATTTCCATGCAAGAAGAAGCATTAGGAACTCTTAGAGAAGGATGAAATGTTTGATTTAAACCCTAAACTAGCCTAATCCATGCTTAGATCACCCTCATCTAACCCATCCTTAAACCCTAATGGGACTACTCAAGACTCATGGTGATTCTCCCAAAATCAAGGTTGATTAGAAGAGAAATCATGATGGGTAATGAATATGATGGATGAGAAATTATAAAAGACAAGATTGCTAAGAAGAAAATGCAATTACTATTAAGAATCTAAAAGAGTATTTGAAACAAGAAAGAACAAGAGAAAAAGCTCCTAAAAATTCAACATAAAACTCAACATATGAAAATGAGTGTTAAAAACGGGGTTTTAGACACTTATGGGTCGGATCGGGTCGATCCGGGACAAACCGGGTTTCGACCCGATTATCTTTTTTTCCGGATGAATCGCAGCGGTCTGCGAGTGCCCGCTGCAATACCGTTGCGGCCTATTTGATTTTCGGTTCCAGAAACTCGCAGCGGTTTAGTGCTTTTGTCCGGAGGAATCTGCAGTGGTCTGCGAGTGCTCGCTGCAAGACCGCTGCAGCCTAATTGCTCTTCGGTTCTAGAAAATGGCAGCGGTCACTCCTTGACCGCTATGCCTTCAAGCTGTTGTGGTCTTCTGCAGCGGCCACTCCTTGACCGCTGCAAGCTCCTCAGCTCTTCCTTGGCTCCAAGTGATTCTCCATTCATCCCAATGCTCATCCTAGCTCCTCTCCTTGCTTTTTTGTACCTAATGAACATCCAAATACATCAAGAGACTCTCCTAGGACCTAATGCAACACCTAGAACCTATATACAATGAAATTCATGACAAATGTAACAAAACTAGTCTAATATGCAATGAAATCCTACTATAATGCAAACTTAAATGATGCATGTTATGATAATATCAGGGTGATGCAACCAAACTCATTGCAGCTGTAAGGAATCTTGTCACTCTTTACTTGTCTGCTGATTCTCTAGAAGTGTTTTATTTATTCTGTAAATCTATCCTCAAGTTCAACAACCTCGTTAAGTTATCTTTTGAGAATTATAATGCGTGAGGTTGGAAAGTATTGCCACTTATGTTCAATAAATCTTCAAACCTAGAAACTCTAGTCATCAAGGTATGTTCGTTAATAAGCAAATCTAACAAAAGTAAAGCAAATATTTTTCCTAAATGTGTGTTTGTTTATTTGTTATATTATTTCAGGGTCTTGCGCATAAGATTGTAGATCAATATAAGGATGCATGTGTGTGCTATAATGAGAAGGAAAAGAAGAAAAGTTGTTGTCTGTTCTCTTGTGGAGTGAAAATGCTAAAGATACATGAATATGGAGGAAGACGTAGAGAAGTAAAACAAATGAAACATTTTTTGGAGAATTTGAGTTGTCTTCAATTGGTCAAATTAAAGTTGAAGATAACTACTTGCCATTCTCCAATGAACCAATGCAAACTCCAATTCATTTGATTCTCTTTCACATAATTTGTTTTCTCTTTCATAGGAAAACTTATAATAACATTTTTAGTTAAACCTTTTTCTTTTGTGGTTTAGTAGTTTCATTTAATGATTAAAATATGATTATTACTATTAATTTATTTTACTTTGTTAATATTTAGTGATAGCGACATACTAAATACATGATTAATAACAAATTATGTGAAAATAAATATTTAATTAAAAAAACATTCCTAGGCTATTGGATTTATTACCTTTGTGAACTTTTTCAAATTTTAAAGTGTCATATATGATTTAATGCATAAAACATAAATTCTCTTAGACATCAAAAGGACCATTTCTATTTTTAAATTTCGAAGAGGATATGATGCTTACTTTTTTAAACGAAAACATCTTATTTCATTGATTAAAGAAAACTATTGTAACAAATTACAACAATAAATAACAAAAAGAAATATATGAAAAACAAGAATCAAATATGTAATATGGAATCCCAAATGAAAATGTGTAATCTCTAGGCACATTGGAAATCAGTTGGGACCCTCTTGCCACAATGGTTTAGGACAAGGTTCAAAGAGATGGGAACATTGAGATTGATTCCGAGCACATCAGCCTTTAGAGCGGTGCAGAGACAGACAGCGGCTTCAAGATCAACTAGACCGTTGAGGAGAGCGCAACATTTCGAAGTTGGCGGTAGAGAAACCTTAACCAAATTCAAGACGTTAGCACATACATTGAGTTTAAGAGCGTTTTTACAAGTGGGTTTATGGTAAGGAGACGATGGTGAGGGCTTCTTGGATGGTGGTGGTGGACAAGGAACATTAGTCGAGCTGACTAATGTGAAGAAGATGACATTGAAGAGGAGAAGAAGAACAATCTTAGAATAAGCCATTGATGAAGAAGTGAAGTTTTGATAAAAGTTATATAAGAATTTTTTTTAAAAACTCTCTTCTTTATCAAGCTTGTGATGTGTTGTGTGAAGAATATGGACACGGGTTAGGGTTTTTATAGTTAAGATTGAGGTTGGTTTTGTATTTTTTTAATTACAAAATGACAACTAATGAATGAAATAATAATCATGGATTATTATTTAACGTGAAATGAATTGATTGATCTTACAACGTGCACGATAATCGAGTTACATACGACATGCCAAAAAATATATATATGAATGGACGTGTAAGGATTGCTGAACTTCTTATATGCGTGTACTGCAATTGGATATTCGTTCTTTTTTAATTTTTAATTTTAATATTTTTATAGAATTTTCATGTGATTTAGCGAATCTAATATTATTTTGCTTTTGGAGATATCGAATAAAATTATAAACTACTATTAGAAAACAGAACGGCTAAAGAATAATATCTTTAGTGTAAATCAATTTCGACCAACAACTCTTATATTAAATTTACCCAAAAATTATTAACTCCTAAATACTCTTTCATAGCATGGTTTACAACTCATGATCATTTAATTTTTTTCTTGCCCTTATTCGTTTAGGATTTGGGAGAAGTCTACCCAAAATCTCCTTGGAGGGTGTTTCACAAACACTTGGTTGTAATTGATGGATTTCGTTCTTGGGAATAGTATCTCTAGAACTAAGTTGTTTCTTATCACATATGTTTTCCAATGCACTCTACATACCATATGGAGTGAAAAGTATAAGAGAGGACATGAAGAATCCCTTTAAATGTGGAGCTGTTGGTAAAGGGGATAGTCGTAACTACGTCTCTACTCTAGCATACCCGGGTGAAAGTTAGAGGATTCTTTGAGATTCGGTTTGTTAATCGATAAAAAATACAAAAACAATGCGATGACTCAAGTTTATTATGTAAGTTGTTAAAACTGTTCTTTATTAGTAAATTTAATTTAATATTGATACGAAAAAAATATATATGCTTGATGTTTATTGATATACAAGAGATGTTTATATAATATAAGTTAAGGTTTGAACCGTAAAGTGTAGTTGATACAAAAGATATATATCATAATATTTTCCATATTTTAGCACTTCTTCCTAAAGGTGGATCGTATAACTCTCTATCTCTTTTCTCAGTGCAGTTTGGTTATTCTTCTGATATGTATGGTTGTCTCCTTGCAAGCCCTTTGCTTAAAGAAATTGACATGTGTAATGATGATCATCCTCTATGGGGTTTGAAAAGACAGGTTTCGAGTTCATCTATCAAGAGAGTAATCATTCAGGCTCAAGTATAGAAAACACGCTGTGTTTAAAATATTATGGGTCAATAACGTCTAAACAATGAGATTAAACAATGTGATAATATTATCAGATAATCTAAATCGAATTCTTCAAAACCAGACAATACCACTTTCTTGAAAGAGTTTGCGACTTACTTGCAAGGAATATGTTAAATAATCTGTCCTGAATCTCCGTGAAGGAGTTACACGCTCCTAAGCTTCACTAAAGAAAAAAAAGGACACACAGTTCCACTGAAATTATTGACTTAACAAATTAAATTGACATGAACAAAAGTTCATTACTACTCGCCACTGATATTTTCTCTCATTGCATTCTTAAAAACGATCGGACCCCATATACCTAATCATAATTCTACAAATCACAAAGGAAGTAGTAGATGTAATCAGCGCTGTCAATTGAGTCATCGTCATCTTCTTTTTCTTCAACTGAATCCATAATGGCATCAAATGGGTAGTCAGCGGTCGAATCATTAGGGCGTCTCAAATCTTTGATCCTCTGAACACAACGCTTCTCGAGATCACCAACAAGGTTAACGTTGAAACACATGCGCAAATCAAGGTGTTCCAGGTGAGGACAACCGTCAAGAATGGCATTTAGGCCTGTGTTGGTTATTCCGTTCCCAACAAGCTGGAGGTGGCGTAGTTCATGCATGCTATCTGCAATTGCTATGGCATCATCATCATTATCAAACTCGATGCAACGGGATCGATTTAGCTTCAATGTTTTCAAATTTGGACAAGACCGGCCCGCAACTTTGAGAGACTCTCCTGACAATGAGCAGTATGAAATCTCGAGCTCTTCAAGGAATGGAACTTTCACAACTGCTTCAGCAAATCCTTCGTCTGTTATTGGATAGCACCTTCAATTAAGGCTTCTCAGATTACGTGAACTGCAAACAATCGCAAGTGAGTTAAAAACTTAATCAAATGTATTTAGAATACGAATAAGATAATATAATAACAGAAAATCTTTCCGTTGTAGTACGTACACTTGAAGCCACCATAACAATCATAGAATCACAGTGGTTGTTTCTTATTCCAAAAATGAAAGATGAACATAAAAAACGATGAGTTCAATAGACAACGAATCATGGTGTTTAACGCAATGACATTTGTGAAACAAAACTATAATCATAAAATATGAACTTGTAAACTAATTAACTAGATATTTTTAATAAAGAACTCAGAAACAAACACATCCATGCAAATTCCAATCATTCAAACTACTGAGATGTGTTTTGTTTTTCCAATCCTGAATAAAACCAGAACTAACATATACAAAACCAAAAAGAAAAATTGTGAGTTCAAGTCACATAGAGAGACACGGAACCTTTTGGTGATGTAATTGAGGAGTGAATTGGTACCGATGTCCCAAATGTCGATTTCTACCAACTCGCCTTGGCTTCGATCGATGACATGAGGGCACATGATCCAGAGCTCGTACTTCTTCCATCTAAGGTTTCTAAATTTGATTTTACGCCACATGGAGGGGTCTTTACAGACGCGACGCCAGGATCTGCACACTTTCTGTGCGTTTTCTATTATATCTTCCATGGGAAGACGGCTTAGGATCGAAGACGTCAACTCCGGTGGAAGCTCCGCCCAGTTCATCGGGTTTTCGTTTATTAACATTGGAGGCATGGAAGTAGACGACGGCGAAGAGACGGAAACCATTTCTGAGGATTAAGAATGTCACACTAGAGAAATATATAAGTAGTTTCAGACCTTTGAGCTTCCGTTAAAGTCATTCTTTGGATCAGATAGTCAAATCCATTAAATAAGAGAGTAAAGTTGGTTTCAACTTTCAAGACGGTTCGTATACGTCTGGGTCCTCGTGGTATTGCAATTTACGAAACTAATTAAGGTCATAAAGCTTAATATAAACCTACTACAATAATTTCTTGAGCCTATATAAAGCACTCTTAATTTTTTAAATAAAAGTACTATACATCTGTATTTATAATATACTACCCTAAAATCTAAAAACTATGAGATAATATTATGTAGAGTCGAGCAAAATACCAGTAACCAAAAACCGAACCGACTCAAGAGGTGCCAAACCGAATTCGAACAGAAAAAATATCCGAATGAATCCGAAGAAACATAACAGAACCAAGAGCTTAATGGACACCCCAATTGAACTATATACCAACAAAGTATAGTATATTTAGATTTGATATAGGCCAAAAACTCAAAATTACATTTACAAGTCCGAAGATATATATTGTTTTTTTAGTTTGGTAAGTCCGAAGATATTAGTGATTTTTAAACCGCACTAACGATATAACCGAAATATCCAAAAATCCTTAGTTTTTTTTCATGTGAATTGTATTAAACTATTAACTAAAGTCTGGTGAGATTGCAACTAAAATGTTTAAGAGATAACCAAATAGGGCATAAAGAGATGGCTAAATAAACTGAAGGAGGTTTCCGATAAATTAAAACATAACAGGTTTACACAATAGGCAAGAGTTTAAGCCATGTCCTCTTCAAAGACATCTTTTAGCCAATTGAGGGGGACCTTTGATGTGTTGTGAAATTTAAGGGGTTTTACCCTGTATTTACTTGGTTTTATTGAGTCTTTTAAAGTGTTTTTTCAGGTTTTATAGGTAATAAGCATGAGTAAATCAATTGGGTTGGGATCTTTGTTAGGTTTTATAAGTATTAAGCATGAGTAAATCAATTGGATTGGGATCTTTGTTTTAAGGCTAATGCATGAAAAAGGGCTGCTACTGAAATTGTGTCGGGTGTAACAGCTGACTTCAAGAAGAAACTGTATGTTCCATTAGGTGGGTCGTCATGGCTACGACATCTCTTGGAACAAGAAAGAACTCATATCTCGGTGTATAGTGATGCCTCTGGTGTCTATTTTTTAAGTTTTATGGCTTTGTTTCAAACTTGTCATGTTACATTTGGTGATCTCTAATTGTTTGACTATAATACCACTTTTGCAACAACAAAAAAAGGTACGAGTAAGCTATTTGAGTAAAAGTGGAGCAATTAGAGCAAAAATATGAAGATTCAGAAAAACCAGTCGGTCGACTGACTCTCTTAACCTAAGGAAATTGCATATTTTTTGTAGAAGTTCCTCCCATTTGCAAAAGGGGCTCATCTCATGTTTCTTAGTATATTTAGGGTTTCAAATCCATTTTTAGGCACAAACTTTCATTGATAAATTTAGAGTGAGCCGCTTGCTTATTTTTAAACTACCTTATTTAAACTCATGCATTTTAAATTATTATTTAGTTAGTCTATTACACTTGCATAACTTCGGTTTCATTTTATCCTATCTTGAAACGAATTTTCCATCATGTAATCGTAAAATCTCTTGGGGTTTCAACAATCCTATATGCTACAACTATTTAACTGTGCGCTTGTAGTAATGTTAGGGTGAAAAATCATTACATAACCCTCGCGCAAGTTATGATTGTCTGAACTCCAAGTGTTAAACACTTTGCGCAATACGAGTAGGGCATTTAGTGGTTGAAACCATCTCTTTCTCGATAGACCAAAGAATACCTTCCCTTAGTTGATGCTTTAACTCAATTAGCCGGATTGACTTTTGGGTTGTCACAGGTGGCTCAAAATTATCCCTTTTGGCAAGCCAAATGGAGACCTCTCCCGCCTCTATCTCAAGGCTCTATGTCGCCCATATGTGCTTCGTCGGTGAATCTTCGGTCGCACAAAGATTTTTCCCATCACTGACAATCTCCTACGACTTTCTCGCCAGAGGTACTAAAGAGGGCCTAGCCAATGAACGCTAAATGGACTCGGTAGCCCATGAACTCTTAGTAGGCTCTTCTCCACATCAATCCCATCAATCAGATATGCAACCGCCGAAACTAAGCCAACCTGAGCTTAGCATTGTGCAATCTATCAACTTCTTCCTTTTGGAAGAGAGATACTTTCATCACAATTCTTCTTTACGAAGAAACTCATATCACCGATCTTCTCCTTCTTTTTTATTGAGAATGCTTTTAAAAGCTCAGCCTCAAAGGCATTACGAGCTCACATATCTGTTCGGTCATTTTAATGACAGAAGAAATACGATTGTCCTCACATTTGAAGAAATTTCGAGAGCTAAAGATTGATTTTAACTCGATCAATTCAGAAGCAATGCTTGCGATACCGTTCGTATATCTTGCTACTATCATATTTTTCATTCAATGATGTAGAAACGGGCTCTCTGGACAAAGAGCTTCATGCTTAATTATGCTATTGTAACTCTAATTTAATTTTGGTTGATATAAGCAAGTCGACCAAAACAGTGTAGAACAAAATAAAAACCTAGAAACTCATTCAATCAAATAACGATTGACTCATATTAGTTTGAGTCGTTTTCCAAGCTCTTTCATTTGTTTCATCCAAAGAATTCAAATGTGTAATTGTTTTCTTTTGAATCCCTTATTAAACAATTAATATTTATATCTTGAGTTAAATTAATTTATTATTCTTGCTGTAATTAATGTAAAGTCAGCAATTTAACTTATTTAAACAATTAATATTTATATCTTAAATTAAATAAATTTATAATTCTTGTTTTTTTGAATTTTCTGCTTAAGCTAACTCCGAAGTGAAACATTTCAAGAGGATCTCATATGTATTAAAAAAAAACAATCTTGTGGAACTGATTCAAAACAAAGCTTCATGGTTTTGTACTTATTTTATTTTGTTAATATCTAGCGGTAGCGACAGACTAAATACACGATTAATAACTAACTACGTGCAAATAAATATTTACTTAGAAAAACATTCCTAGGCTCTGATTTAATACTTTTGTGAACTTTTTCAAATTTTCAAGTGTCATATATGATTTAATGAATAAAACATAAACTCTCGTAGACATCAACACTACAACAAAGCTTGTGGGTTACTACGGTTATTTCTTACCTTTGTTTCAATTATGAACTGATGTAAGTATTTTACATTGGTTATACAACCGTCAGTAGTGGTTCTGTCGCAACAGTTTCTTCCAACGGTTGTATAACTGATGCAAAATCTTGCAAGCAATGATTTGCATCAGTTACAACCAAGACAAACAATCCTATTGATTCTAGCAGTTGCATAACCGACATAAAACATATGAATTACTGCCACAAAACAAAACGTTCAAACACTATCAGTACTCCTATTGTTTCTAGCAATTCCAACATAATCCTATTGTTTCTAGCAGTTCCGACAGAAACAACATGTGTGTAAAAACATTCAAGAACTAAAATGGATGTCTCAAGCAATAAAATCTCAATTAATCAGCTTGTCTTTACATGTATAACAACATTCAAGAACTAAAATAGATGTCTCAACATGATAAAGCTTTTTAGAATCTTTACATAGAACATGTCAACTTGTAAATATGACAGAGATGCTTGATTCATCACTCGTTTGGTAATATTTGCATGTAAAAATCAGAGAAGCTTGGCCTGAAACAGAGATGATGTTTGATTCAGTTCATTTCTCATACAAACAAAGATGATGCTTGATTCAGTTCATTTCTCATTAAACAGAGAAGTATATGGTTTGAAGTTAATTACCTTATCACTCAGAAAACATAGAAACTTGATGGAGAATGTTGCTAAAATTTATGCCATCACCAATTTTGTTCACTTACAAAATTATTACCATAAGAATGATGCTTAAATCATATCTTTGAGATTCCACTAGTTTTATACCTCAAGATCAAGCTCTTTGTAGAGTTCCTTCAATTTATATAGCAACGTTTGATGGGTCTGGTTTGCCTTAGTTCTCCTAAAATATCAGAACAAAAGAAAATGTTTCAGGTTCCAAACAAGATGCAAACAATTTTAATAAATAAATAAGATTCTTACATATAATAACTTAGTTTGTTCTTCGTTGCAGCATTCCAATGCCTTGACCACCAACCATGAGCATTTAAAATCTTCTATATCTATTCCAATTTGCATTCCAAAACGTTCCAATTTTCTGAATCAAGTGAGCACAAGTAATACATTCAGATCAGCGTTAAAGACCAAGTGTTTGCAGGAGTAAATACCTTGCCAAGCGTCTCGGGATCAGCAAAACAATCTTGATAATCATCCTATACAAAAAGAAGGGATATCAATCAATTTCCTGACTATCATTTAGCTCTCTCATGAAATACTCAATTCAGCAAACTACCTGGACTTAGAAGTAGATACCCATGTCAACAAGAACATTCTTCACATCAACATGGTTTTCGAAATTTTCTCCCACAATAAGCAATGCACAAGCAACCTGAGTTAAGAAAACATAGGTCATTAACATAGTTGCATCGAAGGAAACGAGTAGCACTAGGAAATAAAAGGGATAAGATTATTGATTGTTCTTTACAGAGAACCTAAGTGTGACTAAAGAGGGAGAGAGAAAATCCATACTCATAGGGAGATAAAATGAGTAATAAGCGGTCTTGTACTGGACAATACGCCGGTGGCTGCATGTTGAAAACCATTTCTCAAGAACATTGACAAATAAAGTGTATTAGGATTCATGGAGAATGATCAAGTACAAAGATAAGACAATGAAATTGTGGTTTATTAAAGTCTATAAAAACTACTACGTGTGTATGCCAATGGAGTTGCAAGATTTCATAGAGAAAGTAGAAAACAATGCATTAAGTCTAACAAAAAAAGAGCAAGTTGCTTTTTGAATAACCACATGAACCAAAAATGAGCAGATTCCAAGTTGACTACAAAATCTGATTAGAAGTTTCTGAGATTTCTTATGCGAAATCCTTTACGGTTGAATGAACCAAAACTAAAAAGTGTTAGCAGACAATGAGTTTAAGAAAAATTTACAGATACATGATGAAACGAGACCCAAATGGAGGATCCAAGTTAGAGGATATAAAATTGAAATTTAAACTCTCTGATTCCGAATTCCCTTGAATTCGAGCTAATTTCAGTCGTTTTTCTCTTCGCTAAACCAATTAAAACGTCTATATTCACTCGAATTCGAATTTATCTTCATTCGATTTGAACGAGAACTAAGAACCCTAGAAAATTGAAAAACATTGAACCACGGGGAATCGAGTGAAATCAGAGAAATTAGTGAAATCCTTACTTCTGCGAAGCAACAAAGATGATCGAAACGTAACAGTGGTAGATAGAGACGGTGAACTCAGAGATAGCGCAACGGTGATAGATCGGAGACGGTGAACTCGAGACATGCGAGTTTCTGAGACGAAGGAAAAGTCTTTTTTAATTTCAATTTTCTTTTTTCCTTAGTTAATAAACTCTCACGATATGGTTTTAATTATTCCTATTAGCTCTTAAGTCTCCAGGACCAAAAAAAACTCTTAAATCCCAAAATTTTATATTGATTATAAAAATGATGTAAATTTTAATAATTTTTAGAAATTTAATGTCAGTTTAATAATTGATGTAGATTTATTGTTGTAAAATACCTTATAATTTGTAATACAAGAGGACCATTTCCATTTTTAAATTTCGAAGAGGATATGATGCTTAGTTTTTTGAACGAAAACACCTTATTTCATTGATTAAAGAAACTTATTGTAACAAATTACAACAGTAGATAACAAAAAGAGATATACGAAAAACAAGAATCAAATGTGTAATATGGAATCCCAAATGAAAATGTGTATCTCTAGGCACATTGGAAACCAGCTGGGACCTTCTTGCCACAATGGTTTAGGACAAGGCTCAACGAGATGGGAACATTGAGGTTGATTCCGAGGACATCAGCCTTTAGAGCGGTGCATAGACAGACAGCGGCTTCAAGATCAACTAGACCGTTGAGGAGAGCGCAACATTTGGAAGTTGGTGGTAGAGAAACCTTAACCAAATTCAAGACGTTAGCACATACATTGAGTTTAAGAACGTTTTTACAAGTGGATTTGTGGTAAGGAGACAATGGTGAGGGCTTCTTGGATGGTGGTGGTGGACAAGGAACATTAGTCGAGCTGACTAATGTGAAGAAGATGACATTGAAGAGGAGAAGAAGAACAATCTTAGAATAAGCCATTGATGAAGAAGTGAAGTTTTGATAAAAGTTATAAGATTTTTTTAAAAAACTCTCTTCTTTATAAAGCTTGTGATGTGTTTGTGTGAAGAATATGGACACGGGTTAGGGTTTTTATAGTTAAGACTGAGGTTGGTTTTGTATTTTTTAATTACAAAATGACAACTAATGAATGAAATAATTATCATGGATTATTATTTAACGTGAAATGAATTGATTGATCTTACAACGTGACACGATAATCGAGTTACATACGACATGCCAAAAAATATATATATGAATGGACGTGTAAGGATTGCTGGACTTCTTATATGCGTGTACTGCAATTGTATATTCGTTCTTTTTTAATTTTTAATTTGAATATTTTTATAGAATTTTCATGTGATTTAGCGAATCTAATATTCTTTTGTTTTTGGAGATATCGAATAAAATTATAAACCACTATTAGAAAACAGAACAACTAAAAAATAATGTTTTAGTGTAAATCAATTTCAACCAACAACTCTTATATTAAACTAGATTAGGACTCTCGTAATACACAGATTTATAGTTTATTTTTTATAATCTATAAATAAACACCAAAAAAACATATAACTAAAAAAATAAATTTAATCATCTATTAAATAAGATAAAATAAAATCTATAATGCCGATGTAAAACCCCGCAAGAAATAGAAAAATTATTTATTTATTTAGTTGTTTTATTTTAATGTAACTTACTTTACAAATAATTTTTTATCACATGTTTTGAGATAAATATTTTTTGTTTAACTGATCTAATGTAACATAGTTTTTTTTTATACTGAATTTCCATACTCATTTTTTTTGTTTCTTCGTCTCTATTGAAAAATATTATAACAAAATTTAGCAAACAATAATACATTAAGATTATTAACGTATTGTAGATAAATAAGTAACCATAAAAATAATTTATTAGATCTAACTAAAATAAAATCTAGGATTAGAATAATAATTTTTAACATGAAAATCTTATTATGTGATGAATGCATATAATTCTATACATATATATGTAAGATTCGTATGGATATATAAATTTTCCTAAAATTAAACAATCAAAAGTATAACAATGCTTATAAAGTTTATGTAAAAGAACAGTTAATAAAATGATACACGAATAATTATTAAACTACAAATATGTAATCTTAACACAAATGAACGATAAAATATATGATCCGATGGTATAATACCTTTCTCTGAAAACGTTGGAAGAGAATAAAAGATTGTAAGTTTATCTAGTGAGAATTTGAGGGAGATGTGAATTTCTTATATAGAATTAAGTAATTCTAATCATTTTCCTTTGGGAATTAAAATCTATTAAATCTCCTTTTAATTTTTCTTTCAAGTTTAAATATTGTTATAACAGAATCTTTTTTCAAATAGGATCATATAGCATAATACTTATCTAGGATGATTGTACTTTTCTCAAAATGCTGGAATAGAGTAAAAGATTGTAAGTTTATTTGACGAGAATTTGACAGAGTTTCTTAGAGCATCTCCATCGGTGGAGAAAATGAGGTTCTTCATAATTTTTTTTTTTTTTCATGGGGTCCACTTTTTTCAGTATAAATAAAAATGAAAAAAGAAAACAAACCAATGAAAAAGCGTCACAATCCATGCACATTTAAGAAACTATCTCTAAAAGTTGTTATATAAGGATCGTATCTTATATTTTTTGTAGGTCCATAATTATTTTAATTTTTTTTTTAAGAAACTGTGTTAAGATCTTCCAGTGGAGGTGGTCTTATATAGAACTAAGTAATTTTTCCAAGTCTAACTATTGTTATAACATAACCTTTTTTCTAATAGGATCATATAGTATGATACTTATATAGTAGGATATAATCATTTTTTTAATAAGATCATATAATAAAATATTTATCTAGTAAGATTAGGTTTATTTATTTAATTTAATTACATGTGTCAAAATATGATTGGTTGATTTAAGTAAAATATTTTAAACACATGTCAAAATCTGATCGAACGACTGACACGTGTCTCAATCGTGTTAATTACAAAGTTTTGAACATCAAACTTTATATAATAAGATTCACCAAAAATTATTAACTCTTAAATACTCTTTCGTAGCATGCCTTACGACTCATGATCATTTATTTTTGTCTTACCCTTATTCGTTTAGCATTTGGGAGAAGCTTACCCAAAATCTCCCTGGAGGTTGTTTCACAAACACTTATTGGAATTGATGGATTTGGTTTTTGGGAACAGATCGCTAGAACTAAGTTGTTTCTTGTCACATATGTTTTCTAATGCCCTCTTCATACCATATGGATTGAAAAGAATAAGAGAAGACATGAAGAATCCATTTAAATGCGGAGCTGTAGGTAAAGGGGATAGACCAGATAGTTCGTAACCGCGTATCTACTCTAGCATACCTAAGGTGAAAGTTAGAGGATTTTTTGAGAGTTTAGTTTGTTATTAGATAAAAAGTAGAAATAATGTGATGACTCAAGTTGATTGTTGTAAGTTGTTAAAACTATTTTTTTATCAATAAATTTAATTTAACATTGATACGGAAAAAAAAAATTATTTGCTTGATCTTTATTGATTTACAAGCTATGTTTATATAATACAAGTTAAGGTTTGAACCGTAAACTATACTAGATATAAAAGATATTTATCACAATATTTTCCATATTTTAGCAGTTCTTCCTAAAGGTAGCGTGTAACTCTTTCTTTTCTCAGTGCAGTTTGGTTATACTTCTCATATGTATGGTTGTCTTCTCGCAAGCCCTTTGCTTGAAGAAATTAACATTTGTATTGATGATCATCTTCTATGGGGTTTGTAAAGATAAGTTGCGGGTTCATCCATAAAGAGAGTAACCATTCTTTATCGTTCTCATGATCATGCATGTTTTAACATTAAAACTCCCAATCTCGTGTTCCTTGACTACTCTAGCTATGTGGCACGAGATTATGATGTTGTTCAGTTGGATTATCTTGTCGAAGCAAGACTGAATATTCGATTACAGAAGTATTATGATTTTGTCCCACCCATATATATGTCCTTTGCGTATGATCCTTCAAAGGGATGGTGATTATTGGGGTGATGCAAGCAAACTCATTCCAGCTATAAGGAATGTTGTCACTCTTCACTTGTTTGCTGATTATGTGGATGTGTTTTATTTATCCTGTAAATCTATGTCCGAATTCAACAACCTTGATAAGTTATCTTTTGAGAGCCACAAGGCGCGGGGTTGGCAAGTATTGCCACTTCTGCTAAGGATTCTCCAAACTTAGAAACTTTAGTCATCAATGTATGTTTGAAAACTAAGAATAAGCATCCAATAAAAAAAGTAAAGCAAATGTTTTTCTAAATGTGTTTGTTTGTTATATTCTTTCAGGGTCTTGCGCATAAGATTACATATCAATGTGGGGATGCATGTGTGTGCTTTGATGAGAAGGAAATGAAGAAAGGTTGATGTTTGTTGTTTTGTGGAGTGAAAGTGCTAAAAATAGGTATAGGGTTTTCAAAGGGTGATTTTATGGATTGTTGTTCTAGGATTTATCTATATATGTTCTCCATCTTAGTTGTGCTTAATGTCTGAATAAGGAATAACTACCCAGATTTAGGATCATAGGTCGATTGAATACAAAGAGACTTGGTATATTCACTTAAAAGAACTTTGGTGAGCCGACCAAACTTAAATTTTTTTCATTCTACTTGCTACTATCATATTTTTCATTCAATGATACAGGCTCTCCGGACAAAGAGCTTCATGCTTAATTGTGCTTTTGTAACTCCAATTTAATTTTGGTTAATATAAGCAGACCAAAACAGTGTAGAACAAAATAAAAACCTAGAAACTCATTCAATCAAATAACAATTGACTAATATTAGTTTGAGTCGTTTTCCAAACTCTCATTTGTTTCCTCCAAAGAATTCAAATTTGTAATTGTTTTTTTTTGAATCACTTATTAAACAATTAATATTTATATCTTAAATTAAATAAATTTATAATTCTTTCTGTAATTAATGTAAAGTCAGCAATTTAACTTATTTGAATTAGAAAGTGCTTACTCGTTTGCCGTATATAGAAACTTTTCCGTTCAGTCTCTACCATTTTCCTCTGCAACAAAATTGCCTCTTTCTTTTACCATCCCATATCGCATTCATCACACCAATCTCCACATTTTCAAAATCCCTAGAGAGGCGTGAAGTCATTTGCAACTTTGTCTTCTCCATCTTCTTGAGAGATGGAGTACGCATCGTCATCATCACTCATTGAAGAGAGAGAAGAAGTCATGGTTTCTGCAAAAGGCCCAAGCTTGAGAAAAACCCATTTCTTAAAACCCTTTGTTACCTCCATTGATGATGGCGGCGGCACTGTAGCCGAGCTTCCCCGTCGTCATCAACGTTACTCTGTTTCTTCAGCGAACCTAAACCGGTTATCTTCACGGGGCTCTTTTTCTGGGTTTTGGTTCGCTAATCGTGATTTCTTATCCTGGCATCGAAAAATGGAAGCTTTACACGAACCCACTTGGAAAAAAGCTGGGATTTTGGAAGCAATCAAGGCATCGACTGACAACATTACTAAAAATCCGTCTCTGATTCTATCTCTAGCTCAAAAATGGTGTCCTGAAACAAAATCATTCGTCTTCCCTTGGGGTGAAGCAACTGTAACGTTAGAGGATGTAATGGTGCTTTTAGGGTTTTCCGTTTCGGGTTCTTCTGTTTTCGCTGCATTAGAGAGCTCAGATATGAAACATTCCGCAGAGAAACTGGAGACAGTACTAAGGTCGAAGCGTAGGAAGCATGTGTCTGGGATTTCATGGATTTCGAGCTTCAGAGACAAAGATGATGAGATGAAGGAGCATGAAGCCTTTCTTGTGTTATGGCTTTCGTATTTTGTGTTTCCAGGTAAAACTCGTTGTTCTATTTGCAAATATGTCATCCCAATCGCTGTTCGTTTAGCTAGAGGGGAAAGGATTGCTTTTGCTCATGTGGTTCTCGCAAGCATATACAGAGATTTGAGTCAGATTCGTGATTTGGCTAGACAGAGATGCGAATGTAATCAAAAAGTGAATCTGAAGTCTCTGTTAAAGTTAGTTCAAGTATGGGCATGGGAGAGATTCCCAAACATGAGACCAGAAGCTAAAGATATACCCAAAGGCGAACCAAGGATTTCTCGATGGGGCGGTGTAAAACAGAAAGTCTTGAGATTGGATTTCGACGATTTCGAGTGGCGTCCATATACTAAACCTTTGAAGAATTGGAACCCTCTTAGGCTTTACGTTGAAGAAGCTATGTGGGTGACTGTTGAAGACAATCTTGATGATGAATTTGCTTCCTTTGCTCGATGTGTGAGGAGTTCTCAGCTTCCTGGAGATGGTTTTGTAGAGTATTACTATCCGAATCGAGTTGCAATGCAGTTCGGTTTGTCTCAAGATCTTCCTGGTTTGGTTACTCATGATAGCAACTTCACAGCTTGGGATATTTACAATAGATCTCTTAATGGTTCAAAGCTTTACATGCCTTCTCGTCTCGCTCGAGGTTCTGTTACTGTTAGATACCGAGACTGGTGGGTAAAATCAGTTTCGGAATTTCGGTGCTATGAAGAATCAAGTGAAGCTTTTGATGCAAGGAATACATGTGACCATCGTGATGATGTTGATGATGTATCTCCAAAGATATTGCCTTTGAGTCAAGTTGTTCAGAAGTTGGAACAAGACTTTCCTGCAAAACTCAAAAGATCTAGAACGATGCGTAGATCAGCTAAAAATTTGAGATATGTGAAGTTGAAGCAAGCTAGTGAAGATGAGAATGATGATAATGATGTTGATGGCATGACTATTGCTCAAATGATCATATATTCTAGGAGAAGTAGAAGTAGAAGATTTCAGGTGGTGGATAGCGATGATGATGAGGAAGAGGAGGTTGATGGAAATGGAGATTCTGCAGTAAAGAAGAGTAATGAATCGACAATGCAAAGCTTTGGAAGTGATAGGACCAAGAAAACAGATTGTTCGGTCCATGAAGATGGTGAAAAGCAGATAGGAAATGAAGCTAAGAAGGAAGATGATGATATTGATGAAAGATTGAGGAAGAGAAAGATGGCAATAGAGGAGATAGCAATGAAGCTTGAGGAACGTATTAACAAGGAGAAGAAGAGTTTAGCAGAGATTAGAAACTGGATTACCAAAAGAAAACTTACCAAAAATCGAGTTTCTGCATAATTCTGATCTCATATGGATACAAAAAAAACAATCTTGTGGAACTTTTTATTTTGCATATCTTAAATAACTTATTACACAAAAAGCTTCATGGTGTTGTATTTCAAGTTAGCTTTGAATTTCAATCATCGTCTCGCGTTGCGTTTCACAAAATCAAGAACCGTGAACCGGGGAATTCAAATAAACCGGCTCGAACTCGGTTTGCTTTCGTTGCTCACAGTTAAACCAGAAAATTCACAAGTATGGACTAGGAAAAAACGCTCTACTTCTTCTTTCATTGAAGATATCCATTAACACAAGCTCCTGATCATCGTGCTTCCTCACATACCTTTTCAAAAACACTTCATCGGTGCATGCGAAGACAGACGATATTGGAGGAAATCCACAACCGAGTAATCCTTTAGACATGAGAGCTTCGATTACATTACATCTTGGTTTAATCCTCGTCTCCAAGTTGTATCCAAGTACATGAGGGTACAAAGCTACAACCTTTAATGGCCAATTCATCTTCTTCACTAAAAACTCAGTCTTCTTCTTTACAGTCTCTACAGATAAAGTAAGACACTTAGGAAAACGCTTGACTAATATCACAAACTCATCTCTACTGAATCCTAGACCAAGAAATGTTTCAACTAAGTTCAATAACTTCTTCTCTGAGATCCCCAAAAAGCCAGGAAACTTCTTGAATATTTCCCATACATCTCCCTCAGCAAAACCTAACTTCTTAAAGACATTCAACTTTTCTTGTATTGTTTTGTCGCTTATTTGGTAAAGAGAGTTTAAAGCATCGACAAACTTTGAAGTGGTTGGATCAAAACCCATCTCAACAACCTTCTTTAGTGATTCTTCAAACCTTTCTTTTCCACAGACAGTACGGAAATTGGAGATGAGCATTGAGAACAACAATTTCTGAGGCATACCTAATTCTCTCAACACAGATATATTTCTGATTTTATTCTCCTGTTGAGAACCTTTTGGCAGCAAAGAATGACGTAACTTTTGAAACTTGGAACTCTTATCAGCTTCAATAATCTCTTTGATGAAATCATAGTAAACGCTACTAGCTTTGCCTTCTTTCTTCCCTAAGATTTTCGGAACTGTTGAAACAATCTGAGTAAACTCAGAGGTTGAAGCTCCTCTCGACTGCAGAAACTTAAGCTTTGGATCAAGTGATTTCTCAGCATCTGATACAAGCAATCCTGGATAACTTGTAATGATGCTAGAGATCTGAGAGTTTGTGAATCCATAACTTCTCAAGAGCTTCAGAACAGAATCAGGATTTCTTTTCTCCTTGAAGCTGACATTTCTCGATATCGATTCTGCGAGTTTTGTAGACAAACCCAATGAACCAACAAGGTAAGAGACCATAAAACCCGAGTCATCTCTAGGACTCACATTTGAAGCAGTAGCAGAGGAAAACGAATTGGGGAAAACAGATGAATTTTGTAGAAGGTTCACTAGAATACCCAAATGACGCCATTTTTGTAACTCGGTTACAGACCTTCTTCCATGGAGTACCAGAGAGAACATGATGACAATTCAATGCGATTACCGAAAGAAGGAGCAGAAGAGAATGAAGAACAGTTTCAGTAAATGCCAATCCAATCGAACTATCTGATTAATTTCAGAAAGAAAAGGATTAGTCCAGGATTCGGGTATACATATCGAGAGCACAAAAACCCCCAAAATCGCAGTGGAGAGGAGAAAAGATGATAAACCCTAATTTCAATTCACGATTCTGACATGACCCGGAAATAATGGGCCTTATTTGGGCCTATAGAATTATTATTTCCCTTAAATCCAATATCGATAAAACGCTTTTAGTCAGATTTTGCCTCTTGGCTTTCTTAATTTAAGAATTGGAACTTCACTTTCTCAAATCAACACATTCACTTTAAAATATTTCCAATTAGTTTTTTAAACTACTTGATTCGATCCATTATTTGTCAAAAATTCGGATACCTGTAATTTAACAGAATCTGTAAATATATATATAAGAAAACAACTAATTAAGAATCCTAATTAGAATGTAAATTGGTTTTGTTTACGTACGTTATTATAAAATACCTAAACAAGTTAATTAAAATTAGGCTTGGAAGCTAAAAGCTACGGTGTAAGAGTGTTTTTGATCTTTTTCGAAAAGGGTGTAGAAGATGAGAGAATCAGTTAGTATTCCAGAAATTATAGCCATGACCTTTCTGGGTTTATGGGGTATGAGTCTTTTGGTGTATATTATTCATAAAATATGTAGTGATATAATTCGTGCTCGTAATAATTATGGCAACAACAGTGATGAGAATGACCATGTCATCATCACCATCAAGGAATCAATCCCCGTCGTAGATTTCAGCTCTCAGGATTTCAAAGACACCGAGGGTGTCGAGTGTGTCGTTTGTCTCGTAGTATAAGAGAATGTAGAATGTGTTATCTTATTACAAAGACTTTACAAGAGCTTATATACTGTTACAACCGAGAGAGACTAGGGTTAGAGGAGTTATTACTTTACATATTTAGAATGATATGATTGAGATTTGATTGAGATCATGATTGATATCATGATTCCTTTACACGTTGAGCTTGTCAACGGAGACAAAGTTAAGTTTTTTCCAACGTGTCATCACTGCTTTCATGCCGATTGCATCGACTCGTGGCTTCGATCTCACTCCACTTGTCCCATCTGTAGATGTAGACTTGGTTCGATGCCTGAACTTGGCAATAGCGACGAGAGTTTGACCCCAAATCTTGATATTCCGACTTCTTCTCAACATCTTGAGTCTCCGACAGATGCTTGTGGTTGAAGAACGAAGCAGATTAAGTGTCTGGTTCGCAAGATAAGATACGATGTTGCCTCATGAAAACGTTTTATTTTGCTGTTTTTTTAAGCTTTAATTGGTAGTATTAAAATGAAGCGGTTGGAGTAAATAAAATTTTATGTATACCAATTACATAAATATTATTAAAAGCTATAATAAAAACGTTTATGCTCAATTTTTTTTTATTATCACTTTCATTAACAGTTTTTCCTCATAGCTTTACATTATTCCCACAACTTTTTTCCACCGCTTACCACTTCCGCTAACAGCTAAAATATCCGCTCCGCTTTTGTTCACCAATAGGACCCTTAATTTTTTTTGATTTTTATGTATTTGGCTATGATAAAATTGACAAAAAAAAAAAAAAAAAGTTGAATTTAAAGTGATTTTGCTAAATAAATAACAAACTTTCATTAAGCTAAAAAAAATACAGAAGTTTGTTGACCTAGTCATATCAGTATGGAATTAGTCAATGCTAATAACCTTTGTTAGGCTACCGTTAAAAGACATGGAAATAGAAACATAACAATTACGTACAAAGCAAGAAAATAAAAGAGTGATTGAGAGATGTGAAGAAAATGTTTTTCTCTCTGTTTCTTAAGTCAAACCCTAAATTCTTGGGAGGAAGTGAAGTCCCTTCAATGCCTTGTACCTTTGCATGTACCGATGAGGCGTTTGTAAACAGGTACGTGACAATCTCTGATGATAAGACAAAAAAAAACTGGATATTTTTGCTTATAACCGTAAATTGTCAAAATCATTGGCTCTAACTAACTTTTGGATCTATTGAAGAAGACGATGTTTGATAGTACTTACAGTGAATGTTATTCATCGCGCCAATTGAATTTGCCATCGTCCTTGTTGTTTGTCCGTGTGTTCTTCAAGAATCGTCTCACTGCTTCTTTGTTAACCTTGAACATCAAAACTATTCCTCCAATCTGCAAAAATTTGCAAATAGGCAGAGATTTTGAACTTTCTAATTCACCAATCAACTCCATTTCGTCATCTAGAACATATTCTGATATAACATCGAATTCAGATTGTTATGACTCACTTCCACTGTAGCAACAGTCATCATCTACAATCATACCATCATCATCGTCATCAGAATTGTGTCTCCGATGTCTCTTTCTCATGACATAGAAGAGGCTTTCAATCTTCCTCTTGACATTATAACTCTCCGATGTATCATCTTTACACGAATTTCTGAAATCAACAGAAGCTTCACTCGGATAATGATGGAGGAGATAACTATCCTGTTCAGAAAGTGACCCATTAGAAGAAAACACGAATCGAACAAAGACTAAAATCAGTAACCACCCATTAGGGTTTTTGTGTAGAGAAAACATGAAAATGAAATTCATCACAAAATAACTATAGGAAGGAAGGAAAGAGAGACGCACGTCCTCAAGATCAAAAATCCATGGCGAAGGAGCTGAAGATGCGCCATCATTTTCAATTTTCTTCTTTCTCTTTGTCTCAAGTGACGATGAATGTTTTTTAGTGAAATCACACAAAAGGAAAAAATCGAACCGACTGAGAAAAAGAGAAAGCAGAAAATCGAACCGGGTTGATTAACAAAATAACCAAACCGACCGGTTCATTTAAATTTCCCGGTTCACCTAAATTTTTAATGGGAATGATAATAATTTATCTTTTAAATTGAAAGCTCTCAAATCCAGAAATCCATGGTTTAGATATGCAAAAGAGTGAAATGTTTCAGATCATAATTAGCTTAATCCAGTTTCTTTTGGTCATGATTAGCTTGATCATGATTTTTGGTCAGGTTTCTTTTGGTTATCCAATTTCTAATCTTAGCCAAACTCTTCTTCGCCTTGTTAATACGTTCCTCAAGCTTCAATGCTATCTCCTCTATTGCCATCTTCCTCTTCCTCAATCTTTCATCAATATTATCATCATCTTCCTCCTTAGCTCCATCTTCCAAAGCACTCTTGCTTCCATCATTACCAATGCTTTGAGTAATCGGTTCATTACTCTTCTTCTCTGAAGACTTTCCATTCTCATTAACCTCCTTTTCCTCATCACCATCATCATCATCGCAAATTTCCCTTGTATCTTGTGTTTTGCTTATCAAAGCAAGATTTTGACAAGGCTCTGAGTCTGAATCATCGCTATCCGCCACCTGAAATCTTCTACTTCGCTTCCGAGATTTTGACAAGTCTCTGATCGTTCCAGAAACAGTCATGTTATCATCGTCTTCTTCATCCATATCATCATCCTCACGAGCTCGCACAGATCTCATCAATTTCTTGGCTGATCTACGCATTGTCCTAGATCTTTTGAGTTTCGCAGGAAACCTTTGCTCCAACTTCTGAACAACTTGACTCAAAGGCAATATCTTTGGAGATCCATCATCACGATGGTCACATGTATTCCTTTCATCAAAAGATTCTTCAGAACCGTGAAACTCTGAAACTGATTTCACCCACCAGTCTTGGTATCTCACAGTAACATAACCTCGAGTGAGACGACAAGGTATGTAAAGCTTTAAACAATCAAGAGATCTATTGTAAATATCCCAAGCTGTAAAGTTGTTATCATGAGTAACTAAACCAGGAAGATCTTGAGACAAACCGAACTGCATTGCCACTCGATTCGGATAGTAATCCTCTACAAAACCGTCTCCAGGAAGCGGAGAACTTCTCACACATCGAGCAAAGGAAGCAACTTTATCATCAAGATTGTCTTCAACAGTCACCCACATAGCTTCTTCAACGTAAAGCCTAAGAGGGTTCCAATTCTTCAAAGGTTTAGTATATGGACGCCACTCGAAATCGTCGAAATTCAATATCAAGACTTTCTGTTTTACACCACCCCATCGAGAAATCCTTGGTTCGCCTTTTGGTACCTCTTTAGCTTCTGGTCTCATGATTGGGAATCTCTCCCATGCCCATACTTGAACTAACTTTAACAGAGACTTCAGATTCACTTTCTGATTACATTCGTATCTCTGTCTAGCGAAATCACGAATCTGACCCAAATCTCTGTATATGCTTGCGAGAATCACAGGAGCAAGAGCTATCCTTTCACCTCTAGCTAAACGAACAGCGATTGGGATAACATATTTCCAAACAGAACATCGAGTTTTACCTGGAAATACAAAATACGAAAGCCACAACACAAGAAAGGCTTCATGCTCCTTCATCTCATCATCTTTGTCTCTGAAGCTCGAAATCCATGAAATCCCAGACACATAATCTTTTTTCTTACTGTCCAACCTATCTCGTACTGTCTCCAGTTTCTTTACCGAATCTCTCATCTCTGAGCTTTCTAATGGAGCAAAAACGGAAGAACCCAAAACTGAAAACCCTAAAAGCACCATTACATCCTCTAACGTTACAGTTACTTCACCCCAAGGGAAGACGAATGATTTTGTTTCAGGACACCATTTTTGAGCTAGAGATAAAATCAGAGATGGGTTTTTTGTAATATTATGAGCCGATACCTTGATTCCATCCAAAATCCCTGCTTTTTTCCATGTGTGTTCATGTAAAGCTTCCATTTTTCGAAGCCAGGGTACGTAATCGCGAGGACAAAACCAAAACCCAGTGAAAGAACACCGTGAAGACAAGCGATTTAGCTCCGCTTCAGAAACAGAGTGACGTTGATGACGACGGGGAAGCTCCGCTACAGGGTCGCCATCGATGGAGGTAACAAATGGTTTTAAGAAATGGGTTTTTCTCAAGCTTGGACCTTTCTCAGAAACCATGACTTCTTCTCTTTCTTCAATGAGACTACTCTCAGTGTGTGATGATGATGATGACGATGCGTTCTCCATCTTTTTCAAGACGATCGACATGTAGAAGATAAAGCAGCAAAAGATTTTGAAATCTAGGGATTTTGAAAGTCAAATAAAGATTCGACAGGTCTGTTCGGTAAGGGATGGGAGAAGAAAGAAGCAATTTTTCTTGCAGAGAAAAATGCTAGAGACTGAATGCAAAAAGTAGCTCCTATATGGCAAAACGAGCAAACCAAATAAGTTAAAATTGCTGACGTTACATTAAATATTATTTTAATTTCAAACTACAATTCATTTATTTTTAGGTTTTTTCTTGTTCAAAAAATAATACAGATGTTATCATAAATTATATTGTTTATTTTTCTCTACAACTGTTATATGAATGAAACTATGTAGGGTGGGAAAATGGTTAATGTATCATTAACTGTTTCTTAATATGTTTGAAAACTCTGTAAAATCAATCATCAAAAGACAGAGAATGAATATATTGTTTAATGTTGATACATTGAAACTTTAAGAAATATTGATAGAGAATATCCAAACAAATTAAATTATACGAAAATATTTTTCTTTTTTCTGACAATTGTTATAAGAAAATGTCTAGTGTTGAAAAATGGTGCATGCATCATTAGTTATTTCTTAATTTATATGAAAATTTTGGTAAATCAATCGTCAAAAAATAGAGAGAAAATAATATTTAATGTTAATACATTGAAATTTTAAGAAATATTGATAGAGAATATTCAAATAAGTTAATTTACTCGTACTTATAGGAAAATATTTACAAGAAAATTAGAGTTTATATTTAGATTCTTTCAACCAAATTTCCAAAAAAAAAAGGTTTTAGATAAAATATGTTTAGAAGGAAAAAGAAGTGAAGTACAACATGCACGCATACATGACGATATCTTATACATGAACGAGATTTACATTGTCGAGATGCTGGTTTCTATTACCAGCTGTTATTGAATAAAATGCGTGTATAATACAATATAGCAAATGATTTTGAAAGTGAAAGGGAGAATGGACAGATCAGTTCGGTATGGATGGTAAAAAAAGAAAGAAACAATTTTTATTGCAAGAAAAATTGTAGAATACACGACAAAGAAGCAAGTCATGTATTATTATATATTTATTTTAAGTTCAAAATACTACTTATTTGAATTTTTTATTTTTACTCATTTTTTAGATTTTTTTTTACATATTATATATTAAGTTGTAAGAATTGAACCCAAAACCTACTCGCTTGTTTAGTAATTTTTAAGAGATTGAGTAAAAAAGAAAATAATATGTAGCTTTAACAAGTTCGGTTAAAGTTTTTTTACGTCTCATCGGAACTTAGTTCGGAATCCATTATAACAAAGGATCACTTGACTACATGATCGATACCGATCTCAAACTCTTTCTCTCTCTTTTCGTCTTTTTGCCTGTGTTCAAGATTTGTTACTCGATGATACAATTGAACCGACATCGTCCTATCCCTCTGATCCACAAAATTATAGATGTCAAAGTAGGATAAATTTTTTATTTTTATTTTTGATAAAGTAGGATAAAATATTGTAGGGTACCTTAACCTCTGATGGTATTTTGAGTTCAGTACCCTACTTTTTTAACTCTAAAAAATGTGGATATTAAATAGAAAGGTACCCTTTATACAAACTACCCTTATTTATCCTTAATTTAGTTGGACTAAAACATATAAAAATATCATACGTCTATGTATGAGAAAGAACCAAGTACATAGTTACTGTAGTCAATATTTTATTTTCATTATTACATACCAAAAGACAACTTTTTACAAGCCATCAATTGTTTGGTTAAATTAAGCATAAAAAACAGTAAAAAGAGTCAAGGTGTCATATGGGTAACTCTAAAACTTGTAGAGTACTATTTGGACTACGCTAACAAAACAGAATATTTTTAAGGTGCTTTTTAACATGGTGTTTTCTAGGAGGGTATCCTAATAGTTAGGGTAAGATAGAGTAATTACCCTTTACAACATACAACTCCTCAAATTCGACGAACGCGTTGATATTTCTATCATATTTCCTCATTTCTTTGAGATTAGGCTTCACTGAAAAACATTCACGCGGGGAGATTTTTACATATTGACAGAATAATCATACCTCTAGAAATCCATTATGTGAACTTTGGAAGGACGTCATCTGAACTCAAATGTAACTTGCACATCACCAATTCTACATAATTTTGGTTATAGTTTATGATATTGATGCAAAACATCACTCTCTCAATATATATCTAGAACTCCCACTTTACATCCGTTGAAAAATTTCATCTTCCAGCAATCACGAGAACATGATCGCGTACCATAACCTACAAAAATATATACTTTTTAGCTGAAGCACTCGAGAGTATTATTTGTTCTCTGAAACCATACGTATTGATCTAATGTATGTGTTTGTATACCTTACATAAATAACATAATTATTTCATTAATTATTTTAACATTTCAAGGTCTATCAATCAAACACATTTGTTTCAACAAATAATACCTCTTCGTGATCCAAAACACAAAATAACCCCAAAACTATTCTTTTTAAAAGCATATTTTTTTAAGAAATAAGTACTAAATTAATATAAATATGATTATAGCATTTTCTTCTTTCATCCAACTTTTAGTCGCCTCAATTTTTTTTTTCTTTTACATCATCATGTTTTGATTAATACATTTTTTTTCTCCTCTGAAATTACTTAATTAATGAATAGAATTTACATAATCAGAATGTAAATCATTGGTAATAAAAGTAGGAACATAATTATGATAATAAAAAAGAGAATCATTTGAAATTTGCTTCTTGGTTAACTTATCAGCTAGTTGATTATATATTCTTCTGATCCATCGAATATCTGCAACTTTAAATCTCAAAATCCACGTCTGTACTTCTCTTATCCAATTGTGGAGACCAAAATTTTTCCGTTTGCCTTTAACTAGATCAATCAAAACTCGGTTATCACCTTCGAAAATAACTCTTTTGTATCCTCTACTCCATGCAAATTGCATAGCCATAATAAGAACTTAAATTTTTTATTTAATTAGTAAAAGAATGCTTCAGATTTCGTTCACCTAATTAAAGCTTTGGGAATATCAAAATGGAAAAATAAATAGTTTTTATTGTTTGGTATTTATGAAACGTTTAATGTAACTTATAACATGACATCATCTTAAGATTTAGTATCAAAATTGCTCATGTGTATTAATTATTTTAATTTGATTGATTTTATTATTTAATGAGGTGTCAGCTTTATAATACATAAAAAAAATACTAGAGATTTTGTTTTAGTTTAATAGTATTGATTTTTAAATTCCCTTATATTTTTGTTATAGAAATATTTGCGTCTTTGGTATAAGGGGTTAAAACAACATATTTTTAAGTCGTTAAATTACACTATGTTGTCCTATATCTTGAGTTCTTTTTAAAATCATGTGTAAGAAAATTCTTAAAAATCATCTATACGGTCCACCACTCCTTAAACATTCTTAATGACATCAAAGGCTCTAATTTACATAAGAAAATACACAAAATCAAGAAAGGAACATATTCGAGAAAAACAATAGACAAAAAAAAAACAAAAAGATAGAACAATTCACAATACATGAAAACAAAAGCATCAGGGAGAGGAACATGGAAAATCAGACGTTGTGCGAGTTGTCGGGCTTGGCGTGAGGAGGAGACAACGGTGGAGAAGAGGTAGCGATTGCACCGGGAGGCGGAGCAGGAGTTCCATAGACCTGAGGATTTGTATGGATCTCACGACGGCCACGAGATTTTCCGAGGAAGTAACAACCGAATCCAAGAAGAAGGCAGAAGAGAATTAAAGGAAGAGATATGACGAAAACTAAACCCATTGATCTTGAGATCTAGCTTTGTGTCTTCTTTCTGATTGGTGTTGTTTGAGATCTTGTTTTCTATCTTCTGATTGATATTTTTGTTTCTTCGACTCTGAGTTTTGCTTTGATTCTGTTTCATATAAATATTTGTTTGCGGGAAAGCTCTGGAAGGATCTGATTCTGTCCGCAACGTTTATGTCTTGTAAAGCTTAACGTTCGACTATCAACGGTTACTTTTTAGTGGGCCCGTTCTATACGTTTTCTTTTTTTTTTTCTTTTCTTTTCTTTTCTACACTTTTTGGAATATTTGTTTATTCAACAACACATTAATATAGTGATAATTTAAATTTAACTGAGGTGAGGAAATTATATGTCAGAGAATCTTCATCGGAGATATCATATTTGAGTCTTTTAACTCTCTTTTTAATTTTTTTTTTTGAAAAGTTGATAAAAAAAAAACGAATACAATTTATCTAGGTTTTCGGGATCATTCAGTCCTTATATAAGGACTGTTTCTTATTGAGTTTCTTTATTTTATTTTTTTATAACTCATCTTTAGTTAATCATGGATGTAATGTTACATAATTTTAATATAAAACATCTGAGATGAAAGCAGGTACATAATTATAATTAAGAAAAGAAACATTGTTGAGGCTTATCTTTTTTGCCAACAGATCTGTCGGACGATTCGATTCTCTTGTTTTCCATTCGAACTTGGTAGAAGTATATTTGAGCCTCCATTGTCTTATTCATCGAATCCAATTGTGGCTTCCAAAATGAAGTTTTTTTGCTGTCATAATATCATGAACTGCTTTATTATCGCCTTCAAAACAAATCATTTTGTAGCCTTTTACCTAGCACCATTAAATTTCCATGATTAAGCTTTGTAATTCTGCTTCTAGAGCTGAAGATACCTTTGATCCCTTTGCTTAAACCGCACCTAAGAAAACTCCATTGGAATCTCTTATCAACCATCCAGCTAATGATGGTATATTTTGAGATATAAATGTTGCATCATAATTACACTTTATGTATCCTATTTCTGGTCTATTCCACTTATTTCTTCTGGTTTGCTTTGTTTGGTTACTCCGATAACCACCGTTTTCATCTCGAAATTTTTCTACTGTTTTCCATTTTCTGGGCATCCGCTCTTGCCAGCGATAAACTTGTCTCCAAGGGTATGGATTTCTTTTGATGGAGTAGTATATTTCTGCTCTTCCAAATTCTCCACAAAATCCACAATGGGAGTTGACTAAGATGTGATAAACTTAACTGTATATTACAGTCTAGAATCACTTTAATCTTTTCTTCCACTTCAGCCCTATCATCATAAAGAATAGTATGAGAGATACCTGAAGCTCTCCAAAGAGATTTGGCATAGTTACACTTGAAATATAGATGGTCTGTAGTTTCCTCCTCTAAATAACATCTTTTGCATATTGAGTCTCGGCTGATATGTCGGAGTTTCAAGGTTTCTCCCATAGCCAATATACCTGATAATAGCTTCCAGATAAAATGCTTTATTTTAGGCGCCGATCTAATTTTCCAAATCTTGGTTTTCAGTTCGACATTACCCGGAGTAGCTTCTATATGTTCTTCATTGGGGAGGTGTGTAGCTAACCAATAACCAAATTTGACCATGTAAATACCATCATAGTTATAGTGCCACCCAAGGTAATCTACTGATTCCTTATCACTTAGTTTTAGGGCCAAAATCTTGTCCATATCTTCCTCTATAACCAAATCACGTACTTTCTCTTCATCCCATGATGTTATGTTCTCATTAACAAGTCACTAACTTTCAAAGATGATGCTTCTAAGTTTATGGCTTTGGATGTAGGGGGTCTTGGCGTATGCTCAGGGATCCAATTATCCTTCCAGACAGAGATACTTTCTCCATTTCCAATTATGATCCGCATTCCTTTCATAAGCAAATCTCTACCTTCTAATAAAGATTTCCAAGCATAAGATGGCTTTGTACCTTTTTTTGCTGAGATGAAATCGTCTTCTCCAAAGTATCTATACTTTAATATTTTTGTTGCGAGGCTTTGAGGATTGTGCATTAATCTCCAGACTTGTTTTGCCAATAAAGCTCGATTAAATTTTTCCAAGTCTTTAAATCTGAGACCCCCTTCTTTCTTTGGGATACAAAGTCTTTTCCAAGCGAACCAATGCTTGCCTTTATTATTGTCTCCTTTACTCCACCAGTATTCAGCCATAGTAGCATTGATATTATCACATACTTCATTGGTGAATTTGAAGATGTTCATCGCGTAGATCGGCATTGAAGTAGCTTGCAATTTCAAGAGAACTTCTTTTCCACCATGTGATAGCAGTTTTTTGTTCCATCCCTGAGTTTTTGCTTTACCTTTTTCTGTAACATAGTGAAACATCTCAGTCTTCTTTCTTGTTACCTCTTCTGGGAGACCTAGATATTTACCAAAGCCTCCAACGTTATGAATACCAAGTATTCTTCTCATTTGGGACTTCACTTGTTCTTTAACCTTACTACCAAAAGTTATGGCAGATTTGTTCAGGGTTCACTGATTGACCCGATGCTGCTTCATAAAGTGAAATTACCTTTTTGATATTTTTGCATGATCGAGGATTTGCTAGTGAAAAGAAGAGGGAATCATCGGAAAATAAAAGATGGCTAACGACTGGACCTTTGTTGCTGATTCTGATTCCTTGTAGTTCTTTTGATTTCACTTCTCTGTTCATCAAGTGGGATAATATTTCAGCACATAAAATGAATAAAAAAGGAGATAAAGGATCTCCATTTCTGATTCCTTTCTGTGGCTGGATGTTTCCTTTGGGAACTCCATTAATCAACACCGAATATTGAACTGTTGTAACACATTTCATTATCCAAGTTATCCACTTCCGATCAAATCCCATTTGTAGTATTGTTTCTTCCAGAAATTTCCACTCCAGTCGATCATAAGCTTTAGTGATATCAGTTTTAATCGCCATATACGATTTTGCTTGTCTTTTCCTTACTTTCAGACTGTGGAACACTTCATGAGCGATAAGCAAATTGTCAGTGATTTGTCTTCCTGGGATGAAGGCAGCTTGGTTTTCTGATATGGGTCCTGGTAAATGTGTTTTGAGACGGGAAACCAGGATCTTTGATATTATTTTGTAGGAGACATTGCATAGAGAGATTGGTTGAAACTCCGTCATGTTTGTTGGAGCGGCCATTTTTGGAATAAGGCAGATGTTGGTGTGATTTTGTTCATCATCGAGTCTTGTGTTGCAAAAGAAATCTTTTACTTCATTGATAACTTCTTCTTTTATGTTCTCCCAAAACTGATAATAGAAAATAGCAGGAAATCCGTCTGGACCAGGAGCCCAATGAAGACCTATTTCGAAGATAGCTTGCTCTATTTCTACCTCTGTAATCTCTTTGGTTAACTCGTTGTTAATATCCAGTGAAACCCTTTTCTCAAAATCTCGAAAAACTTTTGGAAAATGAGGGGAATAATCTTCACTTGTAAAAAGATCTTTGAAATAATTTTCTGCTACTTTAGAAATCTCCTTATCACCTCTAGTAAAAATCTTACTGAGTTTCTAATATATTATTTTTTAAAAGGTTTTTGTCTAGGTTTTGCTGCAAAATAAGAGATTTTAATGGACTGCAAAATAAGAGATTTTAATGGAGATGCTTTTAGTTTTATTTTTTCATAAATACAATAGATTTTCATAAATGAGTAAACACGGAAGACTTTGATTAAATTCTAATCAATTTGGAAATCCTTATGTTAAATTATCGAATCAGCAAGCCAATCGATCTGTCCTTTTCTTATGTCAATAAGATTTGTGATTCTAATAGTAACTTTTTTTCTCTATGTGAGAGTGCCTGTCCAAGATGGTTTGATAACTTCATCAACAATTTCTGTCCGTTGGATGAATTTCGAATAATAATCGTTTCTCCATCGTTACCAAAGGGTTTACATAAGAAGAAACAGCGAAAGGAGAGTTGACACGTGAAGAGGAGGAGCTGGAATGAAGCACACGTGTGGAAGAATTTAGTGATGAAGCAAAAGTGACGGTGGTGAATTTAATCGCAGAACTCAGATCATAGCAACTAGTTGATGAGATTAATGACTCGGCTCGATATTCTTCAGAGGACTGAAGAATCCGATATTTGTCAACATGTTTCTTGACCTCCGGTTCGTGCTAGTAATTAGTAAACATGTTATTAATAGCTTCATCCTAATACTGGTGCAAGCCACAGTCATTTTTCTAGTCATGTCTTATTGGTGAAGAAGAAAGAAAAATTCTTGGAAGGCTTTGTGTGGATTATAGGGCATTTAGCAGAATGACTGTTCCTATAAAAGAGAGTTGATATAGCCATATAGTTCCATTGCCATTATATGCAGTGGAAACATTATCTGATGGGCAGGCCTTTTAATTGTATGCACAAATCAGACAAGTTTGATATTTTTGCTTCAACATAGAGAAGCAGAAATGGTTGAAAAAAACTCTTGGTATACGATTTTTATATTGTATACAAGCCTGGAGTTGAGAATAAAGCAGTTAATGGGTTATCAAAGATGATGCAGTCAATGGTTTCCACTATCTGGTTCTTGGCGATTCAATTACAGGAGCTGCTTCAAGAGATTGATGGAGATGTGGAGATTCAGACTTTGGTTAGCAAACTGAAACAGGGAGAGCTGATAAATGCTAAGTATTCTTTGCAGAATGAGAAATTCAACCGCCTGGTCATTCCTGCAAGCTCTCCTTACATTAAAATGATTTTACATGAAGACCATGATGGGTTATATCACATTCACATCTCAACCTTATTGTATCATGCTTTGATGGCAATGAACCCCGGAGACAAGACCAAGTTAGATCTGATAGTAAGATATAAGTGCGGATTTTTTTGAGATTGTGTGGGTCTTCATCAAGATGTGAACTCCATAATTCACCATTGCAAAGGTGAAAATGACTTAAGAGGATGAGATCAAACAAAAACTAATTCTCAAGTTGTCATCATATCAAACATTTTTTGAAAATTTCATGTAAAATTATCAGAAAACTTTTTACAATGAATGCATACTTTTTAGCCTTATATTTTAGCCAAACATTTCTCAAATATAACTCTTATTTTTCCTATACAATCATTCCTTATCTTGTCTGAAACCAAAGCTCCATCAGCTTGTTATATCTTCGACCTCCTCTTTCCCTCAAAACTATAATCTTGTTTCGCCATGTTTCCGACATTTCCACTCTCTCCACAAGCTATACACCACCGTTTGGAAAGCATATTTAAGTAGAAAGCTCCCCTCCTTCGAATTCTGATTCAGGAAACCTAACATCTGGTCCCATTCACATGTAAAACTTCTTCCCATCAGCTTCCCCACCAGCTGAGACCAAATTTCCTTTGAGAACTTACAGTCAAAGAATAGATGAGATCGAGATTCCAGAGGATCACCACACAAAACACATGAAGGGTTCACACCTACGTTCCAGCCCAACATACGATCCACTGTAGCAAGTCTATTAAGTATTGCTAGCCAGACTATAATAGCATATCTCTTTGTAGCCCCCGGGAACCAGATACTCTTATGCCATTCTACCTCCAAATGTGTACCTCGTAAATCCTGAATCATCACATTTGTACTGAATGACGACCTAACTCATTTCGCTTTCCTTTCCATAAAACCACATCATTCTCAGTTGTATTACTCGCCAATCTCTTCTCAACACCTATCAGCTCTTCTATACTCTTATATATTTTCGGTCTATGCCTTCTGGTTCTGTGACTGTGAAACACCTCTCAAACCGTGGCATATTGTTTAATTCCCATTGCTATCCAGCCTCTTTTCCCTGTAATATCAATCAACCTCACATGGATGCTGATGATATCATGAAATTTTGTTTCCTTCTAGATTCAAAACTCACCTTGGGTCATAATAAAGCGCTTTTCCTTGGTGAATAAGGAAACTGTAATATCTTATGAGTCATGATCAAATCCAGACCGTCCAAAAAAATAGAAACAAAAACAAAAAAAACCCTTAATATTTAAACCCTCCAGATTTGTGGTACCACCTCGCCGTCGACTTTCTCATCTTCTTCGTCGTGTAAACATATTGGTACGCTTTCCCTTTCTCTCTAATTTCCTAATTCTGCGAATTTCAGTGACTAGATAGATCTGCCCCTTTTTCTTAATCTAATTTCTCATTCAACTTGTTTAATTAGCGGAAGAGATTAGCTTTACTGATAGGTGTGCGTGATTCATTAGGGTTTTAGAAACCATGTCACATTTTTTTCAGTAGTGAATTAACAAATTCCTTTAGGGTTTTTGAGCTAAGCTGGGGCTGGGAATACGCCCTTACGACGGTGCATTGTAAGTGTTGTTGCAAATTGTTAGTATTTCCGAATTATGAATTTCACTTATATGTTTTTTTTTGCAGGGCATGTAATTTATGTGGGAGGTTATTGGAAAATTTTAACTTTTCTACCAAAGTTAGTTTCGTAAAGAATGAAGCTGGATAGGTATTAGCGAGATCTAGAAAGTTGGATCTTATGTATATTTTCGACTATTAATTTGGTATCTTTTGGTCTTTGCTTATGGCTCAAACTTCAAACACACACATTATTTGCAGAGCCAAGCGTCTGGTAACATAGTGAGAAGTGTTGAGAATGAGAATTTAAGCTCCCGTGAAATGAGAATTAAACTAGGTTATATAATACTCCTTCTGTTTCTAAATATTAGATGTTTTAGGATTTTCACACATTTTTCTACAATTACATCTCTGTCCTTGATTTTTATTAATTAGTATTTAAATTTAATCTTTACATAATTAATTTAATAGGGATAGATTAAAAAAAGAGTAATAACTACACTTAAGAAATTGAAAATATCTTACTTTTAAAAACAAATGTTTTTTCTAAAACATCTTATAATAAAAAACAGAGGGAGTATATCTTTAAATTGATTTCACAAAACAATAAATGTCATTCCTTTTGTTCATTTGGCTTTTTTTTTTTGTTTTGCAGCTAGAGATTTGCTTATGAAGTGGAGAGATGCTTCCAGAACTGGTGATGAAAGAGATGATGTTAAACAGTTATTATCTAAACTATGAATTTGATTAATAGTAACAAGTCTTTTACTACATTTATTATCTTCTATATTTTTTTTGGTTTGCAAACAACGGCTTGGTTGCTCTTGTACTAGATCGAAGCAATCAGACTAGTACGACGTTGATTGGCTAGAGTTTTATGGTGAATTAAAAAATAAGTGCATATTAGAATAATGCTTTATATTTTTGATCTGTAGTTGGTATAAATTGCGTACTAGTATTTTTTTTTTGGTTTACATTTAATACGAACTAAATCGAACCAAAGAGTGTATAGTTGGAAAAGTACTTACTAATCCGAAGTTGGTACGACTTGGAGCGTACTAAACAACCATTCACAACCAACATATTGACATGGTTTATCATTGAGAATCATGACCATGGCGATATCTTTAGCAACTAAGATATTCTTCACCGTCTACACCATTATCTTATTGTACATTTTGTCAAACAGTTACATTATTTCTCTGATTTAGTCTTAAATATATGCATTATATAACTAGAATGAATGGTCAGAGTCTTAAACATATTCATCATTATATAATAGTTTTTTCATAACTCATCAGTCAATAATAGTCCCTTCCCATTGACACATACACTCATCGTGAAATTAACATTTGGTATCTAAATTTTACATAGCAACAGTTCAAAATTTAGATATGATTGATGCATGATGTTACAAATTATCCAAATTAGGATATGTGTTTTAACTGCAAATCAAATATTAGTGTGCCAAACCGAGAGATTGCTCATATCAGATTCGATGGATTCGACGTAATTGTAAGCATAATTCAATATCGAACAAGATTATTAGTAAAACGATTCCAAATCCACTGAAACAGCGACAATAGTTAAAGCATCATATCCAAATTGCATTCACTTTTTTCTCATGAACTTAGCCATAGAAAGGAAATCTCTGGAGAACATAACCAGAAAGAAAAAGAAAAGAAAGGTTTTTCTGCAAGAGAGATAAGTGAGAATTTAAGTTCTCAGAGAAGAAGACCAAAACCACCCCTAAGAGCAAGAACAAGATGAAGAACAGAGCCTCCCTCTATGTTATAGTCTTTAGCCGTCTTGTCATCAGCTAGCTGTTTTCCTGCGTAGATAAGCCTGCAAAATTCACAAGTTCATAAACATCCATGTGAATCAGTCTTCTCTATGTATCAGCTTTACACAGAGAAACAAGCTGCAAAGTTTCACAGAGGCACCATTCAAGTGAAACATGAAAATCAAATCACATATTGCAACATACAGCAAACAATGGGACAAGAACAACATAGGAGCTACAAATGAATGGTGAGGATGACTCTAATCACAGAAAAGAGTTGATATTGTTCAGGAGAATTCAATTTTCCCATAGAAACATCTTTGCAATTTTTGATTTTGAAGGAATTGATGAAAGAAAGAAGGAAGATGTGTGTTATACCTTTGTTGAACAGGAGGGATGCCTTCTTTCTCCTCAACACGTTCCTTGATACGATCAATAGTATCGGTTGGTTCGATATCAATCTCGATTTCTTTACCAGTGAGAGTCTTCACCTTAATCATGGTTCCACCTCTGAGCCTCAAGACCAAGTGAAGAGTTGACTCTTTCTGGATGTTGTAGTCAGCTAAAGTTCGACCATCTTCAAGTTGCTTACCAGCAAATATCAGCCTCTGTTGATCTGGTGGTATTCCCTCTTTGTCCTGTTTTCATCAAATCAAAAGATCATTACCAATAATCAGAGACTCATGTGTGCATCAGACTAAATCGTTGAATCTTAGTCAGTAAGAACCAGAATTCTGATCCAATCTCAAATCGATCGATCTGCTTCAGCCGAATTACAAACAAGTAGACTGGGTTTAAAGAAGAGAAAACTTTTAAGTGTTCATAAACGACAACATATACGAAATTGGTTGAGAATCTATGAGTTCTATATCAAAATCAGAGACAGAATCCCAGAAGATAAACCTAAGATCATCAAACAACGGAGATTCTACGGAGCAACATAAAGATTAGGGTTCGTCTATGTGCCGATGAGTTATTCTCCGAAAATTGGGAAAGAAATGGAACTTCGCAAACCAAAATCAGAGACAGAATCCCACAAGATAAACCTAAGATCATCAAACAAAGGAGATTCTACGGAGAAACCCAGAGATTAGGGTTCGTCTATGTGTCGATGAGTTATTCTCCGAAAATTGGGAAAAGAAAAGGAACTTCGCAAACCAAAACCGTAGAACCCTAAGAAACCACATGGAAGAAGAACTAGTAGGTCGAATTCGAAGTAGGAGAAGAGAAAGATACCTGGATTTTGGCTTTGACATTGTCGATGGTGTCGCTGCTCTCGACCTCTAGGGTTATGGTTTTCCCGGTCAAGGTTTTCACGAAGATCTGCATATTTTCAATTTCTTCGCTTAAGGTTTTTTTTTTTAATTTCTTTATCGCTCTGATTCAGCGATTTGTGAATATATAAGCGAAGGGAAATTAAAAAATAAAAGAATGGAATTGGAATAAATCCACTGACGAGAGATTTCGTGATAGCGTTTGGACTACGCTATTTTTCTCTTTTATGCTAACTTTTCCAAATTAAATTAATTTTTCTGTTATATAATATGGAAGATAAATATAAATATGGAAAAACTAAAATTAAATATAATTGACCATAATGCTCAAAAAATCTTTTAAAAATATATCTTGACCTTGAGAGAAAAAAAATCAACAAGGAAAAAACTTTCATTCATTGGTTTGACTCCTTTAGTGGTTGGTCGGTTCGTCGTCGCTGTTGGAAAGCTATACCGGTCTTAATTTTGATTTAGGTTTTCATCTCGACACAAAGATTTAGGTCTATGACCGAAATTTGTTTTGTATAAACCAATAACCAAAACCTTTATTTTTACATTCGGTTTTCATTGGATTTTCAAACCTTTCGATAAAGTTTCTTAGTTTCCTTGGATTCGATCCCTCAATTGCTACAACGATTGATATGTTTATACTTATACTTAGAAACAATTAATGTGTTTTATAAACTTTAAACTTGAAACACTGACCACATCATTACTCTGTTACGGCGTGCTTAAGTTGGCAAGTCAAGCCTATTGAAAGGATACAAACATAGTTATTGACCTTATTTGTGCGAACACATTCACAATCATGTACTACCTTTACTTGTAAATAGAAATTCTTCATATTATCAAGAGAATGGTAAAACGTTAATCCCTACATCATCCATTATGTTCCTAATCCAAGGTCAACATAAGAAAAATTCAAGTGGACTACTATTAGGAAAATCAATTAAGATTCGGTATTCCTAATCCAAGGTCAATATCGATTTCTTTTCGGCTAAGATCAAGTACCTCGGGGTGTAAGAATTGCTAGGCGTGCTTAATTTGACAAGTTAACATAAAGTTTGCGAATAAATTGGCAAGTCAACGATAATTCAGGCTTTTTTGTCACTAAAATAAGTGGTGCTTTTTTGGAGATTTCTAAAAAGCTGAGACTTTTTTTGGCCGTCATATTGGATCAAAAGGAAACGACGTCGTTTCACTTCACGGCAATAGTAAACGGTGAATTGACGCCGTTTTGTTGTTCTGTTACAGCGTGATTAATTTCGCAAGTCAACGTAAAATTTGCAAATAAAATGGCAAGTCAACAATAATTCGGGTTTTTTTGTGAATAAAAAAGTGGTATTTTTTTTGGCGATTCCTAAAAAGTTGGTGCTTATCAAGTGGCAAGTCAACAATATTTCCCGTTTTATTTATCTCCAAGTTATTAATAAAATTCAAATGATAAAAAATATAATTAAGGAAAATTTTACTATTTCTATTACACCGTGATGCAAATTTTATCATGGTTAGGTTATGTTATATATTCTACGGTTTAAGGCTATGAATAAATATTTTGAGTTCATTTTGATATAGTATCATAGCCTAAATTAGACCCAAATCGATCATCTTCGTTTTTTTATCTGCATACCGAACATAGATTTTCTTTGTCTCGACACCACTATTAAAATCTGAATAACTCAAGTCTTTCACTTTCGTTTTAGTCATCGTCTTAATCTAATTTCTTATAAAAATCAAACACAACTTATTAAACACTTGGGCTTTAACTTAGTTATTTATGGTCCAATAGTTTTGTTCCTTCTTTAGAGACTTCATCGAACCGTCTTATCATAAAACATTTTCTTTTCTCCTTCGAAAACACATTAAATTGGTAAGTTGTTCCTTAAAAAAAACCATTAAAACCATTCTTCAAAAAGCTGTTTCTTAAATTTTTTAACTAAAATTTTCATGTATAATCATTTTTAGGTGAAGAGTATCCCTACTGTGATAGCATTGATACTTTGGACACTAGCAGTGCTCATTGAATGGTTTATACTCATGAATTTCTTTATAGTGTCAAATTATCGGGATATCCAAATCATTGTTTGAAGTTGAAAATCTTGATAATGTTGCTCTAAAATATCGATACAAGAAATGATTTTGTGTACAAGACTAAAAGTGGTTCAGTTGGCCAATCACGTGATAGATGACAAAAATATTAGTGGATACTAAAGTAAGCGATTTGGTTTTTACTAACTAGGAAGTTTGTGTCTCCGGCGGAAACGAAGTTCCCTTTTAAAATACGGTGTAGTCAATTTTCGGTGACAATTGCATTTGCTATGACAATAAATAACAACCATGGTCAAACCATGGAGACGGTTGGTTTGTTTCTACTCAAACCCGTGTTTTTTCATGGATAGTTTTACATAGCTATATCTAGAGTGGAATGGAGATCATGCTTAAAAATCCTCATCATAGATGAATAAGAAAAATCGCAGTGCAAGAAGATGAATATTTTCTATACAGAGTTCTTCGTAGACCCAAATAAAATATATAGGTCATTAGTTGTAGATATCGTGGAATGTATATGAATGTGGTGGGTTCCCAAAGGAAGGTCTAGGGTCTGGATTCTCAAGATAAACGTATCGTAAATATCATGGATTAATTATGATTGTTCTTGGGTTCCCAAAGGAGGGTAGAGGATTTAGATTCCCCAAAGAAAAGTATTGTAGATATCGTGGACTATATATGAATGTGCATGGGTTTCCAAAGAAGGTTGTAGGGTCTAGATTCCCTAGAAAAACGTATTGTAGATGTCGTGGACTTTATAAGAGTGTGCTTGGGTTCCCAAATGAGGGTCTAGGGTATATATTCCCCATATAAACATATCTTAGATATCGTGGACTGTATATGAATGTGCGTGAGTTCCCAAATAAAGGTTTATGTCATTCAAATATTCAATAATTTCGGCAAGTTTATTATATGGGTTGAATTTTTCGCGTCTTCGATCGATGGATGTTTATCGCTTATCGGCCAAACAAATTCACTGGTCGTAGGCCATACAAAATCTTAATCAAATTAAACTCTAGGGTATAGATTCCAAGAGAAATGTATCATACATATAGTAGACTATATATGAATGTGCTTGGGTTCCCAAAAGAGAGCCTAAGGTATAGATTCCCTAGAGAAATATATCGTAGATATTGTGGACTGTATATGAATGTGTTTGGGTTCCTAAGAGAGGGTCTAGGGTATAGATTCACCAGAGAAACATAATGTAGATATCGTGGACTGTATATGAATGTGCTTGGGTTTCCCTAAAGAGGCTCTAGGGTTTATATTTCTCAAAGAAACTTATCGTAAATATTGTGGTTTGTATATGAATGTGATTTGGTTCCAAAGGAGGGATGTAGGTTTAGATTCCTACACAAGTAAGCATTTTTAAGATATTATGATCTCTTACACCTAATTTACGATACGTTTATACGTCTCTTAGATAGTAAGCACTGATTTGATAATTTTGATAACAATATGCGGGATATATAGTATTTTAATGTGTTAAATTTTACTCTCTTACACCACATTTCCGCGTAACCGCGCGGACAAGTCCCTAGTTTTTTAAATTATTATGATATGTTTAATACCATTGTAATTTGTAACTATATATATTTTGTAGTTTAAGGCTACATATCAATTTTTTTGTTCGTTTTAATATAGCATGAGAGCCTAACTTAGACCCAAAATCGATCATCTTCGTTTATTTTTGTTTGCACCGATCATCGACTTTCTTTGTTTCGAATGTCGTCCTGCAAAGTCCACGAGATTTTGGGCTACTTGGGCTTAGATGAGTTAGGCCCAACATTATAGTTTTTTGGGATGCTAGCGGACTTGCAAACAAAGGTCTCTTAATCCGCTACAAAACTCACCATGGGTGAACTCTGGGCTCTCTGGGTCTTCGAGGCCACATGACTGTGTGCGATTCAACGCAAAAGCGGTAAACTTAGGGCTGCTTTAGAGCCTACCTTGGGGTGAACCTAGTTATATACATGGTGTTGCTAGAATGATTATGTTTAGTAAAAAGCCATGTGCCATGTACCCATAGGCCCAAACATTCACTGAAAAGCTCACACGCCTTAATATCAGGAAAATAACACCAAAAGACACTGCATATGTGCCATCAGACGACATACGGTACATGGCGCCTCCCGTCACCTTCTGCAACAAGGATGCCTCAAAACTATTATGCCAACTGGCCAAAACGACGATAAAATAGATGAAGTGTTTCGTACTAATCCGACCCAAATTGACCTGTCTTCCCCACTAAACCATCCAACCAACCCTCTCTTTCATCCCGTGTTGGTAAGTTTATAAATACAATATGCTCTTGTTACAAAAAAAAATCAAATTTTATCTTATTCAACATTCATCCCTATTTTTCTCTTCTCTCTTAGATTTCATTTTTTTCCTCTATCTGTGTTACTTACCGGATTTTCTATAAAAATCAGATATTTTCACCAAAATTTGATTCCTAGCCAAAACGAATATTTTTGTTCAACGCTAACGTATTTTTCATAAAACTTGTATATTTCACACTAAAATATCTCTAAAGGTATGACTTTGAAATAAAAGAACCGAACTTTAACAGGATTTTGGTCTCGTGTCAATTTTTTTTTTGTCTTTCTAGAGGATTCTATGTTCCTCTTCTGAGATAGAAACCTTTACGCTCAAGGCAAGTCGACCCTGACTCTAGACGACTTTAACTCCTTAGTATTTAGAGTTTGTCCCGTGCTGAACTTAAAGATGGTCCGGTCTAGATCTCGAAGACATGATAGGCTCGAGATTTTTAAACCGAAACACATGTTTAGTTTTGTAAGGGAAAATATTAAAATAATTTTATAATTTACACAGAAATATAGCTACGTATTATTTAATTGCATATTAGAAAAAATTACATGTGAACCAACCCGTATATGTGTGTCCGTATTCATTGTAGACTGTAACTTTTTACTCTCCCACTCTAAGATTATGATTATTAACAAAAATAAATAATGGAATAATAATGAGACTGAATTCAAGATATGATCAAAATAACCCCCACATCCCCACTAATCTCACGTTAAATTTGCAGCATTAATAAGGAATTAAAAGACTGCCTTTCAGTCTTTCACCTCACTCTCACAAAGTTAAACTCCTTACAGTTTCAATCTCTTCGCTTCCCCAATCTTTCCATCTATAAAACCTCTTCTCAGCTTCACATTTCCCACCACAAAACTTTCTGAAATCAACAATGGCATCACCAATTCTCTTCTTCTGCTTTTTCATATTCTTCTCGGTTACACTCTCTTCATCAAAAAGCTTCACCGTCGAGCTGGTCCACCGTGACTCTCCCCTTTCCCCACTCTACAACCCACTAAACTCCGTCACTGACAACCTCAACGCCGCTTTTCTCCGTTCCATCTCTCGTTCCCGCCGCTTCAACCACAAAACCCAAACCGATGATCTTCAATCCGGTTTAATCGGAGCAGGCGGCGAGTTCTTCATGAGTATCACCATCGGTACACCACCGATGAAGGTCCTCGCGATAGCTGATACAGGAAGTGACCTAACATGGGTCCAATGCAAACCATGTGAGCAATGCTACAAAGAAAACGGTCCAATCTTCGACAAGAAGAAATCCTCTACTTACAAGAACGAGCCTTGCGACTCACGTAACTGTCGTGCCTTATCCATCAACGAACGTGGATGCGACCAATCCAAAAACGTATGTAAGTACCGTTACTCGTACGGTGACCAGTCCTTCACTAAAGGAGACGTTGCTACAGAAACTATCTCCATTGACTCTGCCTCAGGCTCTCCTGTTTCTTTCCCTGGTACCGTCTTCGGTTGCGGCTACAACAACGGTGGTACATTCGACGAGACTGGTTCAGGGATCATAGGTCTCGGTGGTGGTCAGTTATCTCTGGTTTCCCAGCTCGGTTCGTCGATTTCTAAGAAATTCTCTTATTGCTTGTCACATAAGTCATCGACCATAAATGGCACAAGCGTCATTAACCTAGGAACCCACTCGATTCCTTCCAGTCTAAACAAAGATTCCCGCGTGGTATCGACTCCGTTGGTTGATAAAGATCCTCAGACTTACTATTACTTGACGCTCGAAGCCATCTCCGTCGGCAAAACAAAGATTCCGTACACCGGAAACTCGTTTAACCCAAACAAAGACGACGGAATATTCTCGGGGACTTCCAGAAACATCATCATCGACTCGGGGACGACTCTCACACTCCTCGACTCAGGTTTCTACGACAAATTCGGTGCGGCTATTGAAGAATCGGTGACTGGAGCTAAGCGCGTGAGTGATCCAAAAGGTCTTTTGTCTCACTGTTTCAAATCCGGAAATGCAGAGATTGGTTTGCCGGAGATTACCATGCATTTTACTAACGCCGACGTGAAGCTGAGTCCGATCAACGCGTTTGTGAAAGTGAGTGAAGCTATGGTGTGCTTGAGTATGATTCCGACTACCGACGTTGCCATCTACGGGAACTTTGCTCAGATGGATTTTCTTGTTGGGTATGACTTGGAGGCGAGAACGGTGTCGTTTCAACAAATAGATTGCTCTGTTAATTTATGATTGTATTATCTCCATGATTACCATATGTTTACTATGGAACCTATAAAATCATTATCGGAGTTTTAAGATCACCTTTGCTAGAATAAATAATTATCACTTCTTTTCTCTATTACGAGGAATCTAAATGTGGTCGAAGACTTTGCCTTAAAACCACCAGTTTCATCATCGGAATTAGGATCGGCATTTTTCAAAAATGGAAATTTGAAATTGAAACATCTACTTCATATGTTTTGCTTCGAGTTATTCAATCGAGGTAGACATTGGCTCTATATAGATAGCTAAATATAAGATTAAATCTTCGGCTGTTCAACCTTTAACAACTTTAATCTAACAATAAGGTCAGATATATTGAAAGAAATAAAAAAATTCAGAATTGGACGATCTATAATTGAGAAAACATAACTCAAGTTCTGAACAAAAAATGTTGTAATCTCACAAATATTATCATGATGAAGACTGATTTAGCTATAAATATTCTGAATGACCTGCATATATTTTCAGTAATAAGAGAAGAGTCTTCTTGATTTATCAATTCTCTGAAAATGAAACAAAGCAATTTTAATTTCAAGAACCTCCTTAGAGCCTTTCATGAATTTAGTCAAGATAACAAATCACCACATAAAATGTTATCTTTTATGCATTTTCAGCCTTGTCCTTGTAATCGAGCTTCATTAAATCCAATTTTCAACTTAAAACTAAGAAGCGGAAGAAGAAAGGCACAAAATGCCTCAAGACTCAAAAGTCAAAGCAATGGACCTATATTTATTATTGGGTTTAGCCACATTTACATACCCCCAAAAATGGATATTAACTTGCTTCTCCTTGCAACAAATCAATTAAAACGGAAATTTAAAAACAACATTGGTGATTTCATTAATTATGCAAGCTCAGTTCTAGGGACAATACGTAAAAGAATAAAGAAACACATGTACTTAATTATACATCAGAGAATAAGGCAACAACTTGTTCATGTGTGCCATGGGAACATCATTGCAGTTAAACACAAAAATAGATACCAAATATGTGGCAACAATAGAGAAGACAAAAGGTGTGATTCTATAGAAGGTAATGTACCAGGAGATGAAGATTCTTTTGAAAGGGGTTAGCCATTGATTCCTCTCCAAACACCAGCATGGAGAGAATCAACTCAAACCTAGCAAGGAAAATACACAAAAAAAAGAAAAACAATATTAAAATTATAATGATATGGTAGCTACATAAACCGTTATTCTCCAGCAACAAAGTAGACAGTGTCACACATCCAATCCAAGCGGAAGCTGAAGCTTTAATAATGAGTCTACAATATCTTTGAAGCAGAGGATATAAAAGGATTATTATGTAAAGTGATTGCAAAAGGATTGGTGGAGATTATTCGAGGAAGAGAAAAAAATTTGATCTACAAAATTGGATTTTGGATATCAAGTTCTAGATGAGAAACTTTTAAGACGTCCAATTCAAATGCAGTACTCGAGAACTAAATAAAACAGCACATATTCTAGCAAAATAACAAGCCACAAATACTATTTTTTTCTCTAACTATACTTTTATTTTAAGATGCATAACAAACCCTTTGCATCAAGAGTTTGTATTATTAAACCTTTAATTATAATCAACATTACGAGTTAAAAAAAACCTCTGTTTAAACTAAATTACGAACCTTTAATTATAAATCAAATATCAAAGAAACCACAAAAATATAAAAGTAACAAGACCAAACATGATGATATAAGGATATCAAAAAACATATGGTAGAATTAAGAGTCTCTTGATATAAACAATTGATCGGTAAAATAACAAATAAAATAATAACAACCAGATTCGCGCGCGAGTTCAAATAAAACATTAATCTTGTGTTAGGCGCGAATAACTAAGTTGCAAGAATGTGAAAATTGGCTAAACAGAATAACAGAAAGATTAAGTTTGAGCCGATTTTGGACGGCCCATTGTAATAAGTAACGAATCATCTATCAGTCATCAGTGTCACTTTTATTCGGCGGTCTACGCGAAGCAGTCACCTGGAACTTAAGTTGCAGATAGAGAAATGTTCCCGGAAGACCCAAGAGGAGAAATGAGGTTGTTCGATCCATGGCTGATGTTCTTCAAGAGGGAATGAAAACGATGTTGGCCGTTCATCACGCCGTATAACCTCCTTTAATAACATGAAAGAGAGAATTCTAGATACTTTTCCTTTTCTCTGTGTTGAACAATGCAAATTCTACTGTGTTGATCCAATATTTTCCCCATTTGTTTTGAAAATGGATTGATTCCTCTCTTTTTTCCCGAGTATATTGAACGATTGATATGAACAAACGAGCTTTTTGGTTCATAGCAACACATTTTCTTTTGGCCTTAATTAAATCTTATATATTAATAACCATAATGGGCACATTTTTGTTGAATCGAAGATGGATTGATGGAAACTTCAAACTTGTGTTGGTGCGTGATTTTTACAGATTTTACTCTTCCTTTTCTTTGTATATATATTATATATATAACTAGTACGAAGAGAAAGAGCGATCCTAGAAATACAATCTCGGTGATTCTGGATTTTTACATGGTCATCATCATCTTCCATTACTCTGTTTTTTTTCTTTCATTTTATTCTAGATCGATGCATTGCTCTAAATACAAGTATATTCTGTAACTCTCTTTTTCAGCTTTGTTGGGTAATAGTTTTTGTTTGTATTAGATGGATCTGGTAATTCTAAAAAAATTTAAAATATTTTTAAAATAAATTGAGATTCATTTTGGGGAGGGGAAATATTTCAATTTTTTCTGATCATGTTTTTTTTTGTATCTCAATATAAGTAATTTACAATTTTTTCTTAATAATCTTGTTTTTAAAAATTATTAAACTAATGTGGAATTGTTTTTTTATTTTTGTATTATTTTCGTTTTAATGATTTTTTTTTCTAAAATGGTTTCTTAAATCATGAATGTAAATCAATTATCATCCATAATTTATTTTATTTATTTATTATAAATTAGTAAATTTTATGGGATCTTTTTGTAATTAGTGAAAACTACAAAAAAATCTGTACCACTAACAAAAAGTTTTTAAATCTTAAACAAAGACAAAATTAGTTTTAAATCTACAACATTAAAAGAAATATCTGAAATATTATTAAAAAATTCTATAACAACTATAATGTTATTCTAGTAAAACTAAAAACTCATTTTGATGTATTGCAGATTTTTTTTTTAAACCGTAACATGTAAAATAAATCTAAAACACTTTACTCAAAAACTTAGAAAAAAAAAATCAGCAAAAAATAAAATCTCTGCAACATTTACGAAATAAAATCTGGAATTTCGTAAAACAATTCATAAAAAAAAAAATTAAATCTTAAACAGTCGAGAAAAATCTTGCAACAAAGAAACAAATTTGTAACAATAAAATACTATTTTAATAAGCTTGAAAATACAATTTCACTTGTTGCGGATTTAAAAAAATCTGCAACACAGAAAAAAGAAAAAACTCTACAACACATGAAAATAAATCGGAAAAAATAAATCTGTAAATTAGAAAAAAAAAAATCCGCAACAAAGAAATGCATATTTATTTGAAAAATCTGCGGATTTGTTTTGGGTTTTTTTTAACTAAGTCGAAATTTTTCTTCTGTGGAAAATAAAATTAATGGCATTTATGTAATACTTTTTCCTAGGCAATTGGGGGTATTTTAGTTCCAAATTTTCAGCTTCTAATCCTCTCTACATAAATGATATTCTAGTAATTTCTTAATTTATTAGTGTCAAATTAACTCACATCCCTATAAAGTTATGAATATGAAAAGAAGAACTAGAGTTATAGGTGAATTGGAGAGGATAAATGATTTAGTGTTCATACATAATTAAAATAGATTATTAAATTAATTTTTTATTTCACTCAGTTTTCTTCTCTTTCGTCTCGACAATATTCTTAGAAAACTAGGATTTCCATTAATGAACTATATCAAAATTAATTTGGAATTATTTGAGGGACAACTGGTAGTTAAAAATCATTGATTTTAAATACCATCTCAATTGATGGTATTTGGTAAAATTCCTTTGCGATTAGGATTTATCAAAATAATTCCAAATCGAGGCATATTGGATCATGGATGAAGAGGATTTCTTTTTTTTCAAAATCTGAGCTTATTAGATTTAACATTTGTAAAAGTTATTCCAAATCCAAGATTAGATTATTAAACTAATAATTTTTACAAATTCTTTCAAAATCTTTCAAATCTTACTTTATTGGAAAACTAGAATTAATTAATAAACTATGTTAAAATTGATTTGAGATTATTTGAGGGGCATTTGATAGTAAAAATAAATGATTTAATGATGGTATTTGGTAAAATCCCTTTAAAATCTATGCGTTTAAGATTTTTTAAATAATTTCAAATTCAATAGATTTAACTTCTTTCTCTCCTTTGCTTTCTCTTCATCAAACGTTTTCTCAGCTATGACATGTATTTACTTTCAAACATAAGTTATTTAGTGGCAATTTATGTTTATCTCAAAGTACTTATGATCGACTATATCAAAAAAAAAAATATTGAATGGTATAGCTATATCATCAATTGAAAGGGATATGGTTAAAAAAATTGATTATCAAAGTTTGATTAATGATTTTGTACGAAAAATGCATTAATTTCATTTTTTTTTTGGATTTTGTCTTAAGGAAGTCATTTTCTAAGTTACTTTTGTTTTTTTTTATTCAAAATCATTTGAATAATAATTATTTTACTATATATTTACAACGACGTTATATAGAGGATTTCCATTTTTTTTTCCGTCTATAATCTCCATTATGTCAGGATTTGCTTACACTTAATACCGTTTTTATTATATCACTTGGTGGAAATCTTATGTCGGGAACTAAAAGTAAGGCTCGGATCATACTTTGGCTCATAGCTTTTATATATATAAATGTTTTCTCTGTTTTTGATTTCCCTATACAAACCAATTAACAAATTAATTTTACATACCTACTTAAGGAACTAGGTTTTCCAGCCTCTACCTCCACCTCCACCTCAACTTGTGCTGGCCTCTTCCCATGCCTCTTCCGCTGACGACTTGTTTGAGATTCCAAATGTGCCTTACGAACGCTTGCTTGACAGGTAAGGCACTAGTATAACTCAACCGTGTCTCTATGCATGATTAATATTTTGTTTTCTTTCTTTTCAAGGTGATGATAAGTAAACAAATATTAAAAAGTGAGATATGACTTTGAGTTGACTTTAGAAAGACATTTCGCTTTCAATTTTCATTTTCGAACCCTCAATTTGTTTCTACTTTACTTTCTATTAGTGCTGAAACACTTCATGGTTTCCTTTATTGAACTTTTCCACTATAATTGTTAGTAACTAAAATCCATGCGTTGACTACTAGACTTCAGGTGAAGTCTGAGAGGAAATTACACACTTCTTCTGACGTCTGAAATCGCGAAATAGATCTAAAAGGTGACGATTTCGAGTAAAAATTACATATATCCGATTTGAGCTCGTTTTAAGCTTTGTCAAGCGCCCATAAATTCTAATGGCACCATTACCCAAGAAATCCTGTCATTTTTATGCAAGAATCATTGAAAAGTGTAAGATCTAATATTTTGTGAATTTTAGATCCTACAATTAAAGAGTTTTTGGATGAAATTGGAGAGGAAATAAAAGAATAGAAGGTTTTGAAGTCAAATATAGAGTTTTAATGGCTCGAAATCGGTTGACGGAAGCATTTAGAACTTGAGTTTTGATTTCTAATGGTGGTTGGGAGAATTGGAGAATATAGCATTTTGGTAAATAAGTTAGATTTCATAATTTTTGTGTCTTTTTTAATATCTCAAACTTCTTTGACATTTTGGTTATTAAGTGATGCTCATAAAGGTAATTAAATATGTGTTTGGGTTTTGAATAGTAAGAGGTTAGTTTTTTTTGTTTGATTTCAATTTTGAGGTCATTTTAGCAAGATTCCTTATGACTAATTCGAGATTGATTCGAGATTGATGATTTTGTTATGATCATTTTTGTAGTAAAAAAAAGTCATAAATCTTAGTTAATATCTAAACGATTTCAAATTGGAGTTACCATTTTTAATATCTTTGATTAGGTAGAAGCATTGTATCAATGTATAATAGTTATCATAAACGATAAAGTATAATTAATAAACAGTAATATCAAATAATATATTTGATTTGAAACTAATAATAGGTTTGGTGATATGTCAAAATTTAAAGTATCAATAGAGAAGGTGAAACTCTAAAAAGAGAAAATATTTCTTTATATTGATGGTGATTTTTTTGATGGAGTTGATAATCAATAATTATTACTTTACTTTCCAACTAATGTGTCAATTTTTGAACCTATAATTTATAATTTTACATATATTTTTTTTTATATTATGCATATATTTTACTTATTTTTTACTTATGGTGTTTAGCTTGATTTTTTCAATCTCAAATATTACTTAATCAGCTAATTGTCGGGAAAGTGAGTGAAGATATGGTTTGCTTGAGTATGATTCCGACTACTGACTTCATAAACCTAGGAACCAACTCGATTCCTTCCACTCTAAGTAAAGAGTCCTGCGTGATATCAACTCCGTTGGTTGATAAAGATCCTCAGACTTACTATTACTTGACGCTCGAAGCCATCTCCGTCGGCAAAACAAAATTCCGTACACCGGAAACTCGTTTAACCCAAACAAAGACGACATAATATTCTCGGAGACTTCCGGAAACATCATCATCGATTCGGAGACGACACTCACACTCCTCGACTCAGGTTTCTACGACATATTTGGTGCGGCCATTGAAGAATCGGTGACCAGAGCTAAGCGCGTGAGTGATCCACAAGGGCTTTTGTCTCACTGTTTCAAATCCGGAAATACAAAGATTGGTTTGCCGGAGATTACCATGCATTTCACTAACGCTGATATAAGGCTGAGTCCGATCAACGCGTTCGTGAAAGTGAGTGAAGATATGGTGTGCTTGAGTATGATTCCGACTACCGAGGTTGCCATCTACGGGAACTTTGTTCAGATGGATTTTGTAGTTGGGTATGACTTGGAGGCGAGAACGGTGTCGTTTCAACGCATGGATTGCTCTGCCAATTTTTTTTTGCTTTTAAGATTAAGATTTATATCACTTATACGAACATACAACAAATTTTTCTACCAATCATGGAGATTACATATGATTTTCTATTATCTATAATACATTATATTTGCTCTGCCAATTTATGATTGTTTATTATCCATAATTACCATATATAATATATATTATGGAACCTATAAAATCATTATTGGAGTTTTAAGATTACCTTTGTTAGAATAAATAAATATCACCTCTTTTGTCTATAGTGTATGATTAAATATAGCTCCACAGTACATGGTATAGAGTATATGTAAATGATTGATTAGTCATTCATTTCCTACCTGTTTAACCTAATGTTTAGCTTATATATAGTTTGTAATCTCACCTCAATAATAATCAAGTCTCCTAGTCTATATGATATCAGAGAAATTCCTAAAATCTAAATTTTTTTTTTAACCCCCACTCTATTATTTCAAACTTTCCACGAGATCTACTTATCATTTCGTCTCAATTGCTACCCAAGTGATACCATTGTTCCCACCGACCTCTCATCAACGTGAATATGCACAATGCCATAAAACTCATGGCTACCAACTTTCTCATGTGGAGCTGTCAAGTCAACGCTGGCTATAATCTCTCAGACTATCTCGACGGCTCAACCGTTACTCCTCCTTCCACGATCACGACTGCAGGAACTACAACTTCAAATGTGGTGTATATGTTCTGGAAACATCAAGACAAACTAGTCTATAGCGCTTTTCTTAGTGCTATTTTTGTCTATGTCCAACCGATTTTCTCAACAGCTACAACGGCGGCTCATATGTGGAAAACTCTCTCTGACACTTATGCAAACCCAAGTCAAGGACACATTATGCTACTCCGACAGCAAGTTAAATAATGGACCAAGGACACAAAATCGATTAATGAGTATGTGCAGGGACTTATGATGCATTTCGATTGATGGGCGCTACTCGGCAAACCATATGAAAGAAGATCAAATAGAGCACATGCTTAAAGGTGTCCCATATGAGTATAAACAGGTGAAAGATCAAATTGAGGGTCGTGAAAAAATGCCCTATGTTCCCGAAGTACTTGAAAAGCTTCTTAATCACGAAGTTCGTCTTCACACCGCTGTTGCAGCCATATCTCCGCCAACACCAGTCTCTTTCAACAATTCTTCCTATCGTTCTTCTTCGTCTTTCGCCAACACTTACCACGGCAAAAAGCCTCCTCAACGCACCAACTCTCATCCACCGCAGCAAAATTATAACACTCGTTCTGCAAAATCTGGCCCTCTTCCACGTGGACATAAAGGCAAATGTCAACTATGTGGTGTTTTAGGCCATAGTGCTTGATAATGTGTGGTTCTTAGGATTTTATAACCCATGCTATTGTTAGTTTTAGATTTTTTTCGTAGTTCTATATACTATATATTAGGTACTTTGAGCATTTGGGATGATTTGGAGAAAGTGGAATAAAAAGGGAAAAAATCAGTAAATGGGAGATGCAGTATTGGATTTGACTTTTAGAAGTTTTACATTGGTTGAAGGTCTTACCGGTACTCAAATTTTCTCAAAACGGCTCCAAAAGAAAGATATGGAAGTTAGCTTTCATCTCCAAATGGTTTGAAGTGATTCTCATATCTGTAGCTCAAGATATGGCCGTTTTAGTGAAGACAAGTCTGATTTGTCGCGAGCTGAAGAAAACTGTGCATCTTCTGTAAGTGCATCGATCGATGCAAGAGAGTGTATCGATCGATGCAAGGGAGTGTATCGATCGATCCAAGGGAGTGTATCGATCGATGCAGCCCTCAGAAAAATAGGAGATTCTCCTATTTTCTGATTCTTTTGGGGCTGGTTGTTTCCTTTTATTGGCCCAACTATTTTAGGTCGTCCTCGTCCATAATGTTATAAAAGAGATTTTTCAGCCATTGTTTAGGCTATACTTTATTTTTCTAGGGTTTTTAATAAAGAGATTGTTTCAGGGCGACGGAGGAATCCCGAACCCTTTTTGTTTCTCTTTTGATTTCTCTTTTGCAATCTATTCAAAACATGTTTGTGTTTAATCTATTCATGTATGAGTAGTTTGCTGGTTAGGTTTAGGGATTCAAGGGATTGATGAATCATAATTAGGTTTTTCTCACACTAGAAATCGTTTATAGTTCTTCAATTAATCTGATCTTATTTACTTAGATTTAGCCTGCGCAACTAGATATAAGTCATAGATTAGCTAAGAAAATGGAAGTGGGCTTAGTTAGTTTGAAAAAAGATTAATTGAGCTAGTGAGACTAGTAGCAAATGAATTTGGACTAGAGATCTAGTGAAATCAGCAAACCTGATTTATTGCATGTCTTACTTGTTAGGTTACACAAAGGAATTTGGTAATTTAACTAACTAGACATAGTTAGTGATTCGCAGCGGAAGCTGGTTTTTCTATAGAGTTGTGTTTGTTTTCAAGAACTTTGGTTAGATTTCCTAGTATATTCCCGCCTTGATTCAGAAATCCCGAGAATATCCCTACGCCTAACGCCTCAACCAATCAGTTTTACAACAACAGCTTTTTCGTGTTTTCTTAATTTCAGTCTTTTTAATTACTTATTTCCAACCTAGCTTAATTGAAACTAGAAGATTATTGTGTTCTATCGAGTCCATGAGGATACGATACCCTTTGTACTACAATTGTCTTCACTATGCACTTTCAGTTTCATTAGGAAAAACTTTCTCTACATCAGTGCTCAAAGATGTTCTTAACTCTCTCGTTGTCAACAATGCTGCGTGCTCTCCATCTCCGTGGAAACAGAAACCGCCGGCTATAATATAGAAAACTGGGTTTTAGACAGTTGTGCAACGCATCACTTAACATCGGATCTACACAATCTCTCTCTTAACCAACCGTATCACGGAGGAGATGGTGTCACCATTGCCGATGGCTCCAATATTGCGATTTCGCACACTGGTTCTACCTCCTACTTAATGCGGTCATCGAACCAAAAGATGAAGGCCACAAGCCCAAGATGATGAAGCCCAAACCTGAGCCACAACAGCCAATTTTGATGAGCCTCTCAACAGTCCATAACTGTGGAGACTTATGGAGTACAATCCCACAAACCTACAATCATTCACCCGATAAGGACATATGTGCATCTCATGAAAGATTTATGTCCAACCACAAAGAAATAAGCTAAGAAACGACTTGTTCTACATTCTTGACCCATCAAGTATCCAAGAACAGCTCAGACTTGACCTGGAGCGGTTCAGATCAATTCACAAATCGGCACTTAATCCGAGAGATATTAAACCGATCAAAAGATAGAGTTTCCATATTTGGCACTTTGAGGATTCGTGTATGGCATCCAAGAGAGTTTATAATTCATCTAGAGGATATTGAGAAGTCATTCAAGTGCACCATCAAACATGGGATCAAGTGGATCACCCCACACCTCAACTTTCTTTATATGCAGCCAATCAAGTTTCAGTCGAATTCTTTTCCGTATCTTTTCAGGTGAAGGATCTCAGCAAGGGGGCCTAACTGATCCAAGGGAGAACTAAGAACGAGCTGTACGAGTGACCAATCAATCCACAAACCATCACCTCAGTTTTTGATTTCCCAACACTCGTGGCACTCGCAACTTGGTCATCCCCACACATCAATTTTACATTTTCTTGTTTCCAAGTTTTCATTATGAACTCTTTCTTCCAATAGAAAATCACCTTGTTCATTGTCTTGAGAAGTCATTCAAGTGCACCATCAAACATGGGATCAACTGGATGACCCCACACCTCAACTTTCTTTAGAGCATCTCCATCCCTAATACTCGGCACAAAATCATAGAAAAAAAATTATATTTAAATAGTGGACCCCACCATTTTTTTAAGAAACTGTATCTTAAATCTCTTAGTTAAGGATCGTTTCTTCTAGATTTCTTAACTGTTTCGGCGACGTGGCATTTAGTGATTGATCCTTTTTTTATTTTATTTTTTTATTCTGTCAAAATTGGTGGACCCTAAAAAAAAATAATAAAAAAATTATTAAAAACCTCACTTTTAGGAACTTCCCAATGGCGATACTCTTATATGTAGCTAATCAAGTTCCAGTCGAATTCTTTTCCGCGTCTTTTCAGGTGAAGAATCTCAGCAAGGGAGTCCAATTGATCTAAGGGAGAACTAAGAACGAGCTGTACAAGTGACCAATCAATCCACAAACCATCACCTCAGTTTTTGATTTCCCAACACTCGTGGCACTCGCGATTTGGTCATCCCCACACATCAACTTTGCATTTTCTTGTTTCCAAGTTTTCATTATGAACTCTTTCTTCCAATAGACAATCACCTTGTTTATTTTCTTTCAATAAAAATCAACAAGCTTCCATTTTATTCAAACTCAATTGTTTCCTCACGTCCCCATGAATTTGTTTATACCGACGTCTGGACTTCACCTATTGTTTCCATCGGAAATTTCAAGTATTATCTCATCTTTGTGGATCACTATACTAGATACACTTGTTCTACCCACTTAAACAAAAATCTCAAGTCCGAGAAACCTTCATTACCTTAAAATCGTTGGTTGACAACCGCTTCTCTACAAAAATCCAGAATCTTTATTCCGACAACGGTGGTGAATTCATTGCTCTTCGAATATTCCTCACCACTTATGGCATCTCTCATTATACATCACCTCACATACGTCGGAGCATAATAGCATCTCCGAACGGAAGCACTGTCATATCATTGAAACGGGACTCAGTCCTTAATCAAGCCTCAATTCCAGCCTCGTATTGGTCCTATGCTTTTGTGGTTTCAGTTTATCTCATCAATTGTCATCCTACACCGCTTCTTGATCACACTCACACATCACCTTATGCAAAGCTCTTTCAACAACAACCAAACTACCTAAAGCTACGGGTATTCGGATGCCTACGCTTTCCATGGATAAAACCCTACACTCATCAAAAATTGGAGAATCGATCAAATCCATGTAAGTTTCTTGGCTATTGATTGACACAAATTTTTTTGTCTCGATCGTACCTCGAATCGTGTCTACGTCTCTCGACATGTTCGCTTTACTAAAGACCATTTTCCGTTCTCCAAAACAATTCTTTCATCCTCGCCACATCGTGAACCAGAACCACAAACCAATCTTGCCTCTTTTGCCTACACACGTGTGCCACTCGTGTCAGCTATGCCAACAACGCCCTCGAGCTCGAATGCTCACTAATTTTTGTCTCCACCATCATCATCAATTGCATCACAGCGGACATCGCATATCAACGCGAGTGGTGGAAGATAATTATCGATTCTTCTACAGAAACAAAAAAAAAGAAGGAATTTGGTTGGCCTTGACCCAAACCCATGTATGGTTACTTCAACCATTTATTCAAACCCAGCCCCATCTTATTCTCACCACATCTCACCAATCCCAAATCTTAATCCACCTAATCAACAAACCAGCCAAACCAACACCACTTACTCTGAACCCAACCGAACTCAGACAATAAACTAACCAAACCCAACTCATACCATAACGAAACCCAATCCAACCTAGAACAAATCCATCTTCAGTTATAACCGAACCACAAACAAACCCAACAATACCTAAATAAAATTTAAATCCCAATCCAATTGGCAATAATATATCGTCTTCTACCTCTGCTCGACAAAGAATTCTGAAACCTCAACCGCCTCTACGGACAATAAAAATAAGAGCTCAAAACAATATCTATAAACCACTCAAAAAAATTTTCCTTACCATTTTTTGTAGATCCTAACAAACCTCAACTCTCAATAACCATTGCCCAAGCCTTGAAGGATCCGAATTGGAGGTCAGCGATGGGAGTAGAGATGGATACGCAAACGCGACATCACACTTTCGATTTGGTTCCGCCAAAACCAAATCATCGAGTCATACCAACAAAGTGGATATTTACTTTAAAATATCACTTTAATGGTGTTCTCGAAAAGTACAAAGTGCGATTGGTTGCCTGTGGATTCAATCAACAATATGACTTAGATTATTCAGAGACTTTTAGCCTAGTGGTCAAGTCACTTACAATTTGCTCGGCTCCAGATTACAGTTTCTCGTTCATGGATGATTAAACAACTAGATATCAATAAAGTGTTTCTTCAAGGATCATTATCCGACGAAGTATATTTCTCCCAACCGCCATGTTTTTTTTATCAAGACAAACCACATTATGTATGTCGACTAAAAAAAGCTCTCTATGGTCTTAAAAAAGCAACACGCGCTTGGTTTTAGGAACTCAAACGTTTTCTTTGCTATATTGGATTTACAAACTCAATGCCATATACATCCAGTTTCGTCTACATCAATGGAGATCAGATAGTTTATGTTTTGGTTTATGTGGACGATATCATCGTTACGGGCAGTCACCATTCTCTTATCTCGATTTTCCTTGATGTTTTGGCCACCGATTCTCACTTAAAGAACCTACGGATATCTCCTATTTTCTAGGTATTGAGGCTACACGCACAACAAAAGGGTTACATCTTATGCAGCGGAAATATATACATGATCTCCTTGAGAAGACAAAAATGCTGGATGCGAAACCAGTTTCGACTCCAATGGCTGTCTCACCGAAATTGTCTCTCAAAACAGGGACTACTCTACCTGATGCTACTGAATATCGAGCTGTCATTGGAAGTCTCCAATATCTAGCATTTACTCGCACTGACATCGCATATGCTGTCAATAAATTGTCACAGTTTATGCATCGTCCGTCTGATGCTCATTGGAATGCCGTGAAACGCATTCTACGCTATCTTGCTGGTACTTCGTCTCATGGTTTTTTCCTTTGTGCTGGTCTCTCTCATTTCACGCATACTCCGACTGGCAGGGGACATCGAAGACTTCACCTATTGTGTGGTCGTTCAAGAAGCAAAACATCGTCGCTCGTTCATCAACATAAGCCGAAAACAGATCCGTCGCTAATACAACTTTAGAAATTCGATGGGTATGTTCCTTATTTACTGAACTCGAAATAAAATTACCAACCACACATGTTATCTATTGTGATAATGTTGGAGCGACATATCTTTCGGCGAATCTAGTCTTTCACTCTAGAATGAAACATCTAGTGTTGCACTATCATTTTGTACGCAACAATTTTCAATCAGTTGCATTGCGAGTTGCTCACGTTGCACTAGTCTTTGTTTTTTTTTTTTGTTCTAGTAATCCTCAAATCTAATCGATCAGCGTTGGAATCGTCGAAGCAAGGAGTATAAGGATATAACAAAGAATCAAATATTTAACAGGAATGCTGCAAAATATGTATTGTTTAAACATTTCTGGTGGGAAATATTAGTAGAAAACTCTTGGGAAGTTATAGTTTTTCAGAAAGTGGTTCTTTTTATTACTTATTTCTCTTTTGATACGAACTTTGAAGGTTATGAGTGTTACAATTGATTCTAGTTTATTATTATGTTCACATATATTATATATATTTGATGAATTTGGATGGGGACAAAAAATTAATGTTAACAAGGCACTTGGTTAGATGTGGTTAAGAAAAAGATGTGGTTAATGTGATTATTCTAATTTATGTTTGATTATTAGTAGATATAAACATCAATACTAATTATGTGTAATATATACCCATTTACTCAGTCCAAATATGTCTAATACTTTCTCCACATTATATAAGTTGATTTTCTATGTTTCCTTTTGTTCAAAGAAAATTAATATTATGGCACTTCTGAGTTCTGAATATTACTAGAACAAAAAAAAACAAAGTCTTCAGATTCTGAATAATTTGTAACAGTGTTGATAAATAGTAAATTTCAACAAATATCACAAAAATATGAAATTTGTTAAACCAAACATAATTATTCAGAATCTGAAGACTGTTTGTAAGCTTTGAAAAGAATAAACCAATTCCAAATCATAATCAAAATGTTCTTGAATACAAAAGAATAAACCAATTCCAAATCATAAACCAAACATAACCAAGACTCTAATATCACTCCAAGGAATGTTAATAACACACCAAATCCAGGCAATCCTAATCCAATCTCTACAAAATTCAACGTATTGAGTCGAAAATTGAATAGTCAGATAAAATAGTTCTAAGCCTCCATAAGCTACAACGAATCCATATAGAAGAACATATTCGAAATCGACAAGGCGAGTAACTTAATTCGAAATCTGATTAATGGATGGTTACATTTGAAAGATTAAGCGATTAATCAGAACATACTTGTGAGGCATTCATCATGGTATCAACTTCTAAAACGAAGACAAAGCATCGTTAAACTTCGATTTTCATGTCATCACGTAAATATTTGATGTACCCTAAAAGACAACTAAGACTTTATAAATTTCTATTTCTCTACATCGATTATACATCTTCATAAGAAGAACTTGAAACTCATCATCTTGTTGCTCATTTTTCGCATTCGCTGTCCTGAAAAATTTATAGAATATGAGATAACCATGTCTAAGAGAAGAAAAACTGTTAGTAAATTTTAGGATAAATAAATAAACTTTTCAAAAAATAAATTATAAATCAAAAAAATGCAAAAGAAATCGTTATGTTCCTGGCAATGGTGTCAAAAAATTTGATGAGAAAATTAAGCTTTTATGAGGACTTAAAAACACTCAACAAGTTTTTGGCGCCGTTTCCAGAGACCATAACGATTTTTTATGCGCAAATAAGACTTAGCACGTAAGTTGGTCTATCGAAAATCTATATTACACTGTTACGTTTTAGATTTGCTTTCCTAAAAGTTGGGGCATCAGGAGATAATCATATCAAAGAGAAGAAAATTAAGTTTTAATCAAATAAAATTGTTATGGTCCCTAGTAACTGACGCCAAAACTTGAAGAGTGTTTAGGATTGAGGGTTCAACTAAGATTTTGTTATGATATAAAAAAACCCTAATCAAGTTTTGGAATCAGATAGACTCAAACTACTTTAATTTACTAACAATTTCTTTCGCTTTCTTTTTTCCTTTTTATAGACTTTATTTTACTAACAACTTTCACAACAAGGTCTATGGAGAATCAGATAGACACAAACTACTTTAATTCTCTACAACTCAACAGACTCTTCATATATGAAGATAATTCGTGAATATCTTAAGTGGACATGGAAAAAGATTTCTATAATTCATGAATATCATACGCATAGTTTGGATTTTGTATTGTAATGACCTTTACGAATTGGATTGCTAGATTGATCATCAAATCCAGTAAAGCCTAGCCAAATCTCTACACATACATCGTCACATCAGCAAAATAACACGAAACAATTTCAAAATCTAGAAAGCCTATGGTCGAGACCAAATCAATGATTCACATCTCAAAAACGAAGACATTAATTGAATCTTACACTTTAGATCATTCGATGGAATACCGATGAATGCGGCAAATCAAAAGTCCTAACTTCAGGAGGAAGGTCTTTCAGCTTTATATAATACCCCATCATAGGCCTGTTGGTATTCGAGTGAAGCCCATTAATCTGTAATAAGGGCCCAATAAAGTTACATTTCAGGGACATGATCGCATACCGTACGGAATATTTCTTTTTTGGATTTTGGATATTTAGGTACATTTCGAATCTAATTTTGTATTTTAAAATTTTTGTTTGGTTTGGACTGGTTCCGATAGTTGATTGGAGATCCGTTCTAGAACCAATGAAATTTCGAATTCAGTTTAGTTATTTCTTTACCAAAAAGTATTTAAAATACCCGGAAAAAAATTACATAAAAATATCTGAAATATCCAGAAAAAACAGTTAATTTAAATAAGTTTTGATAAATTTGTGACATATATAACTAAGGATTTCAGATATTTATGGTCCACAAATAACATACACTTTTCTTTTTTTATAATTGTATTGTTGGGTATTTAGTTACTAAGTATAAATATAATTAAAAACATTGGGTATATTTATATTTTGGATATCCATTCGATTTCAGTTGTTTGGATATAAATAAACTTCATCATTACATCGTAGTCTATAATTACAATGAAACTTATCCTCAGAAAAGAACTACATCGGCTGTTCGTGAATTGAAATCATTTCGCTTTCATCTCTTCATTTGTTGTGACTTGTGAATGTACGCCTAAAAAAAATTGTATAAAACTTAACAGAGAGAAGAAATAATGTTTACAGCATCATTTAGGATTTGATATAATCCGAATATAAAACATGATAGTTATGATGATTGATCTAAGCGTGACAAGATTATTATTTTTATATACGACAAAAGTATTTGACTTAAAAAAATTTCTTGGTTCTATTTTAAAATTTGTTCATGACGAGTGGAAAGATAATGTGAACATGGGCCACTACAGCTTTTCCGAGTTATAATCATATTCTAACAAAAGATGCTAATTACAAATAATCAATGGGAAACTTGGAGAGTTCTTTATATTTTTTAAAAGACTTTATCAGATAATTGGTCTTTCTTCGATAGTTACATGAAATATTGTAGCAAACACTATCACAATCGATGGAGACGATGAAGGTTGAAACAATGGGTATACAAATCATAAAACCATCAACTACAACTCCAAATGATCTCCGAACTCTCCAACTCTCTATGCTCGATCAGTTGATGCCACCTGCTTACGTAGTCGCCTTTCTTTTCTACACCAAATCTGAATCGATCTCGCAAGAACACACTTCAAACAAACTCAAGACTTCTCTATCCGAAACATTGACCAGATTCTATCCTTTCGCCGGCAGAATCAACGGCGTGACCGTCGACTGTAATGACGAAGGAGCAGTCTTCGTTGACGCACGTGTCGGTGATAGCACTCTTTCTCATTTTCTCAGATCTCCAGATTTCGAATCTCTCCAACAATTGCTTCCTCTAGACGCTGACGTCACTCCTACATGGCCATCGTTGCTTCTGGTGAAGGCGACGTACTTCCAATGCGGTGGTATGGCTATCGCAATTTGTGTTTCCCATAAGCTCGCCGATGCGGCCTCTCTCTCGACATTCATTCGAGCTTGGGCTGCCACGGCTCGAGGAGAGAGTGACTCAGTGACAAGTCCCGAGTCCGCTGCAACAAAGCTCTACCCACCAGCTAAAGTCAACAAAGCCTCCAAAGTTAATAAAGCGGTTAAGAGAACAAGTGTCACTAAGAGATTCGTCTTTGTCGCATCTAAGCTTGAAGAGCTAAGGAAGAAAGCTGCGAGTGCGGATGCTGTGCCTCGGCCCACTCGGGTCCAAAGCGTGACGTCACTTATCTGGAGATGCGTGGTGGCTGCATCACCGACTCGTGAGAAAGTTTTGGCCCAACCGGCTAACTTGCGCACCAAGATACCTTCCCTTTTGTCGGAAAACCTAATCGGTAACCTCATGTTCTCAACTACGACCTTCAACGGAAAAGGCGAGGTCCAGATTTCAGAAACGGTTAAGGAGTTGCAAAAGAGAGCAGAGGAATTAGCGAGCTTAATCCAAGAACTAGAAAAGTCACCGTCGATGAACGATTCGAAATTGGTAAGTGAAATGATGGATCATTTTTCCAAGTTAGGGTTCGAGACTCATGAGTCGTACATCATGAGTAGCTGGTGTAAGATGCAGTTTTACGAGACTAGTTTTGGATGGGGAACGCCGGTTTGGGTTGCCGGAAATGTGTTTCCGACGATAGATAATGTGACGGTGTTGACCGATTCTAATGACGGAGAAGGAATCGAAGCGTGGGTGACACTGTATCAAGAAGATATGTCATTGTTCGAGCAGAACCTAGATCTGCTTGCCTTTGCCTCGATTTAAATGTGGAATGCTGTTAAATGCCTGAATAAGTTGTTATAGTTTTGAAAACCAAAAAAAAAAAAAAAAATTGTTATAGTTTTTAGTCCGATTTTTCACAAAGTTTGGAAAATACAAGATAATTACATATCTACAAAACAAAAACAAAAAAATCGTTTTAGTTTATAGAAAAACTTTTTCTTTTAAGCATGTGGTAAAATTATAACTACAGGATGAACATTTTGCGGATGATTTTAATAAATAGTGTGGATCTTATGTAAATAACTTGTCAATTAAAAAATAATGTCATACATAAAAATAATATATTCAAAATATATAAAACGTGTCAAGATGAGTGAAAATAAACAGCATGAAATTTCAGAAAAATAACATGAAACTACAAAACTCACATCATAATCATGTTTTCTATATTAAGAGAAATAATTAGGCTAGTTACTAACTTACTATATAAGAGCTAACATATACAATTATTCGTTTTTAAATTAAAATAAAAAAAATGTAAGTCTTTGGTTCGAGGGTATAAAAAATAACGACAAGATCGCACTTTTCCAAAAAATTCCAGAAAAAATAAAATGAAGAGTGTCGTATATAAAGGGAAAACAAATAATTACACGTCACCCAGTATCCGGTCGGCTCATTCTTGGTAATACGTGAACCGAAACCGGTTCAAGCCCTTGAGGTATCTCAACGGCCCAAATCTTCGCCGGCTCCGCCATAAGATCCACCACAACGATTCTTCCGTCAACGGTAACGACGAAGAGTTTTCCGGCGACCGCCGTAACTTGCAGAGCTCCTATAAGCATCTCCTCTCCACCTCCCACCACTGTAACTTCTCTCCACTCTTTAATCTCCTCGTCGTAAGTTCTCACTGTTCCTTTCTTCTCATCCACCGAATAAAGTGTCTCCTCCTCCATCGCCGCTACCGGACCTCTCCACCCAACCAACATCTCATCCGGCATCGCTTCCCAATCGTCTCTAACGACGTCGTAAATCACTCCTTCCTTAATCGCGTCACCTTTTACATTCACCATTAGAAGCTTCTTTCTCCACCCAACTGCATCTATGGCTTCTCGACTAAACCGCAAGTCTTTCATCTCTCTCAATTTCTCCCAGTTATTCCGATTCTGATCCGTGAGATCCAATTTCTCGATCGATTTCGCGACGCTCGGCGAGAATTGCGAACCTATTCCACTCGCCATGTAGATAACTCCGTCGCAAGCTCCGGTGACGCACCACCGTCTCGGAGATTCTATTGGAGGACCGGAAATCCAGGTAGATGAGGTCGGATCGAAAATTAGAGGACGAGAGATCGCAGGAGAAAGTTCTCTGTTACTCCCGGCGATGAGGACGAGTTTTCCGGCGACGGAGACGCACTGAATCGGTAAATTGAACGAGATAAAAGACGGATGACGGTAAACAATCAGATGAAGAGGTGGCTCCGGTGGAGGAGGAGGAAGCGGATCCCATTTCGAAGAAACCGGGTCGAAACACATAAACCGGACAGATTGGTTAACCCGACGCTGAGTCGGAGCCGGATCCGAGCCTGAATCAACGAAAAGTGCGTAGAGAGACGGAAACAGAGGAAATCCCGTTGAGTAAAGGAGGCGGCGCCACCGTGTACAGACAGCGGCGAGTAGCGACGGACGACATACAAGGGAAAGGCAGAATTCTGATATATGGTCAGGAAGTCCTTCGATTAATGAGTCATCTCTTTCGCCGTTGATTCTTCTTCGTATCGCCGGCGGTAATTCCCCGGCCATTGATCTTGACCGTTTCAACTTCTTCCCTCTTTTTCTTTTCTTAATTTTTAATTTATTTTTTCTTCGTTTGGATTTAATAATGAAAGATAAGAGGCGTGAACTGTGTAAAGTAATGAATGAGAGGGAAAAAGTTGTAAGAAGTGGCATATATCAAAATCGGAAAGGCCAATGTTGGAAAGTGTTAACATCTCGATAATAAATACGTAAAGCTAACCCAGAGACAGAGGAAAGAGAAGAAGAAAAAAATATCCAATTATATACATTGTTATGGTACTATATATGAACGAAAAATTTAGCATTTGTTAAGATTTAATTAAGCAAAATGAGCTTTTGTAAAAAGATTAGAATAAACTAATTTTTTTAAATGGTGATTGGAGTTAACGTTTTTTCAAATGACGTATATCGTACAAGCTGGATGATCAATAAGTTGGTCAGGTTCTCACCAACTTTACACTTTATGTTAATTTTTTTTTCTTTTTGTCTAGTATTTATAGAGTTGACATGAATCGAACATGCTGAAATTTTAGGAATCATAATCTTGATCTGTTAAATCCAAAAAATTATCATCCTGATCTTGACCAAAAAATAACCACGGATATACGAATCCGACTATGATTCATCCAAAATAGTGAAAAATAAATTATAGAATTATTAAAAACAAATAAACTAAAATATTAAATGAAAATAAATTTAACTAAATGCATCATATCAAAATTATATACATTGTTTAGCATGTTCCTAATTTATATTTTAAATAATACTCTATTTATTATATAAATATTTTAACATATTGTATTTATCATATAAATATTTAAGAAAACTATATATGAAAAGTAAACGAACCATAACCAAGTCATGGTATCTTGACCTTTAAATTTAATTATACACTTGGAATATCCTAATTTTTGAATCATGTAAGATCAAATCACATATCTTAGACATTTTTTCCATCCCTCATATTTTAAGTCATAACTAGTGAAATAAAAAATATTTGAAAAACTCTCTCAATAAATAAATCAATGAAAATTTTAAAACAAAGCAGAGCAAATTTTGCAATTCACATCATCCCAAATAGATCTTTTATCTATGAGAGAAAAAGAGATGGGTAAGTAATATAATTACTTAGTGAGAATATCACGCTCCACCACGTGACATTAAATCTTATCCACTATTTTACACAACGGTAAATCAGAAAAAATGACATCAACTCCTTCACGTTACTCGGCATTAACACATAAATGTGACAGCTCACAACAGAAGGATATAACTGCTCTCACGCACCTCACGGACCCCCCACCACGCTCTAATTATCACGTGTTCCACCAACGAGTTGGCTGAATCCATTGAGGCATGTTGGGAGCCTCCAAGCACGAGCCATTTTCCTCATGGACCTTTATCTCAAGGACCATCTTCACACGGGCTCATCAGCCCTTTAATAGAAAACAATTTCACCACGCTTGGAGTGCTTTCTTTTCTCACCAGAAAAGCAAACCGGCTGATCAGGTGGGGAAGCAAATCCTAATATTTATCTAATTGATCCTACTCATTAACACATGGGATGCCACACAGACATGCCACTCTTTAGAAATCATGTGCTACCCCATCGTACCCTCACAATTTAGGCACCACATCATCACACCAAAGTTGTGTATTCGCCACATCATCAGATTATCACCACTAGACATCACATTATCGGATTGTCTCCACATAGGCGCTACGTCATCATACCTAACCAAGTTGGTATGCCACACCTTCTGAAAACCTAGGTGGCACTCTCCATCATCCTAACTTACACTATAAAAACAATAAATAAAAGAGAGGGCCAAAAATTACATCTTCACATAGGCTTAACTGGTTAACTATGAATTGGCTAAGATCCAATCTTACTGAGTTGGACATGACCTCCTAGCCAACATTGACCTTGTCCCATGCTAGATTCAAATGAATTCCTTCTCAATGCTCATATTTGTCACTTGTTGCATGTTGGATGCTTTTCCAAATGCTCCCCAACACTAGACCAATTTTTCTTATACTAAGAATTAAATTGGTGAACGTAAAATAAATAAACCTATTTTTGACTTAATCCGGATCCATTTTCCCCTCGAAACTCATATTCTCCTAAGTTTGCTTTAGATCTATGTTTGCATGTATATGTCTCGATAAAATGCCTATAACTCTTAAACTGTAAGGAACCTAAAAAGCCATTTGGAATTATTGAAGATCAGAGAGTCAAGAATCTATATGTAAATTTTTTGTCCTGATCCATGTAGTTTTTACCCTCTAAAACCCCTTTGCACCGAGACTGGTTGGATCTTTCTTCTCTCTCTCTTGGCGGCTAAGGTTCTTCTTCTCTCAAGATGGTGGCTGCTCTGTTGACATTCCACTGCTTTGATGCAGGTTCTCACTTTTCTCTCTAGTTCGTGGAATTTTATCTTTATATATAGGGAGTGGAAAAGCCTCTCATTAGGTTTTAAGGTTTTACGTCGTAAAGACATAACTATCCTTAATGAGATTCATGTGTTTTTTTCTTTTGGGCCTAACTTTCCTATGCTATACTTGAGCCTACAACAACATAAAATATTTTGAACATGGGGTTATCTCGAGCCTGGCCTATGATAGGCCAGCTTGTGTATGCACAACTCACCCCCCACTTAAAAATGAATGCTTCCTAAAATTATGTAGTAGATAACCCCCCCCCCCCAATAATTAAATCACATCGTCACGAGAAGGTGTTAGACTGATTAATAACAAATCAAGATTTCCATTAAAATGTATAGAATAGCCAAATTTGATAATAATACCATAAATATGAGGAGCATACTTCTCATAGTTCAGAAGGTTTACAAGTATGTATTGAGTGCCAAACCTTGGTGGTTTACATTCGTGATGAGATGCAAGTGAGATACCGATGAATATGCTCTAAAATTAGCTTAATGTGTATTTTCACCAAATGTAGATGGACTAGTCTAAGCTTGGAGGTAAGAGTTGAATATGTGATAACTCCTGCAGTCTGATCTTTGGTCAAGCTTGTTGGGAATCTAGAGAATGGAGAATCAACATGATCTAAAGAAGTGAGAGTCAGTTGAAAAAATGATGGCTTTGAGAAAACTTCAGCTTAAGACAAGTAACCATACTTATCTTGCTTCTAATTGTTTTTGAAACCAATATGATTCTTGTGGATCTTGTAGCAAGTATCTATAGTATGACCATTGTAACCAAAATGTGAGAAAACTGCTTTGGATTGTGATAATTTTCTTGAGCTGCATTGACTGTAACTAAGAAACATCAAAAACAATCGATTGAAATACATAAACGTTTGAAACATGAGTAATGCTTCTTTGATTGTGATCTTGGTCAAATAATTTGTAAATCTCTGATAAGTCTGAAACATTTTTCTTCATGATTATCTGACTTTAAATGATGGCACATGAATCATTTAAACCCTGCAAAAATTTTGATCACCTTTGAATGTTATGCCTTTAACTCAGTAGTTTTGCAAAATTTACAAAGATGACATATTATTACACAATTTTCACCTTCTAACTCATCCCAAAGTGTCTTGAGAGTGGTGTAGTATGTGGTAAGATCCATATTCTCTTGTTGTAAATACAAGATCTGTTGAGATAAATGATACGATCGTTGCAAATTGGTGATATAGAATGTGGTAAACAAATCCTTCCAAATCTTTGATTCGTGATTGAAACGCAAGATATTAGATTTGCTTTGACATATAATTTAATATCCAAGAGCTACGATCATTTTCAATCGGTCGCAAAATAGTTCCTTCTATAAATGTTAATTTGTTCTTAGCATATAAAGTGATAGTTATGGCGATTTTCTAGTTTTCATAGTTTGTACCATCAATAATCTTAAAGGTGAGAGATAAAACTGGATTATCGCTATTTGTGAGATAAAATAGCGAGTTGCTACAATCCTGTGAGATAGGAGGCGATTCAGGTGAAGTATGTGGTGAAATAGAAGCATTCCAAGCCAAAGACAAAGCCAATTTTGTAGGGCGACGCGTAACTTTGCGTGTGATCACCATTAAAGCAAATCATGAATTCAATTGAAGATAGGGAAACAATTTTATAGATTTTTCGGTTTCGGCCTGATGAAATCAATCACAAACGAAAAATAAAAAAGGATAATCGAAAAATATCGATTAACCTAGGTCAAATGAAGAAATCCATAGTCGATTGGAGTTTAAACTCCAATACTCTGATATTATGTTAGTGAACAAGTCAAATCCAAGAAAGAGAGAAAACAATGAACAATAATTTGTTATTCATATTGATTAATGAACAGTGTTTACATAGCTTTCCTTATATACATCATACCTGTCTAGCATTACAATTAAATATTGGTTTAATATCTTGTTTACTCTAATAATAGTCATCACTTCATAATTCAAGGTATATCAAGAATACAAACATGGCTAGAGTTCTACATATTACCTTAAAATCGCGGACACTGAGTTATATTTCTTATACCTTAGTAATTAGATTTTGTGGTCCTCCCTTGACATTTAGAATGGCAAGCTGCCCATATCCGACGACCAAATTAAGTTATTTGTCTGATTATATTAAGGGACAATCAAGTAATTTTGGATTTTTTTCTTGTTTGTCAAATGTAACTAACCGAAAAATACATTCACTTTCACTGGTTAGGATTTTAATGTTTTCACTTACATTTTTGCAGATATAGAACAATATTATGCAACATAGTTAACAATGGAAAATCAAAACAATAGTCGACAATGGAAAACAACATATATTATTTTAACAATACAATAACAATCGAAATTTTAACAACAAATAAAAACATAGTTAACAATGAAAAACTAATTTGAAGTCATCGGTTTACATAACCGGTAAAAAAAAATTTCTCCAAATTTTTCCTTTTTTTCTATTTAACGTATTTTCCTTCCATTATTATTAAATAAATCCATTATTGTATTTATCATATTTGGTTGAACTACGGTGTGTATGAATACAACAGCAATACATGCATGTATTTGGTTGGATGTGTCTCATTTATTTATTTTGTTTATGAAAAGTCGAATTTTTGAAGAAAGTTTGTAAGCATTAAATGTAGAAAGCTGCACTTTCCCTGGGACATCACGTATTTATTTATTTAAGTAAGAGACTAATATTTGATTAAATAAAAATGGTGTGAGTGACAAAGACAAAAGAGTGTCGTCGTCTCTTCTCATTTATTATCATCCAATCGAGTGGCTCTAAATTAAAATGCTCCTCTGTCGTCTCTTGCTCTTTAGCTAATCTCCTTCTTTTTTTTGATAAAAACTATTTTGTTTTTTGTAATTTAGGTAGATATTTTTTTTCCTTTCTTTCTCTTTACGACAAAATTTATAATGAGGAAAAAAATAAAATCCAAAAAAAACTATACACAAGTACATAAACTTTTAATTAATTCCGAAGACGACGTAAAAAATAATTGAAGAGAAAATATAATTAGATTATGCTTCTGTTTTATATTATCTGGTTTTTATCATTATTTTAATTTTTCATGTTAAATTTAATAAAATTCAAGAATAGGATACAAAAATATTTAATAGAAACTCGAGTTATTACTAAAAATATACAATAAGTAGAATATAATGCCAAAAAAATTAACTTCTTTGCAGGGATATAACTTTTTTTACCATATTTATTAATTTGTGTAAAAATGTTATAAAGATATGGATAAAACATTCGCTATCCCTTTTTTAAACTGTTAAATGTTTTATAACACTAACCGTTAGATCATAAAATAATTATCCTCATTCAAGAGGTAAAAATCAATGAGCCTGGTCAACATAAAAAATATTAGAGAAAACTGCATATAACGTCAGTTTACAACGTCCACGTCTCGATAATAACTAAAGCACGTTAATGATTCTGATATGACGACAAGCGCAAGGACAATACACCAAATGACGGTCATTACGAGCACCTGCCCCCTCTTAATATCAAAAGTGGTATTCTCAATTTTTATCGTGTTTTATTTTATTGTCTTACATTATTACATTACTATTTGATTGTTTAGCTTAATTAGAAACTAAAAATTATTGTGTTCTAAAGAGTTTTTTAGATTTGAACCTGATTAAATTATAACTACATGCATTTGTAGTGTACAATTGTACACTTACAATATTTTTAGGAATAAAACTTATTTTACATCACTATCACTATATCACTATGTTTCTCAAGAATCAATTTAGCATTTATTTTTTTAATGTCTCTTCTCAATTATGACTTGGAGGCATACATAACTTCTTTTTCCCAGTATTTTCATAATCATGAGAATGAAGAATCCATTATACCAGCCTTTTTAGATTTGTTTGATGATACAAATACTCCATATCATGACTTTTTTTAATATGTTTGAAGAAATTTGGAAATCAAAAAATAACTTAACTTTCAACCAACATATTATTAATTTAATTGTTTGGCTCTTAACAGATGCATTAAAATAGATCACGTCGACTAATAATAACTGTTGTACTTCAAATATACACATGGGTAGTCAAAATAATGGCGATATGGATAAATGGAAACCATTAATGGGTTCATACAAATGTAACCATAATGCAAGTTATGATCCAATAACAAAAGATATCAATGAATGATAGATTATTAAAGATGGTACAACTACAACACTCTCATGGGATCATGCATACCTTAGTAAAGCTACATCTGTCATTTAAAATTAAGAAAAAACTATCATAAAACTATCTCTAATTCCCCTCCATTTTTCATTTTAAACTCCATTTTTAAAGTAAATCTTCTTCAACCCTACTCCATTTCCAATTCCAAAATGAAGTGAAAAATGAGATTACTCCAAATATAGAGTAATTAGATTCATTACTCCATTTTTTTATTCATATTTTCTACTCCATAATGGAGTAGGATTGGAATAGGATTGGAGTAGAGCTCAATTCCATTTTGAAATGACTCCATTTTGAAGTAAAAAATGGAGTAATACATTGGAACTGCTCTAATGGTGTTACAACTTACAACATAGCTGATTGGTAGAATTCATAAAAGTAATATTTGAAAGAAACTGTCAACAACTCATAAATCTTGTCACTGATATCTATCAAGAAAAAAATATGATAAATCTTTAGCGAGATATAATATTTTGAAGTACCAAATTTAGATATTGTATTTTTTTTGTTTGCAAAACATCATTGTAATTTTGTATCCTATTCTTTAACTAAGTTAGATCATAATTCTAGGTCATTCGATGACGGGTATTATGTACCTATATAGTAAAACCTCGGTAAATTAATTCTCTATAAATTAATAAACTCTATAAATTAATAAATTTTTCCGGTACCGAGTCGGGCTAGTGTAAAATTTAACAAAATTCGATAAGATAATAAAATAATAATTTATCAGAAACCTCAATGTAAATATATGATCTCAATAATATCATAAATTAATAACGATGTATATAAATTTATAAATACATAAAATATTGTGAAAAGCTCAAAACGCGATAATTGTTTCTTTACGTGTAACCGTTTCGAAAGGTGAAGTAATATCATCTTTAGTCTCACGATTCAATATTAGAGATTGGAAAACATGATTATAAAAATGAAAATGTAAAAAATTTAAAATATATTTTTCATGAGAGTAAGTATTGAAGATTTATTACTTTTTAAATTAATAAATTATTAATTTTTCGATAAATTAATAATTATTAATTTTTCGATAAATTAATACCTCTATAAATTAATAAATTTCTTCGGTCCCGACGTTATTAATGTATAGAGGTTTTACTGTATTTAAAATTTAGAAGTGAATCTTTAAATTAATTAAATTTCCGTTTTAAAGAATTATATTCAGCATAAATTGTATAAATCAACATAGAATTTGGTGTATTCTCAAAAATTATTATATTATTTTATTCGGTCATATTTTATTTTATCTTATATTATCACGTTTCACGTTTGTAATAATTCGTTAAAAATTTGGAGACTAGAGATCACCTCTACTTTCAGTGTTCGTATACTATATATGTATCGAATCACCTTGTCATGGGGTGCTTCGCAATGATTTATCTTTACAAGTAACATAATATTGCCGACATTGTCTGGTATGTATTGGTCTTGGTATGTATTGGTCTTGTCTTGAGAACTACATTACCATGTATCTATTTCAAACTTTGATTTATTATTTATGGAGGAAACGAAATGATAGACGACATAGTATTTCATTTTCTTCCTCTCAAAAAATATACAAGTTATTGATATAACCGACCGGAACCAATTTAGAATCGATTCAAATTAAGAATGGACTTTAACTTTGGTTAGCTTCTAAACCAATAAATTAAACGTGTGTTTATGTAGATTAGAATTCTAGATTTTTAAACTCTTGTCCGCATCTTTGATATAAAATCGATTTTTTTCAATAAATGTAACATTGAAGAAAAAAATAAGTTAATCCGTTAAACTCATCTAATTTTTTTTTTGGTCAACTTGGCTCTTGCTAGACACATAAGGGATATATGAGCGATGTATCAGTTTACATCTCAAAGTCTGCGGCAACGTGTTGACTAAAACGAGGGTCTATGTAAAACCGTGTCTAAAGTATTTGAGAATCTACGACAACATACTAGCTCCTTTTAGATCAAGCTAGTGGACTTTGACGTCGAAATTCGTGCTAATTAAAAAATTTGTTGCATTTGTTTTCAACAAGCATTATTCTATTGTTGAAAAAAACCCATTATTCTACATAAAAATCACAACTGCGAGATCTGATATGTGATATTTTTTTTTCTATTTACAATACACAAAAAATAAAATAAAATAGAAAATTTTGCTTATAAAATAAGAAAATGTTGAACAATCCACTAAAACCATCGTTCATCTTCACGAACTTCAAATAAAATTTCTGAAATAACTAATTTGTAATAAAGTAAAATATAAGTTTCTAACTCCGTATGGAAAGGGTAATCTTCTTCTATTTCCATAGCTCCCATCATAATAACTTTTCCATCGAATCCAACCTTAAAAATAGACTATCAACCATTCACCATCTATCTTACATAGTATGTTTTATACTATACATCTAAGGGTTGTGCTTTAGCGAAGTCAAAAGAAGCTTTGGCCTACGGCCACCTTTCTCAGGAAAAATGTCAAGAATTTTTATACTTTTGCATATTGATTGCAACTATACTCTCCAGTTTTCTAATCACCTAAACTTTTTCGATTAATTAAAATTATGGTTCTTCTTTTCTTCTCTATTTTTAAACGGAGCGTGTTAGAGCTTCATTCGTTGCATTGCATGATACAACTGCTAAAATTTATTTCTTGATTGACCAAGTCTTAGTAACCAGCAAAGAAAAGCCAATATTAACTAGTTTAATAACATCTCATTGAGGAAAGATATAAATGTGTGAATTTAATTTCGTATCAACTAATTATCACAACCATACGAAAATGGTTACGTATTGGGCCGTGTAAGTTGTGTTTTTATTCAAAGAGAATGCGTGGAAAAGAGATGGAGATGCATACTTTCCATGCATGCACGCCATGTAATAGTGATATGACATATACATCGAAATCGAATCGTGAAAACGAAGAAAATCTTCTCCAAGTCATATTTAGAATACATTATCAAGAACTTGGACATATGTACATCTTTTATACTTTAAATATATTAAATGAAAATAATCGAAGTGTTATAATCCATTCGTTTTTAAGTAAGTATAGTTTTGAATAAAGGCATATTTTTAAAAAAACTTGCAATTTCTCAATCGACATTCTTACAAGAATATTCTTTTTTAGTTTTTCTAGTTTTCAACAAGAATATATATATGAGACCACGACGATTGGTTTTACATGCAATATTTTGGATTTCCTACAAACTTTCATCTATTAATTTAAATAAACTGTATTGTCTAAGAACTGAGTTCCAAACTTAGTATAATAGAAACCTTTAAATCTTTGATTATTAGGTAAATGGACTTCCACAATTTTTTTAAAAAAATATAAAAATAACTTTAAAAGCATCAATCATAAGAAAATGAAGAAAAATAGTTTTATCTGAATTCTTGTTAAACTGCCCGGAAAAACAAAGAAAAATTTCTTCCAATAATTAGTAAGGGAAATTTTTCCTCTCAATTACTAATTTTTTTTTGATATTTTTCTCTCTCTTATTTTATCTACTTTCCTCTCAATTACTCCAATCATACCCCGTGGTAACTATTATCAAAATTCGATTTTATATTGATTTTTAAAGTTTTGTGCAAAGAAAAAATATTATTATGAGCATTCATCTTATAATTCATATGATCATATCTAAGAGTAGATCGTCGTCTTCTTGGGAAACTTGCCTTTGACTGGACTTTTTATAGTATTGAATTTGTTAATAGATAAATCATGCAGTCACGTGTTTGGTGAATCATTAAAATATGCAAATTGCTTTGCTGTTAGTTTCAGTTCCAACTATTCTCTAGATAAGTTTCCATTTGATTGCAAGGGATAAATGATGACACAAGCGATGACGTAATTTGGAAAAAGGTAACTTTGTCGTGTAGTGATGATTTAATGAGAGGTAGGGGATTAGCGTGATTCGGTATGGCTTACCTTTTTGTTCGGTCCCGACATGTTTTTCAATATAAAAACTATATATAAGTTCAAATAATTCGAATGTCTCGTCTCGTCGTATTATTTTTTCTTCAAAAAACCAATTTTTGTTTTAAAGTGTATTTTTATAATAATATTCAGAATTTCAAAAAAAAAAAAAATTTAAATTGTGTATAATTTTTGGAAAACCAAAGATTCTTAGGACTGAATTGGTATAACTTATATTAGAGCAGTAGTATAAACCAGAATAATCATAAACATTAGTTGTTTATAAACTACAGACAATTTATTAAATTATGTGATTGGTAAAAATATAAGTAATTGGATACAAAATTACCATAATATATAAAAATGATAATTTAAAACTTAATTAAGTAAAATATTATTATAATTCTTGATTTATAATGCTAATGCTAAGTTAAAAATTCTAATCTTGAGCATTAGCAAAATGAACATTAACAAAATGAGTATTTAGAACTTAAAATATTTTGTTTAATGCTATAAATGAAAATAGTTGATTGGATATAACAAAACACTAATCTAGTTAAAAAAAAAATTAGTACTATTATATTTTAAATAAAATTATAAAACGATTTTTAAAATCAAAATTTAATAAAGTTTTCTAATAATTTATGTCTCAAATAAAATTAAGTAAAAGAGAAACAAATCTTTCGATTATATAATCAAATAGTTGCTATAAATGAAAATAGTTGATTGGATATAACAAAACACTAATCTAGTTAAAGAAAAAATTAGTACTATTATATTTTAAATAAAATTATAAAACGATTTTTAAAATCAAAATTTAATAAAGTTTTCTAATAATTTATGTCTCAAATAAAATTAAGTAAAAGAGAAACAAATCTTTCGATTATATAATCAAATAGGAATATGAAAATCAATTCATATAAATATGAAAAAAATGTAGATATATAAGTAGTGAAATAATAAAAACTAAACCTTATTCAAATAGGAATATAAAAAACTAATTATTTAAAAGCATGTGATAAATATATATAAACTATCTTATCTAATTAAATAAAAAATTAATACTATTATATTTTAAATAAAACTATAAAAAGATTTTAAAATAAAAATTTAATAAGTTTTTCTAATAATTTATGTCTCAAAGAAAGTAAAATAGAAAAGAAACATATCTTTGTATTATGTAATAAATAGGAATATGAAAATTAATTTATATAAATATGAAAAAAATGTAGATATATGAATAGTGAAATAGCAAAAACTAAACCTTACTCAAGAAAAACTAATTATTTGAAAATATGTGATAAAATATATTTGGAATCTAAATAATGGAAAAAAATAAAAAAACCAACATAAATGAATAAAATGTCATGCTTCACTTTGTTAGTTTTTTGTTAGTGTTCTCAATTTTATTTTCATTTAAATATAATATTTAAATAATGGTTTGAGACGAACTTACGGTACACTAAAACATAATGGTCTAAGGAGCTACTACCAACGAAAAAGTTTTCAAGTTAATAGAAGCGACATCACATGATTGTTCATTGTAGGTGAAATTACTTACAAGATCTGGGTAAAGTGATCGAAATGGGTGATTAGCATTTTTACTAAAATATTCTATCAAATTAATATGATAGCTTGCAACACATACAATCAACAAAATTCTTTTTTAAAAAAATACTTTTATCAACAAAGCAGAAAAACTATACACACAAATATTTAAATAAAAAAATAAATCATTGGTTTATATTCATACCTAAGCTTTTATGAAAATCAAATTATTTTCTCGAGTAGACCATTGACATACGCGAAATATTTTTATGAAGGCTGGAGATAAGAAGGTCGAGATTGTGAATCATTGTGCTTACATATAACAACCGATTCTTCGCTCGACTGATTTTGGTTACGCGAGGAGAAATCCTGACCCTTCAGAAAAAGCTTAGTTAACCGTTGTTGCTAAAAGATCTTGGAAACACCTTGCCTAGGCTTGAACCGTAACTCGGTAACACTTCTCTTTCTCATCTTAGCTTCTTTTTGACCCGTTAACACTTCGAGTTACCGGAGTTTTAGTTTCCTCAAACCTAATGTGAGAATTTAGGGGTTTGGTCTTTTACTTCTCTTAAACCAACCACTAAGATTTGGTAAGGGGAACGGTACAAGTAGGATTAACCTGGATCTAACAATGACAAAAACTGATGACAAAGATATAAGACATTCACGATTTCTCCAATCTAGGGTTGAAGTTAAATCGACATAGATACGAGCAAAGAACCGTCAATCGACTTCCTTACTGTGACTCGTGGGGAGCCTCACCCGACTTTACCGGAGATTCATAAGCCAGACCCTAAGAAACCCTCAATGTCAATCACTCGACGGAGGTTAAGTACTATCGATCTAAAACTTTGAATACTATCGTTGTTTTTCGGCGAGTGAAACATCATATTAGGAGCTCTACGGATTTGAAGTGATTGACAGTTTCAAATTGAATATCCGATGGAGATTCAACGTGAAAGAAACTAGAGTTTTAATTTTCAAAAACATGGAAGAGGAGAGATAAAAATAATTAAACCAAGTAATTCCCACAATTTCATTTTATTAATATCTAGTGCAATATTTTTTTATATTTTAAATCATATGATAAAAAAGATTTTAAATAAGTAATGTTAAAAAATGTCTGGTCACGCTTTTCCGAAATTTTCGTAAAAGGAGTCTTTGGACATATCGAACAAATCATCCAGGCTCCAGTTCACTTTGACCTCACTCAACTTCCTTCTTTTGAAAAAGGAAATGATTTATTATTATTTATATACTATATGCTTTTTTGGTCACGATTTTTATACTATATGCTATACTTTATAATTTCTAACTTATCCTTATAGTTTTTATTTAAGCCAAAAGAAAATCCTTTTTTTTTTATCTTATTTTAATCTTTATAATCCCCCTCCATTGAATATTTTCTTTGCCAAAAGAATACTCTTTTTCACTTTTTCACGACTATTCGTTGTTTTGTAGCTTTTTGAGAACTAGAAATGTCGTACAACCTCCAACTTGGATTACATCAACCGTAGTACCGTACTATACATAAATTACATTCTTTTCGTGAAAAATATACGATTAATTCGCACTGGACTTTTTTCTTTTGTCAATAAAAACAATTAGACAAACTCAAAAAAGAACCGAATGGACAAGAACATAATTAGGCCGTGAAGACAAAGCCCATTAAATGATTGTAGACCGTTTTTTAAGGCCCATTTTGTTTTTGCGTCGCCTCTAGGCTCTCTAGCTAATGAGCCGTTGCCGATTAATCGCCGACGACGAAAGGGTAAAAACACGACGTTTGATTTAGCCGGCGAATCAATGGAAAGTGAAGCGATTCATTACGAGCTTCAGAGCTTAGAGCTCGAGTTAAAAGACGTTCAAGGTTACATTACTTTCGTTTTATTCACGTTCTTCGATTTTACGTTTCGGTTTCACTGGTTACTTCTGGTATCACTTAGAAAATCGTTCAAATTCTCCATGGTAGTCTGCTTTTATGGGGAAGATAATGCGTTTTTTTTTTTCAAATATAATATCCATTGAGGTTTAAGGTTAATTTCCGATTTTTATATTGTTAAGAACTTGGAATATTGCCTTCGATGGTTGAATTCAAATTCAATTTTAGCTTTGAATTAGTGTTGATGGAAATCGTTGAACAGGTCAGATAAGTGCTTTGATCGAACATCAAGACAGATTGTACGAGAGGAAGTCTGAGCTAAAGACATTGTTAAAAGCACTAGCTTCATCAGGAAGCCCTGTTGCATCTGGTTCTGGTGGCTCGAGTGCTATAGAGAACTGGTCAGGGCCATTCGAGTGGGATTCTCGTGCCGATGATATTAGGTTTAACGTTTTCGGTATATCCAAGTACAGGGCCAACCAGAAGGAAGTAAGTTACTTGTGCATTTTATGAATCAGAAAGCTATCTGATTGCAGAAAATAGTTCGATGTTCAATCTTTTTTCCTTGGATTACAGATAATTAACGCTATAATGACGGGAAGAGATGTCCTGGTGATCATGGCGGCAGGTGGTGGGAAGAGTCTTTGCTATCAACTTCCTGCTATACTCCGTGGTGGTACAACTCTTGTTGTCAGTCCTCTACTTTCGTTGATTCAGGACCAGGTTAGTGATAAACTCAGGAATATAGTATGTAGGGGAATGAAGAGATCACGAAACAGAAAAATGTACAGAACTTTTCACGTGCGATGGCTATATGTGTGTTAAACATCGATTGTTGTTTACGGTTGTTCAGGTTATGGGTTTGGCTGCTCTTGGAATTTCAGCATTCATGCTGACTTCTACCTCTGGCAAGGAAAACGAGAAATTTGTGTACAAGGCACTTGAAAAGGGTGAAGATGACCTCAAGATTCTTTATGTAACACCAGAAAAAGTATCAAAGAGTAAAAGATTCATGTCAAAGCTTGAAAAGTGTCACCATGCTGGTCGCCTTTCTCTTATATCAATCGATGTAAGTCTGTCCTGGCTTTAGTTTATTTGGGCATATCCACGCAGTTGATAAGAAACTACTCTTTTGATTGTTCAATTCCTTATGTTTGATTGCTTTGCAGGAGGCACATTGTTGTAGTCAGTGGGGTCATGATTTTCGCCCTGATTACAAGAACTTAAGCATTCTGAAAACCCAGTTTCCCAAAGTTCCCATGGTGGCTTTAACTGTATGTTTTTGTTTCCAATAACTTCGTATACTTTGTCCTTCCACCTTTTTTGTTCCGTATGTGATACCCTGTGAGCTTAAACCAGTCAACACTAGGGAGATTTATCCACATCACTGTGCTTATCAGAACGACCAATTTTCATTAAAGTTGAACTCTCTGAACTTACGTACTTGCTAGTATTGTCTAGGTATTCTGTTTAGTGGGTTTAGAATGTCACATTCCGTTAACAACCTTTCAGATATTTTGTGGAAATTTAAACATTTCGCATTCCTAATGCTTTATATCTCTATTGCAGGCAACTGCGACACAGAAGGTCCAAAATGATCTGATGGAGATGTTGCATATTCCTAAATGCGTCAAATTTGTTAGCAGTGTTAACAGGCCAAACCTCTTTTACTCGGTACTCTTAGTAATGCATTTAAGTTATTTATGCTGCGGTAGTTTATAGAGGTTAACATGGACAGTAAATTGTTTTGCAGGTGCGAGAAAAGTCGGCAGTTGGTAAAGTGGTGGTTGATGAAATTGCTGAATTCATACGGGAATCATATTCTAACAATGAATCTGGAATAGTTTATTGTTTCTCTCGGAAGGAGTGTGAACAGGTTTGTATCTGAAATTCACACACATATCTGACCATTGATATTGTTCTATTGAATCTTGGATCGGTAAAGAAAAGCTTTCATATGTTCTCTTACACGCAATGGTGATAGATTGCAGGTGATTTACGAGAAAGAGGAATTTCTGCTGATTATTATCACGCAGACATGGATCCAAACTTACGCGAAAAAGTCCATATGCGGTACGGTAATGTTTCTTAAGACGAGTGGTGCCTAGTGCTTAACTAGAGATTCAATGTCATTGCCTGATTTTCTTTTTCTTTTTGTTTCATGTCCACAGATGGAGCAAGAACAAGTTGCAGGTCATTGTTGGAACAGTATGTATATTCTCCCGTTATCATTCCATTATATTATGGCACAGTGATCTACATAGACCAACTCTGATTATTGCTTTGCAGGTAGCCTTTGGCATGGGAATCAACAAGCCTGATGGTAAGTATTGGTAACTTTCATTTCATGATGAGACCTTCCCATTATATTGATCACCATTCTTAGTATCTTTTCAAATTGATAAATGGGACATTGTTGTAGTCAGGTTTGTCATTCACCACAGTTTGAGCAAATCAATGGAGACTTACTACCAGGTTCCAATCTCTTTTCCACTAAAACTCGATGTGTAGTTATCAGGTTACCTCTCATCAGTCATCACTTAATTATCATGATGCAGGAGAGTGGTCGTGCTGGTCGTGATGGCCTCCCATCTGAGTGCGTCCTCTTTTTCCGCTCGGCTGATGTTCCCAGGCAGGTAAGCTGCAATTTTGCTGAACCCTGCTTTCCTGTGCTACACACACACACACACACATATATATATATATAGATATGTATATTTCTAGAATCTCATTGATGCATTTCTTTCTTCCTCAACAGAGTTCCATGGTCTTTTATGAGTATTCTGGTCTGCAGAACCTCTATGATATAGTACGATATTGTCAGGTACGCTGTTTTATGTCCTCTTTTAGCATCTTAAACTTTCTTTAATTGTATGCTATCTTAGGAACCATAATTTCTGAATTATCTTGTTGCAGTCTAAAACAAAATGTCGTCGAAGCGCTTTTTTCCGTCATTTTGGGGAACCATCACAAGACTGCAATGGTATTCTTGTTTACAGTTGTCCTCTACTTATAGAATTTTTCTTACGTCTATCGATTCCAGATTTTCTGATCATTATTTCAACATTCGGTTAGGAATGTGCGACAACTGTGCCTTGTCAAGTGAGGTCAAAGAAGTTGATGTAACAGGTATGTTCCACCTTCCTCTGTTTGTTGTTTCTCTGAGAGACATTCTTGTATTAACAGTTTATTTGTGATTTCTGGATTTAATAGTATTTTTGGCGTCATGACTTTTTTTGCAGACTTGGCTAAGCTTGTGGTATCTATGGTACAAGAAATGCAAACCAAGGATCAAAGAGTGACAATGTTACAACTGGGTGACAAACTCAGAAGTAAGCACAAGGATCTAAGTAAGTCACGTTTTCTCATTTCATTAGTCACAGCGACAGAATATCTTCGAAAGGCTTAATCTCTTTGCTCTATGATATGTTTTTTGGTGGTTAAATCCTAGGCGCTGAGCTAAAGAGAGACGAGATAGAACATCTCGTGATAAAACTGATTGTTGACTCAGTATTGGTAAGATCATCATCCACGTTCAAGAATCTCTGTATGATTACGCCATTGGTTTCTTCAGTTGTAATTGAGTTTTTGTTTTCTTGTGCAGAAAGAAGAATTCCAACACACACCATACTCGACAAACGCTTATGTAGCAATGGGACCATTGGGCAACCAGTTGTTGCAAGGTAAGGTCTTTTCACACGAACACTCGTGCTTCTTTTACTTCTGCAGACAACTCTTGAAACACTCTGTTTTCTGGAACAGGAAGAAAGACAATAAAAATGGAAACCTCAAGCAAAGAAATCAACAAGAAATCAAAAAGAAGTAGTAGTTCATTTTCCGGATTGGAACTTAAGCTTGACGAGCTACGAAAGGAGATATCAGCAACTCATGGAAGCATACTCCCTCATACTGTTCTCTCAACTCAACAGATCGGCTCGATAAGCTCGCAACAACCAGATTCATTACAAAAGGTGAGTTTGCGCTAATAAAATCCACGTTTCATTGGTGGTATTATACCGATGGCTTCCATTTTAAAGCTTTGTTGGTTGGGTTTTTTTGCAGTTGGAGAGTATTATAGGAAAATTAAAAACAGAGAAGTATGGAGATAGGATTCTTGAAGTAGTGATGAATCACGATGCTAAAGAACCTGTTGGAGATTCAACAAAGGAAGAAACATGTACAACCAGATCAAGAAAGAGAGCTAAGACACAGAAGGATGTTGTTCTGGTAGAGAGCAGTGAAGATGAACAAGAAGAAACTTGATAAAATAGAATCAATTAAGGAATGTTAAAGCTTGTATTGATTCAAAGAAGCAAATACAAGCAAGTTTCCACACACACATTCGATTATATGCTCTAACAACTTTTCCTATATAGCAAAGAGAATCTAATCCTAACACACACCTCACTGACTTTCCTCTTCTCTATACTCTTCTAGAAGCAGCTCCTCTCCGGCTCATAACAACTTTCTCCTTTAGAGGACAGTTCGCATAGACTTTCCACAGCTCCAGACACACTCCTACAGAGACCAGTCCGTTTCCTGCGTTCAAAATCCTCATATTACGCACCAATGGTGGGCAGTAATGCTCTCAAACGTGTCCCTCATGAAGTTGCAATCTCGGAAGCCAAGCAAAGTCGGTGTGTAATGCTCTATAGCGTAGTTTTGTTTCACAGCTGCTACCAATTGTGCAAAGTTTTCACCAATAGTTGAAGACCGAGGCGAGGCAAGCAACAAAGACAAACTAGGCCCAAGTCAGCTGAGGAACAAGCTGCAAGACGAATGGGGAAGCAGCCAGCTAATAGTTCCGCGCCACGTCTTGAGCCTACATAGGTTGTTTGGCCACATCCGGATGAAGTCCATTTGCGGTACCTGATTCTCTTGCTAATCAGACACCAACAGAGGTTATTAAGAAGGCAAGGCGTCGACCATTCACTTCAAAATAGGACGTCTATGATAGCTACTTCTACAATGATTTGAGCCAACGCGATTAGTGAGTCGAGAATTATGTAATAAGGTTGAATGGTTTTGTAATAATTCGACTCACTAACCGCGTCGGTTCAAACTTCACACTAAGCAACCTACTGTAGAAATAGCTATCATAGACGTCCCATTCTGAAGTCAAAGGTCGACGCCTTGCCTTCTTAATAAGCTATGCCGGTGTCTGATCAGCGAGAAAATCGGGTACCGCAAATGGGACTCTGTTCGGAAACAACATGTGTAGGCTCAAGAGGTAACGTGAAATTACTAGCTAGCTGCTTCACCTTTCGTATTGCAGCTTGTTCCTCAGCTGACTTGGGCCTAGTTTGTCTTTGTCTCTTGCCTCGGTCTTTAACTGTTGGTGATCGTGTCGCTAGAGTGTAGATCCCGTTACTTTCATCTGCACAATCAAAAACACACAAGACCAAAGAAAAGAGCAATGTGAGATACATAATCAAGTAAAACTCCAAACTCAATAACAAACTCTCTAATTCATCAATTTCTATCATCCAAAGTAGTGTTAACATCAATCACCAACAAATTCGTGCTAATTCAACTCACGAACAAAATCCCCAAATTTCATATATCATAAATCCTAAAATTTCAAAGAAATTAGATAAATTGTGATTCTACGCAAAACAAACACGAGTTGATCTTAAACGAGCATAGGGGGGGAACTAATTCGATCCTAAAACGCAAATTCGACAAAAATCGATTTGTTCTCCGTTTTTCATGATTTTCGGACTGAAAATTGAAAATTTCGACCACATACCTTGATGATTGTTAATGTGGATGCTAGAATCAGAGAGAGTATGAAAATCCAATAAGTTTAGAGCAAAGAATCACTCAGATCGATGAAGAAACGAGTGAAACCGACTATTTTTCTCTCTAGAGCCCTAGGGTTCGTCGGGAGAGAAAAGAGAGAATGAAAGGATTTTGATCCGAAAACTTCTCTTAAATCCCGTGAGAAAGTGTTCGTGTCCACCGACACAAAGCAAAAATCGATCGACACAAGACTTTTCCGTCGATCGACACAGATTGTTACGCAGGAATATTAACAACTTTTGAGTGCAGTTCGTATAGAATTTCCACAGCACCAGCCACACTCCTACAGAGACCAGTCCGTTTCCTGAATTCAAAATCCTCAGCTTACGCACCAATGGTGGGCAGTAATCTGAAGTAATGCTCTCAAACGTGTCCCTCACGAAATTGCAATCTCGTAAGCCAAGCAAAGACGGTGTGTAATGCTCTAAAGCGTAGATATGATTCAAAGCTGTTACCAACTGTGCAAAGTTTTCTGGAGTTACTCTCCCTACGGTTGTACAGATTCCAGATCCCGTTACCTCGCATACGTAACTCTCCCAGACCGATGATGCATTTGCTAATGATTCTTCCATGTTTGAATCTTCGAAAACGCAGGGTCAGATCAGAAAGGCCGCCATTGTTGAAGCTTCGAAAACGCAGGGTCAGAAATTTTATCACCGTTCACGGAGAAATCAGCTGATTTTGCATGAGGAAAAGTGAAAGAGAGAGTGCTACTACTGTCTAGTGATACTGAATTAAAGATTTCATTAATGATACTAAATTCATTACACATTCGGTTTGTCTTTGCTAACCACATGGTTTACCCAAACCGGAATATTACAATCAAGTAAAGCAACGCAGAAAAGAAGCTTGATAAGATTAATTTAATCAAAGGGATGTTGAATCAAATATAGTAGTAATGATACAAATGATACAATTTCCACTATTTTGACACTCTATCAAATGTTTTTTCTTACTTTAGGAGTGAAGCTTTGTCCTAAAACCTTGAACCCAAATCGAAACAATGTCTTGTAGTTTCTCCACAAAACCAAGTCTTTGGCTCTGTTTCTTCACACTATCAATCAGAAATTGGTACTCCAATAGCGTAGTCTCAGGTAAAGGCTCCAAGAACTCACACTTAGACAAGATCTCCGGAAGAGGAACACCAGAGACGAGATTCGTGTCCAGTTTTGCTCTGCTTTTCTTCGTTTCTTGAAGTTCTATAACCGGAGGAGTTTCAAGAGCTGAAGGAGAAGCACCAGGAATCACTTCCCGTGTGAATGGTAACGATCTTGCAGGTTGCAAACAGAATTCTATCCACTGGTGGATCAATGGTGATGGACCTCGCACTCTTCCTCCTATCTGTTCTCCTTCTTTATTAGATACAGAGAGAGCCGGGATCGCCTTTTGAAAAAACGACGACGTTTCACTGGTTAGTGTCCAGATGTATATCAATCACGAAGTAAGTAACTTTAAGAGAAATGCTTACCCATAGATCAGCCCATAAGGTGGCACCGGATTTGGGAACAATCACTGTAACATTAGACATACGTTTTGCAACAGGGATCACATCGCTACTCCAACCAACAGTGACCCATACATCCCCAACGTTGAAAGCTTTTAGATAGTTGTCACTGTCAAACAGTCGAATCTGTGAGCAAAAAAGGACATATACATTGTCATTTTGTCTCAACTGTGTAATTCTGTTTTAGAGTATGGACTATGGCAAAAAACCTGTTTCATAAGCGATGCTAGATTTTTCTCCAAGGCGATTTTTCCACCAGGAACTTGTGAATCTAAGTCTGTTGTATTGTATGATGCTCCCATGTATTTGAGAACAGTACCAACAACCTCTCTAGGAGAATTCACCATTGAGATCTTCCCTGCAAGCTCCGGTCGCCACAGATCAGACCAGTCCTAAATCCAGAAAAATATTCACTTCTTTTTAAGTAGGCACACAAACTTTAGTCACTGAGGCAAGAATAAAGTAAACCTAACCTCTATTGGAGCCAATTTATACTGCTGAAATTTGCTCTTCTTGAATGCTATTACCATGCTTCCCCAGCGGTATGGCACAGCCCATGTTTCACCTTCAGGAGATTTTTCTCCCGCATTGTTCCTGCGGAGATAAATCTGAGACTTTCTAAGTCATGAAATGAACCCTAAGAAGAGTTACGAAAACGAAACATTATGCCTATAAAACCTAACAAGATTGCCAAAGGATTATCTGCAGAGACTGATATTCATGATATGAAGCTCTGAGTTTGGATTCTTACCTTCCATTTATCACTCAAGCCTTTATACCAGTCTTGATCTTCTATCCCTTTCATTGGTTCAATCAGTTTTGCTTTAATTGCATAGCTAAGCCAAGAATCACCAATGCTGATCATATCAGCTGCTGCAGTTGAAGCAGACCCTTTTTTCCCTTTTCTAGAAGGCGTCGATAGATCGAAGAATATTTCTTCAAGATTTGCTCGGAACTGGGTTTTTAACCTTACTCTCTTCCCTTGTGAGCTCATGAATTCCTAAATTTATAATCCAGAGAATCCAATAAAAAGCTAAGATGAAGATTACAGCGAAATTGCTCAACATAGAAGTATGTTCTTCAAAAAAGTGGAACACAGAGAGAATTGAAACTGAACCTTGATCCATGATGGTGGCAATGAACCACGGAGGGCAACGACTTTTAGCGGCACAGTCAGAGGATACACTTTAGCCTTATAAGCTTCAAAATCTGCTTCCAATTTTCCCTCTTCATCTTCATTTAGAACTCCAAGATTCTCCTCACCTGCAAAAATCCATAGAAAATATTGAATTCCATCGTTAAGAGTAATGAAATAGTTCAATTTCCAGCACCTGCTACAATTTCCGAGTCAATTTCATTCTCTGTAACGGAATGAGAAGCGATAACTGGCGGAGGAATTCTAGCGGAGGCCGGAGAGCAGACGCGGAGGCTTAAACCGAGGAACAGCACAGTCGAGGCAGAGATACGAACGATACTCTCATTCAAACGTTCGCTTTGAGAAGCTCTCGCGACATTTCTCTTTTCTCCGTCGCGTCGGTTACCTCCGCCGCAGAAAAATCTCACCGGCGGTTGCAGGGAAAGAGACGCCGTCGCAGCCATTCGATGAACGAACGCAAAGGTGAAAAGACAAACAGCATCAATGGCTTCTAATCTCAACCGGTTTAGTTAAACCGATGGGCTAATACCAAATTTCCAATAAATGGGCCTTTAAAATAGGCCCAATAAAGGTTTGGTTTGGAGTCGACCGTTTGAGAGATATAGCTAAGCTCTAGCTGGCATAATAATTGGGTTTTTCCGATCGTAGTTTTGCAGATAAAGAAAGCGTCGGTTGGCACGTGCGGGAGGTCATGATCGGCACGTGCGAGACCCACTTCGATTTCTCTCATTGGTCGTGAAGAAGCATCTCACCAAAACTAAAACACTCTTCACACTCTCTCTCTCTCACTCTACTTTCTCTCTCTTTCAATCGTACACACACACAAAAATAAAATCGATTCCTTTTTTTTGTTTAGTTTTATAGTTTTTTTTTTTGCTTTACAGCTCAATTAGTCGTCTTCTTCCTCCTCTGTCCTATTCTTCTTTCATCTTCCTCCTCGCGGATCCATTTTTAGAGGTTCAAATCTACTTTTTCTCTTTTCTTAAAAAGCTGTAATCTGTTTGATTTCCGCTGAAGATTGAGGGGGTTTTGGTCTTTTTCGCTTGAATCGTTTTTTCCCCGATTTCGAGTTTTTGGTATTTTTGTTAATCGAATCTTAAGTTCTTGTTGTGCTAGGACTGTAATGGTATCTGGGAATTTCGTAATTTTATGATAAATTTGAGCTGTTCGAGCTCGTGGTTAGTGCTGAATTTGGGTTTTTTTTTGTAGAATTTCAGTCTAGAATTTAGGAATTGGGTTTTGATCGGTTTGAGACAATTTCACTGTTCTTGGCGAATTAGAGCATGCAATTATAGAGTTTTGATGTGTAATTGAGAATTAGTTGTTTAATTTTGACTGATTTATGATTTATGTACAAATGTTCTTGAACTTTCTCTTAGGGCACTTAATCATATAATCTTGTGTTTTTTTTTCAGGAGTGTAGTTTCTTACTTGAATATATAGACATGGGATCATCAAAGAGCTGACTGATATGAGTTGGTGTTCATTCAAATGATTGGTAGTGGTTATATTATGCTTGAACAGTGCCATGATGGGCAACTGTGAGATGAAAAGCTGTTGCTCATGGCTTCTTTTGATCTCATTGCTTTCTTCACTATCAAATCAAATTCAAGCCATTAGTTCTGACGGTATGAATCACTGTTTACACCATTTTTAATAAGGTTTTAGACCTTGTTATAGAGATTTTATCCTTATGTTATTCAGGTGAGGCGCTACTGAGCTTCAGAAATGCAGTTGGTAGATCAGATAGTTTTATTCATCAGTGGAGACCTGAGGATCCGGATCCATGTAAATGGAATGGAGTGACTTGTGATGCCAAAACGAAAAGAGTTATAACCTTGTGAGTTTCTTAGACTTATTGAGTTTTATACTTTTGTTTTCTTCAGTATCTGTGGTTGCTAATGTTTCTTGATTCGCAGGAATGTTACTCATCACAAAATAAATGGACCTTTACCTCCTGAGCTTGGAAAACTGAACCAGTTGAGGCTTTTGTATGTGTTCTCTCTCTTTAACCTTTAAATTCACTTTTTGACTGGTTAAGAGAATTTACTCTGAATGCTTAATCATCTGTGTGTGTGTGTGTGTGTCGTTGCAGAATGCTTAACAACAATAATTTATATGGGTCAATACCTCCAACATTGGGAAATTGCACAGAATTGGAGGGAATGTAAGTGCTTTTCCAAGATTGTTTATCTTTCTTGCTTTGAAGTTATTCAATACCTATGTAATAGATTTTTCATGCTCATCAAAGTTTCCAACCTGTTTATTGCAGTTTTTTGCAGGGTAACTACCTCGCTGGAGAAATTCCAGCGGAAATAGGAAACCTGCCTGGCCTTCAAAACCTGTACGGTGCTTCTTTTCTTATGATTTTGCAAATGCATCGGTCTAATTCTTTTTCTGCAGTATCTGTTAGTTGTTCCATTTACTACTCTCACGATCTAGGGTCATGATAGTTGAATAAATGTGGTTTATTCTCGTGCTCCATGACTTGAACTAACTACTTTTCGAATTCTGAACTTTGACAAGCATGATAATATTTCTAACAATTGCGAATATTCAAGACAGACATGGTTATTTGGAAGAAAAAAAGTGTATTGTGAACTTTGGAATGGTTGAAAATGGTGAAACTGATTTTTCAGAATTTTGTTTTTCAAGGGATTTGTCAAGCAACTCTTTCGGAGGAAGCATTCCTGCTTCGCTTGGGCAGTTGACGAAGCTTACCAACTTGTGAGAAGCTTAATCTCTTACCGGCTTTGAGCATTTCTGTTTCATTGTTACCAACTATGCTGATTATATGTATCTTCTGTTTTGAAGCAATGTCTCAAGCAATTTCTTGGTGGGTGAAATTCCTTCAGATGGAGTGCTCTCTGGATTTTCAAAGAACTCGTAAGACATTTAAAAACCCTTTTCTTGTTCCAATTTTGCTATCTAAAAGTGAATAGATTCTTCAACTGATGCGTTGTTCCTTCCAGCTTCATTGGCAATCAAAACTTGTGTGGAAAGCAAATCAATGTCGTCTGCCAAGATGATAGTGGAAACAATTCTTCAGATTCCAAATCAACAGGTAAAGAAAATTAATGTTTTGGTCAATATATAGTATTTGTTTTGGTTTTATCTTATAGATTTATATGGTGTCTCGTACAATGTAGCTCAAAACCAGAAGAAAAACTCGGGTAAGCTACTTATTAGCACATCAGCAACCATAGGTGCGTTGCTCCTAGTGGCGCTCATGTGTTTCTGGGGATGCTTTCTTTATAAAAAGCTCGGTAAAGTCGAGAGTAAAAAAAGCCTCGCAAAGGACGTTGGTGGAGGTATAATCCTTACTTAGATATCATCTCGTACAATATTCAATTTCTCAATCTCGTGAAGCTTCAATAAGAGTTTTTTTTGTGTGAAATCCAGGTGCGTCTATTGTTATGTTCCATGGAGATTTGCCTTATTCTTCGAAAGACATCATTAAGAAGCTTGAAATGTTGAATGAAGAACACATAATCGGTTGTGGAGGCTTTGGAACGGTGTATAAGCTTGCCATGGACGATGGAAATGTTTTCGCCTTGAAGAGAATCGTAAAGTTAAATGAAGGGTTTGATCGGTTTTTCGAGAGAGAGCTTGAGATTCTCGGGAGCATCAAACATCGATACCTTGTGAATCTACGTGGATATTGCAATTCTCCAACATCAAAGCTACTTTTATATGATTACTTACCCGGTGGTAGCCTCGATGAAGCACTTCACGGTATTGATCTGATCTATCTTTCTCTTTTACGGCTATCTTTATGAATGATTCACTGAGAAAGTTTTGTTTTCTTGAATTTTTAGTAGAGAGAGGCGAGCAATTGGATTGGGATTCACGAGTAAATATCATCGTAGGAGCTGCGAAAGGATTATCATATTTGCATCATGATTGTTCTCCTAGGATCATACACCGTGATATAAAATCAAGCAACATTTTACTCGATGGCAATCTCGAGGCTCGTGTATCGGATTTCGGTCTTGCTAAGCTGTTAGAAGACGAAGAATCTCATATTACAACCATTGTTGCAGGCACATTTGGATACTTAGCTCCAGGTATAACAAAGTCTTCACTATGAACATAAAATTTTTTGATCTTTGTGAAAATGCTAAGAGTTTATTCAATTTGGCCAGAATATATGCAAAGTGGTAGAGCAACGGAGAAAACCGATGTATACAGTTTCGGTGTATTGGTTCTTGAAGTCTTGAGTGGGAAACGACCAACTGATGCTTCCTTCATTGAGAAAGGCCTTAATGTTGTTGGTTGGGTATGTAAAATTGATAACTCTGGTTTCGATTTATCTGACTTTGAAGTTGATGATGATCTTTTTTTTGCAGCTTAAGTTCTTGATCAGCGAAAACAGACCAAGAGAGATTGTTGATCCAAACTGTGAAGGAATGCAGATAGAGTGTCTTGATGCTCTTCTCTCAATAGCAACACAATGTGTATCTTCGACTCCTGAAGAGCGTCCCACGATGCATCGAGTTGTTCAGTTACTCGAATCTGAGGTTATGACTCCTTGTCCCAGCGACTTCTATGATTCCAGTTCTGATTGATTGATTCTGTGTCGAAAACACCGAGAAAACCTTCGTCAAGAGAACCTGCAAATGCTATTTGAAGAGAACCATGATTTTCCAGTAATGGAACAGAGTCTTTAGTGTTGTGTTTGCTATTTACTTTTTTACCCTCCACAAGGTTTGAGCCAAATTCATTTTCAGCCTCCTTTTTTTCTTGATTTTTGGTAAAAAAAGACTTTTATTTGAAACATGAAATTGAAATGTATAGTTGTTGTGACCTTTGTAGAAAAACTCTGCCTCTGAAATTGTTCTTTTGAATAATCCATGTTTTCTTCTTCCTCTATACTCTTGTTTTATCCTTTGGGATAAAAATCAATAAACAGACTCATACTCAAATCTTGATTCAGTTACTGAAATTGATTCAAAACTAAATCATTAGATTATATTATCAAAAGAAATAGATTACAAAGTGTAGTAGTTAGAGAATGTAAAAATATCAACTTTTTTGCAAAGTTTTCACCTTTCAATATCTTCATTCCAAACCCATCATCAAATTTGTAGTTTGATGAAGCATTGAGTGAATCTCATCCATTTTTTGGATGTGTTGGATCTTGAACAAGAAACTCATGAACAATCCCATTAACCTAAATGCAGCTACACCCAGCATACTTTCTGATTCCCAAATCTGTCATTCTCTTTCTCGCATTCGTTACATCGTCCCATCGATTCGCAGTTGCATACACATTCGCAAGCAACGTATGAGCACTTGAATCCCTAACTTCAACTTTCTTCAACCTTTCTTCAACCCTTTCAGCTATCTTCACATTCCCATAGTTTCGAGCAGCGCTAAGCAAAGAACAATACACAGGAACTAAAGTTTCATCGCTTTCGTTTCTCATCTTATCAATCAATACTTCCTCTGCTTCCTCTAACAATCCAGCTCTACATAGTAAATCAATCAAACAACTACAATGCTCTGATTTAGGCTTGTTCATCGAATAGAAGATTCTACGTCCTTCTTCTACAAATCCACCATGATTACAAGCTGTTAAAACCGCCACAAACGTTATATCATCTAATCTCACACCGTTTCTAACCATTTCGTAATACAACTCAAGCGCTCTCTTTTCCATTCCGTTAGTAGCTAGACCGTAAATAACCGATGTCCAAGAAGCTGTATCTCGATCCTTGGTTTCGTTGAAAACCTCTAAAGCTGTCTCTATACAGCCACATTTCGCATACATGTCTACAAGAGCAGTTCCAATTACTTTATCAACTCTGACTCTGTTCTCATATATATATCCATGGATCCATTTCCCTTGCTCTAAAGCGCCTGTATTCGCACAACCTTGTAAAAGAGACACTAGCACGAAATTATCAAGCTTCACTCCTTCGGTTTGCATACATCCAAACAATTCAAGCGCTTCGTCAAACCGGTTATACTGAACATAACCATTCATCATAGCTGTCCAAAGAACAACATCTTTAACAGGACTTCTCTCAAACAACTCTCTAGCTTCATCAACCTTACCATTACTAACATACCCTGAAACCATACTAGTCCAACACTTCACGTTTTTGTTTCTCATCGAATCGAAAATCGCTTTAGCTTTATCTAGACACCCGCATTTACAGAACATATCTATTAATGCATTCCCAATCTTAACACTCATTTCAAACTCTGTGACTACTACATACCTGTGAATCTTTTCACCGATTTCAAGATTCTTTATAGCAGAACAAGCTGAAAGAGTGCTTACGATCGTGCTCTCGTTTGGCTTTAAATTGCTTTCCTGATTCATCCGTTTAAAAACAGAAATTGCATCCTCAAACCTCCCATGACCGACGTAACTAGAAATCAACCCGTTCCAAGAGACAATACCTCGTTCAGGCATTTCGTCGAACACTTTATGAGTGATATTCATCTTACCCAATGCAGCATACATTCCCATGAGTGAATTACTTACATAAGAATCGAACTCAAGCCCGGCTTTCACAGCGTAACCATGGAGTTTCTCACCTTCTAGAACCTTCTTTAAACGTCCAATTGATTTCAGAACAACCGGTAAAGTGAAATTATCCGGATATAAGCCTTGTTCTCGCAATTGAGAGAACAAAGCCAAAACTTTCGTGAAGCTTTTAGTCTCCGCGAATGATTTGAGCATCTTATTGTACATTATAAGTGTCGGAGCTTGTACAGAACCCATATTCTACGAAAGAGAAGAAAACACTTGTGAAGACGCCTACGTAACAAAAAGGCGAGCTCATGATTTCGAACAATAGTATATCATTGTATTAACAAGTTGGCTAAATGTTTATTCTCTCACGGTAACGTTTAGTGAAATTGATTTTTTTGAGATATATTGCTGATTTTCTTAATCTTCTTTTCCGAAAAACATGTTTCCGGAAAAAAAAAATCTCTCTTGATAAAAATAAAATTCGTTACCATTATACTTTTAATAAAACTTTTTAAGATAAAAATCTTTACGATTTAAAAGACTCGAAATTTTTTGAGATCCCAAAACAAAAACATTTGACCCTTCCTAAGAATCTAAAATGAGATCAAATCACAAAAAACCTCAAATCCGGCTAACGGAATCATAATTAGTCAGATACTTTAAGAAGAATACCCCGAATAAAGTATCATGGGGTAATGGTAATTAAGAACCTAAGTTTTTGTGTAGCCTCGAAAAGGTAAAATAAGTTCACGCTATTAAGAAAGACCTAAGAACATAACATAATTCTCTTCATTTTCTTTCCATCGGAATATCTTCCAACAATAACCCTTAAATCGCATGAAAAATTATTTGCATCCAACGACCGAGAAGCTATGAATTTGATCACTATCAACAAAGGTCAGACAAGACCCGCAAACGACGCTCGCTGACAAAGTCACGAGCTTTGATAACATGAAAAGCACGCTAATGACTCTTTAAGCGATTGCATACGCTCTATCATATAACAACCAGTACGAAGTACCTCGTGCCTTCTTCTACAACAAACTCCAAACGCCTCATAGTTACATTGTCGACCAATTGTCCATAACAACGAAGAAAGTAGGTGAAAAACATTCAAGTACTTCGTACCAACTCAATTTCCTACTCGACTGGATTATCCATTTACTGGTCTACTATTCAAGGCCTGGTGATCATTATTAATATATTTCTCTTTCGTTACAAGAGATGGTCAGATATTCTTTCACTCACACTTATCTCATTATCTATCTAAACTTTCTCTCAGTTTTTTCTCTTTATTTTCACCGGATTTTCTTCAGAGTTCTCGCCTTTCGTGAGACAAAAATCTAAGGTTTGAAATTTTTATAAAATACTTAGCATTTAAGTGGTTTTCGGTCTAAGACTTTTCATTTTTAAATTTTTTCGAGAGATCCTTTTTTCGCTTTCCTCTAAGAGGGCTTTCAAATTTCGCAGTCACTCATGTCCAAACTCTACTAAAAACTTTTATTTTATTTCTATTCCACCAATTGACCACCCAAAACGACAAATAATCCACATAACACCAATTTTTGGCATGTAGTAAACTATTTCCTCTTCCATACCGTTTACTATCTTATTTTCTTGATAAAAATACATGGCCATATGATTGTTTGTTCACATACAATTCCTATGATAGAAATGTATTAACTATTTTTACAATTTCATGGCACATAACTTTTTAGGTTTGAAAGTTAATGTTTATGACATTTTAAACCAAGCAATACCCATATAATTATGTTGTAACAATATCCGTGAGTTGCATTTCTAGATTTTCATTAGGCTCTCATGAATCTAACGGTGATTTTATCCAGTGGTGGATCTAGCAAAAGTTTTTGTATGGGAAAAAAAAACCTTTAAATTTTTCTTAATTGAATTTTAGGCTTTTTATATATGTATAGGAAAATATTATAAGTTTTTCAGTTTTATCAACACACAAATTTTGAATTCTAATGTACTATAACCAACAATATAATTTACTAACTTGAACTAATTTGTTAAAGATTAAAATTAGGAAACAAAATATGAAAGAAACAATATATTTTGCCACAAATAAAATAAAAAGAAAAGAAGTATAAAATGCAACTAATCAAAAGATATATATAGAAAGAAACATGAAAGAAGTAAGAAGCCAACGAAATATAAAGAAAAGAAGACGTGGCCAGTACAACAAAGATTAACCATACGGGAAAAGTTTGAAAAGGATAACAAATGAAAATAAAGGAAAAAGTATGGCATTACCCTCAACAAAACTAAAGCACCAATGGCCAATTGATCCAACAAATCAATTTTGTTTTAAAATCAACATGGGGCACGTGCCTTTAGTTTCACCATGTAGATCCGCTCCAATTACATCCATAACATAAGAATATGTTTCCTCCTAATCGATTTTGTGTCTTTGGGAAAAACCTTGAGCAAAGAGAGAAACTTTATATCTTATAATCTCGTTTTACTTAATTTTGTCAGACGAAAACCCATTTATATTCATATATGTTGTAAGCTTATAACAATATCCATGAGATGCATTTCTAGACTTATCATGAGTCTTAACGTAATTACATCTATAACATGGGAATATGTTAAGGGGATTTCATGTCTTTGAGAAAAATCATTTCTCTTTTTGTCAAAAAAAATTAATTACACAAAGCAAACTTTTTGAGAGATGTTGAAACAAGAACTAACTTTTCTTCTCAACCATCAAAAGCCACAACATAAGACCATGTTCAGAAACATAGCAATACTGGATAAACCAACCTGAGTTCTGTCCTGAGGAAAGAAAGATAAAAGAGACTCCTTCAAACTTGATTCATGCTCTAAATAGGACTATATCAAGCATGATTTAATGGCATTAGTGGTTAGAGAAAGTAAGAAATTCAGCTTTTGCTTAGTTCTCCTGAAAATTCAATTTCTTCATCATGTTCTGATCCCGACATCCAATTATAGTATTGATGCAGCATTGAGTGTATATCATCCATCTTTGGATGCTTCGCATTTGTAGCAAGAAACTCATGGATACTCCCATTAACCTCAATGCGGCTGCCTTGACCATATTCCCTCATTCCATTTCATTTCATTACCCTTCGGACCCTTCTCAAATTCATTACTTGTTCTACTCTCCCCAGCTTTTCCTCTACCCGTTATCTTGACATTCCCATAGTTCCGAGCAGCGCTAAGCAAAAAGCTGTAAAAGAAAACTAGAGCGATAAAATTAAGGTCAAAAGAGGAATGATAAATTCATTTTGATACAACACGTTTAGCAAAGAAAAATTCATTTTAGCCTCAACATTCACATTTTTCTTTTCGGGGTTAAATCTCAACTTCACAAAGATATTTTAAAGGTTTAAAGCATGTTTAAAGGTTTTAAATTTAAAATTACTAAAAAACTTTAGAGTGTTTATGTTTTTTTTTTTATATATATAGATTCAGTATATGTTAAACTAGTCAACCATACAGAAATATATATTGTGGAAAATCACTAATGTCTTAAAAACAAAAGCAAAAAAGTCAGTTTTTTTATTATTTTTGGAGTTGAAGCCGCATTAATTTGTGACAATTGAAACGCCGTCGTGTATAATAACGAGTCCAAGGTGACTAACTATGTTCACGCTATTTAGGATTTAGGGTTTCTCGCTGTCGATAAAATCTACCAACGAAGTCAAAGTCAAACATTCCTCGTTGATTCTCTTCATCGCTAGGGTTTGGTTTTGGTTTCTCTGTTTGCGAAATTGCTACGGGCAGTAAAGGAATCATCCCCGTACGTAGCAAAGGAATCATCGGCAAGAAAGTCTACTGAGACAATCTCTGAAGGGTTTCGTATATACAATGGATAGGATCAGTCTCTTGTCAGATGATTTGATCTTGAAGATACTGTCTTTCAATCCAACGAAAGATGTAATGGCCTCAAGCCTTTTGTCAAGACGATGGTGTTCTCTATGGAAACATGTGCCAAAGCTTCACTATCGTGATTCATCTATAGACGCTGAACAGTGGAGAGCTTCACGTTTTGTTGACAAATTTTTGCTACTACACAAAGCTCCTGTCCTAGAAACACTGAGTCTCTGGCCTAGTCGAAACTGTCCGAGTATAGATATTGAAACATGGATTAGGGTTGCAATTTCTCGTGGTGTGCGAAATCTTTGTATTTTCCAATATGGACTATATTCAAGACTCATACGGTTGCCTATAAGTCTGTATACATGTGAAACCCTTGTGAATTTAACCCTAAAAGAAGCCATCATTGTGGATGTTCCTTTGACAATTTGTTTACGGTCACTCAAGTATTTGTTCCTTGCACTTGTCAACTTCTCAAGTGATGAAAACGTTCAGACACTTCTATCTGCTTGCCCTGTCCTTGAACAACTTAAACTGATTCGACGGGGCAATTACAATGCGAAAACTTTCAGACTCTTGGTTCCTTCATTGCAGAGATTAACCGTCATTAACTTGAAATCGCCTTCTCAAGTGTTAGCAGATGATGTTAGGTTTGTGATCAAAACTCCTTCTTTAAAGTCGTTAGAGTATGTTGACCAGTTTAATTCGTTTTGTTCATTGGCCAAAATGCCCAAGCTCGTGACAGCTTATATCAAGCTTGGACATAGTGACCATAGTAAGAAGCTTCTTGAAAGTCTCACCACAGCCAATCACCTTTCCTTATGTGTAAAACCACCAATGGTAAGTATCTAATAATAATATATTCTCTTTGTAATTGCATACTAATAGTTCCCTGATGTGTCACTTGCAGGATTCATATCGATATCCTACATGCGTCTTCAATCACCTCCTGTCTCTAACACTTTGTAGTACATGCTCTTCAGATTGGTGCCGTCTTATACTGAGACATACCCCTAAGCTCCGAGTTTTCACATTCGAACTTCCAACCTTTAAATTGCTTTCATATTGTTTCAGTAATTATGGACTTGTCCAGACTCATGAGTGGGAAGAACCGAGTTCTGTTCCTCAATGTTTAATTTCGAGTCTCGAAACTGTTGAGTGGATTGGTTACAAAGGAACCAAAGCAGAGAAGAAAGTGGTGATCTATTTGTTAGAGAACACTAGACAGCTAAAGTCAATGGCTATTACATCCTTAACATCCACCATGGACGATAAACTTAGGATGCTGCAAGAGCTAACCTTTATACAGAGAAATTCTTCCAAATGTCGCCTTTCATTCTCCTGAAGATATGTATCTATATAAAACTAGTTGTATTTATTTTGATTTTGATAACTTGGAATGCCTTTCAAGATTTTCATTAGATATTAGCCTCATCATGAGTCTTAAATGATTACATACATGGGAATAAGTTTTTGTCAAAAGAATTTATTACACCGAGACACTGAAACAAGAACTATATCTAGCATGATTTAATGGCAGAATGTAAAAAGTTCAGCTTTATTAGCTTAGTTCTCGTGAACATTCAATTTCTTCATCATGTTCTGAATCCGACATCCAATTATCATATTGATGCAGCATTGAGTGTATCTCATCCATCTTTAGATGCGTTGCATTTGTAGCAAGAAACTCATGGATACTCCCATTAACCGCAATGCGACTTCCTTGATCATATTCTCCTCTTTCTTTCATAAGCCTTCTGAAATTTTCAACAGATACATCTGAAACTTCCACTTTCTCTAGCTTTTCTTCTACTCGTTCAGCTATGTTGACATTACCATAGTCCCGAGCAGCGATAAGCAAAGAGCGGTAAAAAGGAACTAAAGCTCTATAGCTTTCATTTTGCATCGTATCCATCAATAATTCCTTTGCTTCCTCTAACAATCCTTCCATTAGCATACGGCTAAACAATTCAAGCGCCTCGCCAAAGCGATAAAACCGAACATACCCGTTGATCATAGCTCTCCAAAGACCAACATCTATTACAGGACTTTTCTTAAACAACTCTCTAGCTTCATCAATCTTATCATTACTCACATACAGTGAGACCATACGAGTCCAACACTTCACGTTCTTGTTTCTCATCGAATCGAAAACCGCTCTAGCTTTATCGAGACACCCGCAATTACAGAACATATCAATCAATGCATGCTCAATCTTGATACTCATTCCAAACTCTGTGACTGCATACCTGTGAATCTTTTCACCGATTTCAAGATTCTTCATAGCAGAACAAGCTGAAAGAGTGCTCAAGATCGTATTTTCGTTTGGCTTGAAATCGCTCTCCAGATTCATCCGTTTAAAAACAGTAACAGCATCCTCAAAGTTCCCATGCCGGACGTAACAAGAAATCAACTCATTCCAAGAAACAACATCTCGTTGAGGCATTTCGTCAAACACTTTATGAGCGATATTCATCTTACCCAATGCAGCATACATTCCCATGAGTGAATTACTTACATAAGAAGCAGACTCAAGCCCAGCTTTCACAGCGTAACCATGGAGTTTCTCACCTTCTTGAACCTTCTTTAAACGCCCAATTGATTTCAGAACAACCGGTAAAGTGAAATTATCCGGATACAAACCTTTCCCTCGCAATTCAGAGAACAAAGTCAAAACCTTCGTGAAACTTTTCGTCTCCGCAAAAGATTTAAGCATCTTATTGTAAACTATAAGTGATGGAGTTCGTATAGAACCCATCGTCATGTCAGATACTCCCTTCACACAAATTCCGCAGAAGAAAAAAGAAAAACTCTTGATCGTTGTATTAGGTTAGAAACAGAGCAAAATCTCTCGACGTATATAGAGAAAACCTAAATTCGAGTCTTGGGTTCACGTCGAATTATGATATTTCTATTAAAAAAAATTGGTATTTTTAATTTTTACATAAAAATATAATTACATAAAAATATAATTTTTACCAATTTTTATTGTTTTCCTTTTTTTCATTCCTTATCAAATTCGGTGAGGAATATATTTGATTCATTAGCAAGAGAAACTAGAGATAAAACAAGAAAACATGATATTATCATTTTTCAGAGTAAATATTACAGAAGAAAATTAGGATTCTTACAAACGATGATGATAAAAGTAAGAAGAGGAAGAAAACACATCTTACACAGATCATATTTACTTCTGAAAAAAACATATTCATACATTTTATGTATATAATATGTTATGTATGTGTTAAAAAAAAACAGAAAGATCATTGCTGCTTGGTGTTTGTTTCCACAATCTTACTCGCTGGAGCTTTCTCTATTTTCTCAACATAAGCCGATGGAAACCACCCGGCTTTGCCTTTGTATTCTCCTTCCGACCACCCAGTTCCAGCCACCTGTCGCACGATCACATAATCATCAACCGCGAGACTCAGTTCTCCTTGCGCTTGAGCATCAAACGGGTGAACAACCTGACAAAACACACAACAAAACTTAACTTCTTGTTTTCTTTGTATAATCGGTTCTTGAAAAGGCTTTACCTTTGCAAGAAAGTAAGAATCGTTTTGACTCAGAAGTTGATTGTGATGATCATCAGATTCATTGGAGCTCTTGTCATCTTCTTTGGTTTCTTCTTTAGGACTAGACTTCGTTTCGTCCTTTGGACTAGATTTGGTTACTTCTTGTGGTTTAGATTTGGTTTCTTCTCCGCCATTTACGGGTTTTGTATTCGTTTCTTCTTTGGGATCACAAACACTAGCCTCTATATGTAACGGTAGTGACTTTGGTGATGAATCATCTGTAGCTTCTTCCTCAGCAATAATCTGAACAAAGAGACGAACCAGTTCAAGTTGACTAATCTTATGCACAAGCTTAATCATAGAGCTGAGTGTTACTAACCTCTGAATGTAGCTTATCAAGGATATCAAGAGCATTACGATGATAAGTTCTCTCAGCTTCAACCAAATCACGTAAACGCTTATAAGTTATGTTCTGTTGCTGATCATCAACTTCCAACATAGCTTTAGTAGCTTCTTTACCAAGAGTTTTCATACTTGATTTAAGCTCAGCTAATCTCGATTCTGAATTCTTAAGCTTCATATAAGCTTCTTCAGAAACATCAGATTCCTTCAACTTTGATCTTCTTCTCAATACATCAGCCGCTTGTGCTTCGACTTCTTGTCTTAGCCTATCATAATGATTCACTAACTGACGAGCGTCCTCCAATGGCGCACTATATATCATAGTACGAATCGGATCACAAACCTAAAATCAAGAATCTTTATCAAAACCTATAATCACATTACCAACCAAAAGTTCTTATACCCCAAATATTATCACCTTCTCACTAAGAACACCGAGGAGTGTTTCCCTTTCTTCTTCAACCGACTTGTACGATGTGCCAAAGAGATGAGCCACTCTTGAGAGAGGTGTATTAGCATCAGGATGTTCATCTCCATATTTCTTGAAATCTTCAGCAAACTTCAACCCTATTGTCATTACAACAAATTCCAAATTCCAAATTCAAGATCTTTATATCTTTATACTTGTTGAAGTAAGAAACAAAGAAGTTTATTATTACCTATTTCTACGACTTTAGTGCCTGTAGCAATGAAACCTTCAAGTCCACGAACAATATTCCTTTGCAAACGCTGTGAAAACAAGAAAGTTTTTAAGATGTAAACCAAAAATCATGAGATTTTAAGTTTTTTAGATTTTTAACCTTTGCAGCTTTAGTAGAGGTATAAAGATCTTGAAGTTTCTGATGACAATGAAGCTCTTCTTCATCAACAACAACTGCATCTGCATTAACATGTCCTAAATGCTTCAAAACCGCCTGCACAAATCACAGAATTTTTTTTTAATACAAACCACTTCAATCTTGTCTGAAATTAAAAGCAAAATCGATGCCAAAACAAGCAAAATTCATCCTTTTAGCCATTAACATAATCAATTCTAATCAGGAAACAGTCACACAATCCTAAATCAGTACTTCAAAAATCCCAACTTTAAGTTTCCAGATTTTTTTCTCAGTAATTAGACATAAATCTAATCGACTAAATACGCGAAGTGAAAGAGATAGAAAAAAAACCCACTTGTTGTTGCCTTGCGACTTGTTCTCTGAGCTTTGCTGCTTGCTTTCTAATGGCTTCCATGGCTGAGAATCGAAACAGAGAAAATCTAAAAAAAAACTCTTTTTTTTTTCTTTCGCCTTCTTCACTACAAACCCACAGATCGAGAGAACGCAAAAAGGGGAGAAGTTGAAATTTCTCAGAGAGAGGAAGCAGAAAGAGAAAGTAGAATTTTTGACATAGATCCTTTAACTCTTTACAGGTAGAGTAGTAACAGTTTAGAAAACAAAAAGGTAACGACAATGGAAATTATGCTAGTGGAGAAAGTTGAAGCTAACTCCTTCGGTTCAACATTTTCTTTTATTTATGAGTGGTCTTTAATTTGGTACTAAGTCATTAACTTACATTATTTATTTATTTATTTTTGTCGGTCTTAGATTTCATCAAATTCAAATCGTCTAATGAAAGCTCATTTTCCTTTTTTTTTTATAGATAAAAAATGTCATATAAATATTGGACCGCGAGAAAAAAATTATATTATTTGCCGAATTCCTTTTCAACGTGAGGTTATCATATAACTTTAGAAAATAAATACTTAATCATTCTCAACATGAGGTTATCATAAAACTTTAGAAAAAAATATATTTAATCTTTTTTTCAATTGAATAATTTTTGGACTACTGTATTAATGGATGGTGTGGCTATTATTATAAGAGGAAAAAATAAGAAAATAGAGAAGTTATTTATTGAATAATAATTCGTTAAAAATTCAGATAATCAAAACACTGGCTCTTAACGACACCGTTCTGCGTCAAAAGTTCTCCGAACAATCCATGCGTTGAAACGACACCGTTTTCTTCACCAAATCATACCCGACAAGGAAATCCATCTGAACCAAATTCCCGTAAATGGCATCTTTAAATTTCGGTTCTCTCGGCATCATACTCAAGCACATGACATCTCCACTCCGTTCTATGAACGCGTTCGTCGTATTCAGCTTCACGTCAGTGTTCGTGAAATGCATCGTTATCTCCGGCAAACCGATCTTCTCTTTGCCTATGGCTTTGAAACAGTGTGGTAAATTCACCGCTGTCTCTGGATCACTCACACTCGTAGCTCCGGTCACCGAATTTTCCACCACCGCACCAAAACCACTGAAGAATTTGGATTCTAGAAGCGTAAGAGTCGTGCCAGAATCGATAATGATGTTCCCGGTCTTCTTCTTGGATTCGCCTCCGGTGTACAGAAGCTTCTTATTCCCGACGGTGATGGCTTCTAGAGTCAAGTAATAATAAGTTTGTGGGAATTTTTCGAGTAACGGAGTCGTGAGGACAGCGGAATGGTTGCTTGGTTTGGAAGTTATGGAGTTATTTCCTAGGTTTATGACACTTTTTGTAGATGACGATAAGCAATACGAGAATTTCTTCCCTTTCGAAGCACCGAGTTGGGAGATTAGAGATAACGGACCGCCTCCGAGTCCGATGATTCCTGATCCGAGTTTTTCAAACGTGCCGTTGTTGTCGTAACCGCAACCGAAGATTGTACCGGGAAAAGATTCAGGCGAGCCAGATGAAGAACCAATGGTGACTGTTTCGGTTGCAACGTCTCCGTCTGTGAACGACCCGTCTCCATAATGGTAATCGTACTTGCAGATGTGTTGCGATTCGTCGCATCTTATTTCCGACAGGTCCTGGCAGTTTTTGTTAGAATAGCAAGTCTCGGTTTTGTAAGTTGAAGAATGTGTCTTGTTGAATATTGGACTGTCTTGTTCGTAACATTTTTGGCATGGTTCGCATTGAATCCAAGTTAAGTCACTTCCCGTGTCGACAATGGCTTTGAAATTAGACGGTGGTGTACCGATCGAGAAACTCATGAAGTATTCGCCGCCACCTCCGCTTACACCGGAGTTGAGATAGGGTTTGGTTGAGAAATGGCGGGAACGGGAGATTGAACGGAGGAAAGCCGCGTTGAGGCGGTCGGAGGCGGAGTGAAGAGGGTTGTAGAGCGGAGAACGGGGAGAGTCGCGGTGGATTAGCTCGACGGTTAGGGTTTTCCGTTGAGCTGAAGAAAAGGAAAGGAGGAAGAAGAAGATGATTATCATTGAACGGTCAAGAAAAATTTGAGTTGTCATCATTTGTGATTTTTGGAAAGTATGTGGTGGAAAAAAGAGTGAGGCCTCAGTATTGTACTGTCCGAGTTTGCAAAAGTGATTGACTTTTTTGCTCATTGCAGTCCACACTGTTTCTCAACTTGTTTAGTTGACCTTAAATCTTGACCACACAAATATCAACTCCTTCACATGTCTCCATATCCAATTATTGTTCCTGAATATCGAATCCGATCCAAATTTATGAAATGATGCAAATATGGCTAGCCTGAAGACTCAACTCCGCAACCACTCCGATCATTACTTCTGCAATCAATTTCCATCTACCGTCGACCACTTTCAGAGACTCGAAGCTTTCTTTCTCTCTTCACGACAAAATTGATTCACATGTGTTTTTCCTTATAATTCCATGGGCTTTCCTAAATGGGCTGTCTGTTTTATTTTAATGCTTTAAATACTGGACCGCAAGAAATTATATTATTTGCCGAATTCCTTTTCAACGTGAGGTTATCATATAACTTTAGAAATATATATTTAATCTTTTTCAACGTGAGGTTATCATATAACTTTAGAAGTAAAAAAATATTTGATCTATTTTTCAACTTAAAATGACTAGTAGTCTACTAAGTATACTCTACTTCAATTGAATATTTTTTTGGACTATTAATGGTGTGGCTTTTATTGTAACTTCTTTTCAAAAATAAGTAAAGAGGAAAAATCCTTTGGAGTATTGATAATCCATTACGTTTCAGACGTACTTTTCAATTCGAAGACGGAGTTAATAGCCTTGTTGAATTCCAGTTTGAGAGATTAAGGAACTTTTGCTCTTGATGCGGTATTCTTTCTCACGATGTCCGAGAGTGCCCTCTGCAATTTGATGGTGACGACGGTGATGATGATGGTTCGCCTCCAAATCCAGATGCTGATGCCAATGGTAACGATGACTCGATGGAGACACAGGAAGTGACGGAAACAGAGACAAGTGCTTCGACTGATTTTGTTGTTCGTGAAGTGATCCAGGAGGACTCAACGGCGGGCCAAACTAGAAACACGATGAGAGAGGAAGGAGAATTCATCACCGGTGTACATGATTACTCAGAGTTTTATTCACCAGTGTATTCTCCAATACGAACTTCCGGTGGATTATACAGGAACAATTCTGAGTCCCTCGTTATCATAGCAACCGATGAAGATTTGGTAGAGCACACTCAAAACTATGTGAATTCCTCTGAGATTCCGGATGTTTTTGAGGACACAGAATTAACGGCAGAAAGGCTTCGTTATCTTCACGCCAAATATGCAAAGGGTAAGTTCCCGGTGATAAACCTTGATGCTGAGTTTGAGATATGGGAAGGAAGTTCGACGATGAAAAGAAAGAGGGATTCAGAGGAAACAAATGAAACTGTTGAGGAACTGGCAGTCCTGAGCCAGGCCCGTAGGACGGTCACTTTCGATTCTAACGATCCAATCATCATCGACGGAGGCGCGGGGGGCCCGGTACCCCCACCGGTGCCATGATTGTAGGATCTTTCAACTGCCGCGGTCTCGCAAGGCCATCTACGTTCGAAGATATAAACTATATATGTCGTTATTATCGTATTGACTTGTTGTTTTTAATAGAAACTCAAAACAAAAATAATGTTGTGTATGATATTGCTTCAGCTTTAGGATTTGTTTCAGTTGTTGTTGTCCCTCCATTAGGTAGAAGTGGAGGTTTAGCGATCCTTGCTAAAAAGGATATCGCAATTACTACTTTATCGTCTTGTAATCGCATAATTGATTTATCTATTATTATTAATGTTGTTTCAGTTTATTTGACCTGTGTTTACGGAAATCCATTTCAAAAACATCGTCATTTGGTTTGGGATCAAATTCAAACATTAAACTCTCTTAGACAAGGACTTTAGCTCCTTGTTGGGGACTTTAATGAAATTTTAAGTAACGCAGAAAAAAAAGGAGGACCAAATCGTGGTGATTGGTCTTTCCGTACTTTTCGAAATAGGTTCACCAATTGCGATTTCATGGACTTGCAAGCAAAAGGAAATCTTTTTTCATGGTATGGAAACAGAGGAGATGAAACTATCCAAGTTTGTCTTGACAGAGCAATTGTAAACAGAGAGTTTATAGCCACATTTCCAGCTTCGGAAGCTCTCTTTTTACCATATTTATCATGTTCAGACCATTGCCCTTTAATCATCGATATTAAAGCAGAGTCACAGTTAGGTCAAAACAGAGTTTTCTATTTTGATAAAAGACTTCTGGAGGAACCTGGTTTTAAACAATCGGTCATCAGAGAATGGAATTCTAGTAATTGCCGTCTAGATGCATCTATATCGGATCGTATCAAAGAATGTCGTCGATCTATGTCCCGATTTAAAAAGAACATAAATATGAACTCTGCAAAAAATATCAGTGATATAAAAGATGAGATGGAGATGGAATTTGGTAAAGTCATTCCAAACTCTCGAAGAATTAAAAGCCTTCGCCTCCAACTAAAGAGAGTTCAACGACAAGAAGAACGGTTTTGGGAACAAAAGAGTAGAACCAAATGGTCGAAATTTGGTGATCGTAACACCAAATACTATCAAGCTTGTGTCAAATCCCACACGAGCCGGAATTGAATAAATATCATTCAAGACCAAGATGGACGTGAGTTTAGAGGATAAAAGGATATTGGCCACCACGCGGAAGAGTATTTTGCTACTGTCTATTCATCGACTCACAACAGGATCGATGATAACATTTTCACAAACATTCCCCAAACAGTTACGCCTTCGATGAATCAAGTGTTGACAGCTGAGTTTAGTGATGATGAAATTTTACAAGCTCTTCATTCTATAGGAGCAGACAGAGCCCCCGGTCCAGATGGTCTTACAGCGCGTTTTTACCAAAAATGTTGAGATATTGTTGGTCCGAGTGTTCGTAAAGAAGTCAGATCTTTTTTCCATACAGCTTCCTTAAGTCCAAGTCTAAATCACACCAATTTATGTCTGATCCCTAAAATCACTGACCCCAAATCTCTTTCCGATTATACACCAATAGGCTTATGTAATGTCGTTTATAAGATTATTTCAAAAATCTTAGTGAGTCGATTAAAAGGATTCTTTTCAGACATAGTTTCCGAAGAACAAGCTGCATTTATCCCAGAAAGACTCATCACTGATAACGTTCTAATGGCTCATGAATTTATGCATTCCCTGAAAAGTAGAAAGCGTGTTTCCCAAACTAATATGGCCATTAAAACTGACATTACCAAAGCTTATAATAGGGTAGAATGGGAATTTTTGGAAAAAACAATGTTGGTTCTTGATTTTTCTTCAATATGGGTCCAATGGATTATGGCTTTGGTACGTTCAGTTACATATTCGATCCTTATCAATGGAAACCCAAAAGAAAATGTAACTCCGGAGAGAGGAATAAGACAAGGTGACCCTTTGTCTCCATATCTTTTCATTTTATGTGTTGATGTATTGTGCCATATGGTCAAACAAGCTGCGAGTCAGAATAAAATTCAAGGGATCAAGATTGGAAATGGCGTGCCTCCAGTCACACATCTTATGTTTGCAGATGACTCCTTGTTTTTCTGTCGTGCAAATACCTCAAATTGTAGAACATTAAAGAAGATCTTTGCAACTTATGAAGAAGCCTCTGGACAAAAGATTAACCAAGCCAAGTCAATGATCACTTTTGGGAGTCAAATACCAGATGATACACAGGATAAGTTGCGACAACTGCTTCAAATCACTAATCCAGGCGGTAGAGGAAAATATCTTGGCTTACCAGATGAATTTGGGCGTAAAAAAAAGGAAATGTTTGAATTTATTACAACATCGATCAAAAAATGTACATCTCATTGGTCCACAAGATATCTCTCACCTGCGGGCAAAGAAATGTTACTTAAATCAGTTGCCATGTCTAAACCAGTTTACGCCATGACATGTTTCAAAATTCCTCAGGGTATTTGTGCAGAGATTGACTCTCTATTCCTACGATTTTGGTGGGATAAAAATGAAGGACAAAAAGGAATTCCATGGGTGGCCTGGTCAAAGTTGAAAAGACCCAAAAGTGAGGGTGGTTTAGGATTCAAATATATGGAGAAGTTTAATGATGCTTTACTTGTTAAACAAGCTTGGAGACTATTGCAAAAACCTGATACTCTTTTTGCCAAAATATTTAAAGCTCGTTATTATAATGATTGTTCTATTCTACAAGCTACCCCGAAGAAAAAGCAATCATTTGGCTGGAAATCTATACTTCATGGTGTAAAGTTTGATTAAGAAAGGAGTACGATCTAATATTTCAAATGGTTTGTCTACGAGAGTGTTTAGAGATAATTGGATCCCGACTACTCCTCCAAGACCGGCTGTTCAGACTGATGCCTTCCTCTCTCATCCAAATTTATTAGTTGCAGACCTGATGCACACAGTACATTCGAGAAGAGTATGGAATTTAGATGCTCTACAGAGGTTTCTGACTGTTGAGGATATTGAACTGGTGAAAACCATTTATCTTTCCCAAGAGTCCGAAGAAGATTCTATGGTATGGGATTATACAACTTCGGGTCAATATTCAGTTAAATCGGGTTATGCTATTGAAGATGCCTGTTATAACACGGGTGTTATTAACCAAGCTCACGGAGATCCAGAACTTAAACAAAAAATTTGGAAGCTCAAGATTACTCCAAAAATAAAGCATTTTCTATGGAGGATATTATCCCAGTCGTTGGCCACAACAACTCGTCTAACTACGAGAGGGATTAACATAGACACAACATGTCAACACTGTTGTAGTGGGCAAGAAACTATTTCACATTTACTATTTGAATGTCCTTCCTCAATAATGACATGGAGATATGCTAACCTTCCCTATGGGCTTCCTTATTATCTGATTAATAATGCTGAAGAACTACTTAGATATTTTTTGGATCTCTCTATTGACTCTCGTCTGTCTAATCTTCATCGTTTTTTGCCTTTTTGGATACTCTGGAGGATATGGAAATCTAGGAACCAGCTTATCTTCGATCATAAACCTGTTAATGCTAAAAGAGACGTTCAATATGCTATTGCTGATACAAAGGAATGGATTAATGACTTTATGGGAGAAAATAATACAACTACAGGAGGTGGTCCTCAACTTTGTCCAACCTTAGATCATCAACCTACCAGATACCATCGATGGAAAAAACCGGATCCGGATATTCTTAAATATAATCATGACGCGGCCTTTGATCCAATCACAAGACAAACATATGTTGGATGGATGATTAGAGATGAAGGTGGTAATTCGGTATCATGGGGTCATGCTAAACTTGGTGTCTCTTCTTCTATCATTGAAGCGGAAGGAAAGTCTCTGGCTATGCAACGGACGCTAGGTTTTTCCAAGATGGTTTCTGAAAGTGATAATCAATTGTTAGTCAAACTTTTACACAAAACCTATGAAGACAGAACAATGATTAATTTAGTGAGAGATATCCAGTTTTGGAAACTCAAATTTCTTCTTTGTAATTTTCAATATGTAAACCGTTCTTGTAATCAAATAGTCCATTGTTTGGCTCATCTTTTTTCTGTAATTGAATCCTTTGTTGGTGGTACCTCCTTACGAAGTTTGGAACGATTGTATTATGAGGCTTTGCAAGATTAATAAAAGTTTGTTTTGTTGGAAAAAAAAAGTAAAGAGGAAAAATCTAAGAAAATCAAAATGGAGAAGATATTTATGATAATTTATCTGATGATTATTGATTCGATTAAAACAAGATTATCAAAGCACTAGCTCTTAATGACACGACACCGTTTTGCGTCAAAAGTTCCCAGAGCATTTCATGCGTTGAAAGGACACCGTTTTCTCCTCCAAGTCATACCCGACAAGGAAACCCATCTGAACCAAATTCCCGTAGATGGTTTTATCTTCCGGTTTATTTTTCGGCATCAGAGTCAAGCACTTGACACCTCCACTCCGTTCTATGAACGCGTTCGTCGTACTCAGCTTCACGTCAGCGTTCGTGAAATGCATCGTTATCTCCGGCAAACGCATCTTCTTTTTGCCTATGGCTTTGAAACAGAGGCGTAAATCCCCCTCTGTATCATTCACAATCTTAGCTCCGGTCACCGACTTTTCCACCTTGGCAGCAAAAGCATCGTAAAAGTGCCGTTCTAGAAACGTAAAAGTCGTGCCAGAATCGATTATGATGTTCCCGGGTAAACCAGCTCTTCCTTCGGTGTAGGTAAGCTTCTTTTTCCCGACGTTGATTGCATTGAGATTCAAGTAGTAGAAACTTTCTGGGGTTAACGGAGTCTTGAGGACAGCGGAATGGTTGCTTGGGTTGGAAGGTATGGAGTTGGTTCCTATTTTTATGAAGCTTTTTGCAGATGACAAGCAATACGAGAACTTCTTCCCGATCGAAGCATTGAACTGGGAGATTAACGATAACGGACCGGCTCCGAGTCCGATGATTCCGGATCCAAGTTTTTCAAACGTGCCTTTGTTGTGGTAACCGCAACCGAAGATTGTACCGGGGAAAGAAACAGGGGAGCCAGATGAAGAATTGATGTAGATTGTTTCGGTTGCAACGTCTCCTCTAGTGAAAGATTCGTCACCGTAAAAGTAACGGTATTTGCAGATCTTGTCGTCGCAACTTGTTTCTTTGGAGAGATCTTGGCAGGCTTTAGAATGGCAAGACTGGGTTTTGTAAGTCGAGGATTGCTTCTTGTCGAAGATCGGATCGTTTTGTTTGTAACATGATGGCGTGCATGGTTTGCATTGGATCCAAGTTAGGTCACTTCCCGTGTCGACTATGGCTTGGACCTTAGACGGTGGTGTACCGATTGAGAAACTCATGAAGTATTCGCCGCCGCCTCTGGTTACACCGGATTTGAGATAGGTTTTGGTTGAGAAACGGCGGGAACGGGAGGTTGAACGGAGGAAAGCGGCGTTGAGACGGTCGGAGGCGGAGTGGAGAGGGTTATAGAGCGGAGAACGGGGAGAGTCGCGGTGGATTAGCTCGACGGTTAGGGTTTTCTGGTGAGCTGAGGAAAAGGAAAGGAGGAAGAAGAAGAAGATGATTATCATTGAACGGTCAAGAAGAGTTTGAGTTTCCATTGTTGATATTTGGAATTTTTTTTTTTTTTTTTTGTTAAAAATATTTGGAATGTTTGTGGTGCAAAAAGAGAGTGAGGCCTCTCAGTATTTGTACTGGCCGAGTTTGCAAAAGTGGTTGATTTTTCTCACTAAATTGTTATACACCAAATATATCAAATGCTTCACTGTTCTCCATATCCAATTATTATTGCTGAGTCTTGTTTAGTTGACCATAGTTAAAGTGGTCTTCACGTTTTTCGTTTTATCGGTCTTCGTTTTTGTTTTTCCTCCACTAGTGTTTAGTCAATGAAGACATTATTCTGTCTTTTTACTGAATAGACTTGTCTGTCTGCCTTCACTGAAAATTAGGAAAATAGATATTAATTAATTTTCGTTAAATCTTTGATATGATATGAAACATAAAGCTCAAAATGAAACATAAATCTTCACAAGTTCCCGAAGCAATCCCATAGATTTCTTTGGATCAATAATACGCGTCCATTTACACTCATGTCTTGTCAACTTTAAGCATTTCTTCTTCAATTAGAGTTGTAAATATTTTATATTCTCCGTATTTTCACTGGATTCTAATCCTAATTTCCGTACTAATACAATAAAAAAAAGTTCAAATCCATATTTTAGTCTAAAAGATCTTCCAATAATACAATTGCAAATGTATTTTCATGTTCATGTGGCATAACTCTAAATTGCAAATTTATTTTCATGTGGCATAATCTTATTAAATTATCATAGTTTTTCGACTAAAATTGTTAAACCGGTCTGGTTATACCGGTTTGATAAATTGGAAACTTAACAATAGCTTGAGCGGGAATAGGAATATCTTCTCAATCAAATTTTGGTCTTTAATGTAAATATTCTTAGGAGATTTGTTAACTCTGTTTTTGCTTGTTAAAAAAAAAAAGGTTCGTTGGTTTGCTTTCCAAAAGTTTTGATCGGCTGCAATCTTCTTCCGTTATCATTAAGAAAAAAAAAATGAGAAAAGAAAAGAAAAAAAGAACAGGTGTTTGACATGTTTTGTTTTGGTTTTGATATACTATATAAACGATTTTATTTGGATTTCTTATACTTATTTTTCGAGTATTTGAGATCTTGACTTCTGTTATAGATCTCTATATACTTGGAATTTTTCATTCGTTAAAAAAAATTAAGTGATTTGATTTTATTTGTTTTGATGATTTTTGTGGTCTTCATGTGGTTTTCTTCTATCAACTACAAATTTGATAGCAACCACCAAGATATTATGGCTCCGACGAATATATATGGATCCGACGGATATATATGGATCCGACATAGATGATAGTTGCTATCTATGACTACGAACTGGATGACACAGTGATGATGATGAGATTATGGAAATGCATGACTACGAATATGTATTTTCCATCGAAATTGACCCTACGACCGGGTATAAACATCGTTAATGACCTAGCGGTTGGGTGTTGTAACCGCATTGAAGATGATCCGACGGCCGGGTTTAAAACTGCGAAGATGACCCGGCGGCCGGGTTTTAACGCTGTTATTTTGAAAATTGTCCAATCTTATATGTGTTACCACGTATGAGTTTGCAGGAGGGTGTTGGGAGATCGATAAGATCGACCGAACTGGACGATATAACGAATCGAGATCGATGGAGACTACGAACCGAGATCAAGATTCGCTTATGAAAATATTAAGTTAGGAAAGTTGACACATTGTGTATATTCTAGTTGAGAAGATATTCCTATTCCCGCTCAAGTTATCATTAAGTTTCCAATTTATCAAACCGGTATAACCAGACCGGTTTAACAAAAAAAACTTCCTAGTGTATTTTCCAAGTTTGTCCACATGTTTGTTTTCATGTTATTGGGTACGAATTTGACTGAAATAATTCAAAGATTCTGTTTGTGTTCTTTAAACATGGAGATACTATGCTGTTGGTTTTTTTCTCTTGCTTGTATTTTCCTATAGTCATTTTTCGAATTTAGATAGTCATGTTTTATCTCTTAAATCTAAGAAAGATGTTGTTCTCTTGTTTGTATTTTTCTATGTCAATGTAACATCTTCATTTTTTCTCTTGATAGATAAAATTAGATACTTTTTTACTAAGAGAAAACATTAAACATGCTCTAACTCACAAGGTTAATCATAAAATACTGAAATACCAAATAAACTAAAAACCATAAGAGTAAACATTCAACCTAAGAGTTAAGCAAATTCTAATCCCATGTTTCAAACGCCACCGTTTTGGTCTCCTTTCTCTTTCTCTTCCTCCAAAGCCATCACCAAACGCTTAAGACAAGTCTCTGCATCTTCTTCATCATACTTCGGCATCAAATTCTCAGCAACATCAGCAGGAGACATGTCCGTTACTTCAATCAAACTCTCGATTACTCCATACAAATCATGTGACTCAATCTGCAAATAGTTCTTAGCGAAAACCTTAAACGCTTCAAACCTACAATAAGACATCTCAATATGATTATCCATTCTTCCTCTACGTATCAATGCTGGATCAAGATTATCCACAAAATTAGTCGTAAACACCATTATCTTCTCATCACTACAAGCTGACCATAATCCATCAATACCGTTTAACAAACCAGACAATGTCACTCTACTCTTATCTCTTTCTTCATAATACTTAGCCACAGAAGAACTCTTCTCTTTCTCTTCATCTTCCTTCTTCTTCCTTTTCTCTCCAACAACACCAAGCGAACAATCAATATCTTCAATCACAATAACAGACTTCCCTTTTGTATCCAACAACAACCTCTTGAGCTCTGCATTATCCTTCACAGTCGTTAACTCAAGATCATAAACATCATAGTTCAAGAAATTCGCCATTGCAGAGATCATCGTTGACTTCCCTATTCCTGGAGGTCCAAACAAGAGATAACCTCGTTTCCATGGCTTCCCTACTTTCTTATAATACTCTTTCCCTTTACTAAGCTTAATCAAATCCTTCTTAATCATTTCTTTCTTCTCAAGATCCATTCCTAAAGTCTCGAATGTAGCTGGATGATTAAACGCAACACTTTTCCAATAACCATACTCTGAATTAGTGTAAAGCTTCCTCTCTCTGTTCTTCAACTCAATCTCTCTTCCTTTCTTCAATACATGCTCAAGATAACTCTCAACGATTATCTCTCTGTGATTCATATGGAAATCGAGAGTCAAATACCTTTTCTCTTTTGATGATTGTTTCTCACTTTTTGACAAACTCGAATACCATTTCACCTTCACGCCATTAAACTCATCTTCCACAACTCCGTCATCGTCCATAGTTAAAACCAACGATTTGCTGTTGCTCGTCTCTTTAGCTTTTAATCTCTGAGATTTAGCGACTGATTTGGTTGATAACTAATTGCAGATGGAGTTGTAAGCTTCGCTTCTCTCGAGACCTTCTCCGTTATACTCGTGAAACTTGATCTGAACAGAATTTGATACCCAACCCATCAATTTGTAAGCGTATTTCTCGATGTGGACTCGGAGATGGTAAGGGAAAAACTGTTTGTACATCGCCCAGTAAAACATTAGGTTCGCCATTGTTGTGCTTGTGAATCCCAAAATTGTTCCGCTTGGTACCATCTTTAGATTGTGTCTCTTCGTTTACCCGAAATAAAAGACCATGTTGAATTTCTGAAAGAAAGGGATTTGGGAAAGGACGAAAATGGAGATTTTGGGTGCAAAGGAAGAAGACGATATATATATATATATATATTCACAATTCTAGATCCACCTATTGATACTCGACACGTGTCCTCTCCTGTCACGTGATTTGGAGTGGTGCGCAAGATGCAAATCTTTCATTTTGTCCGTTTGTGTCACCGTAAGAGCATGAGGAAGGAAAGCGCTGTTTTTGATTTGCAGAGAGACTCACACGTTTTGTACGTACACTCGTGTGCTCAGAGTTTATTCTTGGGCTTTGGGCCAAATCCTTGTTTTGGCCCATTTCTTTGTTCTTGTCCTGAGCCCATTTCCTTTCGCTCACTCCGTCGTTTTCAACAATTTCTTTATGAGTGGTCTTCAATCATTTTAATCAACGAAAGCTTCTTATTCTGCATTTTAATGGCAAATATATATGTTGGACCTCAAGAAGATAAGTATTTGTCTGCGGAAAATTCACCATAAGTTAGAAAAAGTTATATGAGTTAAGTCTATTTCTCAACTTAAAATGAATAGACTTCTTCATCTGAACTAAAGACAATATGGAATATGGATCAAAACCCATATTGCGATATGGTATTAGGTAAGTCAATATTGGGGGTGGGTTCAGTACTCCCGGGCCCAAATTAAAATAGAGTCCAATTAAGGCCCAATCTTCTCGCCTTGCGTAGCGCTCAGCGAGCCAGCACCCGACCTCGCCAGCGATCTCTCCGGAACCGACAATTAACTTCTACGGACAAAACATGAAGTGACGTTTTGTCATATTGCGTTTTTACCTTGTCAGGACGAGTCGAAAGCCTTCCTCGGAAATGATGTTCGGCATGTGACCTGATTCGTCAGACCTAGGGTGCAGTCTATTATCGGACTAGACCAAGGTACAAGTCAACTTTAGGAATCTCCAGTCTAATATAAATACCATCTGCTTCAAGTAGGTAAAACACATTGAACTCTATAGAGAGAACAGAGAGAATAGGAAAACCAACTCGGTAACTTAAATTGAGTTTAATATCTCTAGCGATCCGTTGACAGGTGTTAGACTTCGCTATTCGCTTTGCCACTTTTCTTGTAACCGACTTCTCGATCTCTTGTAAACAGCGACCTCGCTTACTTAATAAAACAAACATTTACCTTGTAATCATCTCACCTCGCGTAATCTCATTAACGAATTTGGTTCATTAACAAGAGTTCCATTCTACATACCTAATTTATTTACAAAGTCACGCCTCGCTCCACTCATCTTCACCTCGCAAACCACAAGACCTTAATCTAAAACGACCCGTATGTAACCCGGTTTGCACAGCGAATGAAACCATCTAAATGGAAAATTATAGTTATTTCCAGACTAAACCCTTAGACTTAGATCAACTTTATCTGAGTCAATTGCTTCATCGTTTTGACACTAGTGGTGAATAAGACAAAATGAAGAAGATGGATATTTTTTAATTTTCGTTTTATCTGATATAATGATGAAACACAAAATTCAAAATGACACTGAACCAAACTGTGAATTAACATTTCACTTTCAAGCAAAGTCATCAGATTCTCGATTTGCCTAGAAATCATACCAACGTAATGTCCAAGGTTCTCTTTTTTTATATTTTGCGAGAATGTCAACGTGATCAAAACAGACAGTATTCTCTCTACCAAACCCAAAATCAAAACATGTAACAAAGTCAAGAAACTGAGATTGATTTAGATGTAACATTGTTTTTTCATTCGTTAATTCTTTAAAAAAGAGTAAGATAAATAAATAATAATTATTTAGACTAAAAAGAGCATGTCACTTGTGTCTTTACCTGGCAAGAAACTTCATAAAAGCTTTCTTGAAAGAACAAGAACCAAAAGACAAACCCAAAGCTATAAAAAAAAATCCTTCCCAGATATTGTAAACACAAGATATTAAATTAAAATGTGTTGAAGGTTTGAGGAAATGGATGAAAGAGCTGCATGATCCAATACAGGTTGTTTGATTTGCACTGTACTTGGCACATAGTAGCACGCAAGCGGGAAATTTCCTTTGCCCGTTGTAATTTTTCCGAGATCCACTTCTCGGTAGTAACCATTTTCTCCAATGATGTAAGCTGTGTGGCGAGTAGGGGATGCTATATTTTTATCTTGGTCAATAACAATCACAAATCTCCTCTCCTCGTCAATGAGGAAACTACCATCATTATAAAACGGAAACCAGTAAGTGGTTGCATATCCACTTTTAACAAGTTCCTCCACATGACCGCGTTGGGATCAATCTTGGTGGTAACCCAAATCTCCATCTCATCTGTATCCCAGCACTGAAATAATATTGTAAGCTGCTCTTCTCTAACACTGGATAGAGTCACAATATCGTCGTAACAAGACTCAAACGAGAGATCCAGACGCGGTCCAAATCTCTCAGTTTCAAAATCAAAACATATTAAGAAATCAGGGACTTCTCCTCGATGTTCCGTATCGTGAGCAAACCAGTACGTATTTCCTTTCAAAAACAGGCCATAGTTATCATAATCTATCTCCCATTCTTGAGTGACATCAAGAACCCTCCATGAATTAGAATTTAACTCATAGATTTCGTGCACAGGAGGATTCTCGGTGTGACAATGAAGAAACCTCAAGATTTTATGGGATTGGCTCTTGTCGTATCCCAAAGCTTGACCATACCACTTCTTATTGTGTTGAACAGACCTTGGTTCGACGCAGATCCAACGAGTTTTTCCTGTATACGGGTTCCAAACAACGAGTCTTTTGTAATCTGCCGTGGTGCATAACAATAAACCTTCGCAGTGACATACTCGACATATCTCTACTTTATCTGAATCGTCGAGGCTAATAAGTTTATATTGAGGCTTTATCTGAATTTGATTGACGCTCATTAGATAATTATTTAAATTTATCAACACAATTGCTAGAAACTCACCTTCCCTTTCCTTTGCTACTCGTGCTCGACCAAGGTGCTTCTTTGTAAAGTTGTCATCTTTGGATAAAGTGTTCCAATATTTGCAAGTAGATCACACGGCTCTCGTAGATGTCAACGGAATTCTAGAGAGAATCTCCTCCACCAAATCCCTTGGAAGATCGGACATCATCTTCATTGGTTTCTTATTCAACAAGGGTCGGTCTCGTATAAATTAGGGTTTTTTTATTTTAGCTTTCAACTTCCCTGGTCTTTTTAATCGATAAAATAACTAGCATCTTTCTTCAATCGACAAAAAGGCACAAAACCCTATATGAAACTGGCCTACTCGTGGGCTTCAGGCACTCAACTCGCCAAAAAATCGTTTGTATATGTTTCTATTTTTAATTTTTGTAAATCATATCATCTATGAAGTTCCATTAGGACAATTAACTCTTCCATTATTCTTAAGTTTAATTTTTTTTTGATAATTGCAAATATTATTGCTATTTCTTAAGTTTAAATTGTGTACTAGTAATATTTTATAACTTTCGAAATAAAAACGAAAGAGTAATATTTATTTGCTCAACATGAGGTTATCATATAACTTTAGAGATAATAAAATTGATCAACTGTATTTCTCAATTTAAAATAGTTAGATGACTACTTTGTCTCGTCTGTCATGGCTTCACCGGAATTTATTTTAGACCATTAGTGGTGTGGATATTACGGTAACTTAGTTTTTTGTTTTGTTTCTTAAGGGTTTTCAAATTAAAACTGATGGTAACTTAATTTACTTTCTTCTAAAAATGAAAAAGACGAAATTAAGAAAGTGGAGATATTAATATTATTTATTGTTGTACTGAATATTCGTTAGACTGATATGATGAAACACAAAAAGGCCCGTAAATCGTAATGAACCCCGTTCGCATCACAAGTTCCCTGAGCAATCCATGCGTTGAAACGATACCGTTTTTGTCTCCAAGTCATACCCAACGAGAAAATCCATCTGAACCATATTCCCGTAGATGGCAACTTCAGTTGTCGGAATCATACTCAAGCAAACCATATCCTCGCTCACCTTCACGAAAGCGTTAATCGGACTCAGTTTCACATCGGCGTTCTCGAAATGCATTGTTATCTCCGGCAAACCGATCGCTTTGTTTCCGGATTTGAAACAGTGTGGTAAAATCCCCTGAGGATCACTCACACGCTTAGCTCCGGTCACTGATTCTTCCACCGCCGCACCAAAATCATCGTAAAATCCTGACTCGAGTAGCGTAAGTGTCGTTCCCGAATCGATTATGATGTTCCCGGTCTTCTTGGATACCAATTCGTTGAAACCGGATCCTCCTCCGGTGTACGGAAGCTTCTTTTTACCGACGGTGATTGCTTCGAGAGTCAAGAAATAGTAAGTTTTGGGGGTTTTCTCCACTAATGGAGTCGTGAGCACGTCGGAATCTTTCCTTGGGTTAGAAGGTATTGAATTGGCTCCTAGGTTTATGACGCTTGTGCCGTTTGTTGTAGATGACGTGTGCGACAAGCAATACGAGAATTTCTTCCCTATCGAAGAACCAAGCTGAGAGACTAAAGACAACGGACCGCCTCCTAATCCGATGATTCCAGAACCGGTTTCTTCGAATGTTCCGCCGTTGTCATAACCGCAACCGAAGACTTTATCGGGGAAAGAAACAGGAGAGCCAGAGGAAGAATCAACAGAGATCGTTTCGGTTGCAACGTCTCCTTTAGTGAAAGATTCGTCTCCGTAAGAGTAACGATATTTGCAAATGTTCTTAGATTCTTCGCATCCTCCTTCGTGGTGTTCAGAGAGCTCGTGGCAGGCTTTGGAATCGCAAGGCTCGGTCTTGTACGTAGAAGATTGCTTCTTGTCGAAGATGGGACTATTTTGTTTGTAACATTGTTTACATGGTTTGCATTGGATCCACGTTAGGTCACTTCCCGTATCGGCGATGGCTAGTACTTTCGACGGTGGTGTACCGATTGAGATGCTCATGAAGTATTCGCCACCGCTTCCGATTAAACCGGATTGAAGATCGACTAAACCGGATTTGATATCGGTTTTGGTTGAGAAATGGTGGGAACGGGAGATTGAGCGGTGGAAAGCTGCGTTGAGACGGTCGGTGACAGAGTGGAGAGGGTTGTAGAGTGGAGAATGAGGAGAGTCACGGTGGATTAGCTCGACGGTTAGGTTTTTCCGGTGAGCTGAAGTAGTGGCAGCGAAGAATAAGATGGTGATGGTTAAGAGAGAGCGAAAGAGGAAAGTTTGGATTGCCATTGTCGTTTTCTTGAAATGTTTGTGGTGTGGGAAAGAGTGAAAGTTTGGAAGAGTATATAAACGGCACGAGAGGGAATGTCAAAAGATTAAACGGCGTGGAGTTTAATAGATCAGCTTTAATTTTCATAAAGACTGCTAAATTATTGAGATCAGTTTAGTGGAGTTGTGGGATGATTAATATGTTAAGGAATAAACAAAACTAAAGCTTTAATCTTGTGACTTCTGGGTTTCATCAAGTATGTAACTGTTCACGTAAAATTGAGTTTTTTTTTTGAAAAAAATTGATTTTTTTTATCTATCTTACTAAGCACGTAAAATTAAATTTAAAAATCCAGTAGAATAAAGAAAAATGCAAAATTTTGAAATATTGATCATAAAAATTTCAAATAAAACATACAGTAATATTAGTTTTTGAAAGTTTTTTTAAAATGTATGAAAAGCAATTGTAAAAGCCTAAAAGGTGTATATGTTTAACCCTATATAGTTATTTATTTTTTAAAATGACCACAAGGAAGAACAAAATGCATAAACAAATATGCTTCGATCGGCTTAGTTAATTAGGACCCGACGTTAGCATTGAATATAATTATATTACTGATAATCAAATTGCATTAGTGATACTTAATCATATAAATGTGACCAACCTTTCAGCTTCAATATTAGTTAACCCGCTAACACGAAGTGATTTAGAGCATGGCTCATCATTAATGCAATGCAATAATTTCACAAATTAATCAAACGCAAATTACCGTTTTTGCTCTTCCCTTATAAAAACCAACCAAGAAAAAAATTCTCTATACAATTACTATTACTAGAAACAAAACTATGAATAACATCAAACAAATTCTTCTAACCATTTACATTTCTTTGATCTTCTTAACATGTCAATATCGTGTCTTAGCCGGCGACGCCATAGTCCCGAAGATTTCCGATTGGCAAGTCACGGTGGTCAACGGTTTGACTACCGAAGAAACACTTTTCATCCATTGTAAATCTCAAGAAGACGATCTAGGCGAACAAAATCTTAGTTTCGGTGACAGATTTTCTTGGAGTTTCGGAGAAAATATGCTTCACTCAACTTTGTTTTGGTGCTATATTAGCAAAGATGATGGTCATTTGTATTTAAACGTGTTTTGGGATGATGTAATCTTATTCCATAGATGCGGTTGGAAAAACTGCGTTTGGACTGCTAAAGACGATGGCGTTTATCTTTGGAATTCTGCAATCGGTGAAGATGTATTGTCCAAGACATGGGAAATTGGATCATGAAGAATATTTTTGGTTATTATTATATAATTCTCTTATGTTTTATACTAATAATGTATACTTTATTTATACTTATGGTAATATTCATATTTCGGTGACTCTTCTCCAAACCAAAATACCAAAAAAAGGAACGAACCAAACTCAAAACAAATTCTTAAATCTTAATCATCAAACTCGAATTTTGCTGATGCCTGTTTCGCCATTTTGATGATCTCTGCTGCTTCTTTACGCATTCTCTGTTGCTCTTTCAATGCTTTTTTCAGTATTTTTCTCTGATCCTCCACTGAAAATGCGTTTAAATCAGACAAAAACTCGTCGAAATCGATGTTTCTCTCGCGTCCGGAAGAATAAGTAGCAGTATTAAACGATTTGATGCTTTTGAGATTCTTCTTCTTCGTAGATGATTTGTTCGGAGAACGCCAAATTGATCCGATGATTTTTGATGGAGAAAACTTATTAAACCATGAGCTTGAGGACTTCGATTTCGATTTCGGAGTTTGACTCTTTTCTGTGTCTGGATCGGATGATGGTGGTGAAGCTAAATCAATAGAAGAGGATGAAGATGATGATGCGACTCTGCGTTTCTCTTTGGGACGCTTCTGAGTTTGTTTAACTGGAGCGAAAATCCTAATATCTCTTGATGAGCTCGAATCAATTTTCCCGGAATCTGAGAAATCTCCACTTCCATCTGAGACAAACACAGCTCGAGAACTTTTCCCAAAACCCGATTTCACTCCCAGATCCGGTTCATTTGCAGAGAAAATACTCGAATCCTCCTCAGATAAACTCACAGAACCAGTTTTTTTACCTGGATTTCGTCGATTTCCAGAGAAATCCCTAATCTCCTTCGGATGACCCGCCACGCTCTTGGAATACGTGAGATGCTTCTTCATATTCTTCGACGACGAAGACGAAACCGGGTCGGGTCGAGAAGCCGGAAGAGATTTGAGGCGACGGAAACGAGCTTCGAGATCATCGGGAAGAGTAGAGTCGGTGAACGCAGAACAATTGATGGCAGCTACTTGTTCCAAAGCCGAAAGCTCCTTCGCTTGCGAAACCAACTCTTCCACAGCTGAATCATCCGTATCCGAAAAATACCCAAAATCCGCCATTCTCAGTGAAATGAAATTTCTAGGGTTTTTTGCTTTTGAAGGAGGAGCAGAACAATGAGGGAAGAGAAGAAAATGATGAAATTGTCTCCACACCACAACGGCTAATTCATGATTTTGTCAGTTACGCTGGCTCCGATACTGTGCGCGTCAATTTTGATGACTTTGCTGTGATCTCATCTTTAGTGTGGGACCCATAAAATGGCGTGATTATTTATCATTTCGGATTACTTTATCAAAAACATTTTAATTAAAGTAACACTAACATGAGAAAATTCCATTTTCATACTCTATGCAAGTAAAGCAAAAGTGATAACAAGAACTTCTGTAATTTCATTTGTTCCACTATATAATATCTTTCTGTGACAAAAAAGAAAGAAAGAAAACTGTGGTTTCTTGTGTTCACAATTTCATTTACAAAGGATCAAGATCCTTGTACGATGATGTTACGTTACCCCGGTCTTGTTCTAACTGGTTATAAACCGGTTTGGTTCTCATGTACAGCAACAAACTTGAAGCGAGGCCAAGAAGTGACAAGCAACCCCAAAAGACAAACGTTTTGAAGTAACAATCTCTTCCAATGCAAACGACAGAGTCAGACACGACCAGTGTTATCTCAGGACTCGCATTAGCCTCGTAAATGGAAGCAGCAATGAAACCGTATAAGAGCGAACCGATTGGTATGTTTGTGATGAGAATGTTATGGTTAACACCTACGCTATTAGGTCCAAAGAGTTCAGATGTTATGGAAACTGCAGCCGCGAATATGAAACCTGAGCTTAGACCGATTAAGGCGGTTGCGGTCTGCAATGCGGTTACTTGTAAAGACGATACAGCTAGTAAAAAGAAAGCGATCGGAGTCGGCAAGAGCGCCATTGTAAACCATCCGGTTCTTGTCAAACGAAATCTCCTGCAAGTTACAATATTCTCAGTTAGATTTGAACCAGGTTTCACATTAAACGATCCCTGATCTTAAGAAAGAAACTTACTTGTTCATAAAATCCGGTGCGGCGGAGAGTAATCGACCGAAGAAGGAGAAGGAAGAGTAGATTGTGACGAGGGTTGTAGAGTTTTGTCCTAAAGACTGAGCAATCTGACCCAAATTGTTGCTATAAACAAGTCCAATTGTTCCACCACAGAAATAAGCCACATAGTATAACCAAAACTCCAATCTGGTTATAAGCAACCAAAACGAGTTTTCATCACCGAGCCTCACTACGTTGTCTTCCTTCTCCGTATGTTCATACGCGGTATTGCGGGAAAGAGAAGCTTTTTGAGTCTTGAGCTCATCTATGTTAAGCATAACATAGCCAGAGGTGTCATGGTGGAAACGTTTGTTAATGACAGGAAGAAAGTAATCCCAGGCATAAACGAGAAGAGGAGAAAACAAAGGAGAAACCAGAAGGACGATAGCTCCAAGGAGATTCAAACGAGCTGATACAGAGAAATAGGTACTTGAACTGGTTAAGAGAAGGTGGAAACTGGTCATGACGGCTAAGATATTCAAAATCGCAAAAACACGAGAGTCATGTCGTTTGGAATCATTGTCTGGTGCAGGGTCTAGTGATGGTTTAGTGAGAACTGGGTAAAGGGCAGCGAAGGAGACGATAAGAGGAACCAGAGAGTTCAGTAGAAGGTATAGGTTTGAGGATGATGGGTTTATTGCATCGAAAGCAAGGGAGTATAATGCTGCACTGATTCCGTTGAAGCTTACTGTTAGAGATAAAGCAAGAGCACGATTATTCGGGAAATGGCGAATGCAGAGGATGAAACATGCTGTATTGAACCAACAAATACTCAATCCAGCCAACAAGCAGCAGAAGAACACCTAACATAAAGATTTGGTCACTACGTCAAAACAAAGAATGTGAAAAACATGAAAAACACTCTTAGAGATTCTAACAAGGTGAATATATCGATTCCATATTCAAATCAGAGTAATTGATCTACAAGAATTGAAGAGGTTCTTTCTTTTCCTTCTAATTGACGATTTTAGCACAAGATTTTGTGATTCTACAGATATAAGAATCTTCCTTAGGTTCTCAGATGATGTTGATCAACAAGAATTTCGTATGAATCTTTCGAATTGAAATAGCAAATAGAAACTGGAGGAGAATGTGTATATGTACCAGAAAATAAGGCAAAGTGATGATGTTGGTGATGACGAGCCACTGAACTCCATAGCCAACAAAGCCCATAGCCGCCGCCGCGAAAAGAACGACGGAGAGAGGGAAATAACCTAGAGCGATCCCCGATGACCAGCCAAACGCCTTACCCAAATCAGAAGCCACCGCGAGGTAATTCAACCTCACCTGAGAAATTCCGAGTACTGATTTAAGATGGGAGGAGTATGCCGAGAAATCGAAGTTAGTTCCCGTCGATGCCTGGATCCAGATCGCCGCCACAAGAACCGTCCATTTCCGCCATCGACCGAACATGGTCCTGAGAGGCGGCGGGTTTTTCCGGTGAAACTTTCCTCCGCCGTCGTCGTCGTCTCCGTCGGAGAAGGCTTGGTTAAGTCGGAGTTTGTCTGAGGCATCTCTGATTCGCGGTCTCATATACAAAGAAGAAAGATAATGGAAATGATGGAATGGTGAGGGTGATGTTGACCGATGGATGGGAAAAAGCGAATGTAGTTGTTGATCTACTGCTTTTGATCTTTTTTGAAGAAAGGGCTTTTGGGGTTTTTCTGAAGAAAACAAAAACAATATATCCATTTACATTAATTTCCGGTGAGTGCATTAAGAAAAAAATATGTGAGTGTGACACATATTTAATTCTTAGGATTTTTTGGGATAATTGGAAATATTTTATTTAAAAAGTATAACTAAATATAGGTTTGAATTCGTGACCAAAAAAAAAAATGTTTGAATTTCTTATTTAATTTTTAGAATTAGGTAATTTAAGTTTTAAGGGTAAGTGGTTAGAAATTAATTTTTTTTGTTAAAAGGTTAGAAATTAAGTTTTAGGAGTTAAAATTTATAATAGTTTTAGATCTTAAGATTTAGTTTTCAATTTTTTGAGGTTACAAATTTTAAGAGTTGTGTTTAAACTCTTTTGATATTTATTCATTTGTATATCAAATTTAGACTATTTTAATATAATATTTATGGTCACTGTTGTGATACGGTGATTGTGATTTCCATTATAGTTAATAATAAATGTATTTCTAGCTTTAAAGTGGGTTTTATTTTTTAATTTTGTATTGAATTGGTCATGATATTTCTTATAATAATTTACAAACGAATGCCCTATTTAATTATTTTTAATGTTATATTTATTTTCTACTTTGAAGTGTATAAACGTAACTCTAGAATTAAACGTAAATCTAACCATAAGTAATAATTAAGGAATCTTGCACATTGGACTAAGAAACATGTCCAAATCAAGTAGTTAAACCAAGTTTTTATCGCCAAACATTAAAATCAATTTGGTGGTTAAATTTTAAAGCGGTTTCGTCAGATTTTGCATTTGAACTTGGTCACATTTAGTCATTAACATATCCTTGTCAAAAATGGTATTTTTTCATATAAATATATCAGGGTATTAAAAAAAAAAAAACATGAAATTCTTGTTTTTCAAAAACAACTTTAAATTGTAAATGGAATGGTTATTCAGTATTCCAGATTGACCAAATTCTCAACTATTCACACTTTGGTTCGTATTAAATGTATATCAACAACAAAATAACTAGTACGTAATTGGTATAAATATAAAGTAATTTTTTAGTACACACTTTTTGTTTTTTCCACCACAAAACTGTAGCGAACCAATTTCATATTGGTATGATTGGTCCGATCAATTTCGTAAATGAGCAACCATTCAAAACCTAAATGTGCAAATAAATGATATGAATTTGAAAGTCACTTGTAATATTGGACTTCGTGACACCTTTAACATATTAAAATGTGATTGAATGGCAAAACAACATGGCATAAACATTATGATGTTTATCTAAGGTGTTGTAGTGTTTTGCAAGCCAAAACAACATATATTCAAATTGTAGTAAAATAAGATTTGAATTCTCATTTGGAAAAAATCGAATTGGAATAAAAAAAAACTAGGGTTTCTACGAATTTGGGAAAAACGGATTTGAGAGAAATCGAGTTGGAAAAACTCTAAATAGCGTCGTTATTAGCTATCTAAGTCAAAATTGGGTTAGGTTTCTTGATTTAATCAACGGTGGATATTAGTTTCTATTTTTTTGTTTATGATGGTGGGAATTGCATTCGTGATGACTTTTACCTTGGTGGAAACTCTCACGAAGTTGGTAGACATGAAAACGAAGGTTCATAATGAGAATTTTATTAGTACTCATGGAGAATTTACTAGGCTACGCAGATAATATGACCAAGGTGTCATGGTTTCCACTTTAGATGCCTGAGGACAATACCTTGACGATTATAAAGCATTTCAAAAAAGCGGCTCAATACAGTATTGGAGCAAGTGTGTTAACATCATTCTTTGTTAGAAGTAATGATCTCTACATAGATATGATAAACCAAAACTTTATGATAGTAATATTGGTGATGATGTTGATGATGGTAATGTGGATGGTGGTTCACACGTTGATGATGATGGTGATGGTAATGTAATTAAGATGTGGAGAGGACTTACAATGATAATTCAGATGAATGTAGGATGAACTTGGATGATAACAAGTATAAGGATTTTAAGTTAGGTGATGAATATAGGATGATTGATAGCTTTCAAACATTGTTAACAAATACGTGTTTAAGAAGAAAAATATAATAAAGTATAAGTAGATATATTTCAAAAGGGTTTTTATTATTTATGTTGAAAAATATTATTCTTTGGAGGATTTATGCTTTAATAAACATCAGTTTCACAAGGAATTTTGTTATATCTCTAGTTGAAAAGTACAGTTGTACTTGGTGTGGTAAACCGTTTCTACTTATCAGTAAAAGATTAGATGGCATGTACATTAAAGAATTCATAAAGAATCTTGAGATTTTTACAACTCAACCCAAAATAAACTACTCAGACGCAATATTTATGTGCGATGAACAGTTTACGAGAGGACAATAAAATGTAAAGTAGATACGATTTCCTTTATCTGAGTTTTCTTAGGGTATCTCTAATTTATGTGAGTTTGGGTACGAAACTTTCATATTATTTCAGAGTTTGGGTATAAACTCTTATATTTATGACAAAAGATTAAGTAATGGAGGAGAGATCTATCATCTTCGAGTAAGTATACTTTCCACATATATGGCAGTATCCATACTAAGCAATGCAAAGAAAGTGATCTGGTGCTAAAGGAACACTAGAAGTTTTATGGTGTACATATGTATTGAAGAAGAAAGAGGTTTCAGTGAGTTTTTTTTTTTTTTTTTCATAAAGAATTATCTATTTTGATGAGGGTGAAGATTTTTGAAACTTTAGAAAAGAAACAATAAAAGTTTGATAATTTTAGCTGAAAGCTTATTTAGATGGACAACATTTTTAAATATCTCGTAGAGAACTTGCATTATTTGTTAGAACCATGAAACTTAATTTTCCTCTCATAGTTGTGTCTATCTCTTTCATGATTTGAACAACCAATTTGGATGAATAATTATGAAGGCAATGGCTTAATTCAATGAACACGAAATAAAGGTTTTTTAGAATATAAAGAGATTGGAGAGTTTTTATATAGAGTAGTTGGAATTCACACGTAGCCAAATCGAAAATATCCAAAAGATTATATGAGACCTTGAAGTCGAATTGCACTAAGAAAAAGGGCTATATTTCCTAGCTATAAGGACAAGTGAAAAACAGTTAACTTCAACTCCCTCGACCAAAGTTACATAGAAGACAAATTTGCAGTATATCGCGATATAAAACTGATTTCGAACAGCTAACCAAACATATAAAGTTTTGTTTTGTGAATCCTACTCTAAAAATATACCAGAGTTTTTCATGTAACCCGGTTTCGTTTTTCGGAATAAATATTTCTAAATGTGTGGAGAATAAAAGTTTTCATAATTATCATAAAGGTGTACAATGTTGTACATCAAGATTTTTTCATGAAAATTGATCATTTGGAAATAGAATACAAATTGATAACCTTGAGTACCTACTTCTCCAAAGATATGTCATAAGGCCCAGCTATAGACAAATAATGTTTATGTTGTGATTGAAAACTAATTCCAATCATATACCAAAGAAGAGCTTTGATGAATTACACTACAAACTTGTAATCATCTAGTCTAGTACTATTAAATATATCCCCAAAGAAAAGACAAAATGGGTTCGTCTGTGGAACGCTGACTTGACATCCACGTGGCAGTAGTTACGAGATGACAGTACACGCAACCGCTTAAGCATATTCTTTCCAATACCAAAACACCAAACCTTCCATTTGATTTCCCAGCTGTCACTCTTTTTGTTTTCAAACAAAAACCACATTTATTTTTTTTGTTTCTTCGTCTTCTTCCCTCTCGCGATTTGGCTTTCATCAAATTAAATTCTCTCAATCGTTTGTCTTGTTTCTGTTAATTCCCCGTAAAATTCCTCGTCCTTCTGTGTCGTCGATTCTTAAAAGGTTATCGAAGATTGTTCGTTCAAGGTATGAGTGGTGGATTCTAGATAATCTCTGTAGGGTTTTGTTTAATTTCACACGATACTTTCTCTCTCGAATAGATTGGAACTCGTTTTGATTTCGAAACAATACTTCCTTGTTGATCCTAACTACTGACTTAGGTTTCTCGCCTCGTAGTACAATTTGATGGTTATGGTTTGAATTAATGATTTTGCTCAGATGGAAGATAGAGAGGCACGTTTAGGAACTTTAGCGGCTAATGCAACCAATCCGGATTTGTTGAAGAACACGCCCTCAAACATCGCGAGATTAGAAGATGTTATTGAGCAATGCTACGAAAGACAAAAGTATCTCGCTCAAACCCAAAGTCCATCAGATGGGAGTGATGTTCGTTGGTACTTTTGTAAAGTTCCTTTGGCTGAAAATGGTGAGTCTCATTCGCTTGTTTCAGCCTCCAATGTTTTCGAGAGGAAAGGGAATTAGAGAATTTGCTACCATATATCCAATTTCTTATGGCATGATTAAAGATATAATGTCTATATTCCCTTTTCTGCAGAATTAGCTGCTTCAGTACCTCGCACTGATGTAGTGGGAAAGAGCGAGTATTTCCGTTTTGGTATGAGGGATTCTCTTGCGATTGAGGCAGCTTTTCTGCAGGTTTTGTTTCTTTTTCTTTTAAGATGATAGATTTGATTTGATCTCGATGTGTTAGACTCTTGGCTCTTTGGTTTTTTTTTTTTTTTCTTCTCATTGGAACTTTGTGCCAGAGAGAGGATGAATTGCTATCACTCTGGTGGAAAGAGTATGCAGAATGCAGTGAAGGTCCGAAAACACAAGTTAATCGTAAAAAGAAAACGGATAAGCTGTCAACTGCATCTTCTTCAGAAGCTTCTGTGTCGACCAGCCTATATGAAGTTGAAGAGGAGAGAGTTGGTGTTCCTGTGAAGGGTGGGCTATATGAGGTACTACCGTTTTTTTGTAGAGATTTAAAGACTTTCGGTGATTGTTGTCCCGTAAATATAACATTTTGAATCATGGAGTCCTTATATTCAATCCATGTTTCTGACCAAGGAACCGGAATGCTGCAGGTGGACTTGGTGAGGAGGCATTGTTTTCCTGTTTATTGGAATGGTGATAATCGGCGTGTTCTTAGAGGCCATTGGTTTGCTCGTAAAGGTGGCCTAGACTGGCTTCCGATGCCAGAAACTGTTGCTGAACAGTTGGAGGTTGCATATCGTAACAAGGTTAGATATCTTTCCATGGCTTACATTCCCATCTTGTAATCCCGGTTTGCGTAGAACTATAAGCAGTTGATGTTTTTTCCTTTTGATATTTTGGCCTCAAGGTTCAAAAATCAACAAAGCTATCTCTTTTCCCCCTTTATCTCTTTCTCTCTTTTCTGTCTTTTGCGTAGAAAGCTCTATTCACATATATCATCCGTGATATGAAAATAGCACCAATTAGTTTGGATTTATTTCTCCCAGGTTTGGCGCAGAAGAAGTTTTCAACCCTCTGGGCTTTTTGCAGCTCGTGTAGATTTGCAAGGTTCCAGTCTGGTAAGTGTTCGATTTCATGTGTAAGAAATTGTAATTTTCTTGTTAGCTAAATGGTTGCATAGATAATCTTATCCTAAGTTGTTAATGTAGGGACTCCATGCTCTCTTTACTGGCGAGGATAGTACCTGGGAAGCATGGCTTAATGTTGACCCGTCTGGTTTCTCTGGCATTGTTGGATATACTGGGAATGGAATTAAGTTAAGACGTGGTTATGCTGGCTCCTATTCTTCAAAACCTACACAGGTTCTGAAATTGTTCTGCCTTTTCTTTTTTTACTCTATACTGGGAGTTGGAATCAAGTCTCACATTCATATTTTTCCTATTTGCTGGTTAGAGCTCTGGTTTTTGAATCATATTTCTTGTGCTTCTGTTCAGGAAGAACTACGTCAACAAAAGGAGGAAGAAATGGATGACTATTGTTCTCAAGTATGTCTTCATATACTTAGTTTTCTTTGAAGGGAATTTGCATATAGAGCATCTGAACTTCATTGTCAAGTTAATTTCAGAATCTCTCAGAATTCTCAAACTCCTTAGAAATGTTTTTTTTTGTGTGTCCAGGTCCCTGTTCGGCATCTTGTATTTATGGTTCATGGTATTGGCCAAAAAGTGGAAAAGTCTAACCTTGTTGACGATGTTGGAAACTTCCGTCAAATCACAGCAGGTTTAGGTGAACGTCATCTAACCTCTCATCAGCGGGGCACTCAAAGAGTCCTTTTCATTCCCTGCCAGGTTGGCTTATATATCTTTTTTTTCTGTTTTATCTTCGTATTGTATGATTTTCCTTGATATGTTCTTTCGCTGTTATTATTTTTTGAAGTGGAGAAAGGGTTTAAAACTAAGTGGTGAAGCTGCTGTTGACAAATGTACTTTAGACGGTGTAAGGCGTTTGCGAGAGATGCTGAGTGCAACTGTTCATGATGTGTTATACTACATGAGCCCCATTTATTGTCAGGCTATAATTGATTCGGTAATTGCAGTTTCCTAAATCTACTGCACTATCTCTCTTAAATGAAACTAATTGGTGATCTAGTCTCAAATTTTTTTTCAGCCTAAAACCTTGTTAGACGTTACTACTTTGATCTGAAGATGAAAAGTGATCTGTGTTCCTTTTCATTTTTTCAGGTTTCAAATCAGCTGAATAGACTGTATTTAAAATTCATGAAGCGAAATCCAGACTATGACGGAAAGGTGCCCATCTGGTTTAGCCCTTTTCATTCATCAAACTGTGACTAGTGTAAGCTTGCATTAAATCGACATTTATGTTCCGTTCATGGATGTTTACAGATTTCCATTTATGGACATTCTCTGGGAAGTGTTCTTTCTTATGACATCTTATGTCATCAGCACAATTTGTCATCTCCATTTCCAATGGATTCAGTATACAAGAAGTTTTTTGAAGATGCAGAATCTCCTCCAACTAGCAATAAAAAGCCTTCTAGTTCGCATTCATCATCACCAAATATTGAGACTGAGAAATCTAATCAAGTGAATGACACTAGGGAAATCACAAGTGAAGATAATAGCATGATGGCTAAAGAATCAACGGTATTGGAGCATCAGGATGTGATCGAGGAAGCTTCTTCATCGATCTCTGATTCTGTTGTAGACAATATGGGTTTGGAAAGAAAAGGCAGCGAGGAAGATGACCATCATGATTCTAGTAGTGCCTTTTCCTCACAGGATCGAGTTGAGAATAGAACGTCTGATTCTTCATCCTCTTCTTCAGAAGAATCACGGGAAGAAACATGTGACGACTCGAATAACGACGAGACAATCAAGCTGTTAAGAGAAGAGGTAAATATTGGTGTTTGGCTTCAACTTGTCATTCTTTGCTGAGATTCTGCAATTGATTCTATTCGATGGTTTTTTTTATTACTCTAGGTTAAATCATTGAGGTCAAAAGTAGCACAACTGCAATCAGAAAATGCCAGAATTTTGACGGATGGTATTGTTTCTGACCCTGCATTTCCCTCTTTAGAAGGTTATTTTTCCTCTATTCGCGTTGGATTTGAAAACATCTTAGTGATGATATGATAATACTGTATCAACAGAGAAAGCCAAGACATCTGTGCTGCCTGAGCAGCTCATAAATGAGAAGGCGCCAACTGAAGATGCCATTCTACCTACAAGCTTTACTCCTTTTATCAAGTACCAAAAGCTCGAGTTCAAGGTGCAGGATCGTAGAATTAAAAATGTCTATACATCATTTGGAAACCAAACTAAAAACACCCCTAACTTGTAACTCCATATTCTGCTCAGGTTGACACTTTCTTTGCAGTTGGGTCTCCTCTTGGAGTGTTTCTCGCTCTTCGAAATATACGTCTTGGGATAGGTAATACGTGTTCAGTAGAATTTTTTATCCTTTGCTCTGCTATTGAGTTGTTTGGTTACCTTTCTTTGCAAAGCCTTTTCTATATGGTGTAAAAGCTTTTGAACATGTCTTCAGGTAAGGGAAAAGATTACTGGGAAGAGGAGAACGTTATAGAAGAGATGCCAGCTTGTCGTCGAATGTTCAACATTTTTCACCCCTATGATCCTGTTGCATATAGGTTAGTCTTCATAGAAATAAAAACAATGTGTTCTTGCTCTCTCTATTACGTTCTTTTGCAAGTGCGAATTACCAAACTGTTTTCTTTGTTTCACGCACGCAGAGTGGAGCCACTTGTCTGCAAGGAGTACCTTCCAAAGCGACCTGTTATTGTTCCTTATCACAGAGGTGGAAAGCGGTTGCATATTGGATTTCAGGTAATTGAAATCTTGTAATTTGGTGTTTTTTTTTTAATTTAGCTTCCGTTGCTAATTCGTTTGCTCTATGTATAACTTCTATAGGATTTCAAAGAGGATTTTGCAGCACGTTCACAGAGTGTAATGAATCATTTTGATTCAGTAAGGGTGCGTGTTCTTGGACTTGTAGATCTTTCTCTCTATACTGTACAAAAGACTTATATTTTGTTCTCATGCAGACAAGAGTTCTCACTATTTGTCAATCCAAAAGCGCTGATAAACTTGATGGTAAAGTTAAACATTACAAGCTTTTTTCATTTATATTTGATGGCTCCAAGTAGCATCTGCACAGTTGATAAGTTCATCTTCGTTCTGATTGTTCTTAAACAGAGACGGATGAAACCGATGACGAAAAGGATGGTAGGTCTTATGGTTCCTTAATGATAGAAAGGTTGACCGGAACTCGAAATGGTCGGATAGATCACATGCTCCAGGTGAAATTATGATGCAATCCTCATCTTGTATTTGTGGCTTAAGTTTGCATATAATAATAACATGTGGACTCTTTCGGTGATGCAGGAAAAAACCTTTGAGCATCCTTATTTACAAGCCATAGGAGCGCATACGTAAGTTCATTGATAACACATTACATTTACGTTTAAAGCAAAAGAACTCAAGAGTTGTTATTATACATTGTGCAGAAACTATTGGAGAGATAATGATACTGCTCTTTTCATAATTAAACACTTATACCGCGAATTACCAGACGAACCAAACTCGCCAACTGAATCTAACGAAGGAGATGATAATAGTTCAAAAGACTCAAGTAGACATCATAGCTGGATAGACAGAAGAGAGACACATGAAGATGATGATGAAGAGCTTCCTTTAACTTTCTCCAACGAACAAATCGCTAGAAGCTTCTCCGCAAATGCCAAGAAATATCTGAACAAGCCTTAAAAAGACTTTGACCATAGGTTCTGATTTTGTTTTTTGTTTCCTGTGCAGAAAGTAACATATAGTTGCAGAAAAAATGTGCAAAAATAAAAACTCAAGTCTCTTTTGCCTCATTGTAACATAATTTTACATGTAATAAAGAAAACGATGAAAAGCTTCTTCCTTTGGGCTCGTGAGCTGAGTTTTCGTTTCAGGTCTGAAGGTGAAGATGTGTAGCAGACATTGGCTGGAAAACAGAGTCAGACTCTAAAGCTGCAGCGAGTTCAGGCCAGACGATAGCGGAAACCGACCACGAGCCATCATTACAACCGCTAGGCCGCTGGTTCAGGTAACCAACTCCTATTTTCTCAACTGTTGAACATACAGTTCCAAGTAAAGGAGCACCAAACCCAAAATCCAATTCAGCTACAGGGAACCTCCGTCCTGAAGACAAAACCAAAGCTGGTCCTTCTTGTCCGAGAACCACCCGAGCTAACATCAGTCCAGGTCGGTGACTCTCAACCCAATCTATCAGATCTTTGAAATGAGTATCGTTAGTCACCTCGGTTATCGATTTATGCACTATCTTTGCTATCTCTGATACATGATTCTGCTTCAGATTCTCGACGGTTGTTTCACCGACAGCTACAGACAACACGTTCCCTATGTAGTTCGAGGTAATAGACTCGAGTCTTCCTCTACCGTCAACAAGCCAACCCATCTTACAGGTTTTATGACTGCTCTCTATAGAATCCACCATTTTCTTCCACACGTAAGCCGAGAAAGCTTCGATCTTTGTCCTCTTCTCTCCGTTTACATTAGCGAGAGCTTGCAACTCGTTTATGCTCGAAGTATCGATGTGATAGAGACGCTTGACGAGCGGTTTGGGCGTTGGTATGTTCTTTATCTCTTCCTCGCTGCATTTTATGAACGTTTTGTCTAAGAGAGGATCGTAACGCGGAGGAGAACGTGCTTGAAGGAGATTTCTCCGGTGATCTGGTACACAAGAAACCGGTTGTTTTCTCGATATCTCTGACCAACAAGTGAGGAATTTCCCGAAAGAGCTCGCGTCTCCTAAAGCGTGATCAAACGTGAATGTTATAGATAAGCCTCCGCATTCATACTCTGTTGCTTGAATCTGCAAAGGGAATTCGGAGTTAACCCGAACCAGCTTTGCTTGGAGAAACACGTCGAGATTGTAAAAATCTAAACTTTTGAGATCGGAGTTGGCTCGGGCTTCGACTAGTAAAGCTCCATGATTGTTGCAGATGATCATAGGCTCTCCGTGAGTGGTTTCGATCTGACCCGCGAAAGGGTAGAAGTAGTTGAGAGTTTCAGCGAGTGAGGTTTTGAGAGATTTGACGATGGATTCAAAAGTTGATAACAAATGAGGTTTCTTGGAGTAGAAGTAAAAATAGGTCACCGGAAAACGGCCGGAAAGAAGGTCGAGGTTTGAAAGAGAAAGGCTATGAACTTTCTCCGGTTGGTCGCCGGAAGCTTTGACGACAAACTCTTTAGTAAAACAAACATCTAACATTTTCATTTTTCAGTTTGTTGCAATGGTTAAATTTCTCATGAGAAGCTAAATGAATTTATAAAGGAAATTATTTTATTCGGTTTATTTTTTGTGTGATCTAAATTCAAAAGGAATGATGATTATTCGTTTTGAAACATCATATGTTTTTTTCTTGGAACATTATATTATATCACTGTCATTTTTTGGATAATAAGTAACAGGAAAAAACAAGAGTACGACTTTATTCATATCAAAACAAATGGTTCAAATTATCCGGTAAAGTGTTTGGACTGTAAAAAGAAATATTCGTTCGTACTAACAATTATCAATAAGTTGGCGACACAGTGGAATCACTTTAGTGGTTGATATTTGATAAATGAAAATAGATTAACGACTGACTAATATTTTTGCAACTTTATTCGATAGATTTGTACGAGATCATCATATTCATATGTCATTTCATGTTGAGGAAAATGAATCAAGGTTTCGTTTGCTTATTTTTCAGAAGCATTAAGTTATTATAATGGGCCGAAATTATTGTGTCCCTTATCCTTATGACCCAGGCACACGCATATATTGGGCTTGCGTGAACTGTCGTTGTAAGCTACATATGTTGCTTTTCCACTCGCGGCGGACCAAACGAATAATTTGCACGCGCTATTTTTATGAGGGCAAAAAAGTTTTGCGTACGTGAATGCCAAAATTTACTGAAATAACATTTAATTATTACTTTTGTCTGCATTTGTTTATCAAATCTTTTGTTAATTTATTTATCAAATTTCACAATTTTTTAAAAAATATTACTTTTGTCTGCATTTATTTATCAAGTTTCATACTTTTGCCTGCATTGATTTATAGGAAAAATGTTTTTTTTTTCAATTTCTTTGGTAGCATAAGGCGCAAGATACCTCTGTTAAGAGACATTAGATTTTACATGAAAATTAAATTTATTGAGGCTAATCATCAATTGAAGAAATGGTTAACAAAAAGTTGAGTATATTGGGAAACTGATAAATTTTCAAGTCCAAATATTTTCACTATATCGAATAAAAACTATGAAAAAAAATGAAAACTGAGACGAAAGTGATCCAACTCCTTTCAAATACTCTATGCTGTGTATGTTTCACTGCTTCAAGAACCATAACACTCCCATGGTTAAACAATGGAGACAAAAGAAGAAAACTTTCTATTCCCGGTAGATCTCAAACTCAGCTCCAATCGGTAAATGATCACTCGGGTGATGATTATTAGGTAAGAAACCAACAACATCCTCAGACTCCATTTCAGGTAGTTGAAGAACACTCACAGGTTTGATGAAATCTGAAGGAGAGAAGAAGATATAGTCAAGTGTGTTTGTGAAGCCAGGGGTACAATTCGTAAACTTAGGCTCTCCTCTTGTCACTTCATAGACACTACACAAAGAAACCGGAGCTCCTTCTTCTTCAATGGTCTCTGCAAGTTTCATATTACCCGATACTAGATACTTATAAACCATATCTCCAGGAATTGAATTGAAGTCACCAGCTAATAGCAACGAAGGCTTGCATTCAAATTCATCTGATACTAACTTCTTGAACTGAGCTAGTCGCGTAAGTAAATACTTAGCTTGAGCAAGCTTCACATCAGCTAACTCCGGATCCCTTACAAAGAAACAAACATGAGATGAAGAAAGATAAAAAGTTCTTTAATGGATGACAAGAGTGTTTCTTTCTTTCTTTACCAGTAAAGATGTGTGTTTGCCACGATAACGATGTGTTGGTTGATTCGAAAAGCAGCCATTATTCCAACACAATCACGTTTTAGTCTCACACGTGGATCATTAAGGTCACGACTTTCTTTACAAGAATCTTTTTTCAAATGTTTGGGTCAGATTTGTGGAAACATGTGAAGAGATAATGATGTTGAGATATGAAGCAAACAACCACAAACACTTTCAAACAAAAAAGGACAAATTTATACCTTTTGCTTCGTTGGATGTTGTCTCTTGGATGGAGGAAACAGTATATGTATCCTTTATTGAGTCAACAAGATCATTATATTCGATCCGTTCTTTTGTCACCAACTCTGCACTAAAAATCAAATAGAGAAACAGTTGTTTTCAATCAGATTAATGTTTATGTTTCTTTCATTTAAGATAAAACGTTATTAATGGTTTTTAATCATGTACCAGTTTGGTTTGTAGAAGATTGCACAACCATCACGCTTTCTCTGTCCGGTTCTTTGTATATAAATCGCGGAATAGCCTAATGACTCCATGGCTTTTCTGTAAAAGCTATCGTATTCATCTACTTCCTGCAAGTCGTGGAACTATATATAAATAACAAGTGGAGGCACTGTGTTGATCCAGAAGACTAAAGGCTTTCAAACACAAAAGAGTAAGAAATTTCACTAGAAAGAAACAATACCTGCAGACAAAAGAAATCAGCGTGGAGATTTCTGAGAACGCTGAGAATTGCCTGTGAACGAGCTTTCCATCTGAGGGCACAGTAAAAAAAAGGAAGACCAAGTCACATTTATTGCAGATATCATAAACATTTCAAGAAGCATTGTTGATACTCAATATGAGCAAGACCAAACACAGTGATGCCCTGTTTCCAGCTAAAGTTCTCGCATGCTCTTAGAATCCATTATTGATTTAGTAAGTGTGATTGGAAACAAATCTTGATGACGTTTACTGCAGATATCTTAGCATTTCAAGAAGTACATTACCCTAAGGCCTAATCATTCATAAAGTTAAATTTACATAATGGATTAGCCAATGTGAGCAATACGCAATACAAGAAAGCCTGTTTTTAGCTATACACTAATAGAATCCATTGTTGTTTTCTAGTTATCATCAGAAAGAACTTTTTATGAGACAAATTTTGACTGATGTAATTACATTCCAGGCCATTGATTACAACTCAGATTATAAACTCTTGACTAGTATAAGAAAAAATGATTTCAAAAATGAGAAATGTAGAGAATAGATTACTTGAGACAGGCAGGTGGAGAGTGTGGGAGAAGAGAGCTCTTCACATAAACCTAAACAGATAAAAAAAAAATCACTGTCATTATCTCTCAATACAACGAGGCAGTTTTTGATGTGAGATTAAGTTTATCAAATGCTAAGCAACACCATATCATAAAATCATATGAGAAGAAATCTTTAGATATCAATTTACCTGAGCTAATATGTTATATGAGACGAGACGGAATCTGACACCTGCAATCACCAAATTCACATCTCAAAATCATATAAATGACCAATTCTACTTAAATTAGAAGAGGATTAAGCAAACAAACCATCAGGTTTACTTCTGGAATTGATATCAGCTCCTTCAACAGATTCGAATTTGCGAACTGTTGGTTCAATTGCAGGATTCGTGCTCATTCTCTTCGAAACAATTTTCCTGCAGACTCGAGAACTGCTAAATACAAAGGCCAGTTAAAATTCGCAGGCAGATTTCTTCATATCATTGCCTATTAGCCATAAAAATCAAATTACAGCCTAGATAATATCGAGATTCGAGAGATTCAATTCCGGTAAAAAGTATGAGAAATTCCTCGCGAAACCAAACATTTGTTCTCTTAAAAGGAAATTTCCAATTACGATCAAACTGAGAAGATCGATTTGAACCCTAGATCGATACAAAAAGAACGAAGAAAGATACCTGGTGAAAGAAGGAAGAGTGGGACGAGGAAGATGAAGCAGAGTATTAAACATTTATGCGAGCCGAGTGACTAAAACCCTCACTTTGGCTAGAATCAGAGGGTTTTCAAATAAAATAGTATGAAATTTCAAAAGTTGGTCATTTGGTCCCTTTACTTATAATAAATCTTTCAATTGAACCTTAGTTTTTAAAATAGAACATAGAACCTTAAATATTTATGTGAAGAAATTGCCATTAAATCATGCACGCACATATAGTCTTTGTCTTTCTTCCTTAGGACAAAACTCAAGTTGATTTCTTCAATATTTCTATGTTTCTGAAGACTCTGAAGATAGTCTCACATTTTGTGGCTCTCCTTAGAAAGATTGGCCATGAAAAGTTGTTCTGAAATTGATAATAATATTACCTCTTTGTAACTAATTCTTTTGAGATAATGATTTTTTTTTAATCAATATCGAATTTTAGACTGTTTACCTATTTATGTGAAAAAATGATAATAGTATGCAATAACAAAGAAGAAATAAAAGAAAGATGGATTATTTCAAAAAAAAATAATTCAAAGGCATGTATTTTATTCCACAACACAAAAAATTTATTCCAATATTACGTTTTTTTTTAATCTAAATTTGTGTCCATTCTGTATAGATAGCACCATCTTACTTTCACCTGCTGCAAGTAGTGTTACAAGATTTTTCGTAAAATCCTCACCCTCAAATAAATGCCCAGATCGTTTCCTATGATATTTTTATAAAAGATATCACTAGATGAAAGTTTTAGAGTTGATTACTTCATCTAAATAATGGTTTAAGCTTGTACTTGTTTTGCTTGAATTGAGATGAATAAGCAATTTTAGAGGTATGGCAAAATATTTGATTTTTATATTTGATTTGAAAATTTTCCAGTTAGCAAGAAGGGAAAGTTTGATGAATCTTGAATGTAACCTATGAAAAAGATTCATAATTATTGGAAATGATTAATTTTTGCACTAAAAGTTATATATAATCTTTACCAGCATAAATTAAGAGGTCAAACTCTTTAAAAAAAAGTTGAAGATTATTATTTAAATGTATAAATTGCTTATCAAATGTAAAAACTATATATAGCCACAAATTAAGAACAAAGCAACTAGTCACGGAATTATTTGTAGCTATTTATAGCAATACAAATTATAACAACAAGAATGTTTGTAGCTATCTTTGGCTAATAAATTTTATATATCTCAGCAAAAATCTAATAAAAAATTAGAACTATAGATGAATTGGAAGAGAGAAAAATATTTAGTGGTCATACCTAACTAAAATAAATTATTAACTAATTATTTTTATTTGTTATTTCACTCAATTTTTCTCTCTCGTCTCAACAAGACTCTTAGAAAATTACAGTTTCATGCATAAATTATATTAAAATTGATTTGAGATTATTTGAGGGGCAATTGATAGTTAAAAATCAGTGATTTTAAATACCACTTCAATTGATGGTATTTGGTAAAATTCCGTTAACATCTTTGCGATTAGGATTTCTCAAAATAGATTCAAAATTTGTTTCAATAGAAGATTTTAAATTACTTTTTTTTCAAATCTCAGCTTATTAGATTAAACATTTGTAAAAGTTATTCAAAATCCAAAGTCAAAATTGATTTGGGATTATTTGAGGGACAATTGATAACTAAAAATTAATGGTTTCAAATACCACCTCAATTGATTGTATTTGGTAAAATTCCTTTAAAATATTTGTGATTATAATTTCTTAAAATAATTCCAAATTCTATTCAAATATTGGATTATGAATTTGAGAGGATTTGTATTTTTTTTTCAAATCCCCCTAATATACATAATATCGTCATGATTATACGGAAGACAACGGCTCCTTATCGTTTCTTGATAGCATAATGCTGAACACGCTTCACTCTGTATTCCACCGAGGAACATGTGACTGTTCTTTCCAGTCTCTCTCGCCTCACTGGCGCTGCTTTGCTTTTTCATAAACAAGTCGGAGCAATCGCTCATACGCATCCTCTTTCATCGTATTCACCACAACCTTTTTTAGCAATTCCTTCATATGGTTAAACACAGTCGATCCACCTCTAGACATGGTGATCGAAAAACCCATGACGGTGAGAAGAAATTATTAGGAAGAGGATTCAAGAACTCGTTTCTTCCAGGAAATGGTAACGGGATAGTTTTCTATTAAGGAAGGAACCAAATAGTTCTTTTAAGAAAAAATAACCTAAAGCACATGGATTTTTAATGGCAAAAAATGCAACATTTCTATTTTCATAATATTGATTCTACCCTTCAGTTAAAACCTCTTTGTCGAAAAAAAAATTGCAATCTTCGTCTCCGATATTCGTTTGTGGAGGAGACGAAGGAGAATGACCGAGCTACCAGCATTCCTGAAAAGAAAACGATTCCCTCCATCGATGAAGATGAAGAAGGCGGCGAGGGCTCGGATGCTGGAAGTTCAAGTGAGGAAGACAAAGAAGAAATGCATAACTTTTTCGCCATGATTTGCCCCTTTCCGTAACGCTTTCAATTCTGATTCATTTGCTCTTGGTTGATTTCCATCTTAGCGCTAAATGTGTCATTGAAAAAACCCTAGATGTCACTAGTAGGGATTTTTACAGTGCCAATCCTACTATTACTCTCGTCGATTTCACCAACGACTTAGCTAGATCTGATTTAAGCGAGTCAAGATATCTTAAGTTTGTTAATTCAGGAATGTGAGTCATTTTGTTTTTCTAACTCGATTGCATGTTTTAGAATTTCAGAAATGATTGATTAGCCTAGTAATTTTGGTTTATCATAGTTAAAACTGCGCTGTAGACAAGAGTTAAGAATTACGGAGATAGTCAAGACAGGGGAAAAATCATGCAAAATGGTCTCCAACAGCTACCGTTACCTTTATGTATGAGTCTGACATTATCATCAATGAAGATATAATGGACACTTTGACTCAAGAGGAAAAAATTGACTTGTATTAGAACTAAATTTTTTGGCATTGACGACATCAAACATGTTTATCTATTTAACTCTTGACAAGTTTAGAGTAGTTGATTTTCAGATATCTTTTTATCCATTTTAGAGTAGTTTCAGAGTTAATATTAAAAATTTCATAACATATATATATCATGTATTTTATATATTTTTTAAATAAATAAAAATGAAAAAATAGATTTTATAAATTTTTATCTGCTTAAAAAAAAAGAAAATTGATAAAATAATGTGATTGAAAAGAAGAAAGAAATAGGGCATAGATTTGGATAATCAATAAAAAAAAGCTGAGATTTTGGTGGACTTTTAATTTAGGAGAAAAAATTTATCAAACATAATAAAAAAAACCATACAAAATAAACTAAAATAGTTATAAATATGTTTTCGTAAACTGTAAATAAAATTACAGGCCAATAACGAATGTTTCAAATTTTAACAAATAGCCACGTGTTTAGTACCATTTTGTTTTTCCTCTATTTTGACAAATTTAGTTTATGCATACCTCAAACTCTTGCTTTTTTTTTTTTTTTTTTCTTTTCTAACATCAAAAATACCATACATTAGTTAGACCGGCAGAAAAAGATTTACATTAATACTAAACCAAACCGATCTTACATAACTAACATGAGAAAAAAAAGAACCTCAAACTCTTGCTTATTGATATAACTTTTATGCATATAAACAATGAAGGAGTTCACTATTCGGATTCCCAAGTCTCATGTGCCAGACATTTTCAAAACTTGTAGAATGCTTCACAGTGGAATAGATACCTTGGAGTGGTGCTTCATCCTTCAGACAGTACAGACCTTCACTTCTTTTCCTTAACACGGACGCCATCACAATCAAAATTTAAAATATCATGAATTATTTCTTGTTAATTTTGAAACAGAAAGGAGAGATTTTGCTATCTGAGGGCAGACAAGAACCTCTTTTATAGGTAAGGTACATGAACTTGTTGCAATGGAGGTAGAGTTATTGTGTGTTATAGGCAAGAAGCTACAGTCACCAATCATTACTGCATCCGATCCACATATATGAACTCAATCATTGGTTTCTAATTTTTGGTAATGGTTTGTAGGTGGAGTTAGAGCTCGAAGAGGCGTGATGATGACACACACACAGTTGAAGTTTTTTGCAACACAGGTCCATATTTCATGAGATGTGTTCCAAGAGACCACCGCGGCCGGAGCGTTACAAAGGGTATCTTCTCAATAAGAACCCACAAGCCATGCTTTCACCACCTGATTTATCTGGAGCCATGTAAGGTAGACTGGATTTGAGGCTGTGGTGTGGACTACGTCTTGGGCTTTCAGATTTCTGGAGTTGGGCTTATAGACAGGTGTGGGAAGCTCGAAAGGTCGGAATAGTTCAAAAGATCCGGCAGAGAACAGCTAATCAGCCGGCCGAAATATTAAAAATGCACGATTTAGAACCAAATTGCCGTAAAAAAGGACAAAAAGATTCGTCACTTCATGATATTTTTTTCTTTCTATTTAATCGTTATTATATCTTATACGAATTATTGCTCGATTGTTTTGACTTTTGATTTCTACTACAGACAAAAACAAACTCATCTTGTAGATAAATAAACATTATCTTTTAGTGGTTTGTGTCTTTTACACGTAAATATATATACAAACTCCTCGAGATCGCTAACCTGATATGGAAATCTTCGCATGTGACGCAGATTTGTCGACTATTTCCACGTGCGCAAACCGTTTTTTCTTCCCTTTTCTTTAAATTCTGACGAAATTGTCCATTTCAAACACAATCATTTCTTTCTTTTTTTGGGCTCAGCAAAAGAGAGAAGGAAAATGAGAACTAATGCCGTTTGTAGCGCACAAAAACCACACGCAGTTTGCGTGCCTTACCCCGCTCAAGGCCACATCAATCCGATGCTCAAAGTGGCTAAACTCCTCCACGCTAAAGGCTTTAACGTCACCTTCGTCAACACCGTCTACAACCACAACCGTCTCCTTCGGTCCCGTGGGCCAGACGCCCTCAACGGGCTTTCTTCATTCCGGTTTGAGTCCATTCCTGACGGTCTACCAGAAACTGATGTGGACGTCACGCAAGATATCCCTGCGCTTTGCGAGTCCACTATGAAAAACGGTCTCCCTCCGTTCAAGGAGCTTCTCCGGCGGATTAACGCCAGAGATGATGTCCCTCCTGTGAGCTGTATCGTATCTGACGGTTGTATGAGCTTCACTCTTGATGCTGCAGAGGAGCTTGGAGTTCCGGAGGTTCTTTTCTGGACAACTAGTGCTTGTGGCTTCATGGCTTATCTACACTTTTACCAATTCATCGACAAGGGTTTATCTCCACTAAAAGGTGTGTATGTATTATTATTTTACTTAATTATTTAATTGATGTTGTAATATTAAGGTTAACGCTGTTATCCAAAAAAATATTAAGGTTAACGCTAAAAACCTTATTAAGAAACTAATCATAATATGTAGTTTAGTGATTTGTGCATTATTAGCGATGCCGGCTGTTATCAGCGATCGTCGGTGAGTTTATAGTTTATGAATTATGACGTGATGGGGTTGTTGTGCGTGTGTGTATATATCCGACTAGATAAAATATATATTTCCGAATATCAAAAAATTTATCTACGAACGATATTAGTCAGAGCGGACGCATAGTCTATGTAGTTTTGAAACTGGAATATAGTATTATTGGTTCCAGAGCAGAAAAAAAAAGAAGGTATTATTGGTTTTCAGGCTTCACTAAAATATAAGTTTGTACAGAGATCCCTACCATATCGAATAGATAACGCAAGTAAATGCATTGAACATTATTTTCCTAGTTTCGAGGAATATGCATTTTTTCGTAATTTTTTTTTGTCAACTTCTATACAAATCTAATATCCAATTTGTTGATTTTATAAGATGTTTTAGAGATTTGTTAACTTCATTTGATATGATATTTTTCAAATTTTTATACAAATTTATATTTTATATATTTTGTGACCATTATTATCCTTTCTTTTCTGATCGGCTGTACTTTATAATTAAATACAATTAAATAACAGGTTAGAAAAAAACTATTAATAATAAATATCATTTAAATTCCGTTTCACGAAATATGTTGTTTTATCTATTTCAATGTAGATTATTTCAAACAAAACTCCGTTTTCTCCCTATGTTTTCATTTATTAATTAGAAAGAAAAATATTTTGTTATGTATATTAATAGGAGACACAATAAAATATTTATTAGTTTTTGTTGTTATCTGTGAAAAAGCTTAAAGCCACACTTTTAATAAACAGAGAAAGTATGTCACATTATTGCGAAACATAATAATCTTACATGGTGCTCACCTATTTGAAATTATTTCGTTTGGTTTGTCATAATTAAAGTGGGATACCCCAAATCATTTGAGTTTGGTAAAAAGAAAAAAAAAAAAGGTCCAAAAAGAGCGGGAACAACACTTAAATTCTAGCTCTAAATGCTAATGCAAGTAGGCCAATCCTTCAATGTCATTGTGTAGGCCACTTTTTGTGTCATTGTTGGTCAATAATGTAAATGGAACAAAAATGCATCGAACATTGCATTTTAAGTCAGTGTTTTAATTAATTTTGAGATATTAAACTATCACTAATGAAATGGTAGTGGATTCTGCAGATGAGAGTTGCTGGAACAAGGAGCATTTAGACACAAAAATAGATTGGATACCATCAATGAAGAATCTAAGACTAAAAGACATTCCTAGCTTTATCCGTGCGACTGAACATGACAACATAATGTTCAACTTTCTCCTCCACGAGACTGAACGAGCCAAACGTGCCTCAGCTATCATTCTCAACACGTTCGATGATCTCGAGCATGACGTCATCCAGTCTATGGAATCTATTTTACCTCCGGTCTACTCTATCGGACCGCTACATCTACTAGCGAACCAAGTGATTGAAGAAGGAAGTGAGATGGGAAGCATGGGATCAAATTTATGGAAAGAAGAAACAGAATGTTTGGATTGGCTCGATACCAAGCCACGAAACAGCGTCGTTTATGTAAACTTTGGGAGTATAACGGTTATGAGCGGGAAACAACTTGCGGAATTTGCTTGGGGTTTGGCGGGAAGTCAAAAGGAGTTCTTATGGGTGATCCGACCGGATTTAGTGGCTGGAGAAGAGGCAATGGTTCCGCCGGAGTTTTTAACGGAGACGGAAAACCGGAGGATGTTGGCGAGTTGGTGTCCTCAAGAAAAAGTTCTTTCTCATCCTGCCATTGGAGGGTTCTTAACGCACAATGGATGGAATTCTACTCTTGAGAGTGTGTCCGGGGGAGTTCCTATGGTGTGTTGGCCATTTTTTGCTGAACAACAAACGAATTGTAAGTTTTCCTGTGATGAGTGGGATATTGGGATTGAGATTGGTGGAGATGTAAGAAGGGAGGAGATTGAGGCGGTCGTTAGAGAACTAATGGATGGAGAAAAGGGGAAAACAATGAGAAAGAAGGCGGAGGAGTGGCGGAGCTTGGCGATCAAAGCCACAGAGCATGAATGTGGTTCATCGAAATTGAACTTTGAAATGCTTGTTAACAAGGTTTTAATTGGGGAAAACTGACTTAAAACATTTCTTTAAACATTTGATAATTATAAAATTATGTTAAAACTATACACAAATATTTGTTTGTTTTTTTTGTGTGTGTTTATCGTCTGTGATATTATCTTAAGTTTGCAAATTGTGTTAAAAAAATAACAAATGGAAGATAATTTTATTTGCGTTATAAGATAGTTTATAATAATAGAAAATGATGAGTAATACAATAATTTATAAATGAGTTTGTTGATGAGATAGCTTTAATAAATAACAATAGAGTTCCTACCAATACAAACAGTTTCCTATTTTGAATGAAGCCATAAAGGTTTTCCGAAGACACAAAAATTGTTGAAAAAGATTATTTCCGAAAAATTTCCAACGAAACCGTTGTCGAAAATTGGGCCCATTCTTGTTGTGGGTTTGTTGTGCTGAATGAGATGGTGTAATGGCTAATACCGTTTACATAAAAGGTGATACCCTCAGGTTATGGATAAAAGTAACTAGGTAGCAATGTAACTAAGAACTTCACACCTCCGTCTCTCAACACCGGGAAGTGCTCTTTAACCAGATTGACCGAGCTGTTAAAGACGTTCTTCTAGTTCGCCGTGACATAAAAGAGTACGGTGGCCTTCTCTTCTTTTGGTTCTCGCGATCATAAGATCTCAAAAGTTGTTGTTTCTCTAGTTAACTGTTTGCTAAAAACATATGTATATATGTACACATTTCCTTTGCTAATAAATTTAAATTTTATATAAAAAAAATATAACTGCGTTTTAAATTTTATTTGATGGGAAAACTAAACCTGGTTCGAAAACCCTTGCTTTCATTACAAAAGATTGCATAATTGAAATAGATGCCAAAATAAAAACAACGAAGACAACATTGCATAGTAAAGCGGCAGATACGAAATAGGTCTTTTAAAACCATGGATAATCAAACTTGAAACGAAAATATATATAAAAGACATCACTTGGCGATTGGTGCGACACTGACCCCGAACTGATGGAGCTCGTTACCAGCTTTTCCATGAAACCCTACGATTTTGTGACCTTCCTTTCCGAGCACAAAGCTTGAGGTAGATTCAAGTCCAAAAGGCGGAGAGGTTCGTACATTAGTCTTGAACTTAAGCATGGTTATAACTGCGGAGTCACTTCCAAATACACTATCATAACAACCCTCTACCGCAGTAATGTATTCACTCGGATAGTCCAACTCGAACTGTGAAACAAGATATCATATACAGACGAATAAGGTTCATCGATAAAGAGTAATATACTTTTATACTTAATTATAATAACATTGAAGTTGTATAATCACCTCTTCGTATCCAAGTAGAGTCTTCTTTCCGTGATCTTCTCCTAATACCACCTCGTTGTTCTTGTCATACACAAACTTGACGGAGGCAATACCATTTTCACCTTGTCCCACGTATACCTTTCTCACACCGTCGAAAACACCATCATCCCATGCAGCTCCTCCGTCACCACCTTTACCTTGTAGTTTCTCCGCAGGAGGAGGAGAAGGACGAATAGGGAGCGCACCAAAATATGCTCCGATACCATCCATAGCCCAACCGGCATATCCGTGGAAGCCGACAAGAGCCCTACCTTTGCTTTCCAACACGAATGGTTTGTTACCGACTATTCCATAGGTAGGAGAAGCTCTCCCTTTTGATGTCTTGAAACTCAACGACCTAACTCGGTTTGATGAACCAGAGTTAAGATCACAGGTCCCCTCGACAGATGTAATATATTCATTTGGATAATCCACTAGAAACTGCAATAAACAAATCAAGTTTTTAAAAAAATTTATTCTACGTAGATTCAAAAAAAAAAAAAAACATATTATATATATGCTTGCAAATGTTGTATGATTTCTCTTAGGGATGGGTTTAATAATCGAACCAAACCTCAAACCAAAACTTTCGATTTGGTTAATAAATTAGGTTCAAATCAGGCACTTTACTTTTTGGTTCAGTTATCGATTTGGCAAGTCCTAACCAATCGGTTCAATTATTACTTTTAAATTTTCTTAAATTTGCTAACCAATTTAAATTGATATATACCAAATTATACCGAATTATTTAAAAAATCTTAAATTTACCGAACAAAATCGATCCAAACTAATTGAATTTACCCAAAATTATTCTATTTTAACCGAATTTTGACAAACGAAAAATTTTGGTAAAAAAATACCGAACCTAAAAAAAATTTGGGTAAAGTTTTTGTAAACCGAACGAACCAAAAACAACCAAAGTCTCACCCAATTTTGTCTTATGATGAATTTTATTCTACTATTTTAGTAAAACTTATATTTCTATTTGTAGTAAAATTAATTTTAGTATTTTACCAAAAAAGAAAGTTAATGAATGTTTAAAAACAAACCTCCTTTTCTACGCCTTGGACCCTTTGTTCTCCAAGCCTATCCCCGTTTTGACGCGTTTCCACTTTACCGGCTTTATCGTACTCGACCAAGATATGTGAGATCCCAGTTTGAGTACTATATGTAACAACCACTCTTCTAACTCCGGTGTAAACACCATGGTCCCATGAATAGCCTCCGGAACCACCTTGGTGTCCCAGCTTAATTGGAGGAAGGGCTGTAAAATAAGCTCCAAGAGAAATAAGATTTGTCGCAGCAGATCCATGGAACCCAGTGATTTTGTTTCCGCCCGCTTCAAGTGTAAACTTAGTGCCATTATCATCGTATCCTAAGACTTCAGAACTTCTCAAATTCGTTTCGAACTGAAGTGATTGGATCACACCGGATGTGTTATCATAGCAACCCTTAATTGATACCAGATATTCTTTGTTGACATGGTCAATCTCAAACTGTAAACCCAAAAAGAAAATTACAACTTGATTAGTAATATAGTTGATTATTTAAAACAATCAATTATTGAAAAATGATTAGTTATTTCTTACCGTTTGGGTGAAACCTTTACCGGAGACACCATGGGTTGGTCCAGAAATTGTATTACCAGCCTTGACATAGTCAAACTTGATGAATTGAATGCCTTGGAGACCACCTCGTACATGTATCTTTATGACATTCTCGTAATCGGATCCATCGTCCCATTGGTTCCCTCCATTTCCACCTTTTGCTTCCACCTTTTGGGCCATTGAACCAGAATGATGCAACTATATCTTGTACGAAAAGTAAGCTGATGAACAGTGATAATGCACAAGCAGTGATGATGGTGTCCTTTTATGCACAGTTTTAGCTATCTATAAGTGATTTATTAATATAACTCGTGGTCCGCGAGGCCAATATACAATTATCAATCCCAAGTTTACCATTTTGTTATTTGGTCGTGCCGTGGAATGGCCATAAAAATATAGTTGAAAGTTCGAATATATAAACTTTACGCGGAACCATTAATTTAAGACAGTAAATTATATATCGTGGACTCACGATGTCATTGAAACCAAATCCTCGAACATAAAGTGGACAGCTTCACCCAAATTAGAGCATGGAGCGTAGTGGAAAACCATGATGATGTTTTAAAAGATGATGTGGCATCTTATACGGTTACTAAACAAATTTTGCATATATTTAAAATTCTGTAACATGATTTGAAGGTGTACTGGCAAAGATTTGAAAGGATTTCTTAGAAAGTAAAATGCTGGAGATGTATTGAATGAAAATAAAATTTATTCAACCGATTTTTTATTTTATTTTTTTTGTAACAAATGCATCGTTTTATTTCGAAAGCTTTAGAACTAGTAGACTGAAACTAAGCTTAACATAGAAAAAAGTAAGTTATATCTTTCGAACCAAAATCGAAGACTTCTTACGCCCGAACCTCTAATTGAGTTTAGTCAATTTCTATCGATGATTGAGTTCTGGAGTAGGAGTGAAATTTTGAATATGGTGTCTACCATTTCTCTCTCTCCATATATTCCATATCTTATAGATCCTAATTTGAATCACATATACAGCATATGTTCTCTCCATATATTCCACTCTTTAAAATCGATTATCTCTTGTTTCTATCGTATCTTCATAAAACAGACAAGCCGTGTTAACTCCCGTGCTATATTAATTAAGCATTCTATTTCTATCGCCCATTGAAAGTCGATTACTATTAGCAATCCATTTTAGAATATATTACGTTGACTTAGGTAAACCAAACACCCTTAGACTATTTTTAGACCAACTGAACTCCCTAATGAAAGTTCTACGTAAATTTTCGGATAACTTAATTTTGAAACGATTATTCCTAGAAAACCAGAGAGATGGTTCGTTTTCATGTGTTCGAGGTTGATTATGGAGAAGCTTAAGCTCATCCTTTGTTTGACTTATATAGTAATATAGTGGTCTCCAGCGACAATGAGCATTCAAATAATCACTACAATATATAGCGTGAAATTTGATTCCCATGCAGATGAAGCGTTGAGCATCCAATTGATTAAAAGGCGTCCAAGAGATACAAGAAGGAGGTTGAAGAACCAGATCGGATATCAACCTTATGAAACAACTTCCCCTTTTATTGGTATTTTGAAAAAAAAATTCACATCCACGAACCCGAGGTAGTAGTATCCTAGAGTGGCCAAGAGGAACCTATGCGGAGGAGGTATCAATATACCCGGTTTACCCATAATGGCTATGTTAAGATACAATCTGCCAAATCGGTGTTAGATACTAACATTATTCATCTCCATTATATATCTAATATCTAATTCTCCTTCATTCTTTGGACAACGTACACTTTTTTCAAAGATATCTTTGCATTCTTGGGAATTTAATATGAGCCATTCCATAAAAAAAGGCAGAACAAAGCTTCTAAATCTTGGATATAAAAACACTCATAAGTTTTTATTTCCGAGTAAAACCCTTAAAAGAAAGTACGTTTATGAAAAAAAAAAGAGAAAACTTATTGAGGCGAGTTCCTTTTCTATTTCTTTTCCCACTAATATGAGAATGATTATTACAAACCGATTTTCTCAAACCAATCTTACTAAGTAATATAAGTGCGTTTCTTTATTTTTAGAAAGGGGAAAACTAAACCTGGTTCGAAAACCTTGCTTTACATAGTAAAGCGACAGAGACGAAAGAGGTCTTTAAAAACCATGGAAAATGAAACTTGATATGAAAACATAAATAAAGGACATCACTTGGCGATTGGTGCGACACTGACCCCGAACTGATGGAGCTCGTCACCAGCTTTTCCGTGGAACCCAACAATCTTGTAACCTTCCTTTTGGAGCACAAAGCTTGAGGTAGATTCGAGTCCAAAGGGAGGAGAGGTTCGTACATTGGTCTTGAACTTAAGCATGGTTATTACTGCGGACTCACTTCCAAATACACTATCATAACAACCCTCTACCGCTATGATGTATTCACTCGGATAGTCCAACTCGAACTGTAAGAGAAAAAAAGAATACATGGAGAACGAGGTTCATCAATAAAGAATAATATAATTTTATACGTTAGTTTAAGAAAATATCACTGAAGTTGTATGAGTCACCTCTTCGTATCCAAGTAGAGTCTTCTTTCCGTGATCTTCTCCTAACACCACCTGGTTATTTTTGTCATACACAAACTTAACGGATGCAACACCATTTTCACCTTGTCCCACGTATATCTTTCTCACACCGTCGAAAACACCATCGTCCCATGAAGCTCCTCCATCACCACCTTGGCCTTGTAATTTCTCAGCGGGAGGAGGAGAAGGCGGAATTGGGAGTGCACCAAAATATGCTCCAATTGCATCTATAGCATAAGCAGCCCGACCATGGAACCCAACAAGAGCCCTACCTTTGCTCTCCAAAACGAAAGTGTAGCTACTAACTTTTCCATATGTAGGAGAAGTTCTACCTTTCGATGTCTTGAAACTCAACGACCTAACTCGGTTCGATAAACTAGCTGAGCCTGAGTCACAACTCCCCTCGACAGATGTGATATATTCATTTGGATAATCCACTACAAACTGCAATAAACAAATTAATAAAGGGTTTCTTAGAACATATTCAAGATATATATTATATACTTGCCACTATTGTATTATCTCTCTCATGAACTTTAGTCTACTATTTTAGTTGAACTTTTATTTCTCTTTATAGTAAAATTAATTTTAGCATCTTACCAGAAAAAAAGAAATTAATGAATGTTTAAAAATAAACCTCTTTTTCTTGGCCTTGGACCCTTTCTTCTCCAATCTTATCCCCATTTTGATGCGTTTCCACTTTCCCGACATTATCGTAGTCGACTAAGATATGTGATATACTAACATTGCCATATGTAACAACTATTTTTCTTACTCCGGTGTAAACACCATGGTCCCATGCATAGCCTCCGGAACCACCTTGTTGTCCAAGCTTAATTGGAGGAAGAGCTGTGAAATAAGCTCCAAGAGATATTAGGTTTGTCTCAGAAGATCCATGGAATCCAGTGATTTTGTTTCCGCCGGCTTCAAGTGTAAACTTAGTGCCGCTCTCGTCGTATCCCATGACTTCAGAACTCCTCAGATTCGTTTGGAATTGAAGTGATTGAATCACACCGGATGTGCTGTCGTAGCAACCCTTAACTGATACCAGATATTCGTTGTTGAGATGGTCAATCTCAAACTATTAGAGAACAAAAAAAATATATTACAATTTGGTCAGTAACTAGCTCTCGTTTTATAGAAAAAAAAGAAGACTAGTTATACAAATTTAAATAATAAAAGTTGTTAGATCAAATATCGATCTGAATATATATTCTATCTTATAAGATTTCTTCTCTATCAGTAATATCAAAATATATATCTTCAAAATGTAAAAGAAAGGCTCAGATATTTGCATTGTTTAACACCTTACCGTTTCTGTGAAACCTTTACCGGAGACACCATGGATTGGTCCAGAAATCGCATTAACAGCCTTGATATAGTCAAACCTGATGAACTGAATACCTTGGAGACCACCTCGTACATGTATCTTTATGACATTCTCATAATCGGATCCATCGTCCCATTGGTTCCCTCCATTTCCACCTTTAGCTTCCACCTTTTGGGCCATCGCCTAACAATTCGAATCTTCAGTTAAAAGAGAGTTATTTTTTCTTTCATCCCCTTGGTCATTAATTATTATAATAATAATAATTATTATTTTTATATTATTTATCAAAAAATAAAGTTTACTAGAATGTCATATATTACATAATAAATTATTACAATGTCATAAATTTTTTTTAATTACTATACTACTTTTTATATCTATAATACTCTCAAAAATTTTTATTAAAAAAAACCTTATTATAAAAATATCATTTTCACATCAACAATTTAAAAAAAAATTTACGAAAAATGCCACTATTTTAGGAAACTCGGCTAAGATAAGTCGGCCCAAGTAGTTACAACTGATTTATATGTTTCTAGGTTAAGTTAAGAGAATGACCGATTTATTATGTTCGTGGCCGAGTTTCCAATTTTGTGGGACGGCTGAGTTATTTATCCTAAGTCAAGTTTTATTTATTTCAGACCGAGTTTTATTTTGTAGGCCAAGTTTACAATTTTGAAGCCTAGTTTTCGATTATTGACAGGTGATTTATAAAACTTAGCCGATTTCTGTAATTTTCGGGCGACTTATCTGGCCGATTTAAATTATTCTGGCCGATTTTATATAGATTGGTTCTGATTTTTATTTTCGGCATAATAGTAAATAATTTGGCCTGAAAGTGTTTTAAAAGTCGACTCAAAAATAATTATTGTACTATGATATAAGTTGTAGCCGAATTAACATATATAGTGGCTGACTTATTATTTTTGTATAATCTATTTGGTTTAGGAAATTTTCTAAAAATAGAAGATTTTGTTTTCAATTAAGTAAATAAAATTTAAAAATCTTGATAAATGAAACTAAAATATTTAGTAAATTTAATTGAAAAAATCCCTATTAAAGTTATAAAAAATCAATTTGATTTAAATTTTAAACTTTAAATTTTAATTTCAATATTTTTTTTAAAAAAAAATTAGTTTGTAGGATTAAGTTTTTTCTTAATTTTTCATTTTCAAATTTTTTTAACTTTTTCATTTTTTTTTAATTTTGGTTGTTTTCAATTCGATTTTAAATTTTAAATTTTTATTTAAAAATTTGAATTTGAATTTGAATTTTCGATTTTTCTTATTATTTTTAGTTTTTAGTTTTTATTTATTTTATTTTTTAATTTTTTAAATTTGAATTTAAATTTTAAAGAAAAATAAGATTAATTAATAATTTAATTATAATGATATTTCTGTTAATTAAACCCAAATTTTAAATATTTTTGACAAACAATTGATGATATTTATGTAAACGAACAATTAAAGTATGGTAATCTAATAATAAGTGATGTAATTTATGATATTTTAATAATTTTTTTAAAAAAGACATTTCTGAGGCACTGCATAACCATATATATATATATAAAACCGGAGTAGAAAGAAGCACCTGTTTGTGGGTGAAAAATTAGCACTTTTAAGACTTCCTTTTGTTTATAAGTTGTATATGAAAAATTATACAATTTTTCAAATATCATTTTGTTATTTTTGAATCATACTAACTTGTGGATGGTTTCTTTTGCATGTAAGAGTTATACGCTAAAAAGTTGTTTTACGTAGCATATGTTTGTTTTTAGTTTTTTATATATTTATGATAAACAACTAATATTAACGTTATATTTGTTTTTGACATCACAATTCAGTTGTCGTATTTTTTATATTTATATGTACAAAATATTAAAAATATAATTTTATATAAAGAATACCATACAACCGTTAGAATTAAGAGATATTTTTGTGTTCTACAATTTTTAAAACGTTTCACATTTAATATAGTAATTTCATATAACTTAGACAATATGTAGGAGTAGGACAAATATGGTCAGCGATTAATTATAACAAACCTGAATATAAAGAAAGAAAGAGAGATTGCCTCTTCTGCTCGCGTAGAGAGATAGAGAGAGAGCTGGTGAACAATGTGGAGTGATAATGCATAAGCAGTGGTGAAAAGGTCGTCTTATACACAGTTCGAATGATCTATAACTGAATTTATAAATTACTCGTGGTCCGCGAGGCAATATACAATAATAAATCCCACGTTTACCATAAATATATAGTTGACGCTTCGAATACATAAACTATATCTTCATTACGTGGAACCATCCCTAATTAAGACAGTAAATTATATACAAACTTTATTATGGTCTCACCGTTACGTGGAATCATTAATTAAGACCCTAAATTATATATAGTGGACTCGTTTGTAAGCTTTAAAAAGCTTGAAGGAGAAGATAAGTAAAACTCAGAAATTCATTCTTATTATCTTAACGATGATAATTACATGGCTTTGTCTTATATAGGGTAACAAAGATCTAACTAGGGTTGAAAACCAAAAAAGATCTAACTAGGGTAAATGACTTTCATTTGCAGCCTTACAGGTGTCACTCCTAATCATCACATAAAGCTTCTGCATAAAGGTTATGAAGACTGATTTGAGGGTTTTGAATATGTTTTGTACGGACTGGTAGCAAAGGAAGTTTCGTGGAAGGTCGCTGGTTTTTATCCATGAGAGCCTCTTTATTGACTGGAGTCTCTCTTTATTTCTGTTTTGGACTTGAGCTTTAATGGACATTTCATGGGCCTCGATTTGGGTCTTACTATTATTACCCCGTCAAACTTGTGGTGACTGAATCAGAAACACCAAGTTTGTAACGAAGTGAGCTGAAAGGTCCTATTGGAAACGACTTTGTGAAGATATCAGCAAGCTGGAGTGACGCCGGAATGTGAATAACAACCAAAGCACCGAGGGCTACTCTTTCACGCACATAGTGATAGTCGGTGTCAAAATGCTTGGTTCGTTTGTGAAGGGCATGAGTGGCTGAGAGATAGACGGCTAAGAGATTGTCACAGTAGATCTCTGGTGCTTCAGGCTGAGGGAGACCAAGATCATTCATTAAAGAGGCAAGCCATTTCAGTTCTGGTGTAGTTTCTGAAAGGTATATGTATTCAGCCTCAGTGGAAGACCTAGAGACAGTCGGCTGCATCTTAGCAGACCAATAAATCAGATTTAGGCCTAAGAAAGTGTAGAAGCCTCCAGTGGATCATCAAGTTTCAATGCACCCAGCCCAATCAGAGTCGCAATAAGCTCGGAGTGTATTGTCTATGTCCGAAACGAAGGTAAGACCCATCTCTATAGTTCCCTTTAGATAGCGCAATATCCTTTTCAAGAAGTTGAAATATGTGATGGTTGGAGCATGCATTTTATGACATACATAATTCACAGCATATTGTATGTCAGGACGCGTCAAAGTCAGGTATTGAAGTTTACTAGCTAGACTGCGGAAGTGAGTAGCATCAGAGTATAATTCAGAGGCTTATCGTCGATTAGGTTGCAGAGGAAGCGGAGTGGGAGTTGGAGCACAGTCTGTCATACCAGCTGCTTGTAAAATCTCAAGTGTGTATCGTTGTTGGCACAGGAAATTCCTTCTGGGGGATATGTGATTTGGATTCCCAAAATAATGCAATCGACCTAGATCCTTCATCTTGAACTGTCTGTAAAGACCATCAATGAAGGTTTGTAGGAATTCTTTATTGTTACCCGTGATTCCCATATCGTCAACATACAAGAGTAACATGATAACATTATTATTTTTGTTGTAGGTGAAGAGAGAAGGATCACCAGTGCTGCAGATGAATCCAAATTCCAGAAGATAATTGCTGAACTTGTCAAACCATGCTCGTGGGGCCTGCTTAAGACCATAGAGAGCCTTCTTTAGACGACATACATGGTTTGGAAATTTTGTATCCACAAATCCAGGGGGCTGAAACATGTATATTGTTTCTTCTAAATCACCATGTAAGAATACGTTTTTAACATCCATCTGCTTTATTTCTCATTTACTGATTGTAGCAGTATGTAAAACCATTCTCACAGTTGCCGTTTTGACCACAAGGTTGTAAGTCTCAACATAGTCCACTCCTTCTTCTTGAAGAAAACCCTTTGCAACCAAGCGTGCATGAATCTTATTCAAGGTGCCATTGGCATTAAGTTTTACGCGAAATACCCAACGACAACCAATGACCTTCATCTTAGGAGTGTGGGGAACAAGATCAAAGGTATGAGTTTATGTAACGTTGGTCACTCATAGCGTTTGTCCAACCCTCATTTTTAAGAGCAGCAACTACTGACTTAGGTTCTGCAGGTATCTTATCATTGGCAATCTGGATTTGAAGAGCATATTTTGGATTAGGTTTAGCTAATCCAAGTTTCCCCCGAGTTGAAATTATGTGGTCATTTTGTACTGGAGGGTTGGTGCCTATTTGAAGTGGAGCATTCAGAGAAAGAGGTGGAAAATCATCATCATAAAATAGGGAGCAGTCTAATGGAGTGGAAGCAGTAGAAGAGCCATGCATCGTCTTTGTTGTCTTAACAAGGTTCTGCCTTTTATAGCTCAAACAGTCGAGAAGCAGAGAATCGGTTAAAATATTTGGCCAACGCAGTCCAAACATCATGCGAAGAAGAGAGATGATAAACTTCACTGAATATTTCTTCAGAGAGAGAACCGAGAATCCAGGCACGAACCAGCTGGTCAGATTGAAACCATTAGTTGTGTTATGGGTTGTTGACTTCAGTAGCGACACTACCGACAGAGGAAGAGATGGTGAGTGGAGGATATGACTTGGCATCAGTGATAAAACCAAGGAGATTTTGACCAAAAAGGAAACTTTTAAACTGAGATTTCCAGAGAATGTTGTTTTTCTCAATGAGCTTAAGAGTAATACACTAAGTTATTTGAACCGGAAGCAGCTTAGAGGAACCCATGACATTATACCAAAAACTATGATACCATGTAAGTTATGAAGACTGATTTGAGGGTTTTAAATATGCTTTGTACGGACTGGTGACATAGGAAGCTTCGTGGAAGGTCGCTGGTTCTTATCCATGAGAGCCTTTTTATTGACTGGAGTCTCTTCTTTACTTCTGTTTTGGACTTGAGTCTTAGTGGACATTTCATTGACCTCGATTTAGGTTATCCTATTATTAACGTTGTCATTGAAACCAAATCCTGAAATATAAAGTGGACAGCTTTACAAAAGTTAGAGTATGGAGCTTAGTGGGAAAACATGAAGATGTATAAAAAGATGACATGGCATCATCACTGTTTCTGAAGTAATTGCATCCAGTAATTTTTATCTTTTAATAATAGTAATTTTGTATCTTTCAAAAACTTCATACAGTTTTTGTATTATTTTTTTTAGTGTTTGTGGAAAATCGATACTACCTTTTACAAAGGGATGCGTTTGGTAAATAATTTACCGGATGATTTCAATTAATATCTATATACATAAACAACTAATTATACACATCTAATCTTTCCTTTTTAATTTTTTAATATTTTAAACATTTCTCTCTTTTCTTTTTTATTCCACCTAAAATGATTTTAAACATGATTTTAAACAAGACTCATTAATTGTCGATCGAGTTTAATGGATTCACCATTTGAAACAAGAAGTTCTAGGCCTCGAGGTCAGCATTCTCGGGTACGGAGACCATCGCAAAAGGGTTATAATTGGCCGATTAACCTAGATTCAAAAAAAAAAAATCAAATCGGATTTGGTTCGGAAAACCCAGATGAACATTCTACTCAAGGTATCCACACATCCAACTATGCGTGGAAACTACCACAGTCATGTCACATACAAGATCTTTCTAGTGGACAGTTAATTCATGGATTCTATAAGATCATGTCATATGTTAGAGTTTTCGGTGGATAGAAAGTGAATGTACGCACACATAAAAACGCACACATACACTAGGTTTTCATATGGTCAGTAATTCGTGGACACTACCATGTTCTTGTCACATACTAAACGTTTTCGATGGACAACAAATGCTGTCCATAAAGATACGGCCCAAAAATTGAAAACTATTTTGATATTAAGATAACACGAAATCTAAATTATCGAGTTTCATTACATCATGGAGACGAAATCCCCCCTCCCCAAATGTTGAGACTGGGTTCAACTTCTAATTATTTATAATTAGAGGGGATCGTTTTTGGAGTAAGTTAAGTAAAAGACAAAAAGAGAAACCTCGGAAAAAAAAAATTTATTGATAATATCGGTTGCAAGGATGTTAACTCGGAATGCCGAGTTAACTTTATCAAGAGAAGTATTAAACTTAGGTTATCTAGTAACTCTTCTCCCTGATTCTGTATGAATTAAAATAGTGAAGGGAAGGGTGTATTTATATATCATAGTAGTCGGTTATCTAAGCCCATGTGCTAACCTCGAAAAAATGGAAATATTCCATTTTTCCAAGATCAGGGAATATGTGATAAGATTTGATCTTATTATGTCCGAGTTTAGACTTCGGCTTGGGACGAAGTTGTTTACACCCCCGCTTCGGACACTAAAATCCGATCATTTTTCACTGAGGTATCCTTCGGTCATCTGGGCCGAGGGTTCCAATCCTATTGAAGGGACTTATAACCTGATAAATCATCAGGGAAATGTCGGTAGGAACCGAACATCAATTATCGGCAAACTATTGATAAGGGATGGTAACCCCACCATCAACAGTAAGTCCCCCCTAGTTCGTCTGAGGATGTCTTCTGGGAGAGTTGGCGAATTTCCAAAACTAAATAGCTTGTCGATAAATGAAGCTCGGTTGTCGTCGATCTTCGTCATCAACAGTCTCGAATCTTCTTCCCTTCCTTTGATCTCGTCCTTCAATATGGCGGGAAAGAGCGTAGAAAATGAAAAGTCTCCTACGCGCAAATTTCTCGATACTCTCAAAACCTTTCGACTCCCTTGTGACGTGTCATTTCAAAAAAAGGTGAAAATATATGAAAAGGAATGACGCCTCCTTTTGCCTGAAACGATAGCTAATCAAATCCTTCCGACGCAGAAAATGAAGCGTCAATCATCATTCATACTTCCTATATAATCCCCAAATCACGGTTAATTTTTCTCACAATCACTTCTCCACTCTTCGAGGTAATCTTCGATCTCCTTCTTTGAACCGCTAATATTTTCCTTTAATAATGACTGAAAGAAATAATCCCGAGGTTTCGGTTTCCGGAAACACAATCTCATGGCCGAATATCCCAGATGTCGGATACTCTCTTTTTCTAAATCCGAGATTGGAAAAATCAAAAGGAGTGCTTAGAATCCTGATGAGATCGAGATCTTAGTTCCGAGATCCGACCAGAGACCTTGGACCTCGCCACCGCGTTATGTCTGTCTCTATGAAAGTTTCTTCTCCGGAGCTCATCTCTGATTTCCAATCCCGCAACTAATAGTGAGTTACTGCGCTCGTCGGGGAACGAAAATGTCTCAACTAACCCCCAACTCAGTCAAAATTATCACCGAACTTCTAATGCTTGCTTCTCGGTGTGGCGTTCGACTAAATTCTTGGAAACTAGAGGAATTAAGGAACTTCACAGCCTCTGAAAACCCATAGGGAGCCTTCAAAATTGATATCAAACCTAAGAGGAAGATACTTACCGGATTTCAATCAAACACGAAATCGTGGTTCCGAAGCTATTTTTACGTTCAAATCAATCAAGCTTCGGTTTACAACCCTGATGTCATAATTTTCCGAAACTGGAAGATCATAATTGGTAGAAAACTAGGTCTTCTCTTTTTTCCCTATTTGAATTCTAACCACATATTTTGTTACTTTTCAGTTAAACCAAACTGCTTCCGAACTCTCCCACTAAACTTCTCCGAAGAATTCGAAAAACTCAAGAAAGAATGAAAACTTCGGTGGGGTGACATTCTCTCTATCCATATCCGCAGCGCCATTTCTTGGACAGGTATGTTTTCTCCGAACTTCTCAAATCGCATTCCGAACTACTACTAATTTTGCAAACAATTTCTTAGGAAGAGAAGATTGGGAAAAAAATCGATCCCGTTTCTAAAATGAAGAGATCTAACCCAGAAGGAGCTTCCGACAGTAATCGAGGTCTTCTTCTGAGAAAGAGACATAATACCGAGGCAGCCAATAACCAATTGCTGAAGTTGCTAAGAAGAAGAACGCCGAGAACACGAAGTTTGAAATGCCCGTAAGGGAACAACATGCATTCCAATTCGAATTTGACGGTTCGGACTTTCTTTGCAAAAAAAAAAAAAATTGCGCCGAGCTTATGCGGAAGACAAGCGGTCATGATAGTCGTCTCCCCGAGACTTGCTGCGAATCGGATAGTTTAGAAGCCCTTTCTTGTTATTTGTTTAGGGTAACATTCGACCCGGAAATCCCCCTTGTTTTTACCATCTTTTTCTGATACTGTTCTTTCTATTCCTACTATGTTTCAGTATGTGGTTTTTATCGGTCAAACATTCCTTCGGAACAAAAAGAGACTCGTCGATTCTAATTTGGAAATTGGTACTCTGTTGTTCGAGAATGAAGATTTTGAACGAAGATCTCTTGATGCCGAGAAAGCTCTAGCTGAAGCGCGAAGCAAAATTGAAAACCAAAACAAAAGCTTCAGCAACCTGAAGATGAACTTTGCGGAAGAAGAGTCGAAAACTTCCGATCTTTTTGAGGAAAATTCTCGGCTAATCACGGAATTGGCTGATACTAAACGCCAAATCCTTGCTATTTCAGAGGAGAGAGACGTTGGACTAGCTATTATAAACTCCAAATGTGCCGAGCACTTCGAAAAATGACATTTAGATGGGCAACGATCAATCACGCTTGCCAAAAGAAGTTGAACAAAATCCGCGGATCTCTTGAAAAATATTCTGAAGGTTTTGACAAAACTAGCGAGTATGGGCAAGCTGCGGCTGTTGCTTAGAACCTTTGGTCTCTTCGTGAAAAAGGATTTGCTATCCCAGAGGAGGACATTGCTGAAGCCGAGAAAAAACGTGATCGACTGTTCGTCCTTGCAAATGCTATTACGATTCCAAAGTTTCAAGACGAAGATTTTAATATACAGACTAGTAATCTTGTATTTAGACCTCCGAATTAATCTCAGTCTTTTTTTTTTTTTTTTGTATTGTAATAACTTTTTCTTTTTTTTAATGTTAATAAAAATTATGTTTTTCGTATATCTGGATTGTTTACTCGAAACTCCAAAACTAAATGTTTTGAAACCCAGAAATAGCAAAACAAAATAAGGCGCGCTTTCCTTATTCGTTTGCTTAAAGTTTTAGAATAAGTCCTACTTTATCAGACTAATTATCGAACTTTTGCATTTGGTATAAAATGTGTAAAATATTTGTAATTTCGTATCTTTTAATCTCTTGGCCTTACTTTATCGGGATCCGAGATTCTTTTGGGAAAGCTTATTTTCTATTAAGAAAAAATGTCCTAATTTTGGTCGAGAACGTGATCAAGATTCCAACGTTTGATTTCTGTGAATCCTGGTTAATATAGTTGAGTTGTATAAACTTCTTGATTATAAAACCTAGATTTATGATGATGTTGTAGCTGAACCTCATGAAAGACTACGTATGTACCCTCGGAGGGGATCAAGCCACACGTAGTTCCGAAGTTTGAGTATTTGTTGTTTATCTCGGATAATCCGAGATATCAACGTTTTTTTTTTTTTTTTTTTTTTTTTTTTTTTTTTTTTTGCCTACGAGGAAAAACTAAGTTCTTCCCTTTTGACCCTTCTTGGTTGATCTTCCTAAGTATTCTTCTCTTTCGAAAAGTTCTGCCAAAATTTCGGTGGATGTCGGCTTTTCTTTGTTAATTGAGACTACCATGAGGGATTGATCCGAAGCTTTTCCTTGATTCCAAGTTTCTCGTCTATGTTTATTTTCTTTTACGTAGCACCTCCGAGCCATCTTCTGTTCACCTCGGACCGTATAGTATCCTTTTGTAGTTGGGAATTTCAGACATTGGTGATAAGTAGATGGAACAGCTTCCATAGAGTACAACTACGGAGTACCGACAATCGCGTTGTAAATGGTGTCTCTCTTTACTACATCGAACTTTACGATTTTTGTCATTCCTCCGGCTGATACTGGGAGTTGTATCGTTCTGACAGTTGAAACTGTATTTTCTTCGAAAGCAGTTAAATGTTTTACCCAAGCCTTAATCTTTTGATCCTTAATCTCCATTTTTTGAAGTGTGTCCAAAGATATAACATCTACCGAGCTTCCTGTGTCAACAAGGATCACTTAGACGTCACAGTCACCAATATGAAGTTCAATTACAAGTGGATCGTTATGAGGGGCATCGATCCCTTTCAAATCTTCGGCAGTAAATATCAATTCCTTTTGTAGAGTAGCGCTTCATGGAATCTGATCCACGGATAACCTGAAGATGCTTCGTTGAATTGACCGAACATAATCTTCTCAGTTTGCAATTCCTCTCATTATCATGTTAATCCTTTTCCTCTGAGTTGAAGGTGGTGAGGACAGGATTTCTCCGGCTTCCGTTTCTTCCCGAGACAGTTGATATTCCTCATTTTTCCGCGTTTTACGCTTCTCATTTTCTCGGTCTTGCTCAAATCGGATAACCATTAAATTTTTCTTCAGGTTTTGGCAGTCCTCGGTTTTATGGTCCGGTCTTTTATGATATTCACACCACGGGAGGGTTGGATCGTCAGGTTCTCGGGTATATGTGTATTTCGATTTATCTTTCCGAGGCGTGTCCTTTTGGGGGCCAGTCACAGAAAAAGATGCTTCTAATTTTGACTTATCCTTCTGAGATTGGTCTCTTTCTACTCGTCGTCCTTCTCCCTTCTCCTCTGGTTTTGTATCCTTGTTCACTTTTGAAGATCCATGTGCTTTTGCAAGCTCGGCACGATTCTCTTCGATCCTTAAATGGGTATTTTCCCAGTGAAATGCGTCATTCATGGAATGAGGACGATGAGCAAATAGCTCGTCCCAAAACCTCGACTGATACCATGTTGCCGCACTGAGTGCTCCGATTTCCAAGTCGTCGTCTATCCTTAAGCGCGAATAAATTGCCTTCATTCTTTTAATGAAATCTCGAAGCGTTCTCTTGGTCCTTGTTTTACTGCGTAGAGGTCTGGTGCGGTAGCTTGTTGTTCTAAGTGCAACATGTATTGTTTAAAGAAAGCTTCTCGAAGTTCGGCGAAACAACTAATCAAATCAGGAAGTAGACTAGTTAATCAAGCTTGAGCATCTCCTCTTAAGCTCTTCAGAAAGAGCTGACATCTTCCTTCATCCTCCTTTCCTCTTTGGAACTCGGCTCTTACAACCTTAACTAAAAATGCTCTCATGTAAACCGCTGGATCTCTGGTTCCATCATAGGTCGGGAGTCTTAATTTATAATTGAGCGGTACCCGTGCTCGCGTGGTGTTGTAGGTAAATGGAATCCTTTCCGTTTCTGCTAGTAGCTGATCGACCTCCGGAGTGGTGCTCGTTGCCTTATGAACCAATGAACGCATTTCTTCTAACTCTCTTTTTAGAATCGCGATTGACTGATCGGAACTTAGGGTCCGCACTTCGTTATCTCCAATTCTCGAACCTCCGCGTACTGTCGAGGTTGGTGTTCTCGGTTATCTTGCTCCAATCCGTACATCTTCAAATGTTACCCATTGAGAAGCGGTTCGCGAGGGCCTGACCGGGATTGTTCCGGGAGATTGGTTATGATTTTGAGCTCTCAAAGCTTGGAGTTCCTCTGATAGAATTGCGTTTTGATCGATAATGCTTCGGTTAACCCGTTGTTGATGGTCAAATTGTTCTGCCAGCCAATCATCGCGTTGTTGTTTCCTTCTCATTAATGCTCTTTCTTTTCTTGTTTCGGGGGTTGCTAGTTCTACTGCACTGGGAGTTCGATTTGCTGTCGACTGTTCTTGCATGTTGCTCGAAGATGGAGGTTGAGGCTGTTCATCCGGTCGAGGGGTGGGTTGAGGTGTTGTTGACATCCTTGGCCGTTCCTTAGAATTCTCAGTTTTTTGTGTTTGCACCTCGACTGTTTGATTGTTCGGGGTCACGAATCTTTGGTCGTCGAGTTGGCTAGGTGTTGTTTATGGATAGTCTAACTCCCGAATAATGGGATCGTGATTCCCGAACAAAGCTCTTGCTGATTTTCTGGTCCTTCGAAGGTTTTCCTGAACTCATGTATCTTCTTCCCCGTCGCTTGCTTCGTTGACCACTCCATCTCTTCGTTCCTCTGGAGGTGGTTGTTGGATATCCACCATCTTGGTTTTTTCGAGATCTCTGTCTTCTTTTTCTAAAAGAGCACCCCCTACCTGGCGTGCCAAATGTTTAGACTGGGTTCAACTTCTAATTATTTATAATTAGAAGGGATCATTTTTGGAGTAAGTTAAGTAAAAGACAAAAAGAGAAACCTCGGAAAAGAGAACTTTTATAGATAATATCGGTCACAAGGATGTTAACTCGGAATGTCAAGTTAACTTTATCAAAGAGAAGGATTAAACGTAGGTTATCTAGTAATTATTCTCCACGATTCTGAATGAATTAATTTAGTGAAGGGGGGTGTGTATTTATATATCCTAGTAGTCGGTTATCTAACCCCATGTGCTAACCTCGGAAAAATGAAAATATTTTTTTTTCCAACATTAGAGAATCTATGATAAGATTTGATCTTATTCTGTCCGAGCTTAGACTTCGGCTTGGGACGAAGTTGTTTACACCCCCGCTTCGGACACTAAAATCCGATCATTCTTCACCGAGGTATCCCTCGGTCATCTGGGACGAGGGTTCCAATCCTATTGAAGAGATTTATAACCTGATAAATCATCAGAGAAAAGACGGTAGGGACCAAACCTCAGTTATCGCCAAACTATTGATAAGGGGCGGTAACCCCACCATCAACATCAAGTCCCATTTTTTAAAAGTAATATTTATTCTTATTTTTTGCTTTTAGGTAAGAAAAATATAGAATTGAAACATTAGTAAAATTCAGTACCGAAGTACCGAAGAAGAATGCAAATGATAAAACACTGCAGAAATATTGCCTTAAGAAAAGTATTCGAAGATAAAATCCAGTTGAAATATTTTAGAAAAATGGTACGTAACAAGTGGCTATAAAAGAAACAACGGTATGTTAAGAGTTTAAGAATAAAGATAAAAAAATAAAAGATTCTCTCAAACCCGATATCGAAGAAAGGAAAAACACCTAGTTCCACCATCGTCATTGTCGACGGCCGCCTCTGCGGGTCGCCGCCCATCCTCTCCGAATCGCCGTCTCTGTCGATTTTGCCTCCTCCTCCTCCATGGCTGACCTTCCCCTTGCAGATGCTGATGACGCAGCCTCTCGTTCTCTTCATACTATGTCTCTTTCTCAAGCCGGCACAGCTACATCGTTCCCAGCCGCCGCAGAAGTCCTGGCAGTACGAATCGCTGATCATGACTCTCCCCTCGCCCAATCCAAACCAACCGAAGTCACTGCTCAGTCTGAGTTCCAAGCTCTCTCTGTCAATTCTGACTCTCAGATTGACCAATTGCAGCCACCGAACGATGCCACTGTGCTCGAATTTCTGCCTCAAGTGGTCGCTGGGACTGATGCCCAGCCAAGAGAAGATCTTCGAGCTACAGTGGACCTAACAACAGCCCCTCTAGCCAAAACCACATAGACTCGTACCGGACCTTCGGCCAGGAAAACTGGAAAATTGGCTTCTTCAGATGTTTCCATGGCGTCCAGCTCCTTAGGCTTGAGCAATAGAGGCTCTGACACGCCGCCAACTCTCTCTCTCTCCCGACTGTTGGAGCATGGGTCAAGTCTCCACATATTTTAGCTTCCTCTTAGATGGCGCAAATTACAATTGTAGAGGCAGGAATGAACTCGAATGAAAATCTCTCTATCTCTTCCCATTGGCCATCTCTTTCTGATGGTGGCAACATCCGTCCATCTCGTCAGATGCGACACAACGAACACGCCAATACCGGAGCTTCATCACTCGTTAATGGCAACGAAATAATCAGGTTGTGCCCACGACTCCAGTAGAGAAAATTTGTCCTCCGGAGGTAAATGAAGATGGAACTTTGCGTTATCCATGGGCAGCAAAGATAAATCTCGCCACGAGGAATCTCTACGGGACAACAACACCAACATACATGGATGACAGAATTGCAAAAGTCACAATATCAAATCATCTACTTCTTCATGGTGCTGAGAACCAAAAAAAATACGTAATCGGTCAGTTCTGTAAGTGCTCTAGTCCTTCGGGTGGGCTCATACATGCTGTACTCAATAGGATTTGGGGAAGGAGATGCAAAATCTTTGTTCGTTGAATAAGTGACTTATCATTCTTGTTCCATGTTCCTGATGAAACCACACGAATGTGGATTCTTCAACAGGGCCTGTGGCACATAGACGGATGTCCGATGTTTGTCTTTGCGTGGACTCCCACAACCACTTTAGCTCTGCCATAATTTTGACTGTTCGAGTATAGGTTACATTGAAGAGTATTCCTCATTGGCTTTACTCAAAATGGTGAATAAGTCGTATTGCTTCAGAATTAGGTAAACCAATGCTCACTCACAAACCAAGACTTGACTCTTGTGGAAGAAGCAAAAAACAGTTCCCTCAGCTGATTGCTTTGGAAGATACAAAAGGTACCATCACTATGGTTGGTGTAGAGTATTCTTGGATCCCTACAAAGTGTGGAAAATGTGGCCACTTAGGTCATAAAAAATTAAGATGCCTCACAAAATCTACCATAAGTGATAAAGAATTGGTCCCGGTGGCTGATTCAGATACTGAAGTTGCTCCGCTTACATCATTCTCGATGACAGTTGATGAAGTTGCTATAAGCGGCGAAGAACCAATCCCGACTTGTACGTTAAATTATGTCAACTCACTTGACACAACGAATCTACCAACACTGCCACGATAGTGGAAGCAACTTTTTTGGCTACTGAACGAGCTGTTTTTGAGTCTACTAACACTGTCACAAGAAAATAAACAATTTTTGTGGCTGCTGAAATGGCTTCAGAAACACCTCCAGCTTCAACTACAATTGATGAGGCTCAACTAAAAGTTGCAACTCCTATTAAGGTAAATACTAGTTCATAAACAATAACCGAGACTCCTATCAGTTCATCTATTACCCAAAAGATTACCGTTATTTTTGAAATTGCAACATCTTATGTTGGTTAAGAATCAAGTTTCTTATCTCCAAGTTCTCAAAGACCACTAATGATGAGGTTGTTGAGAATATCTATAAGCAACCTGACTTTCGAGGAGTTTTTAGTGGATATAAGAATATTGAGGTCTTAATAGCTAAATAGAGGAGGACAACCTTTTAAGCCATCCTTTAAGCTTAAGAAAGTGAATGACATATGGTTAATAGACGTGGGAACCGCGGTCGCCGAGACAAAGGTGGTCGTGGATCATATGGCTAGGGAACACTACTTTTGCCACTATCAACTCTTTTGTGTTTGCTTCTTCATCTTTTTCTCTGTTTTAGCTGTTCTTAAAAGCTAGAAATAATACTATGTTTTTAGCATTTTTAAAAGTCATACCATTATAATATTTTTTCTTGCAATTTAAATAGAATATCAGAAAAAAAAAAAACAAGTGGCTACAAGTTGATTGATAGAATAGTCTGAGTAGGATTGCTTGTAGGAATGGTCGTCGGGTAAGAGTCAACCGTCGGGTAAGAGTCAACCATTCTATTGGGTATTTTAGCAGAGTTCTACCTAAAATCTTGGACATTCACATTCTTCGAAATATTGTTTCGGACGAAAGGCGGTACTGACAGAGGTAATTCATGTTCATATAATTACTTTTCTTTGTTTAGCTTTATTTTATGTGGAAGTAATTCATGTTCATATAATTACTTTTCTTTGTTTAGCTTTATTTTATGTGGAAGTAATTTCTGAGATATTTTCAGTTTACATATATATATATTAATATTGTAGATATACTTGTTCACGATCGATCGGTGGATTAGAATATTTTGTTTTATAAATTTTTTAAATTGTTATCTATATTCTTAATTATTATGAATATATAAAGACTCTCCTGCTCTAGTGATTATTGACTTACAACTTTTGTCAGAGAACGCACAAGTTCTTTCACTGTAGATTCATTACCGACCTAAAAAGTTGGAGTACTGCAGAGGAAATAGAAAATAGAGGGAAAAAAATGAGAAACCGGATGGAAAGTTATTTAATTTAATATTTGTGATTTTTTTTCTAGTTTTTGCTCTTGTTTTTTTACTTATTTTTATTTGATTGGTGGAAAAATTAGCAGAAGTGGGAAGAAAAGAATCTATCCCCGCTTGTTTTCCTCTATCAATAGTATCTAATCATACTTGCTATAATTTTGAGAGTTGACCTTAGATTAGGAAGAAAACTAAGTATCCCTTATAAATTAATTAAATTAAATGAAATTGAAAAAATAAAGAAAAATAATACCACGATGCCGAGAATAAAAAAACTAAAATAAAATGAAATGATTAAATCTTATATATTATCATTAAAAAAATTTTAGGGAACATTTATGTTAGAAAAAAATTATTTACTTATTAAAAATCTCAAAGACCAACATATATAACATTATTAATTAGATAATATTTTTTTCTAACCAAATATTAATTAGCTAAAACACCACATCTCTATTAATAGCCCAAATAAAAGAGAAATAGTTTACATATGAACCTCTGAAAATAAAATTCTTGAACTACGAACCAAATAATCAGCCTTTACATTACAAAAACGAAATATGCAAGATATAGAAAAAGAAGAAAAGTGAACTTGAACCATATCAATCTCCTCTAAAAGATTGGAGAAAGCAGGTCATTCCTAAAGAGACGGCACCATGGAGACCAATTCTGCACAATCAATCTCGAAAACCTGAAAATCAATTCTTCTTAATAGAATACTTTTCATTGCCCATAATAACGCTTACAACTCTGAGTGAAGGGGTGAAAGAGAGCGTCACCGAGACAAAATTTATAAATTTAATATATTTTAATCACATGATATCCATGATTAAATAAAATAAATATTATAAAATTTTAACTGAATAACAATAAACTATTTTAAATATCAAATTATAACTGAAACATATTAAAAAAGAAATATAATTCTTGTACGTGCGTGATAAAATTTAGTATCTAATATAAAAGACCCAAAAGTACGTACACTAATTTATGATTATTAACATAATCTCAATATCTTAATACCCCTCAAATTAGAGCATGAATGTCCAAAATAAGTGAAATTATTTAGAACATCTCTAGTGGTGAGAGATTTGCAAGAATATTGCTATTTAAAATATAGTTTAATAGTATAATTAAAATTTAAAGTGTGTAACCAATCATGTGAATATTCAATCTTTTACGGGTTCTCATTTGAAAAACTATTTTTACTCTCTTTCATTTTAAAATTAATTATAAACTATACTCATTTGAGCATATCGACCCCGCAACACCATTCCTATTGAGAGCGATTATTAAGAAACTTCTCCATCAACCATTTTCAATACTTCTTTTGTAAACAAGCTAAGAAAAAAAAACAAGCAAGAGAAAAAGAGATGATCTCTTGTCTCCATTGGACTATCACAAAAAAACAAATTTTGTGTTTACATTAGGATTCCAATGTAAAAACCTATCTTCAAAACCAAACAATGAATGTGTATTTAGGGGTCATTTGCGAAAAGAATATCCCTTTGAACTAATCTACTCTTTGTTTATCGGCCATGTCCATGCGTTGACTTCAAATTTGTACCTCAATATCTACAAGCTTCTTATCGGGTACATCATCTCTTCAACAATGACATATTTCTAGACTCCTAAACCAATGAAACCTTGATCACCAAGTAAAGCATGAAAACGTCCCAAATCACTCTAAGTGTCAAACCAAAAAGATGTTTCATAACCACTTCTAATGTCTACTTCGTGGAAGACTTTTGTAAGTTCTATATACTTTAGAATCCTTTTCCACATCCAAAACCTCAAAGGTATTGTATTTTCCATTACTCAAAAGAGCCTCTTCTTATTAATTCCTCTTCACCCAATCATCCCACAAAGACTTATACAATGATATTATCCTCCAAATCAGCTTCAGACAACAGACTTTATTTGTTTCCTCTATCGATCTCAGCCACGAACCTCCTTCTATTTGGTACAAAAACATACTTTTAAAAAACCTTGGCTTTCGTTGGTTAAAATCTAGTCGCGACTATAAGAAAGGCAAACAAAGTTTATCTATTTTCTTAAAGCAATTCTTAAGGTTTAGGGGATGTACGGGGTACGACCCAGAACCTCCTAATAATTCAAAATAAATAAATATATATATATATATATATATATATATATGTATAACTGAGCTTAAAATTTTAAGTCTACGTACATGCACAAGAAAGGGCTCTCACAGTCCAAGAAGACATCCATGTACCTAAATGACATTACTAGATATCAGTATTGATAAAAAGTAAGCAAATGATAAAACATTGCAGAATATTGCCGAAGAAAAATATCCGGAAAAAAAGAATTAACTAATAATTGAATCTTTTTGAAAATGGTACGTACCAAGTGGCTACAACTAACAAAAATTCTCAATAGGTTGGTTATAAGAATTTCTTGCCACTGAATTTATGGATAATTTTTCACTACAGCTGGTCGTCGGATATGAGTCAACTGTTATTGGGTCTTTTAGCACAGTTCTTCTAACTAAAAACTTAAACTCATAGTCATAGCCTCTTTCTTCTTCCAAATATTGATTTGGACGAAAGGTGATATCGATATATAGGTGATTCATGTTGATATTTTGACTTCCTTTTTAGCTTACATATATGCGTACATAGTATAAATAGTACTGTAATGTTCATGTCTTTGCAGAACGTGTGGAATAAAATTTTACACCCTCATACTGTATTTTGTAAATTGTTAATATTATTCTCTAACATATGAACATATATCCTCCTCTTGTGATTATTGATTTAGTACTTTCATGATTGTGCAGGAGAATTATGGCTTCGACACTTTTGGGGTTTGGAGTTGAGAAGCTCTGGGACCTCCTTGTTCGAGAATCTGAGCGACTTCAAGGATTCGATGAGCAATTCAACGAACTAAAAAGGCGTCTAAACTTTCTTAGGTCCTTAATACAAGATGCAGATGCTAAGAAACATACCAACGCGATGGTTAATGCATGTGTGGAAGATATCAGGAACATTGTATTTGACGCGGAGGATCTACTTGAAACTTTTCTTCTTAAAGAAGAACTGGGAAATACAAGTGGGATGAGGAAGCGCATGAAAAGACTTGCTTTCACTCTAGTGGACGGTAGAGAACTTGCTATTGATATGGAAAATATAAGTAAGAGGATCTCCAATGTGACTGAGGATATGAAGGGTTTTGGTGTGCAACAGTTGATCGTCGATGGCAATGGCCATTCACATTCTCTACATGAAAGACAAAGGGAGATGAGACACACTTTTCCTAGCGACAACGAAAGCGATTTTGTGGGTTTGGAGAAAAACGTGAAGAAACTGGTTGGCTATTTGGTAGAGGATGAGAGAATTCAAGTTGTTTCCATAGCTGGGATGGGTGGTATTGGTAAAACTACCCTAGCTCGACAAGTTTTTAATCACGAGATGGTAAAAAACTATTTCGATGGAGTTGTGTGGGTGTGTGTTTCACAACAGCTTACACGAGAATACATTTGGCAGACGATCTTGCAGAGCCTTAGTTCAAAACATGATGAAAATAGAGAGTCAAATATGACCGACGACAAGCTTCAGGACAAAGTATTCCAACTGTTGGAAACAAGCAAGCCTTTGATTGTCCTAGATGATATGTGGAAAGAAGAAGATTGGGACAGAATAAAGCATGCATTTCCACCAACAAAAGGTGAACATCATATGCTACATACATATGGTTTATCACTATATAATTTGTTTTTCGAAAATCGTTCACTATATTTGATTAAGAAAAATATAATGCATGCCAAGATTTACACCATGTGTAAAATAATTTGCAGGATGGAAGGTATTAATTACTTCTCGGAATGAGGGAGTAGCATTGCATGCGGATCCAAATTGTGTCACTTTTAAACCAGAATGCCTAACCCATGAAGAAAGTTGGACACTTTTTAAAAGGATAGCATTTCCTAAGAAAGACACAACGGGTAAGTTTTTAAGAAAAATCTTGGAGAGTTTTTATTAAGTAAATCATAAGCACTGGTGTTCTTAGCCTTATAAAAAATGACTACAAGATCTCCAAGACATTTTTTCATCTAAAACGTTATTGTAATTGAACTATATCTTGATAGAAATGATTATAGTGTCGATAATAATGTGCAGAATATAGGGTTGATGAAGAAATGGAAAAGATGGGTAAGCAGATGATGGAACATTGTGAAAGACTACCATTGGCTGTAAGGGTTTTAGGAGGGTTGCTAGCTTCCCAACACACATTATGTGACTGGAAAAGGATAAATAAGAATATTAAATCTCACATCGTTGGAGGGAGTAGCTTCAATGACAGAAACATCCATTCGGTTTATCATGTTATGTATATGAGTTTTGAAGAGCTTCCTATTTATTTGAAGCAGTGCTTCCTCTACCTCGCCCATTTTCCAGAAGATTATGAAATAGATGTAGAGAATCTGTCCTATTACTGGGAAGCAGAAGGAATACCAAGGCCGAGGTATTATGACGGAGCGAGCATTCGAGATGTGGCAGATGGATACATAGAAGAATTGGTGAAGAGGAACATGGTTATTTCTGAAAGAGATGGTAGGACATCCCGATTTGAAAAATGTAAGTTGCATGACATGATGAGAGAATTTTGTCTACGTAGAGCCGAAGAAGAGAATTTCCTAGAAATTATTGTTGGTGGCACTTCAACTGCAAACTCAAAGTCTCCTTGTAGATCTCGCAGACTCGCCGTGCATCAGCCTCCTGAAACATATCATATAGAGAGGGAGATGAAGACTCTAAAACTTAGATCTCTTTTGTTTATCAGGGAGTTTTCATGGTACCCTAATTGGAGCGCATCAGGTTTATGTTTTACAAGGTTACTATTGATGAGGATTTTAGATCTCACCACAGTTGAGTTTGATGGAGGGAAGTTACCCTCTAGCATCGGGAAACTCATCCATTTAAGATATTTGAGTTTATATTTCGCAGAGGTAACTCATTTACCTTCTTCTATGCGGTATCTCAAGAAGCTTCTCTATTTAAACCTATGTGTAGATGGCGGTCCACTCATCCCCAATTTCTTGAATGAGATGCGAGAACTGAGATACCTCTCTTTTCCGTCGTTGATAGATGGTAATTCAAAGTTGGAATTGGGTAATCTGGTCAACCTGGAGACATTGGATAGTTTCTCAAGAAATGATTGCAACGTGAGGGACCCACAGGGTAGGACACGGCTAAGAGACCGCCTCTCTTTTCCGTCGCTGATACATGGTGAGAAAAAGTTGGAATTGGGTAACCTGGTCAACCTGGAGACATTGAATCATTTCTCAACAAATGATTGCAACGTGTTGGACCTACAGGGTATGACACGGCTAAGAGACCTCTCTATCGAAATCGGAGACAAAGGGTGTAGCATGGAAACTCTATCTTCATGTCTAAGTGAATTGAAACTCTTGGAAAATCTTACTATAATGAATTTCGGTCAAAGGATTCATGGAGAAGAATTTGTTTTGCGTTGTATTAATCTCAAACAGCTCGTGTTGCGTGGTGTATACATGCCAAGGTTACCTGAAGAGCAGCACTTCCCTTCTCACCTTACAACCATATCTCTAATTAATTGTCGTTTGGAGGAGGATCCAATGCCGATTCTAGAAAAGCTGCTTCACTTGTATGAAGTCGAATTATCGTGTGAATCTTACTTTGGGAGGAGAATGGTTTGCTCGAGCGGTGGGTTTCCTCAATTACAGAAGCTTAAACTTGAATATTTACATGAGTGGGAAGAGTGGATAGTAGAAGAAGGCTCCATGCCTCTTCTTCATACTCTAACTATTAGTGCTTGTGGAAAGTTAAAGGAGATTCCTTATCGGATGAGGGTTCTAAGAGACAAATGACAGAGTACAAGCAAGGAGAAGGATCTAACGAGCTGAAAGAGGAGAAGAGAGTCACGGGGCTAAAGGAGGAAAAGAAAGTTACTGAGGCAGTAAAAACGGAGAAGAAGTAAGAAGGATTAAGCTGAAATCTTGGAGGATAATTACTATAAGGAAATTTAGTAAATCAATAAGGGATGAGCTTGAAGAGACTCCCAGCAATTATAGACTATATGTACCAGGTAAAGTATCATTTCCCCAAATCTAAGTATCACCACCATCCACAGAATGGTGAAAAGATATTCTCTGTTTGTTTTTTTGAAATCGATTCTAAAAAACAACTTAAACCCTTTATTATCAGTTTTTATTTTTCTTGCAGACAACTATATTATGCTAACTTTTTTTTTGTACATTCTTATGTTTTGTAGACACATCTCTTCTGAAGCGAATCTCTTTCTCGTCTCCATATAACAATAACAATAAGAAACTCTTTGCATTTTTGTCTTTTCGTTTCTACTTAATAATAAAACGATTTCTGTTGACGTCTCATGTAGTTTGTATCAACACTGTGCTTAGCATTTATTTTCCAAGGGAGAAGGACTTTTCTCAAAAGAATAATGAATTAAGAAGTAAAAAAACTCTTTGCGCTAATTTTGTCTTATGTTCCTGTCTGACATAGTATGATCATGTCTTTTAACAAAAAAAAAAGACATAGTATGATCATGTCATATTATAGTGCATGTATACCAAGTTTAAAATCCAGAGTAATTCCTTTAATGAGAGAAGTTGAAGTTTGGCTGCTCGACGTGGATCTTTGAAACCCTCACACGTGTATACCAAGTTCAAAAAACACTGGAAAGGTTAGCGTTTATCATAAATATACATACTTAGGAGTTGATCCAAACATCTTTTCGTAAACTTTACTGAAGTGATCCGTCTTTGCGCTTACTTGTGATACTTACTTTTCCTTGGCCTAAGATGTAACTGCAACTAAAGAGTAATAATAGGGTTCCATATTTTACATTGCTCTTCCACCCGGTTATTTGAACAGAGTGATGATTAGTTGTAATTGTGAAGCCTACACCAGAAAGCGTTTATTATCAGTACTGCTAATGAGAAAACCTTTAGCCTTTCTTGTTTATCGAGGTACACATCAATATTCAATTGCTTGTCGCATGAAAGAGTTATGACCGGCGGTAGCAACACATCTATTGTATTCTTTATATACCGTCTGTTTGTATGTTTCATTATTCAATCTTTTATGTTTGTGGCTTAGTTACGCTACTTTAAATTAGTAATAGATATTCTTATACTAAAAAAATGACTCTAAAAGTCTGAAAATGAATTAAGAAAAAATACAACATAAAAGATGGAAAAATTTATGAATCTACGAAGTACCAAATGATACTAGTTTATAGTGTTTTAAATTACTACAATTTTGTAGGATTGCTGCCAATTGAAGTAAGTCAATTTTTATGGCGAAATACTCTCTCATTATTAGCGAATGATGTTTTCTTCGTTCCAAATCCTCATGACCAATATGTATTTATAATCTGAAACCATCTTCTCCATATGAAAACAACCATGAGTACTAAAGTGGTAAATAAGTAGGATGTAACTCACTCATCTTCTGTTAGTAGCCGGATATAGCCTCGAGAATAATATCTCGTGATTCCATATTAAGCCTAAAATCATTAGGAATCAAAGCAACAACTTCATCAAAGGAAGATTATGAATCCTTCCATCCTTAGACCTACATTCAATAAGTCTAAGTCAGAATACAAATTCGTTATTAACGTCGTATCTGTCCCTAGCGTCTCTGAAGTCTGAATATACGGATTCACAACATTCAACATCTCCTTCAACAATCTAACAACGTGTTCCTTGAGTTTGTTACAAACTCCATGTTCACCACTATATAGAAAAAAAAAATAAAACGGTATAATAAACAAACTAAATCTCTATAAATAAAAATTATAAACAGTATCGAGTAATATATTTAGTGAAGAAATATTTTTTGTAAAATAATTACTAATATGCATTTGTCAACTCGCGAGCAGAATCATATATATACAAATGAAACAAATTTGAGCATTCACCAGGTTTAAGAAGAATATCACTAATGCGGTGGTAGTTTTGACTCTTCAACTGAAAAATGTATGGTCCACGCCCATTGCTTACTGAGTGGTATATATGTCCACATAATGATGTGAAAGCAAACATCATATTATAAACGATATGAAAGCAAACATCATATTATAAAATCTTATAACAATCGCATTAAAATATCATGAGGGTTTTTAAGTCTCGGAAGAACAACTCTCCCCTTTTTACAACACATTGTGAAGGATGGTGCTTGTCTCCGCAATCTTTTTCAACCCTCTCACCGTACCACATATAAGCATCACAAACTTGACAATTATATATCGGATCACCATCGTTAATATATCATGTGTATTTAAACCATTAGAGTTTAAAAAACTTATTAAAAACAAATACTCAACTTTTAAAGGTTTTCAATTTATCGTCACTACGAAGTCCTATGATGACAATTGTATCTGTATCTAACGTAATAGTTTCTACCCATCAATTGACCACAGTTATCTAGGGCCAGTGACCTCGACGGAGATTCTTCCCCCATTAAAATCAGAATCTATATCCACTTCATCATCTTCTGAATCACTTGATTGTACATACCTATTTTGATAAGCTGCCCACAGATAAACCAACATTTGCATGAATAAGATTTGTGAATAATATTGACTATCAGTATCACAAAAAAAACATTATCATTACCATCAGGATGCATAGTTGCGTGATAGAATTCTCGTTGTTGTGTTGGTTTATGTCATGTATATAATAATTGGTTAGATCAATAATTTATATGACACGAAATGTTTAATAATCAATCGGAAAAACTCCACACGTAGTATCATTTGACCGGAAGTCGTGATTGTTGACTATTCGTTAATTACACATTCCTTATTTTTTGGTGACCTACCTCCTATACAAATATCATTTGATTTAATAACAATAACAAAAGAAATATTGAATAATGAAAATATTATATCTATTTAAACTTACATATCTTTTAACAATAAGAGTGATTGTTGCAGAGACAAACGTTATATTTTATTTTTTCTTTGATGGTCTACCAGATGTAATCAAGAATTAATTATAAACATTTTTTTATTAGTAATGGATTTTCGTTCTCTTTATTCTCACTTGGTATCCTACCGGAGTCTTTAATTTCCTTATTGTTTCGTGGTCTACCTCCTGTGAAAATTGTATATGAAACAACAATTTGAAAAACAACTATTTAGAATGAACTATTTAAATTTATTTTTTAAACGCACTATTTAACTTATAACAAAAAAACCAACTATAAAAACTTACGTGGTCTCTTAACAACAATGGGTGTGATTGTTATAGTTGTGAGTTTAGATAATGAATTTTGAGTCAACATTCCACCTACACAATTTGGATGTAAGATAAATCGATAAGATCAAGTTAGAATATCTCTATCAAAATGTATAAACACATCGAAAGAGATTAATAAAACACATCCTTTTTAGCCTCGGAGGAGAAGAAGTAGAAGATGATGGTATGCACGAAGGGTTCACTCGTCTTCCACCTTCGATAAAACAAAATTATATTAAAAATTCATATGATGTAAACAACAATTAAAAAAACATTTAGAACAAACTATTTAAACTTGTTTTTGTAAAAAAAAAAAATCGAACATATAATTTAAATTAATTAAAAATATAACAAAATATTAAAACTTATGTGGTCTCTGAACATCAGTATGTGTGATTGATGTATTTGTAAGTTCATATAATGAATTTCGAGTCAATATCCCACCTAATAAATTTGAATGTAAAAAAAAAAATCAATAAAACCAAATTAGAATATTTATATCAAAATCTAGACTGACATTAAATATTTATATAACAAATAGTTAACCTGAGGGAAATCCACTCGCTGTATTTTCTTCATTTTTTTACCTATCTTCTATCCGAAAAGTAGCAATTAAAATATTTTAAATCAGCAACTTAAAATGAAAACGTTATAATGAACAATGGGAACTAACATCCAGATCTAATTTTATAAAAACAAAAACATTGATTTACGTAGTTTTTTAGAAATAGAAGGTGCAATTATTGCAACTGTGAGCTGAGATAATGAAGTTTGAGTCACTATAGAACCTGACTCAAAAAAATTTCTATGTTATATAAGATAAATAATTAAAAAATATATATACCATGAAAAAAATTTCAACGTTTCATATAAATGCTAGATAAAACTAATAAATAAACGAATTATTTGATCTAATATTTAGTTTTATAAAGCTAAATATTTTAAAAAATTATAATTCAAGTTTTTGGGTACCAGATACGCTATCGTCATTTTTAGCCGAATTTGTAAGGTTCACAAAAGAAGTTTCAAAGACTGAAGACAGTGAAGATCCGATAACACAATCCACTGCATTAGTTAAATAAATTTATATTTGTCCGAATAATAATAGATTTACTTGTAAGAACAAAATTAATAAGACAAACCTTTTTTTTGTAGGCCGAACTATGACCATTTTTTTATCTACATATGACGTTTGAGTTTGAACCAATACAGACGACGAATCAACATTTGGTCCAACTATTATATCATAATTTAAAATGTTAGCAGCATAACCAAATATCGAATATTTTACTCAATACTTACTTTTGTGATGTAGATGAGGAGTCGTAACTATCTTGTCATCTACATATGATGATAAAGTCTCAAATAGTACAAACTTTGTCATCGGAGGATAGATTATATACTTTGAAAACAACAAAATGTATAATCTACACATCGAAAGATTAAAATTACACACTTACGTTTTAACATCGGAGGAGAAGAAGTAAAAGACAATAGTACACACAGAGGTTTCACTCATCTTCCACCTTCAATAAAACAACACAAAAGATTAACCAATAGCATGTCTATTAATCTCCATAAACAACACTCATCTTCCACCTTCAACAAAAAAACACAAAAGATTAACCAATAGCATGTCTATTTATCTCCATAAACAACATACTTTTGACTTACTTTTTCTAAAAGGTGGTGATAGAGTTTTCGTATCATCTTCTACAGAGTTTTGTTCTTCCATCGGAAAAAAAAAATAGAGGACTATTGGTCTAATTTATAGTATGAAAAAACTCATCATTACATGCAGAAACCAATATTATAATATATTGATTCTTCGGTTCCGTTATCTAATTGGCTAAATACTATAATATAAACGACACTTCCTCTTCATAAATTGGTTGGTTTAATATTATAATAGTATAACGAAAATTCGTTTCATTATCCTGATTGGTTAAATATTACAGTAGAAGATTATTAAATAATCAGAATTTTTGTTTCAAGCACTCGATTGACTAAATGTGGATTTGGAATATAATCAAATATAATATTTATATATATCATCCGGACACGTTTCCATTTAAATATATTTTTTAAATAACGAAAATAACATCAACCAATCAGATATATTCAAACACAAAGGATCCGCGTTCAATAGTTTTATCGGGTCAAAAGATTTGAAGCATTTGGTTTTGACCCATCTCAAAAAATTGATTTACAAGTTATCATTTCGAACTGTTATCTTACGATCAAATTATAACATTATAACATGTTACATTTACACGTCATAAATTTTTATGTCTAAATCAATCGGACGAAACCATTTCAACACCAAAACCTTAGACAACATTTTATTTAATAATGACACTTCATTTAATAGTAAAAGAAATTGTCCACTAGTATTTATAAAAGATTCGAGTTGACACTGGTGGCACCATCTTATAGTTATCAAACCTTCCAAATTGAGATAGTTCAATTAAAATTGTATCTCTCAACAATAAAGATGAAAATTTTCTTCATGACAGTTGCTATGCTTGTCGTATCATTATCACTTTCCCAAAATTCAAAATTCAAGTAACCATTACTAAGGCTAGGATTGTCTATGACGGGTTATTCGACACGACTTATACTTGCCTCAAATTTCATATTCATATTTGTTGAGATACTTACTTAATTTAAAACTAATTTATTCATATGGATTCAATAATATATATTGATTATATATAGGATGAGATATCTGAATCACTCATTAAAATAGTTAAGAATCAAAATATCTAAAAATACACATAATCATCCAAATTTTTTACTTAAAAGAAAAAAATTGAATTACAATTCGTAATCCGAATTTCCATCTCATATTTGATTGAGTATACGTGTAGTAACTATTCGAAATTATTCATTTCCAACTTTACCCACTATTACCCTTCCCAATACGACCATACGTACACACAAAATATCACATATTTATTTTACTTACCTTTTGTATAAATGTGAACATAAGTAGAAGCACAGGTCAGACAACAATGGCGTGTAGCTGATAAAGATGACGTGGTGCAAGGAAACTTATACTGGGCATGTAAAAGTGGAGTAGACTGTTGAATCAACGAAATTTAGATTTTGAATATAATATTATGAACTGCAGATATTTTTAAATTATTTAGTAATATAGTCTTAAGTTATGTTATTTTATATTAGTAAGAAATATCTTGCAAACAAATGTTACGATAATTTTCAAACTAAAAAGAAAAAAAAAAAAGGTTATAATAGATTTTTAATTCGTACTATTCCTTTACAGATTAGTAATAAATATATTTGTAAATTAGCATAAACGTGTTTGTTAGCAATCATAATAATTCTCAAAAATAAGTATACTTAACTTGCGAAGATAAGAGGTCACCTTTCAAAAAGTGTGAAATGACACAATATTATTTTGTGTAGGCGAACGAAATATCAAAAATTATACTAAATGTATATTTTTATTACATATATATAATATGATAATATTCATTAATTTAAAAGAAATTTAATTTAAAACATATAATAATATGATTTGTGGATTTTTTTATTTATTTAGTCATATAGTTATAGGTTTCTTTATTTTGAATTAGTAATAAATATTATTGTAAACAACTATGCCATCATGTCTTTTAAAAAGCAAAATAGAATAGAACTAAATTTTAACATAATATTCTCAATTCATAATATTAATATATTTATTACTCAAAGATAAATTTTAATTTTAAAAACTATTTAAGGAAAAACATCATCTAAAAATATGGTAAAATGTATGAATTTATGAAGTGCCAACCAATTATAGTGTTTGATATTACTAAAAATAATTAATGATTGTGATTTTATAAGAATGCATTTTAATTGAAGAGATATCATTATTTCAACAAATTAGTTATTTATTATCCAAGAATAGTTATAAAAGACTCAACTTTGCACTATTTCTTTTAGTTATCAAACCTCTCAAAGACTCAAACATAAATATTTTGACTGTAACTTTTATTTCTCAATATTAGTTGTCACTTTTCAGTAAGATGAAATTTTTCTTGATAAAAATAACAATTCTCATGCTTGTTGCATCAATATCACTTTCCCGAAATTCAGGTAATCATTACTAAGAGTTATTTATGGCAGGTTATTAGTTAGGACTTGTACTTGTCCCAAATTTTTACTTTCATATTTGTATTCAGTGAAATTTTTTAACCATTTAAGACATTTAAATTTATTCTCGTGAGTATAGTGACATACCAATTAGGTGTAGTATGAGATACAAAAATCACACATTCAAATAGTTTCAAGTGTCAAAAGTATCTAACATATACGAATCCAAATTTTTAATATTTTTTCTATGTATAAGTGAGATTTTGGGTATTGTTTTTAGATAAATTCATTATTTATTATGCGAAGTTCATCTTGTATTGATCGGATATATAGGTACTAACTATCCAAATTATCTAAATACCACTTTCCCACTTTTACTCATCCCTATACGACTATATATATACTCTCAAACACGCAAATTAGTATCACATATTTATCTTATTTACATTTTTTTTATATAGTAACATCAAAAGGAACTCAAATCGAAAAACAATGGTGTATAGCAAAAAAATCGACACCAGCAAACATGTTACGAAACAGTTTAATTTGGGCATGTAGAAACTGAGCAGATTGCAGCAGAATTCAACTCGGTCAAAATTGTTGGTCTTCCAACACCATTAGAACCTATGCCTCTTTTGCCTTCAATAATTATTACCAACAACTTAAGCATATACGAGGTTCTTACAATTTCTCTGGCGTCGCAATATCACCAATAAGAATCCTAGTAAGAAAATCTAAACTCTTTTTTTAGGTGTTTAAATTACTTAAACAATCAAGAATTCATTCATATAGATTTTCATTGTATAACAGGTCATGATTCTTGTCAGTTTGACTATCTCCCTTAATCTCAAAAGATGATAAACAAACTAATTTTGCTATTACATGATGTAATACATTTTACCTAAATTTATCTTTAAAAACTGAAAATTATATAATAACCCTTACTTTAGAATTATTTATATTTAATGATATCTATTACTCCTACTTGAGAAGCATAATATATATTAAAAAAAATAGTTGTATAAGATACTGTATATAATTTTACGGAGAATTGAATCAATATTAGTATAAAAATTGATTAGGTAGATGTTAATGATAATTATTAATTAGGTGATCTACATTAAAATTTCCCATAAATACCGTTATTAATATATAAATGTTAGATTTTTCAAAGATTTTGTAAAGGAGATGAAGAGATCTATAGATGACGATAATGCAATTAATGTTAAGATTCTATCAACATCTTTAAAACTGAATGATAGGGTGAACAAAGTACCTCTTGAGATAACATGTTAATTGAATATAAGTGTAAATACTTTCTAATAATATTACAAAACAAAATTTCGACCGTATCAGTACCCGAAATTAGTGATCAGTAAATAAAAAAATGCGAGATTAAAACACTTTATGCAAAATCTCCCTATAATATTTGATACAATTATTATATACACACATTCATAAACTTGTACAAGCCACTAGCATAGCTAAAATACAATTAATTTTATATAATGTAAAACAAAAATAAGAGAATAGACCGAAAAGGATGACATGCAGGAGGCATTAACCGACTTCTCTACATTCGTGGTTGAGGCGACTTTCCATTCAGAAGCCGATTATTTTATGAATTCCATAATACAAGGTCCAGCTAAAGAAAGGCTGAAAATGAAATCTTCAAATATTGAATGCGTGTCAATGTGAGGCGATAAACCCACACTAGACGGATACGCATTCATCACAAATTGGTCCAAATTCAAGCTTGTTGGGTCATGGTCAAGGCTCGGGAACAAGGAGATTCATTCGAGTATAGGAAATGTTCTAAAAGTCAGGCTAGTCGACCGCCGAGGAACCGTGTAGTCGCTAGTCAGAAAGACACCGTATCGATTTTCTGTTAATTGGTATAAAAATCGACTAGAAAAAAAATCAGCTCAAAACTCAATGTTTGGTCAAGAATTCATAGATGTGTGTTTGATTTAGGAGATTTTGATAGAAAAAAATGATGAAAAAGATACATAATGCGAAATATTGAGGCAAGAAATCGCAGGTTATAGGCGGTCATTAAGAATTTTAGAGGAAGAAGATGACTAATTGGTGAATTACCATTTTTTTCCGTCTCATTAGTTTTGCAATTAAAGGATTCGAACCAAGCTACTTGTTCTTAATAAACGTTTCCTGTAACCACTAGGCTTCTATTACTTTTACTGAAATTTTTGAAAAATTACAGTTATACGTTGGTGGTTGATTTAGCACCCCTTCAAAAGGATCCGGTCCATCTCTTTTTCAACGTCTCCAAAGCCCAGTCCAAGGTACGAATTAAAGGTCTCGAAGGAGCATCTCGTGATCCACCCCTCAATACGCATGAAGCCAACCAAAAAGGGACACCTGGACCTACGAACTATCTCTGTTGTATTCCAAGAACCACGAGCGAAGGTGTACCCCTCCAAACAACGATTGACCAATGAGCAAGCGCCACGTTAGACGCCAACCAACCTACAGAGCGTAACCACCTTCCTGACATGAACAGTTCAGAACCAGGCGCAACGATGACCTATTCACCAACTCGACGACCTAGCTAGATCGGTAGACGAAGAAGAAATGATGAGCCTCGAAAAAATGCCCCACCTACTACGAGCCGCACACGCAAGGATTCAGTCTATAAATATAGGGAAGCATTCAATGAGAAGAACACACAAGATTCAAGCATTAGAGCCCGAACAAGTTCTAGGGATTTATAGCTTAGATCGCTTTTAACATTTGGTTCGACCATCAAATCATTAAGTCATAGATTCCTATCTCGGAACTATTAAGATCTTATCTCCTGAACTCGTTGTAATCGAACAGTCAATACAAGCAAAGTACTGTTCAGAAATTCATCTCTCTTCCTCGAACTCGAAGTTATCTCATCACAAGAACTCTAATCCCTTTCTTCCGAACATACAATCTGAACACCAACTTGCAATGAACTTCTTTGGTTCAAGATTTGGCGCAGTCTGTGGGGAGATTCAAGAGCACTCTTACAAAGCATGAGATAACTCTCAATGGCGAACAAATCAACGACTGTTACCTCGAGCACTCCGGTTACATTCCAAGTTATCTCGACTGTTACATCGGCGCGGAAAACCCTACTGTCGAGCAGGTTTATTTCCAGAATGCGATGAACCAGCTCTTTGGTGCCACGGGATTGGCATCATATTCTATGACCACAGTCATTTCAACAACGGCAAGGACAACATATTTTGGGTCCAATCGAGAGAGTTCGGGCGCACTGGCCAACAAACATAATATAGGGTATCAAACTCTCCCACAAAGTAATGAAATAATCGTTATGACCACCCTAGGATCAGATCTCGGAGGGATACTGCAATTATTGAACGAAGAAGGAAGGCGCAACAACGCCAGGTTCACAGCCCTCGAAGCCCACGTGCGTTACCCTCCCATTGACCGAGATGACAGCGCACGAAGGAATCTGATAAGGGAACGGAACGCGTAGGTGACTCCCTCTGGAGCGGGAGACTGGCTCGCTAAGTTCCCGACTAACCTAGCCGGGTCGAATCACCCTTGGACCTCCACCCATATGCGTGACAGAGAAACGTTCGGATCCGATCTTCCAGGTGGTGCAAACCCACCAGGAGCATCTGCGCCAACCAAAAGTTTCCACCATTACAATACTTCACAATTTGACGAGTCCAACGTTTTGTGGATTCCAAACTCACAAGAACCTCGATGTCGACACAAAAGAATGACGGTAACAACTTCGGCTCATAAACTCTAGATTCCATCAAACCGAAAGCACCGCTCCGAGAATCAATCGCGTCATTCGAGACGCACAAAATACTTCGTTCACTCATGATATCACTATATATCTGCTCAGAAACACCAGCAAAGTAAAGCTCCAAAGATATGAAGGAGTACACCTCTCGGTGTTCCATATAGCTGTACTAAAAGCTTGATTCTTGCCGCACGAAAGAGAGGCAGTCTACTGCTGACTGTACGCTGAAAACTTGGGGGGGGGGGGAAGCCCTCCGTTGGTTTTCTCGACTACCACATAATTCGATCAGCACCTTCAGCCAGTTAGAGTCAGCCTTTAGAACTCATGAAGCTTCGTTCGTTAAGCGAGAGTTCAATGCGGGGGAACTATGGAGGACAATCCAAACCCCAAGAGAGACTCTATGCACCTACATTGATCATTATAGAGATGTATCATCGCGCTCATACATGCCCGATACCATATCGGTCCCTAGATTGCAGACTAGCGTCCTACAAGTAAGTCAGTTCAAATACGAACTTGAGGTGAATGAACCCCGAACCTTGGAGGACGCACTGTTCAGGGACTTAATATTCATCCGAATGGAAGAAGCGAAAGCCGCTGATCCAGCCGCAAAAGCCGACAAACTAAGTTCCGCCAAAGCTCACGGACCACTTCCTCAGCGGAACGATTCGCGACAGGAACAAAGAAATTCGGACCTTCAAGCAAAGGGGCGCAAGGCGCGGTGATGAGTCCCGAAACTACCATTTTTATAGCCCTTTTTATGTATATTTTTTGGGCCTAATAAACCATTTTAGCATGTAAATAGTTGCATTTTCACTTAGTTTCATCTCTTTTGCATCTAGAGTTAGGATCATGTATATTTGCATATGTTTTGGGTGTTTTGGTTCATTAATAGGTTGCAAAGAGGAATCAAGGTGTTTTGGTTCATTAATAGGTTGCAAAGAGGAATCAAGGAGCATATGGAGCTCAGTGGAGACTATCGGGATCAAGACACCGTACTAGGAGAGAAGCTAGGAGTAATCGGGATCAAGACACTGCACTAAGAGAGAAGCTGGGAGTAATTGAGTCAAGACGGAAGCACGAAGCAAACCCATGCCTACGGCACAAAGGAGTTATTTAAGAAAGAAAGCAAAGGGAAGTCAACTTCAGTCAACAGGCAGGCCGCGCCGGCGGCAACGAAGCTTGCTTGGACGGCACTGATGATCCAGAATTGAATCCACAAGAGAAGAAGACCCATGCCGCCCAGATACCAGGCCGTGCCAACGGCACGGAGGGCAAATCGTCACCAAAAGTGGCAAAAGACCAGATTACCCCCGCAGCCTTCCTCCTTTTAGCATAAATATGCCTCTTAAGATTAGGTTAAGAGGAGAGGAGAGAAAGAGATCTTAAGTGGAGGCTTGTTTTCTATTTTAGGGTCTAGAGATAAAATTTGTGACCTTTACAAGATCCCTTGTGAGAATCACAATCATTATGCTTTGAATCTTCTTCCCCCTTCTAATCTCTTTATCTTTATGCATTTATTTACTTGCTTTGTTTTGAGGCTCATGATGACCCCAATGGTCATGTGTGAGTAGTTGTGTTAGACTGAGTTAGGGTTTTGGTTAGGGAAATGATGAGATGGGTAAATGATTGAGAATTATGGAACTACATTGTCTATGGGTCTCAACGATTAGGAAGGGATTGATCAACCCAACCTAAGCTTCTAGGTGTTTTGTCGTTCGAAAGGTGTTCGATCAAATGCAAGTAGCATATTAAAGGGTTAAAACTTAATACCACAAGAGATTGTAGGGATTAGGGTTTAATATAGACATTAAAGGAGGATTTAAAACATGCTTGTTAGGGAAAATTTGAGATCTTTTGGCTAATACCCACTAGGGTGAGTTATGGAACATAATGAAGGGTTTGGTGAACAAGAGATTGCCCCAAACTATTTAACAACTTTGATGCACTACTTGGTACTTAATGAATCTCCTTTAATCATCCAAATCTAATCTCACCCTAGCAATATAAGTCTCAAAGCTCAATCTTTTCTCTAATATTGTATTTACATTTACCAAGTCTTGCTTAATTTCAATTGCAATTTTTTGTCATTTATTTATGCTATTTACATTTCCTCTTAATTATTGCTTAGCTTAGGATAAGAAAATCAATCAATCTAGTCAATTCACCGTTTAGTATCGAATTTAACACCACTTTTCCCCCCTCCTTTGGGTTCGATATCCGTATTTACCACGTGATACTTATTAAATTAAGTCACTAATGGATTAAATCAGATTTATAAATAAGTTGATTGAAGCGGGTTTTCGTAGATAACGACACACCAAAAACCTCTTTATCACGCATGCATGTCTTCTCGGGAATGGAGCCCAGAACACCGAACCTGGCTCGAGTCAGATTGCTCAAATAAGATAGCGCGAAAACGACCAGTATCCGGAGACTTACTGCGATTATCATCAAAGAACGGAATACTCGATGCAAGAATTTTGCCACCTAAAATATTTACTGATGAAAGGTTTTTTTTAAAAAAAGAGAAGATCAACACGCCTCCTCCAAATCCTTGGTACGAACGCAAACAATGGGTTCCCCGCATCAATCATATCAAATTGAGAAAAAGTCCTCCCGCAGAGGAGTTGTCGGTCCCGACCCCCCAACGAATGTCAAATCACCCAAGTCAAACCCACACTCCCTCCCCCATCTCGGATGCGCGTCAACATGATAATGAGAGGCATGCTGGATTGCAATAATATAGTTAGATCTATTAAAACCAACAAGCGAAGGGCATACACAACGCGAAAATTAAAAGCATCCCCCTCGAGAAAAGTGGACTTGAGGAGTGCAAATCTTGTTTTCGGCGATGAGGATTTAGACGGAGTGGGTCTCTCGCATAATGACCCCCTTGTGGTCACTATGCTGATAACTTATTGCGAAATCGTCCGAATCCTCATCAACGCTGCCAATAAGAAGCAAGAATGTGTTTCATTCACGAAATGAAACTAAGAAACAAATTGCCGAACTTCCAGATGATTTGCAAGCATGATACCTTGGGCCGAGAACAGGAAGGCCATGAGTTCATATAGGACCTGATAAGATGGAAAATTGAGTGTTTTAACACCATATTTCTACAATATTTTATCCAATTATCCCATCTTCATTCATTTTTCATGAATTTAGGATATATTTCTATGTTTTGCATCTTAGTAGTCCCAATAGTATGTATTTGTACGCTTTTTGTGTGTTTCAGGACATTCTCAGGTTACTCGAAGAGACAAGAGCTCAAAAGCATAAAGCAAGCCACAAGAGAAGGCAAGGAGCTAACAATCAAAGACCAATCTTCACCCATATCGAGAACCTATCGATCAATATGGAAGTGAAGGAGATCGACACCCATATCAATCGATAGGACGAGCCAGAAGCAAAAAAATCAAATGACCAAAATGCCCCTAGCCGACCAAAGAGTCCTATAAATAGGACATGTCCATTCCTTGGAGACAAGACACATAAAGACATTCTCTCTCTAGACTTTAGATTCTACCACCTAAAAGGTGGTTTGTAAATATTCTCTTTTATTTTCTTTTGTTTAATTTTCTTTTTTAAATAATGTAAAAAAATTTTCTTTTAATTAACATTTTTACTAATTATGTCTAATTAAAAAGGATTAATTAGGAGAGAAAGGGTAATTAAAGATTTAATTAATTGGGGTTAATTAGTTGATTAATAAGAGAATCAATTAGGTTTAGATCTCTTAATCATGGATCCTTAGAGGTTAGTTTGAGAAGGAGTATGTTACACCTCCTACACTCACTCTCACATCTATTCTCTCTAATCCTTGTGATTAGTTGATGAATCTAAGTGATTAATTGAGAGGTTTCATCTACCCTAATAGTACTAAGGATTAGCATTTAGGGTTGAATTATGGACTCTTCTACACACTTATCGCCTAAGTTCACGGTAGCATCCTTTCAAATGGGTTAACATGTTAGGAGAGTAAATTAGAGAATTGATTGCATTCCTAAAAAATTGTTGGATCAATTGATGAGATTAGAATTGGAAATCCACATTAGGAAATGCAATGGTATTTGTAGTCATTAAGACCGTTAGTCACTTGCCTCTCTTAATGGGCCTGTTGATAAAACAAACGCCTAGTGAATCAGATGTCCTCGAGGAAATTCTCTGGATAACCGTATGGAACCCCTCGCGATATAAATCCATAACCAAAGCTTATAACTTTAGTTAGATAGTTCTTAAGATCCTTCTCAAACCGAATCATTCCTCACTTAGTTTCAAACTTTTATCTTAGTTAGATATATTAGTTACATAAACCCAACCAACCAACTATAAACCCCTGTTTTTACAATCCGGTTTTAATAAACGGTTTTAAACGATTTGATAACTTTCGCGCTCCTTTGGGTTCGATCCCTCAATTTCTACAACAAGTATAGCTTATACTTGGGCTAAGATTGAGGTGTTTTATAAATTTAAAACTTGAAAACACCGACACATTAGGACCCAATCGAGGAACTGGTTATAAAGTTTTTCGATCTCCACCTCAACTAACCGATGGGAATGGGGACCAAATTCAAACCCATCCCCAAACTCACCTATTGCTACAAGTATCATCGTAAACTTGGTCGTTTTACAAGCCAATTACCGCACCCAAAAATTGGATAAGGACCGTGTCCCACCACACAATACCCTATTTCCATTACCATAAGACGGTCGAGCATCCCACCAACAAGTGCCGCAAACTTCGAATCGAAGACACCACAAAGTGAAGCGTCCACCTCGGAAAACTTTTTAAAAAATTGAGGATCACTCCTCGTACTTATTATATCCGAGTTACGAATGTTTTGATCCTCTATCAGAGGTACGTAGGCAAACTCTTCAGAGATGCAACTATACTTCTATATGTATAAAGAAGAATTTAATTTTGAATTCTCACAAGCGCGAGCACATCTCGTCAACTCAAATGTATCAACACGCAAACGTAAAAATTTGGGCCGTCCCACAGATATGAGATTCTTAAGACGCAGTTGGGCTGATTTCCCTATCACTATACTTACGTTCTGAAGAGAACGTAGTGTTCCAATCCAATTCACATGCTATAAACCGAGCCTGCTCGAATGAAACGTAAATTGCACATTAAAAAGTAAATATACCGTTTCAAACCTAAGAGGCCGGAAATCGAGGAAACAAGAATAAAAAAGAAATCAATTTTTATTAATATATGTCTTCCTGAAAACTCACAAAGCTTGGGATCGGGAAAAAGCCAAAAGTGTGAAGTAACAAAAAAAATTAAAAGATCTAATAAATAGGCTACGGAGAGAGAAAAGGCTATCAAAGGGATGGTCATGCGTAACAAGTACAAGGACCTACACCTCGGCCAAAGGTGACCCCCTCAGATTTTGAGCGTCTTCAGGAGAAATTGATGGATGGTTTGAGCCGTGTTGGTCCAACATCCTTATCTCCAAATCACTATCATCGAGATTGACGATGGGAATCTTTTCCAACTCCCGTCGAGCATCGGCGATATCCAGCGCAACTTCGGCTTCATATTCCTGCGGGACTTCGACCCCCCCCCCCACTCTTGACGAAGGTGTTCGACGCACTTGGCACATAATTTATACATATTGAGAACCATGTGAGCCCTCTTCAGCTCCCTCTGTTTCTCCATGTAGCGAGGAATTTTGTGGAATATTGGGGCCACCTTTCGGGATAAGTTATGCCAAACCCTCCCCTCCGTGAAAGCAACTCTACGAGTCAAGGAGGCGGCCATCGACTTACTCTCTCTATTTAATATTAGTAAGAAATATCTTGCAAACAAATTTTATGATAATTTTTAAACTGAAAAAGAAAAGAAAGTTACCATAGATTTTTTAATCCGTACTATCCATTTTTAGATTAGTAATAAATATATTTGTATATTGAGCATAAATGTGTTTGTAAGCCAATTATAATAATTCTCAAAATGAAAATAGCAAGAAGAAAAATCATTGATTAGCATGGAAAGGAATGACGCTACCAAAGAAAGAACAACGTTTGGGGTTTAAGGATATTGAGCAATTCAACAATGCCCTTTTAGTTAAGCAAGTCTGGAGAATAACGGAGAACCTAAATAGTCTTATGGTTCGTGTCCTAAGTAGAAGATATTTTGCTCATACATATATTTTAAATGCATCGAAATGTTGGCAGTCTTTGCTTCATGACAGAGATTTACTTCGGAAAGGACTGTGTTTTAACATTGGTAATGGGGCTTCCGTGTAAACTGCTGTTGATCTGTAGATCCCTGATGAAAATCCACGACCACCAAGATTAATAGCTGATGCTGAATCAATATGTCCTATGGTTTCTGATCTAATCATGGAAAATTGTCAATGAAATGAAGATTTGTTTCATCAAGTTTTTCATGAAGATGCATGATGTAGCTTTGGTATTATCTCTACAGTTAGCTTATACCCCTTCTTTGGAAATTTAGGTTGGCATTATACCCGAGATGGTCAATATACGGTGAAGTCAGGATATTGGGTCGTTCCACAGTTCTAAATTCACGAGCGACTGGAACATCGTGTAACCAAAATAATGTATCGGTTTGGATCCTTTGGTACCTATAGAATAGTCAAATTTACTATGTATTCCAGAATAAGGACTAGACTTGGAGGAAAGTTTTATGTTTAGCTTTATGGGATAAAGAAGAATGGAGAAGAAACAATGGCAATGAAAATCACACTAACTCTGAGATTACAACAACTTTGCCATCAGATATCAATGCAAGTTCATGGTCAAGACCGAGGAGAGATTTTGTCAAAGTAAACTTCGATGAAGGTTTTGTAAACCGAAACTTGAGAGCAACAATGAGTTGGGTTATTCGAGAAGAAAGAGGTGCTTATAACGGAAGTTGTCAAGCTGCTGAATTGAAAGTATTTGATGCGGAAGAAGGAGAGGCGCAAAGCCTCTTATTTTGTTTACAATATATGTGGGTTCAAGGTTACAAGAAGGTGGAAATTGAAGGAGATTGTTGAAAGCTAATAGATATGGTAAAAGGTGCTTCAATTTGTTCCAGGCTACAAAATTGGATCAACAACATCCAGAGCTGGATATGCAGATTTGTTGAGATTCGACTTCAATGGATACCAAGGGAAAACAACCAAGTTGCAGATTTTGTGGCAAAAATGCAATACATTAGCTCAGAAGATTTCATGTTTAATTTTTATGTATCTATTGCAATAACTTATCTTTTGCTTAAAGACTTTGTAGTATCCGGTAATTTATAAAATTTTCAGTGTTAAAAAAATAAAATAATAATTCTCAAAAACAAGAATCATTAATTGGCCAAGAACATTTATTAAAAAAAGATACCTTTCAAAGGGTTTGCAACTTTTTTTTGTTTATCTTGTATACATGAATTATTATTTAGGCAAGAATACTGTAGGCCAATTTTTGGTTTAAACCATTTACGAACTATTATGAGGTATATGGTAGGAGTACGACGATTGAATGTTAGATCTTTGAGTAAAAACACCTAATCCGACTAGGTGAAAATTTAAAAATGAAAACGAAAGCTTTTTATTTTCCGGTGGAAGCAAAACTAATCAAAAGCAAATCAAGATTAGCTTTTCCCTTCACTGTCTCCTCGCATTATCATCTTCATCTACTACTTTTTTAGAAGTTGGCTTGTTACCTTCCATATAACTCAATCTCAAGACATCGAGTACATAATATCTTCAATCAAAATGACAAAAAAAAAAAAAAAAAAGACAACTCATATAAACGTAAAAACTTTATAAAATTCCTAGAGGGATGAGAATTTACATCTTTTGGCAATTAGGATAGCTATACTACTGACTCGTATTATTATCTTATAATTCATTTGAGTTTTTTTTTTAACACAACTGGTACAGATTAAGACGAACAATATCTTATACATGTAGGTATAGGGTAGTTTGAAAAAAAAAGATAACAAACACCTGAACCATACAATTCCATAATCGAGACAAAAATCTAAGTGGGTGTGGATCATAACTTTGTCCACTGCTCTGTCATTAGTTGTAACTGCTAAATTTTCAATCTTTCATATAAACTATATTTTATGACGATATGCTATTTATCATAAGACAAAACTAGTTGTTTCATCTAAAAAATTTAGCAATAAAGATAAGCTATGTGTCAATAAGAATTTTAAAGGATATGACATTAAAATTAACTAATTAAAATACTTGTACTCATATATTTTTTTTTAATAAGTCATTAAATAAGTTTTCTAAGAAAAAACATAAACAATTTTTGTCGTTTCATTTTTCTTAGTGAACTAATTATTTAACCACTATAGTATATATCCATCAAAGAGTATTAAAATAATTTTACTCATGACAAAACAAATTGTTTTATTCATGATTTCTTTTTTAATATTTATAAATTATATCATGTCACATGGTTATTAAATTTATTTGACATAATAAGACTATATTTGATACAAATCTATTTTTACTTGATATAATTTTTTAGTTTGTAAATTAAAAAAAATTACATCTAAATTACCACTACAGTTAATAAATCATTGCAATTAGTTTTATATAAAATAACTAGGTTTTAAATCCGGGCTACGCTCGGGTATATTAATATTTATTTATTTCGTGACTTTTAATATTTTCATTTTTTTAATATTATTACTTTATTTTTCATTGTATTTGTTTTTTTCAATTTTAAATTGCTTTGTCTTTAATTTCACTTTAATCAATTATAATTTTTCTCTAATACCAGCATGCCTAAGCGAAGAATCTAAATGCTCGAAGATGGAATATAAGATGTAGTTCACATGCCGATTTATCCCTTTTCGAAGCCTCATATATTGTTTCGAAGTCAAGCTGTCATGCTTTTGTGCGCTTCGAGCTTTCTTCTCGAATCATAATATCATATGTTTTGTACCAGTTCTTTTGAGTTTGTTCTTAATTCATCCTCGTATCTCTCTCGTTTTGGTCTCCTTGTTAACATGAATTTCGTTTGTTTGCTGCTGCTTTTGCTTTACTGGTAGTATCTTAGGTGAAATATTGTGATTTCCGAACTAATTTACCAATCTTTGCTTTACTGATAGTATCTTAGGTGAAATATTGTGATTTCCGAACTAATTTACCAACCTTTTGAATTTATGTTTTGTTTCTATGTCCTCTTCGATTTCTATTATAGAATTTGTATCTCTATTATTTGTGTAGATGAACCTAATCATATATTTTTTTAGCTTTTTTGGATTACATATTATTTGTGTATTTCTTAAATGTGTGATTAATTGTTTAGTTAAACTGAAACAGGAGCTGGTCTTCCAATTACCAACATTTTATCTGGTCTCCTTGAGAAATGAGAAAAGATACTATGCATAGTAGGCATTCACAGGTTTGTCAATTAAATAGTTCAACCAAAGTGCTAACTCTGATGAGTTTTGTTTGTTACAGTGAAACCTTGAGTTATCTATTCAACTTTTTTGTTGGAGGTAAAAGTTTCAGCGAAGTTGTCTCTGAAGTAAAGAAAGCAGGTTTCACTCAACTTGATCCAAGAGATGATTTATCTGGATCCGATGTCGCAAGAAAGGTAAAAAATAGAGTTATCAAATAATTGACACAAATACTTGGACGTCTCCTATATTCCTATTACGACATGTAGAAGATTGTAAACAACCATTACAACACATCGAGATAAGCAACACTGGTACTGTGAGTTTTTTAAAATCTTAAATTCAAACAATGACTTACACTCCATGATTTTAAATCACCATATATTTATTAATACCCATTTTTTATGATTCATTGTGAATGATATAACTCCACATAAGTATATAATTAAAACTTTGTCTGAAGACTTATAATGTTATTAAATATAAGCTAAACTGAAATTGAGATCAAGTTCTAAGGCGATGTTTATTACATTTCTTCTCGGATCTGGATTTCTTTTTAATCTAATCCTCAGTATATTTTTGTGTAAACAATACTTTTGAGTGTACTCTCTGCATCAGCATGGGACTTAAGATTGGTTAGACCTTTTGGAGGTTTTAGACGTGATAGTGTCATGTACAGTTGGCCATGACTGGAAACGGATTGAGGCAAGTATAGGAGAACCAATTTCAAGTTTTGTCCCTAGCTTTTATTAATCGTCATTGCATAGCATACTCTTATTGGGAACTGTCTTCTTCGTACTGTGAAAGGATGCTTTGAGTCAGTTGGAGATAAGATTATTCTTGGCAGGATAACTTTATTACCTGCCTTTGTTCCCGTGATTATCTCGTTCTCGGTCACTCAATCGTCCGAACGTGTTACTATAAGTCGTGTACTATTGCATAGTCCTTCCTTTTGATTAATGTTACGAAGCAGCATTATTGGTACTCCCACTGTTAAATATACTCAACCATATATAGCGTCTTGTATTTTGTTGATATTGTGTCACCTTTTCCTATATTGCTTGAGCTGAGATATTCTTATCATTTTTCTGGTAGTTTTGATAACATGTATACATTAATCTCAACATGTATGCATTAATCTCATCAATTGTTTCATTATGGGGTGTTAGGATGATGTCTCTGTAATGTTTGCATGTTTATTTTTTGTTTGTCCGTTCTCTGCATTTGTGGTTAGAAATATTTTCTCATATGATCTCCAGTTGTTTGCATTAGAAATTTTGAATCAACTACCACCATATGACCATCAGCTCCGTTCTCGTTTTTATTTTCTTTTGTGGGTGCATTTCTATCTCCAACATTTAGCAACCATGCTGCAAAGCTTGTTTATGATTCTTGGAGTCTAATGTTATGTTTTAAAGTGAATACATTGCAAGAACGACTAAAATTGGAGTCTAAAATTGTATCTACTATAGAACCATGTAAAACGACTGGTAGTATTTTCCGGCTGTCATCACCTAATAGTAAAGTTTTGCCTCTGAAAGACTTGTCCTTAGCTGCTTCAATTTTCATGAATATCAAATATCTTAATGTTCTGTTTAGCTCTTTGAATGTGTACTGATGTGTCATGGGTGCCTCATCCCATATGATACGATCAGTTTTTTCTAATTAATTCAGCAAGCAATGTTCCAGTCCTTATATGACACACTGAATCTTCATTGATATTTATCAGTATCTTAAAACGTGAATGTACTGTCCTAGCTGCAAGTAGAAGCAATTGTGTGATGCCTGACGAAGCTACTAGGAACACAATTTTCTCTGCTGAGCGCAGCTTAGAAGTGATGGTTTTGTAGAGGTATGTTTTCCTTGCTCTGCCAGGACCATAAAAGAAGAATAGTTGTCCCATATCATTGTCTACCGACTCCATAACTGCATCGTAAACTACTTTTTGTTGCACATTCAAACTCATGAAATATTTTGTAGAGGTATGTTTTCCTTGCTCCGCCGGGACCATAAAAGAAGAATAGTTGTCTCATATCATTGTCTACCGACTCCATAACTGCATCGTAAACTACTTTTTGTTGCACATTCAAACTCATGAAATATTTTGTAGAGGTATGTTTTCCTTGCTCCGCCGGGACCATAAAAGAAGAATAGTTGTCTCATATCATTGTCTACCGACTCCATAACTGCATCGTAAACTACTTTTTGTTGCACATTCAAACTCATGAAATATTTTGTAGAGGTATGTTTTCCTTGCTCCGCCGGGACCATAAAAGAATAATAGTTGTCTCATATCATTGTCTACCGACTCCATAACTGCATCGTAAACTACTTTTTGTTGCACATTCAAACTTATGAAATATTTTTGTGCTTTCTTGTTTCTCTTTTACATTGTATTGTAATTAAAAATCTTTCCTTGAATTTGTCAATTTCTCACTAACATCAGAATCTCAGTTAGCTTCATTAAATATTTTCCCACTCAAATCACCAATAGCGAAAGGAAAATTCCAGCTTTTTTTGTTGTCTTCGTCGGCGAGAGATAGATGATTCACAGATTTGATTGAGAAAGAAGTGGATCAATATGAGAAGTTGTAATGTGCAAGTCGAGACAGTACCAACAGTAAAAGGAAAATCTGAGCTTCGATTTTATTCTTGTCTTCGTCAGCGAGAGATAGGCGATTCATATATTCGATTGAAGAAGAAGTAGATCGATCTGAGAAATGAGAAGCTATAATCTGCAAGATTCGATTGAGTTTCGTGATGACTCTATATGAGACATTTGGTCAAATGTGAAAATACAAAAATAAAACTCTTTTGGGTTAATTCTGATTTTGGGTATTGTTCGGTTTGATTGGTGATTAGTTTCAGTTTGAATGGTGATTCTAAAACACCAATCACTGAAATATGTATTTAATTTTTTTTTTTTTTTGTCGCCTTGAAAAGAAAACTTATACAAAAGGTTTGAAATATGTATTTAATTTTAAATTATAAATATTCGTTTTTTAAAACAAAAAAATGTATTTGTTTTAAAAATAAATATAATTAAATTTAGATAATGATTTTAAAAAAAAATTTAACAACAATTTTTTTTAATATATTTTTATAGTTGTTTAGATTTAAAATTCAATTTTTAACAATAAAAAAAGGAAAACTGAAATTAAAATTAGATAATGATGTAGAGTTAAAAAGGAAAATATGTATTTATATTATTATTTAAATTTAAAATTCGTTTTTAAACAATAAAAAAGGAAATATGCAATTAAATTTAGGTAATGATGTAGAATTAAAAAAGAAAATATTTGCTTGATTTTAAAATTGTAATTTTAAAAAAAAAGTTAGATAATTATGTAGGGAAATAAGATAATTAGTAAAAATAGAAAATTAGATAATTATGTAAGTAAGTTTGATAATAATTATGTGGAACTATGTGATTGGTGTTTTATTAAATTTTAATGATGATGACATGTAATGTTTTTATTGGTTGTTTTAAATCCTATATGGATGGTTTAACAGCACTATACCTTTAACTTTTATTAGTAATAGATTTAATTTAAATATATTATAAAATAAATCTATGAATATATAATATCCGAGTCATTCGAGTTATAATCTAGTTATACAACAAAACTAAAGTGATTTATTATGAGTGATGTTTAAAACCTATATTACCCTTAATGAATAATTTTTAAGTATTAGTGTGACTTATTATAAATTAAACGTTTTCTTTTTATTTGTAGTTCTCAAATAATACTAGAGATATGTCTTTTGAAACGCAAAATAAAGTAAAATAAAATCTTTTAAACTTATAATATTAATATAATTAATATTAGTCAATGATAACTTTTAAATTCCAAAAATTAATTAAGAAAATCAACCGTAAATATGGCAAGATGTATGATTTTATGAAGTGTCAACTCATTATAGTATTAAAAATTAGTAAAAAGAATCAATGATTGTGATTTTGTTTGAATGCATTTCAATTGAAGAGATATCATTATTTCAACAAATTAATTAGTTCTTATCCAAGAATAATTATAAATAGTTTATCAAACTTCTCAAACATAAATAGTTTAGCTATATTTTGTATCTCTCAATATTAGTTTGTCACCTTTTGATCAGATGAAAATTTTCTCGATGAAAATTAGAATTGTCATGCTTTTCGCATCAATATCACTTTTCCGAATTTCAGGTAATCATTACTAAAGTTATGACTGTCTCAGGAAGGTTATCAGACACGACTTGTACTCGTCCTAATACCATCTCCATTCGCTTCTTAAAAACAATATTTTTTTTCAAAAAAAAAAACGCAAAAAATTAAAAAAAAAAAAAAAAATCGGACCATTCACGAATTACCACGTGGCGAATCCGAGGAGAAAGGATCTCTCTCAAGAGAAACTGTTGGATGCCCTAAATTTTTTTTTTTTGAACCTGGGTTATAAACTCTTAATGGGGATGCCCTAAATTTTTAGTTTCAAATTCGTATTTTTTGAAATATTTAAACCATTGAAAAAATTCTAATTTATTCTCGTGAATATACTAACACACCAATCATGTATAGTGTGAGATACATGAATCGCACATTAAAATAGTTTTAAGTTTTAAAAGCATCAAATACCGGACCAGACCCGATAAACCCGAACCTAACGAAAAAAACCAAGTTCGGATCGGGTTTGGTTCCTTGTAAATACCCGAATAGATCTAATTCTCATGTAAGTTTTGGTATCAATTTGTGTCGAATAATACTCGAAACTCGACGGATAACCAAAAATAGTCGAACTTTAAAATATATATGTATAAGATATACTATATATATATATTATTATGACCGTTAAAAGATTAAATAATTTAGTAGTACAATGGTCATACAAGAGAATTAAAGCCTAAACCAAAGGTTTGACCTTTATTAAAAACGTTCATCTCATTTTTTAGATTTAAATGAGTAAGACTAAAATCATAACTGGATCAAAATGTCAGATAATTTTAGTATTATAATTATATTTGGATACTTTTGGATAAATAATATCGGGTAATTAGGATCCGAGTCGAAACCGAACCTGATCGGGTTTATACAAAAATACCCGTATATATTTGAATGGGTACCAGTTTTCTGATATTAAAATAAGCAAACCTGGATATACCCGACTCAAACGGGTTCCCGAATGCCAACTCCTATTACACAAATCCAAAATTTAAGAATGTCTTCTTTTTTTCAACTACTCTAATTATGGAAAATACTCAACTCTAATATGATTCTTATATATATAAGTGATATTTTGGGTATTGATTTTAGATAACTTAAACGTTAACTATAATCTGAAGTTCATCTTGTATTGATCGGGTATATGGGTAGTAACAATCCAAATTATCCATTCCCAATTTTCCCACTTTTACTCATCCATGTACGATCATATGTACAGACAACAATATTTATTCTCAAACATTCAAATTAGTATCACATATTTACCTTATTTACATTTTTTTTATAATGGTAACATCAACAGAAGCATATTTCGAACTACAATGATGTATAACTAAAATATCAGCACCAGAAGACATGTTGCGAAACAATTTAAATTGGGCATGTACAAATGGAGCAGACTGCAGCAGAATTCAACTCGGTCAGAATTGTTGATCTCCCAATACTATTAGAGACCACGCCTCTTTTGCCTTCAATAACTATTTCCAAAAGTTTGAAGAAGTAGAAGGTTCTTGCGATTTCTCAGGTGTCGCAATGATCACCGATGAAAATCCTAGTAAGAAAATCTAAATTCTTTTTTAATTATCTAAGTTACATAATCAATCAATATTTGAATTTTATATATATTATTCTCATGATTTAACAGGTCATGGTATTTGTCAGTTTGACTAGCATCCCTTGATCCCAAAAGAAATTTTGAAAATGATGCAATACATTTTACCCAAATTTATCATTAATAAAAAAAAAATAACCTTTACTTTATAATATTATATTTTGAATGATATCTATTAAACAAAGTATCTTTCGAGATAATATATTACTGAAATCTTTATATATATTTGTGAAGCTTTTTGGCCTTTGGAGCTATTAATGTCATTACCTATTTTAAATTGGTCTAAAATTATCCATTCTCTCGAGATTATCCTCGTTGTAGATTTTCGTTATTGCAAAATTTCCTTAACCGTTTCTAGAAAAAAAAAAAAAAAAAAGAAATCAATTTTGCCCCAACCTTTTACAATAAAAACAAAAATAACATAAAATGCAGTGGAATTTGTGATAAAGTTTTTGAGGATCTTATAAAGATATGTATAAATGACTATATTCCGATTTTAATGTCAAAATTAATCAAAGTAATATATTTTTACCATAATAGGAAAAGAATATATTTCTTTGTTGATATTTACTATATATTTCCTATTATAAAAAAGAATTTTTTATTATATTTTCAATATATATCTTATTACCAAAAAAAAAGAATATATTCTTTTGTTGATATTTACAATATATTTCCTATTTTTAAAAACAAATTCCATTGCTTATAGATTTAACACTAAGACCATGTTAATAATTATATATTTCTTTGTTAATTATATTAATATAGGTAATTATCTATTTCTTTTGTTAACTATATATATATATATATTTTTTGATAACTATATACTTCTTTGTTAATTATATATTAATCAATGTTGATAATCTTTGTTAAGTTTTAAACCAATGAGTAATTATATTTTTTTTTGTTAATTATATTTTTCTTCTATTGTTGATAATTATATATTTCTTTTTAATTATGTATTAATCAATGTTGATAATCTTTGTTAATTTTTAAACCAATGTTGATAATCTTTGTTAAATTGGGCATGTGTAAGTGAAGTAGCATATTGCAGCAAGATTCAACATGATCAACTTTGTTTCTTGCCCAACACTATTAGAAACCATGCCTCTTTTGTCTTCTCTTTTGTCTTCAATAGTTATTACCAACATTCTAAAAGTAAAAAATGTTTTTGTTTTTCTCAAGTGTCGCAATGGTGACCTATTAGAATCTTTTTAAGCAAATCTAAACTATTTTTAGGTGTATTAATTATTTGATTAATAAAAAATTTGAATTTATTCGTGTATGATTCTCATGATTTCACAGAGGGGCATGATGTTTGTCACTATAACTATATCCCTTGATCCTAAAATACTATAACTATATCCCTTGATCCTAAAATAAATGGTGAAGATGATAAATAAATTGAATAGAGTGGTTTTGCTATTACATGATGCAATACACTTTACCTAGATTTCTCTTTTACAAATTGAAAGATAAAATAAATTAATTACCCTTACTTTTTAAATATTTATTTTCAATGATCTATATATTATTTGAGAAGCATAATTTAAATTAATCTTTACTTATATTAGAGCAATTCCATCAGTAAAATTGGCGCATAAACCTAAAACAAAATATATTAAAAAAATATGGCTTCATAATTTTTTTTAAGGATCAATCCTTATATTAGGACTTTAAATATCGATTTATTAACTGTGTAAATTGACGTGATATGTATCAATTGACCTTTTTAAAAAAATTTCGAAATTCAAAAAAGAAATAATTAAAAGTTCTTAAGAAACTCATTTTTCTATTTGACCGATGGAGATACTTTTAGATATTAGGATAAATTAAATTATTAATAGTATAAAACAAATTAGTTAGGTAGATGTCGATGATAATTATATATATTTGGTTATCTACATTAAAATTGCTATATACACCGTTAATTAATATATAAATGTTAGATTTTTCTTGGATTATGTAAAGGAAATAAAGAGATCTATAGCTGACGATTATACAATTAATGTTAATGTTAAGATTCTATCAACAATTCAACATCCTTAAAAACTCAAAGATAAGGTATACAAATACAAAGTACCTCTCGAGATAATAAAATTATATGTGTAAAGTGTAAACACTAAACACTAAACATATTACAAAACAAAATTTCCACCATCATATCGATTCAGATTACTGAGAGTCACAGTATTGTGGGTACTCGCACTTGCAAGGATGATTTCTCACCTGCAAAAAGTTTGAATCTTTATTCTCAAACATGAATTCATCACAAAAACTGTTATCAACTCTGGAATTTCGATATATTACCTTCCGAAAAGTGAATGATACCCTTCGAGAACTTCTTCTAATCACTTCATCCTTCACCTTATCAATCTACAAGAATGCGAATGTCCAAGTTAGAACAAAAATGAAGCTAAAAAGACAATTTTCTTTGATTGATAACCTTGTGATGTGGAATGTAGTGATTCCAAGCATAACGTGCTTCACCAGATAATAAGAGCATAGAACGAGGAGGAAGATACAAAGCTTTCTTGACGCAAGAGACGTTACTCGACTTCTCTGTGTCTGTCACTTTCCATTCGGAAACAGAGTATCTTCTGAATTCCATAATACAAGGACCAGCTAAAGAAAGACTGAAAATGCAATCTTCAAATGCTGAATGTGTATCAATGTGAGGAGATAAACCGACACCAGACGGGTACTCATTTACAGTTAATTGATCTAAATTCAAGCTTGTTGAGTCATTTTCAAGATTTGGGAACATGGAGATTCTTTTGAGTATAGGTGTAACAAACGATGGAAGCTCACCGAGATGTTTCTTGGTATCAACGTTTCTTGTACCGTAACAAAACTCGTAGCCGTAGTGTTGAACACGTCGTTTAGCTAGACCAATCCAAGGCTTAGTATCAACAGCTGCAAGCAATTGCTGAGATATAGAAGCAACAATAAGTAAGAGAAGAGATAGAGATGAAGACCTTAAAGCAAAGTGCAGATACTATGTACCTGTTCTTCTTCGATACTGACAAATTCTGGTAACAGATAGAGTCCTGGGATATTCAACTCTGAATCAACCAACGACACTGGAACACAATCATTCACCTGCGTCTAATCACAATTTGGGGTTTTCGAGCTTTAAGCAGAAATCGATTCACACTAATTGAAATCCTATGCAGGAATGTAACTAAAAGATTCGAAGAATTCAAACGAATTGAGAATGATTATGATAATGTGATTGGAAGTACCTCGGAGGCTAATTGAAGAACGGAGTATCGGATATGCAATGACCGTCCATCGAGATCCGGACATGGTCGACCATTCAAGGCTTCTAGAGCGGATTTCGCTGAGAAAGGATCAGCGAAGGAGACGATGACACGAACGCCGCTCTCGTCCGCCGCGTAAACGCCTTTCACTTCTCCGAAAGCAGCGAACACCGCCGCGATTGCGTCGTGTGAGAGTCCAACGGCCGGTCCGCAGTTTGCGACGTATAGATTGGAGGAGTTTAGTTCACCGACATCGGAGGAAGGCGATGATTTCGCGGGACGGACGAATCGTGGTTTAACCATTCCGTGATTGCTCCGACCGACGATCTATGGCTGTGGCAAGATTTTCTGTTCTGCCAAACGGCGCCGTCGCTTCACTGTAGGTTATCTAAACGATGACGTTTAGGTACATAATAGGCCCTGACATGGGCCGATGGAATATTGGGTTGCTACTTGCCATCAACACCCAAAACGACGTCGTGGTACAAAATATTAATTTGTGTAGGCAAAATGAAATATCAAAACTATACTAAATGTACACTTTTATACAATATATAATATTATAATTATTCATTTCATATTAGATGTAATAATAATATGATTTGTGGATTTTTATTTATTTAGTCATCTAATTTTAGGTTACTTGATTTTGAATTAGTAATAAATATCATTGTTATCAAATATGTCATCACTAGGTTTTGACCAGCATCTTCAGTTGTAGGTTGCAATTTTATTTTTTTATCTTGTATACACGATTTACTGTTTATGCAAGAATAATGTAAGCCGATTTTTGATTTAAATCATACATAAACTATTTACGAACTATTGTGACAATATGGTAGGAGTACGACATTGAAAGTTAAATCTTTGAGTAACACCTAAACCGACATGATGAAAATTTAAAACTTAAAACGAAAGCTTTTTATTTTTCGGTGGAAACAAAACTAATCAAAAGCAAATCAAGATTAGCTTTTCCCGTCACTGTCTCCTTGCACTATCATCTTCATTTACTTTTTTTGGAAGTTGGCTTGTTACTTTCCATATCTTGTTACATTCCATATAAATTAATCTCACGACATCGAGTAAATATCTACAATCAAAATGACATAATTTAAAACAGCTCATATAAACGGAAAGACTTTATAAAAATCATAGAGAGTTTAGACTTTACATCCTTTGGCAATTAGGATAGCTATACTACTGACCGGTATTATTATCTTATAGTTCATTTGAGTTTTCTTTTTTTCTAAACCGGTACAGTTTAAGACGAACAATATCTTATACATGTAAACGAGAATAAGTGCGAGTTTAACAAAGTAAAAAAACAAACACGTGAACCATACAATTTCATAATCGAGACAACAATCTGAGTGGGTGTGGATCGAGACAACACTTTGTCCACTGGGCTGTCATTAGTTGTAACTGCCAATGCAGCACTTTAAATTATTTATTTTTTCCCTTGAAAATGAATAGATTGAAATTGGAGTGTTTTAAGTACAAACGTTTCAGCTTACAAAACCTCTAAAAGGATTTACTCTATGCCCCTTCACATATGAGATATGGACTTATACAAGGAAAATACAAAATATGACCAAAGACCACACAAACCAAATCACGAACCAAGTCATTTCAAAGAGGAGATCTTCTCATTGATGAATAAATCATGGAGCTAAGCCGGATGAGAAATAGCAACATACAACTGCCCAAAAACATCGGATATGGTATTTTTGGCAATGAGAAACGCTCTTCTATTCGCTTCCTTAGTCTCCATAACAACTTCCCAACATCAACACTTTAATTTGATATCAGAGTAATGAAAAAATTATTTTTCAGTCTTTGATGTAAACTATATTTTATGACGATATGCTATTTATCATAAGACTAAAAGAGTTGTTTCATTTAAAAATTTAGCAAGAAGAATATGTGTCAATTAACAAGGATTTAAAGGATATGACATTAAAATTAACCAATTAAAATATTTTTATTTATCTATTTATTTTAAATGAGTTATTAAATAAGTTTCCAAAGAAAAAACATAAATAATTTTTTCGAGTTTCATTTTTCTTAATTAACTAATTATTTGAGCACTATATAGTATATACTATCAAAGAATATTAAAATAGTTGTATTAATGACAAACATAATTGTTTTTTTATTATTTTCTTCTTAATATTTATAAATTATGTCATGTCACATTGTTATTAAATTTATTTGATATAATAAGACTATAAATAAATAGTATATATATTAATATTGTATAATTTTGTTAATTAAAGAAAAAATTATAATTAAATTACAAATATATAATATGTAATAAATCATTGTAGTTAGTTTTATATAAATTAATTTAATTTAAATATATTACATAATAAATTTTTGAATACATAATAATCGAGTAGGGGTTCGGATCATATATATTAAAAGAGAAGTGAGAATGCACTACAATGAAAGTTGGAATGGTTGATTATCAGTTAGTCCTTAATGAACCAATGGTTTAATACCGGATAACTTAAAACAGTCAAGGTTTGTTGATTTGTGAATGGTTAATCTGGTTCGATTAATGGTTATTTTTTGTTGTATTTAAATAAAAATTATAGTCAATATATATACAAACCCTAGGTCGCAGGCGCTGTGCCACACACCACCTCAAAGACGTCGATAATGAAAACCTCTTCTTCTCTCAATTGAATTTTTGATTCTACTCAATCAAATTCGCTTTTAAGCATATGATATTTCCCTGAGACTTGATTTTTTTTGTGAATAATCGAATTTGATAGCACAATCATCCGTAATTTGATAGTACACGTGACGTTTTTGTGTCGGCAAAATTTTAAGGTTTATCGTTCGTGATGAAGATAATACATCCAGGTGTGTCACTAGGTGGGTTTATGATTTAAGTTCTTCTCTTTGTTATGTTTCTTTTGTCGTGATTTGATTGTTAACATTTTTTCTGATTTTTGTATCAGTGAATAAGGTTCTTTTGCGGAGTTTGATTCCTCTTCGTCGGTCTGTCTCAATAGTGTCGTCTCCAGATTATTGCCGGATCTTTTTATGGATTATGTTCTTTTACGTATTCAAAAGATGTTCATGATTTTCGTGCAAATGGACCTAGGATTCCCTGTTTATATCGTCTACTCATGGAATCTCGGAACCGTAGTCTCTTCGTTCTTTTGTTTGCTCTTTACGTAGGTTTCAAATCCGTTTATTTGTGTTATGTGTTCTTCTGATGTGTTTCTAATTTGTTTTGTTCGTTTCTAATCCTTTTATTTTGTCGTATGTTCTTTTCCTATAAATCTGTCAACGTATGTTTTGTAGATACACAATTGAATTCGTCAAATGAGGTAACTTGGTTTGTAAGTCCATCTACATCAGATACATTAGCTGCGAAAGTCGTTAAATACAATTTACTTAAACTCAGTTTAATGTGGAGTCAGTCCTATGTAAATATTTATTTGTGGAATCCGTTTGTTTGAATTTCAGAGCGGAAAATCTCATTGGCAATAATAATATTTTCTTTATTTCTCATAAGGTGGTTAGGCATGTGTAACTGTTTGTTTATGATGTGCAGATGTTATGAGATCAGGTGAGTTTTTGATTATCTAAGAAGAAAAATACATAAAAAATCAAAGAACAGAAGAAAATTATTTGTGCCCAAGTCAATGTACCCTTGAAACATGAAAGGGTAGAGAATTTTGGAGCCACCGTAAAGATTAAAGTGGAGATATGATTCAACAAAAAAAAAAATGACGTAGATTATGATGTCAGGTGGTCACCTTCTTCTCCTTAGTCATTTTGTCACTCTCCTTATATCTACACTTCTCTGTTTCCCCACCAAAAAGCACTTCACATCCAACACTCTTACTTATATAACTATTTCTCATTTTCCTCCACTATTCACGATTCAATCAATTAACCGCCCAAAACGAACAGATTTGTCCTAAGGTTTTTATAATTTGTGATATGTTGAATAACGGTAACGTTTCTACGGAATCATCTCTGCTTCTCCAACCTTTTCTCCTCCACCAGCGTTTTCATCGAGAATGGTGCTTAGTCCTTGCGCGGCTTGCAAAATTTTGAGGCGGCGTTGCGCAGAAAAATGCGTTTTGGCACTGTACTTCCCTCCAACGGAGCCTGAGAAGTTTACGATCTCCCACGGCATTTTCGGAGCCAAATAAACATGTGTATTGTGAGGTAAATAATGATTTTTTTAAGAGTGTAGTGGTGAACTTTGAGACTCATTCGAAGTGATGATGATGATGATCTTTTTTATTCTTTTTTCTTTTCTTACCCAATAGAAATAAGTTTCATTGCAATACTTTGAGTTTTTACATCTAAGGCATGTCTTTTGAAACAATTGTCTCAAGCCAGGCTGACACATAGCAGTCTAAAATAGCATGATACATAGGGAACTTAGAGATGATATCAGCCAAACTTAGAGATGATGGTTTTTTATTCCGTATTTGACATTTAGAATAAAAAGAAGAATTAATTAATTTTTTACGTTGTTTCTTGACATGTACGTTTTCATGTTTAGGAAGAGGAGGAAAGAAACATGAGGAAGAGGGGGAAAGAAGCAGGATGAAAAGATCAAATTTTTTCTTTCCGAAGAAGAATGGTAAGTACTAAGTAGAATACAGATATTTGAAGTAAATCAGAATTTCTCAGCTTAGATTCTGAGGGAAATTTTTGAAATGTTACATCCCAAAAATATAGTTCTTATCATTAGTAATGTTTTTTTTTCCTCTTGAGTGGAATTACAGAGAAATTATATAGAAAATTGATTTGGTTTTCTGAATCATATATTGTGTCCTTGCATTTTTTTATGTTGATTATCGACATGGTTCGTAATTATTTCTAGAGATTAATGCAATGATGATCATAGACGAAAAGCTACAAATAGTAATTGCAGATATGAAAGGGAACATAACTTCACTATATGGAAAAATTTCAAAGGATCAGGTTGAGTAAGTTTGGAAGGTGTTACTATACGACCGGTTGAATTTTGTTGTGCAATATATAACTTCCAAATAAATTTTAATCAAGTATTTTAACACAAAATAAACTTTAATCTAAGTTTGGTTGTCCTTATTAGTTATGACTGCTAAGATCCAATTGAAAACCATTGAAAAGAAAAAGAGTGGAGAATTTTAGCGTAGATAGAGAAACAATAGAGAAACAAGACAAAAATAGTTTAAGTCAAAGCGGTAGATTATAGGGCAAACATGAATGATATAACAGTTTTTTAGAAAAATTTAAGATATAATTAAAATAAAATTTCGGACGGTTCAGATTTTTTTGAAGATTTGAATTTATCTCATGAACACAAAAAGAAAAATAGACAAAACTCAAAAAATGATACTGCGAATCAAGTTAAATAGAACTAAACAAATTAGATATATCCTCTTGACTAAATTACCATCATATTTACCTCCATCATAACTATTTTTCTCTTGGGTTCACATTGTAGTGGTAAGGTTTTACATTATATGTCATACATCTACATATAAGGAATGTTTTTCAGCTCATGTGCGTTACGATCTTTCTTTTTGGATTCACCAGATAGTGGTAGAGTTTTAAATAAAATATTTACAACATTTACGTATAAAAAAGGCTTTTCATCTCTCGTGCGTTACGATTTTTCTTTTGAGTTCACCAAATACTAACAGGATTTTAGATTAAATTGTCACAGCAACTACGTATATCTTTATCTTAGATAGTATTAATAATTCAAATACTATCAAGTATTAGTGGTAAGGTTTACACTCCTGAAATTTTTAATCAAATCATTGTTTAAAGCTTAATGTTGATGCTCCGATAATTCTTCTTCAATATAATAAGATTTAAGAAGCAATGATTTGGATTAATAAGTTGGCCTATAACATTATAGATGCAAACATAACACAAATTTTGTTGATATTAAGTTGATCAATAGAGTACTTATAGAAGCAAAAATAACCTAAATTATGTTGTTATTTACAGTTGTAACAAATTTTGTGATTATTTTTATTATTTATGGCTGTATCAATTTTGGTCTAATTAGGAGTTATAGATGATCTACTATCCTTATCCGATCCATGTCCCATAATGAAATATATACATATCAAAGAAGAATTCCGATTACACGTCTAGGGCCAACGTTCATGGCTTTTAGGGTTGTATTGATAGAGACTGTTGATTCTTGCACCGGTGGAAAGCTCTACTACGGCTTTGATCTAACTCGAACGACAATACTGATGGATCTACCACCTTCTCGGGCGTAAGAAAAAAAATTTGTAATATAATTCATCTCAATTATTTTAATGGCTATTTTGCTTGCACTGCAGTTTAGATCAACTCGAACGAAAGTTAAACATCTTTTCAAACAATTTTATTTATTAGCTAATTTGTTTCACAATTTTTTTATTATTCAATGTCCTTTATCGTACAGAACACGGATCCAAAATACCTATCTAATATCTCTTACCGCGCAGGGCGTGGATCGTATTCCCTAATTATAATCTATTTATACAACATAACTAAAGGCATTTATTCTGACTAATGTTTAAAACCTAGATTACCCTTAATGAATAATGTTTAAGTATTAGTGTGACTAATGGAATTTGATGTAAAATTAAAGGTTTCTTTTTCATTTATACTTCTCAAATAATACTAAAGAGGTGTCTTTTGAAAAGCAAAATAAAATAGAATAAAAATTTTACCATAATCTTTTAAATTCATAATATTAATAAATTTATTAGTAAAAGGTAACTTTTAATTCTAAAAAAAATTAAGAATAAAATAATAAAAAATTTACCATAATCTTTTAAAGTCATAATATTAATATTTTTATTAGTCAAAGATAACTTTTAATTCTATAAAATAATTAAGAAAAAATTAATAAATATTTTACCATAGTCTTTTAAATTCATAATATTAATATATTTCTTAGTCAAAGATAACTTTCAAATTCTAAAAAAATAATTAAGTAAAAAGTTAAGCTAAAATATGGTAAAACGTATGAATTTATGAAGTGTCAACTGATTATAGTATTTAATATAAGTAAAAAAATCAATGATTGTGATTTTGTAAGAATACATTTCAACTGAAGAGATATCATTATTTAAACAAATTAATTATTTTTTATCCAAGAATAATTATAAAAGACTCAGTTTAGCTTTTAGTTACAAATCTCGTAAACATAAACAGTTTAGCAATAGCTATAGTTTATATCTCTTAACATTAGTTTGTCACTTTTTGGTCAGATAAAAATTTTCTTGATGAAAATTACAATTTTCATGCTTGTCGCATCAATATCACTTTCTCAAATTTCAGGTAATCATTACTAAAGCTAGGGCTGTCTCGGCAGGTTATTAGACACAACTTGTATTCGTCCCAAATTATTAGTTTCATATTCTTATTTTTTGAAAATTTTAAACCAATTGAGACATTTTAATTTATTCTCATAAGTATGGTAACATACCAATCATGTATAGTGTGAGATACATGAATCACACATTGAAATAGTTTTAAGTTTTAAAAACATCTAAAATACCTGGCCAGATCCGATGACCCGAACTAAACGGAGAAAAACCCAGTTCGGATCGGGTTTGGTTCCTTGTAAATACCCGAATGGATCTAATTCTCATGTAAATTTGGGTATCGATTTGTGTCTGGTAATACCCGAGATTCGACGGGTATTCAAAAATAGCCAAATTTTAAGATATATTTGTATGAGATATATATTATTATGAACGTGAAAACATTAAAAACTTTAATAGCACAGTGGTAGTAGGAGAGAGTTAAAGCTTTTCAGCCCAAGGTTTGACCTTTATTAGATTCTTTCATCTCATTTTTCGATTTAAATGAGTAAGGGTAAAACCGTAATTGGATTGAAATGTCGGGTAATTAGGGTTTTATAATTTCATTTGGATACTTTAAAAAAAAATATCGGATAATTAGGATTCGAGCCGGAACCGAACCTGATCGGGTTTACCCAAAAATACCCGACCTAAAGCAGATCCGAACCAAATGTTGTATATACCTGAATATGTACCAGTTTCCAGATATTAAATAACAAAATCCGAATGGATTCGACCCGAACCCAAATGGATACACGAATTCCCACCCCGAATGAATCCAACTTTCCTAATTTTATTGATCCATGTACGACCATATGTACACGACATGGACAACATTATTTACTCTCAAACATGCAAATTAGTATCACATATTTACCTTATTTACACTTTTTTTTTATAGTGGTAACATCAACAGACGCACCTATGGACTTCCATTTTTGGTGTATAGCTAGCAAATATGCACCAAAAGATCTGTTGGAACGCAGTTTAAATTGGGCATGTACAAATGGAGCAGATTGCAGCAGAATTCAACTCGGTCAGAATTGTTGGTCTCCCAACACTATTAGAGATCATGCCTCTTTTGCCTTCAATAATTATTACCAAAAGTTTAAAGATATAGAAAATTCTTGTTATTTCTCAGGCGCCGCAATAAACACCGATAAGGATCCTAGTAAGAAAATCTAAATTCTTTTTTAGTTGTGTAAGTTACATAATCAGTCAATATTTTGAATTTATCTGTCTATGTTTCTCATGATTTAACAGGTCATGATGCTTGTCAATTTGACTAAAACCCTTGATCCCAAAAGAACTGGTGAAGATGATGCAATACATCTTTAACAAAAAAAGTAAAAATAATACCCCTTACTTTATAATATTTTGTGTTGAATGATATCTATTGAACAAAGTACCTCTCGAGATAATATATTATTGAAATTATATGTGTAAACACTAAACACTAAGCATATTATAAAACAAAATTTCCACCATATTTTCTACCTAGTTAACTGGTCAGTAAATCCAAAAGTGCGAGATTAAGACTCCAAACAAACTCTCCATGTAATCGTTGATTGATATAATTAATATATACACCCATTCATAAATTTGTATGAGCCACTGGTAAAGCTAAAACAGTCCACTTTTATATAATCTAAAACAAAAATAAGATATACCCAAATAGTTAAAAAAAAAAAAAAAAATCTTATAACACACTGATATTAGATTTAAGACCAAACAACTAAAAAAGTGGTTCTTTTTCTTCTCATTTAATAAAACACAATCATCATTTTAGTAAAGAAATCCTTTCTTTTTTTTAATTTCTCCTCTTCCTCAACTTTGTTGCTGAGAGTCATAGTAATCTACTATCACCACATATTACAATCAATTTAGGATTTCTCTTAAGATCTCTCTAAATACAAGAATAGATCTCACAAGTTCTCATCAAAGTCTTTTAACTTAAATCTCACACATGCTTACCTTTATTATATAGACTAAGATAATTACAAAGATAAGACGGTTTAACCCAATCGTAACTCAATAGGAATAAAACATATCCCTAATTGACTAACCCAAGTCGCGGGCCATGTTATTACTCAACTATTTTCATCACCAAATCCCAACAACAACATATAAAATTTTGAAACTACAAATTATATTAAAACTTTATCCCATTTCTCGAAAAGATATCTCAATCATGATTTTTTCTAGCTTTAAGCAGAATTCAGTTCAACCTAATTGAAATTTGATGCAAGAACGTAACTAACTAAGCAGCAAGGATTTAGAAGAATTCAAACTTAATAAGAACTAGTTGGTGGGTCCGTACGATATGTGTGGGTTGAAAACAATTTCGATATGTAATTCACCTTTGGGTCATTTCGGATGAGTATGTTGTGAATGATATATAATGGATATACAATTTTCTATTAATTAATTTATATGGTGTATGATATGTGTAACCTGCAAAACAATTTTAATATATAATTCACTTTTTGGTAATTTTGGACGTGTATGTTGTAAATGATATATAATGAACATACAATTTTCTGTTAATTAGGATGTTTATATCGTGTATCGCATGTGCGGGTTACAAAAAAATTTCGATATATAATTCACCTTTTTGTAATTTCGGATATGTATGTTGTAAACACAATAACAATAAAAAAAATGTATTACATATTTCGAGTTTTCCCATTAGATTATCCGGAAAAATGGGAAACTTAAGATAAGATAATGTTGACTAACCGCCTTGGTGATTCCTTTAAGTCTCTTTGTAAGATTATTTAAACATCTCTCTTTGTTTCGTTATGAATTCTAGCTTTTGTGCTTTTTTCAAACTGTGTGTTCATGTGCTCTTCCAAGTCCATAGAATCTACCAATAACTACAAATACCATATCAACATAAAATTTTAGTAGAAAATAAAACGCACAAACCAAACCCATATTATTACAAATACATCTAATTTAATGCATAAAACTTTCTCACTTTTTTTCTTTTTGTTAAAAAAATCTTTTCACTTTAGTTTTTGATATAAGTTAATTCCTCTTATATGAATCTAATAGATAAATAAGAAATCAGAATTTTTAATCTAAAATTAAATCTCATATAGTACTTAATTATCATCGCATTTGATTTTGTCAGTACGTTTCATATTTTCCTAATAATAAATTAGATGACTTGTTGATTAATGATAACAAAATTCTAGAAAAAAAATGAATAACCAAAAAAAAAAAAAAAAAAAAAAAAAAACTGGTGATCTAGTACCGACTATTATTCTTTAAAGAAAATCTAATAATCAAAATCCAAAAATAAGTATCTTATTGGACCATTTTGTATTTATTTTCCTTTGTCAGATATACATAAATCGCAAATTCTTGAATGATTGCAGCAATATATTTTATAACTTAAATCAAAATCTAGAGATAAATCGCATAAAATAAGGAAACAGAGCAGTGATGATCATAACCAATTTTCAAAGTAAAAATGGAATCTGAATTTGATTATATACCTTGTTGATACTTGAGATACAAAGTCGATTGATAACTTAAGATTTGGATCATTGATTAGTAACAAATTGTATGTGAGTTTTTCTTTATAAGGTATATCTCCACAAGTCTATCATTTGGTTGATCTTAAAAGTTAGAAAATGAAGTAATCAATACTTGATCTAAACCTTAAGGAATTAGCAGTGTTTGCGAAAATTTCTCAACTAAACCAAATGAACAAATCTTTTTTAGTCTAATAGATTGGATATTAAATGGAGTTGTAATGTGTTGAAGAGTGTTTTAATGACAATTGTGAAAATTATTAGGATGAGGAATCATAATTAGACAAATGATCATTAGATGGTTATAATTATGGCAATTAGATTCTTAAACCACTAGACTAATCATAAGATTAACAATGTTAAGAATCTAGTGGTTTAAGAATTTTGTAACTAAACAGTTTACTATTGAGCTTAAGGTTAAGGACAAAATTGCCTGCATCATAAGATTAGTCGTGCATGTTAAATACATTTACAAAATATCAGGCTCCATAATTCAAACCCTCCAAATAAAGGAGAAGCTTAGTCACAAAACAAAAATTATATAAAATAAGGAGAAGCTTCAGGTGGCACGCATCGAACTAGAGACCTTTGTTACTTACTCAAGGAGAAGAAGCATCAGGTGGTACTTTACTTAAACACCATACTCTACTACTTCTATTTGGTGTTGTACTCACTTTAGCATCTCCACTAAACAACTCTAAACCATTCTCAGACCCATCAGCTTTGTTCAAATCATCTGTGAGAGAATGTCTTGCACGAGACGAAAGCAAAGGTCTCTCAGGAGTTCTATAAAGATCACGAGAGCTAGGGAAACAACTCGGTGGTGCAGGAGAGTTAGGGTTACTTAAAGAATCCTCTTTCAAGATTTCACCCATTCTCGAAAGTATCCGAAACGCCAAATTCGCAAGTGTTCTTGAATATGCTTCAAGAACTGCGTGACCTATGTCCTGAAAAACAGAGAAGAATATAAATGATTCCAAGATCGATTGTAAAGTTCTGTTTATGTATTACCTTGCCATATTGAATCTTGGTGGCATCAAGAAACGACTGAGGAAGATTAGGGTATTTGGATTTAATCTGAGTTCTTAGCGCTTCTGCTCGGTTCAAGAGTGACTCATTGTGATCAATTTCAAACAATGGATGTTTAGCGAATGACCACGGTGTTCTTACAGGTGATTTACTGTTGCTTGCTTGTTCTGTAATCCTTTCTTTCCATGTAAATATAGCTGCTTCTAACTTATTAACTGTCTCTAGAGCAGTATGTTCAGTCCCAAGCTTGAGAGATATAAGTATTTCATCAACTGATACAGATTCCACAGCCAACATCTTATACAGTTCATCACCAAGACTGTTCTTTCCAGACTACAAACACAAGATTGTTGTTACTTTGCTAATCATTATCAGAAAGGAATATAAAGAGAGAGCAAAGCAAGCTTACTTTAGGTAATGCTTCTTTGATAATGGAGGGTACTGGCATTTCAAGAAGAACGTTTTCGTTAATGGATTTTGTAGCTTTGAAGACTTGATAAACAATTTTCCCTTTGTCAAGCAATTTCTTCCTTCCTTTATTAGAGAGACCTGGTTTAGGTACTTGTGGCGATGGAAGCCACCATCTCTTACTCTCACTTGTAATCTTGTTCGTCCCTTCAGCTCTACTACCGATTTCTGAATACCAAAACTCTGTGTTCACCATAGAATCCAATGTCTCCTGTAAATTCTGCAAGTTAGACTAATAGATGAAAGAAAGGGATAATCATAATCAATCACGTACGATTAACATTGAGTCTAGTTTCTGAAGAGCTGGGAGATTCATGTGTATGTCTGCACGTGCTTTAGGTGTCATTATCTCAAGTGATCTTCCATTAGCATCGTTTTGCTTAGTAGGAACTAACTCAATCATGTAGTTCGTTGGAGAAAGTAACCAATCCATTTCTCTTCTCCATTTCTGTTTCTTCTCTTCACATAAAGGTTCCAATTTCCATAGCTCGCCGAAAATCGAGTCTGCAAAATTCAAGAAATCAAGAAAATCTCAAAACTATATCAAAAGAGCATAAAGGTTAAGTGTTAGGACATTACTAGCAAGATGTGTAACAGCATTTGACAAAGCCAAAGCTACTTGGACACCTTTACATCCACCAGTAACATCTTCTCCGAGTAATAACTTAGAAAACTTCTCCTTCATTGCTTCCACATCCAAATGACAGTACACATAACCTGGTTTCTTCTCCTTATTAGTCTCAAATTTTTTGGATAAGTTCAATTCATCACCACTGTGTTCATCGTTCTTCAACGGTAACCATTTTGAAGAGAAAGAGCTGGAAGCATCTTTGCTTGATGAACAGCTTGAGAATGCATCGTCATCTAATGAATCAGTTAAGCAACCATCTCCTCTACTTGTTCCACTTTCTTCTTCTTCATATGATTGATTGTTGATTATACAAGCTTCCAAGCCATCGTATGTAATCATTCCTGAAAAGAAAAGGGAACACAATGTAAATACAAGAGAGTAAGTAACTCCAAGCTTTTTACCAAAAAAATCAAAAGCATCATCAATATCTACATATAAAGTTCAAAAGTATAGTTTTACAACTTTATTCTTTAGACTTAAAGTAGGTAAGACAATAGACTTTACTCAAAAGAGAGAAAGATAGACAAAGAGAGAGATCACCAATATAGAAATAATTAAAAATCAACGTATCATAAAAAACACCATTCAGATTTTGACCATAAAGATAACCTCACCTCACACATCTACACTTTGTCTTACTTATCAAAAGGAATCAAGAAAATAGTAACATATACACGTTGTTTATGCGGAGACTAAAAAAAGGAATAAAATTTGCTGTGTTCCACGAGACTTTAATAGCTAAAGTCAAGACTTTTTGTTAACCCAAGACTGCTAAACAAAAGTTTAAAATGCTTCCTTTCTCGAAAGAAATGTTTTTAAGAAACTCAAAATAATTGAGTTAGAGTTAGTATCCCCATGTGGTTAAAAATTCCAAATGGACCCACCACGAAGACTTTTGTTCAATTGTCACGACATAACATTTTTTTCAAACCTTCACAGCATATAGTAATTGTTTAATCAAACACCAGTGATTTAATTTGATTTAAGAATCATATCTACCCTTGAAAAAAGAAACAGATCTATATTTTCATTCAGTACAAACGAATTTTATTTTTAGTCTTAATGACAATCTGAAACCAAATTAATTAACTACCTACTTTTGGCTGTTTCTGAATAAATGTAATCGATGATCTTAAACTACTGTAATAACCTAAAGGACCCTCACTCATAAGGCTAAACCCCACTTCCAAAGAAACAGGGTTTGGTCTAGACAAGACAATGAAATGAATTACATGAAATGCTTTCACATCATATTGAATTTAGGCATTGATGTCGCGTGGAAAGCTACAGACTTCACGCCCTATTTATTACATGAATGACCTGGTTGGTGTAGATCTTTAAAGTTCTGATATTTGGACCCATACCAAAAGCTAAACCGGTCACAAGACTATACTCAAAAAGTTATTTTCTAAATATTGCATATCATGTGTAAGCTAAAAATCCCTTTTTAACTATATTTTCATTTCTGTAATTCAAGATTCACAGTTTAAGTAAACATCATTAGTGTTAAAATGAACGAAGATTAGTACTTACTATCTTGTTCGTCGAAATCGATGCTAATCTCCCTATCTCTGCTGCAACAAGCCAATCTTCTTCTCATCAGCATCATGCTCTTCTCTTTTAAAATTCCTTATGCTTTTTTGATTCTTTAATAAACCAGAGAGCGCAAAACCAATAACCTTGTTTCCTTCTATGTTTTTCCTTCTTAATCAGGTGATATTAAATACACCAACCATTTGGTCCCTGCATAAATACACATTAAAGATTTTTAACAGCCAAAACTAAATTTTCTCTTTGTTGTTTAACTCCAAATTTATGAAAGTGGCATTATCAATTTATAGACAATTTACTCTTTATTGCGTTTAGAGAGCAATGAATTTTAGTGTTGGTTCTTCGTTACCAAATACCAACTACCAAGAACCTACAAGACAACCACCACTAGCATGGAAGACGACAAATCATACTCTCCATTATACACAAAGAAACAAAAAGATAGAATTTATTCACTGTATTAAGAAGATTAGGCAAAAACAAAATGGAGCTGAGTTGTTATTTTTTACTAATCAGTACTAATAATAATTTTAAGGAGAGATTAAAAAGGAGTTAATGATGTAAAGCTTTTTACTTAAAAGGAGGACTACTTAAAAAGGCAACTTCCGAAATTAATTTCCTAATCCTAGAAACTATTGTGAAATTAAATACTTAAAAAAATAATTACACAAGATTTGAGTACTAAGAACGTTAAAGAAAATCATCAGATCGAGCCGTATACACAAGAGATGCGAAATTCCTTGTTTCAACTATAACCTAACATAGATTTGGCCGATTTATAGAACAATACTTGAAATTTCTCTGAGATAACAAGAAATATAGTGAAGAAAAGTTGAAGACAAACCTCAAATCTACAGAGATTGTTCACTGGAAGAAAACGATACTAAATAAAGTAGAATCTGAGCTTCAAAAGCAACCACATTTGTCCGTACAGCTGTGATTAAATATATACCGAGTAAGTATGGTCAAATAACAGAGTTAATCCCAAGAAAGGATGATCGATCGAGGAAGAGGAAGAAGAAGAAGAAGAAGAAGAAGAAGAAGAAGGAGAAGTAGCAGAGGAATTGGGTTTGATGCGTTTCAGAGAGCACTGAGAACATTTATTGTGGAGGAATATTTTTGTTGACGATGATAAAGAAATAACAGCCGTAGGATCTTGATTGAGCTGATTATGTAAATTTGAACGGTTGTGATTTACTGAAAGGGTGTGATTTGACAAAAGATAAAATAAAGAGGCTGAAACTACGAAATTTCAAAACCTATGAACCAGAGGGATCGGAAATCAACGGACATTAGCGCCGCTGGTGAGACGAAATTAAAATAACTAAATCTTTTGAAATTCGTGCAAAATAATATAATGACGTTGATGACATTAAATGTCGTCTAATCAGTATCACGAAACTTTGTTTTCTTTTGAGAAGAATTCCAAATAAAATATTTTTAAAAAATTCAAAATTTCCTTTGATTTATTTAACTCAAACAGGTTTAAAATTGATAGGTCAATGTTTCATATTCTTGTGAGACTCTCGCCTTTCTCCTATTTTAAAACATGATGTTGTAAAAATTTATCCATAAAATCGTATATGTAAGTGCATAATCTTGTTGCAAAATTAAGGGTTTCGCTCCACGTAAACTCTTTTCTGACATAACAGTTCCCATATTCGATTAAATTAAGTGAAAAAATGTAAAAGTAAAAACAAAGCATCAAAAATCTAAACGATATAAATCAGTTAAAAAAAACATTAAGTTTTGGGTATTTTGAAGAATAGTCAGAATTACAAGAAACTAAATTATTAGGGTTTTAACTAAAAACGGTCTTGAATTCAAATAACCACTATACGACTGCAAATTTTTGTTGCACAAATTATCAATACCTAGAAACTAAAAAGTCAAATTTCTAACAGAATTCTCCGAATCTATATATGCATTAGCAAACATGTTCAAAAACACTGTAAACCATATTTATTGTGTGATTAGAATATTTTGTTCACCTAAAATAGATCCAACAACTAATAATGTTGTCGCATTTATTGATTAAATTAAGGATTGAATTCAAAGTGGTCTAGCTAAAACAGTTATTTGACACCCGAATATTCACATTGGATATAGAAGGTAAACCTCGCAGCCTTCTAGACTGTGAAATTTGTGGAATATACAATGATGGCTTCATGTACGTTTATGAGAGAGGTGATGAAGTGGATTTACATTGTAGTTGCATTTATGAGCCGTTCGTCCATGATTGCCAATTACATCCCTTATATTTTGATAAAATAGAGGATGAGGAACACAACTGTAATGGATGTAAAAGTGAAGTTATTAAGTATATGTTCCGTTGTGAGGCTTGTGATTTTGATATGTGTTTTACCTACGCTAGTTTTCCCAAGAAGATACATCACAGCAACGATGAGCATCCTCTTATTTTATGTTGTGGTGAAAAGGCAAGTGAAAAATATTGGTGCGATATATGCGAGAAAGAGCTAAATTCAAGTAAATGGTTCTATACATGCTTATATTGTGGAGTCATATTACATGTTCAGTGTGCGGTAAGAGATTTTTGGCGTCTCAGGGCAGAATACATCATTAAAGAAAAAAAAAGATATGGTTTTTGAAGTGGTTTCTAATAATCACAACACTCGACCAAAATGCTGCCAGTGTGACTCTTGATGCCATGCCTTTATCATCGTCAAGAATATCGAAGGAGACAATGGATACATATGCCTTGCAAGAAAATAGTTCTTTCACTTCTAGCTTTTCAATTTGTACTAGGTGGCTTGTCTGCCTTATATGGGTTTATTTCTTTTTTAGTTATTTATTTCTTTACGCATTGACATATTATGTAAGCTTTTATTATATCTGTATAAGTACTAAAGAAATAAACCTAGAAGCACCGCTATGTACGAGGTTCTGGTAGAATGCAAAGAAAGAAAGTTGAGGTATGCATTTGATTGCATGAGATAAACTATGTTTCCAAAACGTACTCATTTCTTACACTTTTTTTAAGAAATTGTTTCCGCTTATCCGTTTTTGTTTCGATGTAACCTAGCTCATAGCTAGCCATCTAGATTTTACCCACACCACTACCCACGGGTCCCAACACCCTCAACGCAAACCGCACTATTTCCATCACCACCAGTCGTGCCAGTCTCACCGAACCACCTGTTGTTGACCTAATCGATCATAGTCATATTAGCCGTAACGTGACCATCATAAACTACCAATCGAGGAATCGGGATGAGAACGCACCACCAAACCATCACATCTTATTCTCTTTTGCACAACTATAAGTATAAATATGCGTTTATTACCTTGTTGTCCCGCAATATTCCATATCAGCTAGGTTTAGCAATGCAACATTTCGGTTCACGTTGAGATATTAGGAATATTCAACGAATAGTTTGATTAAAAATGTTCTATTTATGTTATATCTTTGTAAGCTTACCATGAGTGAAGCATAGGGCTAGAGCACTTTTCGAGAATGCTCCCTAAAAGTTATAGCTTCTCTGAGATTGCATGTCCTCGACTGAAAAAAAAACATAAACGAAGATTTAAAGCTTTTGTTAAAGCATTTGCTAACAGGTTTATGATCGAATATGGAAGATCTTCAAAAACCCAAACTTTAATGCATTCGTAAACCACATAACAATCAATGTTAATATGCTTGTTTTCATAAAAATGATTATTTACTATATGTAAAGTTCCAATATTATTGTAGTACATTAACAACAAAGAAAATAGAAGAAAACTTAATTTGTTTCAAAATCTGAAGAGTCCAAACAAGTTTACTAGATCGAATATGAAGATCTAAAGCTTTTGTTAAAGCATTCGCTAACAGGTTTATAGATCGAACATGGAGGATTTTTAAAAACTCAAAATTTAATGCGTTCTTGAACCACATAACAATCGATGTTAATATGCTTGTTTTCATAAAAATGATTATTTACTATATGTAAAGTTCCAATATTATTGTAGTACATTAACAACAAAGAAAATAGAAGAAAACTTAATATGTTTCAAATCCAAACAAGTTTAGTAGTCATATATGTCATGACTTCGTATTCTTGCTTCAACAAGACTTTTGGTGACGGTCAATCGTTTCTTTTATTTCTAGAAAACAAGTTTATCTCCACAAGAGAGAGACCAGGATCAGTATAATAATATGCATTATGTTGCCTTACTAAAGAAGGATCATGTGAACATTTTAAATTTCAATACTCATTGGTGAAAAGAGAATTAAAAAAATTAGGTGAAAAATACTATATATGGTCGTGTGGTAAAATATAAAACAACCCTCCAATCAATCTTTTAAACATCTATATATATGTAAGTACATGATTGTCCTCCTTGTGAAGTGTGTGATTAGATTTTATTGGAATTGATGAGGATTTTCTCCCAAAAGAACCAGTATCAACAATAGTTCCAAAATATATTTGCGTTAACAAAATCTATTTATAATATTTTTATTTTTTTAACCCAAATAAAATTATAGATAACAAGATCTATGAATTTGAAATGATTATGAAATTAAGCCTTCAATAAAGGAACCAAATTGTTATCAATATTGATTATCATAATTTCGTCTACATAAATCAAACCACAAAAATTCAATTAAAAAATAAAGTGAATAGTGTGTCCAATTGAGGAAAATTCCAATAGTTTCAAGCTATATAAGTAGAACTTCATTCACTTAATAATCAGAAGGTAACTACATATTATACTACACTAGATGTAGGGCCTAAGGTCAAGAGATCGAATCACACTCTTTTAATTTCTTAATAAATTAAAAATGAAAAAAAATTGAAGAAGGAGAGCCAACCAGGGGTTTAGGTGAGGTAAAAAAATCTTAAAAACCACTACACTACAATTATATATCTAGAATATTTATATTGCGGTAATATATAATTTAAATTAATGTATAATTCCATTTATACCTCTGTTAAAGAAACTCAATTACATATATTAAAATAGTGTTGTAAAAACTTAACACTTTTTCAATTGTTGTATCAAAGATCCATAAAAGTTAGAATATTTATTGGGGAAATTGGAAAAGTTTTTCTATTGATTGGGAAAAATACGTTCAATATTTTTTTTTTTGAAAATTTTCTCATTTTCTTGTTATACTTTTTACCACAAATAATGGTCTGCTTTTATTTGTATTTGCAGATATTCGATGTATCCTAATTATATTTGTTTTCTCCATAATTTCTTAAGATATAGGGTTATCACATTAAACGTCAGATGAGAAAACTAAGGTTTCTTGGGCAAAAATTTGTTATCGTGAATGAGGTCAATAAGAAGTTTATTCGAGTTGTTTCTCAAATCGTCACGCTGCTAAACATATACACAAAGAGATATCTAAATTTGATTGTGAAAAAATTGATAAATCTCTTTTGATTTTATTTACATCTTTTAATTTTATATACATATTAAAAAAACTTACGTCTTTTTTAGTGAAAATATTCAATGACTTTTATTAAATTATATGACAAAATGTTAAACCGTAAAAACAAAAAGTTATGATAACTTGGTTGGATAAGATGGTGTTATTCGATTATAAATTTTAATATAAATTTAATCCACATACAAGTTAATAAATAATTTTAAATTCTGTATTGAAATTCAGTGTTATTGGATTTGATATTTTTAAATCATACAATAAAAATTTAAAGTTTGATATTACTCAACTTAGATTTTAAATATTTTTTACACTCCAGTATTATTCAAAACTAAATGACTTTAGAATTTTATCAATTATAACTCAGTTTAAATAAATTCTAATAAAGTTAAAGAGTAAATTAATGGAAACAAAATTTAAGCTATACTACAGAGATTAAAGAATCCAAAAAGTTAAATCCTGAAGATTATTTTTTTTTTAACTTTTTTTTTGTCGCCTAATCCTGAGGATTATAAAACATACATTATTGATCCAATCTCTTTAAGTTTCGAATGAGAGACGAGGGATTCGAACATGGGTTTATATGTGGTGAAAGAAGCTTGAAAACCATACCACGATTATTTATCTAGTAAATGTACAATGCGATATATAATTTAAATTAATATATGATTGCGTTTATAACTCCTTTAAAGAAGCTCAGTTAGGAATTTCCCTACTATATTATAGTATAATTATAACAAATAAGATTTCTCGGAACGTTGTAGAAACGGTAGGAATCTAGGATGTGATGAAAGAATAAAAATGCCCCATCATTACAGAAGCTTTTGACTTTGGATAACGCTTCTTGCCTCTCTCAGGTGTTGTGCTTTCAGTCCAACCAAAATTTGATTTTCTAATTATGTGATTAGCGTCGTTCTACCCCAAATCTATAATTCAATTTCTGAAAAAAGGCAATAAAATATTGGCACTACAACTGTTTTTAAATCTTTGATTTTTTTTTGCGTGTTGCATATTAGAGTGTCTTATATCTTTAATGAATAAAATACGAATATCAAAAATAATGATGAGCATAATGATCTACAACAAATGATCTCGAGAACACAGTAAAGTTGACTCTAACTACGCATAACTGAAAAGGAGTATATACAAGACAAATTTTGGATTATAACAAAAAAAAAGATTAAACAATAATGTTTAAAGTTTTACTATCATGTAAGTAATAAAGATTCAATCCTTACTTAAACAAATAAATAACCATGACAAAACTGGAATTTCAGAGTTTAAACACACTACAAATAATCTCAGTCCTCTTCCATTGGCACTTCCGGAATATCAAACCTGTCTTCTTGAATCGGTTTGTTGATTGTAGAAACTGGAGAAAGTGAGAGTTTTAGTCAAGGAGATCAAACATAACTTAAGACATAATAATCACAGTAATTATAAAGAGAATTATCAAAAAAGGATATAATTAGTCGCCATAGAAACATCTTCTTTCTCTCCACGGTTTCTACTTCCCTTAAGCTCTCTCAGAATTTCAGGTGTAACCTACAATAAAACATCGAATTAAGTTAAATTTCACAAAACAACAAAGTTTTTCAAAGCTTTAGAAGAAGAAGAAGACTTACAAGATGATGCTTTTGCCTCTGGAGAAGAATTTGGAAATGCTCTTTGTCTTCCTTTAACAGTTCATACTTGTACCGTTGAACAAAGGTGAGAAGAGACTGGTGCCAAATCACAGGCATAACTCTTATTTCATCCACAAATCTCATGAAATGAGCAACCAATGCATCAAGCACACGATATGGCATACAATACTTCTTCTCCAAAAGAATTTTTATGAAATAACTGCATTATAGTTTTCAACAAACTCAATACTATCAGGATTCTCTTAAAAACCATCACATCTGATTCTCTTCTGTATAAATAAGCGTTTATTACCTTGTTGTGCCGCAATATTCCATCTCAGCAAGGTTTAGCAACGCAACACTGCAATTCATGTAGAGAAATTAGGAACATTCGACGAATAATCTTGAGAAATCGAAACAAAATGTGAAGACATACCATGAGTGAAGCATAGGGACAGAGCACTTTTCGAGAATGCTCCCTATAATCACAGCTTCTCTGAGATTGCATGTCCCCGACTGAATAAATAAGAACAAAAACCATCACATTCTGATGATAAATCGCTCAGAAAAGTCAACATTGTAACAGTTTGATGTGAATTCTGAAAGAGGAATAATGTATATACCTTACAAAGAGGGAAGAGAATGCCTTTGTTGAAAGCACCAGGCTTGAAGAGTGATTTTTTCAAAGCTTGGTAAAGAGAGAAATGAAGTCTCTTGTGTTTTCTAATATCTTCTCTCACACGCGGAAGCAAAACATAGTTATAAAACCTTTGAACTTGTCTGTCTTTCAAGTTTGAAGCAAAGACTCTTGTCGCTTGATACAATGCATTAGGTGACCATTTCTCTGGTTCGGTTAAGTATAATACTTCCTCCCATCGTTCCATTGACTTAATAAGCATAAATGCTTTTGGCATTTTCCCAATTGTATATTCACTCATAATCTTCCCAACTCTGCATAACAAAAACGAGAACCGGTTCATACGTGTTCTTGAAAGTCTAAGTAGAATCAATGGAGAAAAAACAAAATGTTACCCTTTGTATAATTCGGTTATTTTAGGGTTCATCTGAGGATCAGGACGCTCTTCTGCAACAAAACAAAGTGTGAGATTTACAATCAGAAAAGATACAATCAAAACAAAAGCAAACACTAGTAAAGAATGGTGTTAACCTTCAGCTAAGTCAGCATCATTATCTTTGATTTTCTTGATGATGATATCAGCGAGAGTACGTTGAGGAGGTGCGTTCTTAACAAAGAATGACTCAAACAACTTCTCGTCGTCTTCATTGATCTCTTCCTGTTATTATGTTACATCACGAAACATAAGTATGAAGAATCAATGAAGTCTGTAATTCAAAACTAAGATCATTTTCGCCATTGTACTTCTAAGCAATTCGAAACCATTGGATCTAAACTAATGCTAAACTCTAATTGGAAAATGAATTCGAAGTAGAGTCGGTTTGGAATTAAACTAATTCTGATCCTAAAATTCGCTAACATTGAAAATCAAATAGAGAGTTTACGGTACTCACTGGGTAACTATCGAATTGGCTCTGAGTTTCAAAATTTCCATCAAAATTATCAATATCATCTTCTTCCTCTTGAACTTTCTGCTCCTCTAGCGCAGTAATGGCGGCTGCAGCAACAAAAGCGGCGCTGCTAGGGTTTTTCTCGGCGTTCTCTTCATCTGCGATTTCCTTTTGCTGGGCAAGAGCTTCCTTCATGATCTTCGAGCTCATACCAGCTTCAATCAACTGCAATCAATAGAATATCTTAGAAAATTTTGACACTAAGACTTGAGGAAACACATGAACGCGTGAAGTTTCTTAACTCACCTTTTCCTGCTGCTGGTGAGTTTTCGGAACTTTTGATCGCTTCCTTGAAGAAATGACGGAGGCATCATCGGAGATAAAAGGCTGAGTGTTGACAATTCGATCTCGCTTCTTCGCCATTGTTGTGAAAGAACGATGTTTCCGTAGAGCGGCAGGAGAAAAAAGAGAAGCAACCGAAAAACTAAAACCTTTGGCTCATAGTCAATATTGTATCGCTTTGTTAAAACCCTAATTGAACCGAAAATAATAAATGTTTTTGGGTGGTAAATATACGGATTGGGTTATTTAACCCATAGATCCTTGTTTCAGCCCATAAGGCCCAACTGTTTTTTTCTGTTCCACTAAAAACAGGAGAGGAGATTTCATAAAAACAGATGAGGCCTGTTCGTTTAAAATCAAAAACAAATAGAAAAACTTGCTAACCAAAACTGGTAAGGCCTGTTCGTTTGCCTGCCTTAGGATGTTACGGTTGCGGCAGGTTTGTTGTTCGTTTATCATTCCGCGGTCCTTTGCGGGCAGCCGCAACTTCCCGCATCTTATATTTTTGATAGCTAATTAAAATATCGTCATGATTAAAAAAACTGCGACCAGCCGTCAAGATCAATGTCAAGGTTATGAACGATCAAGAATATACAGTAGCCGTCATGCAAACAAACATCTGTGTATTTTACTATTGGACAGAACCGTCCCTAGGATTTAGAGGGCCGCAAATTAGAGAAAAAAAAAAGGCTTGTCTAACAAGGCTAAAAAAACAAAATCTTCTTTTTAAAAAATCGCATGTTGGAATTGAATTCTGCTAGGGTGAGGAAACATCACCAATACCACTGGGCTATGAAAACCTATATGTACCTAGGGGCCGAAAACAAATTTATATTGAAAGAGGGCGGCAACCACAGTTTCTCTTGCTTCCATCATGCTACAGCTCTGCTATTGGACGATATAATATTTTGATTCGGCTATATCATCTGAATATCTTAAACCGTTTTTTTTATTTATATTCTCTAAATATTTGAGTTGATAGAGTTGTTAAGAGTGGATTGTACATAAATAATATGTTGGATAGAAAGTGATACATGTAGGTGTTGTTTTTGAGAGAGTATGCAAGAAACCATTCAAGAACATCTTTTCTGGTATGGTATTTAGAATTATTAATGAGGAAGAAAGATGAAATTTGGGGTAAGAAGGTATCCAACCTAAATCTTAAACCGTGTTGGTGAATAAAGGAATAAATGATGTTGCCTTACGCCTTGTCTCTTTGTTTCAAATAAGAATGGATTTTAAAACATTTCTACAAAATGACTAATCCAAAAAACTAGATTTAAAATATTTTTACAAATGACTAATCTAATAAGTTTGAATTTTAAATCATTTTAGAGAATCACCAATCCAATAAAAAGAGATTTAAATAAATATAAAAATCAATCCAAATTCTCAATTTAATATGCCTCACTTAGTCTCTAGGTTTATGCTCTTGAATATAAACCTTGAGCATCTAGAAACTTAAAAAAAAATTCTGGGAAAGAGAAACAAAATACTAACAAAAAAACAAATATGATATAACATAACAAAAAATCTTTAGAAGTTAAATATATATTTTTATCATATGATTTATAATCAAAATAGTTATTGGGGCATGCCTACAGCTTTTATAAAGATATGACAAAGATACTCTCACCTATAGGCTATTGCTCTTAAAGCATGATAGTTGATACGATAAAATAAAAGAAACGTTTTATAGAGATAGAGATCGTTATAAAAATGGTAGACAATCTACAGTTCTTATCAATCGCACCCAAAAACCAACTTAGAAACCTAAATTATACAATTTTATTTCTTTACTCTCTCGGTATACGTATCCAAAGTTGGATTATTGTAACAAAAAAAAAAAAACTTGGCGGGGGAAAATAATAAGTGGGAGACAAAAAGGAAATAGGCGTGACCACTGACCAAGACTTGGATCAATGGGCTTTATTTAAATAGACTTAATAAAAACTTTGTTGATTTTTATTATTTGAGATTATGAACTTCATGTAGAAAATCGTGAAGAGGAATACAAGTGTTACAAAAGTTTGAAATAATCATATATATATTGACAGTAAAATACAAGAGAAGTCGAATCATATAATCAAAGAAGATCTTTGGGCCCCATTTGAAATATATGTACGGCTTAGACATATTTTCGCGACTATGGTTTGATAAATAATAATATCCTCAAACTCACTTTAATATGATTATCAAATTAGTATGCTATTAACAAAAAATTAGTATGTCGACAACAAAAACAAAAATTAAATTACTATTAGTGGTGTCCTTTGAACTTTGCCTTCCAATAGCTATAGAAATTAAACGAAATATTTGACAATAATGTTAACGTGAAAGTAGTAATATTAGCAAACCCTTTTAACAAAAAAAGAAAGTAGTAGTATTCAAAAATTCACTCACATGCGTCATTTGTTTTCGTAATCTCGATATGTACAAGTTCTTGATTTATATGTATATAAATACAGTAATCATTCATTAATAAATCATACAAATACAAATTCTTGCTAATCTTATAGTATTCAATATTCCTTATATTCTTGCGAGATATATATTCCTCGTACAAGTTTTTTAAAAAACAAATTCTTACCGGCCTTATATTCCATATTATATATTTTTTTTCTCTAATACAGATTCTATATTTATTTCCCTTTTTTAAGTATTGAAATATGTTATCTATTTATTCAATAAAAATCATTGAAATACAAATTTCTACATGGTATCAAAGTCTCTCAATCAATTCTAACTACCAAATTCTAAATTTTTCTTTTTTTCTTTTCTTATACATGTGGTTATCATTTCATGACGATTCAAATTATCATTTCATAATTATGAACAACTCAATGGATCTAACATTGCATATCTACTATGGAGACGTTGTTATCTCCTTGATGTCCAACCATTTGTTGCAACTACAAACTCCACTCCAACACGATGCCTTCTGCCTCATCAGCCAACTTCACTTGCAGATCAAAAGTTGTAACAAAAATATATTGATAATCAATTAATACTTGGGTACCATGAAAACAAAGGCTAATAATTAGCTATCCTCGAAAAGCCAATGGATACTAAACTTAATGTATCCTTGCTAGTGTTCCTAACAAGTACAAACCAATATTTGATGAAATCAACGACATAGACAATTTCATGTTTTTTCATGAGTTCACGGAGAAACTTTTCAATCGAGAAGCAATGGTTGTCTGTGCGCAACTTCCAATGCCAACATTCCTTTTCACCACCAACACCATCTTCTGCAACTTTTGTAGCAACCGCCAGCTTCCTAAATTTTTTGTAATGTGAACAGATGCGAAAATGCTTGATGTATCGATATTTTTATCGTTTTATATATATATATATTCTATATAGTTTTGAAGTCTTTTATACATTTTTAGCAAAGATTTACACGTGATGGAACATTTAGAGAAGAATTAGACGATTTGGAGCAAAAATGAAGAATTGACTGACTTTTGTGTCTACGGTCAATCGACCGACCTACTATGGCGGTTTGAAAAAGAAAATTCTTTTGACAGCCTTTTCTCAAACCCGAAGTCTTCCATTTTCATTCACGACCCATGCATAACCTCTGGAACTATATAAATCTTGGTAAGGTTAGAATTAGGTCATCCATCTCTCAAGATACTCAAGCAACCACAAAAACACTTTTTCTTAGAGAAGCCACCTTATTCTAAGGTTTCTTTGAGCTTTCATTGAAGACTACTTTTATTGGAACTATATAAACCCTTGCTAGGGTTAGAATTATGTCATCCATCTCTCAAGACACTCAAGCAACCACATAACTCTTTTTCCTCAAGAAATTACCTTATTCTAAGGTTTCTTTGAGTTTTCTTTAATGACTTATTTTGGTCTCAAGGAAAGAAGGCCACAACATGTTCTCTCTGCAACTCTACCTTCTTTTACTTTAATGCAATATTTTGGTTTTGATATGCTTTTGGTTTTACTTGCTATGTGTAAGTAGTTCTCTAATTAGATTTAGGTTTCAATGATTATTATAGATCTATGATGCATTCGACATGCTATGATCAGTAGGATTCTCTACTTTAACTGTTCTCAATGCTTACTTTAACTGATCACTTAGAGTATTGATTACTAGGTTGTATTAATTCAACTACACCATTATTTAACAAACTGGAATGAGTTTTTAGTAGGTGATTTCCTCTTGGTTCAAAAGATTTTTGTTAAAGGAAAAACATGAATAATCATATCTATACTCGTTGTATGAGTCAGCTTCCATAGATTGAAAATACGTTTATAATCTAGTCGCTGATGAGTACGTAGAATTCACCCAGAAATTAGGGTTCTCTACATAACCGTCTTCTGAGTTAAAGAATCTATTGATTGTTGATTGAAGTCTGCTGAATGATCTATACTTCCTTCGATCACCTATGATCTAGGGTCTTTAATATTATTTGCTTTACACGTTTTTCGTCAAGTGTAGGACATATGGAGTCGAAGATTATAGCATACACCACTACCGTTTTCAGCATTGTTGAATTACATAACACATGATAAAAAAATTCTCCTATGTACTGCCATAATCGCAAAACCACAAGTGGATACCTAATTTTCATTCCGATTTATGGTCCTCTAGATATGCCAATGCTCGTGAGACACGTCAAAGCTGAGAAGTTAAGACAATTACACAAACCAATAATGATCCACAGAAGAAAGACTGACTAGTACTAGAATTTGTGATGCAGTCATCAAATTGATAGATGAAGTTCATGATGGATCATATACAGGCTCCACAACACGTTCCTAGCTGCACCCTTCCACATTTGGTCAGCCCAAGACCCAACTTGCCTTTTATGGACCCGAAAGGAATCAAGTAACAATGGTTCTTTACATTAGTGAGTAGGCAAGACTTGAAGAGATTCTATACCATTCAAAGACTCCCAAGGATGCATCATTACTTGTCCAAGCTGTCCAGATACAAGGGACATTCTACATTTCCTCATTTGGCCAAAATCAATTATTAAAGATTGATTTATTTGCATTTATGTTGGCTTATTTTAATAATTATATTTTCGTAAATGTCTTAGGTCGAGTCCATAAAATCTATTTCATTTCATTGTAGAAAAACACCCTTTTATGAATTAAAACTTGAGTCAATATCTTTGAAGCTTTTATTATTTGTTTTGCTTGTTTATATTAGTTTGTGAAATCATTATAAAATACAAGTGTGGATCATAGTCTATTGTGTGGAATCACATAGACTTGATTATTGATCTTATCAAGAGAATTAATATACTCTTTTGTGGCGATCCTCAATCCACCTTTACTCCATCCTAGAACTTCGTAAGACAAGAATCATAGTCCATCTTGCTAATTTCAACTTTATCTTGTTTTCTTTAATAGATTCTTAAACACCATCAAGGATCATAATTTGGAAAAAAGATAGACTTAACCTGATTTTATTGGTAAGAACTTTGGCTCTGATACTCTATATATACTATTTCTAAGCTTTTTATAGAAGAGAAACCACATATATACTACGAAGAAATGCTATTTGAGAGATTTTTAGTTCATAGATTCTTAGGGTTTTCATAGGTTTGTAGTCGAAGGATCAACTGATTCTATGCATTTGGATATTCTATGGGAATGGGAGATGATTAGATATTTCAAATCTAATCTTATATGACACATGTACCTTTATCACTAAGGAGAGATTAATTGACATGGTGAACCAAACAAATTTTTTTACAATTGCTTGCTGACTATCTAATTTGTAACAATGAGATAATAATTATGTTGTTTTGGACATACATCGATACATCCGAGAGTAGGTCAATTTACAACAGTGTTTCACAATTTAGATGATACTTAATAATTTTTTCCCATGATTAACATTTAAACTTTAGATTTCATGAATTCTACAATGATTCTCACTCTTTAATGTTTTTTTAATATTAATTTACACACGCTTAATTCGTTAGCCATTTCAATTTGCATTGAGTTTATAACGAACCCCAAAACCATGTAATTTTCACTTTGTTATATTAATTTAGGTTATGCATTCACGTAGGCATCAACTGCGGTCTTTATGGATTTGATATCTTTTATACTACGATTGACAAAGCTTTGCATTTGCAGTTAGCTAATAAGAATTAAAGGTTTTTAAAATATGGAGTACACATTCCTGCATGTACATAATACAATTCACGAAAAATGGGTTTACAAACTCAAACGTATCTCTGATGACACTTTTGAGCGCTACTAATCATGTCTCACAGTTCATGGAAGCCATTAGAAAGAAAGTCATGACTTAAATAAAATATTTTCCTCGTTGAGAAGCTAACCACTTGCCATTATCCACTTGGTGTCACCTTTTCCAAACAATCGAACATTCACCAAATAGATATTGAGAATTCCAGTCTCCATGACGATCTTGAAGAAGAGATTTACATGAAAATCTCATGGTTTAAAGCATCCGACTTGACTCACGTCTTTCGGCTTCGAAAGTGTATATATGGTCTCCCTCATGCATCTTGTTATTGGTTCATCAAGCTCGCTGCCAAACTACGTAAGTTTGGTTTTCACTCGAGCTATCAAGACTACTTGTTGTTTTCCTTTATCGAAGGAAATTTTTTGTAGCTGAAAATGATTAGTCTGAATTTAACTTTTTAAGACTTATCTTTACATTTAATTTTACATAAAATACATTGGTAAGCTTAAATATTTTGAAGATAAGATTGTCTCATGATCTAGATAGTGTTTTTTTTATCTTACATAAGTATGCCCTTGACATCATAGAAAAACAGATCTTTTGGAAGCTAAGAAATCCTCTACAACACCTTATAGAGATGAGAACTTTCTCTAGGAATTTGAAAAACATAAATAAGCCAAAGGATTTTGAAGAACTTTTGTCGTTTGATATTGGAACAAAAAAAATAGTCTCCCACTTTTAGGCACAATTGGAAATCTCTGTAGAAGTTGATGAACCCCAATCATGAGTCTTCAGAAAATCGAATGTCATGTGTTTCTATGATTATTTTTTTTCTATTTTTTTTTCTGATTTAGCAATGACTTGAAGTGTTGGGGATGATGATAAAACGATACAAGATATATATATATATATATATATATATATATATATATATATATATATATATATATATTTGACGTGATTGTTTTCAATTTTTGCTTCAATGCAGAATTATTAACACAATAAATAAATAATTTGGAGATATACGATTTATCATCTAGCCAAAGCTTTGATATAAAAAATTGATACGCACCTCTACAAATACATCCAAATATGTGTAAGAGAAACTTATAGTAATTGTTACATGATCAAAATAAGAGTTGAAGTTTTGGTGTAAAATGCTGACATCCTCACCAAAATCTTATCATGACCAGGAATCAGTAAATTACTCTTAGATACTTCACACTTCTAATAGGAGAGTATTAGAAATCAAAGTATGAAAACATTATTTTTTGTAGAATTGTTTCTATAAGGAATAAAAATCACTAAAAGGAGTATTAAATTATAAATACAACTCTATGTCCAATGAATGAAAGCAAGTCTTTTTGTGAATTCTTTCGGAACCATAAATGTTAGATTAATGCTCAAATTGTCATAACTAGTTTATGTTTGAATGGTGGCATTGATCAATGTGTACTCGTGTAGTTGTTGGAATTTGTTCTCATCTTTATGGGATGATTCCTCGAATAGGCCATTTAAGGTTCGCGTTTCCTTAAATGAAAAAGAATGTAAGTGATGGTGACTTGAGTGGGTTTTCATTGTTCATTATTCAATGTTCTCTTGTTGTATCTTTATTCTTTTTAATGTACATATGTGAACATTACCTTTATTTTTTTTGGCAAATAGTTAGAGAGAGAGAGAGCAGCACAAATAAAGAGAGCGTAACAATAACATTTGGCAGGTTAAGTGGACAAAGCATTTTTCGATTAAAGATTCATTATACCCCCTGATATAAAAACACACGACTTACTATAATTAGAAATCTTTAGTGTTGTCGTATCGAGACGGATGCCATTTTTGGCAAATATTAGTGGAAGCATACTCTTTTCTCCTATTTCAAAATATAATCAAATTGACCATGATACGACAGACAGCCATGTGCAAATAACAGCTACTTTTAGTCGAATCATGGTTTTAAATAGAACACAAAAAAAAAAAAACATAGGACTTGTGGGTCCACTTATAGAGCCTTCTTTAAATTGCATCCTTCTCGCTTGAGTTGATGAGACGAAACCCAATCACTTCTTCTATAGTTTATCTCTAAGTTCTAAGTTATAACACGATGGTGAGTCGTGTTAGTTCCATCGCGTCTATATCTCTTCTTGTGCTCTTTTCTCTTGTGTTAAATTTGCAGTTTGAAACTTCAATGGCTGCGCGAAAATCAATCAAAGTGTTTGGACCTCCCATTCCTCTTGAGTGGTCACCACCATCACCTCCAAAAGAAGACTTTGTCTTGTTCAAGATCAACCGATACAAGAATATAGAAAAAACTGCGTTCCGACCTACTGTTCCCGGTCCTAGCCAAGGCATCGGACACAGGGAACCACCGGGTGCACCATAAGAAAAACATCCATAGTTATTTTTCGGTGTGAGTACTGCTGTTTTCGTATTGATCCGTTTCCGTTTTTTTTCTCTTTATGCAAACTGTTTGCGTTTTTTCTTTTTCTTTTTTGTGGAGTGGACAGGCACTTGAATCGATCAAAACAGGATGGGTTCTGTGTTTTTCTCCTAATGTACCAAAGATAAATTGTTTGTGATGCTTCTGATGTTTTGTTTCGGGTTCTTAGTTCCTAATAAATTATAGAAACATTATAATATGAACTATCAATATAGAATCGTTTCTTATATGAAAAAGTATAGTAAATAGTTTCTCTATGTGGTTTGAACTATAAACAATGACTTATATGAAATTGGAAGCCATCAAATCAAAGATTAAATTATGAGACGTTTATCAATAAGCGATTAATTAATGATTATGTGATACAAGGTTCGGCGTCAGGAGAAAAATATGGTTAAGGCTGTCTCGTTTAAAACTTGAAAACTTCAACAAATACGTATTGGCATGTTGGTCGCAAATGTTATGGCTTTGATTGGTTGCAAGTGTTATTGATGTTACAGATTGTACATCACAAAAGCTTGACAAAACTAGACTTTACAAAAATGTGCATTATAAAAAACTAAATTGGAAGCATTACATTTTTTATTTATTAAAATCAGTAGTACAAATGTAAAGCGGAATTAAGGCCATGAAAAAATTGGTTCGGACTCCTATCTTTTTCCAACTTGAGGTTTGAACTGGTAACTCTTCAGTAGAATCTGAACCTCCAGTCCCTGCCTTGGATATTGCTGGTGACTTTAATCAGATTATTTACCCTGTTTAAAACTGTTAAGTTACATAGACTTCTAACTCATAATCAATTGGTTGTAAGTGGATTGACACATGTTCTTTATACACTAGTTAGGATCCTATCCAAATTTTGATGTTGGACATTAATCCTTAATATGCCTCCTTAAGAGGGTGTCTCTTTAGCCATTGATTTTGATATGTTCGGGAATGGATCGACGACATCAATTTTGGACTAGGTCGATGATTAGACCAACTTTGAATCGGATTGCGTGGATTGGACTCTGATACCATGTTAATTTACATGGACTTTCATCTCAAAATCAATTAGTTGTAAGTAGATTGACACACGTCCCTTATATATTAGTTAGAATCCTTTCCAACTTATGATGTGAGACATTAATCTCTAATAAAAACTCTCAAACTTATATCCTCTCTTTATCATCTTGCATGATAAGAATGAGAGATTATATTCAATAATTGTCAGTCTCTGATCTAAGATTTCAGGGTCCTCTCTACACATGGACAACTTCCAACCCTCAAACCTTATTGGCAAGAAACTAGGGAGACTGCTAGTTAACTTCCACTAGCTAGATCTTAACTCCATGAGTTCTTCCTCCTTCTTAGCTCCAACAATTTGTGATCACTTCCCATGTTTACTTGACATAAATGGTCTATCCGATTCCCCAAGCTGAACCATAACATTTAAATTCCTAAACCTTTTTACAAAACACCTCAACGTTTTCACTCCATAGTTGAGACATCATGGAGTACAAAACACACTGCTAGTGACATCACTTCTCTGTTCTCTAAGCTAAGATCTATCAAAAGCTATCTAAATCTCCTAAACAGAGATTTTTCAGCTAAGAGTCATTACCACTAATCATATGTTAAAACATTCGCATGTTGTAGCTCTGCTTAACCATTCTTCTCAACAGCTCTGCTTAACCATTCTTCTCAACTGTTTGAAGAAGAAAAAGACATGTAAAACGAATGACACTTTTTCAAGTAAATTGAAGACGCATACTCCAAACAAAAATCAAGGATGAACTTGTTGAAATAGGGATATCACACCACTACTTACTTTCATCGAGTTATGTTGCAAGGGAAACTTTCATCTCCATTAGATCCTTTATACTTCCCTCATGTCTCACCGTCACTTATCTAATAGCCTTTAGTTCTCTTGTTGTGGATTACTTCAAATTTATCCTCGATCCCTCTACCAAATTTCTATCTCCATTCTCTTCATTGGGTTTAAGGCCTTTTCACATTCATGTGTTTTCTACTACATCATCAACAGATCATGTAAACCTTGACCTCTCTTGCATGTATATTAGAGACTTTATTATGCATCAATCCTAATAATTTTATGGTCTAATTTCTGGTTTCTACAAGGCAGTTTGGGATATTCTAGACAAAGTAATCTTCTTGCACAAATGCAGTTCGATTAGGAAATATGAGCTCAATGAGGACACTCTTGAGCTTAGACATCAATAGCAATGTGAAGTTCTTATATTTTATTTAACAAGATATTGACATGTATTATGAGATAAGAGTCACATGGCTTTTTTGGGAAACAGAACTAGTATAGTTTCATTAGTGCTTTGAAACCTATCTTAAAGAAATTGGTTTGGTCACCACCATCACCTCCAAAAGAAGACTTTGTCTTGTTCAAGATTAACCGATACAAGAATATCGAACAAACTAGGTTCCGGCCTACTGGTCCCGGTCCTAGCCAAGGCATCGGACACAGGGAACCACCGGGTGCACCATGAGAAAAACAACTATAGTTATTTTTCGGTATGAGAAACTGTTGTTCTTTGGTATTGATCCGTTTTCGTTTGTTCTCTTTATGCAAACTGTTTGCGTTTTCCTTTTTGTGGAGTAGACATGCACTTGAATCGATCGAAAAAGGATGTTTTCTATTTTTTTTCTCCTAGTGTACCAAAGATAATTGTTTGTGATCACTGATCCTTACGATGTTTGTTTTCGGGTACTTTGTCTGGACTTATTTTTCTTTTTCGTACCGTACTACTTTTGAGGTATCACTTCCTACTTCCTAAATGATTATGAAAACATTAAATATAATATGAACTATCAAAAGATATATAGCACCGTTTCTTAAATGGAAAAGTATAGTAAATAATTTATCTATGTTGTTCGAACTATAATCTATACACAATGATTAATATGAAACTGGAAGCCATCAAATCAAAATATTAAATTATGGGACGTTTATCAATAAGTGATTGATGATTTATGTTATAGAAGTGCCGGTGTAACACTCCGATCCAGAGATAAGACCAAATCGGTTTAATATCGTAAAACTATTCTGATTATAGCTTTTTAATGGATTAAATCGAATCAATGCTTTATTAAGACTTGAACCAATCCGTTATAGCGAACCATCATTTAGAATGTCCAAAAGCTTACAATACCGTTTTATATATCAAAAGCTTAACTCAAATCCGATCCAACATCTGAACCAACTGAGTTAATGAGAAAGATTAAAGACAATATGTAGGTTGTAAAAGAGAATAGACACAAGGGAGAACGGGATCACAGACATTAGCAGTTACTACTGTTTATTGTGTCCGTACACAATAATATCCATAAAGTCTTGAGTTGTGCATATAATTCTTTGCCCAGGTATTCTCTTGTTATTTCTTCTTCCGAACTCAATAAATTTATGTTCATAGATTCAGTTGTTTGAGTATACGTTTTATTGATTCGATCACTCATTTCGTTGTTCGAGCAATTTTCTAATCTTGGATCTTTGCTCTTTGCTATCCAAAGATAATACGACTTTTAAACTATAAATCAATTAAAAATATTTAACTGAAATTCTAGCATCGACACTTTCATCCGGCTAACACAGCCGCACTACCGGATACTGATAGGAAGGGGTTTTGGTGGTCCCACCTGTATGGGAACCATGGCTATTACAAAGTAAGACTTAAGTACTTCGTGAATTAACGAAAAATGGTATTAATGGATTTTCTAAACTAATTTACATGTGTCACTAAAAGATTCATTAAGATTATGAGAGAGATTATGAGAGATAATTTGATGCAGCGCCTTATCAAGATTGTCGAGCTTTGGTACCGGCTTTGCTTGCTCGACAAGTTACTATCTTTTATTTTCTTTAATTCGTTTTGATCGTATATAGATAAGTCTTAAGATAAGTTTAAACCTAAGTAGGATAAGATTTCCTTAGATTCACAGTTATCACTTTAAGCTCTATTTATACGTTTTATCCATTCATTTGTAAAGATACGTTTATATTGAATAGATTATCAAGTTATCGAAAGAGCTTGTTTAAGCCATCGGAACTAGAACCCATTGAGATATCGTGTTCTTTCTCGTTATATAGCTTCCGCTCTCCATCATAATTCCACCCAAACACTATATATAATTTTCAGGTTCGATATTATTATTCTTTCGGCTCGCCTACCGAGAAGAATAGTGCTGGAGGTTGGCCAATATGATTGCAACCACAGTTGAGGAAGATGATTTAGGGTCAATGGAGGAAAGTCCAACTCCAACATCTATTACTACGCAGCCGATCCCCACAAGCTAATTCGATGGATCATGGTCTCCTTTGGGTGCCTTGAGTGGCCTTGGTTTTATTCTATCAAAGGGACCCACCACTTTAGTCCTCAGTTTGAGGGGGGACTAAGAGGCTACCCTTACTGCATGCAAAGTTGCAAGCTTTGATCGGACTATGAATTGTCCAACGACTAGAGGTAGAACAAATTTATCTCTTTTTATTTTATGAAAATTATTAATGCCATTGCAAACTGTCTTGCGAAAGGTGCACCCAATAGGGGTGTATTATTGTCCCATGTAGATTTTAGCTGTCTTTTGAGACAGACCAATTTTTAACAATCTTAATAATATATACATGCTTGGTTACCTTCATATAAAATGATACTAAAAAAAACTTGTATATGATGCTTGAAATTTAATTCAAGTGGAAATAATTTCCTTAACTACAATATACGGAATAATTTTTCACTAATCCAAAATCCCAGAAGTAGATAAAGCAATACGGAAAGTCCCCGGCACAATTTCACATCATTAACATACGTGAAAGTTAACAAAGAATTGTTAACACTCCAAATGGCAGAAACCTTAGCGGCCATAACTTGAGCGAAAGAGAACGTAACATCATATAGTAATAAGTAATCAAGATCAAGTTTTGGTTTTAAGATATGTTCACACAATTTGAATCAATAGACAATCCAGTCACGCACAACACTCTAGAGATAATGCATCTTAATTAAGCTTTCTCCGTTGAATGTTCTTTCCCCTGCATATTAGTTTTTATTTTTTTACTAAAGTGAAATTACACAAACTTACCAAAAGGAGAATAGCTAGAGAGGACAATTATATGAGCAGACGCACGCCTAACCGCATACCATAGAGGATTACTACTTTTTGAGGCTAAGTATGGCGTACGGTAACGCTCAAGGTAATTCTTGAAAGGTGTCACATCCCCCTGTAAATATTTTTTACATATTTTAAACTCAAATATTGAAAAATAATAATCAAGAAGGAAATTCAAAGATAACCTAGATGCTATGAAGTAAGGAAATTCATCAAAAAAAAAGGTAAATATAGATTAGCATCATAAGCAGCTTCGATCTTCTAAAAAAGATCACACTCCAAAAGAGATAAGGCCATGTGAAGGATTTCATAACCCTCTACCATTGATAGCGATTCAGCTACCAAGTTTTATTTGCCCTACTTGTATTGTAATTCATAATCAAACTCCATAAGCTTGGGAAACCACTGTTGTTGGACTGGAGTATTTAGTCTTTGTTCCAAAAAATACTTAAGACTTATCTGATTTGTTTTGATTATGAAATTACCATTCAACAAATAGTGACGCCACTTCTGCACAACAAAATCCACATCCAAATTGACAAGAGGAGTTGTTTACCTTTTAACTGTCTATTAATAGACACCAATGCTCATCTTGCATTAATACTGCACCAATTCAACTACCCAACATAGTCCTTCTTTCAGGTTTTCAAAAACCTATATAGAGCTTTTTTATTCCAACAAAAATCATCCTTCTTCTTCAAAGCATTAAGTGGTTTGGCTATTGTCCCAAAAATCCTGAAAAAGTGTAGTAGCCTGCTAACCCAAGGAATCCTCTTAGTTGTTTAAGGTTAGATGGTACATGCAGCTCATATACACCTGCTACCTTCTTTCGATTCGTGGAAAGACTGTTGTCCCCCATTAGTCCAAACAGAGCTCTCAAGTGGTCCACATGCAAGCTACTAACACATAGTTGTTGAAACGAAAGACATGTTTAAAAGAAAGCTTTGCATCAATCAAATAGAAAGATGAAACAACAGAGTTCATGACGTATTCAGATCCTTTTCTCTAAAACTCAAAAACCCTAAAAATTGTAATATATGTGAAAACAATGCATAAAGAATAGCAAGCCTAAACAATGGCTTAAAATAGCTTATATAACCTTAAAACAAGTACTGGACTTTTTCCATATTTGAGTGTACAAAGTTTGACCAAGAGAATATGATTAAGGAAGTTTCGAATGTGGAAATAAAGAAGACTCTGTTTTCCATGCCTAAAGATAAATCTCCAGGCCCAGATGGTTTTACAGTGGAGTTCTTTAGAGAGGCTTGGTCAGTAGTCGGGAAAGATTTCTTGGTGGCTATCCAGTATTTCTTTCGATATGGTTTCCTGCCTAAGGGAATTAATTCTACTATTCTAGCTCTAATACCAAAGAAGGAGGAGGCTCGGGTAATGAAGGATTGTCGTCCTATCTCTTGTTGTAATGTCATGTACAAGGTCATCTCAAATTTTTTGGCACATAGGTTGAAGCAAATCCTTTCGACATTTATTTTGCCAAATCAATTTGTTTTTGTGCGAGACAGATTGTTAATGGAGAATCTCCTTTTAGCAACTGAGCTAGTCAATAATTATCATAAGGAAGACATTTCACCAAGGTGTGCAATGAAAATTGATATTTCCAAGGTGTTTGACTTTGTTCAGTGACCATTTCTTTTGAATGCTTTAAGGGCTATGAATATTCCATCGCAGTTTGTTCATTGGATTGAGCTTTGCATCTCGACTGCTTCTTTCTCAGTTCAAGTGAATGGTGAATTGTCAGGTTTTTTTCAAAGCTCGAGGGGGTTAAGACAGGGTTGTTCGTTGTCTCCTTATTTGTTTGTCATCTGCATGAATGTGCTTTCGAAACTGTTGAATAAAGCTGCTGAGGAGAGAAAGTTTGGTTATCATCCGGGCTGCCAAAATTTGAAGATCACATACTTATGTTTTGCGGAAGATATTATGGTTTTCACTGATGGAACAGGTGGCTCTATGGAGGGAGTTTTAATGGTTTTCCAAGATTTTGAAAAGGTCTCTCGTCTTAAAATTAGTCTTGAAAAATCGACTTTGTTTCTGGCTGGGGTGGGGAACGCTCAGCGGGTATCTCTCCTTGAACGCCCATTTGAAGCTGGCACTTTACATGTACGCTATCTTGGCTTGCCGTTGCTTACAAATAGAATGACGGTGGCTGATTACACACCTTTAATAGAAAAAATAAAGACTCGTATTAGTTCATGGACAAATCGTTTCTTGTCATTTGCGGGAAGGTTACAGCTGCTTAAATCGGTCATTGCTAGCTTAAAATTTTTTTGGATCATGGCATTTAGACTTCCCAAGAGATGCATCAAGGAGATAGAGAAAATTTGTGCAGCTTTTCTTTGGTCAGGTCTAGAGCTTAATACAAAGAAAGCTAAGGTGAGTTGGGACTTGGTCTGCTTGCCAATGGTGGAAGGAGGACTAGGGCTTAAAAAACTGTTGGAGGCAAATAAGGTGGGTGTGCTAAAGTTGATTTGGCGCCTGCTCACTGCACATAAATCTCTTTGGATGGATGATATTCTATCATTTTGCATCATTTAGGTTTGCATTAGAGTAGGATTACATTGCATATTCAACTAGTTTTGTTATATTTGTCATGGATTTCATTGCATTTAAGTTCTAGGTGTTGCATTAGGTCCTAGGAGAGTCTTTTAGTGCATTTGGATGCTTCTTAGATGCATTAGAGCAAAGGAATGAGGCATGGATGCAAAAGAGAAGATAGAATCCATCCGGAGCCTCCCAAAGATCCGATCAGACGGAGGGTTTCCATGCCTGATCAGCCTTGGTGTCCTTCATTAAAGTTGTAGCCAAAGGAGTCCTCTAACTATAAAAATTGGATTCACATCGATCAGACATGTGGTTCAAGAGATATGACTGATTTTCTGGAGAGTATCTGTCTTGCCGAGAGAAAATGACACCTCCCAAAGACCTGGCAAAACGAAGGCCTTACGATCAGATTCAGCCTTCAAGTTCTCCATAGAAGTTGTAGAGGATGGATTTATCTTTCTTCACAAGCTGGAATCAGGTCGTTTGGACTTATATTTTGGGAGATATCGCATTTTTACCACAGTGGTCTGACTTAGACCGCTGCATGGTCCGCTGCGAACTTCTGAGGAAGACCTTGAACAACATGCAGCGGTCCTGCAGCGGTCAGAAGGTGACCGCTGCGACCTCTGACGGACAGAAATCTAACGGGTCGAAACCCGGTTTGTCCCGGATCGACCCGATCCGACCCAGAATCATTAAAAACCCCATTTTCACACTTATTTGCTTATGCTTTCAATTTTCTAAGGTTTCTTTAGCTTGTTCTTGATTGTTCTCAAACTCTAGTTCTATCTTTTAATACAATTTGCATTTCCTTTAAGAAATCTTTCCCTTTTACATTTTATCATCAACCCATCTTGTTATCCATCATGATTTCTTCTCTAATCAAGCTTGATTTTGGGAGAATCATCATGGGTAATGAATAGTCATTTTTGGGTTTAAGGATGAGTTAGATGAGGGTGATCTAAGCATGGATTAGGCTACTTTAGGGTTTAAATCAAACATTCCATCATTCTCTAAGAGTCCTTAAAGCTTCTTTTTGCATGGGAATGAGGAAGATGATATGAGACATTTCATGAACACCAAATGTTTGATGAAATGCCCAAGAGAACTTAGAGATGAAATTATGATCCTTAGCCCAAGGGATTGGTGCTTAAGGATGTAATTAGGTTGATCTAGTAATTTGGATTTAAGCTCATTGATTATTATCATCACAAATGGGAATTTTCTAATGATGCTATAATTAATGAAGTGATTAATTGCATGGAAATGAATTAGTCAATTAAATGGATCAATAACCTAGGGAATAGCTAATTAGTGTAAGTTAGACATTCTAATTCATGCTTAGTGATCCCAAATCACAAATAACCCATCTAAGGACCCTTCTTTAATCATTGTCAAGTCTAATTAGTTAATCATTTGTCTTGTTTTAAGTTTCATTTAGTCTAGATTATAATCAAAAAACCCCTATTAGCTTAGATTAAGCAATCTCTTGTATTCCTAGTGTGTTGTTCTTTAGCCTCCCTTGGTTCGATACCTCAAATACTACAATGGTATTGGGGAATTGATGACCCTTGGATTCTCAAAAATCCGATCATCAATGGATTGGATTAGATGTGAGCTGATTCGGCCGGGATCTCTGTGGTCGGAAAGCGAGGTATCATGTGCTGGTTCATTGATGTGGAGAAAAATAATCAAATACCGTACCTTAGCTGCAAGTTTTTATCGGTTAGATATTCATGATGGTGCTTCCACGTCTTTTTGGTTTGATTTTTGGAGTCAGCTATGTTGTTTGTTTGATGTTTTGGGCTCTCGGGGATATATATAGTTGGGTTTGCCTTGTGAAGCTACAGTTTCTGATGCGATAGTGTCACCTCGTAGAAGACGATACCGATATGCGTTTCTGAATCAGGTGCTAGAGGAGTTGGAGAAGTTGAGAAGCAGAGGAGTCATCGGAGGAAATGATGTTGGGTTTTGGAAGTCAAGTAATGGATATAAGCCTTGCTTCCGTACCAAGGATACTTGGGAGATAATTCGAGCAAGGCATAGTGAGGTGAGTTGGTCACGAGGGGTCTGGTTTGCAAAAGCCACTCCGAAATACCAATTTATTACCTGGCTTGCCCAATTTGACCGTCTATTAACAGGTGCTCGTATGAGTTCTTGGGGTCCCAGTTTTAATACCAATTGTGTGTTTTGTCGACATAGTTTGGAAACTAGAGAGCATCTTTTCTTTATTTGCTCGTTTTCTCGGCGAATATGGCTAAGGCTGACTAGGAAACTTCTTGGGAGGCATTTCACTTTTTGTTAGTCTCAATTGAATGCTTTGGTTGTAGGGTCTGTGCTTGTGGGCTCTCAAATGTTCATTACTAGGTATGTGCTTCAATGTACTCTCCACTCTTTATGGCTGGAAAGGAATAGAAGACGGCATGGAGAGCTTCCAATGAGTTCTTCCCAATTTGTGAAACATATTGATAGGCTAGTCTGCAATAGACTTGCCATTTTAGCTTTTTTGGGATCAAAATTAGAGGATTTGTTCAAATTATGGTTTGCCACTAGATGAGAGTTAGTTAGAAAATCTTATTTTTTGGTTAAACTTTTGTTGTAAGTTGGATAAAACGATTTTTTCAATAATAATTTAACATTGTTACGAAAAAAAATCATAAACTTCATAAAGTATTTTATTTTCCAATCTGAGAACGCAGTCGACTAAAAGTTCGTGTTGATCCTCATTTTTGCTATTTTCTTCATGTTTCTTTTCTATTTGTTCTAAAACAGTCTTGGTACCTATAACTGTATTAAAGACACTAAAAGATTCAAAACCTTTTAAGTATATGGATTAAAACCCTGTAAATACTACATTATATAAGTCTTACAGGTACTTGGATTGTCAAATGCAAACAAAAAGGGGGAGAATGAAAGTGTGTTATACTGCTCGAACAAGTCAGCGACTATTGGAACAAGAGGAGGTGAGGTGGTTAGTGATGCTGACATGGATAAGTGGCGCGCTAATGGTATAGGTTCAAATGGAAGGAAAATATACTTTGGAGATTCTAAGAAGATTTGGAGAAGATCATATTCTTGAAGAAGGTGTGACCTAAAGAATACTAAGATACCACGAGTATGAAAGACAATGTTAGGTTGAGCTTTAGGTTTAGCCATCTGAGATTTGAGAGAGAGAAAGTAGATTATATTGTACTTGTTTTTAGAAAGAGCGTGATCTCTATTAAGAAAAGCCTTCAAATATCAATTATATAGATGTTTGTTATAAGTTATAAATAACAGTAAAAAGTTCAAAGCACCTTTTGTTGAAAAGATTTCTAATAAAAAGCAAAATTTGATGCTCAAAGAATTTAGAAATCGGTGTTAGTTGATCTAATTTTTCATATAACACATAAAAGTTTTGGAGAAATAAAAGTTTCAAGGAACCAAAAAAGAAAACTCTAATAAAATTCATAAAATACGCAGTTAAGTGCTAAGAAGCACTTCCAATGAGAGTATCTAATAGAATATTTCAAGATTAAAATAAATAAAAATATTAAAAAAGTATGAGAGAGAAATGAGAAATGAGAACCTATGAGTTTTTATTGAGATATTCATATTATATTTCTTTTGTTATGATTGGTTATTTAAAAAAAAAAAAATTAAAGCTTAATTATATATTCAAATTCGATTGTAATTTGATATTTGATTGTTGAGATATTGAAATGAATATCTTAACTATTGTGAATGCTTTAAGAGTGTAAGACTAAAATATATATTCCTTCAGTTTTTTAAAGATTGATGTTTTAGAATTTTTTTTTGTTTGATAAAGATTGATTTTCTAGGTTTTCAATGCACTTTTTATTAACTAATGATAATAAATTGTGAATTCAAAAGAATATTGAATTACTGTTGGGTTATATGTTGGGTTATAGGTATTAGAAAGTGTTTGATAAGAAAAAATCATGCATTTATAACTATGTATTAATTTTTTTAAAATTTATGTGAAAATCTCAAAACTTAAAAATGGAGAGAGTAATAACAAAGAAAGAAATGAGAGTGGAATGGAAAATATACGTGGGTTGGAGGGAGAGGAATGGATGACATGGGCATCCGTGTCTAACGGTTTTATTCTTCTATTTAATATTTATTTATTTATGTTAATTTGCTTAAAAATAAATGAAAATAATGAATGGTTGAAGCAAACAGACTGCCTCGGCTACCGCATGAATTGTTGCGTTTGATATCTCCACCACTTTATGTTTAGCAACATTAGAATTGACCAATTGAGGAACAATTCTGATGAATTTCTTATTGACCTACCGAATTTCAGTCTAAGAAACCTCAACTTTGTGGATTATGTGCCCTCAAACCTGAAAAAATTAGGAGAAAAAAAAACCAAATATACATGAATTGATATATGTACGTACACATAAAAGTAAAAGCATATTCAAATTTTTATTTTTATTTTTATGCTTTTGCTTATTAAGGTTTACTTTCACATTTTTGTTAGTGCTTTTTCGTACATTCTTATGTAATTCATCGGTCCATAGACGTTACCGGTTTACAATAAGTTGCTCTTGATGTGTTTGTGCTTATAAAGAAAGCATTGATGAGAAAAAAAAGAGTTTATGATTGTATCTAAAAAGCAACTAAAATGAATCCTTTTGTCCAATGAATGAAAATTCAATCGGTTTCGTTCCCACAATTTAAATTAGTCATGGCTGGTTTACTATAATTTTTTAACCATCGTAGGATGCATGTATATTTTTCGTAATATGCTTCTATTTGTGTGTAGACTTCTAATTTATCATCTGAATTTCTATTTCGTTGTATAAGCATGCTAACTATTGTCTTGCGGTTCTATATTAATATTTACCGTGTTAAATATTAGAATGTCCTCATACGAGAAACTATTGTTTATATAGAATATTCAACAAAATAATGCATTTTATTTTTTTAAATTTTAATTTAATACCAAATCTTGGTGATGCCATTTTTGTTATTTCGTTATACCAACTTATAAACTTTTATTGACAAAATTCTCGATGATTGAAAATTCAATTCATGTGGAATAATTTCCTTTAACACTAATATACGGAATAAATTATACACTAATCCAAAATCTTAAAAGTAGATAAAGCGATACGATTTCAAATCATTAAAAGAGTAAGAAAACAAATATTTCCCTTCATAGTAATTGAAAGTTAACAAAGAATTGATTACACTTCAGATGGCAGATACCTTAGCCGCCATAAAGAGAGCGAAAGAGAAAAGTGTCATCATATAGTTTACGTAATCAAGATCTGGTTTAGGTACTTTGAAGATATCTTCACACACTTTGTATCAATAGGCATTTAAATCACGCACAACACTCTTGAGATAATGCTTCTTAAGCTTTCTCCTTCGAATATTCCTTCCCCTGCGTATTGTTTTTTTTTTTTTTTCACTTAGCTCTCTGCATCTTATGCAAATTACTAAAGTTAAAACTACATAAAACTTACCAATACTGATTGTGTAAAACAAATGAATCCGTTTCTACTTTCTTCCCATCATCGTTCCGGTTCCAGTGGTATATCGCATGTGTTCGGTTTTTTATCTCCAAAGTAGAGTGACCATAGCTAGCTTCTCTAAACGCAGAGTAATCTGGTTGTGGCTCCCTAAACCTGAAACAAAAACGTCACATTATTCCATGGCTCACTCTGTTTCTTGATTCGCTTAACCCTATTAGATTTGCTCTGTCACTAACTAGGCCTAGGAATTCGGTTTTCCGGTTCGGTTTTTTGAAATTTCACCCAAAAATAACCAAATTTGTTTCGGTTTGGTCCGCTTAATTGAACTTTCCGGTTTTGGGAAGAAATTCGGTTTATTTTCGGGTAACTTCAGTTAATTCGTGTCGGTTCGGTTTGGTTATTTTATAAATTTTGATCGAATCCGATATAATTTAGTATAATCCCGTTTACAACTGATGTAAATCGGTAGAGACACTAACCTTCCAGCGAGACCTTCTTGATTCCCTCCGTCACCAACTGTGATATAAACAGGAGCAGACTTATCCGGCACCGGGAAACGATCACCGCTTGAAACATTATACCGCACATTCGATATTCGGTACTGAAATGCCAAAAAACAAAACAAAGATTATACTAAATCCAATGAAAGCATATCAAAACAAATGAAAGCACACAAAAGTTACCGATCTCTCGTAGGCATGAACATGACCAGCAAAGATAACATCAACTTTGTGTTCTACAAACCACTCTTCGAAAGCTACTCTCATGCTTTCACCTTCCATGAAATGTGCTTCATTACTGTTGTAAATCGGAACATGCATCAGAACAATCAGCCAAGGAGTCTTCTCTCTGTCAACTCTTTTAAGCTCATCACTAAGCCAATGCCATTGCGGAGTATACTTCACTGCACGCCAAGAGAGACACACAACACAAACCTTTTTACTTACAAGTCAACAAGACAAAAAAAGTGTTATTGACCAATTGAGATATTATTACCAAAAGGAGAATAGCTAGAGAGAACAATGATATGAGCAGAGGCACGCCTAACAGCATACCAAAGAGGATTGCTACTTTTTGAAGCTAAGTAAGGCGTACGGTAACGTTGAAGGTAGTTCTTGAAAGGTGTCACTTCCCCCTGTAAATATATTTTTACATACTTGAGAACTCGAAATAGTGAAAAATAAGAATCAAGAACTATAATGAAAAATTCCAACTTCTAATGAAATCAAATTTCATGTAACCAATTCAATTCACCAGTCAACTTCTAAGAATCAAGAACAAGAATGAAAATTCCAACTTCTTAAGCACTTGTAACAATTTATCTATGTCTAAGAGACTACTAAGAAAGAAAATTCCAACTTCAAATCAAATCAAAACTCATGTAACCAATTCACTTCTCTCATCTTACATCTAATAAATAGCTAAGAAGGAAATTCATAGATAACCTAGATGCTAATTTAGTAATTACCATATATGGCATGTAATCGATTTCGTGGTTTCCTGCAGACCAAAGCCATGGTTGATAAGCAGTACTAGGCTCTGCAAAACGGCCCCAACTATCCCATCTCACACCAACATCATTATACTTATATCTATCAGCATAAGAGAGATCTCCAAGAAATAAAACAGCTTGAGCTCCACTCTGCATATAATGTTCCAATGTGGATAACGAGTTGAATGTTTGCCCCATATCACCTGCCATTCAAAAGTGAAACTAAGTTTTGGCTATTTCAGAGACAAATTGAGTATTGAGTATAACATTACCTATAATACCAAACTTGTATGAAGCATCTGGATGTACATCTGGTGGTGTAACAAACCAAAACTCCCTAGAAGATTCACCAGTTTCAATCTTATAATAGTATTTTCTATCATGCTGAAACCCAAAAACAGATAAATTGACATAAGAAAATTGCATTTGAATGTAATCTTAACACAACTAAGTGAAATCAATAAGCAAATCCTTCTTTTCTTGTTACCTCAAGGTTAGAGACAAGGCAGTGATGAATATAACCAGATTTGTATTTATAGAAAGTGTAGTTTGTGTATGTTCCTTCAGCGATAGAATCATATTTCCCTTTAACGGTGCCGTATTGTACTTTGCTGGAACCAGGCTCATCTGGTGTAACCCAGGAGATAATCATAGCTTTACCATCATAATCACCTTGAGTTATATGCACCTGTTTGTTATAGCCAAAATCTTCAGAAACAAAACAAAAATTCCCCAAAAAAACTAAGTTACTTACTTGTTGTGGAGCATTATAGCCATCGGGGACTTTGAAAACATGGTGGTCAAGTGGAATATCAATGGCGGGCCACTCAGATCGAATAAAATCACTTGTGATTCCAGATTCTCCGTATAATACTGAGTTTAGGAATACACAGAGTATTATCAAATGATGCATCGCCATAGTTTTGCCTCAGTCTCCCTAATTTCTACCTGTTGCCAAATCGGAATTAGCTGCAATTATGATCCCCGATCTTCCGAGATTTCGAGAAATTTCAATCAAACAAAGATAATTAAATCGAATCGTTGAATCAATTGGAGAAATTCGTTTAAAAGGAGATAGAGATTTTGAGATTGAGAAGAACGCGAGGGAAGTAATTGATTGATACCTTAAAGTTGAAGCATTGGGAGATTAAAGGATATGATCGTATTCGTGGTATCGATGAGGAGCAGGGAAAGATGAATTGATAAAGGTAGTTATTAATAATCCACGCGCATACGTGGAGCTTTATGATTGGCTGAAACTCCATGGAGCCGAATGGATTGTGTATTAAGCATATAAGCACATAACGTAACCATTAACCAATTTGGCTGTTAATTATATATAGTTAGAAAAACTGCATAATCTAACAACTTGAATGGTTGATTACATTTATTTTTTATTTTTCCATCTGGTAAAGATTTTTCAAATGGATTAGGTAGGAGATTTTACAAAAGAGTTGTAACCAAAAGTATTAAGTCTAATTTTAGTATCATGTCCGATAACAATGAGACAAAAATTAATAAAACATAGAGGACAATCTCTCATCTTGAAAAATTTGATGAAGCCTGAAAACTAGTGTTGTCTCAAAATGTCAAAAAAAACCCTGAAAACTATAAAACAAAGCCAAATAAGGCCACAAAGGAACATCACATGCTATAGACGATTAAAACACATGAATAATTTGGAAACAAATTTTTTATATCTAATTTATTCAACTCTAACCATATTTATCCAATTTCAACAAGATAGCGAAGAAAAATCTCATAATTTTAAAGAAAAAGTGCTAAGAGAGAAAAGAAGAAAACTTAGGAAAGACAAGTTCATAGATTGAAGCTTAGTGAATTTTGCGAGTTGCTTTTAGGGTTCTTCCTCTTCTCTTTGTTCTCTTTTGTACCTGCATAAAAATCACAAATAGAAAGGTTAGTGCGAGGTTATATTACAGTAATGAGAGTGGATCAGATACATGGATTAAGTATCCGATATGGGATTAGGCCATGAGGAAAACTAGAACAATAATTATCTATTGATTCATCTATACCAAAAAGAAAGAGGTCTACGAAAATTCACCAAAGTTAATAAATAGATCGAAAAACAAAAAGAAGTTAAACAAGTTTACACTAGATCGAAAACGCGAAGATCCGAATGGACTGCGACTGCCACGAATTTTAGAGATGTGTGAAATTTTATATCAGTGCAGGAGTAAACTTAAATCTGCTTTTTCGATATGAGATTCTTCCACTGTTAACACGGCCGACTGAAGAAATAAGAATTGTTTTAGAGTTTAAGCAATTTCTTTGAAAGAAAAAACAATAGACATAAGAGATATTTTGAAACCCTTATAGAAAAACAAGAAGAGCAAACGCTTTTACCTTCAAGCCTATTCTCACTATTGACGAGCAGGAAGCAGCCTCCGAACTTGTTCTTAAGTTCTATCAATATAGTTACGGTTTTTATTTTGAGGTAAAGTTGTAACAAAAACACACAATTTGCTACAATGTTTTAAAAATATTTTTTTGGATTGAGACACCAAACCATTTATTTCTTTTCTTGGAATGAGACACCAAACCATTTAATTCTTTCCACACCAAATGTATGAACTTCTCTATAGGGTTTCCATATACAAAAGATACGACGAACTTTTGCTCTCCCAACTGAAAATTGACATCCAGAAGATTCTAATTAATAAATATAATTGAAGTTAGCTGAACAATACTCTTCCGTAACATAATTCACCACTTATTCCCATTGGATCCACTATGAAAAATCATGTCGTATCTCAACCATTCTGGGAAGTCTATATTTGTGTCTCTCCATTCATAGTTTCCATTAAGAACAAAAGCTTAAGGAAATGAAATTTGTGCATTTCCTTGAAACGAGGAATCACCAAGTGTTGAGATTACAAAAATGTTAGTGACCTGTGATTGTGAAGACCTATACTTTCAAAATAATTATAACTAAACTACAAAACTCTCTAAAGAATTTAATTAATCTTTAATTTTTACGCAAAGTGACCGTTCAAGTCTACAACCAGACCCCCCAATTAAATGTGTATTATTACGTGTGTTTCAAGTGCAAAAGAAAGAGAAATATATAGTCATGTAAATAATATATATACTATAGTATATGTGGATCAGGAATTCGAAACTATGTTTACTTGTGCCTTATGTAGTTTCAAGTGCAAAAGAAATGGAAATATTTGGCAGTATAATAAAGTACTTACGGAACACAAAACCCTTAATTAGATGTTTACTTGTGTGTTTCAAGTACGAAAGAAAGGAAAATATTTATCTACATAATAAAAGTATACAGAACCCAACCCAAGCCCACCAAAGCACAAAGCAATGGCTCTACTTCACTTGACCGTCTTAATATTTTCTTCCATTTTCGTAATCTCATCCTCAAGCTTCATCCCACCGCCTCACCCCTTTGATCCCTTGACTGAGACTGAACTCATACTCGTCCGTGACATCATCAACAAAACGTACCCAGTTGGTCCGAACCATAGGTTCACTTTCCAGTACGTGGGTCTCAACGAGCCTGACAAGTCCCTAGTCTTATTCTGGCATTCGTCATCGGACCACAACGTCAAACTGCCGCCACGTCAGGCATTTGTCATCGCCCGAGACAACGGAAAGACACGAGAGATCGTCGTTGACTTTTTGTCTCGAGCCATCGTCTCGGACAAGATCTACTTAGGAAATGGTTATCCTATGCTCACTAACGACGAGCAGGACGCAGCCTACGAGCTTGTTATTAAGTTCAAGCCATTCCGTGACTCGGTCAGGAGACGCCGCTTGAATGTTTCGGAGGTTGTGGTCATTTCCTCGACGTTAGGATGGTTTGGTGAGAAGGAGACGGTGAGGGCTATAAGAATATTACCGTTTTATCTAAACGGGTCGGTGAACCCGTATCTTAGACCTATTAAAGGGATAACGATAATCGTCAACCTTGACCAAATGAAAGTAACGGAGTTTAAGGATAGGTTCATTGCTCCTCTGCCGAAGGCTAACGGAACCGAGTTCCGTATCTCAAAGCTTAAGCCGCCGTTTGGCCCGCAGCTTCAAAACGCCGTCATTTTTCAGCCGGACGGTCCCGGATTCAAGATTGATGGACACATCGTCAGGTGAAATGATTAACAACTAATTTTTTCTCAAAAGGAAATAATCATATTTCTTAGATCTAAACTTAATATATACTCATATATTTTGTAGAAAAATATCTGGAAATTTTGACCAATACACTGATTAAATATTTATAAGAATTTGAAACATACACTTAAATTTAAATCAATTTGGAAAGTACACACAATTTTATAATTGGAATATACACATAAATTTATATAAATATGTAAAATATACTGAATTTTATAAAAGTATGGAAAATTTTCTTATTAAATATGAATTTACTAATATCTGAAAAAAAACATTTTAAATTTCTTGTTCTTTTTCATTAATTGAAACAATGAAATATAGTTATGTGTAAACTCGATCTATTCAAAACCTATATTAACCATTTTTTCTTTAAGAATCTGCAGTGGATCTATTAAACTCGATCTATTCAAAACCTATATTAACCATGTGTAACTCGATATATTGAAATTTTTTCTATAAATTTGAAAACAATAAAATAATGCACCTTTTTTTATCTAATAATATACCATTAACTATTAATTTGTTTTACATGGTGGTGAATAGATGGGCAAATTGGGAGTTCCATATGTCATTCGACGTTCGAGCCGGTCTCGTCATCTCCCTCGCGTCCATTTTCGACATGGACATGAACATGTACCGACAAGTCCTATACAAAGTCCATTTGTCCGAGATTTTCGTGCCATATATGGACCCAAGTGAGGATTGGTACGATGTTACTTACTTTGACTGTGGTGAATTTGGTTGCGGCCAACTCGCCGTTTCCCTTGAACCATACACTGATTGTCCTGCGGGTGCCGCTTTCATGGACGGCATCTTTGCTAGCCAAGACGGAACTCCTACAAAAGTATCAAATGTTATGTGCATTTTCGAAAAATATGCTGAAAACATTATGTGGCGACATACCGAAACTGATATTCCCGGTTTAGAAGTAATAAATTATATGATCACGTTACAAAATCTATTTTCAGAGCTGGTAAAGTTGATTAATGACATATAATATGATAAAAATGTTGTCACAGATCACAGAGGTTAGACCGAAAATAAGTCTTGTAGCCCGGATGGTGACGACAGTGGGGAACTACGATTACGTAGTTGACTACGAGTTCAAGCCTAGTGGCTCAATAAAAATGGAAGTAATGTCTTTCTAAAATTTGGCTAGCTAATTATTACATTACATATACATGAAACATGTTGGTTTATTTTTCAAACTTGATTTATTTAAATGTTAACGTTTTAATGCATAGGTTGGATTAACTGGTGTGCTAGAAGTGAAACCGGTGGAATATGTTCGCACTTCAGAGATCAAAGAAGACGATATCCACGGAAGAATTGTCGCTGACAACACGGTTGGAGTCTATCACGACCATTTCGTAACATACCGTCTAGATATTGACATTGACGGTACGGAAAATTCCTTTGTCCGTACCGAACTTGTGACCAAGAGGACCCCAAAATATTTTACAACACCGAGAAAAAGCTATTGGACAACGAATCGAATGACGGCGAAAACCGAGGCAGATGCTCGGGTGAAATTAGGGTTGCGAACGGAGGAGTTGTTGGTGGTTAACCCTAACCGGAGAACAAAGCATGGTAATGAGGTTGGTTACCGTTTAGTTCCCGGGCCGCTTTCATCTGGCCCACTTTTGGCGCAAGATGATTACCCACAGATTCGAGCCGCATTCACCAACTATACCGTGTGGATCACGCCATATAACAAGTCGGAGGTTTGGTGCAGCGGTTTGTATGTCGATCGGAGCCACGGTGACGACACATTAGCTGTCTGGTCTCAAAGGTAATTTACATATATAATATTTGATTAAAAGTTGATTTTTTTATTCTGTTAAATGATTTCAATAGTCGTATAATCAACTTTAATTTAAAACCTTTAATTACTAACATTTAAATCAAGGAATATATTCTGAAACTCACAACATGAACTGATAAATAGCGTCGCTTCTTTTGTGCCACCAGAATCTTTGCTGCATATTAGAAAAAACAAAAAAATTACAATATAGGCATTTAAATATTATGTTAGAAATAATTTCATCTTGCCGCAAAATAGTTAGTCCAGATCTCCTTAAAATCCTATGGGAATAACCTGAACTTCGGATAAAGTTGAAGAGATTCGACTGTAACATGTCTACGAACTTATCGGTGATTGCATTGTCGTATATAAACCTACTATGATAAGAAATTTAAGTAACTTAACATATCAAAAGTAGAAACGACGAAATAACTTACCACTCATGGCCATCTCGTTCCGGGTCGAGCCATGTCACACCGCCTCTAGCGGGCTGTGCGTGCAATTGCTACAACCAGATATGCGATCGAAAAGTGTACATCTATGCCAAAGAACACATCAATACCATTTTTAAAATATAGGCAGGATAACCTTACATGCGTTATCCATCAACGCAACATGACATATACTGGAAAATCATTTATGGTCTACATATACACCGTATGCATCATGAAATTCTGTTTCTAAGAAATAAATATCATATGCTCCATGACCATGTACTCATAAATGCTACAAACTATAAAGTAATTGGTACAAAAACTCATCAAGTACTCTCTAAGGGTGCTCTAGACCAGGAACAAATATTGTCAGGAATATAAACTATCATCTCATGATAAGAATTTTGACAAGTTGTGAGGTATGATGATTAATAGCTACTAAGACATTTTATGCTTTCCAAATAGATTGAAACCATCTGTATTTAATTCGAGATATATACTCAAAATGAGGGTGCATTGATTAGAAGTGTTTACACACTTCTGCATCTCATGAGTGAGATTTTTTGCCATCCGTTTATGTTTTGTGTGCCATCTAATAGCCTTCGATGTGTGCCCCAACTGATATAACCTTTTCAGCCTATCACATAACGAAAAGTACCTTAGTAAGAAGAGACACGCTAAGCGGTATATGCATCTTCTTTAGAGTAGATCTTATAGTTGTAGGTGCAAACATCTATAATCTGATACTAGAAACCAACTACCGTAAAAAAAATTTATTTCATAAAATCAGCTATCCCATCCACACATTTCTCGTCTAAATTGAAATGTGTCTTTAGGTTCATCATCCTAGTTGTAGATGATAAAGACAAATGATCCTCTCTACAACCTTCATGTAACATATTTTGAGATGCATCTAACATGAAAGAACCCTTTTCACTTCTATAGTAGGTTCATCTACTCTATTTTCATCCTAAAGGGATAAAAATATATTCACGGAGCATCGCTCACCATATATATAGTTTCTACGATTTATGTTTCCAATGTTGGTTCTTCAAATCATCTACTGTATCCTCATTATGTTTTTCACTAGTAGTAGCAAAATTGACCATTAAATCAATTTGCCTTCTACAAAATCTTGTAATTTTGTAACATATGCCATGAACCGTTTTTTTTTTATAAATATGCTTCCAAAATGATGTACCCTGATAGATATGACTTTCACAAGAAGTACGAGGATACCAAATTTTACCAGGTTCCAATGCCACGTCCTCGTTTTCCGCAAAATTCCATGAGTTACTTAAGATATTGTGAATACTCTTTCATAAGTAGAGTGTTTGTTGGATTTATATGAGATTTATCCATTTACGATAAAAAATAATCATTGCAATTTGAAGAAGACATTTTTTTTCTTTTAGTTTTTTTTGGCTTGTTGTGAATGAATGTAATGCTATTTATAGAAAGTTCTAACGAACTTTTGATGAAAAAATATGTTTACCGTTCACTGTTCACCGTCTAAACTTCGTCGAGAATTTCAGATTATATTCACCTAATCCGCATAAAACTACGAAACAATTGAATCCGCATATTTTGTCAAAAATTTCAGACGTAATGATTAAATCCACATAACACGCAAAATTTTGTAGTAGCCATCTGATCAGTAAAATGATTAATTCTGCATAAATTGCGCTAAACTAAAAATATATAAATGGTCTCCAAATTACAAAAATTTGAACATCTAAATTTTTTTTAAAAATACAATTATATGAATATAACATTTCATATGTAAAATATGAACTTATAATATGTAACCCAATGTGACAGGAATAGGGAAATAGAGAAGAAAGACATAGTGATGTGGTACACTATCGGATTCCATCACGTTCCAAGTCAAGAAGATTTTCCGACGATGCCTACTTTGTCTGGTGGCTTTGAACTCCGACCGTCCAACTTCTTCGAGAGAAATCATGTCCTCAAGACCAAACCCATCAAACTAACAATCTCTCGCAATTGCACTCTTAAGAAGAATTATTAACTAGCTTATCATTCATGATTTGATATCTTTGTTGGAATTTTAAAGATCTAAAAAAAATCATACATATGCATATAATTTGAATAATCTAGTATATGCTAGTGCAAAGGTAATATACTCACTCATCATTTTATCAATTTTATCAGATTTTTGTTTTTTTACATTTGAGTCATTATTATCCTCTAAATAAGGTCTCTTAATGGGAGCAAATACGCTGATAATTTTTTTTCTATGTTTTTCGATCTCAATCACTTTAAAAACTATTACATATCCAACTATCCAATCCCAACAATTCCACTCATTCCTCGAACTTCGACATATGCCCACCCATACCCAATGTAGTTTGAGGGCTCGGGGGAAATAGCAATGGTATTTTAGGTTTTTGTTTGTGGGTTTGGTTATAGTTGGGTTTTTCTTTAATTTATGGGTTTTATCTCAAAACCTAGAAACAAGCTATGGACTTACAAACAAAAACATATAGGGTCTACTTTAAAACTGTTGTCTATCGCCGGTTCACACTTCGGAAAAAAAAAACTTTGCTCTCCCATGAACTTGCTCACTGCTAATGGCATCTTTCTTCCGGGAAACTAGAACATTCATCCTTGTGGATTCCCTTTTGTTTGCTCTCTTTTGGATTTACAATCGAGTTCATTCTCCACAAGAAAGACTTGATTTTTTTGTATGCTTCCTAATAGGAATGCATTTCACAGTAAATCACCATATAAACAAAACATAAAAAGTCTCCACTTCGACTGAGGTCCGAGTAACGCCTCATCGACATTCCCTTTAAAATTCATCAATTGCACTTAAAAGATACTCGTATTGTGACAAAGCTCGTGAGATTACTATTCGCCTTCTTAAAGGGCCCTAACGGCTCTTAGAGATGTCTCAAGTTCTATTTCAAGGATTTGCGTGCACCATTCAAGTTGAGACTGAGGATCTATAGCAATAGTTACATGAAGAGGTTTAAGGGGTAGAGGAAGAGGAAAAGGTTTAGAAGGTGTGCTTGGTCAAGCTATCTTGATGGATATTGTGGATCATGGTGTCAATCAAAGGTAATGTTGTATTCTCTAGATTGGGTTCATCGAGAAAATCTATTGGGAAAAAGGTGGTTAAAGAAGTATATTGGAGATCGAAATTTTTTTTAAGGGGCCTCCTAACTATAATACTTATGAAGAAAAAACATAACCAAGCAAAGTGAAAATGCAATAACGAATCGAAGGAAGATACCTAAGTTTCCTTCTTCAATTCTCAAGAATTTTTATGAATCACAACCTACCTTAGAGAAAAGGAAGCCATTTGGAGGATACAAAAGAATAATAAAAAAGGTTAAGACCTGTAGTAGTGGAGAGAAATTGAAAATTACTTAAAAGACCCACATGTCATGGAATCAATATAGTTGGATCTTATCTTATCCATACTAAAGATTATAGAATGCATGAATCTTTTTACTTTTACTTCTACCCTCAAAACATCAGTGAATCCTAAAACCGCCCAAGAGTTACTCACTAGTGGCTAACCTTAAACTACCATCTTCCTTATTAGGGAAGTTCGACAACTAAGCGAAATATATAGTCAATATGTCCGGAGGGTTGTATTAATTATCAGCGAAAATATTATAGGAAATTGTGTAGCAGCCTTGGATACTTTGACACTTTCTCAATGTAACCAGTGAGTATTGGTGGTGGCTTAGCTCTGATGTGGAAATAGGAGGTCCATAAGAGGACGAAGGAAAATGAAGCAACATGTAGTCATTGTGCCTAGGGTCTCTTCAACTTCCTCACCGAGGGACTCTTCGATTTTTGTGCCTCCTAGGTCAAACATTATCTGGAAGTGGGTCCACTCCAATTCACACCAAATCTATTACTAATAAAAGTTAAAGGTATAGTGTTGTTAAACCGTTCACATAGGATTTAAAACAACCAGTAATATTATTCCACATAAGCGTTTTAAAATAAAATAAAATAATTAATTAAAAAAATTAGAGTTTAGGAAATAAGAAAATTGTATATAGTTTCCACAAATAATATTATTCCACATCACCAATTAAAAATAAAATAGAAAACTAATTAAAAAAGAAAATCAGAGTTTAAGAAATAAAGAAGAAATAAGGAAATTATATCATAGTTTCCTAAAAAATTTTTTATGGTAGTTCACATTTGATTTTAAATGGCCAAAAATATTATTCCAAATCGGCTTTTAAAAAATAGAATAGAATTTAAACTTTAATATTAAATATCTTCAAAATCAAGCCTCATCATGTTCCATATTAATTTCATATTTTCCTTTCTTATTATTTTAAAATGAATTTAAATCTAAATAATTTTTTAAATATATATCATTATCTAAATTTAAAATTTTTATTGTTTAAAAACATATTTTAAATCATTATGAATTTTGAATCATTATCTAAATTTAAACATATATATATATATATATATATATATATTTTTTTTAAACGAATACCTTTGTGTTTAAAAATGAAAATTTACAATTTAAAATTAAACACATATTTCAGTGATTGATGTTTTAAAATCACCGATCCAACCCAACTTAATCACCCATCAAGCCGAACCATACTCAAAATTAGATTTATCCCAAAAAGTTTTCTTCTTGTGTTGATTATTTACCTTTGACCAAAATGTCTCTGATAGAATCATCACGAAGTTCAATCGAATCTTGCACATTAAAACTTCTGACTTCTCAGATCGATTCATTTCTTCTTCAATCAAATATGTGAATCGCCTATCTCTTGCCGACGAAGATAACAACAAAATCGAAGCTTGGATTTTTCTTTTGTTGTTGGAACTGATTCGATTTGTACATTACAGTTTCTCATATCGATCCACTTCTTTTTCAATTGAATCTATGAATCGTCTATCTCTCGCCGACTAAGACAACAACAAAATCAAAGTTGAGATTTTTCTTTCACTATTGGTGATTTGAGTGGGGAAATGTTTAGGGAAACTAACTGAGGCTCTGATGTTAGTGAGAAAGCGACAAATTCAAGGAGAGATTATGAATTACAATACAATGTAAAAGAGGAACAAGAAAAGCACAAAAAATATTTCAGGAGTTTGAATGTGCAACAAAAAGTAGTTTACGATGCATTTATGGAGTCGGTAGAAAATGATATGGAAAAACTATTCTTCCTACATGGTCCTGACGGAATAGGGAAAACATACATTTATAAAACCATCATTTCTAAGATGCGCTCAGCAGAGAAAATAGTGCTCCTAATAGTTTCGTCATGCATCACAACATTTCTTCTACCTGCAGGTAGGACAACACATTCACATTTTAAGATACCGATAAATATCGATGAAGATTCAATGTGTCATATAAGGCCTAAAACAATGCTTGCTGAATTAATCAAAAAAATTGATATGATCATATGGATGAGAAGTCCATGACACATCAGTACGCATTCGAAGCGCTAGACATAACATTAATATATTTGATGTCCATGAAAAATGAAGCAGCTAAGGACAAGCCTTTCGGAGGCAAGACTTTACTACTAGGTGGTGACTTCCGACAAATACTACCAGCCGTTCCACATGGTTCTAGAGCAGATACAATTTTAGCATCAATCAAAGAATCATACTTGTGGAATCTTGCAATGTATTCACTTTAAAACATAACATGAGACTCCAAAAATCAAAAACAAGTTTTGCAGCATGACTACTAAATGTTGGAGATGAAAATGCACCCACAACGGAAAATAAAAATGATAACGGAGCTGATGGTCATATGGTTGTAGTTGATTCAAAATTCCTAATGCAATCAACTGGAGATCATATGGAAAAAATATTTAAAGCCACAAATGTAGAGAATGAACTAACAAAAAATAAACATGCAAGCATTACAGAGACAACATCTTAACACCCAGAAATGAAACAATTGATGAGATTAATGCAAACATGTTATCAAAATTGTCAGGAAAATAAGAGGAATATCTCAACTCAGAGCGTATAGAAAAAGGTGATACAATATCAACAAACTATGAGATGCTATATGCGGTTGAATATCTAAACTCTCTAAAGTTCATAGAACTACCAAAAAATAAGTTACCTTTAAAAGTGGGAGTATCAATAATGCTGCCTCGATACAAACCACTTTCAACTCTATCTCTTACTTCATAGCACAAAAAATAAAGAGTAACAAAAATAAACTCATATCGAATTATAAGGAAAAAAATAATTCCACCGCATAGAAAATTCAAATATCATGATATTATTGAAAAAAATAAACTTATTATAAAATATTAAAAAATTACAATAAAATACATTTTAATTTTTTAATATATTTCAAAAATAAAAAAAAATAGTTTTAAATTGGAAAACAAATACAATGACAAATAAAGTAGTAATAATTAAAAATTGAAAATATTAAATGTCATCATATTTTTCAATAAAAATATATTATTAAATATTAAAACAAACGAAACAGATAATATTAATATACTCGGACGTAGCCCGGGTTTAAAACCTAATAATCCGATAAAAAAAAACATGTTTCGTTCATTCTGCGTGGTGGGCTGTGTACAACCCAAATTACACATCCCATATCGGATCCGCCCATCAAGACAAAGCCCAAAAACAACCGAGCTTTGGCCCACCAAAAAAGACCCATTGCCGGCTTCTGATGACATACATCACGTCGATCTGACACAACCACCTACCGCCGAACCTGCTGGTGAACTACTGTTCAGAGTAAGGTTGGCATGTCAAAATTATTACTTGTACACCTATTAGCACGACCTACGAACACGTCGCTGGTCCTAGGTTCTCACACTATAAAAATGAGTTATTGCGAAGAAGAGGGGTCCCGAAAACGAGAATTGAGAGCATTTATTTTTAAAGAGAGAAATTAGAGAGAACGACGAGGTGGAAGATCATCTTCATTTCTCCAAAAAAAACACTTTTTTTTCCGCATGTTTTCTCTGTAATTACAGAATTATTCATTGTTGTAATCGCCGAGCTATTCGTAATAAACTTATCGACCTGTTTGTAACATGTTTGCTGAGCTGTCACTTTTTCACGAGGTTTTTCGACTCTTTCACTCGCAACCTCATAATTGAAACTGTGAACTTCTTGTTCAACATTTTATGACTTAAAAGACTACATAATAGAGTGTTAATTTCCTATAAATACTCCAATCACTAGAAAAACAAGATTTCAAGTGGAATATGGGATCTTAGTGGGATTCTATTATTTCATAAAATTAATTTCATAAACTATTGAGAAAATTTGAACAAATATTATTAAAAACTGTTCTAATTGAAAAAATATCCAACATTTTTAATACTTTAAAAACTATTTTTTTATCATTAAAATTACCAAAATAACCTTAACTAATCTAACATAAGAATCTAAGTTTAGAAAAAAAAAAAAAAATCAACGTTATTTTGGATTACATTTGCATACTGATCACTAGGGATAATTAATGTTTTTCTAAAATGTGGAAAGAACTTGGCATAGGGCTTCACAAAACTAATATATGGCTTTGATTTTGTGTGTGAAATAGCAATATCAAACACATGAATCTCCTGATTAATAATAGAGATAGCCAGAGCAATCCAATGATTGTTGTTCATTTTTTGAATGAAATAAACATCATTCACGTCTACACCAACTCTCTTATATGTTTGTCGGGATCGTGGTAAGGAACCGGTAAAGTAATTGAGCAACATACCACTCCAAACAAAATCTTGAAGTTTTGGTAGATGTTCTCGATTAATAATGTGAATGGTACATCCATGAATGTCAATCTTTTTTCGAAATGGACATGAGACTTTTGTCCTTCTTCTTCATAAAAACATACAACGTTGAGGTACTGTAACGAAATATATAAAAAAATTAGTCGACGAAATTATTTCGTAGTGAATAACAATTGATTTTATATTTACTTTGTCATCCATCCATTTTTTTGGTGTCATAAGGTCTAAAAAAAACATATTTTATTCGCATCACCATCACTTATACCTAAATCAACAATCACATCTCTACAAGCAAAACAATTACACAAAATAATGATGATTATGTCTTTCTATTTAAAAAAAAATAGTTTTTCAACTTCTTTAAATGTGAGTTATTTTTCAAATTATACAATTTTTTTATAATATTAAACCAATTCTTGGTATAAAATGATAAATCTATAATAATCATGATTTAGGTTTTATCAAAGTTCATTTCAACATTGAAATTTAATGTTAGATATATACGGGTTGCACCTAATTAATGAGTAACTAACTCTAAAAAAATAGAAAACTCGAGAACACACTTCGACTGTGATTGATGAATATCAAACTAATCGGTGGAAAGCAAAATGTTTTTGTGTTTACCAGTCATAAAAATATTATTAAAGATACAGTAAAATTGGTTATTCTCAACTATTTTATTATGGCTTTCTGTAAACAATTTTGCATTATTCCTACAGCTAATTTATATATACCCGCATTTGACATCTACTCTACGGAAACCAAAATATTCTGTGTTAGGTAGAAATAAGAGACAACATCATATAAATATTAAAATATTCCAACTTGTTTTAGGCTCGTGCTATATATAATGGTAAAACAGATTTGTTCCAGGTCGTCAAATCCATGCTGGGCCAGTGAAATATATTTTCAATTACTAATATGATAGAGATATATGCTCACTACACTATATAAGATCAAAACCATTTAGCTGTCATATAAAATATCATAAAATGATAAAATGTATTTGAATGTCCAAAAATAATATATTCCCTATAAATCTAAAATAAGTAAAAAATTTATAAAAGTCTTTCTTTGAAATATAATTTTGGGAATGGAATCCATTCTCAATATACTGTCTTTTTTTTTTTTTTTTCATGTTCCCAATTTTGTTGTTTATTTTTACATTATAAATATGAAGTCATCCACCAAGTGGATTTTGGTTTAGTTGTTTCTTTTGTTAAAATGAGGTTAGTAGTTTGAGTTCACTTGGAAGTGGTTTACATTTTAAATATGGTATTATCAACGGCTGGCTTTGGGTACCGGAAGAGATTATGAGCCAAAGACCCAGAACTTCCAAAATTTAATCCAGAAAAAAAAAATATATATATATATATATATATATATATATATATCATCCAGTTGTAAAAATACACACTACTTCTATAACAAAATCATATCTCCCTCTCACTGGTAATTCTTCTCTCCTATAAATATATAATTACGATACTTATATATTACATTTATAACACATTATCATCACGATTATTCTGTAATCATGATTTATATTTATAAATGTATTGTTAATTATCAGAATATTTTTAGTTTACTGTTTTTATTTTATAATAATTACTCAATGCACTATAATCTATTTAATAGGTTGATATAGATGACTTTAATTAGTCACCATAATTTATTTATGCTTTAATTTAAATGACTTTGGTTAGTCACCATAATCTATTTATGTTTTAATTTGGATAACTTTGATTAGTCACCATAAATTATTTAATGTTTAATTTGAAGGACTTTAATTAGTCACCATAATTTATTTTTAATATGGATGATTTAGTCATCATAATTTATTATGGATGATTTAGTCACCATACAATTATAATTATATTAATGTCCATGTTATCATTTATAGATTTGTATGTTATTTTAAAGTTTTAGACCTTAACTATAGTTTCTTATCTTATTTTAATTTTCAAAATTTTATATCTATTTAAATGACTATAATCAATGTTTTTCATCTATAAATACATTCATACTTTACTCATTCATTTCACTGAAACACTTCATCGATATCTCAAATATTCTTCTAAGAAATTTATTTAAATTTTCATTTTCTCATAAAATGTTTCGGTTGTTAATGATTTTATTATTTTGTGTAATTTTATTTTTTATTTATGGCATTCTTGTTGTAGCATTTACTTCCGAACAAATGATCATAAATATTGCCTTATTCTTTTATGTAATTATGTTTTCTATAGTTAAACCGGTTCTTTCTAAATAATTATAATTAATAATATTTTTGTATATTTATTTTAGATATCAATGGAAAAAATTGAAAAACTTCATTTCCCAGTCCTAATCATCACTGGTGATAATTACATGTCTTGGGACGCCAATGTTAGTTCACATTTGAAATCTCTTAATTTATCAGAAACGATAAAGGAGATAAACACTTCAACGACTCAAGAAATGGCGAAATCGGTGATCTTCCTTAGAAGACATCAGGATGAAAGCATTATGTATGATTATGCACACATCAATGATCCCAAAAAGCTATTAAAGTCCTTGAAAGATCGTTTTGATCATCAAGGATCTAGCTCTTACAATTGCTCTAGATGAATGGCAAAATCTGAGGTACCAAGATTTTGACAAAGTAATAGAATATAATTCTACTATCTTAATTGTTGTGGCCAAGATGAGACAATATGGTGAAACAATAACCGATGTTCCATGAAAACCACATTACCCTTCAACAACAATGCATAATGCAAGGGTACACCAAATTCTCGGATATGATTGTGGTGCTTCTAATAGTGGAAAAGAATAATGAACTCCTCAGTAGGAACCTCATGTCACAATCTACGAGATCTAAAGCATTCCCTGAAGTGAATGCGCTGGTTGTTAAGAATCATCCAAGAAAAAACGTGAATCTTATGGAACGCTTCGAGGGTACAATGTACCTCGATTCTTCCGATTTTGGAATGATTTCGACGAGACCGCTTTAACGAGAAATTGAGATGTTGAGACCCCTAAATAAAGTCTCTAAGTAAAGCCATGTATAATTATTATGTATTTTAGTTGTTTCATGAATAATGTTGTTTTACAACAAACTAATGTATAATTCTTGCATGTTTTTCTTAATGAATGAAATTTACTTTCTTATCTTGATGTTTATGTTTATTACAGAATTGTAACACAACACAAATAGGACAATGTCCAAGGAAATGGTTAGAGAGATTTGTATACCAGATTGTGCTACAACACACACTATTCTGAAGAACAAAAGTTATTTCTCTAACTTAAAGCTGAAAAACGCTATTGTCAACACAATATCAGGTTCCGCAGACATGATTGAGGGAATTGGTAAAGCCAACTTTAGGTTGCCAAATGAAATAATTTTTTCCATAAATGAGGCCTTATATTCTCCGAATTCGAAATATAATTTGTTGAGTTTCAAAGACATATACCTTCAAGGTTATGACACTCAGACAAAAACTGAGGATGGAAAGAAGTATATGTATATAACTTTTGACAAATCTGGAAAGAGGCTTATGTTTAAAAATTTTCCAAAGCTTCCTTCTGGCTTGCATCGTACATACATAGATGCAGTCGAATCGAATCTCGTGATCAAAAGAATTCCATAAGATTTCACATTATGGCATGATCGCTTGGGTCATCCAGGCACCACGATGATGCAAAAAATCATAGAGAACACACATGGTCATTCCCTGAAAGTTAAAGAGATATATCAGGGGAATAAAATGACATGTACTGCATGCTCCCTTGGAAAGTTGATCATAAGGTCATTGCCAACCAAACTTGATAAAGAATCACCAAAGTTCCTTGAACGAATCCAAAGAGATGTTTGTGGACCAATTTATCCATCATGTGGACCATTCCATTATTTTATGGTATTAATTGACGCATCCAGCAGATGATCATATGTTTGTCTATTATCATCTCGAAATATAGCATTTACGAGATTTCTAACTGATATAATAAAGTTGAAAGCTCAGTTTTCTGATTATTCCACTAAAAGTGTTAGATTAGAAAATACCGGTAACGGGAATTGAAGTTGAACACCCCGTAGCTCATGTCCATACTCAAAATGGTTTGGCTGAATCATTAATTAAACGTCTGCAATTAATTGCAAGAACATTGATCATGAAATCTAAAATTCCAACCTCTGTATGGAGACATGCCATATTGTATGCAGAAACACTTATTCGGATAAGACCAAGTGCATATCATAACTATTTCTCATTACAGTTAGCGTTTGGCCGGGAACCAAACATTTCTCATCTAAGGATTTTTGGTTGTGTGGTAGACGTGCATGTAGCACCACCACAACGTACAAAGATGGGACCACAAAGAAGGTGAGAATTTATGTTGGTTGTGATTCTTCATCAATTATAAGATACATACAACCACATACTGGTGATGTTTTTACGGCACATTTTGCTGATTGGCAATTTGACGAAAAAGTATTCCCAGTTCTAGGGGAGAAAATAAAAAATTAGGAAATGATATCAAATGGTGTGTACCAACTCTGCTACACCTCGATCCACCAACAAAAAAATCAGAACTAGAAGTTCGACGAATTATGCATTAGCATAGTATTGCAAATCAATTACCTAATGTGTTTGCAGATACCAAGACGATAACTAAATCACATATACCAGCTGCAAATACTCATGCTCATATTGAGATCTCACAAGAACGTGGAGGAGAAAATGATACACATGAGTTTTGAACACGCTTAAAGCGTAGTAGACCCATCGATTCTAAGGATAAGAATCCTAGAAAGCGAAAGGAAGCTGAAAAGCATAATGATCCAAAAATTACATATTTTAGAAGCATTGAATCATGAGACTAATAACAATGTAAAGCATGATGAACCTAAAGAAAATAATGAGATTTAGATAAACTACATTCAAATTGGAAAGATATGGAATTGAAATGAAATGGATATTGTTGGTGATGTTTTCTCATACCTTGTATCAAAGGAAATAAATGAGGAAAACGAAGATCCAGAGTCAAAGTCTGTAAACGAGTGTCAAAAGAGATATGACTGGATAAAATAAAAATGTGCAATACAAGTTGAACTTGATTCGCTTAATAAGCAAAATGTATTCGGACCTATTGTACTCACGCCCGTAGATGTGAGACCGATTGGATACAAATGGGTTTCGTTCGAAAACGAAATGAGAAAAATGAGTGTTAAGACGATTCAACTTGGATAAGGCAACTCCTCTTTGCACCCCTATAGTTGTTAGATCACTTAATGTTGAAAGCAACCCATTTCGACCAAATGAGAAAAAGGAAGAGGTAATCGGTCCCAAAATACCATATCTAAGTACAAGTGGAACCCTTATGTACCTCAGAAATTTTACTTGGCTAGATATATCATTTTTCATTAATCTATTGACAAGATTCAGTTCATCCCCTATATGAAGACATTGGAATGAGATTAAACATGTCTTTTTCTACCTTCAAGGAACTATTTATTTAGGATTATTTTTTCCTAAGAACTCGAATAGTCAAATGATTGGTTTTGCAGATACATGATATTTTTGAGGCCCCGTACAAAGCCAGATCACAAACTAGATATGTCTTCACAATTGGAGGTACTGCTATTTCATGGCGCTCTCAGAAACAAACACTTGTGGCTACGTCTTTAGACCATGTTGAAATCATTGCACTCCATGAAGCAAGTAGAAAATGTGTATAATTAAGATCAATAAATCAACACATCCAATCAAGTAGTGGGATCAGTGTAAATACGGAGCCAACTATCTTATATGAAGACAATGATGCATGTATTGCTCAGTAAAAGGAAGGATATATTTAGACTGATAGAACCAAACATATTCCTCCGAAGTTGTTTTCATATACCCAAGAACTTGAGAAGAACAAAGAGATTGAAGTGAGATATGTTCAATCATGTGAAAATACTGTAGACCTTTTCACAAAGTCACTACCCACCACTACGTTCAGAAAGCATGTTCATAATATTGGAATGCGCCGTCAACGAGACTTATAATTATCATCATGTCTATTCGACGGGGAGCTTGCGTGGTTGTACTATTTTTACCTTCTATGGTTTTTTCCATTAGTTTTCCAAAAGGTTTTTAACGAAGGAACAAAAGATGTGACGCATAGATTGTATCGACAATGGACTCCAAGGGAGAGTATTACAAAAGTCTTTCTTTGGAGTATGAGTATGGGAATGAAGCCCATTCTCAATACTATAGCCATAGTATATATTGTCTATTTTACGCTATAAATATGAATTCATTCTACTTCTATAACAAAATCATCCCTCCCTCTCATTGGTACTTCTTCTCTCCTATAAATATATAGTTACGATACTTATATAATTCATTCAAAACATGATTAATTTTTTTTTAAAATCTAATGTTAAACTATATTCAAGAAAAAAAAAACTTTTTACACACATGAGTTTATGACTTCTTTAGGAAACCAAAAAAAAGAAAAACCAAAAAAAATTTTCAAAACGATCACCAGAGCCAAACCAAAGATGCAGTCCATTCTCGAAACACTACGTGCTTTGCTCCCATATAACGCTCAACTTATTTTGGATAGCCACATCAATCCTTTTTATCAGCTCGCTGCTTGGACAAGGTGCCTCGCCATGTCTTCTTCTATTTCGTTCACTCCATATAGTATATGTGGTTGATTGGAATGCGTATTTGATGATGAACATCTTGATATCTTTTGGCGACTGATCATTAATATATAATAATATCTCCGACCAATCAGTTGAGAAAACTTCGTCTCATAATTCTTTCCAAATCCGCGATGAGTAAGAGCGGTTGAAGAATATGTGTTTCATGATTAACTCTATAATATATATATATATATATATATATAATACATTTATAACATAAACAAATTTCGTAAACATCGAAAATATTTAAGTTGTTGATTTTTTTTTTTTAAAACTGTAACCCCTGATTAATGTTTCATGAAAATTTCGTATTAAGGTCCGTAGCAAATTGTTGTATGTTTTATTTTTGCTTTCTCTGGACCTTGTACTGGAACATCGTTTATTTAATTAAAGCACTTTCAACATTAAATGTGACTTTTTATAGATAGATTCAAAAGTCCTGGTAGTTTTGGATGAAATTTTTTAGGGATTTTCCATATGACGGTGTTGTGTGTTTCTAAAAACATCTCTATTCTTTAGTGATTCAACAACAAAAATTAATATTTTACTATGATATATTTTTCTAATTATATTTTTATTTTGAAAAAAAAATGAACAAATTGTAGGAAAGACATATGACTTAAAAGTAGGGCTGAGCATATTTTCCGAATTCGAAATCCGACCGGCCTGAATAATTCGGTTCGGTATGAGTACGGCTTATGGTGAAATAACCGAATGATATTTATGTTGAGGATTTACTAGGTTTCGGATTAACCCGAATCGAACCAAAACCCAAACGGGTTCATCGAACTTAAAGAGATAAGGATGAGGAAAGTACGATACTTATTTAGTTTATGTTTCCAAGAAAAAAGTTTTGAAAGAGAGATGTTCATGTTTTGCAAGGAATAAAAAGAGATATGATCTAGTTTTTTATTTTTTCTTTGGCTTTGAATTTGGTATTTTAAATTTGGCTTTTGAATAAGTTTACTTCTTGTTTTGGTATTTTGAATAAAATTTATCTCTTTTTATGATTGTATTTAACTATATTTACTAAATTTGTTGTTAGGGTTATACGTTGTTCTTTTTTCTATGTCGATTTTGTATTATACTACTGTGAATTGATGTATATTTGCAGTCATATTAACTTGATTAGAGTATTAGAGTATGAATGAGTTATGACAAAAATTAAAACATTTAACTCTTTAGTTAAGACAACTAAATTATGATGAAAACTAAAAATTAATCTTTTTATTTTTTAATTTAATTTACGTACCGCACCGGATGCGAAGTTTCATAATAACCGAATGGAACCTATAAGTCTAAACCCGAAAACTCAAAAACCCGAATTACCCGAACCGAATATGATAGGGTACCCGAACGTCCACCCCTACTTAAAAGCTTCCCATGAGTATTTCATATTTTCAAATGAGAGATTCATTTTCTTCTCCCTCTTCCCTTTTATTTTATTTTTTTTATCTTTTATTGTTGAGAGACTCCCATTTAAAGTACTCTAAATTTTAGGGAATCAATGTTAGTAAGTTTTTTTTTATAAAAAAAATCACATATTGTTAAATGGAAACGGCCAAAAAAGACTTTTGTTCTTTTGTTTTTAAAATTTCCCTTTCAATTTTGAAATTTATCACATGTCACATTTTCTATTTTAAAGGATTTAATCCGGCCCCATCCATAATAAGAATTAAAAATAAATTTATTTTAATTAATCTTTATCAGAAAATATATATTAATCCAAATTTCATTCCCATTAAGAGACATATTTGTCTATAAAAGTATAAACATGAACCCAGTCCATAGTAACAGTTCACAAAGAACAATGGCTCTTCACTTCACCATTTTCATTTTATTCTTCTTCTCTACCATTTTCGTAATCTCATTATCAAGCTTCGCTCCACCGCATCACCCATTTGACCCGTTAACGGAAACCGAACTCAAAATCGTCCAGACCATCATCAACAAAACGTACCCTATCGGTCCGAGCCATAAGTTCACTCTCCAATACGTTGGTCTCAACGAGCCAGACAAATCCCAAGTCTTATCTTGGCACTCATCACCGAACCACACCATCAAACCACCTCCACGTCAGGCCTTCATCATCGCCCGAGACAAAGGCAAGAACCGAGAGATCATCGTTGACTTTTCCTCACGAGCCATCGTCTCTGACAAGATCCACGTAGGCAATGGTTACCCTATGCTGACAAACGACGAGCAAGAAACATCCATTGAGATTGTGCTCAAATTCAAGCCGTTTCGTGATGCCGTCGCGAAACGCGGTTTGAACGTCTCGGAGATCGTCTTCACGACGTCAACGGTTGGATGGTACGGCGAGAGTGAAGCCGAGACCGAGAGGGTTATTAGAGCGATGCCGTTTTATCTTGACGGTACCGTTAATATGTATCTCAGACCTATCGAAGGAATGACGATAATCATTAATCTTGACGTTATGAAAGTAACGGAGTTTAACGATAGGTTAACGGTTACTATGCCGAAGGCTAACGGAACGGAATACCGTTTCTCGAAGCTTAAACCACCGTTTGGTCCGACGCTTCGGAACGCCGTTCTTTTGCAGCCGGACGGTCCAGGGTTCAAGGTCGATGGACACGTGATCAGGTATATATTATCAAACATGGGGCTTTATCCTCTTGTCTGGTTGCCACACACACCATATAATTTTAGTTGTCTTCATAGTACATAGATAAGATTTTGCAAATAATAATTCAGCTATAGAAATTACGAATTTATAGTTTACAGTGTTAATAATAACAACTTTTTAGTTTTTTCTTCCTGCAAAAAGGGGTAATTTGTTTATGCTGTTTTTAGTTATTAGAACAGTTCTATTGGGAAGGTCTTCGGAAAATTATAAAAAGTCATCGGAGAAAAAAGTGAAATCTCAACAGTCGATCAGCTCTTTCTTGCAAACATCTATCTTTCTATTTGGGGGTATTTTTATATATTACCTGTCTTACGTACTGAGTATATTGACTAGTTCAGTAGTATTTTTATTAATTAAAACAAAAACCATCAATATTGCTTTACCAATTTCAACGTTTGCCAATAAATTTTCAACTAGTCTCTTTCTTTTCTTTTGCCATTTCCGTCAAATCCTTCAGCCGTTAAAAACGAAGAAAATGAAAAACTTTTTTTTTGTTAAAGGTTACTAAAGAAAATGAAAACTTTCGGCTCGCTTTCGCTATTGTTCATAATTAATCACTAGTTAATATAGCGTTAGGACATGAAACATGTGTTGGTAGAACAAAAAAATATTGAAATTTGAAAGTTCCGTATAGAGGACCCATACACAGTAACTTTGTCCCATACTCTATTATGTCTTTTCATGAGTGGTTCTAACTTCTAACATTTTAGCGAATACAAAATGTATTCCTCTAGTCCCCACAAAAATACTTAAGATTTCACACTTTGGAATCACTCATGTTTTCCATGATTTTTTTTTCTTAATTAATTATAAACTCTATGAACTTTAAAAAATATTTCACCACTTTTTTTTGTCTCAAAAGTTCTTTTATGAGTAAAAGTAAAACCAGGGTCACTATTTCAGTCAATATATGATGTATGTGTGAGATAGAATGTCAGATCCAATTGATGTGTTTTACAGTTATGGTTTTTTTCACACTATTTAATATTTATAGAAATATTATCTTTGAAATATATTGTTAAACATTATTATGAAAGAATACAAACTGATAACTAATAAATCCGAAGTTATTATAATACATTCATACTTAATAAGTTCATACATTATGGTGGTAAAACAGATGGGCAAACTGGGAATTTCACATGTCTTTTGACGTTCGAGCCGGTATTGTCATATCTCTCGCATCCATTTTCGACATGGATGTCAACAAATACCGGCAAGTACTATACAAGGGCCATTTGTCGGAGATGTTCATACCTTACATGGACCCAAGTGAAGATTGGTATTATATTACCTACCTTGATTGTGGCGATTTCGGATGCGGTCAATGCGCAGTGTCTCTTGAGCCTTACACTGATTGTCCTGCGGGTGCTGTTTTCATGGACGGGATCTTTGCAGGTCAAGATGGAACTCCCGCAAAAATCCCGAATGCTATATGCATTTTTGAGAAATATGCCGGAGATATCATGTGGCGACATACCGAAGAGGAAATCCCCAACTTAGAAGTAATAAAACACATCAAAATCTATCTCTATATAATATGATTAAACATGGTTTTTATTTAGATAAAATGTTGTTGCAGATCACAGAGGTTAGACCGGACGTAAGTCTTGTAGCTCGGATTGTGACGACGGTTGGGAACTATGACTATATAGTTGACTATGAGTTCAAACCTAGTGGTTCCATCAAAATGGGGGTAAAACTGTCTTTCCATCAAATTTTTTTTAAAAATATTCATTTTATGAATATTAATTTAGAATTAGCACCAACATGAATCACGTGATTACGTGAATCATGAGAAAAAAAACTCAGATTAGATAAAAGAAACGATTAAATAAATAAAAAATCATGATTGAACCACAACCACAGAATCATGATTACAACCATACATTCTTTTTTCTATTATATTTTATTTGATAATCATCAACCATACATTCTTTAACAGGAACAAAAATGATTACAACCGTTCTTTTCGACTTGGTTCCATTTTTTGTTTTTGTTCACTCGGTTCACCCAATTTTAATCGACTTTTTGGTTTGATTCAGTATTTTAATTAGTTTTGGTTTAGTTTAGTTTCGATTTTTTTGTTTAGTTTGGAATATGAACTCTCTCACTAATTATATACAACTATCTTAATATCAACTTTATTTGTATTTAACAAGTTTGTTTTATTTGGTTCAGTTTTTCAGTTGTTTTATTTTTTGATAATGAGTGTTTCAGTTGGTTTTTCGATGTTAAGAAAATATTGATTGATTTAAAGTTAAATGTTTGTTCGATTGGATTGTTTGGATTGATTGATATAAAATCTGCAACCCTAGATTTAATTATAGTTGGTTTGATATCCATTAGGTTGGCTTAACCGGAGTTCTAGAAGTTAAACCGGTGGAATATATTCACACATCAGAGATCAAAGAAGGGGAGGATATACATGGGACAATAGTCGCCGACAATATTGTCGGTGTTAACCACGACCATTTCGTCACTTTCCGTCTTGATCTTGACATTGACGGTACAGAAAATTCATTTGTCCGTAACGAGCTTGTGACTAAGAGAGCCGCAAAATCCAATAAAACGCCTAGAAAAAGTTATTGGACGTCGAAGCCAAAGATTGCCAAGACAGAGGTGGAGGCTCGGGTGAAACTAGGGTTAAAGGCAGAAGAGCTTGTAGTGGTTAACCCTGACCGGAAAACGAAACATGGCAATGAAGTTGGATACCGTATACTTGCCGGTTCAGCTTCAGGCCCACTTCTGGCCCAAGATGATTACCCACAAATTCGGGCTGCATTCACCAACTATAATGTGTGGATCACGCCGTATAATAGATCAGAGGTTTGGGCAGGCGGTTTATACGCTGACCGGAGCCAAGGAGACGATACATTAGCCTCCTGGTCTCAAAGGTAATGTATATATCTTTTTATTGCATAATTAATCGTATTATTAACTAATGTAATTGAATTAATGCAACAGGAATAGAGAAATAGAGAAGAAGGATATAGTGATGTGGTACACCGTCGGGTTCCACCACGTTCCAAGCCAGGAAGATTATCCGACGATGCCTACTTTGTCCGGTGGCTTTGAACTCCGACCGACCAACTTTTTCGAGCAAAATCCTGTTCTTAAGACCAAACCTATCAAAGTCACCACCGCTCGAAAATGCACTCCCAAGAACGATTAATAACTAGTTCAATAATAGCATTGATGAATTTGAGCTACGTGCATGGATTGTAAGTTGTAACGATTGAAGAGTAATTTTGTGGTTTCCAATAAGTTGGTCTTAAATAGTTATCACCTTCGCTGGTCACCTTCTCATATATTTGTGTGATAACGACCTCTGTTTTTTCTTTTTTTACATCTTCTATTTAAGTATTTATATACATATAGCCAGAACCGGCGTTGGACCATATCAAAGAAATATGTGTCTAGGGCCTTAAATTTTTTGAGACCCATTATCTAAAAGAAACATATTAAATTTTATTAGAAAGCAAGTATTTACAAAGATAATTAAAGATTGACAACCATAAACAACAAAAGAAATATTGAATTTGATAAAAATAATAAATTAGATTGGTAAAAATGTAAAAAATAAAAGATAACGCAATAAAAATTATCTTAATTAGATTTTATTTTATTTTATACAAACATATAATTTCATAACAAATAAAATCTTGTTAGTAAATTTATTTTCTACTATAAAAACTAGTGAAAATTAGCAAATATAAATATGAAAAAAGGAAATCTTTGTTCCTAATAATATTATCTTTTTTAATACAAAACACATAAAATGATCTTATCTAATTAAAAAAAACTATTATATTTTAAATAAAATTATAAAACGAATTAAAATCAAAATTTAATAAATATTTATTTTGCTAATAATTTTTGTCTCAAAAAAAAAGAATATAAACATATCTTAGATTATATAATCAAATAGAAATATGAAAATTAGTTGATATAAATATGAAAAAATGAAATCTTTGTTCTCCAGATAATTTATTTCTCAAGAAAAATAAATTCGAAGAGAAACATATTTTTGGATTATATAAGCAAATAGGAATATGAAAATCAATTCATATAAATATGGAAAAAATGTAGATATATGAGTAATAAAATAATAAAAATTAAACCTAATTTAAATAACACTATGAAAAACTAATTATTTGAAAACATATAATAAAATATATTTTGAGTTTAATACTGAGAAAAATGTCATGTGTTTTGTTGGTTTCATATTAATGTTATCAATGTTATTTTCATTTAAATACAATGTTTTCATAATAGTTTGAGATGAATTTATGGTATACTAAAACATAATTGTTTGGGACTAACTATATAGATATTCACTGAAGAACATTTGCATATAGCCAATTTTCCAACAAAATTTGTAGTTCAATGGAAAAAACAAGGTCAGAAAAAAAAAAAAAAAAAAAAAAAGATAAAATTTTTTGCATAGGTAGATGACTTAAGATGATTGTTGGTTTTCAGAAATAGTTTGTGGGATTAACTATTTATTCATGAGCCACAAAAATATGTGGTATATTTTGCAGACTGAATAAAGAATTGACAATCAATACTGATCCACCAGAGCTTGCAATAGATTCAATCAAAAAAACTGTTTAAAAAAAATACTTTTAGAAACAAAGCAACAAAACTATTCACACAAATATTCAAATCAACAAACTAGGGACTCGCCCATGCGGTTGCACGGAGAAAAGATATAAAAAAATAAAATTTAATACATTTATATATCCCACATACTCTTATCGAGATTATATCATAGTAAACGGATGAATAAACAGTAAAAAGAAGATATCATCTAGCAAATGAGGACAAGTATCGATCTGCGAAGTAATTTATCAGACAATCTGAATTTACATAAAGTGAATTTGAAACCATACCTAGAAAGATAAAACCAAAACCTTGAACTTAAGAATACATTTGATATATCTCAGTATTGAATGTACCTTCTTACCATTCTAGCTCAAATACGGAACCATGACAGTAGAAACACCTTTGTAAATGGAATGAGCATGAGCACGCATGTGAATGCCGAGAAGACAAGTGTTGTTCTTGTTTATTTCTCATGTTGTCCCACTATCTCCTACTAACTATGAAAATTCATATATCTAAAATCAAATTCTATGCATATCTACGTTTTTAAGTGATTGTGATATTAAACCAATCAAGAAAAGCATGCTCATATATTAATTGAGAATTTGAGATATTGAAAAAGTGACACTTTAATATGTTTAATTATATATATGCTCAAAGAAGTAGGACAAGGCAATATTTTTCTAGAGCGAATGTGTTTATGTGCAGTATCAAGCCACTGCTCCAGATTTTAGAACTCCTTAGGACTCATTGATTGCAAGTAGTCTCCAAGATAATACCCCAAACAAAATAGCATACATGGAAGTTTCACTTTAACGTTAAAAATTTCAAGTCATGATTGTGCCTATATATATATGATGAGTGTAGATAACCTTCAGACTATTATAATCCATCGACCATTTTGTCTGCATATATACAAGTTTAATTAATAGAAATATGATTTATCAATATTAGAAAGGTTACAAACAGATAGATACTGCATATATAATGAAAAGGAGTGGTATTGATATAAAGTGACTTTGTTGAACTTAAGTGCAATTACCAGTCTCTAGGCATGAGTGTACCTCTCATAACGTTCATGTACCATTGAAGGAACAAAGCTTCTTCTTCTTCAGTAGCAGCTTTTCTTGCAGCTTCTCCTTAGGGCTCATTGATTGCAAGTAGTCTCCAAGATAATAACCCAAACAAAATAGCATACATGGAAGTTTCCCTTTAACGCTAAAAATTTCAAGTCATGATTGTGCTTATGTATATATGATGAGTGTAGATAGCCTTCAGACTATTATACTCCATCGACCATTTTGTCTGCATATACAAGTTTAATTAATAGAAATATGATTCATCAATATTAGAAATGTTACAAACAGATAGATATTGCATATATAATTAAAAGGAGTGGTATTGATATGAAGTGACTTTGTTGAACTCAGGTGCAATTACCAGTCTCTAGGCGTGAGTGTACCTCTCATAACGTTCATGTACCATTGAAGGAACAAAACTTCTTCTCCTTCAGCAACATCTTTTCTTGCAGCACCGACTTTTTTGTAATGAGCTTCAAAGAAAGTTTTCTTAAAAGCTTTCTTAAAAGCTACAGATCCTGGCTTTGAGCATCTATCCATATAATGGTTATGTGCTATGAAAGCTGACCAATTTTCTCACTCATGTTTCTCCGACATGAATCTCACAAATTATCCTAAATCGCCAACTGTCTCTTCTATAGCACAAAAAAAAAGAAAATAAAGAGTTTTAGCAAATTTCTAACAAAACAGAGCAAAAGATTGAAATCATTTTAGTAACTAACCACTGCAGGATTAGAGAAAATGGTGATTGGTTTACATAAAATGTAATTGATTGTCAGAACCTTAGTTTGAGAAACTTCAGTTCCAAAAGAACTTACTCTGTCTTTATTTGCAATGAGTTCCGGCCAAAAATATGAAAAAGAACAATGAAGCCATACTTCAATCGTATAGTCTCAAATTAATCTTATAATCATCTCAAAATTGAAACATGAAAAGTTAGAACACACCGCCAACATTTGACTGTTTGCTTTAGCAAACTGCAAATTCTTTTCCAGCACATCCCATAAGTTGACCTTGAGTTTTTGAATCTCAACACCAACTTGAGGAATTTTGCTTTCACCAATGTCGAATTTCCCTGCAAAAATGAATCAAATACAGCAAGCGAACCAATGAAAATATGCGACGCTTCAGCAGAAAAAATACGATATTCTTCTTCTAGTTCTTCTTCTGTCTCCAAAAACTCAAGTACAACTAAAAACCAGATAGTATCCATTAATTTAATTCCCTTATATGTTGAGATAATAAAGCAATGATTCTGTTTTTTACAAAAGAGCAGGAGAAAACATTGATCTTATTGTGAAACAGACATTAAAAAGTAATAACTTTAAAAAACGATAGTATCATTAAAATGTAATAACTTTAGAAAACGATGGCATCTTAAAACACAAGACAACAGAGATTGTAAACAATGGCATAAGACAACAAAGATTGTAAACGATGACATTATATAGATTGTAAACAATTGTAAACAAAACAAAACATTATATAGATTGTAAAGAATTGTAAACAAAACCGATATAAATGTCAAGACAATAAAGAACAAAGACACATAAACTCATTAACTTTAGAAAACGATAGTATCTTAAAACACAAACTCCTTGTTAAAATATAAAAAAGCATTAAAATGATGGCATCTAAAAATCACAAGACAAAAGCATTACCTACATCGCGAGACTTGCGAGACTCCTCGTCTGAGTCGTTGGAGACATGTGCAGGTGAATGTATGATCTTCATGAAAGGCGTCCTAAACTCTCAATGAAGCTGATGTGAATTTGTAGTTCAGAATAAGACGACGGCTATATAATTCGGTTTGATTATTTAAGATTTTCATATCTAATTATACGGATTAAACGGTTTAATAAGTTTTTTGTTTAAATTTTGTAAGATTTACATATATTAGGTTTTGTAAGATTTACCTATATTAGGTTTTTAGTAAATTATGTAAGATTTATATTAGGTTTTTAGTAAATTATGTAAGATTTTAAACACATTAATAAAGTTTAATAAGTAAGATTTCCTTATATAATTATACGGTTTTTTGGTTTAATAAGTTAGATTTTCAAATATAATTATACACAATAATAAGGTTTAATAATTAGGATTTTTAAGATCTACATATAATAGGTTTTTAGTAAATTATGTAAGATTTTAAACACATTAATAAATTTTAATAAGTAAAATTTCCTTAAATAATTATATGTTTTTGGTTTAATAAGTTAGATTTCAATATATAATTATATACAATAATAAGTTTTTAATAAATGAATTTTGTAGAGAGTTGTGGTGATGCCATGTTTTGCCCGCATGCGGTCATAAAAAGATATATTAAAATGTTTTGAGATAAATAATTGAATACTATAGTTTCTTATAGTTTTAAGAAACTATATCCACATGTTTTATATTTTATAACCAAAATTCAAACATATTGCTCAATTTTCTATTGTTCGGTTTTACATTTACAAAGAGGAAATTTTTTTAGTTGGCGTAAGTCAAAATTAGACTTAATAATACAAATAAAGTTATTTATGTCTTTTCCTTAAAAATGAAATGTACATTCAAATTAGATTAAACATGATGTCATGTTTCTTCTACGATACAGATCTCTTTAGCTAATTTGTGAACCGAAATGATCTCTCGTATGTGTTTAGCCGGTTTTCAGGAGTGAAAGAGTTGCTTGTACCACAAAGCACCTTTCTTTCTATTCGTTTTCAACTTAACATGGGACATGAACGATGATGTCCTGTGTTGGGTTAAGCTTTTGGTCGGTAATCTCCTCATCTTTTTTTCGAACCTCTTGCCTCGACCCGGGGCCAAGGGAGCCGAGTTAGAACGTCTCTCTAACCTTCCAAAACCGGTGAACACTCGTACCAAGCTTAGAGTAGTTATTCGGTTTAGCAACGTCCAAGCCATCTTCCTCGAGACGCCCCCACAAGAGCTTCCAGATTGAGTGTCATCCGTGATAATCTGGAGTAATCAAAGTTACACAGTTAAGTTCTGGTGGAGACCAACTTATCACTTAATAAACACCGAATACCCTAACTAAACAACATCATACAATATGTAAACCTAAGAACAAACTAACGATAAGAAATAATGATGATTGGAAACATAGTTAGGGAAGACCAGCCGTCGAAGCATACGATAAACCGGAATGGTTCGGAAACCTACAAAAAAAGTTAAACCAAAAACACATAAAAGGCGAAGACCTTTATTCCATTAATAAGTAGGAAACAAAAACCTAAAGCAATCCAAATACATGACGAAATTTTTAGAAATATAGAAAAATCACAATATAATTTAGTTATAGTTAAGAGATATGCATAAATACATGGATATTCATGTCCGTATAATATTCAACCGATCTCTTCAACAACTTCTTTATCAACCAAGAGAAAAGATCTTCGATAGAAATCATAATCACTTTACATCAAAGTGTTCAAATGATGTGTCTTTTATAACATCGATTATAGATTTAAAATGCTTCAATTATGATGGCATATATACATACCTGCAACTACAATGTATTGAGGAGAAAGTTCCTAATGATATCTCCTTCTCCTTTAAGCAAGAAAGCCAAAGCAGAGGGCACAAAATCTCCTATAAAAACTAGATCATAATTCAAAGGCAAATTATCTCTAGAACCGTTTGCTGCCAACTTCCAACCAGCAACCCAAAATAGCTGACGACGACGTCTTCGAGAATCCTCCACCCTTCCTTCTCGGCCTCACTCTATTCTCTCTCCTTCCCGTCAATAATACATGTTTACGGCGGATTTACCATTGCTAGTCGAGGAAGATGATGAAGAGAAATAACAGCGAGACACAATCGATCTGCTTCCTTAAAAAAATTCCGTCACTAGAATGGAAAAAAAAAACTTTCTAATAGGAGACACCAATTAGAACACAAAACTTTAAGAATAAAAATAACAATCACACACAAACAAAATGAAAGTTACTTGCCTTTGTTGATAGAGCAGGAACCTAATACAACCGAAATATATCACAAAACAACCTGGATAGTGAGTTTTTTTGTGTTTCTACGGAAGATGGGGCAGATGAAGAGAGTGGCGATGCCTTGACGGTAAACGGCAAAGATGGTGGGACTGAGACCTTCCATCATTAGGGTTCCGCTCGTTTTAAAGCCCTATATCCTCTTGTCTCAGATGCTGAGTTTCTCTCTATTTCTCTAATACCTCTTTTTGAGCATGGAGAAAAAAAAGAATTTGTTTAACCAACCAAGTAAAAACCTATGAAACAGAGGGAAGCTGAGTGAATCCAATCTAACCTCTTTCTCTTTATCTCTGATGTAAATGAATTAAGCTTGTCGAATTGTTGTAGAGAACGAGTATAGAGAAGAGAAATGCCGATGCAGTCATGGCCCTTGAGTATATCAGAGAGAAGAAACTCGAACCTGTGTTTTCTCCTAAAAAACTAAAAAAAAAATGATTCTACTGAAGAACAATGAATCAGACACACAATGATGTAACCATTTCATAAAAATGATGGGAAAATTCAGGCCACGGCCAACGTTATAGTGAAATCTAGAGCTAATTTCATTATCCCGCATGAACAAAAAGAGTAAATCCAAATGCCAAATTCTTATGATGTAAATTATAAACGAAGTAAAGCATTAAAACATTAACCTTCTTTTTTCTTCTTCCTCTTCTTCCCCTTCTTCTCCTTGCAAAACGTTTCTTCCTCTTCGCCACAAAGCTTACGAACCCTAGACATAGATATGAAAATCAATAAATTTATCTCAGCCGCAAAATATGTAAGCCGTAATTTAGGGTTAAATTTAAGGTTTATTGAGAATTATTTATAGTTTTATATATATATATATATAAATATAAAAGAAAAAATATATATATATATATAAAATAATATATAAAATTTTACAATGACTGAACGTAATTAAGTTGACTTATTAAAGGTGTTTTAGGAAATCTATATATATATATATATATATAAAATAATATATAAAATTTTACCAATGACATATGAACATAATTAAGTTGATTTATTAAAGTTTTAATATATATGATGATTAGGTTTTCAGTAAATTATGCAAGATTTTAAACACATTAATAAAGTTTAATAACATTTCCTTATATAATTATACGGTTACCAATGACATATGAACATAATTAAGTTGATTTATTAAAGTTTTAATATATATGATGATTATGTTTTTAGTAAATTATGTAAGATTTTAAACACATTAATAAAGTTTAATAAGTAAGATTTCCTTATATAATTATACGGTTTTGGTTTAATAAGTTAGATTTCCATATATTAGATTTTAAACACATTAATAAAGTTTAATAAGTAAGATTTCCTTATATAATTATACGGTTTTGGTTTAGTAAGTTAGATTTTCATATATAATTATACACAATAATAAGGTTTAATAAATTTTTAATAAATCAATTTTGTAGAGAGTTTTGGTGACGCCACGTGGCGAAAACATGTATTCTTTTAATATATATGATAGAATATTGATACCTAAGCTTTTATGAAAATCGAATTAGCTGTCCCGAGTAAACCATGACCGACAAGCAATATTTTTATGAAGGTTGGAGATAAGCATGTCAAGATTGTGGAAAATTGTGCTTACAGATAACATTCACTTGACTGATTTTGGTTACAAGAGAAACAAGAACCCGTAAGTGAAAGGATGATAGCCTTGATTTGCTCCTTAAAATCTACGACATGTGAGATATCAGAATCTCGAATAAGGAGCTACTGCCAACGAGGAAATTTTTCAAGTTAACAGAAGCGGCGTCACATGACTGTTCATCGGTTTAATCTTCAGCAGTAACGATCACTAAGCTACACGAGAGGAACTTGAAAGTCTCGAGATTATAATCTATTTTATCAAAAACACACTAGAATCTAGGTTCTTACGGTGGATCGAAATTGAGAAAAATGTAGGTGAAAATCGCTTACAAACTCTTGGGTAAAGTGATCGAAATGGTTAATTAGCATTTTTCGGGAAGGATTTTATCAAGTTAATACAAATCAAGAAGCATTTTCTATGTAAAAGTCTTTGTTATTATCTTAACTCTCAAGTTTTTTTTCCATAGGTGTATATTTTCTCTGCAGAAACTTCTCAACTTCAACTCTCATGTATTGGGATGATTTTTATTTATTTTATCTACTGGAAAAATCTTACTGAATCATCTATTGGGCATCAAATAATGTTTAATCTCAATATACAATAACGACCACTCAATTTCACGAAAGGAACTTAAAAGTCTCCGGATTCCAATCTATCTTTTCAAGAACACACCATTATCTAGGTTTTGTGCTATCGATCGGATTCAAGAAAATTGTAGATGATCATCGCTTATAAGCTTTGGGTGAAGTGATCGAAATGGATAAATAACAATTTTGGCGAAATAGATATATACACATTTGGAATTTCTAATTTTCAATTTTAAATACTTATTTAAATTAATATTTTATTATCATGTGAAACACATATTATGATTTCAATTACATATTTAGAAGAAAAAAAACCATGTAATGCACGGATCAACAACTAAAATAAATATATATATATATAATAAAACTATAAATTACATCAAAAACATTAACGGTTTTTAATTTGAGGTTCTTAAAAAAATAATTTTTATTTGTGGATCCCACCAATTTTTTAAGAAATAGTGCATAAAAACTTTTAGCTAATAGTCGTTGCTTCCAGCGGTTCGCCACGTGGTGATCCTGGATTGTTTTTTTTTTTTATGTTTTTTTTTCATTCCAGAAAAACGGAACTCATTAAAAAAATATTAAAAAATTCTAAGAACCCCTTTTTAAAAACCTCCTGATGTTCTTACTGTTAAGTTTCGGATGTTATGCACTAGATATATCACTAATTAAAAATAAAAATAAAAGTGTATTATCTTCCGAGCAAGCTAAATACTAGAATTGATTTTGACTAAAAAAATATATTAATCCAAATTCCATTCCCATTGAGAGACATATTTGTCTATAAAGTATAAACATGAACCGAGTCCATTGTAACAGTTCACAAAGAACTATGGCTCTTCTCCTCACCATTTTCATTTTATTCTTCTTCTCTACCATTTTCTTAATCTCATCAAGCTTCGCTCCACCGCATCACCCATTTGATTCCTTAACCGAAACCGAACTCAAAATCGTCCGTACCATCATCAACAAAACGTACCCTATTGGTCCGAGCCATAAGTTCACTTTCCAATACGTTGGTCTCAACGAGCCCGAAAAATCCCAAGTCTTATCTTGGCACTCATCACCGAACCACACCATCAAACCACCGCCACGTCAGGCCTTCATCATCGCCCGAGACAACGGCAAGAACCGAGAGATCATCGTTGACTTTTCCTCTCGAGCCGTCGTCTCGGACAAGATCCACGTAGGCAATGGTTACCCTATGCTATCAAACGACGAGCAAGAAACAGCCATTAAGATTGTTCTCAAGTTCAAGCCGTTTCTTGATTCCGTCAAGAAACGCGGCTTCAACGTATCGAAGATCGTTTTCACGACGTTAACGATTGGATGGTACGGAGAGAGTGATGCCGAGACCGAGAGGCTTATTAAGTTGTTGCCATTTTATCTTCACGGTACCGTTAACATGTATCTTAGACCTATTGAAGGAATGACAATAGTTGTTAATCTTGACGAGATGAAAGTAACTGAGTTTAAAGATAGGTTAATGGTTACTATGCCGAGGACTAACGGGACGGAGTACCGTTTCTCGCAGCTTAAACCGCCATTTGGTCCGACGCTTCGAGACGCCGTCGTCTTGCAGCCGGGCGGACCAGGGTTCAAGGTCGATGGACAAGTGGTCAGGTATAATGATAATTAGTAAATATGGGTCTCTTTATCCTCTTGTCCAGTGGCCAAACACACAATATAATTATTTAGAAAATACATGAAATCACACTAGTTTTTTCCTAAAATTATAGTCTTTACTTTATTTTCCAGAAATATCACAAACACTAAAACTGATTTTTTAAATGAAATATCAAAAGTCAGTCAGCTCTTTCATATAACTCTTTCTTTCAATCAGTAAACCAACCAAGAAATATTAAAACCCCAACATTTTAGCTAGCGTTTTTATTTCTGTTTGTGGTTAGCTTGCAGTGAAAGAGTACTTAATTTTCAAAACTGTAGAGAAATATATATATAAATATATATATATATATATATATATATATATATAATCTCTAAGCGCTGAATTCTTTCTAAACTTTTTAATAATATAACTTTTAGTTATTTATATATCTATTAGTTACTAATTCAGTGGTAATATTTTAAAAGTAATTACAATAAAAACCATCAATATCGCTTCACCAATTATTTTTCAACGTTTGCCAATAAATTTTCAAGTACTATAGTATTCTTTTTCTTTTGGCATCTTCGTTGATTTTCCAGCATTTAAATCCGACGAAAATGATAACTTTCGGCTGGCTTTCACTATTAATGTTGTCAGTGTCGTACTATGACTCTATTATTTCCTACCATGAGTGGTTCTAACATTTTTCGTTAAAACTAAATTTTTATTTTTTTTATTTTTTTTATTTTATTTTTACTTATAATGGGTGAATTTTTTATATAATGAAATAAAGAAGACAACATTATAAGTTAAGCGAAGAAACAACACAATTTTTGAAGCATAAATGAACTCGGAGCTTAATCAGGTTTGCGGATAGAAGTAGAACTAGCTTTTATTCTTCCAACCCCACACAGATACTTAAGATTTCAAACTTTGCAATTACTCATAATATTGTTTTTTAACAAAAAGAAAAAATTACTCATATTTTTCATGAAATACTTTCACTGCTTTTTATTTGAGAGTTTTGTAATCAGTAAAAGAGTAAAAGTTAACAGAAACCTAGAGTCACTATATCAGCCAACATGTATGATGGACGTATGAGATAGAGTGTAAGATCCAATTGTTGCATTTTCAGTTACGGGTGCCTTTTACAATTTTATATTTATAGAAATTTTATGTTTGAAATATTCTCTTTACAGTAAACAAATTAGTGTTACATTATTATGAAATAATGCAAACTGATACCTACAAAATATAAAGTTATTTATACTTATTGATTTTATGCACTATATGATGGTAAATAGATGGGCAAATTGGGAATTTCACATGTCTTTCGACGTACGAGCCGGCATAGTCATTTCTCTCGCATCTATTTTCGACATGGACGTGAACAAGTATCGGCAAGTCCTATACAAAGGCCATTTGTCGGAGATTTTCGTGCCATACATGGACCCAAGTGAAGATTGGTATTATGCTACCTACTTTGACTGTGGCGATTTTGGCTGCGGTCAATGTGCAGTGTCCCTTGAACCGTACACTGATTGTCCCGGGGGTGCTATTTTCATGGACGGAAATTTTGCAGGTCAAGATGGGACTCCTGTAAAAATCCCAAATGTTATTTGCATTTTTGAAAAATATGCAGGTGATATCATGTGGCGACATACCGAAGCTGAAATTCCCAATTTAGAAGTAATAACATCTACCATAATCTATATCCCTATATAATATGATTAAAATATGGGGTTTATTTAAATAAAATGTTGATGCAGATCACAGAGGTTAGACCGGACATAAGTCTTGTAGCTCGGATCGTGACGACTGTGGGGAACTATGATTATATAGTTGACTATGAGTTCAAGCCTAGTGGTTCCATGAAAATAAGGGTAAATTACCTTTTCACCCAAACTTTGTCTAAATAATATAATTTTCGTATATTAATTTACTATTAGCACCAACGTCAACTATAATGTTGGTTTAATTCCATTTTTTAGATCTTTGCCCCATATGAAATATGCAACCCTTTTGACTAAAATAAAATAAAATAATATGTGTAATCCTAGTTCTAATAATATCGGATTTGATATGCGTAGGTTAGCTTAACCGGTGTTTTAGAGGTTAAACCGGTGGAATATATTCACACGTCAGAGATCAAAGAAGGGGAGGACATACACGGGACAATTATCGCCGACAATATTGTCGGTGTTAACCACGACCATTTCGTGACTTTCCGTCTTGATCTTGACATTGATGGTACAGAAAATTCATTTGTCCGTAACGAACTTGTGACCAAGAGAACCGCAAAATCTGTTAACACGCCGAGAAAAAGCTACTGGATGTCGAGGCCAAAGACGGCCGAGACCGAGGCAGAGGCTCGGGTGAAACTAGGGTTAAAGGCGGAGGAGCTTATGGTGGTTAACCCAGACCGGAAAACAAAGCATGGCAATGAAGTTGGATACCGTATACTTGCTGGCCCCGCTTCAGGCCCACTTCTGGACCAAGATGATTACCCACAGATTCGAGCTGCATTCACCAACTATAACGTGTGGATCACGCCGTATAATAGATCGGAGATTTGGGCAGGTGGTTTATACGGTGACCAGAGCCAAGGAGATGATACATTAGCCGTCTGGTCTCAAAGGTAATTTATATCTCTTTTTGTTGCATAATTAATCGTATTCTCAACTATCGACATGAATTAATGTAATAGGAATAGAGAAATAAAGAAGAAAGATATAGTGATGTGGTACACCGTTGGGTTCCATCATGTTCCAAGCCAGGAAGATTTTCCGACGATGCCTACTTTGTCTAGTGGCTTTGAACTCCGGCCGACCAATTTTTTCGAGCAAAATCCTGTTCTTAAGTCCAAACCCATCAAACTCACCACCGTACGAAAATGCACTCCCAAGAACGATTAATAAGTATCTTACTGGTGACATTGATGAATTTGATCTACATGCACGATTGATGGATTGTAAAGAAATAATTTTGTGGTTTCCAATGAATGCTTAAAATAATCATCATTTTCGTTGTCCATTTTCTCATATATTTGTGAAAATAGCAAACGACCTACATATTTTCTTTCTTTGGTTGCAACTTTTATTTATCTATATGCATACACAAAAAAAGAGAAATGGAAAATATTCTCTTAATGAGCTAACACTTTATCACAATATTAACATATCGTACAATTTTTTAATTTTTAATTTTTTTCATACATATACAAGACAAAGAAAAATGAAATTCTTCTCGCCCCAATCCTTTAGTCAGAAATATATGCTAGTATTTTTAAAAATTTCTTATTCGGTGCGTGAAGTTTCATCCACGCTAAGCAAGGGGTTTCCATGGAAGGAAAGGAACCATAATTTGCTGATTGCAAAGATCCTATCATGTTAACTCATAAATTTGGAAAAATCTTAGAAGTGTAAATGATTTTCTCAACATTATTCATTAGTTAATAGATTTATTATATATAAGATCAACTTGACCCGCAAGTTTTTTACATAAAAGAAAAAGAAATATTCCTAATTAGAATATACATAAATATATCAACTTTACAATCGTAATATATTGACAAATATCAATATATTTTCATAACTAAATCTTGATCTCGGTTCGTAATTTCCGTCGATTTCGATTCGTAATTTCGTTCGGTTCGGTCGATCTCATCGATCTCTTAACACCCTTCCACAAACACATATGTGTTAACACGTATAAGATTGGACAAGTCCTCAAATTAACGGTGTTAAAACCCGGTCAACGAGTCATCTTCGCAACATTTATACTCGGCCGTCGAGTCATCAGCGTTTATACCCGGCTGTCGGGTCATCTTCAATAGAAAATACATCTTGATAGTTATATATTTCTAATATATCTTCATCGTCGGATCCATATATATATCCGTCGAAATCATCATTCCAACAATATCTACATGGCTATCCATAATTAATAAATAACCACGTAAAAATTTGAAGGACATCAATTGAATCTGAACGAACCCTAGGTTCATGCTCATGATCCACAACAAAATCGTAATCAAAGATTTGTTTGTAGAGATGAAAAAAAATCCTTTTCAACATTATATTTTTTCTTTCAAATCAATAAAATAAATATATATATATATATATATATATATATATAAAAGAAAACTATTAGAAAACCAACGTAGCAATTTTTGTTCCTTTTTCGAAAATCAAAATCAAACTAATAGGAAAAGAGAAAATCTTACGTAGTAGGTATTAAAAAACAAACGAATCAAATTTTTTTTTTTTTTTAATAGAAGAATAGAAACGTGAAATCATAGATATGAAAAACAAATAGATAAGAGATAGATCTGCAATAGGTGACCAAGATCGAAACCAAAAACAATTGAACAATATCTCACACTTTATTTATTAGCTAATAGGCTTGTTTATACATAAGATCAACTTGATCCGCAAGTTCTTTAGATAAGAAAAAAAAAGAAATATTTCTAATTAAACTATATACAAATATGTTAACTTTTCTATCTTAATATATTGACAAATATCAATATATTTCCACCGGTTCGTAATTTCCGTCGGTTCGTAATTTCGTTCGGTTCAGTCGATCTCATCGATTTCCTAATATTAACTTCTTCCAAAACTGCTTTAGCAAACATTGTTCTTATGGTTCTTGATCTAGTTGCGCCAATTTATTGTTAAAAACCACTTTGCCCACGACTATCATAAGAAGACGCCTTATGTACTTTTTTTTGTTGCAAATCCTCATAAGGATTTCTCGCTGTTGTAATGATATCTTCGAAACCACATTCATTTAAAGAGGTTATTGATATAATTGTATTTTTGTGGGTTCTAACCCATATTTGTATAGACTATTAAAGTTAGTTTAGTGTCTTTGATGTTTATAAGTGTTACAGGTGTAAGTGTGGATTGGAGCACAGTTAAAATGAGCAAAAAAGTTAAAAAGGAGAAATTCATAATCGTATATGTAGATCCGAAGATCTCAGAATCAAAATATTTACATGCCACATGTCTTCATCTTGTTTAGTTTGTTATCTTCTTCTAGATTTTGTAAGCCCATTATGTAACTTCAGCCCAGCTGTACTCTCTCAAATCTCAGTCCAATCTCAATCCATTTGGGTTTTGAATGCAATTTTGCTCCAACTTGAAGAGATATTAAAATTAAGACATTTGAATTATTTTATTTATTATTCTTATATATATCCATACAAACTCTATAAATTGATAATGTTGGGACTGCGATATTTTATTAATTTATAGTTATTAATTTATCGATAAAAATGGAAATCCATATTTTCTATATATATTTTTTATATTTTTTGATGTTGATGATAAAATTGAAGATGATATTGATGTACCTTTAAAAACAGTTACACATAAAAAAATAATAATCGCATCTAGAACTATTCATAATATTTTTATACGGTTCGAGAATACGATAATGTTATAAGAAAAATTAGAGATAAACTCCAACAAAATTTTAGCTAAACAGCACTATAGTCATATTTACATAACTATTTATATACCTAATTATTAAATTGACTTAACTACGTAGATATAAACTGTGTATGTATATATGTATATACCTAATTATTAATTTATGATATTATTGGAACCATATATGTATATAAGGGTTTTTAAGAAATTATTATTTTATTATTTTATTGATTTTTGTCAAATTTTACACTGGTCCAACTCGAAATCAGATATATTTATTAATTTATCGAATATTAATTTATAAAATTTCTACTGTATTTGTTTTCTTTTAACCTTGTACCTAACTTTTCGATGATTCACTTACATGAAATTTCATTTAAGTTCGTTCTTCTATGATATTCTCAAAACTAATTAGTCATTTGTCATGTCTCTTATATGTTATTTAGTTTTTTATTTTAAATGTGGGATCTTAAAAATAAAATTTGCCCACATATACCAAAATCTATAAACTACAAATTTGTATTAAGTATTAACTACAGTAAAATGCATCCTTTCGTTTGACAATTAAGACATCATAAGTTTTTAGGGTTTACGTTGAAAATAAATACTTCATCACAATGAAAAAAGATTAATTCAAAAACACGCATTAGACAACAATTTAATCTATTTTATTCCAAAATTAAATGGAAAATAAAGAGTCCAAAACTGCTTGACCCACAAGAGTTTCCTCTCTTCTTCTTCTAAAGATTCAAAAGAATACAGACTTTATTAACACAAAAACAAAGCAAAGAACCCAACAACCCAACCATAACAACAAAGAACAAATCCACTATTTTTTTGTATAAATCCGTATGCGTTCCCAAATAGTTATTCTCTGAAATTGTGGAGTATGCCATAAGTAATCTCTTCTTGCCTCTTTGGCGATTGAAGAACAAATCAATGGAAGTTCAAGAAGATAATACTCGAAATGGGCGACCCCAATTCTCTCTCTTTTTTATCTTTGTCTTTTTATTTGGTGTTGCCGCGTTCTTCCTCTGCCTCGCCTCTGAGTTGGAGAAAGCTAAGGTGCATTGCTATCCCTCATTACTTGTTCCTCAAGGTATCCATTTCAAGATTCTGATTAAAATTTTATACTTTTTCCAGGGGAAAGATCTGAAATGGGACGGAAAATCGTGTTACTTACCGGAAACTCACGCTCTTAGGCTAGGAAACGCCGCTCTAGTATGTGTTTCCATTGCTCAAATAATCGGAAACGTTGTGATTTGCAGCGGTCTGTTAAAAAGAACCAAACAAGGAACAACGACGTATTGTGTATTTCTTCTGTTATTTTCTTGGTAAGAAAGATGCTTTTCTTTAATTCAAGTTTGAGGAGAGAAAAACAAATCAGTTTGTTGTCATACATGCACTTCTAATTGCAGGGCCAATTTTGCGGTTGCGGTTACCTTGATAAGCGTTGGAGCAAGCATGAACAAAGAGCAGAGATACGGCAAAGGATGGCTAAACCGGGAGTGTTACCTTGTGAAAGACGGTATGTTTGCAGCGTCCGGTGTTCTGTGCGTTACAACGCTGGCCGCTATTTTTGGAGCGTTTGCGTCCAGCGTCAAACCATCATTACAGGTTGAGACTCCAAATAAAATTCATACCCACAATGTTTAGTTTTTTCTTTCTTTTTGGTTCCCCTTAATAACTTAACTACAAAATCTTTTTCTATTTGGTTAAAGTCACAGTACAAAATCTTGATCATTGATAATATTAGATTGGTAACTAAAATGTGAAATATGATTTTGTTTTTGGGTCGATACCATGGTTTTATTTTATCATATATGTTTATTTTGTTATATATGATATATGTTTATTTTCAGCAACGTAGAGAAAAATTAAAAGATATAGTAGTTTACTTTAACCCGTGTACGTATAATTTGCAAATGCAATTTGATACAAGATAAATTTGAAATGTTAGTATTTATTGTAATAAGCAAAACTAGGCTCTAGCGTGAGAATCTGTAATTAGTAGTAAGAAGCAATTTTCACTTTTTCTTTAACAAAAAAAAAAGAAGCAATTTTCACTTTTTATGAGGCCTACCGAAACGTGTTTGGCGAGGATAGTGAGATAGTGACAGTGTTCCTAATCCTAGTTGATGGAGATTGATTATCTAAGGTAAATTCAAACGACGTCGCACCAAACTCTTCTTAATCCCAAACGACGTCGTCACTCCAATACCATTATACACCCAACAGAGAGAAACCCATCTTCTTTCTTGGATCACAAGTAAACGGATCAAAATGCAAAAAAAAGAATATTCAATGAAACAATATCCACAAAAGAGAAGAATATTCTTAACGTATCAGAACTAGGTGTTACTGATCCGAAAGAGTTGATGACATTGTTACTCAATCGACTCTTTCCATAGATTGTAGAAAGATACTAAAATGAAATACCTATACTTGAGAAACTAGTAAGAGTAGAGTTATTGACATTGCTCTGTTACAGAACAGAGTGCAGAAAAAAGTGAACGGAACGTAGAAGTGAAACTATTTTCGTGAGTGGTATATGTATATGGCTCGATAAATGCAATGAAACAGAGTCATCACTTTGAAGGTGGAGCAGATGATGAGGAAGATGATGATGCATCACCAGGTCCAGGATTAGGCTTCTGATCATCCTGTCAAAAAAACAGCCATTTTAATAAATATTTTTTGCTTTTAAGATCTTCGGTAATTTTAGGTTTCAGTTTTTTACCTTAGTGTTGGTGGTGGTAGAATTTGGCGGTGGAAGACGAATCACCCTCAAGTCCTGTTTATGAAAAAAGAACATAATTCGAGTTTCTATAGATTGGGATTGTATAAGATGATTAAGAGCATTAAATCGATAGTTTTAGTATAAATACAAACCTTAATGTCTTTTAGAGAAATCTGGTAATACCCTTCGACACGATTGTGACCCCCACTCACTTTTGTACGCGAAACTGTAAACCAATCACAGAAGCAATTCATAACACAAAGCTTGTGGAAGACAAAAACACCAAGAAAACAGTATTCTCAGTCATAACCAGTAACAAATCTACCAAGAAAAAACAATTGAAACAAAAGATTACATAAAACGAAGATCACATATCAGCATTTTTGATAAACAATATAGAGATCTGTGAAGAAAACGATCCAAAACAGTATTTGTTTGTACTCGATATGGTTATTGAATCACTATCGTCATCTTCCAACGCAATTCATTTCAATCGAATTCACTGAATACACAAAAGTGCTTCAAAATCACCATTTCGCTTATAAACAAAACAGAAATTAAGCAAGAAACTGAACGAAAAGTTCTTGTGCTCGAATCAGAAAACCCAGTCAATCAACAATCGATAACCATCGCAAGAACACCACGAACATTTCTTCAATTTCACTACTCCAGTTTCGATTCCTCAAGAAATTTGACAGCCAAAACGCGAAATCAGCAGCGAAATCACAAATCCGAAACTATCGATAACCATCGCAAGAACACCAATAACATTCGCCAAAATCACCATCAAACTTCGATTGATCAAGAAATTTGACAACGAAACCACGAAATCGGCTATGTATTCGACCTCTACATAATCATATCGACTTCAATTGAATCTGGAAACCAAAATATTTCCAGATTAGAAACCCTAATTTACCAACTACACCGCAGAATCAATAAAAAATGGAAGCGTGAATCAACTTACCTGCTTCGATCCCGAAACTAGAATCGTCGGCGTCGTAATAGTAGACCGTTCCCTCGTAGAACTCTCCGGTCATCTTCGTTGTGAAGCTCACAAAAGATCCGACGACCAAGTGCTGGGAGTTTTTCGAGTCTTCGCTTGCCATGGCTTCTCCGATTAACGATTTCACGGTGGATTGATAAGATTCTGAATCGGTTTCGTTTCTTTCGGCTGGAAGATTCTGTTAGAGTCAGAGCGTGGATTTGTTCCAGTGGATGTGTCCTCTAAATATATATAGCCTTTGGAGGGAAATGCCATTGCAATTTCTTCTCACGCAAGTTATGATTTTTTTTGGGACATTATTTAATTCAAAAACCAGAAAAAAAATAATAATATTCCGTAAGGCGTGAGAGGAAAATATAATTAATTGCCAATGAAATCTAATTTCGGAAAACAAAAAAAACATAAGAATAGTCCGTAACTATAGGAAGTGGCCATTTTTAAAATACAATTGTTTCCATTGTATTGTATGTTCGTTTATGCGTTATGAGAGCATCCATATCGGAGATTGAGCCGGTGTGACTCGTGCTTAGGCGTCGGCTGACTCAGAATGGCTCCTTCTAGACAACCAGTGAAGGATGAAGATCTTTTATCAACCGAATTAAGCAAGGTTATCGGCGATCCTCCAGTGACAGACTATTTTGTGAGAAGCTCTTATATAAAAAAAATAAAACAAAAGATCTAAAACCTTTATAAAAATTTATAGAGGGAATAGTAACTATGGAATTGAGATAATTCTATTAACATTATGGATGAACAGATTTATACAAAAGAAAGAATGAATGTAAGAAATGAATGGAAATATACAAAAGATTATTTGAAATAATTGTCTCTAAAGGCCATATGACTATTACACCTCCCAGATTGGCCTTGGCAAGTCCAATCTTGATCATTAGATAGTGAAACCGTGATCGTGGAAGAGGTTTGGTAAGAGCATTCACCAGTTGATCGTGTGAGGTGACATGAGTTACGCGGACTTGGCCTGATTGAACAAGATCACGAACGAAGTGGTAGTCCAGTGCAGAGGTGTTTCATTCTAGATAGGGAATTTTTATGTGAGCTAGAGTGTGAGTAGGGTTCTAGATAATCATCAAGTAATGATGAATTACTTCATAGTCTCATAATGATTTCATATGCAATTCTAAAATATTAATTGAGCTGTATCATTTCACTTTATCACAATTCAACTATACTTGGTACTTTGAGAATCATCCAACATAAATTAGAGAGAGTATGAGTCACTTTCTACCTTTAAAGCATAAAGTAGAGTGGAGAGATAGTACCTTAGAGAAGTAAAGTTGAGAATGGATGGTAGAAGTGAGGTCTTAAGTGTGGTTTAAGAGGTGTTTTTGATCAAATCAATGCACAGTTCAAAAGTGAAGTGTAAAGAACTTATCAAACATTGCTTAGAAAGCCCTTTAAAAGCATCAGAAACATTTTGAAAACACACTTTGGTACTTAGAAAACTTGAAAACACTTAACTATTGGTTGATTTTTGAAAAGTCCTTGTTTTAGGGGTTTAAGAGTGTAGAAAGGGGTTTAGGGTTCATGAATATTCTTCAGCATGCTACAAAAGCTCATTAGAGATTGTGAATACTATTGTCTGTGCTATGAAACGATGATTACAAATACCCTTAACGGAAGTGTATATAAAAAATCTAAGAGAACCTAAGTAAACCCTAACTATTAAAGTCCATAAATTATCTAAACAACTATTTAAACACTAAAGTCCAATAGACGTGATTTTCGTTTAAAATTCCAAATTCACATCGTGTGCTGCATCAATTGGTCTCAATGAGGTAGAATTTTGATAAAGAATCTGAATGATGAATATGAGATTCAATGTTGGAGGTGAGTTTAGCACCCCTGGCCCAAATCAACGAGGAGTAAGGATTAATTTGGACCCAATGAGGCCTACTCTCCTCACCTCGCGCAACGCCTCGGGGATCAGGCATGCGACCTTACCTGCGAGTCATTCAGCAGTGAAGACTTGACCTCAGCAGACCAAACATGAAGTGACGTTTTGCCATAGCACACCTTTTTACCTTGTCAGGACGAGCCGAAAGCATTCCTCAGAACTTGTGTTCGGCGCGTGGTTTGACTCGTCAGACATAGGGAGCAGTCTATCCTCGGACTAGACCAGTCCACAAGTCAACTTCAAGGATCTCCAGTCTGTTATAAATACCTTCGGTTTTTAGTAGATAAAGGGACATTGAATAGTAGAGAGAGAACAGAGAGAATAGGAAGAACAGCTTAGTAACTTAGATCGAATTTAACATCTTTAGCGATCCGTCGATAGGTGTTAGACTTCGCTATTTGCTTTACCACTTTTCTTGTAACCAACTTCTCGATCTCTTGTAAATAGCGACCTCGCTTATTCAATAATTAAACAATCATCTCGCCTCATGTAACCTCGAAAGTTAATCCGGTTCATTAAACAAGAATTTCGACCCTCATACTCTATTTATTTACCAAAGTCACGTCTCGGTCCATTAATTTTCACCTCGCTCCACTTAAGACCTCGATCCGAAAGAACTTGTGTCCGACCCGGTTCGCACAGTTGGCGCCGTCTGAGGGGACTATTTAGGAATTCTTTGCACTCACGAACCAGACTGGCAATGAGGGTTTACACGGTCCCGAGAGTAGGCCGCGTCAACATGATCATGGGCGATCTCCTCGATGTCAATGATTCAGTCAGGGCCATCAAAGAAAGCGGAAGAATAGCAGCCTACCATAAACAATGGTCGTCACCTAACTCCGATAGGGTACAAACCCATGATCCCGCGAATTCGATTACTTTCACCGATGCGGATTCTCATGAAGTAATCCAACCACACAACGATCCTCTGGTGGTGTCACTGCAAATTGCGGACTGTGAAGTGTCGCGGATTCTGGTCGACATCGGAAGCACCGTAAACGTCATATTTCGGGAAACACTCATCCGGATGGAGCTTCAAAGCTACGAGATGAAGCCGAAGGTTAAACCACTGACCGGTTTCGATGGAGTTTCCACACTCACTATCGAAACGATCAAGCTTCCTTTGTACGTCGGGGGCACGACTCGGGTCGTTAAGCTCCTCGTCGTCGATAAGTCGGCGATATACAATGCGATCGTGGGAATTCCCTGGTTGCATAGCATGCGGGCCGTGGCATCTACATATCACCAGTGTCTCAAATTCCCGACTAGAGGAGGCGTTCACACTCTACGCGGAAGCGAGGATGATTCACGCACCTGCTTCATCGTCTAACACAAACTGCGTAAGATGCCGACCCAGGACTCTCTGGTGGTCAACACGCAAATCGAGGTACTCTGCCCACCAAGGGAGACCCCGAACAAAGAAAGCATAGAGCCGGTGACTGTCGACGAAGCCTATCCTGAAAGAACCGTGAACATGAAGATCGGGATTCAAGACAGTCTGCAAGAGGATCTGATACGCCTGTTGAAGAAAAATGCATCAACCTTCGCTTGGACCGCCGCGGATATGCCTGGAATTGACCCAACGGTTGCATGTCACTAGTTGAACGTTAGCCCGACCTTCAAACCCATCAAGCAGAAGAGAAGGAAATTGGGACCCGAGAGATCCCAAGTTGTTAACGACGAGGTATAACGGCTTGAGAAGGCAGGATCCATCGTTCTTGTGCAATATTCTGAGTGGTTGGCCAATCCAGTCGTCGTCAAGAAAAAGAACGGAAAGTGGCGAGTTTGTGTCGACTTCACCGACCTCAACAAGGCCTGTCCGATAGATAGCTTCCCAATCTCGCAAATCGACAGATTGGTGGAGGCAACCGCGGGGCATGAACTCCTCTCAATCATGGATGCTTTCTCAGGGTATAACCAGGTAATGATGCATCCGGACGACGTGGAGAAGACGTCCTTCATAACCGAGCGGGGAACGTACAGCTACCAAGTAATGCCCTTCGGGTTGAAGAACGCGGGGGCAACATATCAGCGTCTCGTAAACAGAATGTTCTCTGAACAGCTCAGAAAGACAATGGAAGTTTACATCGACGACATGTTCGTAAAATCCAAGAACACGGATGATCACGTCGAGCACCTACGAGCTTGTTTTGAAACACTCAGCAAGTATAACATGAAGCTTAACCCCGCGAAATGCACTTTCGGAGTGGTGTCGAGGGAGTTCTTGGGTTACATCGTCACCTAAAGAGGAATCGAGGCGAACCAAAGCTGATATCCGCTATAACCGATCTACCCTCGCCGCGCACTACTAGGGAGGTTTAGCGGCTCACGGGTCGAATCGCCGGGCTGAACGGATTCATATCTAGGTCAACCGACAAGTGTTTACCTTTCTACCAGCTTCTCAGGGAAAACAAACGCTTCAAATGGGACGAAAATTGCGAGGTTGCATTTCGCGAGCTGAAAAGATACCTCACGAGCCCTCCGATTCTAGCCAAACTTGAGGACGGAGAAACTTTGTACCTCTACATAGCGGTCTCGGTATCCGCCATCAGCGGAGTCCTTCTACGGGAGGACCGTGGCGAACAAAAACATATATTTTATACGAGCAAAGCTCTCGCCGGGCCAGAGACAAGATACCCAGCCCTCGAAAAGCTCGCCCTCGCGGTAGTATCCGCGAAGCTAAAACCGTATTTCCATATTTATCTCTAATATATTATTTCCATATTTATTTAAGAAGTTTAAGTTTATCTTTTCCATATTAATTTAGAAATTAGGTTTATAGTTTTTTATATAAATCAAACTTAAACTTATGTAACATATTTGATAATCAATTTAATAATATTATTTTCATTCTATAAGATTTTTCATGGTATCAGAGCAAACAATCTTTTGAAAATTTAAAACTTTCATGTTAGAAGTTTTGAAATCTTAATAATGATTATTGGTGTTGAAGACGAAGGAAAACGAAGAAGATCCAAAGACGATGAAGATGACAATGAGTGGAATTGTTTCTATATTTAATTTGTTTAAAAAAAAAAAAATGAAACTCTATTTTGGTTTTGGCTTTGGCTTTTACGTTTTTCTCTCAACATCTTCTCTTTTTCACAATGACTAGCACACGCTAGTGTTCGAATTTCTTCAAGATCGATTTTAAATTTTTTTGTAAAAAATCAAGTATTTTGTTTTTTTTAACATCTTGTTAAAGCTCTTTCGTTTTCATATATATATATATATATATATATATATATATATATAGTTTTGATTTCTTTTTTACTTCCTATATGTTCAATTATTATCTTCTTCTTCAAGAAATAATGGTTTAAAGATGTTGGAGTCCCATCGGTCTTTCTATATTTTTTTGGGTCTACAAGTTGTTCATCTCCTCATCACATCATCATCAAAGTCATTATCATCACCATCATCATCAACATCAAATATCATCATCAATATTATCATCATCATCATCATCATCAATGGTTTAATATCGCTTCCTTGAACCGACGGCCGGGTATAACGCCGCTACCTTAACCCGACGGTCGGATATAACGTCGAATCCTTGACCCGACGGCCGGGTATAACGCCGCATCCTTGATCCCACGGCCGGGTATAACGCCGCATCCTTGACCCGATTACCAGGTATAACGCCGCATCCTTGACCCGACGGCCGGGTATAACGCCGCATCCTTAATCCAACGGTCGGGTATAACGCGGCATCCTTGACCCGACGGTCGGGTATAACGCCGCATCTTTGACCCGTCGGCCAAGTATAATGCTGCATCCTTGACCCGAAGGCCGGATATAACGTCATATCCTTGACCCATCGACCGGATATAACGTAGTTATATTTTGAAGAATTTTTCAATCTCACACGTGTTACCACATATGAGCTTTACGGGAGGTATTGAGAGATCAATGAGATCGACCAAAACCGAATCAAGAACCAAAATCAACGGTAGAGACGAAGATCAAGATTATAGAAGATTGAAGAGTCATCTAAAAGACTATGAAGTTATGACAATATCTTAGATTAAGAAATTAACATTTATTTCTAATATATTATTTCCATATTTATTTAGGATATTTAAGTTTATCTTTTCCATATTAATTTAGGAATTAGGTTTATAATTTCTTATATAAATCAAATTTATGTAACATATTTGATAACCAATTCAATAATATTATTCTCATTCTATAACATTTCTCAATTATCTTTTAATCTTTGAGACACTGTTGCAAATAAGAGAAACCAATAATTTCAGCCGCGTCACTTTGATTATAAGTCAGCCGCTAGATCAATTCTAGTTCGAGTGCGCAATGAGTTCATTAGAAATAAAATTATGCAACAAGGAGTTTTGTGTGTAGGCTCTTCAATGTTTCACATTGCTCAGTGGTCTGTAGGTGATATTGCTTCACTCTTTACCTTTGTGTATGTTCCTTTTACCAGCCTCTTCAACGTTCCAAGCAACTACCCTAGATTTTGGTTTATCGTTGGGCTAAATGCTTTTGTACAACCAAAAGCCATGCAAAGCTTTTATTCTCTTAATTTACAGTGAAAGTCTTTTGCAAAAAGAAAAAGAAGATACAAGCGTTGACAAAAGAAAATTAATCAGATAGAATTATGCAAGTAGGGTACAATTATATGCATTATCTCTGTTTTTAATCCGTTAATAGAATGCGGGGGAGACTTTCATACAGTCGTTTTGTTAATAAGATTTTAGTTAATATTTAGAATCAAAATTATGTTTTAAAATTGTTATATGATTATTATATGATGACTAGCTAACCATGCAGTCGTAGTATTATACATTCGTGAAAGAGCCAACGTTGTACATAAATACACCTTCTTCCCTTAGCTTGAATCACCACCATAGTCTCTCTTCATCAGCTTTCTCTCTCTCTCCTCTATCATCAGAGGTCATCTCTATCTCTCTTTGCTTTTATTTCATGCATGATTCATAGCCCTAATATTTAATCTAAATTATTGTAAATGTAATGAATATGTTATAAGAAACTAAGGCAAATCTCTAGTTCTCACTTATTGGATAGTAGTTGCAAATACTTCCTTTTTTCCAAAGAAACTTGATCTTCCCAGCCAAAAGGTCTTCTCCCTTCACTTGCTATATCTGTCTCTTTTTCTCTTGCTCTCGTCCCCATTAGGAGTTAATTTTGTCTCTCCGTCTCTCACTTTTATTTAAATCAATGTTTCATATATAGCCGTAAGATTTTGTCTAAATTTTGTAAACCTAATGAGCTTGTAGTTATAAATGTAGAACTAGAAATATCTCCAACTTTAACACACAAAAAAAAAAGAAATATCTCCAACTGTTAGTATATTAGATAGTAGTTGAACCAGCTTCTTATTCACCCGAGAGCGTTTTTTTGCAAACGGTGTCTTCTTCCATCAGCTTTGATCATGTTTAATCATTAGCTTGAATGGTGTTTATATCTTTTGAAACTACCCAAGCTAAAAATAAAGAATGTATATATATGGGTATTTATGCAAATTACTGACCTGGAAACACAATACCCTTCATGTCCAGCTAAATACTAAAAATCTGTTCGAGATGACCGAAAGGTCGGAAGCGATAGGGATCAGCCTAGATAAATATAAGTGGGATGATGGGTTCGATCAAGATGATGTAACAAAGATATATGTACGAGGTGGTCCTAACGGGATACGCTATATGTATTTCGACTATGTCAAGAGCGAACAACTGAAAGAAGGATCAGGCCATGGTTTTGTGGATGAATCTGGTTTCACAGATATGGTATGTCACATAAAATATTCATAAATATTCTAATTTCGTAAGCAGAAACTTATAAATTTCCAAGTTTGGAAAATGAATTTCCTATTATTAAACTCTCTCTATTTGAGTTCACGTGGACAATGTTGACTTTTCACAATTTCTTGCAGTTTGAGATTAATCATAAAAAAAATGAGTATCTTATATCTGTTGAGGGTTATTATCAAGAGCCCAATGGTATTCAAGCAGTCCAATTCAAAACAAATTTCAAGACTTCTCAATGGATGAGATATGCTAGAGGTGGTACTAAGTTTAAGCTAGCAGTCGAGGGGAAAAAGATCGTTGGGTTTCATGGATCTGCTGCTTATGAGGGCATTTTCTCTCTTGGAGCATATTTCAGTTTGATTACTGCTAAAGTTAAAGCGAAAGGTGGGAAAGGAGGAAAGGAGTGGGATGATGGATCAAATTATGACAATCTATCAAAGATTGTGGTAAGAGGTGGTTTTGAAGGCATACAATTCATTAGGTTTGACTATGTCAAGGAGGGACAAGTGATAAATGGGTCTATCCATGGTGTCTCTAGAAGAGGTTTTACACATACGGTACTATTAGTTAAAGTTCCTTCTAAACAAGCATATTATTGAAAGTTGTAGCCTTTGATTTACCAACTTTTTGTGCAGTTTGAAATTGACCATCTCAACAACGAATATCTGGTACAAGTGGATGGTTACTACGACGATGCGTCCGGAGTCATCCAAGGACTTAAACTGAAAACAAACTTCAAGGCATTTGATATGATAGGATATGAAAAGGGTATGAAGTTTTCATTGGCAGCCAATGGAAGTAAGATCACAGGGTTTCATGGATATGCTAAGAAGAGCCTAAACTCTCTTGGAGTATATTTCACAACGCACACTTCTATTAAATCGGATTTGCAAGGTGTTGCTAAAGGACGTTTCTGGGACGATGGTTCTAGTAACGACGGCATAAGAAAGGTGTACGTTGAGGCAAGTCTTTATGTATACTCTCTAAGATTTGAGTTCGAAAATGGCGGCAAAGTGGAAAAGACTCATATCCGGAGAAATGTTAAAGATGAAAAAGAGGTCATAGCTCCTTCAACTATAAATACGTAAATATTCATTGAATAATTATTTTTATTATTGACTATGTTACACTAAGTCTTTTTTCTATGCAGTTTGTACTCGACTATCCAAATGAGTTTATCACATCTGTGGAGGGAACTGTTAAGCATTCCTCGATTGCGAGCTTGAGATTCAAGACATCAAAAGGGAGAACTTCTCAAACATTTGGAAGCCAAGATAATGATACCAAATTTTTTCTGGAAAAGAAAGGTTATGCTATTGTTGGGTTCTATGGTTACAGTGGTAACAATTATGTTAATGGTATCGGAGCATATTATCGCCCCCTGCCTCCTCCAAATGAAAATAAACTAGAAGCAAAGGGTGGTGATGGAGGAGCTCCTTGGGATGATGGTGGTTTCGAGGGTGTTAAGAAGATTTACATTGGACTAAGCCAGAACGCTGTGGCCTTTATCAAGTTTATGTACTACAAAGACGCTGAGATGGTCTTTGGAGATGATCATGGGAACAATACCCTATCTGAAGTTCAGGAGGTCATTGATTCCGTTACTTGATTTACAGCTATAAGCAGTATCAACTTATATTCTGATTACTATTATTCTGATTTTTTTCCCTGCTTGATTTACAGTTCGTGCTAAATGATCCAATGGAATATCTCACATCAGTGGAGGCTACTTACGATGATAAATCTGGTATTATAACCATGCTTAGGTTAAAGACCAACAATCAAACCTCTCCAGACTTTGGAATAAATACAACATCAAGCGTCGTACATGAACTCCACAAGGCCGATCACAAGATCGTAGGTTTCCATGGAAAATCCAGCAACATGCTTCATCAACTCGGGGTCCATGTCATACCCATCTGATATTCTCGATAATGAAAAAATCAAATCTGATCACCATCATCTATGATTCTCGATCATTACGTTTCTCACATTTATGTTTTCTCAATCATCATCATCATCTTCCCTTGCTTTCTCTTTAATAAAATGAATGTTGAATAATCATCAGAAAACATTCTCTAATGTGTTTTCGACTTGTATGAGTATAAATTTGTTTCTAATAATTGAACTTGCTGGACGAGTTTTTCTTAAAATAACAAATTTTGTTTTTTTTTTTCTGAGAAAAAAGTCAAAAATCGACGTCGTCGTACAAGGTCGACTCTCGACTGGCAAAAAAAAAGTATCTACCCGGTGTAAAATAAAACATAATTACCAATATTAAATTTAAGTAAATATTTGTTAAAATTTCAATCTACGACACCACAACGACCAAAATTGTTGCCAAATCTCTCCGTCGTTGAAGACTCTCCTTGTCTTATCTTTTATAGACGAATACATTTGGGTTTACGATGCTAGTTTGTCTTGTTGTCTCGTGACTCCTCAAAAGAATTATAAAGAGGCTTCTTTGGCGTCGACGACCGGTTTAATCTCGATAAGGATACTAGGATAGGTTCTATTTTACATCCATTTGGTGGAAAAAATTTCATCTTTTTATATTTTTTAATTTTTAAAAATTAATTTTCTCAATTTTTTACGAATTTCTTCTGAATTTTTTATAGAAAATTTCCCCTATTCTTGATTTTTCGAATTTATTTCAATTTTTAAACTAAAAAAATTTGAAAAAATATTATAAAAGTATTTTATAATTGGAAAAATATTCAACATTTTCAAAACTTTGAAAACAATTTTTTGTAAATTGAAATTACCAAAATAACCTTAACTAATTTAACATAAAAATATATATTTAAGAAAACAAAAAATAACCAACGACATTTTCATGCTGATCACGAAGGACAGTTAACGTTTTTATAAAATGTGGAAAAAACTTAGCATAGGATTTCACAAACTAATATATAGCTTTCGAATCCATATACGAAATACCACTATCAAACACTTGAATCTTCTAATTAATAATAGATAATCAGAGTAATTCAATGATTGTTATTTATTTTTTGAATGACATAAACATAATCCACATCTACATCAACTCTCTTATCTGTTTGTCTGCAATGTGGTAAGGTACCAATAAAGTAAATGAGCAACGTATCACTCCAAACAAAATCTTCAGAATTTTCTGAAAAGTTTTGGTAGATGCTTTGAACTAATATCGTGAATGATATATCAATAAATTTTAGTCTTATTATTTTGTAGTGAATAACAATTAATTTTATATTAATTTTGTCATCCATCCAATTTTTTGATGTCATAAGGTATGAGAAAAACGTTTTATTCGTATCACCATCACATGTGCCTAAATCAACAATTATATCTCTTCAAACAAAATAATGGAAACAATGTCTTTTTAACAATTTTCCAACTTTTTAAAAAGTAAGTTATTTTTAAATTATATAGATTTTTTTATAATATAAAACCAATTCTCTCAACTTTAAATATGTTTTATTTAAGGGGTTTTTTCAAAAATACACCATAATTTGCAGTCAAAGCTGTTTATACCCTCCCATCTTTTCCTTTTTCAATATCCCGAAAGTACCCTTCGATTATTTGTCAGACTGCATCAAGAAATCTGAACACCGTTATTTTAATATTTTTTTGATTTTCTGTAGAAAAAAAGAAAAACCAAAACACTAAAATATTCTTGGGTATTCACGAAAATGCCATCTTCTCCAATTCACACAACCACCATTAACAATCAATTTTGAGCTTCTCATGCCTCACACAACCAATTTCGAGCTATTAAAACTCTATATTAGAGTTCACGACCTTATATTCTCCTATTTTCTCACTAATTTCATCAAAAAAACTATCTATTCACGTTTTAAAATTATAAGAATTTCGGATCTCTTGCGATTTCGGTTATTCTTGCATAAAAATGGTTGGATTTGTTGGGTATTGGTTTGACTATAAGTTATGGGCGCTTGACGAAGGCAAAAACGAGCTCAAAACCAGATTTAGTTGATTTTTCACATGATTCGCCGATTTTTCAGATCTGTTCGCTATGTCAGACTTTCTATGAAGTCTGACGAAGTCTGATGGTCAACGCAAGGGTAGTTTTGCAATTGAATTTTATGTTTATCAGACTACATTGGCAGTCTGAGAATTCCTTTGTAATCAAAATTTTTTTATCAAACTTCTTTAAGAAGTCTAATCAAGAAGAGGGTACTTTTGCAATTGACCGAAATTAACCGAAAGTTTGACTTCCTATTCAGACTTCTTGGAGAAGTCTGACAAAATATCAGACTTCCTGTAGAAGTCTGAAAAAAAATAAAGCGTAGTTTTAGTATTTGACCGAAAAAAATTCAAACGTTGACTAAAGGTTCAAAATAAGCGAAACAATTTCAGACTTCTATGGCAATCTGAATCGTGAAAATTTGTTAGACTGTGGCAAGATGTCTGATATCAAAAATTTTGGTCAAACACAAAAATACACCGTTTTCTGGTCAGACCTTTACCCACGTCTGAAATTGTTTTTAGACTTCTAGAGAAGTCTGGTAAAAAAGTCAAACTTTGGTCAATTGCAAAACTACCCCTACTTTTTGTCAAACTGCAGGAGAAGTCTGAAAATTTTCAGACTTCCGCAGACTTCATGCGGAAGTCTGATAGAAAAGTCAACGTACTGGTCAATTGCAAAAATACACTATTTCTTTTATCAGACTTCTCCTGCAGTCTGACAAAAAGTCAACATTTTGGTCAATTGCAAAAATACCCTAAGAAAATAACAAAGTAGACTATGAAAGAAGTCTAACAATTGTTAGACGTCGATTGCAGTCTGACAAGTAATTTTGGAATTGCAAAAGTACCCCCTCTATCAGACTGCTAATGAGGTTTTATAAGTCATAATACCAGACGTCTATGGTAGTCTAAAAATTGCATGTTTTTAAAAATTGTATTTTTGGTATAACTATAATTAATTTTCTTGATTTTTTTTTTTAAATGTGTTTTACTTGTATTAGTATCTCATATGTGAGTTTGACATGCTTACGTAAGGTAATTATTTTTGAATCAATTTTTGAAGAATATTAGCAAGTTAGCTGATATATCCAGACTTATTTCATAGTCTGACAACTGTTATATTTCAAAAATCCATTTTTATAAAATATATAATGTAATTTTAATATTTTCTACCTTTCACATGTGTTATACGTAATTATGTTGCGCCTCTATCAGTTTTACAAGATTATGTGTTATATATTTTTGTCAATCAAGTTTCTTAAATTATTGGTAATGTAACTAATATAATCAGACTCCCATGTGATCGTTAATGAGAAACCGGATTTATCATTTTACCTATTGTTTATGGAAAACGGATGATGAAATACCGCATTTGGCATTTGAAGTTGTTAAGTTTATGAACTTTTAACTCATAAGAATCAAACTTCAAACGAAGTCTGGTCTGAGTAATTCATTTTGTTTTGAAAAAAGAGAAGTGACAGTCAATAGATAATACGATTTTAACAAGACTTTTTAACACGATTGATGTGTTTACCATATTTATGTGTTAAAATTATTCTAGAGTCAAATTTCTCAAGTTTACAACCTTTTAGTTTACAAGAATCAGATTTCAAGATTGCAAGATTGAACAAAATTCAATGTTGATTTGAACAGACAAAAGTCACAAAACAAAGTAACCAAGAGTTTACATATGCTTGGTATAACTTTTAGTATGCATATTCATGAGGTAATATATACAACTTTGCATTTAAACATGGAGAAAACGAGAGAGCTTCCTTCCTCTGATTTGATCCTTCACTTCCTTAAGATCTCAGCAGCCTTTCCTTTAGCATTACCATTACATATCTCACAACTTTATGTAGCTTTTCCTTTTGCATTACCATTACCTATCTTGGATTTGAGCAAGCAAAGAGAAATGGTTTAGATTCCTTAACTTTTCCCATTCAGCACCTCCTGCAAAATCGTTACATATACTCTCATTCCCCTCTTCTTAGACTCTTTAGCTTTTACATCAGAGTTCTTCTTGCACTCAGACAACATGTCCATGTAGAACTGACACTTGCTAATCTCGGCTCCATAGCTGCTGATACACTGCAACAATAACAACAACAGAAAAAAACCAAGAATCAAGATTACAAGTAAAAAAAAAAAGATTGCTAATGAAATAAAACCTCTTGGATCGAAGCAAGCTTGCATCTCTCGGTTTGTTTAGCCAAACGAATCTTCTTCACCACATACCTACAAGTGAATACCTTGAGAAACCCATATATACTCGCCGCTCTCACCACCGCGACGGAAACCTCTTCTTCGTTCACCCAAGGAGAGCCATAACCGATGGGTATATCTGCAGCTTTGACAGGGAGTGAAAATTAGTCATCTTTAGAGAGTGGAGTAGTAAATTGAGAAGTTTTGTCATGTCCCTCTTGGCCAAAGAGACGAGCTGAGCAACAAAAGAGCCAAGTGAGTAAAAGACACAACAATACCTTCATTGCAGTGATGAACTCCGCCAAACCGATAAATCTTTGCCGCTTAGAGTCCGCTATCGCCCAAACCTTTCAGCAAATGCAACTAATTCCATTGAGTCATAGGTTTACACATCAATCAACTTCATGTTCTTACAAGTTTTCAAGTTAGGGATCCTGAGAATAAATGGTACATGAGTTTATGAAATCAGAACATCATTTTAAACTAAACAACACAGAGAGTAAGAAAGACAGAGAGTAAGAAAGCTGTAACACCACCTGAAAGACGCGGCGTCGGCTTCCTCAGTGGTCAGCCACCGTGGAGGAGATGAATCCCTAGCCTCGCCGATCTGGGTGTAGAAACGGAGGAGGAGGAGAGGTAATCGATGGAGGATCATGTAGCAGGAGGGGAAGAAGCCCTATCCTCGCCGGCGCTCGTGTTTTCTTCGCCAACGAGAGGTAATCGGAACTCTGATGGTCACCAAGAAGCCCTAGCCTCGCCTTCCCTTTAAAGAGGCAAAACGTTGCTGTAACCTTAAGAGGTCAGCGCGAGGAACAAAAACCAAAGAGGGGGTGACGGATCTGACGAGAGAAGAGAAGGCCATTGATTTGGTACTGGAAAGGAAGAGATCTCGCGAGTCAAAAACCCTAACCCCTTTCGATGGCTTCTCTGGGTGAGCTCGGTCGGGGAAACATGGGAGGTGGAGGAAGAGACTGAGGGGAAGGAGGGTGTGGATATTCGGTTAGTCGGAGACGGTAGAGTAGATCGTAGATAGTGAGGTGTAGATCAGAGGAGAATAGGTCTCGAGAGAGGAAAGAAAGATCGATGATTTTTGTCTTGTAGTGTCTCTCACCTTTTTTTTCTTTATCTGATGGAATAAAATTAAAAGAAAATAGAAACTAACAAAAATAATGTAGTTGGAGGGAAATTTTGCCGCGTGTAATGATTAGAAATTTTAGGGAAAATTTTTGTCGGGTAACTAATTTTTTGACACATAATCTTCAGATTTTTCAGTTATGTGAAATCCGTAAAACTCTAAAATTAAGATTTTATTGAAAAGTTTGCGAAACCTTAAATCTAATATCTATCACTTATTAGTGAAAATATTTGAACAAAACATTTAGAAAACATCAAATTCATTAAATATATGCATATTATAAGATATATGTGCAAATTTAAAATTTTAAACGTAAATTTGGTAAACCTTGAATCCAACCCTAAAAATTATATGTAAATATAATTTAAGTTAATTTAATTTTTGTATATCAAAATTGGCTATTCTTAATTTATGTACAAATCTCTCTTATTAAATTATTTTTAAAAATTTTTAAAATTATTTATATTTAATTTCTTGTCAGACTTCTTCGAGAAATCTGCGAAACCTCAAAAAACAGATTTCATCGAGAAGTCTGCGAAACCCTAAAACTAGTATTTAGCATTTTTTCCTCAAAACAGTTGAACAACAAACCAAGAAAACATAAAAATCGTTAATCATATGCTCATTATAACAAAAATGTGCAAACTTAGAATTTAAAATTTAAATTTCGTTAACCTTAAACCTAACCTTAAGATTATATATAAATGTACCATTGGAAACCATGTTTTGGAGCTTACAACCTAATTTACCTTACATATTTTTAATTTGATTCAAATTTACAAATTTTAATTTCTATACATCACAATCGTTTATATTTAATTTATGTATACCATAATTTTATATAAAATTAATTTTCCTGATTTTTAATTTAAATTTACTAATTTATTCGGAATTAGACTTCTTTAGAAGTTTGAAAATATTGGGGTATAGACATTAATCACCTAACATCGTTTAATTTGATTTAATTTTACAAAATTATAATTTATAAACAAGTAAACTGTGTACATATAATTTATGGTTTTAAAAAATTTTAAAAATTATTTTTGTCTGAATTTTAAATTTAAATTTACTCATTAATTTTATATCAGACTTCTTGAAGAAGTCCGGAGAAGTCTGATATACCTATCACAGACCTCTAGTGACGTCTTCTAAAACCCTAAGGTTACAATCGTAATTGCTTCATCCGTTTTTTTGTTTGGTCGCAAGGGGTAACTATAATTAGCCAACCCCAGAAGGGTACTCTTGCATTTGTTTCAAGTGGCGGTATATGTTTGTATTTAAATTCAATTTTCGGTGTATATTAAGCAAATACCCCTTTATTAAAATAAATTAAATCAGAATATATTTATCTAATTTAAAATATTTCATTAAAAATTAATTTAAGTAAATAAAAACGACAATTTTTTCTTTTTCCATAATATTAAGGGGGTGTATTGAACTGTGGATTTTAAAAGGTTTTGGATTTTTCTTAAAATCCCCTGTTATTCTATTAAGGATTTTAAAATATCCTCTCAAATCCAGTGTTATTGAACATGAGATTTATGTAAAGTCATTTAAAATCATTTACAATTCCCTGTTATTCAAACAAGAATTTTTTAAAATCATATCAAATCTACTGTTATTGAAAAGGGGTGTATTGAACTTGGCATTTAGAGTGATTTGAGTTTTAATAAGATTTTAGATGATTTTGATGGTTTTAGGTGATTTTAAAGAAGTTGTTATGACTTGGTATTAAAATCCCCAACAATTCCACCTAAAACCATGAGATTTGGATCTTTATATTTTTAACTAAGACCTATGATCCCACAATTCAATACACCCCCCCCCAAAAAATGTTTTAAGTATTATGATTTTAATGACTGCAGAAGATTTTAGAGGATTTTAAGAGATTTTCTTAGTTAAAAATATAAAGAACCAAATCTCATGGTTTTAGATGGAATTGTTGGGGATTTTAATACCAAGTCATAACAACTTCTTTAAAATCACCTAAAACCATCAAAATCATCTAAAATCTTGTTAAAACTCAAATCAATACACCTTTTTAGTGTACGCTAATCCCACTTTTCACTTTTAAAAAAGACTTTCAATTCAAATTAAGAATATTTTACATGGCCAAGCCCATAATTTATAAGCCTATTAAGTATATAAAAGGGCTTCTGGTTTAACAAAAAGTTTTACACACTGTTGACGACCAATACCCTTATTTATGCAATAAATCCAAGGGATCGCCTTTAATGTAAGCTCATAAAGAAACATAGAAAAGCTAGAGGGTGAAGCAGTATAGCCTATTAACGACCGAGCAATGTGAAACATTGAAGAACCTACATACAAAACTCTATGTTGGGAGATCGATGAGATCGACCGAAATAGACGAGATTACGAACCGAGATCGACGGAGATTACGAACTGAGATTGAGATTCGATTACAAAAATATGTTGATATTTGTCAATATATCTTATGTAAATAATTTATGGGTCAAGTTGATCTTATGTATAAATAAGCCTATTGGCTAATGAATAAAGTTGAGAAAACCATTTACAATTTCTAAGGTTTCTCCAAATTTATCGCTTTATATTCCATAATTTTCTTCCTGATCAAACTCATTGGGCACTCGAACTAGCATTGACCTAGCGGTTCCGATCGTTTCCCAAAGGTGATTCAAAAGGCTTTGAATTTGGCCAAAATCAAGAGTTATACCTAAGAGATACCCAATAATGAACTCCTCATCACCTCTAAAGAACACATAATCATGGATTTTCAGGCGAGTGGTACCTAATTCGGAGATCATAGTAGGAGGGTGCCAAATATTGAAGGGGGTTTGGGTTTAAAGAGATTATTGCATTAGTGGACCAAGATATTTTACTTGAAACACTGAATTGGATTTGTTTACCAAGGCATGGTAAAGAGTTTCATGGGAACGTTTTCTACTATGCTGATTTTCCCCATTCAACGACTAAAAAAAAGATAGTAAGACATCTCTCTATATAAATATGTTACAATTTACACACCACTGTTTATAATCACGATGTGTCTGCGAAGATATTAAATAATAATGGAATATCGTGTATGTAACTCGTGTTATTATATAGGAATATATTCCAATCAAAAACAATAACAATTGTTATTGACCTGACCTGACTAAGACAGCTCAGTTTGTATACATAAAAGGTGGCCGGCGGGAATCAGTAACAATTTTAAATAACAAAATTGAGTCTTACTAAAGTAATTAACTATATTTTGTTGTTATCCACCTAATATACCAGTAGTCAGGAATCTCTTGTGGGGATATTAATTTTATATGAGCAAGAAAGTTGCAAGTCTTAGTCCTTTTGTTATTGCAGGTCAAGTAGAAATGATCCTAAACAAGTTAGTCGTTACGGTATCAATCATCTTGAATCTTATATTCATCTTTCAAATCTTTATCATAAATCAACCACATGGAGTCCAACGTGGACCAGTAGAGCCGCCGCAGAAGATGCAGCCTCCATTTCGTGCTCAGGTCACGGCAGGGCTTACTTGGATGGTGTCGGTGTCCTTGACGACGGCCAATATAAACCTCCATGCGAGTGTAACAATTGCTACACAGGCAAAGACTGTTCCTTTCTTCTCCCAGATTGTCCTGTCGACGCTGACTCGTATGCACCAAGTTTTCATCTCTATGACTAAACCAATCTCTAAAATTTGGACTGAATCTGTGTTTACTTTTTTTTTTTGGATTTGGAAGAGGAGAGCCTTTGTTCTTGGAGCCTTTCTGGATGCGAAAAGCGGAGAGCAGCGCGTCTTTGGTCTCGGGATGGCACAGGATGAGTTATGTTTTTCAAGATGGGACTTATGTGTCGGAAGAGCTCGAGAAGGTCATTAGGAAACTTCATAATGTAGTGGGAAACGCTGTTACAGATAACAAATTTATAGTATTTGGTACTGGATCCACACAATTGCTTGCAGCGCATTTGTTCATGCTTTGTCTTCTTTTAGAAACAACTCAATTCATCATCATCACCTGCAAGACTTTTGACTTCGGTTCCATATTACAACGTAAGCAATAACCTGTTCTTGGCTTATGTATGTAACTTATTTAGTGGTTGTTGATCAGTCTGTTTCTTTTCTCTATGTTTCTACAGCTGTATAAAGAACAAGCGGAGTTCTTTAATTATTCCCATCTTAAGTTTGGAGGAGAGGCTTCTGCGTGGAAACAAAGTGATAATATCACCCAAGTTATAGAGATAGTGACATCTCCCAATAATCCGGATGGGAAGATGGAAAGATCGGTTCTTGACGGTCCTAATGTCCGAAAAATTCATGATTACGCGTATTATTGGCCTCATTTCTCACCTATAACATTTCCAACTGATGAAGATTTGAACTTGTTCAGTATCTCCAAGACTACAGGTCATGCTGGCTCCAGATTCAGGTAATTTTACTAATTATACTCTCATAGTAAGTGTCGTGCCTAGGTTTTCGGGGTCTTAATTAAGACGACTTTTTAAAAATGTATAGTTTTATGCAAAAGTAAAATATTTTAGTCGATAAATATAGTAAATAGTTAGTATTTAAAAATTATTGGTTTTTTTGGTATTTAAAAAATATATATATTTACAAGAGAATATTAAACATCATTTCGATTTTTGTTGTAAAGAAATTACATTTGAATTGTTTATACGTCCTCTCAAAATCAAGGAATTTGATTTGATTTGGTCACATTATCTTTTTTTGGTCTAATGTTTGGTCAGATTATCATCAACTCACAGTAATATTGTTGTAGATGGGCATTGGTAAAGGACAAAGATGTTTATGAAAAAATGAAGAGATATATACATTTAAATAGTATGGGAGTTTCGCGAGACACACAGCTTCGCGTTCTTCATTTGCTCAAAGTAATAGTTGGTGATGGAGGCGATGAGATATTCCATTTTGGTTACAAAACTTTGAAGAAGAGATGGGATGCACTGAACAAGATCTTCTCCATGTCCACGCGTTTTTCGCTCCAGACAATCAAACCTCAGTATTGCAACTATTTCAAGATAGCTAGAGACTTCACTCCTGGTAAAAGCTATTTTTGCACGAAGGTTAGACCTTTTTTTCTATAGGTACTATAAGAAAAGTTTTAACTTGTTTGGTTTCTCATTTTGAAAGCTTATGCATGGGTGAAGTGCGAGAGACTAGAAGACATAAACTGCTATGAGATTCTCCTGAGTGGCGAAGATAAAAGGACGCAATGGCAAAGTGTTTGGATCAGGGGAAAGGTTAGTGCTTCTTAGTCTCATCAGATCACAAGACGAATTTGATCAGCTTATTCATATGCTGAAGAAGTTAGTCTCCCAAGAGGGTGTAGGAGCTGACTCAGTCTGATAACTTGATGTTCTGAACCAAATGTTTAAAAATATGAACATTATTTTCAAATATATATATTACATCAAAAATGATATCTTCCAATAAGAAAATGAACGTACCGGAATGCACACAAGATAGTTAATGAGTATTTAGAGGGGTTAATTGCGGTTTGACCGAGAGGTTATGCGGTTTAACCGGATGATTAGCGTGGTAGATGGATGACGTGACTTTTAATGCCGTGGCGTCCACGTGGTGTGAACTTTAAGAGGGTCGGAATTCTCCGTAGAAGGAACTGAATTCGGTGACTGAACAAAGGGAGAAAAGAGAAAACGACGTCGTCGTTGTTTATAGATGTTCAGCGACGTGCCTCGAAGAAGCGACTTGCCGAGGTGTTGAAAAGAGCGAGCTGGTCGCTGTTACAGATGTTTAGCGACGTGCTTCAGAGAAGCGACGTGCTGAAATATAAAGAGAGAGAGAGAGAGTTGGTGAGATGGCAGTGGTTGAACTGAGATCAGAACCTAATTCCGGTGGACCGGAGTCGCTCACGGAGTTAACCTTGATCTAAGTAACCAAGCTACTCGATCTAATCTATGATTTCTTAACTACGATTACAAGTGAGAGAAGTGAATTCAATGTCCCCTTTCGTAATAAATGAAGGGGGTATTTATAGAAGAGCTCGGACTTGTAAGTTGACTTGTAGCCATGCTAGGCTCGAGCTGTAGGTTGCGCCCTAGGGTTCGTTGATCGAAGGAAGGGACGTGCACGCGTCAGCGCCGTGTCTGAAATCAACTCATTGTTTACTCTGACAAGTGACAAAGTGTGATGTGGCTTGGGTCACATCACGCTTTGTCTAGTCGACTTCGTGCGTGCTGGTTCTCGGGAGGCGGTCCTCCGAGGTGCGGTAGCGAGGTGCCTAATCGTAGAAGGGCTCGAACATTGGGCCTACGTCGTCCTGGGCCGAAGTTATCTGATTCCGGGCTACCATTACGGGTCTGTCAGTTTGAGCCCAAATCTTGATCGGATCGGACCGTGGATGTGGTAAAACCACCCCCAACAGTCAGTCCCCCCCCAGTCCAATGATGTGTTACTCCGTTATTGGATTTCGCGAATGTCGAGGCGTGAATCCGGGGAAGATCTGGCGTGTTAAAGGAGGGTCTCTGCCGACATTGACTACCGGGGAAGATTTGCGAGCCTTGTTTTGAAGCATGTTGCCTCATATAACAAGGTGCTTGCTGCCTTCAATGATGAGTTTGAGAAGCAGCGTCGCGAGGTTGACACTCGCGATAGGGAGATCGAGGGCTTGCAGCTTAAGATGGCTGAGTTGGCCTTGCAGGTGAAGGGAAAAGCTCCTGCCACAAAGGGAGGAGTCGTGTCGGAGTCCGTGCAGGACGAGTTCGACCAACAGGCCGCGATGATTTTGCGGTACCACGATTTTGAGCAGGTCGTGGCCGACTACCTCCGTGACCGCGAGAGGGGGCAGGGGTATGTTGCCGAGGTTTTGGTTGCTCGTACCAGGCTGGACACGATGCGCGAACTGAGGGATGCCGGGGTCTCGGTGCCGGAGGACGCACTCGAGGAGGCGGAGGCAGCGGTTGTGGAGGCCGAGGGCGTTTTTAGGACGGCCCAGGTGGTCCAGCTGGATTTCCAGGACCATGTTCGGGATGAACTGCAGCGGACCGTGGTCGGGACCGAGGAAAAAGCAAATGGGAGGAAGCCTGGGTCTGATTCGTAGGGCCGCGCGGCGTGGTGCCTCCCAATTTTCTTTTCCCCTTTTTTTTTTTTGTTTTTTTTTGTAAGACTCGGCTTGTGAGGTTGCCGTAAAAACCTCAAATTTTATTTGGAATAAAACTTGGTTTCGCGGTTTTCTCGGTGCGTTGTGTCTTAGAAACAAAAATTACAGTGTGAACTGCGTTTTTGAAATTGCGAGGTGCGATACTCGGCTTAACTCCGCAAGGCGCGATGCTTAGATTAGATGTGCGAGGCGCGATGCTCGGCTTTGGTCTGCGAGGCGCGATGCTCGGCTTACATTTTGCGATGTATGATGCTCGACTTAGAGTATCCTAACTCGCGATGAGAAGGCGTAGGTTGTTTTGACGGGTGATCAAGCCGTCGCGCTATGTGCGGGACTGGACCCGGCTTATCCTCGAGTAAAAGTACTTTCTCGATAAGGGGGCGCAAGTAGGAGACCGGCCTTTGTATACATTGAGAGAGAAATGTACTCGAGGGGACGCGAGCCGGAACTCGGCTTACACCATTCCCTGTGCGGGTGTTCAGATGTCCGGACGCGGTTTTCGCTGGTGTCGTGGTTTTTGCGGCATGGCCGGCTTAATGCTGCGAGGCAGACTCGGCTTATGCTGCGTTAGAGCGTTTGTAAGGAGCTTGAGTTTTCCTTCGAAACCTCGACTTACGATAGTGTAATAGCTGTGTCTCGGGGAGGTTGCCTACGTACCCCGGAGGGATCAAGCGAATCGTTGTTCGATACACGCGAGTGGTGATATATATATATATATATATATTTTTTGGATGGGAATAACCGATGGCGGTGAGACGAGGCTGCGCAGGCTATGTCTACGCGATGCATTTGAGCTGAGGTGGAGGGGGGAGGGTAGTTTCTTTCGTGGTGGTCGGCAGCTTGGGGCTTGTTATGGCGTTGGTCAGACATGTTGGCTTGACGCGGTTTATTCAGCCTTGGTGGTAGCTGGACTTCGCCGCTGAGGAACTTTTGGTACAGGAAGTGTGCGAGGGTTTTGCAGTTTTCGGTGGAGTGGCCCGCGATTTGATGGTAATCGCAGAAGAGGGAGAGGTCCCTTTCTTCCCTGGGACCATCTTTAGACCATTTGTTCCAATTGCTCTTGGGCGGGCGATCGGTCGTGGCGTAACAGGCTATTGCCCGCTTATCCTTCTCTTCGTAGTACTCCTTATCGACGTGCTGCCGTGGTTCCTCCGGTATGGTCACCGCGGGCTTCTCTTTAGCCGCGGGTGTCTTTGGGGGACGGATTCGTTTTTCGACGATGGCATCGTCCTTCTCAAGCTCGACGAGCAAGGTTGCCTTGTGTAAGGCGTCTTCTAGTGTTAGTGGTGGGTGGACCATGAGCTTCTTCCGGAGCTGTGGTGAGTAGAGCGCATTCCTTTTGAGGGCGTCGATGCCAGCGTCGTCGGGTACCGTTACCTTGGCTGCGAGCAGCTTTAATTTTTGGACGAAGGAGACAAGGGACTCCTTGGGTTCCTGGGCGAGACCGTAGAAGTCGGCCGCCGAAGTGAGCTTTTTAACGAAGGAGAGGTAGCGCCCGGCGAAGGCGGCGCGCAACTGGAACCAACTGCTGATAGAGTTTGGGGGGAGGCGTGTGAACCAATCGAGGGCGTCGCCTCGAAGATTTTCGACGAAGAGTCGGCATTTTCCGGTATCCTCCTCCTCCTCCGAGAATCTTGCTCTTGCCGCGGCGATCTCGAAGGTTGCGAGAAACTGCTTGGGATCGTCTCCGCTTTCATACTTGGGGAGGGGGATTTTCCCGGGGTTTCGGAGTGGGTAGGAAGTGATTGCGGTGGTGAATGGCGTGTTTTGCGCCTCGCGGATGATGCGATCAACCTCCGGGGCTGCTCTGGTCATGTGGTGTACCTGGGAGGTTAAGTTTTTGACGAGGGATTTTAGTTCCTCTACTTCACGGTTGTTAGTTGCGCGGGGTGGATTCTCGTCGAGTGTCGGCCGAGGCCAAAGGGTGTGGTGTTCCTCGTGGTGTGCGCAGCTCGTCGATGTGTTTTGGGCGGGTGCGGGACCGCTATCATCCGCAAGTGTTCTTGTCGCCGTCCCCCCTTGTCCTGCTGGAGCTCGAGCCGTGATGTTGGCGAACTGAGGCGGGGGTCGAGGCAGGAGGTGCCCCGGGAGTTCGATGAGCTCAGTGGGGGAGTACTGGGACACCGGTTGACCAGGGAGGTCAGAAGAGTGGAGACCGGTGAGCCTCGTACTGTGTGTAATTGATGGATGGAGTCCTATGTCGAACAGATTTCGGCGAATAGGAGCAATGAATTCTTCCGGGATTCTTGCTCGAGGGGCGGTCCGGTCAGCCTGTGGTCTAGAGACTTGATCGAGGAGGATTCTGAGGATGCCCTCTAGAGCGGGGGAGGTGATAGGAGGATCTACCGCCGCCGGCGGTCTTGTCGGAGTGGTTTCCTGGGAGTTTTGGTTCTCCTCCGATTGTGGGGCTTGCGGTGGAAATGAAGTGGTTTCTCGACGGAGCAGAGGTTGATCCTGCAATGGGAGGTTCGGAGGGATAGGTGGTATCTGCGGTACACGCGGTCCCTGGGTGCGAAGCGTGGCGGTCCCAAGGCCATAGCTGTGTGGCATTCCATGGGGGGATCCTGCGTCAACACGGGGTCTCCACCGGTTTGCTGTAGAGTGAAAGGAGGGATCGCGGCCGTGAGGGGCGAGGAGGTGCTCCCGATGATGATTGCTTGAGTTGAGGTCGTCGTGATCGACGGTACTGCGGACGAGGATGGGACGATTGCTCCTCCGAGGGCACCCAACGCCGTGGCGACTTCGACGGGTCCTGTGGGGACGGGCCCGGTCGTCTGTTCGAGGGGTATGAGGTTGTTTACCATCCTCGAGGAGAGTCGAAAGGGCTACCGAAGTTCGGGAGTAAGGAGCAATTCCTGATAGGTTCCCCACAGACGGCGCGAACTGAGCGTACCGGAACGCGCACAAGATAGTTAATGAGTATTTAGAGGGGTTAATTGCGGTTTGACCGAGAGATTATGCGATTTAACCGGATGATTAGCGTGGGAGATGGATGACGTGACTTTTAATGTCGTGGCGTCCACGTGGTGTGAATTTTAAGAGGGTCGGAATTCTCCGTAGAAGGAACTGAATTCGGTGACTGAACAAAGGGAGAAAAGAGAAAATGACGTCGTCGTTGTTTATAGATGTTCAGCGACGTGCCTCGAAGAAGCGACTTGCCGAGGTGTTGAAAAGAGCGAGCTGGTCGCTGTTACAGATGTTTAGCGACGTGCTTCAGAGAAGCGACGTGCTGAAATATAAAGAGAGAGAGAGAGTTGGTGAGATGGCAGTGGTTGAACTGAGATCAGAACCTAATTCCGGTGGACCGGAGTCGCTCACGGAGTTAACCTTGATCTAAGTAACCAAGCTACTCGATCTAATCTATGATTTCTTAACTACGATTACAAGTGAGAGAAGTGAATTCAATGTCCCCTTTCGTAATAAATGAAGGGGGTATTTATAGAAGAGCTCGGACTTGTAAGTTGACTTGTAGCCATGCTAGGCTCGAGCTGTAGGTTGCGCCCTAGGGTTCGTTGATCGAAGGAAGGGACGTGCACGCGTCAGCGCCGTGTCTGCAATCAACTTATTGTTTACTCTGACAAGTGACAAAGTGCGATGTGGCTTGGGTCACATCACGCTTTGTCTAGTCGACTTCGTGCGTGCTGGTTCTCGGGAGGCGCTCCTCCGAGGTGCGGTAGCGAAGTGCCTAATCGTAGAAGAACTCGAACATTGGGCCTACGTCGTCCTGGGCCGAAATTATCTGATTCTGGGCTACCATTACGGGTCTGTCAGTTTGAGCCCAAATCTTGATCGGATCGGACGATGTGGTAAAACTACCCCCAACAGAAAATTATAAACATATCGTACCTCATTTTAAACAAAATGTTTAATCTACGTTGTAGAGCGGATCAAAAACTTAGTGTAGCGGAAAACTAGAAATGATAAATATTGATAGAAATTAAAATAATTCCAAGCCAATAACAAAGCTTTACAAATCCACTCAACTTTGAGCTCTCAAAAAATGGACCTAACGGTAAGCTTAATTACAGTTGCCCAAAAGTTTTATTTGCCATGATTGAATTGATTAAACAAATCCACATCAAGTTATCAGATGGAGTCAGCTCCTACGGCTTCTTGGGAAACTAACTTCTTCAACATATGGATAAGCTGATCAAATTCGTCTTGTGATCTGATGAGACTCAACCGCACAAACCTATCCTCTGATCCAAACGCTTTCCCCTCACGTCCTATTATCTTGGCCACTCTTAGAATCTCATAGCAGTTTGTGTCTTCTAGTCTCTCACACTTCACCCATGCATAAGCTTTCAAAATGAAAACCAAAATTTTTAACAAAAAAGAAAAAAAAATGAAAACGAAACAAATTATTACTTATTTGATATTACTGAAAAGTAAAAAGGGCTCATTTACCAGGAGTAAAGTCTCTGGCTATCTTGAAATAATTGCAATACTGAGGTTTTATTGTCTGGAGCGAGAAACGCGTGGACATGGAAAAGATCTTGTTTATTGTATCCCATCTCTTCTTCAAATTCTTATAACCAAAATGGAATATCTCATCTCCTCCATCGTCAACTATTACTTTGAGCAACTGAAGAACGTGAAGCTGTGTCTCTCGAGAAACTCCCATACTACTTAAATGTATATATCTCTTCATTTTCTCAAAAACATCTTTGTCCTTTACCAATGCCCATCTACAACAATAGTACTATGAGTTGATGATAATGTGACCAAACCAAATCAAATGTTGTAAGTTGAGAGAACTATGAGAGCGTCATTAGTAAAGTTACCCAAATCTAGAGCCAGCATGACCTGTAGTCTTGGAGATACTGAACAAGTTCAAATCTTCATCAGTTGAAAATGTTATAGGTGAGAAATGAGGCCAATAATATGCGTTATCATGAATTTTTCGAACATTAGGACCATCAAGAACTGATGTTTTCATCTTCCCATCTGGATTATTAGGAGATGTTACCATCTCTATAACTTGTGTGATATTATCATTCTGTTTCCATGCAGATATGTCTCCTTCAAACTCGAGATTGGAAGAATTAAAGAACTCTGCTTGTTCTCTGTACATCTGTGCACAAAAAGATAGAACGAGACTGATTAACAACCACCTAATAAGTTATTTTTGTTACATAGATGAAGCCAATAACAGAGCTTTTTTTGCTTACGTTGTAGTATGGAACCGAAGTCAAAAGTCTTGCAGGTGATGATGATGAGTTGCTTGTGAAAGAAGACAAGGCATGAACAGATGCTGCAAGCAATTGTGTGGATCCAGTACCAAAGACTATAAATCTGTTATCTGTAACAGCGTTTCCCACTACGTTATGTAGTTTCCTAATGACCTTCTCGAGCTCTTCAGACACATAAGTCCCATCTTGAAAAACATAACTCATCCGGTGCCATCCCGAGACCAACGCCGCGCTTTTTTCTGCTTGTCGCATCCAAAAAGGCTCCAAGAACAAAGGATCTCCTCTTTAAAATCCAAAAAAAAAGAAACACAGATTCAGTTCATATAGTTTAGAGATTGGTTTTGGACATAATATGATCAAAAGGTGTTGTTTACGAGTGAACATCGGCAGGACAATCTGCGAGAAGAAAGGAGCAATCTTTGCCTGTGTAGCATTTATTGCATTCGCATGGAGGTTTACGGCCGTCGTCAATGAAATTAACACCGTCCACGTAAGCTCTGCCGTGACCTGAGCACGAAACGGAGGCTGCATCCTCTGCCTCTGCGGCGGCTCTATTGGTCCACGTTGGACTCCATGTGGTTGAATTTTGATAAAGAATTTGAATGATGAATATGAGATTGAAGATGATCGATACCGCAACGACTATCTTGTTTTGGATCATCTCTACTTGACGTGTAATAACAAAAGACTAAAGATCGCAACTTTTCTTAATCATGTATAAATAAATATCACAACTAGAGATCATTAACAATAAACAAATTGTTAATTACTTGACTAAGACTCGGTCTGTTATATACAATTGTTACTGATCCCACAAGCCACCTTTTATATATACGAACTGAGCTGTGTTAGAGTCAGGTCAATAACAATTGTTATTGCTATTGATTGGAATATATTCCCATATAATAACACGATCGATATTCCATTATTTAATATCGTCGCAGAAACATCGTGATTATAAACAGTGGTGTTTAAATTGTAACATATGATATATATTAACCAACTCTCTCTATAGAGTTCACACCTAAACATATAGAAAAGTTCACACCTAAACATATAGAAAAGTGACATGTATCATACTATTTTTTTATAAAAAAATTTAAATCTTTTTAAATTTTTCAAATTCTTGTGTTCAATTGATTTTTAATATTCCTTAAGTTATATGTAAGTGAAATAAATGATATTAATTTAGTTCAAAATTTTTTATATCTTTATGATATTTGATAAATTCAATATTTTTAAATGTGGTTTTTTGTGTTTGTTTGATTTATTTTTTTACAAAAACAATGAAGAAGAAAAAGAAAAGTGAAATTGAGAGGTGATTCGATGATAAAGTTGATAATAACGACAAATAGGTGAATCATAATCTACTCTATAAAAGTTGAAGGGTTCTCTCTATAACACATCATCAACCCAATACTTACCATGTGTCCATGACCATATCGGCCAATTATCTACGACTTCTTTCAATGCATGAATCAGCCTCTTCGTCTTTCCTTTTCTCTTAGTCTTGTAATTATTGCTACTTTCAAGTAAATCAAATTGATTGATTCTCTTCCTCGTCACTAAATTTGAAGTAAAAAAAATTGTTTGTTTTGACTTTATTCAGAAAAAAATTGTTCATGTTTGACTCTCTTTGTATGATCATATCTTCCATGATAGAAATAAAGGTATGTTTTTATAGAGTAGCATTACAGTCTTATAAATGATATCCTTTTAATTTTAGTATTCAGGGGTCAAGAAGAGGGTATGCAAGAGAGGTTAAGGAAGTTTCCAAACCACACGATGTGAACATAAGACATCATTCAATTGATGCTAGGTACCCAAGAATGTAAACTAAAGATACGGTCCGATTATCGGAAAATCATTATGTTAGTTCGACTCATGAATATTGCAAGCATAGGAACAGGTTGATCAGGATGATGATTCAGTGAGACTATGGAATATGGTAAGGAGAAAGAGTGTTTACGGCTCAAAGGCGGTAAACGTTGTGACTTGAGGATTGAGAGGAACTTCAGACAATATAAGTTGTGGTTACCAAACTAGAGTTGTGTGGTTGCTAAGAGAGATGCACTATTTTTAATTTAATGGATAATTCTATTACAAACTAAAAAAAATTATAGAAAGGGTTTGAAATTTTAAAATGGTGTCAAATTATTTTGGTGAGAAATGGGGAGATCTTTATGGAGACTATGATCAAGAATATAAGTAATTTTTTTAATGAAAAATCTATATGGATAAGAAAATTTAAGTTAGTGAATTTAGCTCGGGGATATTTGGAAGAATCAAAACTAAGTTGAGAGATACGACTTAGTATTCCACAAAGGATCGCATTATCACAAAGGATGATATAGAGGCTAACATTTCTTTCTCTTTAAATTATTCTAAAATTAATTTCATGATTACGCTGAGAACTGGTTGCTGAATTTGAGCCTTAATCCAAATCAATATTTCATTGAAAGAAGTATTAGGTCTGAGACTGACTTTGTCAAATGAAAAAACTCCAAATCTCATACAAAGAGAGATGTGTTGGCTGATAAATCAAACAAGTTGCTTATATGAATTTAAAAATATCTAATGTTGATTGTTTAAGCATAAAAATTAAAGTAATGACAAAACTCTTAATAACAAAGAATCTAAGAGTATTCTAAATGGATAAGTTTTTGAAATGATGAGTCAAATTTTGTAATGAAAAAGGTTTTAAATATCCATAATTGCAAAGTTCTAATGTAAAATAATTTAAAAAATAAAGAGAAGGCAAAGACTGAGACACATAGTAGTACTGATGTTAAAGAAAAGACTGTTGTTGAATCTAACATCAAAATGTGTTCAAAGTGAGAAGGAACCATCGTTTAAGAAATGAAAAATGTGGAAACCAAAACCCGCAGCATAGCGCAAGTATTCACCTAGTATAGATAAATCTATACTTCATTTATCTTTTGTTTCCTTTTTACATACGTAACATTTTGAGCATTTAAAGGGAAAATATAATTCAAAGATAGGCAGTAAACCAATAATAAAAGCAAAGAATAAGAAGGTGAAACTTCATTTGGTGGCTATGAAAAATATAAAAATTTGGTGGCCAAAAGAACGTAAAAAACATTTGGTCAAAAACGAGGCTGAACTTCTTCTTTTTTCTTTTTTTTTTTTTGTTAAAGAGGCTGAACTTCTTGTGGTTAAAGCAAAAGTGTAAAAGTGTAAAATGTAGTGTGAAAGAATTCTAAATGATATTATTAGTCTGTAAGGACATGTATTTATACAAAAGTTGATTTAATCTAATGAGGAAATACAACATTTTGTAGTTATCAACCTTGAAAATATAAAAGACTAAAAACTGAATGAAACTAGTCTAGAATTCGAAGAATTTCTTGTAACGACCTCTCAGCTTCATAAAAAAAAGATTAAAACGTCCTCGTTGTCAGCAAAAGACAAGTGCGTGACAAGCGGATCACGACCCAGAGGATGGTGGGAGACAACTTGAGCTTCTCATGTTCCTTTGTCTAGCTGCTGTGATAGTATATTCACACCTAAGATGAAGAGAGACGAGAATATAACTTTTCTCAAACCCCCGAGGAAAAAACTTTCCAATTCATTGTTAAAGGAAACAAAAAATCATGCTCTAGAAACACATTCTTCAGTCCAGCTTATAAACCTATGCGACAGTAGAAACGCTTGTAAAATGTTGAAGAGAAATCCAAAGAGCGGTTACCATAAGCTTTTCTTAAGTCTACTTGTAGACAACCTCTCAAAACCGGCCCTTCAAATAAAAACCAGCCCTTCGCAAAACCATTTTCATTTGATTGAACTGCATCGAAAATAAACCGATTTGCCAATAATCATGAGATCAGCTTGTAGGCAGAACTACAACACAAAATTAATAAACAATTCTTAAGCCTTTCACCCTCCGATTTCTGTGGAATTAGAGAAATGATTGTTGCATTTTATTTACTTCAAAGCTTTGAAGTGGAGATCCTCTTATGGCAGCAATATGATCATCATCAACTAAACTCCAAGAGCTATAGTACATAACTCAATAGAAAATCTGTCGAGGCCAAGAGCTTTGTTATGAGGCATCTAAAAAATGAGAGTAAATTTGTGAATGAGTTTTACATCAATATGAAAAGAAGCTTATGAGGTACACGAGCTGGAACATAATGTGACACACGAGCTGACACAAATTGTGACACACAAACTTGCACAGATTGTTTCCTTATTGGTGAAGATCCTTTATTTTAAGAGGATCCAAGTAATATTTAGTGCAGCTAGGGTTATGAAGCCGTAGCTATCAATATATAAAAGGAAGAAAAGCAATGTGAGCCGTCACGCCTTGAAAAAGATATAAAGATCAGAGAATTTTATGTGTGTGAGCGTCATCGTGTTGATTGTGTTTTTGGTCGTTTGTGGAACGATACTTTGGTGAGAGTTGTGTTGATTCAGTTCGTGAGCACGTTGCTGTAAACAGTGTTATGTTTCAGGTTTGGGTTGCGGAGTTACGCAAGGAGTTCATATCCCATATACCACCTCAAGCGGTAGAATTCCTCTTTGTATTCCCTGACAGTACACTTGCCCTATTTCAGCTCCAAGTAGGCAGAGTTCAACCTATCCCAAGCTTATGTTGGGAATAAATTCTTTTTGAACTGAACCTTGAAGTCCTCATAAGTCTGAATCTTTTCACCCATTCTTCTATCAACGGATTCCCAACAGTTTGCTGCATCTCCTTCCCAGAAGTGAGCAGCGATGTTCTTCCGGTAGTCCACAGGGCACCTAGTGAAACGGAAGTTTCTCACCAACCGACTTTTCCACTCATAAGCTTTTACTGGGTCGGAGCCCCCAATAAAGTTTCCCATTTTAGGTTAACCACTAAGTATCCCACCTTCTTCTTAGGAGTTTTGATTGGTTCCTATACCACATCACTTATGTTTCTTGTTCCTGCTCTTCGACATCTGATGCCTTTGGAAGAGCTTTTGTCAGTGTGACCACTTATACCATCATGGCCTTCATCGTGTTCATTATTTCTTGATTGGTCGGAACCACCGGCTGATCACATTCTTCCTCATGAAGTCTCCCACGAGGATTTATGTACCCAGTCGACACCTCATCCTCATCACCATGATTCTCGCGGTTCTCAGGCTGCTATTTATTCCTAACCTTCAGCCGGTTCATCTCTCTAGTTTGTACAATAGCGGTGACATGTAGTCCTGTGATCGGACCGAGTGTTACTCTAGTAGTCTGATTGGGATTAGAATATTCTCCTGTTTTATCATGTGCCTTCTTCCGAGGCGATTCGTAGGAGCCTTTTCCTTTGGATCTCTTGTAGTCTTGAGGCGATTCGTAGGAGCCTTTTCCTTTGGATCTCTTGTAGTCTTTAGATCAACCATTTTCTTGACACTCGTGCCAGGAGGATCATCTTTCTTACCCATATGCAAAATCGAATGTTAGTCTTAACTAACACTCTCTAACCATCAGCAAACAATACCTTAGTTCGCAAGACGTGGCGTCCGATGAGTGGTGTTCCCTAACCCTATAACTAAAATATCCAAGAAATAACTCCGCTCTAATACCAACTTGAAACACCTTATCTCGGACTCTAAGTCCGGTGAGGTTGTTCCCTCCCAGATCACTAAGTGATTTGAACATCCGGTTCAATTTTATAATCTAAATTCCATACTCAGCCAAATTCATGCATTTATTATGTGATTTATTATACTAGAGTCGATGTGCGGAAACATAAGCACAGTCAGTACTGGATTTTATTTAGATAATATTAGGATTCAAAAATATGTATAGGTTTTGACCGTAGGCTTACATAGTTTAAATCGATCCTAGCACTATCCAGTCTTCACACCACCCATCTTTATTGGGCTGCCAATTCATCGCTTAGGCATGAGCCTTACCTCGATCACCATCCTTTCATGAAATGCCAAAGAGACATAAGTAATTCGACAATTACTTAGTGATTCCTAACCATTATATTGTCTATATGCATGAATGAAATAATATGGAGATTACGCAACAACACATGAAGTAACACTTAGATCGTCTAGCTAATCCGAATTAAGATCATCATCTTCAGACGGTCGAGTCTTGGCGGAATTATTTTTATTCCCCCAAGGCACTCACTTTTCTGCGATGCCTTAACCCACGACTTGCCAATAGATCTGAGTTAAGTAGAATAGAGAAATTTTCATTTATGTGCGTGATAGCGAAATTCTGCCCCATCTCTATGTATTTATTGGGCAGTTGGTCAGTTTCGGCGAGAAGAAACTGTTTTCCTTCGACCAATCAGAATCCAGACCGAATCGTCGTGAGTTACACCGAAAGGTCGCAAGTTGCCATTCGCACCGATTTGGGTGTAACCACACAACCTTTCATCGGATCGGTTACTCAGTCACTCCCTTGAGTCGCGACTACTTATCCAACTGATCTAGCTGGTCTTGTTGGCCGATCCAGCTACTCTTAGCTGACCAAAGGTGATAAATGGATAACTCCACCTTTTTTTTTTTATTCGATCTTAATCCAACCTTTGACTCATTCGATCCTTGTTAGATTTGATGTATCCGAGTTTGGATGAGTATAACTAGCTCACGGTCCTCCGTGGTCAAGTTCCTAGGCCGTCCAGTCACGCACAGATACCCATCCCTCTATATAGCTTCAATGCCATTTTCCGATATGATACAATAAGACATTGAAATGTTTGTAGAGTCACCACTATTTTTTGAATTAACTAATTAAATCAGAAAATAGTGCTAGTCTCTATGCTTCTCCTTCGAAGTTTTATGTTCCAACTCGATCATGATGCGTCTCCAACTATCTTATTGAGGATCAGAGATGTTACATGTTTCTTGGGAAAATTCCTTCGGATCCACAGATTTGCAGAACAGCAGTCATGCTTTACGAGCGTCATTCAGAAAGTTGTTGCTACAATGACGACCCTGACTGAGTGAAAGAGGAAGAAGAAGGAACCCACTAAATCTTGTTGGTCGGATCCGTGCAAAGACAATCGTAGCAACACCTTTCTGAATGATGCTCTAAATCTTCGGCCATGTAAAGTTTTTATTCATCTTAGTTTAAACTGAAAGTCTTTTGAAAAAAAAAAGAAAAAGAAGATACCAGCGTTGACAAATGAAAACTAATGAGATACAATGATGTAAGTATATGCATTATGTCTATTTTTAAAATCCATTAAGAGAATATACACACAACGGAGGGAATACTTTCATATTGTCGTTTAATAATAAAGATTTAATTAATATCTAAAATCAAAATTATGTTTTAAAATGGTGCATCTCATTCATCCCTTAGCTTGAATCACCATAGCCTCTCTCTGTCCTCCACCAGACGGGGTCTCTCTCTCTCTCTCTCTCTCTCTCTCTCTCAAATTGTCTTCTTCCCTCGATTTCTTGTTTGATAATCATAGCCAATTATCTCGCTGTCCTCCCCATTAAAGGTTAGCCCTATCTTTCCCTCTCTCACTTTTATTTAATATAAGTTTTAATAAGCATATAAATAAAAATGTAGAACAAATATCTCTAACTGTTAGTACTAGCTATTGGTTGCACCCAAGAGACTTGATGTTCGCTTTCACTCTTCTCCCTTCAACATTGATCATGTTTGATGCTTGGCTTGAATGGTGCATTTTTTTTTTATAAAAAAAATACCCTATACAAACAGATGTGGGTATTTATGCAAATTATTGACCAAGAAACACAATACCCTTCATGTCCAGCTTATTACTGAAATTTGCTCGAGATGGCCCAAAAGTTGGACGCAATAGGAATCAGCCTAAAGGGACATCAGTGGGATGATGGGTTCGATCAAGATGATGTAACAAAGATCTATGTACGAGGTGATCATAAAGCCATACGCTATATTTATTTCGACTACATCAAGGGAGGACAACTGAAAGAAGGATCAGGCCGTGGTTATATGGACGTCTGTGGTTTCACAGATATGGTATGTTGCAGAAAATATTGATGAATATCTCTTGTTAAACTCCCTCTATTTGAGTTCATGTAGGCAATATTGACGTTTCTCAAATTTTTTTCAGTTTTACATTAATCATCTAAAAAATGAGCATCTTGAAACTGTTGAGGGTTACTATGAAGAATCTGTGGGTATTAAAGGAGTCCAATTCAAAACAAATTTCAAGACTTCGCATGTGATGGGATATAAGTATCGCAATAGTACTAAGTTTTCGCTAGCAGTCAAGGGGAAAAAGATCATTGGATTTCATGGATCTGCTTCCCTCGGCCCCCTCGGCCTCCTCTCTCTTGGAGCATATTTCAGTTTTATGCCTGCTACTAAAGTGAAATCAAAAGGTAGTAAAGTAGGCAAGGAGTGGGATGATGGATCACATCATGAAAATATATCAAAGATTCATGTAAGAGGTGATGCTGAAGGCATACAATTCATTAGGTTTGACTATGTCAAGGAGGGACAAGTGATAAATGGGTCTATCCATGGTGTCTCTAAAGATGGTTTTACACACATGGTACTATTACATAAAACTCTTTCCATCCAAGTATATCATATTGAAAGTTGTAACCTTTGCTTAACCAAATTTTTGTGCAGTTTGAAGTTGACCATCTCAACAACGAATATCTGGTATCAGTGGATGCTTACTACGACGATGAGTCCGGAGTCATCCAAGGACTTCAGTTCCAATCAAACTTCAAGAAATTTGATCTGATAGGATATGGAAAGGGTATTAGTTTATCACTGTCAACCGATGGAAATAAGATCGTAGGGTTCCATGGATATGCTGAGAAGAGCCTAAACTCTCTTGGAGTATATTTCATAACACAAACTTCTAATAAATTGGATTTGCAAGGTACTCCTGAAGGATACTTCTGGGACGATGGTTCTAGTAACGATGGCATAAGAAAGGTGTGCCTTGATATGAATTGTTATAGAGATGTGAGGTTTCTCAGAATTGAGTTCGACAATGGCGGAAAAGTGGAAAAGACTCATCGCCGGACAATTCTTGAACGTGAAGAAGAGGTCATAGCTCCTTTTACTATAAATAAATAAATATTCATCGAATATCATATATATATATATATATATATATGTGTTATTGAAAGTTACATTAAGTATTTTTTAAATGCAGTTTGCACTCGACTATCCAAATGAGTTTATCACGTCTGTTGAGGGAACTATTGAGAATTTTAAAGATAGCCCTAAGAATATCGCAACATTGAGATTCAAGACATCAAAAGGGAGAATATCTCCAACATATGGAAATGAGGTTTCTGAACCCCATAAATTTGTGCTGGAAAAGGAAGGTAATGCTCTTGTTGGGTTCTATGGCTACTTTGACGTTACTCTCAGAGCTATCGGAGCATATTATCGCCCCCTGCCTCCTCCAAATGAAAATAAACTAGAAGCAAAGGGTGGTGATGGAGGAGCTCCTTGGGACGATGGTGGTTTCGATGGTGTTAGGAAGATATACATTGGAGTAGACGAGAACGTTGTAGCCTTCATCAAGTTTATGTACATCAAAGACGCTAACATGGTTTTTGGAGATGATCATGGGAGCCAGACCGGCCTATATGATGTTAAAGAGGTCATTTTGCCAATTTACAGCTATAAGTAGTATCAACTTATATATTATTATACTATTATTCTGATTTTTTTTTCCCTTCATTTACAGTTCGTGCTAAATGATCCAATGGAATATCTCACATCAGTGGAGGCTACTTATGATGATAAATCTGGTGTTATAACCATGCTTAGGTTAAAGACCAACAATCAAACCTCTCCAGACTTTGGAATGAATACAACATCAAGCGTCGTACATGAACTCCACAAGGCCGATCACAAGATCGTAGGGTTCCATGGAAAATCCAGCAACATGCTTCATCAACTCGGGGTCCATGTCCTACCCATTTGATCATCGTCATAATGAAAAAAATCAAGCCTGATCAGCATCTTCTAAGATTATCTACCGTTAAATTTCTCACATTTATATTTTCTCAGTCGCCATCATCATCTTCCCTTGTTTTTTTCTCATTAATTCGAGCGTTGAGAAATCATCCGAAAACATTGTCTAACGTGTTTTCGAAATGTATATGTATAGATTTGTTTAATTATTGAATCTGCTTGACAAGTTTTTCTTAAAATAACAAATGTATGTTCATTTATTTTCTAAGAAAAAAAATCACTGATCGAGCTTGTTCTCGAGTGGGTGATTTAATCATTGGCGGATCCCAAAAAAGACAATTACCAGGTATAAAAATAAAATGATAATTAGCAATGTGAAAGTTAAATAAACAATTATTATTATTAACTATAATTATATATTTTATATTGATATCATATTACGAAAAGTGCAATTGCTTTGAGTTATTTTAATAATAATTGCACTGACTTATATAAAAGAATTTCCTTGTTTTAGTACAATATTTAAATAATATGATTACATTTTAAATCTACAAATACAAAATTTACATACACTATAAAAAAATTGAATATTGATATCAATTGCAGATAGTGTTTTGATTGTTTCTGCTATAATTGACTAAACTTTGAATTTTAGATAACATTTGTCTATTAATAAATGCTATCAATTCTCAGACGCTAACTTTCTTGATTTAGCACTTTAATAACAGATACACAATAAAACACTATACAAAGTTGACCAAAACGAAATATTTTAAGTGACTGCCTAAAACACTTAGCTAACAAATTAATGAAAAAATTGGCTCCATTTTTTTCCTCCAATTTTTTTCCCCAATTTTATTTTGCTCTCCCTCTTCTTCCGCTCACGACCTTCTCCTCTAATCACTAGATATGCGAGCCCTGCTCTCTTCTCCACATTTCTTCGCCTTCGGTCACTTCACACTGTCTCCATCTTCTTCTCAAAGACACTCTCCGTTTCCTGTTGTTACTCGCTCCGAGATGTCGCCTCCTCTTTCAATCTCCCTCTCGAAATCTTACTCTCCCAGAATGGTCGCTCAGAACGGCCGAAAAAACGCAGCTCCGCCCCTGCTCCGCTGTTGAGAAATCGAAAACCAGATTCCTATCACCCAAAATCACAAGAAATTGGTACCCTTGGGATCTGATTTTATATTATCTCATTAGGTTGCCAAGCTAGACTGTCCGCATTTGCTTTTCTATGGGCCATCAGGTTCGGGTAAGAAAACCCTAACATGGTGCTTTTCAAGTAGATCTTTGGTCCCGCTGCAGAGATGGTTTCCTCCTTTCTCTTCACTTTCGGTCTAGCAAATATGAGAACTCCTTGTAACAGGTAAGAATTCTAGATGCCTATTTTTTCTTTTTTCTTGTGTCAGATATGATTTTGTTGCTTCAATCCAAATTCGTGAAAGAGTTTTCAAACAAAAGCTAAGATTTTCGAGCCTCACAAACACGCAGGAGTGTTCATTGCCAAGGGTAAAGACTAAAAAGGACTCTCTTATCACTAAGAACTTGGTCCTTGTGAAGCCATTTACAACGAGAAAAATATCTTTGTTTAGGTAATCCATGTTTTTTCCTGGAGATCTTTCAGTTCTTTGTTTTGGTGTATAATAAATAGTACTCGAGTCATCTTGTTTATTTATGTTTCTTTTGTAGCCTCACTAGGAAAACAAGTAATAACTATGAATACAGAGTTTGAAGATAGTCTTCGATCTTCCAAGAGTATGGTTATAATCGATCTAGCCACCACTCTTGTACAAGCTAGTGACTAGCAGCATAAGAACCTAATTTTGATACACCCAAAACCATATCTAATTTCGATAAGTCACATGTTTATGTTATGTATTGCTCTGGTTATGCTCTTCTAAATCACTTTTGTTTAGATAAAAGAAGAAAACACTTTTTCTTTGTAAATCACGATTATGTCGAAAATGGAGTTTAAATGTTTGTATTCGTTTTGTATGCAGAGGAAAATGGATTGTCTTATGCGCCGAATCAGATCTTGGTTAGCAATGGAGCTAAACAAAGTATCTTACAATCAGTACTTTCAATTTGTTCTCCTGGAGATAAAGTAATTCTAGCAAATCTTTCTTTTTCTTTATTCCCATGGGTTCTGATTATAAAGGGTAAAATGTGGATTTCTTTGCCATGTCATAATTCATGCATCCTACTTGCTTAGTTATACAGGAGATAGCTATTGACTTCACCAAACTCACCTCCCTCACTACCTTGTAAGATCCTTTAATTTCTCCTGAGTTAGGCCAGTTAAGAAACAAAGGTTTTAACAAAACTCATGTGTATTTTTAGGGACCTCTCTTCCAATACTATCACAGGTTCTCTTCCGAACACATACAGTTTTCTTACGAGTGTGAAATCAATGTATGACTTCTTTGAAGTAGTCTCCATGTATTGAAAAGAACACATTGTACTAAAACTAACATTTTGGTTTTAAAAGATGCTTTAAAGGTAATGCCTCAACGTTGCACCTCTTGTTATCGCCATCTTCTCGTACTTTTCTTTCTAATTGCTGCTCAATAGCAACTAGCGAACTTAACCTTCATCTTTTCAATTGTCTAGTTGATATCAAATTTAATTATCACTCATTAGCTTCTCCCGATTATCTCTCTCTATCATTCCAATGTACTATTATGTGTCTAATGATCTTTTTTTTTTCTTCTGTTATAATATTGCAGAGAGGAGCTAGAAAAGCAACGAGCATATTGCAAAGAGGAGCTAGAGAAGCAGCGAGCATAAGAGCGGTACATAAGGCTCCAAGAGCAAGGCAAAACCGAACAAGAAAGAAAGAATTTGAATCATTTGGCTCTGATTCTCCAACAAAGAAGAGGCAGCTAAGAAGCTAGAAGAGGAAAAGGCTGCTAAACGCCTTGCATTGATTTTCTCTCAACAAAACATAATATTTTCTTCTTGTTTTACCTTTTTTTTGAGAGGTTTTGTAATGTTGACAATTGTGTAATATATTTGGTTTCAATTTGATGGTTTTTTTAAATTAATATTTTCAAAAAATAGCTAAAAACCAATATCAATGAACAACCAAATATATTATATAAAAAATTTCTATATTTAATATTGAGAAGATAATTTAATAATATCAAATAAATGCTGTTATAACATAATTTATTGCAGGTTAGCAAACGTTATTATAAATAGAAAAATCATAGCATTTATAAAAAGAAAAAGCATTATTTTATGTGCTCGATTTTATCGCAGGCGATGACATAGCCTTAAACTAAACGCTATCGTATCATTAAATAGCGTTTTTCGGATGCTATTAATACACTTTTTTCTTATAGTGATATATAAAGAGACACTAATTAATATTGAAAATGTATCTCAAATTATTCAACTTGGCTCTCCTAACCAAATAATTTTGGCGACCCATCCTTTGTTTGGAGAAGCATTCATGAAGCTTAATCTACGGTCAAGCTAGGGGCTAACAAATTTTTTGGCAATGAGTAAAAGATCAATATACTTAGAAATCCTTGGCTACTTTAACATAAGCAGACTATACATGGATTCACAATAGTAATGGGACTACTCAAGTCAGGTTAATGGTTGTGGACAACACACTTACCGTCGAGAGAGGAGGAGGCTGGTGGTATAACACAACCTAGCCTTGATGGGCTAATGGAGAGTATTTGGTCTGCCTCTATAGACTCAAAGAGCCAGCATTTTCTCCGGAGGTGCGTGCCCAAGATGTGTTCAAGATAGTGAAACCGTGAGTCATATCTTCTTCCAAATGTTCTTATGCTCGTCTGGTTTGGGCTACATTGCCTCTAAATGCCTTATACTACCCAAATTCAGCTAATTTCATAATATGGCAGATGGTTTGGTGTCTGAAAAAGGAGAGACAAAGGTCCGTACGAAAAGCAAACTACTATGTCTATTGTTAATGTGGAGGATCTGGAAGTGTAGAACTGTGTTTTGCTTTGAAGGGAGATAACAAGATGTACAGGAAGTTATATTGCTCATTCCATGAGAGATGAAAAGGATTGTGAAAAATCGAGGTTGGGATTTCCACATGGCTCCTAAACCCCACAAGTCCCTCCAAAATGGGAACCTCCTAATGTTAGGTGGCCTAAATCTAACAATGATGCTACTAGGAATAAAAAGAAACCGAGAGGAGCTGGGTGAATGCTGAGAGACCATAGGACTGATGTGAGATGGTTGAGTGCTAAATGGTACCCTACTCTCACCAATTAATCCTCTTCAAGCTGACGCGTTAACTCTTTTATGAGCAATGAATTTTCTGAATAATATGTGAATGAAAGAGGTAGCGTTGGAACTTAATTGTAACAACTTAATGCATGCTATTTGGAGCCTCTTTCTTGACCAAGTTTAAGGGAGTTTACAATGGAAATTGGTAAGCAATGGAGCAATCTCAAGCCTAAATTCCACTTTGTCAAGTGAGAGACAAACCAAGTAGGTGACTGCATAGCTAATCACATTTCTTCCTTTCTCATTCATCATGCCTTGTTAGATTATAGTGTGTGCAATCTAACAAGGCTGGTCTTCAAAGACAAGCCCTTGAAGAAAATAAAAAGCCCTTTTCTACTTGGAATAGGCTTAAAATTATGAGCCTCGGCCATGTAAAGCTTTTATTCTATTAATTTAAATTATTATGCAAATAAGCGTTGACAAAATAAAAATTAATGAAATATAATGATGCAAGTAGGGTACAAATTATATGCGTTATGTCTATTTTTTATATCCGTTAATAGAATTTACACACAATGCGGGGGAGACTTTCATATAGTCGTTTATTAATACGATTTTAATTAATATCTAAAATCAAAATTATGTTTTAAAATGCTCGGTGCACCTCATTCACCCCTTAGCTTGAATCGCCATAGCCTCTCTCTGTCCTCCACCAGCAGAGGTCATTTCTCTCATTTGAAAATTGTCGTCTTCCTTGGATTTCTTGTTTGATAACCATATATAGCCTATTTTTCTCGTTCTCCTCCCCATTAAAGGTTAGCTCTATCTCTCTCTCTCTCACTTTTATCTAAATCAATGTTTCATTCTCTTAAGTATTAATATAAATTTTGTAGACGTAATGAGCATTTATATAAAAATGTAGAACAACAAATATCTCCAACTGTTAGTATTAGATATTGGTTGTACCCAACAAATACCTTCAACTTTGATCATGTTTGATTCTTGGTTAAAAAAATACCCAACCTATAAAAACACATGTGGGTATTTTTGCAAATTATTGACCAAGAAACTCAATACCTTTCATGTCCAGCTTATTACTGAAATATGTTCGAGATGACCCAAAAGTTGGACGCAATAGGGATCCGAGTAGAGGAACAGAAGTGGGATGATGGGTTCGATCAAGATGATGTAACAAAGATCTATGTACGAAGTTGGTCCAAAGGCATAGGCTATATTTATTTCGACTATGTCAAGAGCGGACAACTAAAAGAAGGATCAGGTCATGGCATACCTTATTGCCACTCCACTAGTGGTTTCACAGATATGGTATGTTGCAGAAAATATTGATGAATATTCTAATTCCGTAAGCAGAAACTTATTAAATTCCAAGTCTCGAAGATCAATTTCGTTTTGTTAAACTCCCTCTATTTGAGTTCATGTGGACAATGTTGACTTTTCTCAAATTTTTGCAGTTTGAGATTAATCATCTAAAACACGAGCATCTTGAATCTGTTGAGGGTTACTATAGAAAATCCTATGGTATTCAAGCAGTTCAATTCAAAACAAATTTCAAGACTTCTAATCTGATTGGATATTATGATGAACACAGTACTAAGTTTTTGCTAGCAGTCAAGGGGAAAAAGATTGTTGGATTTCATGGATCTGCTACTTGGGGCCTCCACTCTCTTGGAGCATATTTCAGTTTTGTTACTGCTAATAAAGTGAAATCAAAAGGTGGTAAAGGAGGCAAAGAGTGGGATGATGGATCAACTCATGAAAATCTATCAAGGGTTCAAGTAAGAGTTGATTCTGAAGGCATACAATTCATTAGGTTTGACTATGTCAAGGAGGGAAAAATGATATATGGGTCTATCCATGGCGTTTCAAGAATAGGTCTTACACAAACGGTACTATTACTTAAAACTCCTTCCATCCAAGTATATCACTGAAAGTTCTAACCTTTGATTTACTAACTTTCAACTTTTTGTGCAGTTTGAAATTGACCATCTCAATAACGAATACCTGGTATCAGTGAATGGTTACTACGACAATGCGTCTGGAATCATCCAAGGACTTCAGTTCCAAACAAACTTCAAGACATCTGATCTCATAGGATATGGAAATGGCATAAGGTTTTCACTCTCAGCCAATGGAAATAAGATCATAGGCTTCCATGGATATGCTGAGAATAGCCTAAACTCTCTTGGAGTATATTTCACAACGCACACTTCTAATAAATTGGATTTCCAAGGTAGTCCTAAAGGATACTTCTGGGACGATGGTTCTAGTCACGATGGCATAAGAAAGGTGTACGTTGATATGAATAATTATGGAGAAGTAAGGTGTCTCAGATTTGAGTTCGACAATGGTGGAAAAGTGGAAAAGACTCATCGTCGAAGAGATGTTGAAAATGAAAAAGAGGTCATAAGCTCCTTTAACTATAAATAAGTAAGTATTCATTGAATATTCTATATATAAACTAAAGAATATACAAATATTCATTTGAAACTGCAGTTTACACTCGACTATCCAAATGAGTTTATCACATCTGTGGAGGGAACTCTTGACAATTTTAACTGTAGCCCTGGCTCTATTTCATCATTGAGATTCAAGACATCAAATGGGAGAACTTCTCCAAGATTCGGAAGGGAGAAGTCTGCTACCAAATTTGTGCTGGAAAAGGAAGGTAATGCTCTTGTTGGGTTCTATGGCTACTTTGACTATACTCTCAATGCTATCGGAGCATATTATCGTCCCTTGCATCCTCCTCCAAATGCAAATAAACTAGAAGCAAAGGGTGGTGATGGAGGAGATTCTTGGGACGATGGTGGTTTCGATGGTGTTAAGAAGATTTACATTGGACTAAGCCGTGACGGTGTAGCCTTCATCAAGTTTATGTACTACAAGGACGGTGAGATGGTCTTTGGAGATGATCATGGGAACAAGACCGGCCTATATGATGTTAAAGAGGTCATTGATTGAGTTCCTTGATTTACAGATATAAGTAGTATCAAAGTAGTATCAACTTATATATATTTTTTTTCTTGCTTCATTTACAGTTCGTGCTAAATTATCCAATGGAATATCTCAAATCAGTGGATGCTGCTTATGATGATAAATCTAGAGTTATAACCATGCTTAGGTTAAAGACCAACAATCAAACCTCTCCAGACTTTGGAGTGAACGCAACATCAAGCGTCGTACATGAACTCCACAAGGCGGATCACAAGATCGTAGGGTTCCATGGAAAATCCAGCGACATGCTTTATAATCTTGGGATTTATGTCATACCCATCTGATCATCTAAACAATAAAACCACTAAGTTTGATCATCATAATCTAAGATTCTCAACCGTTAAGTTTCTTACATTTATATTTTCTCAATCATCATCATCCCTTTTTTTTTTCTCTTTCTTAATTTGAGTGTCTCTAACGTGTTTTGGGACATGTATGTGTCTGTTAACATTGGGAAAGAGAGTTGTTTCTAATAATTGAACATTTTGGCCGAGTATTTCTTAAAATAACAAAATATGTTTATTTATTTAGTTCCATTTAGTTTCTAAAAATAATCACTAATGTCATCGGACAAGATTGACGATGACTCTAGAAATTTTAAGTTCATTTTTACTGTTTTGGTTTAAAATAAATGTCCAAAATATTGCAAATTTATATTCATCTATAAATAATAATAGCTTTAACATATTTTATTTTCAAATTAAAATTTAAATAATATAAGAGTTTTGAGGCAACTTAAAGGAGCTTCGAGGACATCGGAAAGAGTAGAGTCAGCAAAGCCAGTGAAATACCTCACAACAGTGGAGGCTAATTATGATAATAAATCTGGAGTTATAACCATGCTTAGATTCAGGACCAACAATCAAACCTCTCCATACTTCAGACAAATTACAGTATTAGGCGTCTTACATGTACACCACAAGAAGGATCACAAGATCGTAGGTTTCCATGGAAAATCCAGCAACATGCTTCATCAACTCGGGGTCCACGTCATACCTATCTGATCATCTTCATAATGAAACAATTAAGTTTGATCGGCATCATCTAAGATTCTTGACCTTTAAGTTTCTCACATTTCTCAATCATCATCATCCCTTTTTTCTCTTTATAAATTTGAGTGTCTGAAAAGTCATCAGTGATGTTGCACGTGCTGTCAAGATTGTCGAACAACTCAAGAGGTTTTTCTTGTTCGACAAGTTATTTCGTGGGCTTTTTATTTATCTGTCAAGGGCTTGGTTTTGACTTTCATTATACTATTTGTGATTCATTGTAAACGGTAGACTTTGATTTATTGAAATTCGCTTACAAAGAGCTTTTTAACACTATGAAGAGGATTCGTGCGTGACTCTAGCTTCTCCTGGAGATCTTCAGTCCCGTTTGTTACTCTAGTCGATGCCCCCTAAACCAACGATGGTAGAGCTGTAGGTTTGGCCATAGTGTGGTCAAACTGTGTTATTTACGAGTGAACATCGGCAGGACAATCTGGGAGAAGAAAGGAGCAATCTGAGCCTGTGTAGCATTTGTTGCACTCGCATGGAGGTTTACGACCGTCATCAAGAACAACAACACCATCCGCGTAAGCTCTGCCGTGACCTGAGCACGAAAATGGAGGCCGCATCCTCTGCTTCTGCGGCGGCTTATTGGTCCGTCCACGTCCGATACCGCAACGACTAGCTTGTTTTGGATTATCTCTACTTGACCTGCAATAACAAAAGACTAAAGATTGCAACTTTTCTTAATCATGTATAAATAAATATCACAACTAGAGATCAATAAAAATAAACAAATTGTTAGTTACTTGACTAAGACTCAGTCTGTTATATACAATTCAATTGTTACTGATCCCCCACAAGCCACCTTTTATATTTACGAACTGAACTGTGTTAGAGTCAGGTCAATAACAATTGTTATTGTTATTGATTGGAATATTCCCAAATAATAACACGATCGATATTCCATTATTTAATATCGTCGCAGACACATCGTGACTATAAATTAATTGTGTTTAAATTGGAACATATATAAATGAACATATACTTCATTTAGCTTTTGTTTCCTTTTTACATGGTTTGTTGTAATTTCTTTTTGGTAAAAAGTTTGTTATTCACCTTATGGTGCTCATGTTTGGATGCTTTTTCTCAATTAAGAATTTGATTATTCAGCGTTTAAAAAAGAAGGAAAGCATGTTCTATTCCTTGTGGTTGTGATGTATGTATTTCTACAGTCGATTCATTCTTTGTGGAGAGAGGAATAGGGCAAAACATGGTGAAGCTAGAATTTTTTTCTAACCGTATGGTTAATTTCCTTGATAAAAGCGTCCACAACCGGTTCCATTCAAGCAATAGGAGATATAAGTAGGGGTGGGCACGGATTAGATACCCACGAAATTCAGGATACCCGGATCCGGATCCAAACTCCTCGGATCTATCATTTAGCTACCCAAATCCATATTCGAACATCTCGGATATCCGATATCCGGGTATCCGGAAAAAGTCCGGATATTCACGATACCCGTGTCGAATCCGTAGATTACTATTATAAATGTAGTAGACTTTTTATATTAAATTTCTTAATAAAAACTTTGAAACGGTTTTCAAATTCCAAAATACATCATTTTGTAGTACCAAAAAAGGCAATAAAAAACTATTGGTTACAACAATTTTTGACATAGACTATTTTTTTTTTTCGTTTTATGTATGAATCAAATAGTATATGGACTATATATGGACCACAAATTTAATGTATATGGGCGAATTTGTTTTTTCGTATTGACCATAATATATTTGTGTGGTCCAAAACTTAATTTGGGAACTAATTTAAATTATAATTAATCAATTAAACAACTATTTGTATAAAACTTATGAAAAGGATCGGATCCGAATACCCGTGATAGAACAAAAGTATTATCCTGATCCGGATCCGGAATTGCGAATATGATAATTTTATTACCCGGATCCGGATCCGAACACCTCGGATACCCGGATTTTCGGATCGGATCAGATCAAATCTCGAATAATTTTTCCACCCTAGATAAAAGTTGGATCTGTGAATAGATTTTGGTTTGAAACAAGATAAAAAAAAATTTACGATGTTATTTTGCGAGTACAAGGAAACCAAAATTGTTGCATTTCATTATAATCGTTTTTATATATAAACTTTTTACATATTATATATATATATATATACACATATTTAAAAAAAAAAAAAAAAGGAAAACGTGTTATTGCCAAAATTTATCTGCAAATAAAAATAAAAGTTGTTGAATCTGGTTCTCTATCACAAATTGAATAGGACTGTGTGGACACCGACTAATGAATTAATAAATAGAGAGTACTATCTCACAACTTTCTCTAAACGTAAGAAATAAAATAAAAAACCCTAAAGAACTAAGTAAAGAGAGAAAGAGATTATGATGGGAGAACCTTTGTATGCGGAGGAAAGTTTATTGACTGCAGTCCGTGGTCTTGAAGAAGGAAACATCTATTCAGTCTCTCTCGAGAGGGATTCCAAATTCCCTTACTACGCAAAGAAATCAGCTCCAATGATTTTCAAGGAAAACCTCGAGAGAGAGCTCAGGATAATGCTTCGTTTCCGCAATCATCCTCAGATCGTCCAAGCCGCAAACCCTTGTCTTCACTTAGGAACCAAACCCGAAGATTGCTACATCCTTATGGAGTTTTCCTCTCAAATCTCTCTCCACAACATGATCTCTAAGTTCCATCAAAGACCAATACCTGAAAATATGATCCAATGCGCCGTTCGTATGATCTTACAAGGACTTGAGGCTCTTCACTCCCAAGGTTACGTACACCGCGACCTCACTCCTTCCAATATCCTCGTCTTCCCTTCCACCACTGTTGAAGAGCCTTGGGATCTCAAGCTTGCTGGTTTTGGTTTATCCAAAGAACCGAATTCCAATGGCTCCATGCTTTTTTTACACCTAAGTACATGTCACCGGAATATTTTTGGCCAAACAAACTGATCGATCCAGCTCTTGATATATGGTCTCTAGGGTGTATTGTTTATGAGATGTTTGGAGGTATAGCCATGCCAGAGATATTCGAAGATTCTTACGAGTGGACTTTGTTTAACGATATCTCTCCGGAGGCTAAAGATTTCTTGAAGCGGTGTCATGCACTTCATCCATCACGCAAGTGTCCAGTTTCTGAACTATTGAACCAGCCTTTGAGGGCCACAGCCGCTGAGCTCTTGAACCATCCTTTTGTTACACAAGGACACGGTACTCTTACATTGCCAACAACAAGACAAGAAGAAGATTTGGCAATCCTTCCAAGACTTCCAGCAGGTTCCGTCTGTTGATGAATTTAATCTATGGCGGAGGAAAAAAAAAATGATCCATGGTGACTACGGATTAGAGACATATCTACATTTCAGTTGAGTTTGTCTTTTTTTTCTTGTTCCGCAAGTAAGACTATTTTACTTGTTAGTTTTCGTATTTGCCTTTGAATATCCCAAGTTTCAGGCATAGTTTTCGTATCAACGATTGGCTGTATTAAAAAAAATCAATTATCTATCCATTTTTTAGACAGAAAAATCATTAGATGAAAATCACTAGTTAAAAATATTTGTGAAACATATGAAACCTAAGGTTCATTATAGTTGCAAATTTTAGGATCACCGAATAGAGTAAGGAATAGACTCGATAACAAGCTTCAGATATTTTCTATAATAAGAAAACCCACCGAAAAAGAAAAAAACGAGATATGAGAAAAAGTGCCCAAAACTCTGAAGACATTGTTACTCAACGAACTTCCATGGATGTAATATGGTACATGTTGATGCAAAGAAACAGAGTCACTGTGAAGGCTTAAAGAAACTCCGTTATATCTTTTGTTTTAAGCTCTTCATAATGAATGATGCATAACTATTCTAGTTTCTAGTTTCCGTTTTTACTTGAGTATTGGTTGAGTTTATCAAGTTTTGTCCAGCAGCTTGAATTACCTCCAAATCCTGAAAACAAAAAGCGAAACAATTAGGGTTTTGGTAAAAATAAAGAAGACAAACAATACGATGTTAGTAAATACAAACCTTAAGTTCCCATAGCCAGAAGTAAAAAAGCTCGTCCAGCTCGTAAATCACTTTTTTCACACGCGTTATACTGTAAAATTCAAAGTCGAAACAGATTTTACTCAAAGAATCGTCAAAAACGAAGTATCTCTTTTCATAAATTATCTAAATTAGCCAAGAAAAAGATCGAAAAATCAGAAAGCAACAGAGAGAATCTACATTTCCAGAATCTGACACAGAATTTTCCAAAGAAACCTATCCAATAGGCGAAATCATCGCAAGAATAAAAAACTGACATAAATTGCGAAGAACTTCGATTTCGATACCTCAATCAAGTATAATCACTCGACTTCGATTGCATCTAAACCCTAAAGAATCGACCGCTGTATTCTTCGTACTCGCATCAGTATCAACTTATTATTATTATGATTCTGATTTTCGTGCTTAATTTACAGTTCGAGCTAAACTATCCAACTGAATATCTCACATCAGTGGAAGGTACTTGTGATGATAAATCTGGATTTATAACCATGCTTAGGTTCAAGACCAACAAGCAAACCTCTCCAGACTTTGGAGTGAACGCAACATCAAGCGTCGTACATGTACTCCACAAGGCGGATCACAAGATCGTAGGGTTCCATGGGAAATCCAGCGACATGCTTTATCAACTCGGGGTCCATGTCATACCCATTGATCGTCTTCATAAATGACACAATTAGGTTCGATCATTATCATCTATAGATTCTCGACCATTGAATTTCTCTCATTTATATATATTCTCAATCATCATCATCCCTTTTTTCTTCTTTTTATTGATTTGAGCGTCTGAAAAGTCATCTCGGACTTGTATGTGTCTAATATAGAGTCTCATATCTAGGTTTCAGTTGAGTTTGTCTTTTTTTCTTGTTCCGCAAGTAAGAGAGTTTTTTACTTGTTAGTTTTCGTATTTGCCTCTGAATATGCGAAGTTTCAGGCATAGAAGCTAGAAATCGACGGTTGGGTGTTTTTTCCATGTTAACTGAAGGAGCAATTATATTTTTCTTCGTTTAAGAAAATTGTTTGGATAAAAAAATCAGTTGTAAAATTCATTTTTGTAGACAGAAATCATTAGATTAATTTTTATACTCAGTAACTAATTTAAAAATTTGCTAAACATATGAGACCAAAGAGCAGTGGTGGAAAGGTTATTGAACTGTGGATAAGCTGTAACATCCCCGATCCTCAATAGGATCGTCGGGATGAACCATGGCCGGGTTGAGTAAGAGAAAAGACTAAAGAAGAAGTTAGAAACTCGACCATGATTGAAACACCACTACTTCTGAAGTAATTAATTATGGTGACTCTACATTATGGTGAAAGATTAGAAAAAGTCATATAAGCTATATAGGGGATGGGTATTTGCGAGTGACCGGGCGGCCTAGGAATTTGACTACGGATAAATCGTGGGCTAGTTATACTCATCCCAACTCGGATAGACCGAGTCTAATGAGGGTTGAAGGAATCAAACGAAAAATTAGGATCGAATCAATACCGATCGATCGAAAGGTGAACGGAGTGTCCAAGAACACGGCAAGATCAATGAATCGATTCACTCTATCAAGATTGAGTATGGAACTTGGTCGAAATAACGAGGAAGGGCTAAGTCATCAGGATAAATAACTCCAGTCAGCTCAAGATAGCTGAACCATCGAGATAAATCAGCAGGAACAGCTGGAAGGACAGTCGACCAGCTCAGCTAGTTTTGGGAAGTGAAGTGAGCAAGTTACCGTCGGATCTATGAGCGGTTAAGCCGAAATCGTGCGAAGGAAAACTTGCACCTTTTCGGTACAACTCGCACCCTTTCAGGTTAAAACGTGATTGGACGAAAGGGGAGCAGTTTTCTTCATGGAAACCGACTCTTAGCCCTAGAAAGGAAAGGCAACATGGCCAAAAGTCGGGCATCACGCGCATAAGGGAAAAATCCGAGAAAAAGTCTAAGTCTGCGAACAAGCGAAAGGAAGGAGAGAAGACTATAAGTGGTTTTTCGAGGGCGAGTTTGCGTGAGGCGAGACTCGGCAAGGTGAAGAGCCAATCAAGCGGAACACATCCGCAAGTTCAGAGGTTGACAACAATCCAACCGCCAGGCAACGGTGAGTGACAACCTGGACTTATGTGTTCGATTGTATGTCTGGTTCGCCGGATATGATAGGATCGGGTTGGTTGGGTGAATCCGACTAGTCGATCTGAATTAGGGTTCTATTCACCTCATCACTCTGCTTGACTTGGGATTGTATGGTCAAACCGAGAATAAGACATCGCTGAAGACAAGTGGCTTGGGAAACGGGTGAATCCGCCAAGACTTGACCGGTCTGAAGACAATAATCGGACTTTGTGTGATGTTGTTCACCTTTTGTACTACCTGCCAGCACACCACCTTGCACTCGCTTACACACGTGAGAGGAAACATCCCATATGCACCCGTACAACATGAAGATTACGTGATGATCTTCATCTCCTGGGCTTCATCAAATTTTCTATCCGATTATCTTCCAAATTCCTCAGGCCCAATCCAAACTCTAACCCATCTTTAATGAAACGCATCATCGTTTCCTCACATTAAGTAATATGACTAAAATTTATGTGCAAAGAATCACTCTGAAGGTGAATTGATGCGAAGCGATGAGCGATACCATCCTACCCTCAATTGATGTGACCATCCTAAGAAAGAAATAAAACATTTAACAAATTTCATAATCATACGATCAATTTATTAAAGATGTGCATATTGTCTATCATTCTACAAGCGTTGACAAAAGAAAATTATAATGAAAGTAGTGCGGCAATTATATGCATTATGTCTATTTTAAAAATCTGTTAATCGAGTTTACATGGTACGCGGGGAAGACTTTCATATATATATATAGTCGTTTACTAATGAGATTTTAATGAATATCTAAAATCAATTTTTGATGTTTTAAAATGGCTATATTATTATTATACAAATATGACTATATCCAGGCTGTCCAGGTTGTACATAAATAGACCTTCTTCCCTTAGCTTGAATCACCATAGCCTCTCTCTTCATCAGCTTTCTTTCTCTTTCCTTGGCCATCAAAGGTCATCTCTCTCTCCACCTGTGTTAATTAGTATTCCCTCTATTTCTAAATATTAGATGTTTTAAGATTTTCACACATATTAAGAAACTTCTTACAATTATATCTCTGTCTTTGATTTTTATTAATTAGTATTTAAATTTACTTTTTGCATAATTAATTTAATAAGGGTAGATTAAGAAAAAAGAGTAATAACTACATTTAGGAAATTAAGAAGATCTTAGTTTTAAAAACAATTTTTTTTTTTAAAACATCTTATAATAAAATAAAATAAAAGGGAGTATTAGATAGTAGTTGCACGTGCTTCTTATTCACCCAAGAGACAGTGTTTTGCAAACGGTCTTCTTTCATCAGCTTTAATCATGTTTGATCCTTGGATTGAATGGTTTTTTATTTGTTTTTTTTTTAAATACTCAACCTAGAGAAACACTTGTGGGTGCAAATTACTGACCAAGAAACAAAATACCGTTTATGTCCAGCTGAATATTGAAATCTGATCTAGATGACACAAAGGTTGGACGCGATAGGGATCGACTTAGATAAAGATAAGTGGGATGATGGGTTCGATCAAGATGATGTAACGAAGATATATGTACGAGGTGGTCCTGTTGGCATAAAATATATTTATTTCGACTATGTCAAGAGAGGACAACTCAAAGAAGGAACAGGCCATGGCGCGTTGAACGAATTTGGTTTCACAGAAATGGTATGTCGTACAAAATAATGAAAAATGTAAAAACTTATTAAGTTGCAATTTCCTCTTATATTATATTAAACTCCCTCTATTTGAGTTCATGTTGACTTTTCTCAATATTTTTTGCAGTTTGAGATTAATCATCTAAAAAATGAACATCTTGAATCTGTTGAGGGTTACTATCAATGGCCTTATGGTATCCTAGCAGTTCAGTTCAGAACAAATTTCAAGACTTCTCCAATGATCGGAACTATAATTGATAAGAGTGCTCTATTTTACCTAGCAGTCGAGGGAAAAAAGATCATTGGATTTCATGGATCTGGTCGCCTCAACCTCAACTCACTTGGAGCATATTTCAGCTCGATCACTGCTACTAAAGTTAAAGCGGAAGGTGGTAAAGGAGGCAAGGAGTGGGATGATGGATCAAGTTATGACAATATATCGAAGATTTATGTTGGAGGTGGTGGTTTTAACGGCATACAATTCATTAAGTTTGACTATGTCAAAAATGGACAGGTGATAAATGGGTCTATCCATGGTGTCTCTCCTAGAGGTGTTTATACACAGCCGGTATGTAACTATATCTTGGAAATTAATGCTTACACTCCTTGTATCCAAGCATATCATTGAATGTTGTAGCCTTTGTTTTACTAACTTTTTGTGCAGTTTGACATTGACTATCTCAACAACGAATATCTGGTATCTGTGGAGGGTTACTACGATGATGTGTCCGGAGTCATCCATGGACTTCAATTCACAACCAACTTGAGGGCATTTGACTTCGTTGGAAATGACAAGGGTATGAAGAAATTTTCACTGGCAGCTAATGGAAATAAGATCATAGGGTTCCATGGGTATGCTGATCAGAATAGCCTAAACTCTCTTGGACTATATTTCACAATGCACTCCATTTCTAATATATTGTATTATCAAGTTGATGACTCGAGAGGATACTTCTGGGACGATGGTTCTACTAACGACGGCATAAGAAAGGTGTACGTTGATATATATTCTCGTGAGAATACTGTAAGATGTCTCAGGTTTGAGTTCGATAATGGCGGCAAAGTGGAAAACACTAATCGCCGGAGGAGAGACGATGACGATGTAAAAGAGGTTCCGATCCTCTTTAACCGTAAATCAGTAAATATTCATCAAATAAATTCACAAGCTTACACTAATAACTCTTTTTAAAATGCAGTTTGCACTCGACTATCCAAATGAGTTTATCACGTCTGTGGAGGGAACTCTCGGGAGTTTCGAGGGTAGTGCATGTATTCAGACAATGAGCTTCAAGACATCAAAAGGGAGATATTCTCAAACATTTGGATCCAAGCCTACCAATAACAAATTTTTGTTGGAAAAGAAAGGTAATGCTCTTGTTGGGTTCTATGGCTACTCTGGTGTTACTACTCTCCTTTCTATTGGAGCATATTATCGTCCCCTGCCTCCTCCTCCTGATCCAAATAAACTAGAAGCAAAGGGTGGTGATGGAGGAGCTCCTTGGGACGATGGTGGTTTCGAGGGTGTTAGGAAGATATACATTGGACTAAGCCAGAACGCTGTAGCCTTCATCAAGTTTATGTACTACAAAGACGCTGAGTTTATCTTTGGAGACGATCATGGGAACAAGACCTCAATATCTGGAGTTGAAGAGGTCATTTTGCCAATTCCTTAATTTACAGCTATAATTAGTATTAGTATCAACTGTTATATGATTACTAATAATTATTCTGATTCTATTTTCTTGCATAATTTACAGTTCGAGCTACTTAATTATCCAGTGGAATATATTACAACAGTGGAGGCTTATTATGATTATAAATCTGAAGTTATAACCATGCTTAGGTTCAAGACCAACACAAATAACATATCTCGAGACTTTGGAGTTGGTACAACATCAAGCGTCCTACATGTACACCACAAGCAGGATCACATGATCGTTGGTTTCCATGGAAAGTCCAGCAACAAGCTTCATCAACTCGGAGTCCATGTGAAACACATTTGATCATCTTCATAATGAAACAATTAAGTTTGATCGTTATCATCTAAGAGTCTTTCGAAACAATTAAGTTTGATCGTCATTCTAAACCGTAAAAGAAAACAAGAGCTTTGGAATTTTTGAAGGTTTGATTAAGAAATTGTTTGTCCTCTTTGTCAACACATTTGTGCACAATTGTATTGTATTTGCAGCTAGTGAAAACAAGAGCTTTTAAGGTTGTATGCGTGTGTCATCACATCTGATCTTTCTGATAAAAACGTTAGTAAGAAAATTCACCCCCCTCCCCCCCCCCCCAAACTTTACTCAATGAACTTTGCAACCTAAAACCCTAACATCCAAGGATCTAAGAACGTCATTACTCAAAGATAGATATAAGTATATTTAGTATAGGAAGTAATGTTTTTGGTAGATCATATATGTATGATGGTAATATGACTCATGTTGTATGCAATTGCAAAGAAACAGAGTCACTCGGAAGGCTTAATGTTCCCATCTTGCCCTCGTTTGATGCATTGCCTCTTGTTCTGATCAGCCTGCAAAAAAAAGAAAACTCCGTTATATCAAATTTGTTCAAGCTCCTCATAATGAATGCTGCATAACTATTCTAGTCTCTAGTTTGAGTTTTGTACCTGAGTATTGATTGTGTTTATTACGTTTTATCCAGCAGCTTCAGTTACCTCCAAATCCCGGTTACCAAAAAACGAAAGAATTAGGGTTTTGGTAATATAAAGAGGACAAACAATGCGATGTTAGTAAATTCGATACCTTAAGTTCCCATAGTCTGAAGTAACAAAGGTCGTTGGGATTGTGAATCTCCAATTTCACACGCGATACTGTAAAAAAGAAGGATCTCTTTTCATAAATTATCGAAATTAGCCAATTTCACATGTTCTATTCCTTGTGGTTGTGATGTATATATTTCAATTGTCGATTCATTCTTTGTGGAGAGAGGAATAGGGCAAAACAGGGTGAAGCTAGAATTTTTCCTAACCGTATGGTTAATTTCCTTGATAAAACCGTTCACAACCGGTTCGATTCAAGCAATAGGAGATAGAACCCTCGGGTCCGATACTCAGGGAATTCAAGATACCCGGATCTGGAACCGAGTCCCTTGGATCCGTCATTTAGCTACCTGGATCCGGATTCGAACACCTTGGACGAATTTAATGTATGGATCAAACAGTATATAGACCACAAATTTAATATATGTAGACGAATTTGTTTTTTCGTGTGGATCAAAATATATTCATGTGAACCACAACTTAATTTGGAAACTAATTATAAATTATAATTAATCAATTAAAAAACTATAAGTATATAACTTATAAAAGATGTCGAATCCGAGTACCCGTGTTAGAATAAAAGTTTTACCTAGATCCAGATCCGCGGATGTGATAATTTTATTACCCGGATTCGGATCCGAACACCTCGGTTATCCGAATTTTCAGATCGAATCTCGGATCTTGAATAATGTGTCCACCCCTAGATAGAAGGTTGGATCTGTGAATAGATTTAGTTTGAAATCAGATAAAAAAAATTTAGGATGTTATTTTGCTTAGAGTACAAGGAAACCAAAATTGCTGCATTTCATTGTAATTCTTTTTATATATAAATTTTTTACATATTATATATAAATATATATATATATATATATATATATATTTCAAAAAGGAAAGGGTGTTATTCAAGGAAATTTATATGAAAATAAAAATAAAAGTTGTTGAGTCTGATTCCCTATCACAAACTGAATAGGACTGTGTAGGTACCAACTAATGAATTAATAAATAGAGAGTACTATCTCAAAACTTTCTCTAAACGTAAGAAATAAAATAAAAAACCTAAAGAGTTAAGTAAAGAGAGAAAGAGATTATGATGGGAGAATCTTTGTATGCGGAGGAAAATTCATTGACTGCAGTCCATGGTCTTGAAGAAGGAAACATCTATTCAGTCTCTCTCGAGAGGGATTCCAAATTCTCTTACTACGCAAAGAAATCAGCTTCAACTGTTTTCAAGGAAAACCTCGAGAGGGAGCTCAGGATAATGCTTCGTTTCCGCAATCATCCTCGCATCGTCCAAGCCGCAAGCCCTTGTCTTCACTTAGTAACCAAACCCGAAGATTGCTACATCCTTATGGAGTTTTCCTCTCAAGTCTCTCTCCACAACATGATCTCTAAGTTCCATCGAAGACCAATGCCTGAAAATACGATCCAATGCACCGTTCGTATGATCTTACAAGGACTTGAGGCTCTTCACTCCCAAGGTTACGTACACCGCGACCTCACTCCTTCCAGTATCCTCGTCTTCCCTTCCACCACTGTTGAAGAGCCTTGGGATCTCAAGCTTGCTGGTTTTGGTTTATCCAAAGAACCGAATTCCAATGGCTCCATGCTTTTTTTACACCTAAGTACATGTCACCGGAATATTTTTGGCCAAACAAACTGATCGATCCAGCTCTTGATATATGGTCTCTAGGGTGTATTGTTTATGAGATGTTTGGAGGTATAGCCATGCCAGAGATATTCGAAGATTCTTACGAGTGGACTTTGTTTAACGATATCTCTCCGGAGGTTAAAGATTTCTTGAAGCGGTGTCATGCACTTCATCCATCACGCAAGTGTCCAGTTTCTGAACTATTGAACCAGCCTTTGAGGGCCACAGCCGCTGAGCTCTTGAACCATCCTTTTGTTACATAAGGACACGGTACTCTTACATTTCTAACAACAAGAGAAGAAGAAGATTTGCCGATGCTTCCAAGACTTCCAGCAGGTTCCGTCTGTTGATGAATTTAATCTATGGCGGAGGAAAAAAAAAGTGATCCACGGTGACTACGGATTAGAGACATATCTAGGTTTCAGTTGAGTTTGTCTTTTTTTTCTTGTTCCGCAAGTATTTTTTACTTGTTAGTCTTCGTATTTGCCTCAGAAGATGCAAAGTTTCATGCATAGTAGCTAGAAATCGACGATTGGGTGTTTTTTTCATGTTAACTGAAGGAGTAATTATATTTCTCTTCGTTTTAAAAAAATTGTTTAAACTTTATACTCAGTAACAAATTTAAAAATTTGCTAAACATATGAGACCGAAGAACAGTGGTGGAAAGGTTTTTGAACAGTGGATAAGCAATAAACCAAATTGGAACAATTCGATTCTTCATCTCTTCATTTGAAACACAGTTGCATTCAATCTATTGAAAACAAGAGATTCTTATTTGCAGGCTGGTGGACTAAAAGAAAATAAATATATGATTCAGTGAGTTCCAATTATAGATTAATTTGATTTTCCGAGTTAGCATTTCTTACTTTTAATGTTGTTCACAAAGAAAGAAATCGACTAGAAAACAAGCTTTAAACAAAGTGTGCCTATGTCATCAGAATTTCATCTTTCTGATAAAAACTTTAATAAGAAAATCCACCCCAAAAAAAAAGCAATAAATATGAAAAAAATGCTTCCTTCAACCAAACTTTGACGACATTGTTACTCAATAAACTTCCATATGGAAAAAAGAGATTCAAAGTTTACAAACTGAAACACTCAGAAAGTCATATCTATGTACAAAATAGAAAGTCATTACTCAAAAGAGAGATATATGTATATTATATGTATGATGGTAATATGACTCATGTTGTATATATGCAAAGAAACAGAGTCATTGTGAAGGCTTAAAGTTCCCATCTGGCCCTCGTTTGATGCATTGCCTCTTGTTCTGATTAGCCTGCAAAACAAGAAACTCTGTTATATCATTTGTTAAAGCTCCTCATAATGAATTTAGTCTGCATAACAATTATATTTTCTAGTTTCAGTTTTGTACCTGAGTATTAGTTGAGTTTATCACGTTTTCTCCAGCATCTTCAGTTACCTCCAAATCCTGGTTACCAAAAAAACGAAAGAATTAGGGTTTTGGTTAAATATAAAGACGACAAACAATACGATGTTAGTAAATTCGATACCTTAAGTTCCCATAGCCTGAAGAAACAAAGGTCTTCGGGATGGTAAATCTCCAATTGCACACGCGATACTGTAAAAAAGAAGGATCTCTTTTCATAAATTATCGAAATTAGCCAAGAACAAGATCGGAAAAATCAGAAAGTAACAGAGACAATCTACATTTCCAGAATCTTTCCAAAGAAACACAGAAAATTGCGAAGAACTTGGATTTCGATTCCTCAATCAAGTAGAATCACTCGACTTCGATTGCATCTAAACCCTAAAGAATCGATCAGAAGAAGGAACCCTAATCCATACGACTCGTAAGAGAAAACATACCGTTCTTGATCGAAATAGAATCCCCTGGCTTAAATTTGGAGACCGTTCCTTGGTAGATGTATTCGCTGTTCTTCTGACTTAATCTCACCACAGATCCGGCTGCAATTTCGGGATGGCTTTTCGGGTCTTCGCTCGCCATGGGAAGAAGATTGAAGGAGACTCTGTTTTTTTGTGGTTTCAGTGAGAAGATTCTGTTAATTCTCGAGCCAGAGCGCAAATATGTGTTTATATATCGCCGTCGGAGGGAAATTTGATTCAATTTTTTTGCACTAATCGCCTAAAGACACGTCATCAAAAACTTTACCAATTTGATGAGGGGTGTTTGGTTGTTGGTTTAAGCCTAGTCTGCCATTCGTATACAGAATAATCCGACTGCCAAACAAGCTAATTTCGCTCTCATTTTCAGGAAACTCACAATATTAGGAAGAAACTCTTATTGGATGATTTGGATGTCCAAGTACAACACGTATCAAATAGCAACAACAATGTATCAAATAACAACAACAATATCAACAAACTCATCTCCATTCACACAAATTATAAAACGCACCACAAATTTTGCTCCAGATTATTCTTCAATTATATGATTGCAAATTGTCAAGTTGATCAATCTTATCGCTTTACTTACGAAAATGGCAGCCTTAGCTGGAAATCAAAAGATGGTAGAAGAAATATTTGGTTGCCTTCACTTAACTCGGTTGCTACTTTGAACTCCTCTCAGTTCAAACGTCTTCACCTTACTGAAACTGTCAACCTTCCTTGCCGGTGATGAGCGAGAAGCGTCCGATTTCTCTTCTATATATGGTGCGCTTGATTCTGGTTCACACTTTTTCCAGAAACATAAGCATCCCAGATTTGGAAAGCATCTATAACTCTTATGTTCCTTTGTTTTCTTCTCCATCTTCTAATTATCTTTTGTTTTTGTTTTGTGTGTTCGTGTTGAGTTTGTTGAAAGTGAAACTCACCAAGAACAAACAATGGCTGGCTTGTTATATGTAGAAACGTGATCACCACCGATTTTCTTAATGAATTTAATAGCAAATGACTTCCATACGATTGTCAATAATTTCCCAAGTATATTCTTTCACTGACTATTATCTCATCTTTTAAAAATCGGAATGAAATCATGCAACTATCTGATAATAATTTTGTACAAGATCAATCTTTTTAAAAATTTATAAATAGCTTCCTCGATCCATAGGTATATTGTTGAGCAGTCTCACTCAATTTGAATATCCTAAGTTGTTTAATGGACTGTCAAACGAGGTTGTTTTGAAAAACGGAAAAGAAAAGCAAAACACAATATAAATTGATATGTGACATATATGACACATGTGATAGAATGTGTTAATTATTATGACGACGAGTTCTTTGGTTTTGATTTGCTTCTTTGCTGTATGAGGAGATCTCAGTGTGATCATAACATAATATATCAATGAGAAGATTTTCCATATCTTTAAAACATTAGTTAATTTGCAGTATATTATTCTTTATCTATATTTCATTTTACAGAGAGAGTATATTTTACAAACTGATGATCATGTACTTTTGTTATATCAATGAGAAGACTTTCCATATCGTTTGCTTATAATTCATGTTTTCTCAAAAGAATTTGAACAAAAATATTTTTTACCTAGTCATACGTCGAAAGCTACCGTAACCTCGGCCTCTAGAAACTCTTGACAACCATCCACCAATGCATTTATGAGTTTCAAAGTGTAATATCTCTGTTGGTGTTGGATATCACCAGTGCAGTGTTTAGGTTCATTGGAGTTGAGGTGGATACGAAAAGGGCACCAACGGAGATGAAACCAACGGTGGAAGCTCTAAGGAAAGTTTTCGGCCTCTCCGAGCGGATCGCTGCATTGGGAAAGTGTTGGCGTGCTCCTGATCCTCTGTCTCCATATATCCTGCCTCTGTTAAGTTGAATAGCATTCAACCTAATTTGAGGGACTTTGGAGATTAATTGCTACGTTAATTGTGTGATTTGGGTCATGGTCATGTATTATGCAGAATGCCCAGTTTTATCAAAATGTGTGTGTGTGATGTCATTTAATCCTTATGATAGAATCTCTTTTGGAACATTCACGCAAGAAAAAGAAGAAAAAAAAAACAATAATTAAGGAATATGACTAAAATTTATATATGTGCAAATTAGAATCACTCTGATGGAACATTTAATCCTTATGATAGAATCTCTGATGGAACATTCACGCAAGAACAAAAAGAAAGAAACAGTGAAACCATGCATATCAGAAAGTTTGAAGTCGACATTGGAGACTATATATGGAGTATACTAGGAATGTCTTAGACTAGACTCTCAAGGGCATTGCTCAATACTGTAATTAAATTATGGAGGTTTGATTATTTTATTCGATGCTATATATAGATCATAAGAATCAATGCTATGCTTAAGGAATATGACTAAAATTTATGTGCAAAGAATCACTCTAAAGGTGGATCGATGCGAAGCGATCCCATCCTACCCTCAATTGATGTTGATGAAGATCCATTAACGCCGTTATTGTTCTCACCATCCTGAGAAAGAAAACATTTAAATAAATTTCACAATCATATGATATCTTTATTCAAGATTTTTCATATTGTAAATCTTTTTTACTTGAGGGTTAGGGTGTTGCCGTGCAACTACATTCACTTGCAAGTCCTGGTTACCACAATAAAGAAAACCATTTGACGTATTATAATACATAAAACTTTGATGTGTTTCGGTAATTTAATACTAACCGTAATGTCGTTTAAATTAAAGTGGTAAAACTCTGGGACATGTTCATATCTTCCATCCACCCTCCACACACTTACTGCATAAACCACATACAAAAATCATTTTATCCACAAAAGCATATCAAACGAAAAAGAGACAAATCTAAAAATAAATATAAAAAAAAACACAAACGAATATATAAATCTTAATTCAAATTTTAACAAGTAACCAAGAAAATTCGCTCTAATTGTTTAATTCCATAGCAAATTGCTGTAAATATTTCTTCGTATAAAAGATTTTTTTTGTTGATTAAGCTAAAAAAAATCCAAATTTAAACCCTAAGTTTATTATTGTTGCCTCGATTGAAATTTAACTTACCATTTTGGATCCCGAAGATGCAACCTTGTGATTGTTGGCTAAAGTAGAAGACCGACCCTTGAAAATATTCTCCAGTTTTCTTGTTCTTGAAGCTGATCAAAGTTCCAATGTCCAGTTCTTGAGAGTTTCTAGAGTTCTCGTTCGCCATTTTTGAAGAAGATTTGGCTGATTTCGTATTATTTAGGGTTTTTGTCTTATATAAGAAGATTTTGGGTTGTTCTCTGACTCAGAACAGAGGAAGAATATAGAGTCATGTGTACTTAATATTCCATTTGGAGGGAAATGCGCTTTCATTTTCTTCTCTTTCAAACGAAAAGGCAAATTTTTTCCAAATGCTTTCTTTATCTCTCTATTTAAATATAAAGAAAAATGAAAAAAAAGTTACTTTCTCAGTTTATTTTTCGCCAGCTTGTTGACTTTTTTTCGCTCACATTTATTTTTTTTTAAACTTTATTACTCTTTTCTTACAGTTTATGATTTTTGAACCTTTCCTTCAGCTTATTTTGCTAGGACATAGTTTTTTACATTTGTCCTACCATACGAAAATACAAAACTATGTCCATGCAAAATAAGTATTACATGCTAGCTATTAGGTAGAAACTTTATCCATGAATATATAAATATATCTACCTTAATTATGCCAATAAAGTGCGGTTTGATTCTTCTTTTTTTTTCTTATGTCATATGGGTTTTATATATATACTCAAAAATAATTTACAAAAGATAGATACATGTCATACATTCAACTTTAAATGTTACATCCCAGCATCGATGGTAAGTTACACACTCCATGGCCTAATTAAACCAGAACTTTCAAGTTTGTCTTCAATTCTCAGTGGAAGATTAACATAGGATCTTCGACTGTGAAGTAAAACAACCCTATTCTCATCTCACAATACCCAAATTGCACCAGTCACTCTATCCTTTTTGAACCAAAAATACACCAACATTACATTTGATTAAGGAATGAATTTAAATTAAATGGGAAGGGAGGAAAAGAAAACAAAAATTGATTAATAGCAATATAATTTATGGGGAAAACTACATTTACGTAAAATTTATGGTCGCAATTCTGATCATTTCATTACACACATATGAAATATAGGCAACTTCGATTGATTTTTGAACAACACTATCTATAGATTCCATTATTAACGTAACTAAATTATACGTTTAGTAAGAATTTTTTTAACCTATCGGTGTGGCAGCTGGTACGAGCTTTTAGTGGTAAGTTTCTATAACTTATAATAGAAAAATCGGTCATATAAAAAGGGCTCATTATTCATCCAATGAAGCAAATTAAGTGGGTTATGACTCAAAAATACATATAAGAAGAGTGGTTTTCTCAATGAAGATTATGTCATAATCCATTCTGTTTTCGTGTCGATTAAGGTTTCTCTTCCTTTTGGAAAGAGAATTTTTTTTCAAATTGGTTAGAACGATTCTTTTAACTGGTTTTATTTCATTTTTAAAAAATTTATTTTGATCCATTTTTTAATAAAACAGATACATGATCTCGGTTTCTATTTCCGTTTCCTCCCAAAAATATTAATGAACAAATCATATGTTGTAATAAACCCACTGGTATCTTAAGCCCAAGTTAAGAATATTTTCATGTCCCTAAAGCCCACGAATAGATTTTTTAATTTTATATTACTAACGTCTTCTCTAGTCCTTGGATTGAGAGTCCCACATCGAACTCTAGGAATCATAAGCAGCAGAAGTTGTAATATAAATTAGTGTCTCGTTTGTTTGTGTAAAACTAAGCAGCCATGTGGTGAACACAAAGCGAACTATTCTTTCGCCTTTTACTAAAGAATACCGTGTGTTCTCCACACTAAATGGCATACCTCTATTTTTGGAGGGTTCCAATTTTATTGTTGGACCCAATATAAATTTTAGTCAAAAAAATTGATTACTGTAGCCACCAATATAAATTGTTTTATAGTATCTAACTAGGTGTTTCGCCCGCGCGGTATCGCGCGGGAATGAATTCCTCGTTTCTCATTGTTATTATGTAATTGATTACATTATCTTATATTCACGTATATTGAAATTACGTTTCTTCGTATACTATCCACATATCATCTGATCTGGTCACAATTACAATCACTATTTATGTATATCGTTATATTATCGACGCAGATATTACCGATCATTTCGATATTATCGACACATTAATCCATTCACTATTTTAGACATTCGATGAGTATTATCAAGGATTTGAATCTACTGCTTTAATTTATTGCATATCTTCCCTGAAACCTCCTCTTGAGTAATAGGTGGATCTTCAATTCCCTTTTAAGCTTCCCCTTTAATATCATTTGGAGTCTCCTCTCCAGTAACAAATGCATTTTCATAACCGTCTTCGACATCTCCTCGAGCTTTCCCTCGAACCTCTCTTGAGTAGTAGGTGGATCTTCAGATCTCTTTCAAGCTTCCCCTTTAACTTCCTCTGTAGTTTCCTCTTCAATAACATGCGCCTTTCAAAAATTATCTTCAACATGCCCTTGAGCTTCCCCTCGAACTTACTCTTGAATAGTAGGTGGATCTTCAGATCTCTTTCAAGCTTCCTTTTGAACCTCCACTTGAGTAGTAGATAGATCTTCTGATCCCTTTCTAGCTTCCCCTTTCACTATCCCTTTCGAGTTTCCCTTTAGCTTCACATGGAGTTTCCTCTTCAATAACAGTAACATGTGCCTTTCAAGAATCGTCTTCAATATAACCTCAAGCTTCCCCGCAAACCTCCTCTTAAGTAGTAGGTGGATCTTCAGATCCCTTCTGAGCTGCCCCTTTTTAACTTCCTCTAGAGTTTCCTCTTCGGGTAACATGTGCCTTTCGAGAAACGTCTTCGACATCCCATTGAACTTCACCTTGAACATCCTCTTGAATAATATGTGGATCTTCATATCCCTTTCAAGCTTCCCTTTTGCTTCTTTTGGAGTTTCTCTTCAATAATAGACGCCTTTCGAGAACAGTCTTCAACATCCCATCATTCTTCCCCTTTCACCTCTTTTTGAGTAGTAGGTGGATTTTCATATCCCTTTCAAGATTCCCTTTAACTTTTCTAAAGCTTCTTATTCGATAATATGTAAATTTTGAGAACCGTCTTCGACATCCCCTTGAACTTCACTTTGAACATCTCCTTGAGTAGTAGGTAGAGCTTCATATTCCTTTCGAGTTTCCCCTTGTGCCTACTCTTAAATAGTATGTGGATCTCCATATCGCTTTTGAACTTCCCCTTTAATTTTCTCATCAGTAACATGTGCATTTTGAGAACTTTCTTCAACATCATCAACATTAACTATCCCTTTTAACTTCCTATGAAATTTCCTCTTCAGTAACATGTCTCTTTCGAGAACAGTCTTCAAAATTCTCTTGACCTTCCCCGCGAAGGGAGCATTCCCTTTAACTTCCTCTAGAGTTTCCTCTCCAATAACATGTGCCTTTTGAGAACCCTCTTCAACATCCCCTCGAACCCCCTCTTGAGCAGTAGGTTGATCTTTAGATCTCTTTGTAGCTTCCCCTTTAACTTCCTCTGAAGTTTCCTCTTTAGTAACTGATACCTTTCGAGAATTGTCTTCAACATCCCTCGAAACTCCTCTTAAGTAGTATATGGGTATCCCTTTCCAGCTTCCTCTCGAATCATCTCTTGAGTAGTAGGTGGACATGATTTGGTGTGTTAGTTGAAATACAAAATAAAGCATGAATGACCATGAAATTCCGATAGACGTTAATGAACATAACATACTACTCAAGAATATTGATACTTGATGGTGCGACAAAACTCTGAAACAATCAAACCATATTGTAGTTTGCTAGACACCTAAAAATTCAAAGTATTAGAACCATTACTGAAATAATTGCAAAGTAATTTAAAGTAGTTACAATAATCATTACCTCCTAAACCCAATTTTGGCAAATCTTATTGTTCTTCATTCTTTTTCATATTATCTTTTTTTTTCGGACTTGTAATACCATTCATTTTAAAAATGTTTATTCGTTTTCTTCATCGTATCATTCTTATTATTTTTATTCTTCTTCTTCTTTTCCTAGACTTTTTTTTTCATTTTCATCTCCTCAAGCGCGTGTAATGCGCTTCAAAGAACTTGAATTTGATCATTTCAAAGGTTGATCATTCCTTGAATTTTAGTTGTATAAAATAAATGGTAAATATATACATATCTCGGATAGTATAATATTTCCAATAAAATTTTGGGATATGAATTTTAGAATATTTTTCATTTTTTCAATAAGAAAGCATAGTTCAAAAACCTTAAATTAGACAAATGGATTTCTCTTTACATATTCAAATGTAAATATAATTAACTTGCAATTACATATTCTTATAAAAATAAATAAATAAAACAAAAATTCAACTTTTGAATCAACCTCTTATCTTTGCTTTCTGAGATGAAGAATCCATTAGCTTATGGCTTTCTTACCTCTGTATCAAAGCATTGATATTCTTTTGCTCCTCTTCCTTTTCCTTCTCTTTCTTGCAAAAAGAGAATCTTGCTTTTGCAATAACCACATATTGAAGAATTTGCGGATGTCCGTTTATGCTTAATGTTCTGATATTTTCCAGGTAGTTGTTACTGCTCGTATTGGTCCGTAACTTCTCATGTGATCCGGATGCTTAATGATCTAATATTATCCTGGTAGTCACTGCTCGATGGTGGATAAAGTATTTAGGTCTTAAGCAAAGTAAAATATGGAAGATGGAAGGGATATCTGATAGCAACGAAATAGGTCTAGGAACGGTTTTTGGTGTTTTAAATCTTTATGAATGTTGTATATATAGGGGAAACAATAAAAATAGTAATAAACATAATTTTTCATTTTCTTTTCCTCATAGATATGTACAAATTCCATTATTATCTATTGTAGTCACATTTTTCGACCAAATCGTCAGGAACCGTACCAACTATCCAATTACCATGTGCAAAACCATCGATTGATGCAATGTGAAAATCGTCAATATTATTTCTTAATTTTTGGGAAAATCGATTTATTTTTTTTCTTAAAGTAAAATATTATTCCTTAATTCTTTGTAAATTCGTTATCAATTTATATAGGAAGGTTTGTTTTTATCTAAAGAATATAGAATAATTCCATATCTAAATTAGAAGATATACATTTATATTTATTTTTTTTCCTTTAAGATAAATACTATTACTTAATTTTTGGGAAATTCGATAGATTTTTTTCTTTAAAGTTAAATATTATTCCTTAATATTTTGTAAATTCATTTGCAATTTAAATATGAAGGGATTAATTTGCAATTATCCAACAATTCATTATGGTTTTTTTTATCAAAACAGAAGTTAAAGTAAATGAATTGATGGGCGATGACGTGACAGCCTTAGAGGCCATTATGCTTCACAATTATTTATATTGTAGTACAATATAATATTTGGACACAATATTCCACTTGTGTGCTCTTTTTTTCTTTCAAGTGTTTCTTGTGTGCTCTCAAACTGTAACCATATACGGCTCCTAACTTTCCAAATAGGTCAAAGCTATTGTTATTATCACTTTGATCAGCCGACCCTGCATTTTTTTTTAAAAAGGGATCTTCAAAGATACGAAGAGTTTTATACAAATTTAAAACGATAAAATAATTTAGAAGAGTTTGCATACCGAGCCGTTTTTCGTTTTGTCGTTTTCTTTTAAATATGTTGAACCGCCTTATCCTAGCCAACACATGATCTTCTTTGTTGGTTGAATAATCATGAATCCTTAATTTTTTGATCATGTTGTACATTTTAGCTATAGACTCTTCAAATGATGGAAGAGACATATAAGATATATGTGTGTGTGTGTGTGTTTTTTTTTTTTTTTATGAATGTGCAATGCCCAATCCTTATAAATACGGGATTTCAAAAATTTTCATTCCTTCTTTATATGTTGAATGTAGAATAATTCTATATCTAAACTAGAAGATATACATTTAAATTATTTTTTTTCCATTTAGAAAATATTATTTATAAATTTTTGGTTAATTTTCTTTTTCTCTTTAAAGATATACATTTTAATTATATCATTTTCGTTTTTTTTTTCCTTTAAGAAAAATATTAATATAAGAATGTAGAATAATTTCATATTTAAATTAGAAAATATATATTTAGATTTTTTTTCCTATTTAAAAAATAATATTTATCAATATTACATATCTAAATTAGAAGATATAAATTAAGAGATTTTTTTCCATTTAGATAAAAGTTATTTATCAATTTTTGGGAAATTATTTTTTTTTCTTTAAAGATATACATTTTAATTTTGTCAATTTCGTTTTTTTTCCCTTTTAAAAAAATATTAATTATCAATTTTTGGGAATTTTTAATATAAGAATGTAGAATAATTCCATATCGAAATTAGAAGATATAAATTTAGATTTTTTTTTTCCTTTTAGAAAAAATTATCAATTTCTCTTTTTTTTCTTGAAGAAATATTAATTATCAAGTTTTTGGGAATTTTGTAAAATTAGTAAAAAAAAAAAAAAAAAATTCAATTTAAATAGGAAATGACTAATCTGCAATTATCAAAGATTTGATCATGACTTTTTAGAGCGAAACAAAAGTTTGAGACCATTAATTGATGGGTGATGACGTGGACAACCTTAAAAACCATTATGCTTCACAATTAATTATATAGATAACAGTTTTTCTGTTTGTTGTTACTATAGAGAGGTTTGTAAAATTGGGCAACTCATTAAGTCTAATTTTAAGTAAATTTTGTGTCTTCTCAAATTTTCTAAGCTTTCAATAGTCAAATAAGTTGAGGAGTAGGCTCATCGACCATGGAAGCGAGCTACACTTAAATTATCCCTTCCTTGTAATGGTTTGAGTTGTTTGTGAAAACAAGTATCTGCGATGTAAGTCCCTTTTAATGTACACTCGTTGGTTTAAATTATTATGTTCTATGTAATAGTGGAACGGAAAGACTTCACGGTTGAGTACAAAGGAGATGCTTCCTGGTGACTTAAGGCTCTTGAGAATGCTGTGAGGCACGATATTGAAGCTTAGTCTTAGATATAACTTAATTCCTTCATAAATAAAGCTTTAAGTTATTATTGTGACATAAATTCAGTTCATTTTGATTCTTTTTTACCTTAGATAATGTTGATGTAAATTCAGTACATATAATTTTACATTACAAGGAAGTGTGTATAACATAACTCAAGAAAGAATGTCAATTTTTAATAAAAGTTCCCAAAAGGGTTCCAAATTTAAGATTTATTTGTGATTCTATGAGAAAATGAAAATACAAATGTAAAAAACTTTGGGAATTTGCACAACCCTAAAAACAAACCTATGAGTTGGGATATTGTAATATCTCCGATCCATTAGACTATATCACAAACATTTTGACGCCCCCTATCATTCATCCAAATAGATGAAGATGTTATATTACGATACTTTTACTAGATTAGTTAGACATCTTTAAAAAATATGCCAGACGTGTTATTTAAAAATCCACTATGATTATCTAGAGGTTGCTCTCACAATTGGTTGGTTTGTCGAACCAGTCCCATATATACGATATTTTGTTTTTGTCGTCTATTACAATCATCTTTAGAGATATCTGATCTATTTTTTTATTATAAATTATGATCAATCAAGCGAATTCAACACATGGGATTATGATTAACAGCTCATTCGATGCATGATAGAGGTTCAACTGTCAGAGCCCCGTGGGGACTAAACTTTGTAATTACTATAGCTCCCCACAAACAATAACTCTATGGCGCATCTCTCTCCACAACACTCAGATCTACTACGAACGGTCAATAAAAAATATGTTAACCAATTAAGTTGTTGCTCACCTTACCTTTTCCATATATACTAGTAAGGTAGGTGAATCACTTTACCTTCATTAATATTTACTAGTAATGTAGGGGAATCACACTACCTTTTCCATATACCAAATAATTCTATTCATTTTTTTGGTTCTTCAACAAAGTTTGTGGCATGAGGTGACCAAATTCTCTTTGTTGCTTTTTTAGAGTCATGTAAATATCCACTTTAGTCTTGTATATGCCACTCTGAAGAATATCCCAAACCTAATATACTCATCAATCACATGAACAGAGCCATATAGCCTCACTTTTAAGTGCACCACTACGTATCACAGGCTTGATCTGATGACAAGGCTAAGATCATGATTTAAGTTGGATTAGTCATTTCCTCAAATATTTGCTACAAAGGATAAAAATGTATATAATCCATAGTAGATGTGGAGTATATACATGACTCCCCCAAAAAAAAGTGGCAAATGTGGACATCTAAGCCACAAAGAATTTCGATGTCTACAACTTCAAATAGAGTAGTACGAAATTTGATGCTCACATTTCTGTTTATGCGTCAATCTTATATGTTGTTCATATCACAACCTCTACCACAAGGCTTACACATGTGGCATAACATGTTTTGTATTCCTTAGTCGCAAGATGTGTCTTGCCATCTCATTCAACAGTGCATCGGATATTGGGAAATGAACCGATACCAAACCTGATCGAGTAACTGAATCCCAAGGCCTTAATTTCCAAAAACCAATACAAAACCAAATCCGGTTAAGAAAAATCTCCAGTTTTTTTATTTATTTACCGGATCCCAGTTTTAACTCCTGAAATTTTACTGTTGTTAGAAATGATACACGCGTGTTGGTTTAGCTATCGGGGACCGCCTTGTGGCTTATTGAGCTAAAGCGAAGACAAACTCTTTTGCTGGTTACTAAATCTCTTCACGTTTATCATCTGGCCATCTCTCTCTCAGATCTGAGCTCCGGTGGATCGAAATTATTGCCGACGGTCACGGGAAAAAGCATTTGATCGGAAGAAATTTCGCATGGTCGGATTTCCGATTTCTGATCGGAAGAACCCTAATCCAATCCCGTTTCGTCGTTAATCGATCAGTCAGAGGAGAAATCACTGGTCGCAATTTTCATTTTTGGGTGTTAGGGATTTGAGTGAGAGAGGATGGAGCAGCTAAAGACAATTGGGAGAGAGCTTGCGATGGGATCGCAGGGAGGGTTTGGGCAGTCGAAGGAGTTTCTCGATCTGGTCAAATCAATCGGTGAGGCACGATCCAAAGCGGAGGAAGATCGGATCGTTCTTAGTGAGATCGATATACTGAAACGGAGGTTGTTGGAGCCAGATGTGCCCAAGAGGAAAATGAAAGAGTACATTATACGGCTCGTCTACATTGAGATGCTCGGCCATGACGCTTCTTTTGGTTACATTCACGCCGTGAAGATGACGCACGACGACAATCTCCTCCTCAAGCGTACCGGTTACCTAGCTGTCACGCTCTTTCTCAACGAAGATCATGACCTCATTATCCTTATCGTCAACACAATCCAGAAAGATCTCAGATCCGATAACTATCTTGTTGTTTGCGCGGCACTTAATGCAATCTGTAGGCTGATCAACGAGGAGACAATTCCAGCGGTTCTGCCTCAGGTTGTGGACCTGCTTAATCACCAAAAGGAAGCTGTGAGGAAGAAAGCGATCATGGCTCTGCATAGATTTCATCGGAAGTCTCCTTCTTCAGTGTCTCATTTGATCTCCAATTTCAGAAAGAGGCTATGTGATAACGATCCGGGAGTTATGGGTGCGACCCTTTGTCCGCTATTTGATCTAATAAGTGAAGATGTTACTACCTACAAGGACTTGGTTAGCAGTTTCGTCAGCATTCTCAAACAGGTCACTGAGAGAAGATTGCCAAAGAGTTACGATTACCATTCAATGCCTGCACCTTTCATTCAGGTTCCTTGTCTTAGTCTCTTCCCTTTACTAATTTATCTCAACTCTTACAAACTGGTTATAAAACTTTTGCCACAAATGTTGTTCTAGATCAAGTTGTTGAAGATAATGGCGTTGTTAGGCAGTGGTGATAAGAATGCAAGTGAAATGATGTACATGGTGCTTGGAGATTTGTTCAGAAAATGCGATTCTTCTACCAATATAGGAAATGCGATCCTTTACGAGTCTATACGCTGTATTTCTTCTATACTTCCAAATCCCAAGCTGTTAGAAGCTGCTGCTGAAGCTATCTCCAAGTTTTTGAAGGTTTGTCTTCTTGACTTGCATGAAGATACTCCTTTTTACATTTGAATGTTATCTAAATCCCAGGATAACTATTTGCAGAGTGATAGTCACAATTTGAAGTACATGGGGATTGATGGTCTTGGCCGACTTATAAAAATAAGCCCAGACATTGCTGAGCAGCATCAACTTGCTGTGATAGATTGTTTAGAGGTGAGTAGCGACTAAAGAAACTTTTTTAGTTGTTTATTTTCATCAGCACATTGTTTGTTTTCTCGCCTGATGTTCTTTTTGTTGTTATTGTTCGACAGGATCCAGATGATACACTGAAGAGGAAGACATTCGAGTTGTTATATAAAATGACCAAGTCCTCTAATGTAGAAGTGATTGTAGACCGAATGATTGATTACATGATTAGTATCAATGACAATCATTACAAAACTGAGATAGCTTCTCGTTGTGTTGAGTTGGCGGAACAATTTGCTCCAAGCAATCACTGGTTTATCCAGGTAGCAAACCAACCTCCTTTGTTCACTTTGTTTTATATACTCTCGTTTTGGTTGACAGAATTTTAAATGTGCCCATACTGCAGACCATGAATAGAGTCTTCGAGCATGCTGGAGATCTCGTAAATATTAAGGTGGCACATAATTTGATGCGTTTGATTGCTGAAGGATTTGGAGAAGACGATGACGATGCAGACAGCAAGCTTAGATTATCAGCTGTATGTTGTTCAATCAATTTGTATTTGCTCTGTTTTGTTGTGCAAAGATATTGCTAGTTCTAGTTTTTTTTAAACGGAAAAATGAGCTGATATCTGAAGTTGCAATTAAAATTGAGTTATGTTTTGTTTAATTTAACTGTGCTTATGAGTGTGCTTTTCTTGATGCAGGTGGAGTCATACTTAAAGATTATTAGCGAGCCAAAGCTTCCATCTCTGTTTCTTCAGGTAGATTTTGTTTTCCAACCTATCATGTACCATGTTTAATTCAAATAAAATCTATTGCTTCTTACTTTTGGATTTAAACTCCAGGTCATCTCTTGGGTCTTGGGAGAATATGGCACAGCTGACGGAAAGTATTCTGCTTCCTATATTAGTGGAAAGCTCTGCGATGTGGCAGACGCATACTCAAGTGATGAAACTGTTAAGGTACTTCCTCACCATTAAACTATTATTCACCAAAGAAAAACCTTTGCATGCTTACATGTTCTAGCCAATTAAATTTTTTTATGCTATAGCTTCTTTCAATATTCAAATTTCTCATTTAGAACTCCACGCTTGTTAGTTTCATTAATACTGTAGACATGGAAGGGAATATGTTTATGCTGTAGCTTCGCTTCTTGCTAATGGTTTCCTCTTATCTTTGAAGGGTTATGCTGTTTCTGCACTGATGAAGATCTATGCATTTGAAATTGCATCTGGGAGAAAAGTAGATGTTTTGCCAGAGGTCTGTGTCTTACGACGGTTCTGAACTTGAAAAACCCAATTCTATAGCCCTGCTTTGTCACGAACTGACTGGTTTCTTAAACGCAGTGCCAATCTTTGATCGAAGAGCTACTAGCTTCACATTCAACAGATCTTCAACAACGTGCATATGAGCTTCAAGCTCTCATCGCTCTAGATGCTCGTGCTGTCGAGAGTATAATCCCCTTAGATGCTAGTTGCGAAGACATCGAGGTAACTAACGTCTTCTCTTTACTCTTCACTCTTCCACTTTGAACGCGTGAGTGAGTTCTTGAATCTTATTGTCTTTTTTGTGAATTAGGTTGATAAAGATCTTTCGTTTCTCAATGGTTACATCCAACAAGCTATTGAGAGTGGAGCACAACCTTATATCTCTGAGAGAGAACGTTCGGGTATGTATGAGACCACCGATTACCATTCCCAAGATCATCACGAAGTTCCATCTCACGCTCTTCGATTCGAAGCTTATGAACTTCCAAAGCCATCATTGCCGCCACAATCGACAGAGCTTGTTCCAGTAACCGAGCCATCTTATTACACCGAGTCACACTCACACCAGCCAATTTCAACATCTATGGTGCCCTCTGAACGAGACTCATCAGAAATCAAGCTTCGTCTCGATGGTGTTAAACAGAAATGGGGTAGACCTAACTATCAGTCAACAACGTCATCATCATCATCACCATCGCCGATTACTCAGCAACCAGCAAACGGTACTACCACTACACACTCGGATTCATCTAGTTCAAAGCCTCGAAGCAGTTACGAATCAAAGAAACCTGAAGTAGACCCTGAGAAGCAGAGACTCGCTGCGTCTTTGTTCGGTGGTTCATCATCATCATCAAGAACTGATAGAAAGTCATCATCGTCTGGTGGTAGAACAGCTCACAAACCCGTAACCGTCCCCAAGGAGACTCCAAGTCCTGTTCAGCCACCACCGGACTTGCTTGACTTCGGCGAGCCAACTGCAACAACCGTTACAACAGTGGATCCTTTTAAGGAACTGGAAGGGCTTCTCGATTCTTCTAGCCAAGACGGTGCTGGTTCAACCAATATGATGGGGCTATACACAGATGCAGCACCTGCGACTACAACCAGAGCCACAAGTGTTGACTCTCTCTTATCTGAACTGTCTGATAGCTCTTCCAAAGGAAACACACGTACGTATCAATCTCAAAACTCTAAAGGACCAAACACAAAGGAAGCTCTTGAGAAAGACGCTCTTGTTAGACAAATGGGTGTCAACCCAACAAGTCAGAACCCTACACTCTTCAAAGATCTCCTCGGCTAGAAGAATCAGTCACCATCATCGATCATCATCATCATCATCATCATCATCCCATATTGGTAATGTGTTGTGGGATTTGGCAATTAGTATGTTTGCCTTTTTTTTCTTGTACCTAAGTTTCTCTTCAATAGGAACTTTCAGTTTACAGAACACAGAGAGCTGAGTCCCGCTACGAGATTTTTTTGTTTTGTTTTCTCTTAATTTTGGAATCATCACTGAATGGTTTTTTTTGAGATTGTCTTGTTGTGTCTATAGAACCTTTGTATCATCTTTTAATTCTTAGAGTCATTTAATTTACTTTCAATCTATTTATGAATTTGATATCAACATTTTTTTTTGAATTTCTTACCACATGTAAAGTCAAAAGTCTAGTTCTATTGCTCAAAGATCTAGACTTCCTTACAATTCAAGTAATATTGTGGGAACGTTGTCTCGTCAACCATTTGTATCCTCTTGATCATGTCTTTGATGTAAATACGTTGATGGACAAAGAGGTATATAAGAGGAAGAGTTTAGTCATCAGAGATTGTCTAAAAATCTTATATTGATGAAGTTGTAGTCAACGTGGAGGATCATTATAGGATGTGAAGCTTCAAATCATACAGACTCCTGTGGAGTTCTAAAGTTCTCAAAGCAAAGCAACAAAGAAACGGTGAAAAACTCCATCTTTAGCTATGATCAACCACTCTGTCTTTTTGGCTACTGCAATTTAAAGTGATATTCTTATCCTCCAAAGATGTCAAAGTGCTAAAGTTTTTCTTCAATATAAGATTTTTTTCTCTGAATCCTCTAACAAGGCAAGCACTAAGCTTTGCGGACAGAGAAAGAGACAAAGAGTGAGTAGAAAGATGTAATCTTGCAGTAGAAAATCTGATCTTGTGACCTTTTACTTATGAGCAGGAACAAGAAGAGAGATTCAGAAGAAGAATGAAGAGAAATGTTGGGAAATGGTGAATAAGAATCTATAACGCATTTACTACGACATGTATTGGGACGAAGAACCTAACTGGAAATAAGTTCCTTCAAAAACCCTAGAAGATGATCATCCTCCTCTTTAAGCGCCTTGAAACACAAGAAAACACCATAATGATGTTTTTAATACTATTCGGAAATTCAAATCCATTTTTAGAAAAGCAAGACTGAACTAAATGTTTTTTTTCCCCTAAATTGTAACTTTTTCGTCCTTTTCTATAGGAATTAGGAATTGATCGCAATAGAAAGAAAAAAAAAAAACAGCACATCTTTATTAGAATTTATCGTTATCATTTGATAAGATCGGTAATTCAAATATATAATGGAGAAATAAGTTCAAGGATCAAAAGCCATAAAATTTCTAAAAACTAACAAATAGCTTCAATGGCGAGCCTCCTAGCAGCACCACCGCAATCCAATGTTCCAAACTGTTCCTCAGAAACATTGATGGAACATTTCTCTTTTCCAACACATTGCTCAGTGAGGATAGCGGAAACGTTCTTGCTTGTTTCACAAGTTCCCTTTTGGAAGGATCCACAACTGCCTCTCGGATTACCAAAAGAAGCAAATTTGATATTGGAGATCGGTTTTCCATTGCATGAAAGCTCAAGAATATTTTTCTCATAGACATTTGCACAAACACTTCCCACGCTAATTGTCTGGAAATTAACAAGTGATGGGTTGCCTCCGATTTCTTCGAACAAAACCAATGTATTGTCTCCATCCGTGTTCAAGAAAGAACGGGGAACATGGTACCTACAATAAAAAAAAGGGTTTCAGTTTGAAACAAAACACAATTCAAAAGCTTTAATATTGAATCAAATCCAATTTAAAATATGTAATTTTGAAACAACAAATTTAGTAAATGTACCATCTTTGAGAAGGTGCCTTGAATGTGGTCTGAAAGATACTCATCGAAATAAGATGATTTGTAATTGAACTTATATGTGCTTGTCTATTTATCAATGATATTATCTACTTACCTTATACCAAGTCATCGTTCGGTTAAGTGGTACATTTTCATTTGACCATCTAGAAGGTGATTTCGAATTATAGAGTTGGTTCGTAAATCCACTGAAACCGGTTTTATAGTTCCACACATGAGTAGACAAATCTTTGGTTATAGTTTCATCACCATTTCTTCCTATGAGAACAACAGTCCCAATGATTCCAACTGGTACGTTATCAAAGAAAGCCCCATAGTTCTATAAAAAAAATGAGAATTGGTTTAAGATTATAAATTAAAAGAAAAAAATTTTACTTGAGAAAAGAAAACATAATAAGCTTTCAACTCACCGCAAGGCCTACGGTTGTGCTAAGGAAAGCAATGACATTACGACCACGTTTAAATTTTAAATTTTGCTCGTAAACATAGTGAAACTTTCCATTATCAACACGATACGTATCTAAAAAAGAAAGTAGATTAGATTAATTTTTCTATAATGAGTGTTGTTATAGAGCAAATATTGTTTCACTTACCAGTATGTTTTCCATTGACAAAAGTGTGAAGAACATGTGTAGTACTATTGACACGAATCGTCATGTTTTTTCTCCAAACTAGATCATGTTTTTTGAAATTAACGGTAGTCATATACCAAAGATAATCACTTTCGTCATTGCTTATTACTTTTTGATCCAACAATTTGTTCATTTTAGATTCTCCTTTTCCTTTCAAGAGAACATTGTCCATGATCTCTAGTCTCCATGACTATTTATGAGTCGAAGGCTCGTTCTCAGCTCTATTCGATTTCTTAACCATCATTGAAGTTTGAGTGTTGATCTGAAAATACAAGTAAAAAGAAAACCCCACAAAGGAAATTATAACTTCGAATATAATAACCGTCACTAAGTAAAAATGTATACAGTAACTTTGAGGTTATAATTACTATATGGAAAAAAAGTCAAAAATCCCTAGGGGCAGATGTATAAAATTCATAAGGGATAATTGTATAAATGGACTTTAATACATCAAATATTCCGAAAATTTCATACAATATTTATTATAAACATTACGCCAAACAAAATTTCAAAAACGAAATAGTGCATAAAAATTGCATCACTGGATGTAGTAATGATATCTCTTTATAGAATAAAATAAAAAATATTATTTTAATTTAATAATAATAATTAAAAACTTCTAAATGTAATAATGATGATAATTATAATGTTTAAAACAAATCTTAGCGGTATTATAAACCTCATTCTTACAGTCTGGTAAAATGCTAACAGACCAAGAAGGGACATCATAAAATGTTCCTTGGAAGTTTATTCTTACGCTAGAAATTTTATTCATGTTTCCGATGAAACAGCTTGATCCATTCTCTGTTTTATAAATCGTCACCTGTGTATATAAATATGTTATACATAAGTTCAAGAATAATATTAATTAATTACAAAAGAAACCATAAAATGAGAATATTACAGTGACTTGGTTTCCAAAATCAGCAGTGGAGATATTTCCATAGGTCAGAGTTTTCTCCATGGAATGAAGAACATCATGAAGTTGTTTCAAGTGTCCATACTTTGGTTGGTTCAAATTACCTAATAAAATCTTGTGATGTTAACATTTAATAACTGCTTACATAATCTCTTAAATACGTTTTAGTTTTAAATATAAATATTTACCATATTCGTCAAGTGGAGCATCATAGTCATATGTAGTCGTGATGTATGGACCCCCTGCAGTTCTATCAAAATTGGTACCTCCATGGTACTATTCAAAAAGGAAAAAAATAATAATACTTGTCTTACTAACTATAATTAATTGGTGCATTACTTATAAATAAGTATCAATTTTTTTATTAAAGAAATTACCATGTAGTAATTTTGAAACGTTCCTCCTCTTTGATAAAATTTTGCAACAGAATAAGCAAGATCTTCGGTTGTTCTGTGAGGATCTTTGCCTCCCCAAGTTTTAAACCTACAATAATATAATATAAATAAGATATAATTTTAATCAAATTATAGAGAAAAATAGAAGCAACTAATATGTTTATAACAAAAACACTGACCAGCCAGTCCAGTTTTCAGTCCACATTTTTGGAGTGTTGGGATTGTTTGGTTTAAAATTGTCACAATAATAACCATTGCATATATTCAACTACAAAATCAAAGAATTTGGAAATAATTAGTAATTATACATGTATATTTAATTTAACAAATGAAAGAATACTCCAACTAAACAAATTTAGTTACCATAGGTTGAGGAGCATCGTCTTGTTGACACATGATCCATGGGACACCGACGTTAAGAGATTCAGCCATGTTTGCACACCATTTGATATATGCCTTACCCGCTGGTCCATACGACCCAATCACATTTCCGTACTCATTTTCAATCTGTTAAATTGATAAATTCAAAATTGTTAATAACTTTGTATTATATTTCTAATTACAAAACATATATAATGGACTATTAAAAGCGTTTATATATATATATACATATATATATATATATATTAGTACTTTAATAACTATTGCCAAAAAAAATTCACCTATTTTTAATACTAGTGGGTTAATATAAAGTTAAATATATAACTACCTGTGCAAGGATAATCGGGCCACCTTGTGATGCAAATAATTTTTCTTTCTTGACCATTTCTACTATCATAGTAGTAAAATTTTGCATCTCATTCTGCATACAAATGAATCCAATTAACTTAGTTGTAAAGTATTACATAATAAAAAACATGATCGGATAGTATACGGTATAAGTTCATATATTACCATAAATGCGGTGTTATTGGTTCTAAATTCCATATCAGGCATGTTATGTAACCAGACAGGGAATCCTCTGTTTACAATTAGACAATTTAGTGATCCAATATTAGTCAAATATAATAACATAAAATATTGATTCAAAAAACATGTAGAATATGTTTTGAAATATTAATAAGATCTAGTTAGCTAGTTTAATACCCATAGTTTCACTCTGCGCAAACATATGGTCCAATGCGAAGAACTATATACATTCCTTCATCTTGAATAGTTTTCAGAAACCGAATCAGATCTAGATTTCCAGAAAAATCATATTGACGGCGAGCGGGTTCATGGGCGTTCCAAAAAACATATGTCTCGATCGTATCCAGACCTCCTTCTTACTTTTCTTAATAAGATCCGGCCACATCTGAACATAGAAATTAATAAATAAAAAAGAGTTATATTAAAATAAATTAAAATATTAAAACACGAGTATTGTTTAAAGATGAGTCGATGTGTGTTATGTTTACTTCGGGAGTGCTTCTAGGATAGTGGATAGATCCGGAGAGAAGAATTTGACGTTGGCCATCAATGGTAATAGCTCGACCATCATGCGAGACAATCGTAGCATCAACATAACTACTAGCTAAAAGAGAACATAAGAAAAAACACAGTATGAATCGGAGAGAAATCATTGTTTAAGGAAGAAAATTTGAATGAAAGATATGGAGAAAACAATGCTTTATATAGGGGGTGCAAATATCCTGTAAAGATTATTCATTGGATATTAATAGGTTTTATTTTAACAAACAAAACGACATTACTTATGAAGTTTTATCTATCGACCCAGCTAATGAATCCCGACAGTTGTGACTAACCAAAAGTCTTTAAATTGGAATGGATATTTTGTTTTCTGTTATAATTTGAAATGGATTTTCTTATTTCGATGTATTGATGCAAAATATTTACATTTTCTATTGATTGTCCCAGTTTTAACGATTTCGTTATTAGTTTTTGTTTTGTTTTGTTAAAGGTTTTGAATAGTTTTTTTTTACATGTAGTGTTTAATATTGTCTAACTAAATTATAACCTGAATTCAATTCGGATATTATATATTAAATACAATTATTATATAATATATTTAAATTAAATTATTTTGTATAATTTAATAATTAATTTATGATATAACGTTATTAAAATATTTATATGCAAAATATAATGACTATGTGATATATATATTTTATAAATGTTAAAAAAGATATCATGAATAGAAAATTTCAAAACTTGTTCTAAAAGCATATCCCGTGAATATCTTAATTTTGTTTTCCTTAAAATACATTTAAAACTTTGAAAAAAAGTATAAAGATATTTCGGTTATGAGCGAGAAACACTTGATGTACAAACAAAGATGGGAGGAGATGAGTTACTGAATGATATGGAGTTCTAATATATTTTATCTATTAATAGACTAAATTTTTTTTAATGAGTTTAATAATTTTTAATGACATGACTAAATATAATTATTTTATTGGTTACTTTTTAATGACGTTACATAAATATTTTTTAGTATATTTTCAACCAATATATAGGAGAATTGTTTTTCTACAGGATAATAAGAATTCACCAGGTTTTTTGTTTCTTTTTTTAAATATAAAGTTTTTCAGAACATAGAAGAAATTATTTTACGTACAAGTAAAGAAATGAAAGGAGTTTAAAAGTTTAGAAAAACTAAGGAAACTCCAGGACCAAAAAAAAAGAATAACTAAGAAAACTTATACCCGTCTTCATGAGCATGGAGTCATAGTTGAAAGAGATTTAGAAGCATCGGAAAGTGTTGGTAGTAAAGAAATGATCTTAAATTTTTCACTGGCAGAGACACCGAGAATTTAAAGAAATCAACATTTGTTTTTAGTGTCTTTAGTAAGCCTAAATCCTATCGTTTATAGTTTAAATATAATAATTTAGTCCTTTTTTGGACGTTGTATAATTTAGGTTAGTTTGTATGTATATGTATATTAGATTCGAAATTCGCATTGCATGAGTTTTGGTGCGTTTTGCATTTTAAGTTAATTTTTAGCTCAAAACTAAAGGAAAAAAACAGGGTGATCAAATGAGAAAATGGTGATTAAGGGGACAATGGGACTATATTTAAATCCATTTTAGTGTGGTTTATATTTGGTTTGAGTCAAACTCGGTTTAGATGATGGAAGATGTATTTTCTTTTACCAAAGAAGAAAAATGGCGATGAATGATCAATCTCAGTAGTGATCTCAACTACTGTAACGACCTAATAGGATGAATGCATTACCTTTGAAGTTAGCATTTCAAATTATTATTTTCTTGGAAATTTATTTTCGATTTTCAATCAAAGTGGCCTCGTAATTAAAGGAGTTTTGGTTCTCAAGTTATATCTTATTTTGTAACATATGTTAGTTTGCCTTGAAGAATACCACCATGCTAATAATTAAGCAACCTAATCTACCAATGTCGATTGGGTTGTGTCTATTATTTTTGTCAGCTCAGAGCCAGCAAACCAATGTATCTAGGTCGACAGACTTTCGTACTATTTCAGTTAAGAAGCGTTGGGTTTGTCACGTCCTCCTAGCTTTTTCTTGTCGAATATGGAGTTAAGGTGTCTTGTGCTGAGCGACGCTGCTTTTGAGTACACCGCGGGTGAACACTAGGTTCTGCAAGGTTGATATCTTCGAGAGCCACGTGAAGTACTCTTGAGAGGAAGGTTTGGTTCACTTGGTAACAAAATATCCACCCAAAACAATAACCGCGTAAAGGCACTGCGAAAACACTATGGGGGTGTGTGTTTTGAAGATTTTCTGAAGCTCAAGTTAGAAAAGTAGAAAATAGCAGAGAGACCACGATACAAAAGGTCGGGAATCGGAAAAAAATATTCAAGAAACGTAATGTGGGAAGTATTCACTGCCACAACGCCTTGGAGAAGGTGTAGTCCAGAGTACTATGTTGTTTTAGGAGCTATTTGGTGGATGAGAAGAAAAAGAAGAGTTAGTGGGTGGAGGTCAAGATTGACTAGAAATGGCTCCATATCAAAAGAGAAAGGGAAGTTCCTCCAGAGAGACAAAGAAGGAGATGATCTTGGACCATAAACCTCTCAAAAACCGAGTCTTTTAGCAAAATGGTGACCTTATGAGGTGTTTAGAAGAGGAAAAGAAGTAAAATTTGGTAAAAAGTGTTACCTTTTAGGAAGAAAGACCAGGACTTTGAGAAATCTAGCGAGAAATAGAGAAAAAAGAACATATAGAAATGTGGTGTTAGAGGGGTTTATTTTTAGAGTTTACCTAACTTCATTTCGTAGACCAGTTTGGAAAGATTATCCAGTTGGAGGATTGGATCAGATTGAATGATTCAACTGTGAATAGATCAGATTGGTACCAAGTACTTGACTGCTTTTCACATACTTTCTTAATCGTTTTGGAATGCTGACAGAAAAAATAGTCTTGAGGCGTCTAAAGGGAAAAAAAATAATTTGAGATGAGATCCAGGTCTTTGACTTAGTGGCGATGGTCACAAGCGACTTGAAAACACTAGCGATTTCAATGATCGGACAAAATATTTGTAATCCGAGGTGTTAAACTCATCAAATGAAAAATAAAAAATATAAGCAGGGATGTATGTTGGAGGTGGGTTTAGCAACCCTTTCATAGATACGGTCCAAATCAAGATCAGCCCACTAACAGTAGCCTAGACTAGTAGCTCACCACTTCGAACCCAACGCGTTAATCACGAGAAAACTCTCTTCCCTGAACAGTTTGGGTGCATACGTGATGATTACCTATTTACCAGTCCAACGACCAACCTAGTTCGACGGACGAAGAAGGAAATGATGACCCTAGAAAGAAGCGCCCACCTGCTACGAGTTTCTCCTTCTTCGAATCGTTACCTTATAAATAGAGAGAAGCATTCATTGGAAAATACACAAAAAAACACACACAAGAGCCGAAACAAGGATATAGAGTGAAAGAACTGAGACCGTTTTCAACAGTTTCTTCCACTTCTCAGCCACTAAGTGTTAGATCCCGATCTCTAATTCATATTCAATCTTGTATTCAGAACTCTTTGTAATTTCACACGATCAATACAACGAAACACTAACACGCACAGTGCAAACATAATCATTCAGAACATATCAACTGGCAATCATTCAGAACTCAGTCTCTACCAATCTCATTGTAAGTACTGTAACCCCAACTTCCGAACATCAACTGGCAATAAACTACCATGGTTAAACAAGGGAAACAAAAGACAAATCCCTAAATTAAGAAAAATGGCGATAACATCAGTCATTTGACTAAAATCCTACAAAAATCACCAAATATTTGAACACAAATGCAAATCTAAAGACATAAAGAAGCTTTTGGTAGAGAAGCCGAGAGATAGATCGATAATTCAATGAATTTACCTTAAAATTTGTTGTGGCATCTGATACAAAAACAAAAAATGGTTCAAATAAAAAATTGATGGAATTTCTTACAAACTTAAATTTAAAATTATCGAAAATTTATGTGCTTTCTTGATTATTCTCAAAATTTCTCCTATTTTGAAATATTGTATGTTTGGAAAAAATTAGACGATCACTGCTGAATTTTCTTTCGATTGATCCACTGAAATTTTTTTTAAAATCAAGAAATTACTAGAGTAGTACTTGTGTAGAGGGGATTAGAAACTGAAAAATTTGGCTTTAAAAAACCCTCACTTACCTTTGGTATGAAAAAATATATTACATAAACGCTATTATTTTTTTTTTCCACATCATCAAATTTTTACTTATTTACAAAAAAAAAAAACCCAAAACAAATTTACAAGTTTTTAAAATAAATGTGGATTTTCTTGTTACATATTTATTTGTTTTGCAAATTGTTTTCTAATTTTCTTATTTGTTTTTCCTGATTTATTTTCATGTATTGTAGATTTATTTCCTGTTTTGCCGATTTTGTTAAATCCACAACAAGTAAAAATGTATTTTCGAGTTTACTAAAATAGCACTACAGAATTATAGATTTCTTTTTTTTTTTAATAAATTTTTCCTCTAATGTTTAAGATTTAATTATTTTTTGATGATGTGATTTGCGAAATTGTAGATTTTATTTCCCATATGTTGTAGATTTTTTATTTTTTTGCTGATTTTTTCCATTTTTTGAATAAATCTGCAGATTTTGTTTGTCAAGTGTTTTAGATTTATTTTATATGTTGCGGTTTTTTAAATCTGCAACACATCAAAATGAGTTTTTAGAATAACAATATAGTGCTACATATTTTTCATTAATGTTGCGGATATTTTTCCTAATGTTTTAGATTTAAATTAAATTTACTCTTTGTTTAGATTTACAAATTTTTTAATAGTATTATGGATTCATTTATATTTTTCACTAACTACGAAAAAATCCCATAAAATTGACTAATTTGCAATAAATAGAAAAAAATTTGGATCGCAAAAAAAATCAGTTGAATAACAAGAATTATTATTTTTTAAAAAAAAAATTACGAAGAAAAAATGTTACCTATTTGGAATAAGATAAAAGAAACCATGATCATATAAAACTGAAATATGTGTCCCCCAAAAAATGAAACTCAAATTTTTTAAAAAATCTTAAAGTTTTCAGAATTACTTTAAATTTTAAAAATTTCCAAAATGTTAAAGTTTTTTAAAAAAATTATCCTTCATTTTTAATATTTATATTTTTGAAATATTTAAAAAATATAAAAAATTAAAAATTAATCTCAATATTTTTTTTTTAAAAACTTATTATATATATTTTAGGTATTTTTCAATTTCTTAAGAACTTTTTGTTCATTTCAAAATTGTTTCAAAAAAAAAAAAAAATTTCATTTTTTAGATTTTTTTTATAATTAAAATGTTTTATTTAAATTAAACCAAGCTATCATAGTTTTTTTGTTTAATTTTTAATTTTTAATATATCATTTAATGTAATTAGTCACAAAGGCAAATCTGTGTTTTATTATAAAAATTATTGTTATTCTATAAAGTATAAAAGGAGAATGTTAATCTAGTCATTTTCATTAAGATTAGTGTTTTTTTTGTTTTGTTTTTTAAGATTAGTGTTATTTGATGCTAATTTCACAATTTTAAAAAATTTGAAGATGAATAGTTGTTTAGGTTTGAAAAGAATACAATAAAAAAAGAGAGTTGAAAGTCATGTCTAAAAAGATTAAAATTGAAAGGATACAATGAAAAGTTGTAATTCTTAAAACCAAAATATGTTTTACTCTTTTATCTTAGTTTAGGATTATCTCTAATTTCTTTTATTTTGTTTTTCACGGCATCAAGTTATAATTGCGATGTGCCACTTTCTGTCCCCCATAAGCCTTTTTATAGTTCTTTGCATCTTGTAAACTCAATTTAACTATTTCGATGATAAAAATTTCTCACAGTTGAAGAAGAAAACAAGGAAGAAAATGAACATCGGAAATACAAAGTGGAAGTGTGCTTCTTATTCACAAGGGAGTCTTTTGATTATTTGCAAAAAACATAAAATATTATATATGGCTTCAGGTGTGGCTCATCATTGAGAGTGCTTGGGTCGAACTCATATAATATATGTATATATCAATCTCTTATGGGCAGGACATGGACTCCAATTTGATGAATCATGTTACTTACTTTTCCATGGAATCCGACGATCTTGTGACATTCCTTCTGGAGTACGAAATTCGAGGTTTTTTCGAGTCCAAAGACTTGAGAGCTTCGTATGTTGGTCTTGAATCTAAGCATGCATATAACTTCTGATTCACTTCCACCATCTGCTTCATAACTACCCTCGACTGATATTAAATATTCACTCGGATAGTCCAAGTTGAACTGCAAAAGTAATAAAATCTCCGGTAAAGAAATTGATGAAAAACACAAGTTTCTAAGAAAGTAAAGGTAATCACCTCATCAACTCCAAGTAATGTCTTGCTCCCACGATCATCTCCGACCACTGTCTGATTGTCGTTGTCGTACAAAAACTTAACAAATGTTATACCTATCTCATTATGTCCTATGTATATTTTCCTAATATCACCGAAACTACCATCATCCCAAAAATCTCCTCCATTGCCACCTTGTGCTTCTATTTTCTCCGCAATAGTAGGAAGAGGCAAAGGATGAAAATATGCTCCAATTGCACTTAGAATAGCACCACTTTTTCCATGGAACCCAACGAGAGCACAACCTTTGCTCTCAAGCACAAATTTGCTATTAGTCGCTTTTCCAAATGCTGGAGAGGTTCTCCCTTTTGATGTTTTGAAAATCAACGACGTAACCCACATTGATCCAATGGTTTTCAAAGTCCCTTCCACAGATATGATAAATTCATTTGGATAGTCAACCAAAAACTGCAATAAAAGGAAATGTATAGTCTATTCAACAACGGACATCTATACATGCTAACAGAATATTTGAAGTTGTAAGACTTATTACCTCTTCCTCTTTTCCAGAAATTAACCCGTGTTCCAGGATTTCCACATTTCCTCCTATTTCGTACTCGATCCGGATACATCTTACACAAGAACCATCATAATTAACGCACACCTTCTTTATGCCCTCAAAAGCACCATCATCCCAAAGTTCACCGAGAGTTGTATTACCTCTGGCTTCCAATTTAGTAAAAGGAGAAGTGGTGAAATATGCTCCAAGCGAGTTTAGATTGTTTTCAGCATATCCATGAAACCCAATGATCTTCTTGCCGCTGGATGCAAGTGAAAATTTTCTACCTTTATCAATTCCCATCAGTCCTGAACTCTTGGTATTAGTTTTAAATTGAATTCCTTGAAGGACCCCAGATTCGCTATCGTAGTAACCCTCAACTGATGCCAAGTATTCCTTCTCAAGATTAATCTCAAACTACATAATTTAATAATCAAAGACTACATTAGCACCTAATAATAATATATGTGTTAAATCAAATTCAAATCATACATACCGTCTCTGTGAAACCTTTTCCTCTTATACCATGGGCCGGACCATATATAAGTTGACCATTCTTGACATAATCGAACTTGATATATTGTATACCTTCCCAACCACCTCGTACATAAATTTTTGCAACACCTTCATGATCGGCACCATCGTTCCACTCCTTGCCTCCTTTTCCACCTTTTGCTTCCATTTTAGTTGGAGTAATCCAACTGAAATATGCTCCAAGAGAGCTGAGTTTTGAATCACAAGATCCATGAAATCCAATGATCTTTTTTCCATTCACAGCTAGCGAAAATTTAGTACCATTCTTTTCACATCCTATCAATTCAGAAATCCTCAAGTTTGTTTTGAATTGAATTCCTTGAATCACAGCTGACTTGGGTTCGTAGTAACCCTCAACAGATTCAAGTTGTTCACCTTTTAGTTGGTTGAGTTCAAACTGCGAAATTTGGTGTGAAAAAATTCATATCATCCACATCAAGACTAATAAAAAGAGTTAAGATAATAGTTCTACGTCATACCGTATGAGTGAAACCTGAAATCTTAAAATCAAATGAAAACTTAACATAATCGATTGATTGATGTTTCGGGTTTCCGTTCTTTATGTAGTAAAATTGGATATTTTCTATCCCTTGAGAGTCACATCGCACACATATCTTTGCTACATCATCATGGTCAAAGCCGTGATCCCACTTCTTTGCGCTATCATTTCTCCCTTGCGCTTCCAATCGTTGAGCCATCTCCAACAAATTTGAATCTTTCAAAATGGATAGAAATCATGTTTCTTAATTAGTCATAATTTGCATCAATACACAAAATATTTTTTACAAGATTAGAAATTATTAAAAAAATTTAATGAAAAATAACCTTTGAAATCAATAATCAAAAGGGTTTTAATTTAATAGAATAGACCACTAATTTGCAGTTGAATTAAGATCTTTTTCTTTTTTCTTTGGTTAAAATGGTTTACTGTCCTTTTCAAAAAAATGGTTTACTGTTTAATGCAAGAGGATAAATTGTTTTACATGATCGAAACCATAATGTTACGAAGCCCAAGAGAGAAAATGTTTCAAAAACTCAAATCTATTCACTCTCTAGTACTAGGCCTGAGCATTTGGACACATGTTCGAGTTCATTGGGGCTTTTTGTATATTCAGGTCTTCAGTACAAGAATCAAAAGCTACATTAGGATATTTTTAATTTTTTGGTCGGGTTCGATTTTGTTATTTCCGAGTTCGGTTCGGATCGGATAAAACTACACAATAGTATCCGAAAGTACCCCAAAGTATTCGAATAACCAAAAAAATCTGATAAAATAAACTACCTAAATTACCCGAGAATATTTGAAAATATCCAAATTACTAGAAACTAAGTAAAAGGGGAGTTATTGAGTTTAGTTAACCTCAAATATTTTTGGATACTAGTTCGGGTTCGGTTCAGATCGGGTATTACCCGAAATCTGAAATACTTAGTCACTAAGACCTATTCGGATATTAGTTTAGAACCGCACCCTATCAAGACTAGGTTTTTCGGGTTCAGGTTCGAGTTCGAGATTGATTTTAGTGCAAATTACTATCTAACACTGCTTTATAAACCATACTTGCGTATTATACGTTTACATCATAATTGTTACATAAGATATTAAAACTTTAAACTTTTGATGCAAATAAAAACAAGTTTAAAGAGAAAGAAAGAGCTGACCTTGATGGTGGAGCGGGAGAAAGAGAGCTGATGAAGAGACTTAGTTTGATGAAGGTGTCTTTATATAGTGCCTTTAGATGTTTTACATTAGTATTAATATATATGACTCTTGCTACGATAGTCAGAATATATTATAGCTCATTGGAAACATTTGTATATGTTTAGGAATTAAAAGAGCACAATCACGTAAAGAATGAATTAAAAGTCTTATTATTATATAAGACTTATATGAAGTAGAAGACTTGCATGAAGTCTTCTCCGCCTATTATTGCATATAGTTGATTATGGAACCCTACTTGCTGTATTTAGTTAATTTACTGTTTGTCTACGCTTGTATTTATTCAAAGACCCAACCCAATTCTTTTACTATTAATAATCAATATATTGCACATTTTTTCCCTAAAGGTAAACGCTTGGAAAACTACCGGATTAATTTGTAATATTCAAGATATATGAGAGAAGTTGTTCCTTCTTCTTTTGCTGATAATTCAGGCTAATTTAAAACTTTGTTCAAGACAGTCTAACAGAACTTGAACTTGAAGGTTAAGAGAGAGAGACGGCTAGACTCTGAATCATGTATCATGTATTTTTTTTTTAACACTTTTCTAGATTATTATTATGACGTTTGATACTATTCCATTACAAATTTACAATGATAATCTATCTACAAGATTCCATGGACGATTCTACGGTGACACTCTTCCCGTAACACACGAATCTAGGATAGACGGATAGATCTGACACAATATCACAATGGATAGCTTAACCGTTGAATCCCGAGACTGGATGACTTTACCTAGCACCGTTTTCACTAATTCATGTATGTAAATTATATGTTTTAAATTATTAAAGTTTCTGGATTTCAAAAGCTTTCATTTACAATTTAAATTCTTAATTGAAATCAAATAATAGTATTAGCATGATCACAAATTACTAAATTTAAATCTGATATAGTTACAAACAAAACCTATACCAAATTGATGTTTTGTTGATCAACATAGTCACTAACAGTCGTAATTAAGTCATTAATCAGTCGTAAAACAGCCGCATAATCACTACCAAATTTTTTATTCAATAAACACAATAGTTGCAAAAAGAATCACAAAACAGTCGCCAAGTAGTTGTTAAATTATGTTATTAATTAGCGAATACACTATATTAACTAAAATTGCAGTCACCTATTGGTTGTAAAATCGGTCGCAAAATAGTCGCTACATTTAGCGACTACTTTGCAACTAATCCATTTTGCAACTAATCCATTCCGATTGACAGTACACGCAAATTAGTCACACTTTTCCGATTAATTTACGGCTGTTACTATTTGCGACGAATGATTTATGACTACATGGATTATTTGTATATTTGTCGTAATACTGTGTTTAAAACGAATGATTAGCGACTCAATGTGTAGTTGCCTAATTAATGTTTTCTTGTAATGTTCCACATTCGTCTTGTGGCCTTTTGGCGATGGAGACAACTGTGGTTGTTCCGTTGCTATATTGCAATGGTTTACCATTTGTTTAACCGTGGTTATATAGCAACGAAATAGCAACAACATATATAGATATGACCTTATACCAACATCTTTTTTAATGTTGCTATTTCATTGTTATATCTGAAATTCTACTAGTGGAGTATTTTGGCTTACTTGAGTATTCCATAATTTGATCAAGTATGTTGCTGATCTCAGAGTGGGATTCGATTTGAAGTGAAACAGACAAACCATCAATCCGACATGGTGTATTAGGATCCCACATGTAACGACTAAAGAAACCATCCCTAGTATATAAAGAACATAGTCTAATCTACTCATTATCAATTGGTTTTTAGTTGAAAATTCATGAAACTTAGCATTTTTCAGTTTCAATTGATTTTGAGTTAAAAACCATAAAACTTAACATTTTTAAACAAAATTATATCAAGTCTAAGTGTTCTTAGCTCTAGTTTTGTTTTTAACTTCTTCTTTTTCCGTCTAATGTAATTAGTATTATGTTTCGTAGTTCTACCCCATGAAGAGAAGAAGTTACTTATTTTACTGGTCGAATATTTATTAATTTCTTAACAAGTTAAAAGCATGGAAATATTACATCGTAGAGTAAAAGATAGGAAATTTTTGAAGAAATACTCAAACTTGGTTGAGTGATGCGGTTCCAGTCAAAACACATGGATAAATTGCATGAACACCTTTGATGTCAGAAAATCGAAACCTCTACCTTTATTGAAATTGAAACGTCATGGCTCTTATAAACGAGGAAGGAAACGGATGGTGGAAATAAGTAGAAGTGTGCTTCCTATTCTGAGGAAAACATTTTGATTATTTGCAAAAACATAAAATGGAATTATGGCTTTATATTTTGGCTCATCTTTGAGAATGTTCCCGTTTCTCCACACCAGTAGGAGGAGGCAGAGGACGAAAATATGCTCCAATAGCACTAAGAATTCTACCACTGCGTCCATGGAACCCAACGAGAGCACAACCTTTGCTCTCAAGAACAAATTTAATATCCGTCGCACTTCCAAATTTTGGAGAGGTTCTCCCCTTCGATGTTTTCAAAATCAACGACGTAACCCGCGTAGATCCAGTGGTTTCCAAAGTCCCCTCCACAGATGTGATAAATTCATTTGGATAGTCGACCGAAAACTACAATAAAAATATTTCTTATAATCTATCCAAGAATTGAGACACAAGTTTGAAACGTTTAATGGATATTTGAAGTTGTAAGAAGTATTACCTCTTTGTTTTTCCCCAAAGTTGACCCATGTTCTAGAATTTCCTCCTTTCCTCCGCTTTCATAGTTGACTCGGAGACACCTTACACAAAAATTATCATAATAAACGCACACCTTTCTTATGCCCTCAAAAACACCGTCATTCCAAAGGTCACCGAGAGTAGCATCATCTCTTAATTCCAATTTAGTAAAAGAAGAGGCTGTGAAATAAGCTCCGAGAGAATTTAAATTCTTTTCAGCACATCCATGGAAACCAATGATCTTCTTTCCATTGGCTGCAATTGAAAATTTCATACCCTTGTCAACTCCCATCAGTCCTGAAGTCTTGATGTTAGTATTGAATTGAATTCCTTGAAGGACACCGGATTTTTCATCGTCATAGTAACCCTCAACCGATACCAGATATTCATTCTCGATATGGTTAATCTCAAACTACATAGAGTTTAATAAAAAAAAGATTATATTAACACTTAATAAAATGCGTGTTAAATCAAATTCAATTCATACATACCGTTTCTGTGTAACCTTTTCCCCTCATGCCATGGGCTAGACCATATATATGTTGGCCATTCTTGACGTAATCTAACTTGATGTATTGTATACCTTCCAAACCACCTCGTACATAAATTTTTGCAACACCTTCATGATTGGCACCATCGTTCCACTCCTTGCCTCCTTTTCCACCTTTTGCTTCCATTTTAGTTGGAGAAAACCAACTGAAGTATGCTCCAAGAGAGCTGGGTTTTGAGTCAAAAGATCCATGAAATCCAATGATTTTCTTTCCATCCACAGCTAGCGAAAATTTAGTACCATTCTTTTCATATCCTATCAATTCAGAAATCCTCAAGTTTGTTCTGAATTGGATTCCTTGTATCACAGCTGACTTGGGTTCGTAGTAACCCTCAACAGATTCAAGTTGTTCACCTTTTAGATGGTTAAGTTCAAACTGCAAATTTTTGTGAAACAATTTCATATCACAAAGTTAATATTATTATTATCCATATAACACTAAAAAAAAGAGTTAAGCTCATATTTCTTCCATCATACCGTATGAGTGAAACCTGAAAAATTAACATAATGGAATGATCGAGGTCTCGGTTGTCCGTTCTTTATGTAGCAAAATTGGATATATTCTATTCCTTCAGAGTCACATCGCACACATATCTTTGCTACATCGTCATGGTCAGAGCCGTGATCCCACTTCTTTGCGCTATCTTTTCTCCCTTGCGCTTCCAACCGTTGAGCCATTTCAAACAAATATGAATCTTCCGAAATGGATAGAAATCATGTTTCTTAATTAGTCATAATTTGCATCAATACACACCCTCTTTTTTTTCAAGATTAGAAATTATTTTTAAAAATAATGAAAAAATAAACCTTTGAAATCAAGAATCAAGAGGGTTTTAATTTAATGGGATAGACCAAAGAGTTATAGTCGAAACTCTATCTTTATTTTGTTTTAAAAATTTACTATGTGCATGAGAACAAAATTTTACATGATCAAAACCCATAATGTATCAAAAAGTCAAATCTATTCACTCTCTATTACTGAGCAAGTGAGCATCATGAGCGTTTCAGTGTACCCGTTGGGCTCATATCGGATTCTTCAAATTTTCGAGACTTAAAACCGCCACTAGGTTATTTTTAATTTTTGGGTCGGGTTCAGTTTTGTTCTTTCTGCATTCAAATTTGCATTGTTTTTACTTGATACCCTAATTACCCAAAACACACAAAATTACTCAAAAACTAAGAAAGAACTATTCAAAAATATGTAGAAATACTCGAAAGTATCTAAGTTACCTGAAAAACCCAATAAAAAAACTACTCAAACTACCAAAAAATACTTGAAAGTGTCAAAATTACCCGAGGTTAAGTAAAATGGGACTTAATGAGTTTAGTTAAATTTGGATTGTTTTGGCTACTAGTTCGGGTTTCTGTTCGAATCGATATTACCCGAACCCGAATTACTTAATCACTAAGACCCATTTGGGTATTTCTCTAGAACCGAACCCCCTCAAGGCTGGGTTTTTTCGAGGCTCTACACGTGAATATTATACGTTTAGATCCTAACTGCTACATAAGATCTTAAAGCTATAAACATTGATGCAAATAAAACAAGTTAAGAGAGAAAGAAAGAGCTGACCTTTGATGGTGGAGCGGGAGAATGAGAGCTGATGAAGAGACTTGCTTTTGACGAAGGTGTCTTTATATAGTACCTTTTAGATGTTTTACAAATGTATGAATAAATATGACTTGCTATGATAGTCCGTATATACTATGTAGCTAATTGGAAACATTTTTATATGTTTAGTTATTAAAAGAGCAAAATGACGTTAAGAATGAAATAAAGTCTTATTATTGTAGAAGACCTACATTAAGTCTTCTCCGCCTATTATTGCATATAACGGAATTATGGAACCCTACTTGCTCTATTTAGTTTTTTTTTTTCTTTTTCTTACGTCTAATTGACTAATTGATAATCAACTAGATTATACCCTTCACGAAATACAGGTATTATATATTCTTATGAATAAGTATCAGTTATAGTTTGATATTTATAGTTTGATATTTAAAATCATTTAAATCTTATTAAATTAAAACAGTTATTATAATTTTATTATTTAATTATTATGTGAATAAAATATGTAAAAATTTTAAAATTTATATTGAATTAATAATGATGTACGTATTGGTCTTAAATTTTTTTTAAGTAAATATATTTTTCTAATTTTTTTAGTTGAAAATTTTCCTATAAATACTATAATAATAAGTTTTTTATTAAAATATCATATATTACATTGTAAATTACTACAATGTCATAAAAAAAATTTTAATTACTAGACTACTTTTCATACCCATAATACCCTCAAAAGCTTTTATTTAAAAAAATCTTTTTACAAAAATGTCATTTTCACATCAGCAATTTTTAAAAAAATTTAAGAAAAATGCCACTGATTTAGGAAACTCGGCCAAGATAAGTCGGTCTGAGTAGTTACGGTTGATTTATATGTTTCCAGGCTGAGTTAAGATAATGGCCGACTTATTATGTTCATGGTCGAGTTTCCAATTTTGTGTGACGGCTGAGTTATTTATCCTAGGCCGAGTTTTATTTATCCCAGGCCGAGTTTACAATTTTGAAGCCGAGTTTTCGGTTATTGACAGCTGATTTATAAAACTTAGCCGATTTAAATTATTCCAACCGAGTTTATATAGATTGGTGGCCGATTTTTATTTTCGGCATAATAATAATACATTAGATTTTAATCATATTTTTTTATTTTCATCCTGACACATCATCATTTTTTCTCTCAAGGTCATCTCAATTAATATATAAACGTCATCTATAGGGAGTACTATAAAGAAAAACCAACTCTCTCGTGTTATGCGAAGGTGCCACATCATTTAAAAAACCTAGTTTGATTAACCAATTAAAACATAAGAAATTAACTCATTATCATATATATAAAAGAAATTTAATGTCAACGAAATCTCTTCAACTTCTTTCTCTCTTCTCAACCATTTAATTTCAACTAAGACAATATGGGTGTTATATTTGAATCTGATCAAATTGGAGATATCCCTTATTATATCGAGATAAATGTGGTTTATGGTGAGATGAATTAAAGTGGTGACACCGTGGAAATTATTTATGAAAAACACATATAACTTTAAAACTCATAATACCTCAATAGAAAATCACAAAGAACTATTTGGAATAAAGAAAATCGCTAGATGAGATGTGGAAAATTCGACCACGTCTATGGATACCATAAGCAATATACATACATATACATATTGAAAGCGTAAGTTAGATTTTAAGTTTAATGGTTCATCTCCCCAGTCTTACAACTGCATTAATATTTCATCCCAACTGACCAACTTATGTTTTTGGTTTCCATTGCATCATATATGAAGAGAATTTATTTCAAGCTTCCTCTGAGACGATAAGGATTTCTTGGTTTGTTAGACACTGCTGATTTTATTGAATCCCAGATTGATAGGTTTTGATATTCATTGTCTCATTCTCTAATTGTTTTTAGGTTAGTCATCTAGATAAAGAATCCTGATCCTTAATCAAAGAAGCTGTGTGTAAGAAAATTTCCATTTACATCAGCATACAATTCTCAAGGAAGGGTTTGTTTTAGTGAATCCAAAATCATTATTTCTAATGTCTCTGTTATATATATATCACCATGTAAGGATCCAAATCATATTTCTGTTTGTTTGTGAATAATTGAATTTTCCTAGCTGTTTAAGCTTAAATATGGCTTTTTCTTTTTCATATTTGTTCAGATGGCTTTCGAGATTGTATGGTATGTTGGCCGGTAGTGTTAGTCCAGTGACATGTGGCCTTCAGAATTTTTTTCCAAATCTAAACTCATAGTACCTGTAACTTTGCAGGTCAATTCGATGCTTTCGCTTAGGGTGGCCTTTGCGAGCTGATGCTGATTTCTTTTGTAAGACAGCTGAAGAACTTCGACTTGAGAAAACTGAGGTATGAGTACATAACTAAATGATTGGTTTTATATGTAAGTTTCTGCTTATGTTTATTATACCAAATTTTACATATTGGTCTTATGGATCATAAACTTGTAATCAAAAAACGTTATGTTTGTACTAAATCTTGTTGTATTAGCTTTAGACTTATTATCACCTCTTATAGGTATTTCGAGCAGTGAATTGTTTTAAATTCATTAATAGGAGATGATTCTCTTACTCTTCCAAGAATGACAAATAATAGATCTATGTCTAGATCAGTGAACTTGGTTTTGATAGTTTTTTACTCATGATGTACTTTGTAATTTTGGATTGTGAGTGAGTGAAAGTTAAGCAGTATTCCCATATTTATACTAAATTATGTGGCTAAGTTATGCAGATAAAGTATTTGAATTTCTGCATGTTTTTCTCACAATTGAGCAGATAAAAATGTTAGGAAAAAAGGTCAATTCTCCTCATTACTAAATTATGTAGATAGATTAGCTTAATTTAGTAATGAGGAGAATTGACCTGCAAAGTTACAACCGAATCAAATCAACAGAGTCTTACCCATACAACACCAACTAATCTAAATCCAAAGCAAAATTTGGATAAACCTCTTAGCGAAGGCCCATGACACTCAATAGAATAAACTACTTAATCCCATGGGCCTCAACAGAATAAACTACTTAATCCCACAAAACTAGACGGACCGATACCTATATCTTCAGGTGAAGACCAACCTTTCCATCATACTAATAGAGGTTAAACTCTTTCACTCTCAAAAATTGATGTCAACCATTTAGGAACGGAAGAAGCCACATAAGATTGGCGAAAATCTTTTTGAAGAGCACAATTTTCGATGAGAAAGACACCTCTATTAGTCCTTAAAGCTGGCTAGATCAGCTTCCTCTAATGAGCATATGTCCATATCAAGAAGTCCTCTATCTTTGTCGACGCCGTTTCCAAGAAAAAAAATTTCTTCTTTCAAACAAAAATATTATTTTGTACTTTCCATATATGCCATATTACCAAGGGGAAGACCCAACCTCAAACCCCAAGGAAAGGGAAGGGATATTTGAGAAGGACCATACTTTCTTAGCGAATGGGAAGAAAATAGGACATGATTGGAATTTTCTCATTCTGCAGCCAAAAATCTAACATCTCTCATCTACTTTCATGCCTCTAGATTGAAGACGATCTTCCACAAAAATCGCACCACACAACACCTTCTAGAGGAAAACCTTAATCTTTGGAAGAGTATTTGATTTCCACGCCTTTTCTTGTAGACCATATAGATATGGGAAAACTGGTGCCTCTTCCAGGTCAACATGGTTTAGATCTTCAAAAGCAAGATCATATCTTGAGGAGATAGTGTAACAACCTTTCTTTAATCGATTCCACATCTAGAAAATTGACAAGATTGGATCACTAAAATGAGATTTTGCGATTAGCAGTGGAGCTTGAAAGAGGTATCTATTTGCCCAATATTCTGACGAGTGCGTCAAGGTTCAAGGCCAATGTAAAGCAACTGCATCCGACCGAGCCAAGGCAGCTCGAAAAACCTTCAAAGCTGAAACATACTCGCATTCCTTCATAGACGGTATATGGAGAGGCGGAGTAACACCACCTGACATGGCTAACCAGCCAAAAACCATTAAAAATTCTCATAGAGTCAATATTCGCGTATAACATGAAGCTCTTCGTAATGGCGCCAAAGGTCGAGGTAAAAATACATGAGAGACCTATGAATCCACACCTTCGAACCATCTGATGACCCGGACAAACCGTTAGACAACATCTATCCCAAATAAGTGAGATCCAGAGAGTTCCCGCCTCTCAAACCAAATAATAATAAAACTGCACATATCTACCAGATGCAAGATCCATAACTAAGGGCCAGATATTGGAATAAACCAGAGACGTCAATCCTCAAGGATATACTAGGTGAAATACTAAAGCAAATCCATAAACTCAATCTAGAAATGTACTCTCGCAAAGGGTGAAAGCACACATTAAGCTATCGAGTCTCAACCGTAGATTTTTTGTCAAATAGGTGGGCTGGCTGATGGACATCCAATGAAAGAACTGGGTCATTTCGGTTCATGCTTTAGCATTGTTTTCATGTCCCAAATGCTTCCTATCAATCTTCATGTTTTTACCATTCTTCAATATTATCAAGATAATTTTCAATCCGCAAGAGTCAATTCTCTTCTATTCTACTTCTACACCTTGGCTTGCTTTTCACGATCCAATTAGCTTTGTCTCCACAATAACCGTCAAAATTCCGAAGTAAGAACAATGAAAGCTAAGGTTGGGCAAGATTGGTTTGGTTTGGGCAATCGTTTGCTTTCATTACTTTTCTCGCTTTCCGCAATAGGTTATCTACAGGTGATCGTGTGGCTATATGGGGTTCAGCGCAGGCTTGTGTTTTGTGTGGCGAGAAAAATGAGACTCACCGGCATCTTTTCGTTGTCCGTTCTCTTTTACAATATGGATTAACTTTTGTGGCAATCTCTTCGGTTCGGAGCTTGACCTAGAATGCACTTCTTAGCCGTCGTTATTATCTTCATGTCTTCATTCTTCTTTGGCTGGTGCTTCAAACTACTATCTACTGCACTTGGCAAGAGCATAATGGCTGGATTCACGGACAGCCACCTTGTTTCCCGGATGTTCTAATTCGATTTTATTCTTCTATGTCTTATGGTCTACAAGGCCATGTTTGTGTTGAACTAAGGGTTTATATTTTTCTTTAATGCGAAATTGAGATATGAAATAACTTGTCCATAAAAAATATCAAAGAAATGTAATTCCGTTAGAAATCAGTCGGAATTATCAAGAATATCCGACGGATCCGACCAATCATTGGAAAGTGATGGAAATGTAAAATCCGTCAAAACTTCCAACAGGTTTAATCCGCTCGAAAAATCCGTGAAAATTTCACATGTTTTCGTGTGGTATTTCTCCTTTCTTAAACACCTTCATTTTGGCTCCATCAAAGCACAGGTCTGAACCAATTTCCAATTGGACGAGTTAATCTTAATGTGATTAACTTATTGATTTTCCATTTTATCATATCCCGTTTTTACCATTTTTAGGTGATATCTTTGATATGGTGCAGAATGAGCATTCAGCTAAAATTGTGGGATCATTAACTCGCCAATCATTTTGTGCCTCATAAAGGCTACATGAGCAAGAGTTTGGTCATCCGATCAGTATCAGAGAAGATTCCTTTCTGGATAATTAATTATTGCCAAATCATGTGAAAGTCATGTCTTGATGTTCAGTTTGTTCAAGAGGATGTGAACAGAGGCGTGCTTACCTTAAGAAAAAAAAAAAATTCATTTTGGGGTTCTGAAATATTAAGAATTTTAGAGGTCCTAAATTTTTGAAAATCTATTCTAGTGTATAGTAGTTATATAAAATAAAATTAGTCTAAGAACATGAGTTCGAAACCTAATTTTGTCAGAATACTACGAAAGACCCATTGAAGTGTTATATTTTCTGAAAAGTATGAGAGATTGTTATCTAAACTCGTGGATCGCTTACCGAATATTGTTGACAATTCCATTTTAGTTACTTCTGCTGGAAGAAGATTTTCTAAGTTGAAACTGAAAAAGTCTTATTTGTGATCAACTTTGGTTTGACTATCTTATCCATTGAAAGATAGTTCATAAGAAAACTCGATTACGAGAGTTTAGTGAAAAAAGTTTATAAAAAAAAGAAAGAATGGAAAATTATGGTTTAAGATTTTTGTAATAGTTTCTTTTGTTTTTAACTTACTTTTTGCTTTTCAAATCATTTTAAAATAATAATATTGTTATTACGTTAAAAGATTATAGAGACCATTTTTCTAAGTTTGTCTTAGGTCCTTATAACTCTAGGCACGGCTCTAGATATGAAGAGACATTATACGAGTATTCAATGTAATTGGAAACCAATTCCGCCAAGAACCTAATGGAAGATCATCCTCTTCTTCAAAGGCCATGAAAATGCCATAATGAAGTAGGTTTTTGATTTTTTTTTATTTTTTTATTTTTTAAATCTCATATATCTCTCACTATATTAATCTTAATTTCTTTGGTCGCAAGGAAATTACTGAAACCAAATAAAATCATAATTTTTTCCGTTGTTCCCGAAATTCGAATTAAATTTTAGAAAATCTCAACAAAATGTTGTTTTTCTTTCTAACTTGTAATTGGTTTTCTTTCATCTTTCATTTATAAAGGATTCATTATATTAACCTTGTTCGCGATAAGAAAAGAAACAAATAAGCACCATACATAATAGAAGTTGCTTTTTTATTATTTTCTTTCATCTTTCATTTATAAGGGATTCATTATATTAAACTTAGTTCGCGATAAGAAAAAAAACAAATAAGCACCATACATAACAGAAGTTGCTTTTTTATTATTTCATAAATCGCCCATTTAAACTAAGAATGGGGAAATAAGTTCTAGGAGAAAAGCGCCCAATTAAATCCAGAGAAAAACTACCTAGTCTAAAAAAGCCAAGATGAAACACCCTAATTTGAGAAAGCCCTAAATTCATTAAAAACCCTAGCAAATTGCTTCAACGGCAAGCCTCCTAACAGCAACACCACAATCCGGTGCTCCAAACATCTCTTTGGAAACATCAATTGTACATTTTTCTTTTCCAACACATTGCTCCGTGAGAATAGAGGCAGCATCTTTGCTTGCTTCACAAGTTCCCTTCTCGTAGGATCCACATTTCCCTCCGGGATTACCAAAGGAGGCGAATTTGATGTCAGAGATTGGTCTTCCATTGCAAGATAGCTCAAGAACGTTCTTCTCATAGACGTTTGCACACACATTTCCCACGGTGACTGTTTGGAAATTGACAAGTGATGGGTTGCCTCCGACTTCTTCAAACAAAACCAGTGTATTGTCCCCGGTCGAGTTCAAGAAAGAACGGGGAACATGGTACCTGATAGAGAAAAAATCAGCAATGAAACGAATACTATTTAAAAGCTTCAATTCGTTTAGTAACATTTCCAATTAAAAAAAAAAATTGATTTGGGAACATAACAAATTAAGAAGTACCATCGTTGGGTAGGTTCTCCACAATTACTCTGACACTTTTCAGCGTAATACTGTCCTATGTAATTACATTCGTCGGAACAGCCATCTTCCCCTGCAAGAAAAGCTGGCCAATAACGTCCAATGTTGTTTCCATTGATCCAAGCCGTTCCTTTTCCAAGTCCCAAGAGATCTACAACAACTGGTTCACTTCCTAATGGAGCCTTGAAAGTAGTCTGAAAGATACACATAGAGATGAGATGACTTGAAAATTGCATGCACGTACAATAAGTTTTTTCATTAATTATTGTTAAAACTTACTTACCTTGTACCAAGTCATTGTTCGGTTGAATGGTACACTTTCACCTGACCATGTAGATGGTGATTCCGAGCTATAGAGTTGATTCGTAAACCCACTTAAACCGGTTTTGTAGCTCCATTTATGTGCAGACAAGTCTTTAACTACGGTTTCATCCCCATTTCTTCCAATGATAAAAACAGGTCCAGTGATTCCAGCCGGTACGTTTTCAAAGAAAGCACCATAGTTCTAGAAAAAATAAGAAAATAAAAAAAAAACTATCAAATTTCGGTTTAAAGATAAAATCTAAAACAAACGGCATTTAGCTTAAACGGTTTTCAAACTTACCGGAAGGCCTACGGTTGTACTAAGGAGAGTAATGACATTAGCACCGAGTTTGAAGTTTGCATCTTGCTCATAAATATAATGAAACTTTCCATTCTCCACACGATAGTTACCTATAATAAAAATAAACTTTGTGTGAGATTAATTTTCTGTAATTAGTGTTGATAGGAAGCAGATCTCATTTTACTTACCAATATGTTGTCCGTTGACAAAAGTGTGAAGGACGTGAGCGGTGCTATTGACACGAATAGACATATTTTTGCACCAAACTGGATCTTGTTCATTAATATTAACGGTAGTCATATACCAAAGATAATCACTTTCGTCATTACTTATTACTTTCTGATCAAACAATTGTCTCATTGTAGATTCTCCTTTTCCTTTCAAAAGGACATTGTCCATGATCTCTGGTCTCCACGACCATTTCAAAGTCGAAGGCTCGTTTTCAGCTTCATTCGGTTTCTTAACCATTACCGAAGTCTGAGTGTTGATCTGAAAAAGAAAACAATCAAGAACCCAAAATGAATTAAAGATTATAAACTTTGAATGTTAAATTGATCACTAGTCAATAAGCCACGAAGGCAGATGCATAAACGTTATAAAATTAGTTGCAACGATAATGTATAACCCAAAACACACAGAGGTAACCGTAAATATTAAAGTGCATTAAAGATTATAACTGTGAATTGTATATTGATCATAGTTTAAGAAATCAAAAAGCCACGAAGTCAGATGCAGAAACTTTATAAAATTGGTTGCAACAACGATGATGTATAAACGAAAACCCAGAAAGAAGATAAATGTAAAATATTAGATGTGGTATTCAATATAAGTATTGTGTAAAATCAAAAATTAATAGAAAAAGTATGATTAAAGCTTTGAATGTACTTAATAATGATAAATTCTCAAGACCAAAAAAAAAAAAAAATGATAAATTCTCATGTATATAATAGTCAAAACCGACAAAGGCAAATACATAAAAGTAATGGGTCTGAATATAGTGATGATAATTATTATAATATAATAAGAAAACGCAGTAAAACATTTGACAAACCTTTGCGGTATTGTATGTCACGGTTTTGCAATCCGGTAAAATGCTAACGGACCATGGAGGAACATCATAAGATGTTCCTTGAAAGTTGATTACTGCATCGGAAGTTTCATTGACGTTCCCAATAAAGCAACTTGATCCCTCCTCTGTGGTATAAATTGTTGCCTACATAATTTAGGTTCACAAATAATTTTATAAACAATACTACAAATATAATTAATTAAAAGAAAACAAAAGATATGGGACTATTACAGTGACTAGATTTCCAAAATCAATGGTAGAGATGTTTCCATGGGTGAGTGTTTTCTCCATAGAGTGGAGAACATCGTGAAGTTGTTTCAAATGTCCATACTTTGGTTGATTCAGATTACCTAATAAATTTTTATTATGTTAGTCATCATATCTGTTTAGAAAATATCGATAAAAAATTAATGAAAGTTAATTATAAATATTTACCGTATTCATCAAGAGGAGCATCGTAGTCGTATGTAGTTGTGATGTATGGACCACCTGAAGTTCTATCAAAGTTGGTACCTCCATGATACTATAACGAAAAGCTTATTAGTTATTATTTTGTGCAGTTATTTGATTAAATACATTGAAAATTTAGTAAATAAAATTACCATGTAGTAATTCTGGAATGTGCCTCCTCTTTGGAAAAATCTTGCAACAGCAAAAGCAACATCTTCAGTTGTTCTGTGGGGATCTTTCCCTCCCCAGTTTTTGTACCTATAAAAATATAATATAAATAATACATAATTTTAATCTAATTTTAGAGAAATATGGAAACATTTAATATGTTTATAATACTGAAAACTAACCATCCAGTCCAATTTTCGGTCCACATCTTAGGAGTCTTTGGATTGTTTGGTTCAAAGTTGTCACAGTAATAACCATTGCATGTGTTCAACTACAAAGACAAACCATTTGAAAATATTTAGTTAGTTCTAATGAATATATAACTAAGTTAAATTGATGAAAAATATTAAAGGGAGGAAATTTACCATAGGTTGAGGAGCATCATCTTGTTGACACATGATCCATGGAACACCAACATCAAGAGATTGAGCCATGTTTGCACACCATTGGATATATGCCTTACCAGCTGGTCCATACGATCCAATAACATTTCCATACTCATTTTCAATCTGTTAAATTGATAAAATCGAAATATTAATAACATTTTATTTAATTACTAACTATGATTAAACGGAAAAAAAAAAACAAATACAGTTGGATTTCAAAGAAAAGAAACACATAATTTAATTAGTGCTAAGCTTAACGGGATATACTAGAAAGAAGACAAAAGCATGAAAAATTTAAATTCTAGTTTGAGCACTCTAAAAAACTGCACGGCTATATGGTAAGACACAAAAACATTATTGGCGCTAACAAACCCAAAAGTCACGAAAATTCATAAATAAAATAATGATTAACGATTGACCATTTCAATTAAAGAAAATTTCTTTCATTGTTTATCTCTAGTCAATTTGAAGTGGTATTGTTTCTAGTCAATTTGAAGTGGTATTGTTTAGTGAAGATTAGAAAACAGATTCATAACTTTCGCGAAAAAGAAATCACCTACGCGCTATATTACAATTGGATTAATATAGTGTTTAACAACAGAAAAAATCAATAAACATGATCGATTATTATATTGTCAAAAATTTGATTACCTGGGCAAGGATAATTGGACCTCCTTGTGATGCAAATAGCTTCTCTTTCTTGACCATATCTACTATCATGGTTGTGAAATTTTGCATCTCACTCTACAGATCAGTCCATTAATTTTAATTAAAAATATGAACCATATTAAAAAACAATCATATAGAAAAGTAGATAATCAAATTTACATTACCATAAAAGCGTTGTTAGAAGTTCTGAATTCCATTCCGGGCATGTTGTGCAACCAAACGGGAAAACCCCTGTTTAAAATTATACAAAACATAGTCAAAATAATAAATAATATGGTTTGATATAATATTAGTAAGGATCTAAGTAAATCGTTTAGTACCCGTAGTTCCATTCAGCGCAAACGTATGGTCCGATGCGGAGAACTCCATACATTCCCTCATCTTGAATGGTTTTTAGAAACCGAATTAGATCTAGATTTCCAGAGAAATCATATTGGCGACGAGTAGGTTCATGCGCATTCCAAAAAACATATGTCTCGATGGAATCAAGGCCTCCCTCTTTACCCTTTCTTATAAGATCCGGCCACATCTACACAAAGATTAACAACTATTATTATTCAAAGACATTAATAGGCATATAATTGATTAACGGAGAATATAATAATATTCATATCTGATTTTGCCACATTTTAACAACAACGAATGTTATTGAAAACACTAAAAGATATTATAGACCAAGAATACAATCATGCGGGTACGTTTTATGATTACCTCAGGTGTGCTTCTAGGGTAATGAATAGAACCAGAGAGTAGAACTCGACGATGACCATCAATGGTGATGGCTCGACCATCATGTGACACAACTGTAGCGTAGACACAAACACTAACTAAAAGAGAACACAAAAGGGAACACAATAAAACTTTGAGAGAAACCATTTTTGTTGCTAAAGAGAAAAGTAAGTGAGAAAGACTTAAGAAGCAATCCTTTATATAGTGAAAATAAATCGTGGATATTGATGAAATTTTATTTGTTTAATTTTCTTTTAACAAATAAAATAAGTCTTATCTTAATCATTATCCCGATTTTATTGGGTTGAATTAATGGGAACAGATTTAGATTTGACCTAAAAGATTTTAATTTGAAATTCTGTTTATTTTTTTTTTCCTTTGATCACGTTGAAATTCTGTTTTCTTTATCAATTCACTATATTAAGCAATTTTCTTTTTTTGTTAAAAAAAAATAATTAGCCCATATTAAGCAATTTTCATCCGTTTAATATTACAATATTTTATTGAAAATGTTTTAAACGTAATCATTTTGAGGTTTTCTTAGTATAACCAGAGTTACAACTAGGTTCTCAGTTTTATATTTTACTTTCATCACATATTATCTTTTGACAGTCTTAGGATAAGATAAAACTCTAATTTTCATTTTCTCGGTCCTAAAGTTCAATAATGTTAATCTATCTAAACTCGAGAAAAAGAAAAACTATCTAATTCTAATTTCTAGTTTTAGATAAGTTTTATCTAGTTGAGTGTATTCTTATTGGATAATTACCTCTATTCAGAAGTTTTTTCTCTTCAAAATTCAAATATTATTGTTAACTTGTATTTCGGATAAAATCACCACTAATCCATATCTTGACTAAAAAGAAAAAAAAAATCCCGATATATATTTCAATACGTGTAACAGAAGAAGACTCCATATTAAAATGTTTTTTAAGAACAAAATTCATCAAAACTCGTGACCCAAAAAAATGATTCACTTAAAATTTCAAAGAGGGAATTGCATATAACCTAAAATGCAGTTAATTGGGATAGAGAAATACTTACCTTACTGTAAATATTGTTTTGCTTGATTAATAAATTTGACTTTAAGCCAAAAAAAAACTATCATTGTCAGTTCATACATATATTGATACATAGATACATGCTAAAGACAAAACATAAACACATATATGTTTTTTTATCATATAAATTGTTGGATACTTATTTCTTCCTCTTTTTTTTTTTTTTTTTGTCACGGTCTTCCTTTTTTTTCTTATCTTGTTAGATAATTTATTCTAATCCAAATTTTTAGGATAACTGGATTCAGAAAATATTGTTTACTACTCTTTTGGATAAAATCACCTCTTATCCATAAATCCACAGCTCTGTTAAAAATAAAAATAAAAACCTCCAAATAAACATCAATCCCTCCGATATCCATTCTAAATTATTATTTTTAAACACTTAACCATTCTACATTGTTTAAGAAAATAAAAAAATCTACAAAAAATATCAAATCATATATAATAAATGGGAAAAAAAATCAACTTAACTTTCAATGTTAGTTCAGAATAGAAAAAGAAAAAGAAAAAAAGAAAACAAAAGTTCAAACCAAATCAAATACAACTCGTTCAAGATAACATATAGACATATTTAAACACAATACTACACACGTATATAATACATTATACATATTATTCTTATAATCAAGTAAGTTGGTTATAATAATTCGACAAGATATGGTTGTATAGAGGAATAAATTGAATCATTTCCATTTCCTACGACCGAACATACCATGCTTGCCTCGTTTGCCTCCAAACATGCCGTGTTTCCCACGCTTGTATTTTCCTCCTCCGAACATACTATGCTTGCCTCTTTTGTATTTTCCTCCTCCGAAAAATCCTCTTTTGTACTTTCCGTGGCCATAACCTCCTCCGTGATGATGGCCCGCGTGGTGACTTCCCATTGCCGCCGCCGCTGCAGCGGCCGCTCCTGCCACCAATCCACCAACTCCACCTCCAAGCCCGGCTGTAGGCAAGAGATATTCAATTAGAGGTCGGCATATGAACCAAATACTGAGCCGAAAACAAAACCAAAACTATCTAATGTCTCTAAATCAAACCAAAGGCACATTCATTCTAGTTGAATTCAACAAGAAATACAAAACTAATGAGAAAACAAACCAAAAAGGAAAAAGATGGTCCTAAACACAGGATTAGTTAATTAATTTATACCTATATGTTATTGATTTTCTTAAAAAAATATACGTCTACTTTGGTTATTTGTGTTTGATTCAATAAGCCGCTTTATTTTTTGTCGGGAAAGTCACTTTAATTTCCTCTAACCGTGACCAAAAAAAAATTCCAACCAAACTTTTACTTGTGGAATCTCATATGGCTTAATTAGATAGTGGATAACATAGCATATCCAAATTTGAAATCCATGTCGACCATTGGGTTGGATCCAAGGATTTGAATCCAATCTAACCCGAAAAAGTACCAAATCAGAATGGATAAATTATCTGAACGGATCCTATACTATTATACTCGGAAAACAGGAACTGGACCGAGAATCGAATGGATATCCAAAGTACAATTATATGCCGTAAAAATATTAATTATATTTAGATTAAATATAGCTGAGAAAAACTACAATTATAAATCTGAAGGTATAAGTTAATTTTACACTGGACTAACTAAAATATCTAAAAAAAATAGTCATATTTGTCAAAAATTTACAATTTTTAGTGTTTTCCCCTATTTCGCCCGAACAAAAATCCTAAAATACTCTAGTGGATCCTAGACCTTAATATCGAAATATCCAAAGCCCGAAAGAGCTGGTCAAAACCCCTCGGGTTCAGAATGCTCAGGCCTATCGCAATATTTGGATAACCAGATACAGTAGAACCCAAAACTATGTACATTTTCTTCTAAGTATATGATTATGTGACAGACTCCACCCAAAACATACAACTACAAACACAATTCGGATCAGACTAAAATACATATTGCATATTGTTTTCATTTGTCTAACTAATCTTTCTTGTCGATACCAAATTAAACGAGGTTACGTTACAAAATTAATATTTAAAAAAATTCTACATGGACCAAAGCAATAGATAAAATTTTCGATTAATCAATTTGAATTGTAAAACGATAAAAACCTGGACGGTGATGAGGACCGGCCGGTCCAGGATAACCGGCAGGAGGATAAGCACCGGGAGGAGGTGGATAAGCGGCGGGGGGATAGCCGTGAGGTGGCGGAGGGTAACCTTGCGGAGGATAAGCTCCCTGTGGCGGTGGAGGATAAGCTCCCGGCGGTGGCGGAGGATATTGACCCGGCGGGTATCCATGGCCGTGATAGTTATGATGTGAAAAGAATCCTTTGTCTTGTTCGTGATGCTTGTCTTTACCCATTCTTGAAATTACTTAAGATCTAATCAAACATTTGAAAAACAAAAACTTAATTCATAAATTCAACAAGGGAATTTCAAGATTCGATTTGAACATAGAAAATAATTTGGAAATGTTTCTCATTACCTAAATTTTAAGATCAAGAACTTGTTGATACAAGATTTGGTACAATAACTATATAGTATGTTATATTTAGATACACATATATATGTGTATTTAGCGAAAAGGGCTCTTAGCTATTGATTTGAAGCGAAATGGACGCGTTGATGTATGCCCTCGTTTTAACAACGCATTTCTTCTTCTTGTGTTGATCATGACATGTGTTAGCTGCATCAATTAATATATGAGTTTTTGACCGTTCGTTTGCAATTTACTACCGACGTGACATATATTTATATTAAAAAAATCCCACAAAAAATCTTTAAAATGGTAACTATTTTCATTTTAAATCTCAAAAATAAATCTTTAATGTAGTAAAAAAGACAAATTAAACTTTTAATATGATTTTCCTCTTCTATTGCCTTAAAACTTTAACTCACGATGATGAATAGTAATTCCCTCAAAAAATTAAAATTATTTTCAAAATTATTTAGCAATTCAAAACTTTTACAAAAAAATTCTTAAAATATAAAAAAATTGTTAGTTAATTTAAGTATGACATATAATTGAGTATTTTCTAATTCGAAACAAAATTTAAACCAAAGTATGATATATCAAATTTAAATGTAATTTAATTTGGGTAAACAAATGTTTTTACCATGTAATATGTGCTATTTTAAGGGATTATGTATTACATTGCATTGTTTGACCCCCAAAAAAAAAAGTGTATTACATTGCCAGACATGTCAACATAAAAATCGGAACATATAATAGGTGGGGTTGTCTTAGGCCAAAAGAACCATCACCACTACTGGGAACAAACTCGCTATAGCATCATCAAGATCATCCACTAAATATTTCTCATATTCTTGCTTTCAACGAAACTCACTGTTTCTCATAAACTGACTGATTAACCAAATGGCATATGCCATATCAGGCCTAGTCCCAACTATACTGTATGTGTGCCTTTATTTATGAACTCTCATCATATATATTCAGGAAAAAAATTTCAATAATATATAAAAAAGAAATTGAACGATTCAAAGGCTATTACATATACAACGAGAAAAAGCTGAAATCGTGTAAGATTATATCTTTTTAATTTCAAAATTTAAGGAGATGAATGGCTATAATTAGTTCTTTTACAATGTGTGATACATCTAACTTCTTATATTTCGTTCTTTCTTTTCATTTATGAACTCCATCAACTTGTTTCTAGCAGCCAGATGAAGAAAATCTTTCACGTCCGGTTCACCCTTCTAATTTTCTTCATCTTTCTTGTGCTAGGTTTGTATTTGCATTTAGAATTCTTTAAACATAACCTGTAAACATTTTTAAGAAAATTATTATGAATACCATGCTAATTCTTTAAAAGAAAAACAATCTAAATATGTTATGTAGAGATGTTTCAGAATTATATTCTTACTATAGAATTTCATCCAGATAAGATATTTGGAATTTACGCACTTATGTTAGTGAATCCCTTATAACTTATAAATTTATATGTTCGGATTATTATTTTGAAACAAATTGGTTAAACATATTTCCATATTTTTATTTTATTTTAGCACAGTCAAGTTTGTTCTTTTGTGTTGCATAAATAGATTGTTTAAACTGCATTTTTATCATAAATATTGAGGTATACATACTACCATGGTTTTCTATGTAATTTATGATATTTTTAAAGAAAAAAATGTCAAATAAATTTCTAATTTCTCAGAAAACGCTAAAAAAAACTTGACAAAGTCGTTGTATAAAAAAAACTCGAATTTTTGTTGACTTTTTTGTATATTCGAAAGTTTGCGTTGACTAAACTATTTTGGACCCGCCATTAAATCGACATTTACGGTGTTAACATTCCGTTATAAAGTCAACAAAAGTACAAACTTTTATAACGTTTTCTGAGAAGTTAGGGGGATTTAGTTGATAATTTTCCAAAAAATCTAAAAAGATTGATAAATTTGAGGTTCGAACCCTGACCTCCAAACTTTTTACCATTGTACCATATATAAGCTGATATATTTATTTGTTTGTTATAACAATTATAGGTTATGTGACACAATAGTAAAAAAGACTTGTATTCATTTTGGAGGTGATGGGTTCGAATCTCAAATTTAGCAATCTTTTTTGTTTTTTTTTGGAAAAATATCAAATAAATCCCCAACTTCTCATAAAACGCTAAAAAAAACTTGTATTTTTGTTGACTTTCTAACGAGATGTTAACATTGTCGATTTAACGGCGGATTCAAAATGGCTTAGTCAACGCAAACTTTCGAGTTTACGAGAAAGTCAACAAAATTTGAATTTTTTTATACCACGACTTTTGACAAGTTTTTCTTTTAGTGTTTTCTAAAAAAGTTAGAGATTTATTTAACATTTTTTTTATAAAAAAAAAACGTAAATATAGCGTTTATCTTTAAGCTACAATATTACGTTTCTGAAACCCAAATAATCAATGAATCAAAGGATATATTTGGCATTCTAAATATATATATATATATTTTTTATATAAAAATATATACAACTCTTTAATACATCTATCTTCACGAACCAAAATTATCTATCTCCATTTACAAAAAAAAAAAAGAATTATCTATTTCCGTTTTTGAATAACTAAAGAGTTCGTGCCGCACATATATATTAATACTGCAATATAAACACACATATATTTATATTGCAGTACCAAGTGTGTTGGGGAATGTGCCGCAAAGAAAACTAAGAGACATTTGTTGTAAGCGTCTATCAAACAAGGAATGCTAATCAATGTACATCTGTGTGTTTAAGGAATTATGGTGGAACTGGTTACTGCGTCTCGGCGGATACTCCAGGACGTAAATATTGCAAATGTCGTCATCCTTGCAACACTTGTGGGAAGTATCTAATAAACAAGTCATTTACATGTTCCCCTGAAGAATGTCAATCTGAATGCATAAGGAAGTATAAAAATGGGGGTGGTTTTTGCTCCGCTGCGGATAAATGGAGACGTAAATATTGCTACTGTGTCATTATCGTTGCTATAAAGAGACCTAATGAACGCACTTGATTTGTATCAGTTATGATAATATTTTATCTACGATATGAATCAAATCATATGTATGATAAAAGCTTTATATAGTTATGGTTCTAAAGGAGCATTAAATCAGAACCGCAAGTTGTTGTGAGTTAAGATCAAGTTGGTTAAGGTATTAATTACATGGATACCTTTATACTCTCCACTTATATTAGCGACTCACAAGGATTTATCCGATATATTAAATTTGGGTCCATATACGCTGCTGAAGCAGGAAGATCACAATTATGGTGAAGATGGTTCACGGAGAGTGGACCACGTACTCGAACGGCCTGTGGGAGTTTATCCCAAAACCCTATGGTTTGGTATTTTAATATTTAATTTCATTAAGGAAACAAGTTTGATTTCACATCATTTGTTTGGGGCCATTGATTTCTGGTACCGATGGCCCCAATTGATAATAAAAAATCAGTAGAGATCATTGTGTGGCCGAACCGCGGATGTTGGGGGTGGACGAGGTCAAAACTCAATCATGTAATTAGGAGTATTAAGCTGTGATTATCCGGTTACCTGAATTGTTTAAACCATAGCTGACTCTCTTCTCACTTTACTAGTCCTGAGTTTGTATAATTTAGTTTGTGTTTAAAATGTGGATTTTCCCCATCCTATTTTCCTTTCGGCTACTGTATGTAGTCTCTCTTGTAACCATCATTTCTTTCATTAATAATATTTCATTTAGATGTAAAAAAAATGAAGTATAACGTTAAAAATTACTATTTAGTGTTAGTAATGGTTTTAAAAAAGTTTCGCATGAGTATAGTGCCGAATAAGTAATGTATTTGTCGGATTCAGTTCAAGTCGGATTCAAGTGTACTGATTAAGGCGTTAAACTCACAAGAGAAACTAAAAGAGATTTACGGACTTCTAAACGACGTAAAAAGATCTCACGATGATTTGATTTTGCTGTTTTTGAGTATGTACAACGTAATAAAAAAAAAAACAAATTTGCAGATGCACATCCAAAAAATGTAATGAGGACTCAGACCCAAGTTTAGTTTGAATGAAGTTTGAAAGAACAAAAAAAGTCATGTACACTTTACACTGCATTTGTTTTCTAATTGGTCTTTAAATGTTTATGTGGATCCCATTCAAAACTTGTTTTCCAATTTGTCTTTAATTGGGCTTTTACTGGATCCCATTCAATTCATTCGTTTTCGTTTCCTCTTTAATTGAGTTAATTTTTTTTCTATTCCCATTTTCGTTGAGGTTATTTTAGAATATCTTCCCATTTTATTTACTTCATGTATAAGCCTAACTTTATTCAAATTGAGAAATTAGCCGAACGGCAGAAATTGCTTAATTTTGGTTCTTTTGGGCATTATCTGTTTTTACTCTCTGTTTTTTTTTTTATTATTTAAACAAAGCCTAAAAGACACGAAGATTATATGATCAAAAACAAAAAGTGATAAGCATCTCCATCGTCTCCAAAATCAAACGAGATTAGGATAATAAATAATTCCCTCAAAATACATAATATTGTCCAAAAGATGGGGAATCAAAGGGATCTGTTTTAAAAACACACCAAAGTTCAATCGGTTCTCAAGAGTTTTTTTTTCATATACATCCGATTTGAACTCAAAAGAAAGCAAAAAAGCAAACCCCATTTCTTGAAACTGGATACTACTACCTGAGAAAACGATCACCAAATCAAACAGACTTGATGAAATGTGGAGACAAGAGCTTCGTGATCTCTGTGAATCCGACTTTGTCTTTGCCCTCGAAAATCGTCTTCAGCTTATCATCGCAGAAAATCTCCCTTTTGTTCTCTTGATTCTACAAATCATAAACAAAACAAACGCATTGTTAAGAAATCAGAACACTCTTAACATAGAATTTGTTATCAATAACCTAAAAATCAAAACAGAGAAATCCAAACCCTAGATTTATTGATACAAACAAAACCAATCAGAAATTTTCAGATGCTTAAACCAAATCCACAGACATTAGAGAGCTCCAAGACTCGAAAACAACACAACGATCAAATAATTTACCCTAGATTCTACGATTCTCCGAATTCGTTAGCGAAAAATCCCTAAGAACAAGTGTAATTGATCTTAAGGAGAGTAAGAAAGCTTCTGAAATGACCTAGAAATCCCTAAAATCAGAAGAACAGAGAGAACTCTGAGGAGACTAAAATCCCGAACCTGGAGCTTGTGAAGCTTGACGTAGTCCCACACTTTCTTCACAGCGGCGGCGCGAGAGAGTTCGGTTTCTCCGGAGAATCGAGCAAGCGGTTGCGAAACGGGAAGGATCTTGAGTATCCCTTTTCCTTCTCTACCAGTTCCGGCGCCGGTAGCCGGTGGAGTAGTCGCCGCCTTCGCCATTAGTGTCCTGCATGTTCCGAAAACCCTAGAGATTGTCGCCATTTCCTTCTTCGCACGATTTCCAAGAAAGAAAGCTCTAAAACCCTAGAACAACAACAACTGGAGGAAGAACTTGCAGAGACACTTATGATATAAGAAGGTGACTGCTACTAAATCATTTTAGGCCGTTTTGATATTTGGGTCTAACTGGGCTTCAATCGAATTGTGGATTTATGGCCATTAGGCCCGGTTCCGGATGGGTGTGAAATTAATCGAATTTTGTTTTGATTTATTTGGTTAAAAATTTCGGTTTGATTTGTGTTTGGTTCGGATTTGGATCAAAAATATCGTTATTAAGAATAAACAAATGTTCTCATTAAAACTACTTTTAACAAAACTGAAATATTACGTTTTGATCTTAGTCTATTGACTCTATTCTAGTTTGTTTTTAATTCTCTTTAGTTTATATTGCTACATAAATTGCTCTTTTGTTCAGGTTGTTACATAAAAAAGATTGAATTCAAATATATTATCAAACTTATGATTTCAGTTTCTAATTAGGTGAGCCTTTATTGTTTAGGAGTCTTATACAAAAATATTTATTTGGTCATTAGTTGGATCTGATTTGAGAACAACTTTCATGCCTACAACTCTACCAAAATTTTTTTTTTTTTAACAAACAAAAAACTCTACCAACATCACCTTTCCAACTCTTGTGCCAAAGAAGCATGGTGCATCATTTATCACTGACTTCCAACTTATCTTATCTAATATTAGTTGCATAATTGGTCATGGTTATTCTCTAGGTTAAAAAATGTTGGGTTTGATGCGTCTTGAGCCGGTTCTGAGGATGTCCGCATCCTCAAATTTTTTCATAATTTTCTTTAAGATCGAAGGTCCAAAATTCTTGAAAAAAAATTCAGTGTTCAAAAAGATATGCAAAGAGCCATAGAGAACTAGAGAAATTTGTTTGAAAAACTAGATTTACTAAGGAATACACACATAAATTTCATGTGGCTTTTAAAAAACAATTATGAACTTTAACATTTGTCTTTTTTTTTTTTAACTCGATTTGCGTTGTTATTTTTTCATTATTAGAATATAGATGTCCAAATAAAAATTTTGGTCAACATATAGCACAGAGCTCGTGATAAGTTTAAGCCAGACCTGACAGCGTCCTCCAAAATCTTAACCTTAGGCTTATGAATGGACCTTCGTTTGGGTCCTTACACTCATGAATAGGGTTAAGTCACTTTGTGTCGGGCTTGACTGCTTCTAAGTATGTCGAGGGCGGTCCTTGAGCACTCTAGGGTTTATGTCTTCAACATCCCAGGTCAGCTGGTGATGGATCTGAGTCGTGATGTAGTAGTCTTGAGAGCGAGTTTGGTCCACCGGGAAGCAAATCTCTCGCCAAAACAATAACAACAGAATTGTGTGTTTCCAGAAGAATCTTCAATGCTCAAGTCATGAAAATATTAAAGAAGACAGAGCAGGTGACCGAGGTAAAGGAACTAGAAAGAAAACTTGGGACACTGAAGTTAAAGGTTGACTCCAACCAGGAAAGAAGAGGTGGTATCGGAGGAGGAATGGAAGTTCCTTCGAAGAAAGAAAACTTGGGAAACTGAAGTTAAAGGTTGACTCCAAACAGGAAAGAATAGGTGGTATGGGAGGAGGAATGGAAGTTCCTTCGAAGAGACAAAGGAAAATTGGTGGTATTGGACCAAAAGAATTTAAAGGCCAAGTATTTTATGTAAAGATCACACCTTTAGAAGGGTTTTATTATGTAAAGATACAAATTTTTTGGAAAAAGTCTCGTATTGTGAGTAAAATAGGAAATATGAGTAATCCGATGAGTAAAACTAAAAATTTATAGAAATTCGAGAAAATTTTGTGAGAAAGTGTTAAGTAAGAGAAAATACCCTCTCTCGCAGCAAGAGATAGGTGTTTTTATATAGTTTACCTAACCCATGATCGTAGACCAAGTCATATGGTGATCTAATTGTAGGTACGGGTTAGGTTGGACGACCCAACTAAGGAACAAGATGGATTTCTAATAAGTACTCAAGTCCTTTTCACTAACTTTCTATGTTGTTGTGGACAGCTGACATACATAATAGTCAAGAGGCATCCGAAGTTCGTTCTCTCAATGCACGAGACATTTTCGTACCATATGTCATTTGATAGAGCGTCTGCATTTGTCGAAAAATCCTTTAGGCGTGCTTTCCTTTTTATCAAGGCTCTTGGGTTGTCAACAATTGTTCCACTGGTCTTTTCCTTCGTGTTAATCATGCTCATAGTCTGGTGACTTTTGGATACGAACATTGGTTTCTACAATGTAAAGATTACTGGTTGGGTAGATATTTTATCAAAAATAAGGGAGTGAGTAAGGAGGGTTTTGTTCTTGCCAGTCGTGAGTCCCTTTTCTATAACTCATATCTGCTTACCTTATCGAACCACACAGATACATGTGGTCTTTCTTACCTTCACCCTAGAGCATCTCCCTTGGGGTGTTTTATCGAGGTGTCGGTTGACTAGTGGAGGTTCCGTTAGCTGGGATCGGGAGCATTTGTGGCCCATCTCAACCTTAGGTTCCTAATGGTTGGAGTCCAAATGTTTTTGTTTGAGGCCTCTAAGGAGTTTTAGTCCTTTTAAGGTGTGGAGATATTTACTCCAACTATTATCATAATAGTAAGTGATCTAAAGTAATCACTTTTGAAATACTTAGTAGGAAATTTATTATGTCTATGTCTCAAAAGATTGGAGTTGCATGAACTATATCTAAGATGGCTGCAAGAATGCATTTGTTCATATCGTTTCTTTGTTAGTTTAAATAAGAATAAACATAAGTTATTTAAAGGTTTCTTAAGCAAGACATTCATATCTCTCCATGTATGTCTGTAATAAAAATGAATATTCTCTCTTCGATGTTAGACGAAGTAGTTTCTACACTAGTAAAGAGTAAAAAGTCATTTATATATGTTTTGCAGATGATTTACTAATAGTTATGGATGGTTCAGTCCAATATGTGAACAATGACCTCAAGTCTCGAGATATTTTGAACTCTAGTTTTAATAAGCAATAAACCTCCAAAAGGAACGCTCATTCACTTATGGTCTGCCACAATTGGCGATATATTAGATTATACAAGACGTGAGTACAAAATCATGTCTCTCTACCTATATGCTACCTAGGTGTACTACTTTTTACCAAAAAGCTAACCATGTTAGAATGTGCCCACGTGATCTACAAAGTTAAAGGAATATGTGTAACTCTTGGTCAAGCAAAACTTCATTCCTAAAAAGGAAGATTGCAACTTCAAATTTCAGTCATTTCACGAATCATTAACTCTTTTACCTCTTTTTTTATTCTACCAAAGCGTTGTATAACAATGCTAAACTCTTTTTCTATTGGAAATTAACCACATTGGGACATTACAATACTAAGCTTTGTTTCCAATGCTTTCCTTTGGAAATGAGCCACTGAGGGTCATCGATCATCAAAACTGGGGGATTATATTGGACTTAAAACTTTCTCTCTAATACTTTAATTTGAAATTTTTTTTTAATCACAAAAATGCGGTTCAGTTTCGGGTTTACGAATTTTGATCTGGTTTGGTTTGGGTATCTTTCTACCCTTAGAATTTCGAGGCTATTTTATCAAAAAGGAAGCAAATGTAAGGGTTGATGTGCAGTTTAAGATAATTTGTTAATCAGTGTCAAATCTTAGGTAATTAAACGGCATCGTTTCAATGGTGATATTCCGGTCGCTTTCCTCCCTCTCAGGTGACCCCACGTCCCCACCTTACTGATGCTCCGCCGCAACATCGCCGCTTAGAGTCTTCGTCTCCGCCGTCTCACTGTAACTTCGGTTGGATGAGAGTTCTTGTGAGGAACTTACTTCGCTCCTAATGGAGACTTTTTTTTTTTTTTTTTCTCATATGAATTTGATATTTGCATAACGGAAACGATGTGGTGAGTCGAAACCCTAGATAACATCGTTGCGTGTTAATTTTTGGTATATTGATGTATTCAGCAGATAAGAAGGTTTAGAGATGTTACACCAAAAAAAAATTACACCAAAATAAGAATGTTTAGATTTGAGATGAAATCGATTATTTATTAGTTGATTTTAGTCGTTTGATAGAGATATTTTTTGTTCTCTTGTCTGAAAGAGCAAATTTTTCTGATAGTTTCATCTGGATCATGATGGTTTTATAATATTGCTCTTGGGAGTTTTGAGTTCTTGACTGTAGTTTTGTTTGTTTTCTTTTGTAGCTTTTCTTGTTTTTCCTCTGAACTTGTTCCTTTTTTCTTTGTTCTTTTGTATGAGTCAGAATCTTCTGAAAGTCTAGTCTGGATCTCATGATAGTTCTATAATACTGCTCTTGAGAGTTTTAAGGTCTTTACTATAGTTTCTGCTTGTTTTCTTTTGTATTTTTACCTCTGAAACTAGCTGAACTTGTTCCTTATAGAGATATTGACATTGACTATACATATGCTACTTCTGTGAATAGTATATAACTTTTCATCATTACCTAGATAAGATTTTGAGCCTTTTATTATGTTCTTGTTAGTGGAAATGTGGATATGAGCTGTGTGCAAGTCGTTGTGCTTAACATCAAGCTGATAAAGTATACACCAGTTTTCTTAAGAGCCTATCATTATGTATGAACATGGTTTTAATATGCTTCGACTAATAGTTGTGTATGTTTGATAGCTAAAGTGTATATTATAATCTTCCCTCACTATTCGTTAGCTGATGAGATACAAAGAGATGGCACTTTCTTCATCTTCTCTAGTTAGTTTATGTTATCTCGTTAAGGTAGAGAGGCTTAGGGTCAATGGTTTTAATTTAGTACACTAAAAAACACTAACAAGTGTACTCTCTCTATATCTCTAAAGGGAAAATAAAAACATGATTAGATCATGTGATCTCTTGCTTTCGTATGTGAATCACTGACTAGGATGATGTATTTAGTAGGTCTGAGATAGCAGCAGGTGTTAGTGAATGACGTTTTTTTTATAAGATGGTTCTTCTAGGTGATGACAATGACACACTTGACAAAGTAGGGAGTGACATGGATTTCTCTTTGTGATGTCTTTTTTATTTTCTTCTTGCATCAGCTTCCACTTGACTAAAGTGAATCATGTTTTAATGTGTAAGCATATCTTGTGGGCCTTGTCATCCAATGATTTGCTTATCTTTCTTAGATTTTTTTTATTATTTATTTTGCTCCTCCTCTATTGTTGCTCTCTGCCACACACTGTAGCTTACCCACTGCTTCTTTTTGGTGGTAATTATTTCGTAGCTAACGATGTGAAGTATAACAGCCATTTTAAAGTTTCAATTATTCTGAAAGCGAAAGCTCATTTCTTTAGCTATAATTCTGCAGTTAAAAATAAAAAAGTCTTTCTTTTCTTTAATGAGTGGTAATTCATGGCATTTTTTTAATTTTTTTTTTAATTTTTATAGCTTTTGTGAAAAAGAAACAACAAACTACCGGTAGAGAACTTGAGATGACAAAGAGAGCCACGCTCAGGTATGTTTGCTTATGTCTTGTCATTGTTAGTCTGTACTATCATTCTATCAACAAGTTGTTATAATTCTTCTTATGATCAATACATTTCATTGATGCACTTGCAGGTGAGTCCTTTTCTTTTTAAGGAACCCCACAAAGATACAACACTTATTATCTCCATGGAAGAGTGGACCGAAAGTTACGTCACTTTCGTTTCACTATTATGAAAATGGGAATTTCGTATATACTCTTCCCTTCTTATCTCATTACATAGTAGTCTCACTGTTTTTATTCTTGAACATAGCATCATCTAGCCTAAATACATAATGAAAGTCGTCGGATATATATCGGATAAGTAAGTAATATCAACCAAAATTCGACGACGTTTCTCTTTTCTAATACTAATATTATTTATTTTTTTGGTTGCGTGGGGAAAAATTCTTTGGAGCTTCTTAGGGTATCTTCGGCTTGCACTTTTACCTCAACTTGACTCGATGCAGTGCCATGTAAGCTATGAGCCGATAACCTACCAACATGACTCCCATTACAAACACGTCTATCCATAAATTGTTAAGTCCCATTGATTTGATTGCTGGGAAATCACCAACTCTACACCAGACTCCCTTTGAGCATTCGTAGTAATCGTCATCAGTGTATTGAATACCTAAAAGGAGCTTGTAGCAGTAGTAGCTATAGCTTAGGTACTTGAGCCATACAATGAAAGAAGGGATTTGCTGAACGTAATACCCTCCGGCTATGAGAAACACGAGTGTGGTTACAGATGCTAACGTTGTGGCTTGTTTGATGTTCATAAGCATAGCACCGAAGGCTAAACCTAGACCTTGAGCAACAAGGACGGAATAGAGAACAACGAGTAGTGAGAGGATAAACGTTGTTGGGTCAGGTTTAAGCCCACCCATCCAGTAAATTATGAACACAAAAGCTGTTGGGAGAGCGAGTTCTAAGGGCAAGTCTCCAACGTTTCTAGCCATGAAATAAGAGGAAAGGCGATACATTCCTGAAGACCGTTCCTTGATTAGCATTCTTTTCTCTTGGGGAAAAGTGAAAACCGCGTTGTATAGCGGATAAAAACCCCAAAAGACTGAGAAGAAGAATAACAAAGCAGTCTGCATTCACAGTAAATGAAGAATGATGGTCAAAACACTGATGTTGTGTGACAATTCAAGATGATCATTATATTTCATCAAGAAGAAGAGTCTTACTCTATCTTGGATGTGAGACTTTGGAGTATGCCACCATAAAAGGCCACCAAGAAAAGCAACACTAATGACTTGGAAAATCCTAAGTTTGTTGAAAGATTCGAATCTCCTCTCTCTGACTCCTCTTTGAAGCAATACAGTGAACTGGTACCACCAAGTTGTGCACCATTGTTCTGACTTGAGATTTTTGGCTGCTCCATTTAAAGAATCAGATTGTTAGTGATACAGAGGAGTAGAAGCAGGATAATACAAGACTATTTCAAAAGACGAAAATTACCAGCAGCTTTGGTGAACTCATAGCTATGGGTATCCGCATTGCAGAGCTCGGCTTTGAGTTTAGTAGAAAGGTTCTTTTGATAAGCTAAAACAAGGGCTTCTTTCACTGTCTTCTGTTCTTGGTCTGTGGTCTCCTTTTGAGTATCAGGTGGGATTCCTGTGGTTTTTCCAAGTTTTTAATGAATTAGATAATCCTTTTTTTATGTTTTATCAAATTTTATTATCTAGAAGCTAAAAAAAGAAAGTTTTTTTACCATTTGCAAGGTCAAGTAAAAGGTCAGCTGGGTTAACTGTCATGGAAGTGGAGAATCCAACAGAAGTGAAATAATCAACAGCAGAAGATGCTGAGCCATAGTAGATGGGACTTCCTTCAGACAGCAAAACCACTTTGTCAAACATATGGTATATGCGGCTTGATGGTTGATGAATGGTGGTGACAACTGTTCTTCCTCCAGAAGCTAGCCGTTTGATCGTGGTCACGATGCGATGAGCAGTGGTGGAATCAAGACCTGAAGTGGGTTCATCAAGAAGAAGCAAGCTAGGATTGATCAACATTTCTTGACCAATACTAACCCTTTTCTTCTCCCCTCCTGAGATTCCTCTGAACAATGGTCCTCCTATCATGCTATTTGTACACCGAGTCAAACCAAGTTCAGCAATGACTCGGTCCACATGCTCAGCCTTCTCGTCTCTGGTCAAGGTGCTTGGTAACCGTAAAAGCGCAGTGAAGAAGAGTGTCTCCCAAACCGTGAGGTGAGGGTAGAGGATATCATCCTGAGCAACAAACCCTGTTCTTCGTTTGATGCAGCCGGAGAAAGGCTGTCCATTGTACATGACTTTACCTGAGAAAGTTCCGGAGAGACGGCCACCGAGAGCTGAGAGAAGAGTGGTTTTGCCACTTCCTGATGGACCTAACATGGCTAAAATCTCTCCTGGACAAACCATCCCTGTTATCCCGTTCAGAATCGTCTTCTCTTTGCTGCTCCATGATCCAAAACACTGATTTGTTTGTTCTATCTTAACCTTATACACAACTTCCTCAAACTGTACAATCACAAAGCAACCAATGGCAAAGGTATAAGAATGATGTCTCAACCACAAAGCAACAAACTATATTTCCAATGAGACTTTTTGCTGGTATAAACTAAAACGAGAAGTGAAGATAAATCTTTTCATTTTCTTTCTTTTGTTAGTAGGAGAGAGAGAGAGAAGAACACACCTTGAGAGTGATGGGGTACATGGAAAGCTGGAAACCAGGTTGTGAAGTGGGCATGGGGAAGGCTAGTACAGACTTGCTCTGTGTTTCTGACAAATCTGTCATGACTTGGCCATTTTCTTCAGGTCTCGGTGCTATGCAGTTTTGAGGCATGATGGCTTCTGAACTAGTTGTGATGGAAAGCTCTAATGGTAAACACGAAAAAAGAAGAAGGTGAGAAAGCTCTTAAAGTGAGAGTGAGTGTCTTTGGTTACTTTCTTCTTGATCTCTTCCTCAAAGGGAAAGCTTATGTGCATATGAATATATAGTAGTATGAAAAACACTTTCTCACACTTAAGAATTACTCTTTGGTGTGCTACAAGAACAAAGAGATGAAGAGAGAGACAGGAAAGAAAAGGCTTTTTTTACGATGTTGGCCGATCAATCGTCTTATGGTGGGTTCCCACTTTCTCTCTCTCCTGCTGCTTTGCTCTCTGTGACTCTGTCTATCTCTCACTTCCCTTTTTTAGCTTAGTTTATTCTTAAAGCTAATTCCTTTACCAAATATTTATACCTATCTCTTCCTTTGTTCCATTTTGATTAGAATCTTACCGCTAATTCCATTTTGATTAAATAATAAAGCAGCAGCCTCCCTTTGAGTCTTCTTGACTCTTATGGATTCTAATATTTGAACTGTCACTTTCTTTCTATTTGAAAAAATTCATCAGCTGTTGTTAGGTTCTTTTAAGCTCTTAACCGTTTTGATGTGATTGCAGATTATCCTTGTGGAACCGTCTTTAGCTTAAAGCATAAGAGTACTAGATGCTCTTTCGACTATTCAACTTGGTAACTTCTTTGAACGTCTTCCTTTTCTTTCACATTGATGAAGTTTACATAATAACAAAAAGTGGGAAATGAATAAAAGAAAAAAAAAAAGAGACTTTGCGGCTTTTGCATAATACATGACCAATAATTATGCTCTCCACCAATTTCAGAACTCAAAAAAAAACTAGTAGCTACGGATCCAAGTGGGAAGATCTTCTAAATCTTGAAAAGAGTTAAAAAATATCTTGAAATTAATAATATTTTGATATATTTTATTTATATTAGGTATAAATCTCACATGGCATCATCATCATCTCATATCATTTGTTCTACATCTCTCGTTGCATTATCAAGCTTTCATGTGCTCATGTTGTCTGCATGTGAAACACTTTTGTTTCCTCAAGAAAGAAAAAAACAGCACACCAAATAAACAGTAAATAGATCTAGTGATCTAATCATAGATTTTACACACTTCCCTTCATTATCCATTTTGCATTACAACGACGTTTTTGTATCTTTCAATTCGTCTTATCGTGTTCATTATCACACATGAAAAAGTTGAACACAAAACCAACCATTCACAAAAGGTCTATATATTCTTGTGATAGCTTGAGAATCTTTTGATTACTGTTCTTGTCTTAACCACCAGAGATTTTGTTTGCTTTTTTGTAGATGCGATAACTCGGACGGGCAAGTTCGTTTAATAGAGGAATGTTTTTGAATTGTCTGGTTAAAATATATGGATAGAGACATTAGAAAGATCAGGCTTAACCACTGGTGAATTCTCCATCATCCATATCTAAAATTAAAAGACAAGGTATCTTCGCACGTTGTTCTTGTTGATATTTTGTAACTAAATGGGATACATTTTCAGACAGAAGTTGACACACTATAGGCATCTTTTTCTCAACGTCACATTACTTACTGTATCAATTCTCTGTTTCTATCTTTTTTATTTTTTCTTTTCTTATACAGAAAGTCTTGAGGTCTTTGGTGTGCATATAATTTGCTAGATCTGGAGCCACTCTTTTGGTTACATAGCTGAGAGGCGTAAATTATCTTTACCCCAACAGAACTTGATTCGGACCCGGATTGAAGAAAGACAAGACTAGTAGAGCCAGCAAATCTTGTTTGAGAAGTTGGACAAAAAATAATAAAATAATTTATGTGCTAATGTGTGTCATCACTAGAGTGACTATGAAAGAGCTTTTGTTTTTATTCTTCGAAATGGTAATTTTTTTAAAAATAATGTTAATAAAGGATTTACATTTATGTCATTAGAAGAGCCGATGTAATAACTAGTACTATTTTAATATGGTAACAAATATCTTATGAATATGAATTAGTTTAATATTTAATATATATTTTGTATACATTAATAAATTTTTCACATTGATAAAAGAACATTACATTTGAAATTCTCCATAATATTTAACAAATTAGTCCGTCCATTTTAAAATAAAAATAGAAAAATTGATAAAAATATCATAAAAATATTTTATTTTAAAAATGTTACATATGATTTTTAATGGACAAAAATACCACACGAAATTTTTAATGGAAAAAAATTCACATGGGATCAAGTTTAGATAAACTATACTAAATACATTATTATCCGTACCAAAAATCAACAATTTTTTAAAAAATCTCTAGTGGTATTTTTATCGTTGGCGAAATATTTCGTGGTATTTTTGAAATTTGCCTATTTAAAATAAGTGATGTCTTAAGCTAAAAATTTTATTTTATTTAATTGTTGTTTTGTATTTTCAATGTAACATTAATTTTTTTTTTTTGACAAATAGTATTCTTTTATCATTAGTTGAATTAAACAATAAAAAATATTCAATATAAGAAAACTCATAAAATTATGAACTTGTGTGATTTCTTAATTTATGTAAAAAAATCTTAAACATCAATAAATTTTTTAAAACAGAGGAATACTCTTTTTGATTTAATATCAAAGATTTTTAAGTTAAAAGCGAGGTTAAAAACACTGGAGAATATTAATGGTCGCAAAGTCGCAACATATCAAAAATATTTAAACTTACAAAATATCCTATAATTTAAATATGAGTTATCTCCTAGGCTTGGAATTAGGATAATGCTCCTTGTTGTAGTATATATTAACAATTTTTTCATCCTCGTTATGTGAGCTAATCGAGTACTTATTGTTCCAAAATTCAGGTTGTGGGTTAATTAATCCTACAATTTGTGTTCGTAAGCGAATGGCTTATGGCATCAAATAAATCTCATGTTTACATCAGAAGGTGAACTACTTTGTTTAACATATGTTATTACGTTCGGTGCCTCATGATAACGTATGCATCCTTGGTTCTAGGAGTTTCACATGCATGATTTGTTCATTTAAGCGCAAAGATACTATCAGGTAATAATAGTTCTTGAGAGCCATTGTGTGGGTTGAAATCAAGGAGAGTCTTTGGTGCACCATCACATAAATTCTGGAGGAATGAATCATGGCGCAAAAACTCTTTAGAGCAAAGCTCCCTTTATGTGGCAGTAACACATATTTTAAATGTCACATCATGAACGACTAATTAATTTTTGAAAATAGAAAGATACTTTCAACATAAATTTTTTAAAATATAATAGTTTATAAAATTTTCGCAAATGGTATTAAAGAATATTTAGATATTTTAGTATTAAAAATGAAAAGCTTAACATTTATTATTAGATATAACTATAATGATTAACAATAATTTATTTTTTCGTTATCTAATTTTCATTTTCTTGATTATTAAATCCAAATTTTAAATATTTCTTTATTAGTAAATACTTCAATTTCTTTTTTACTTCATTAAATAACTTTTATATATCGTAAATACTGAATACTAAATAGGCTTTCTTTATCGCACAATTTTGGTGAAGCATTGATACACATAATGGCCATAAATATAGGATTAAATCAATTTATGTAGGTCATCTTGTGCGTATTGAAAGATGCCCCAAGGGAAAAAAAAAGATATAGAAGGATCTGATTCTTGCAATAGTACCTTCTTGGCCATTGAATAGAACAGGCAACAAAAAGAAACAATAGGGGCATGTGGAGCTATATTATAAGTTTTGCGGTTTACTAATTACGGTAAATGATAATACCATTAAACACATCCCACAAATTTTTTTATTAGTTTATTCTCTTGTTCTCTTAAAAATGTATTCTATTATTCTCCATGTTTGTGCATTATTTTTCTCTTGGCCTTTCTTATAAATAAAAGGGTTTTTTAGTACTACACAAAGACCATAAAATCCTAAACATTTAAAACTAATAATAATTTTAAAAAAATCTAATTTTTATTTTTTCAATATAATAAATCTATATTAATTTTTCCAATTGTTTAATGAATCAACTTTTTTAGAAAATTTGAGAAAATATTACAAAAATCTTTTCTAATTAGAAAAATAACCTAAATTTTCAAAAATTTGAAATCTACGCTTTTTTTTGAAACTACCAAAATATTCTTGATTAATCAAACACAAAAAATCTTGAATAATCAAATACAAGAAAACTGAAAATATCTAATTATGATGATTTAGAAAAGAAAAAAAAACATTTTCTAACATGCATCTCTAATCACTGCCATAAATCAAAAACATGCTTCAAATTTTTGTTCACTAAACTATCTTCTTTTGAGGCCAAGAACAAATGGATTTGTATAATTTCAAAATTCACATTTGTTGTTTTTACCAAAAATGTATTCCCTAACTATAAATTTATATAAAAAAAAAAACAATAGTATATACTGTAGTAAATAAGCAAACGTATTTGGTAAAGAAAAATGTACACACCAAAGAATCTCAGTTTTTGGCAGTTTTTTGTAAATTTTTAACCTCTTTGACAAAGAAATTCTAATTTTATTTGGAAATCAAAGATGTCACCATTAAACTTAGCTTTGTAAATGCAGTTTTAATCTTCATTAATTATCTTCCGAACCCTCTAAAATCTACAATATTGTATTTTTAAGTTTCACGAGAAAATTCTAATGATTTCTATTTTTAACACTTAAAAAAACGAAGAAATATATATATATATATATATATATTTTTTTTTCTCTTTATTTGAAATTTTGTATAATCATAAGTAAATTGATGCTAATTCTATTTTTTTATCTAAAAAACAGTTTTCCGACTTTTTTAAAATTAGGTTATTTTTCAAATTATAGAAGATTTTTATAATATTAAATCAAATTTCTTTTTTTCTTCGAGTGTGCATTACCCATAGAAATTTGAAAAAATTACTAAAAGTTAAAGAAAGGGAAATCATTCAAGACTACGAAAATAACGTTACTATTTTTTTATTACTCTAAATATTTTATTATCTCGTGGTGAACGTGCTTGCTTAGTTGTTTTCGAAAGCTAGAGCTTCTGGGGATGAGTCGAATAGTGCTTGAATAGGTCTCAAAGCAAGGTTCAATCAGCCATAGAAAAAATTATAATATCCAAACCCGAACGGCAAACCAAATTGGTTTGAAATTGTAAAATGACTCGAATTTTAAATTTGTTCATTAAAACACAACAGATAAACTCAAATCAATACTTTACAAAACTTGATCCATCTTTTGACAATGTGAGAAGGCTTACAAAACAGCTTTATCAAGTCTGATTTTTCTTTCTTTGTATGAACTTCACGAAGAATCAACACTCTTAATCACATGTTAGGGTAAAAACCCCACAAGTTAAAAAGTCATGTTTAGGTCTTAACCCCTTTAGACCTAAATCTTATTTGGGACCACAAAAGGTCTTGACCCGGCTAGCAGAACTTCCGCTAGTTGGCTAAAACGTCTACAAAGAACCCAAGGGAAGGTAATCCTAGGTGAAGGTAATTTTGGACCCACATCTCTAGGCAGCCATGGGAAGGTACGTTAAATATGGCCTCCATAGCAAGTAAATCTCTCTCCCTCTCCCTCTCTCTCTCTCAAGTATCTCTCAATGCCTTGTCTAAGTTGCAGGAACAAGTTGTCCCCGGATCAGCAACCACGATACTTTGGGCATCACTTAAGAAAAATATTATGTGGAACCCGGTTTAATTATCGCAACCTGAGCATAGTATTTACTAAACTCCCATTTTATCGTTCACCTTCAGTAATGAATCTCTGCAATCTTATCTTGGTGACAACGTCTAGTACGAATCCATGTATCAGGTATCCATATAACGGAGTGCTCGTTGACAAAATACGTACACCTCGATAACAACAAAATAACAATGAAGGGCGTTGTAGACATACAACTATGCGACAAAAAATATGAAAACCCTCTCACTTTTGTTTGTAATGGGTTTTAGATGCTTTGGGAATGACCTGCTAGCTAGATAAAACAACGAGCTAAGCAGGTGAAAACACTTGAGTGAATCGTACAAATCCGACCCGTTCCTCAGTTAGGTTACTCGAAACTGACCCTTGAAAGGTCCGATCTTTCATATACAAGCTTTAAGGAGATTTGGGTCTAAGAACCTTGTATTTTTTTTACTTTGTCCCTCGAGAGGAATCACTCATTCAAGACATAAATCTTTTTTGTCGTTCTCGACCCAACTTCACCTCGAAACTCTTCCTTTCTTCTCCTACCGATAAAAAACCTTCTAATTTGGTAAAGAGCTCCAAGGATCATTTTTCCTTTCCGTGCAGAGACAACTTACTTCTTTTGCTTTATTTTCCCGATATTCTTTTTGATTCCCAACATCAGTCTCATGTTTTTTTTTACTAACTCGAGCGTCATAAAATCTTTAAAAACACAACCCAATCGTGTCTCCCCGTAGGTTTCCACAAGATCTTTGTTTTAATAGGATATCTCCGGTGGACTGAACCTCGCTCACAATACTCTCCAACAACTCTCAATTACGACGTAAACCAACCCTGGTTTAAGAAAATCTTGACCCCGAACTGCCTTCAGTTCACCCGATAGTGAACTAATAAACGGTCATGACTACGTCAACAAGACTTATGCTATATCTCGAAAAGAAAGACTCGTTCAACGGTCCTACTTAGAACCCAAGGCCCCGATCTTGAAGTACGTGGCTGGCCTAACGTTCTTTAACAGAAACATGACATGTTAAGACTTGGACCAATTTCGTGTTAAGTAAGAATAGCACAAGTTTAATGTAGTTTTATAAGTTCCCGAACACATGTAAATATCGATGATAATGATTTTATAATCCACTAATTTTTATAGATTTTGGTTTCATACAAAATAGATTACAAGTATTAGGTCTAGGCTATATATGGTTTAAGGCACTAGGTTAAACAAACATGAAACCTAATCGACTAATGTTTCTGATTGCAGAAACTCGACCTGTGTATTGAAAGCTTCACCATCGGACAGGTCCGATCTTAAACCAAGTCTATTTTGGGTTTGTCTTTGGTCAACATATGTCAACAATCAAATTTATTTTACATATTTTACGCAGTTTCGTATATTTACATTATATTAAACACTTTTTCTAATGAACTACTTTGGTTAGGGCTATAATACAAAAGGTCAAAGCTTTATACAGAATAAAGTAAACGAAGACGCATTTTTCTATACTAATTATTTTATTTGAGATGTCGCGTTGGGTTTACACTGAGAATTCTTTTCCATTTTCTTTTTCGTTATTTCGTAGGAATAATTCCATTAGCAAATATATTTCATATCAAGTTATATAATATCTAGGAGATTGAAAACTAAGTTTGGGAAAAGAGATTTACTTATGGTAGTTAAGAAAAAAAAAATGGTAGTTAAGAATATGATACCATGCTCCTCATCTTAATTCCCTCTCGGGAAAGTTCCCCAATATAAAATTCGGATTCTCTTTAATTTCTTAAATAATTGAAATGTACATAATGCCATTCTTTGTGATATATAACCCACTTGCATATAACATTGCATGAATTCGAATATAGACTAATTAGATTTTATTTGAATATTACTAGATGATGCCGGAATTTTTATATTTTATTTCTTCGTCAATGAAAGCAACTAAACAATTTTAATATACTATTGAGGGACAAATATAAATCTATTAGGATTTAGAACTCAATGCTTAGTCTTGGATTTGATATGTTTGCTTGACATGCAGATTTTTTTTTCCGTGGGTAAGTAGTAAATACATATAAGTCCATAAATATCAGAATTTGTAACTATAGTCTTTTCTTTATGTAATAAAATTATAAAAATAAAAATAAAAATGTTCAAAATGATAATAGTTGTGACCAGCAATCGAACCATTAAAATTCTTAGGTCACGGATCAATGTTGTCCGCAAGATTCGACCATGTTTGATAATATTTTTAAAATATTAGTATAATTATTTCTATATTTATAAATAATATGCCTCTAAATAAAATAAAATAAATAAAAAAATGATAATAGAATTTTTTTTTTCAAGATATAGATAGGAAGTTTGATAACTTTGATGTGTAATTATCAAATCCGAGTTTGCCGGTTTGATATGGGTCTTTAACTAGTTCAACTATCCTTCGGATTTTTCATCTACCTAACTCGACTAGTTATTCGGTTCATAGATGAATCCGGTATGATAGTTGATTGTAGGACCACAATTTCATACACTACAAATAAAGCGATTCAATCAAAATAATATGTTAAGGAGTGATATTAAATCAATATATAAACGATGGAAATAAAATCGAATAAAGAATGCGAGATTTTATCTCTTTTCTTAACTCAAATAATCACATATAGTGTGACAGATTTAATCATGATTCATAAGCTCCAAAATACAACCGTAGGTAACCGGATCGCATCACTCGATATCGATTATTACGAACATATTAATCTACAATACTCTCGAATTAAAAAAAAGTACATGAAGATGTAGAGGATCGACGAAACTTTGCTTTAAGATTCATAAATTTTTATGCATTTTTTTGTGTGATTTGTAAATGGATGCTTTACTAGAGAGACTTAAGGGTCGTATATAGAGGATAGAGAGGAGGCTAAGGTTTAACGAGTTAAGCCGACTTGTTTAATATGCCCAACGAAAATTTGGACCGCAATATTACTCGGCGTGATTAAAAAGAAATAAAAATAATCTCGGTTAAGAGATATTAATAACGTCCAACCAACATAAAAGAAGAGTCCTAAAAGCCAATTAAAAATGAAATAAGTCACGAACCACGTCCTTCGAGTCCGAATCCAACAGTGGCGACGCTCGTGTGTGATTTTTCATCCTCTCTTTGTGTTAACCATTTGAAACAATACATAACTAGTCTATATATACAGTAAAACATCTATAAATTAATACTCTATTGATTAATACCTCTATAAATTAATACATTTTTTAGATCCCAAATTAGTTTTTTAAGTCAATTAATATATCTGTAAATTAAAAATTCTATAAATTAATAAAATATTTTTAAAATAGTGTCATCTGAACATTATTAATTTATAGAGGTTTTACTGTATACTACTTGAAAACTTTACAAATTTTTCAATATGAGACAAATTCACTTCTTATTTATAATTATAGACAATAAAAACATTTCATTCCTAAAAATCAAAGTCATTTTTCATTCACACCAACATTTACAATAAAGCCCACATAACTTTATTAAATAGAAATGTTCCAACATTGGTTCTGTTGGGGTTTCAAAACATTTGAACGGATAACAAGATCTTAAAGCTTAATCAGTTTCCCTTTCAAAATATATATTTATAGAAAGTTATATGATTATTTTTTTTTATCAGTCATTGACATATCAATTTAAACCTTGTTCGGTTGTTTAACTTCTGTACATTCCCTTTCACTGTCCAATGATTTTATTTTAGGTCAGACACTGTCCAAAGATTAATTAAGCCCTATTATCAAAAATGGAATCGTCTTAAGTTGGAATAAAATAGTAATATACGATCAATTATAATTTGTTTCTTTTTCATTTAAGAAAATCTTAGTGAAAGAGACTTGTGCTTTCACTTTCAACTAAGTTCGTATTACCCTTAAAAAAAAAATTCCTATGTGCAGATAAATTAATGATATTTTCCCCCACCCGCGAATCCTCGAAACGAGATACCTCACCATATTATGAAATTTCATTATTTAAATTACAAGGATAGAATTAGTATTTTAATACTATATAGCATATATATATTAGACTCTCTATTAAAAAATTATATATTCACCTTTTTAATTAAATTAGTTTTATACACACACACACAGACGGCTAAACCACGATTCTAATTTCTAAGTAGCACATACTATTAGATTTATACTATTAAACAAAACAAAAGTGTTCGATACTAAACGCATAACACTCGATCGCTTTATAGTTTATACGTTGATTTTGAAGTCACAGATAATATAAAGAAAAGGGCATCTAATTATCTTCAGCGAATATTGAATACGCACATATATTTGTTTATAAAATATGTTTATTGTTTATAAAATATGTTTATATGTAAAAAAAAAGAAAACATATGTACTATTTCAGATCTTCATGTAGCTTAGCACTTGATCTTTTTAGTGCATGGAGTCCAAGTGGAGCCGGGACAGTCTTTGCCTTTTCCTTTCTCTTCTTTTCAAAATTTTGTTCTGATTTATAATTTTTGTTAATATTGTTTTGTAATTTAATAATTTCTTGGTAAACATCTTCGGTGCGCATCCTCTCCGAGGGCACCTCTTTTTGCCCCCAACTTGCTTATATTATATATATCAAGACTATAATAAATGTTTATGTCATACGCAATTATGCAAGTATTTATTTTCATATGCTATTATATGATTATATCTATAAATATTCAGTTCTATGTACAAATATGGTAACTTTTACAAGTATGCGCACCAAGTGTATATCATTGGTTTAGTCGTATTTGATTTCAGAATCATATATATATGTAACAAACCTACAAAAACATATAAGTATAAATTAGTAAAACCTTTTAAAAAAACATATAAGTATAAATTGTTGTATTAGTGAGAGAGACTAGTAGTAATAATTTAATTATCATATAAAAAAAATAGTAACAAATGTCATTTAGTGAGTTTGAATATTAGTTCGGAAGTCGACACGTGTCACGCACTCTGGTACTCTAGTTGTGGGTGCATCTTTTCATATCAGATTGTCAGGTCCTGATTGCATTTTAAATTAATTAGTTATTGATTAATGTTTTTTGTTTAATGATGGGTAGATGTGACCCAGCCACTAATTCAATTTGGTTCCATTAAAACCCGTTCCCAAATTTTTTTTATGAACAATAAAATGTAAATTATTTGAAGTACTACCTTATTCTTGACTTCGCATTTAAGTTTTTCTTTATTTTTGAAATAGTTAAACGAAATAAATGGCTATTCATCGCTATTCCGACCTGAGAAGGGGGGCATTTACGGGGATTTATGGTAGTAATATTGAAAATTGTTTGAAAAGTAAAAATATTTTGAATAGACTGAAAGATAATGATCGAATTTGGAACAACATTTTTGTTTGTGAAATTTTTTTTTATGTAATTTGGGACTATATTTTATTTAGTATGTGAATGTATAAGTACATTTTTGTGAACGTGCGTGTCAATTTACAAAAACCTATGTATACTATGTAAAGTTCATCCATATCTTTGCAAGTTAGTTTTTTGAAAAATTAATATTTTGAAAAATTAATAAACGTATTAAGTTATTATTAACTAATATCTTGCAAAATCCTCATTTGGAAGCATGGATTATAAGTTTTGTATTGGGTTATAATTCTTTTTTGTGGTGCATGTCACAAGTTTGTATTGGAAAATGAAAAGACAAAAAAAATGATTTGTTATGTGGGAAGCTATTATTTCTATGTTTTTGAATATATAAGTACGTATTTTGTGAATGTTCATGTTACGTATATAAATGGTGTGAAAACGTTCATTGACTGTGTACAAACGTTCATGAATGGATTGTGAACGTATATTAAATTATGTGACAAGTTAATGCTAACACACCCCACATGTATTCCAAGAAGGCATCCACATCTTTCACCATCTTAAGGTGCTAGTAGGAAACTTCGGGATTTTTCTCCTCCACGTTCTCTTCTTCCATGGTGTCTTTCTCTCTAACCAGGCGAGTTAAGAGCTGTTTTATGTTGTCCGACATGCCTTCCCAGATCATTGTGTTCTAATTACTTGGTTTCCATGTTCCAATACATTGTAATTAGGTATTAGACCGTTTCTTTGTCGATGATATGCATATTTAGCTATATAAACAATTTTCATACAATGGTCACAACATAAAATACATAACGACATACTTTTGCTTTTTTCGACTTCGACTGTATCACCAGTCGTATCCGCGTCAGCATCGTCTTCTCTTTCTCCAGTCCTCACTTTTACTTCAACGGGTTTGGTCAGATACTTATCACCTTTCAACCCAATGATAAGACATAACTCCCTTAGAGATAACTTCAACGGTTTCTCGCCAAACACAAACCAATCTTCATGCTCCTTTTTGCATTATACTTGTCGGCTAAGCATGTCGTGGATGAGTACACCCGAGTAGACCAGATGGTTAGCCAAAATCTCAAACAATAGAGCAAACTGTGAAGTGTTTAAGAGCAACAGCCAACTCAATCAGGTAGTTCATACGAAGTATGAGAGGATTCTCTTCTCATGTGGCTGGTGATTCCTTAGAAACCACCTCTCCGGGAAATTTGAGTTGCATACTTTATCGTCGTAATTAAATATAGGAATGCACTCATCAGCTGGACATATATCAACATAGCAAATGTAGCAAAATCATTAACACACTCTTCATATTTTATAAGAAAAATAAATAGACGCAAAAGAAGTACATATGTTCATGGTTCTCAGTTAGACATTCATAGTTCATAGTTTTGCTCAAATGCACGAAGATTTAGAGAAATGATTTTTGACAATCTTAATTTCTATCTATAAGTTCAATACATACATTCATGGTTCACAGTTAGACATTCATAGTTCACACTTTCTCTGAAATCGATAAAAAAATTCATAAACCCGATTTGTGACTGGTAAGTCCCAAATTTAACGATTCTTAAGCTTCTTTTTCATACATTTTAAGGCTTTAAGTATCATTTTATTATGTAAATACCCGCATTTCCGCACATATAACGTTTCCCTGCATCTAGGTTAGGTTTTTGTACATTCGCATTCCATTCAGTGTTTTTTTTTATCTTTAGGTCGCGTATGAGGAACATTGGTAGCTAAAGGAGTTTAGCGGAACTATTCGGAACCAAAGTAGCGCATAAATGTGATTAATGGAGATCACATAGAGAAGTGGTTCATATTTTGAAAATGAAACCAAGCCTAAGATGAAGAGTTTGAAGAGACGAATTTGTAGCACTCTGCGGATCTCAAATCAGAGTCCAAAAGAGGGAGAAACAAGCAAAACTAAAAGAAGCATCATTGCAGAGAATTTTGTGCCGCCGGCAGAAATTCAGAGCAAGCCGGTAGAAACGATCCATAAGTTTCGTGCCGCCCATAAATGCTTTTGTGCTACCGGCACGGATCCTATTTACCCTCCAAAAGCTGTCAAATGATTGTTTTGCCCCTGCAACACCTTTCACTTAGTATAAATAGTCTCTTATGCATTAGGATTAATCTAAGCTTGCCACAATGTATAAATTAGGATTCTTTAGTTGTTCTTGAGAGCTTTTTCTCTCCTTTATGTCTAATCTCTTTATTTATGCATCTTTCATTATGCCTACTCTTTATTATTTCATTTCCATTCTCCTTATCATTATGGATTTGAAGAGATTGACGACAATATATAATTTTAGGTTTTTGGTTTGCTCTTGAGAGCTATGTCCCTCCTTTAGTTTTGTTCTGTTGAATCTTGTTTTTTCTTATCGAATAATTGCATCTTTATTATGCTTTCTCTTATTTATGCATCTCTTTACTCTTTATCTCCATGGATATAAATCCATGAGTCTTTAATAAATGATCAAAGATGAGTCTTGATTATGAGTCTTTAATAAATGATCAAAGATGAGTCTTGATTAGGTGGAATTAGGTTTGAGTTTTCTAGGCAATATTAAGTAAAATCTATCAATTAAATTGGATTACATGCTAGATAGGTAAGTTATGACTCTCAATCTAGGTCTTAGGAATTTTATGCACTCTAGTTGCTTGTTAAAATGCTCCAAACACATTTAACTGACTAAAGTATTATTTAGTTCATGAAATTCTCGCTATTCCCCTTCTAATCAATTTGAGATGGTACTAAATGACTAGTGGCAATGCTATTTGGCTCGCGAATGCCTCGCCAAGTCTTTGACCACTAGATAAGCCATTATCGCTAATCACGAAATGGTTAAGCCATCATTGATCTCGAGTTATCTAGATAATTGGTCGATTAAAAGCGCCTAAGTTAGATGTAGAACCCCAATACTAATCTAGCTTGATCTTTCATGCTCATTCCTTGGTCCATATCTTTAATTGCTTTGCATTGTCATCATAGGATAGTTCAATCATCAATAAAACATTGTCTTAGCTTAAGTGAAATCTTTAGTACTAGGAATTAGCTTCCTTTCGTCTTCTCCATGGATCGATACTCGAACTTCCACTATTTCTACTTAATCATTGAGTGAAATATGGATAAACCGAGAAAATTACAAATCTGTTGATTGAGCGGTTTTGGCAGTGACCCAATTTCTCATGAACTCTAATTTTATAAATTCTCAAAATCGGGACAACAAAGATGCTAATTCAAAGAATTTTCCTTGAATTAAGACTTACAATACCAATTATGACGATAATCGAACTCATTTACGAGAAAACCCCAAAATCAAACCCAGAAAACAAAACACAAATTATTAGATCTACTATCATTTTTCACCACCGATCGTTATAGTCACATTCCCCATATCATCGACGAAGACCACGAGTTTGCCGGCCAACTTTTCTTCACCGACGACTTCTTCTTCTTAATGACGACAAAGAGATTTTGTAAGTGGTGAAAGTTTTTCGGAGAAAAAAGATGAATGTCTCTCGATTAATGATTTGTTTTTTTTTCATCTTTTACTTTTACTGAATATTTTTATATTTTAAATTTCAAATAATATTATAACACAAAAATTTAAATATTAAATAGAAATTTCCGCAATCCCCACGCACATCATCAATGATTACTGAAATGTTCTGAGGGGTAATAGATACACTAATAAATTCTACATTCTTGATCTTCCAAAAAAAACTCTATGTGTTAAAGAAAAGTTCAAATAAGTGTTATATGGTAAAATTGTCGTTTAAAAAATAATATATTAAATTTTAAATGAGTTAATATTTAATTAATATGAATTGGATTTATATTAAAAATTATATGAAAGGTCTGCGTAAGATGAGAAGTCATTAAAAGAAACAAATGAGTCAAAATATTTTGACCGGTTAGTTTTAATGATATCTCCATTAAAATATATTTTGATTTTTATATGAATTAAAATATTATAATTAGTTAACTTTAATGATTTATTTTTAAAAATACATAAACTAATTTTTTTTTTTTATCTTGTAAATTAATATAGGAGATTTGAACCATGGATCAAACATAGGTTTGTTTTATATATGTACTAAATTATACTTTCTTTTACATTTTATTGTTCATAATTTTTTTTTTGAAAATGGGTTTTAATGGAATCAAATTGAATTAGTGGCTGGGTCACATCTACCCATCATTAAAAAAAACATTAATCAATAATTAATTAATTAAAAACACAATTAGAATCTAACAATCTCATATTTTATTGTTACAATATTATAAGTAATTATTAAGATCAAGAAGATCGAAGAAGAGGATAATTAGAGAACAAGATGGAGAAAAATGAGGTTGAAAAAGATATCTAAAAGGAGGAGATAAAAAAAATAGGAGATAAATTTCAAGAGAATATGCATAAATAAAAGATGAATCAAGACTATTAGTATTGGAGAGAACGAAACACGATGATAAAAAATTTTGTTTAAAGATAAATCATGGAGATAGATTGAAAAATTCATAAACATAATAAGGGTATGCAACATTTGGAAAATAGATATAAAGTTTTTAGTTTTTATTCGAAGTTTCAAACTCTTCGGTTTCGAATTAGGTTCGGTTTAAATCCCAAACCAAACCAAATTTTTACTAATTTTGATTCATACCAATAAATCGTCTTATATAAATGTCTTAGGATTTTCAGCCCTAACCTGAACTTCACGACTAACTTTAGTTTTATATGTTTCTATTATTTTTCAAAATATTGGATCATTATCCCGTATTTGACTACGGGTTATTATCTAGTTTCCAATTATACCCTAACCACATTTAGCATTTTTTTTAAATGTACCATCACAAATTCCTTTTCCCAAAAATATCACAAATTACCCTCACAAATTACACATAAAATTAAAATATTATATTTTGGTTTATTATTTCTGTTTATGGTTTTTTTATTAATTTGAGATTTTAGTTTATTTTAATATTGAATTTGTATAAGATACAAGGACTTATGAGTTAAAATCAATTCGCAGCAAATATATTGGTCCAACTTTTTTATATATAAGTTGAAATACTTTCCAACTTCTGATACATTCTCTCGATATGGTGAATCATTTGGTCATTGATATTATATTCAGGTTTGAATTGATGACACCAAATTTTGACATGTCGAAAGTTAAACCAATTTTTGATTAGATCGAGTTAAATTGTGTGGATCAGGTTCCGATAACATTAGTTTATCGTAAATTTCAAATTCAAAACCAAATTGATTTGTATTATTAGAAAATAAAATTAGTGATGGTAAATTAAGAAAGAAAACAAACGTAACTTGTGATAATTAGAAAATTGCTTAGCATTTAGAGTAAATTCCTAAAACTTAATAGATAATTTTTTCATGTATGCATAAGATTTGAATTCAAATCCATTAGAGAAAATCAGTTTCTTTAATCATTATGAAAAAAAAGAATTCTTTTCTAATGGGCTTACTTAACTTGACCAGGGTTGAATTTTAATCTATGAGAATTTAGAAACAAGTGAGGGTCGTACATCTTTCTTGGGTTCGGTGTTGGCTACGTATCTATCTGTTATTGACTCGTTATATTGGCCCCATGAAATTCTTGTTCGCTATAATTATGAAACTCTTACATTTTTTTTTACAAAATGACATTTTCTTTCATTTTAGAGATTTTTTATATATGTAGGAAGTTTTACACTGAAGTTCGTACATCTGATCTGACCTAGCCTTTAATAATATACTCGTTCCAACTCCCACTCGATGCTATGAACTTTTGAATTATTCAAGGTATCTTTTCAGTCGAGCAATCGACCTGTACTTAATTTTACAGATTTATCATAAGAGTATCAAAGTATTGGTATCACTAAAAATAGATATGGACATGGTCTTAGGTTCCTCTAAATACTCTTTATCATTGGCGGAGCTAGAGTTTTTCTTTGTGGGAAGAAAAAGAATATATAAAAAAACCATAGTTTATAAATTACAAAACAAATTAGTCTACAAATATACTTTACGTTTACTCATAATTTGAAAATTCTTTTATCACTGAATCACTTGTATGGCAGATCATCTAAATCAATATCATTAATAAAGATTTATAAGAAAATGATCCATTACTCAATCTAGCCAGTCAAAATAAATTAAATTATTTCATACTGCAAAACAAGAAGTGAACACATATATTATTTATCCATAAAACATATAAATTAAAAAATTAAGAATACGAACAAATATTAAACTTAAAAGATCATTTTTCATTTGCTCGTCTCGAAAAGAGAGACAATGAAGATGATTGTACAATGGAGGCTTAAACCCAATTATCAAAATAAATTGGACTTTTAATCATCATTTTAGTAATTAATATTTTAATAGGGTCAAAAATATTTTTTTGAGTTAATTTAATTTATGTTAACTATTAAACATAATATTTATAAATTATATAAGGTTGCCTTAATGCCTCTGCCCCTAATTAGAACCATACCTGAGTTATGCAGATTCATCTACAAACTACAAAATTTGATAGATGCGTACACAAGCTAATATGTTAAAACATATATTGACCATAACTATTAAAAACAGACGCAATCACGATGTTAAAACGTGAGATTGATGGTCCGTGGAAATATTCAAATTCAATCATAGGTTTGGATTGGGTGTGTTCTAGGAGTATTAATAATATAGTATTCTAAGGAGCAAGGTGTCAATATTTATCTCTTTCATACCTTCACTCGGAGACGGAAGTGTTATTATTGGCTTTTGAAGAATATTCTTCTCAGAAGGATCGATTGTGAGGTGTTCGAAAGAGATCGTACATAGTTGGTTGAGAAGTGTCCCCGTTTTCTCCAACCTACTAGATGAGATATGTATTTTCCGAGTTCAATTTCCTTTGTTTTTTATTTTTTTTTATTTTTCGTGTACATAATATTATGACCGAATGTTTGGCTCGGCTTTATAGAACTCTATTTAAACTCTTTTCTTATTGTTTAGGGTACCAACAAGAATGTGATATTTTAATTAATGTTTGGTTGAAAAAAAAATTATCAACAATAGAATGTTAATGTTATATGAATAATCAAAGATTGATGAGTTAACTAACACCTCATTTTTTGTATCGTTTAAAAAATTAATATATCAAAAGAAATTTCGCTATATATAGATATGTCTATATGTACTATTCCAAGTATCCCAATTTTGAAGAAATTATTTCTATCTCTTCTTATTCAAATTTTTATATTTTAGATTTGCTCTTAATTAGAAATGTGCACTTAATTGAGCCAACTTAATTTCCTTTAGTTGGCTCATTGAATTGAAAACAAAATGATCTCTAGTTGCTGTGAGCCAACTTAATTTCCTTTAGTTGGCTGATTTGCTGTTAGATCTTTAAAAGAGGCAAACATTCTACGTAGCCCTTCCCACTTCACTAAGAGCTAGAAAAATAATGTATTATGACTTGTATGATCGAATTAGAAAAGAAGACATTAGCTTTCTCTATAGATTGTTCAAAATTTAATGAAGATGGTCTTGATAACTAATGCATGATCTGGTTTTCAATATATTTGCACGAGTTTGTGAAGAAAAAAGATTTTTTTATATTTTTTCTTTCATCTCATATTCCACGTTTTTTAAATTCTAAAGCTGATTGTTTAACTCATCATAGTTAGGTTATAATTTTACTACATAGAAAACCGGTTTTTAACATAAATATGTGGTTATATATAGATAAGAATATTTTTTATAGACGATTTTTCTTTCTCTTCTTCTTCTCTAAACAAACCATTATCAAATCTTTTTAGTTTTTTTTTTCCTTTTAGTAAGGTGTTTTATGGTGTGAAGGTTGTATTTGGGTGTATGGGGATTGGTAGGCTTAGACGTTCGAGTACCCATTTGGGTTCGGTTCGGGTTTGTTCGGGTTTAATAAAATATTAACCATTCGGGTATTTTTCTATATCAGTTCGGGTTAATTCAGGTTTTACTTCGGATTTTAAACCGAAATGGTTTTCAAATACCTGAAACTGACCAATAAAATATATAAATATGAAATAAAATTAACAAAGTAAGATATAAGACTAAATATCAAAATCAAAGTCAAAGCTTAAATTGAGTTTGTAAATTTCAAACCTAACAACCAAATTGATCCCCAGTTACCTAAAAATAATATAAATTTTTTATGTAATCCAAAGCTAACAAAATAAGATCTAATACTAAAATTTTAACTTGAAATTTAGTTTACAATATTTTTATTTTATTTCAAATAACAACCAAAGTATATTAAGAAAATAAAACAAAAATCCAAAATATATTTCACAAAAATATTGCAAAGTGAAATAAACAAAAGGAAAAACGAAACACTAATCCACTTCAATGCATAATCTTGAATCTCTAAGCTTCTATCAAAACAAAGAAATACTGAGTTTAAAATAAATAATAAGTTTAAAACAAAAACAAGTATAAGAAGCTCGTATAACAAAAAAAAAATATAATAAGCTTCTAACAATTTTATATTAAGTCCAAATTATAATTTTATTTCGGATATGTCGGATTTTCGGTTCGGTTCAGATTCGGGATTTCGAAATGGAATACCCGTTCGGGTATTTTACCATTTCGGATTCGGGTTCAGGTTCGATAAATATACTCAGACCTAGGGTTCAGTTTGGGGATGGTGATGGCATAGTAATTTTTCATTTCACCATGCATATTATAATTTTATGAGTAGATAAATGAAAATTCATTTTAATTTGTATTGTTGTGTTATTCGGTCATTTCTAGTTCTGTTTTATTATATTTAGCTTAAGATTATTGTGGTTCCACTGATTTTACTTATTTTTGATTAATTTATTCTACTATTTTGTTATTTAATTAACATGAAACTTTTTTAAAAAATTATTTCGACTAGAGTCGTGAGTAAAACCGTAGTCGATTTTTACTGTTTAGCAATCAAAACATTTCTCATTCCTATACTCAATTCACAGTGCATCTGCATATGCTCAATTTTTTGCATTCATTTTTGTTACCATTCATAATTTTAGACTCTAAATAATAACATGGTATAATTGTTTTATTTTGTAATCAATATAATTTTTTTTGTTATATACTATCGATCAAATTATCTTATAAATTTTGCTAAATTCTATGAGATTCAGTCAGTATTTAGACAGATTCAATCGGCATTTACTCGTTACCATTTAAACTTTTTAGTAGAGGTTATCATTGTCATCAAGAGAGTTGTGATAAACAACAAATTACTAGGAGTTTATATTAATTTTTATATAAGAGAGAATGTGAATTGAGATGGAAAGAGAAAACAAAACACACACGCGTGGAAAGTGGGAGTAACGGTGGGATGCAATCTTCGATGTTTTGCTAAGAAAGCACTAAAAATGAGATCAGAAATTATGTGACACTCTCACCAATCATCTCATTCTTTCTATAACTCACTTTCTTTATATTATCATATTCATATCACATCAATCTTTTCTTCTGTCATGGTTTTCCAACTGTAAATAATTGAATCATGATGAGTATTAACAGCTGTTACTGACTGAGTCTTACAAAGTTACCTTAACTAGTTAACTATGCTATGAAAGTCATTGTTTACATGTAGGCTGTGATTGATAGTATTATTAGAGGAATACAATTAGAGGAAATGAGAGTACTTGTTTCTAGTAAAATTTAAGGGTGGAAAGTATTCATCTGGAAAAAAAAAACTTTTGATGAAAATATAATTAATACACTTTTATGTGGGCCTAACTATTTTCAGAAGAAATAATTCATCTCATTTCTTCTAATTTTGTTACTCCAACAATACTATCAATCAGAACCGTAATATCTTATTAGAATGTTTTGATAATCTTATTAGTATTATTATTGTATTTTGCTAGTATTTTTGATACTGTTAATTTTCCAAAGACTTTCGATAGGTTTACAACTCAATATATGAATGTATATATATTGATACTAAGATTAATGAAAAATCGTTTTTTTCGTCTAATAAAATTTTCTTATGATAACATAGATATATTATTGAAGGAGAATTGTCCAGTAAATTAAGTCAACAATAAATGAACAATGAGTTAGAAGAATTTTCATCTTGAAATGGCATAAATTGAATATAAGTCTTTTTATGTAACCAAAAGAGATGTAAGTTACTTTTTTATAGATGGAAATTCACTATTGGCTATTGGTATTTACTTACAAAAATGTACTGTTACTGGTACATATTTCAGTGTATATAAAAAAATTTAGCAAACAAACTTTGGGTCGAACCTATGATTGTGATACTCATAAACGAAAAAGTGCATGTGCCTAGAAGTAATTATATACATTAGATGTTGTAGTGATTACATGATACTTGTATACGTATGTATATAAAAGACAAGATGGGGAGAAAGTGATAAAAGAAGATCTTCCAAAGTAACGTTTGTCTCTTCCCATTTGATTTTTATGGCCCCTCCACCCCTTACCCTAACCAATAATTTAAATTAATTGGTTTGTTATATATATATATATAAACCCTGAATAAATCTCTAAATTCAAGTGGATTAAGTCTAAATCTAGCAATTAATTCAATTTCTAGAGATATATATATATATTATATATATATAAACCCTAAATAAATCTCTAGATTCAAGTTGATTAAGTCTAAATCTAGAGTAGATATGCAACGGAAAACTCTAAGACACCATAACCCAACCTTTATCTAATCTAACCTAACCATAACTCAAACCATCAAGATAACTATTCACTCATGATCATGGATTTGATCAAAATGAGAAATTAATAAAAAGAAATGATAATAAACATAGAAAAAAAAATGATTATATCCAAATCATAATACCAAGAACCAAAGCTTTAAATCTTTATGATAACGACCTTAAATCTCAAAAAACCTCTCATTTTCTCCTTAGAACCAAATTTGTAAAACCCTAGAACATAAACTTCTATTTATACAAATGAAATAGGGATATTTTGCTCTTGCTTAGTTATCTGAGAAATTAGGCGTGTTATCATCATACACTTCTCGATACTAAAAATATTATCGACGATAACGTGGTCGATATTGATGTCATGTAGATCTGATCTGGTCCAGCTGTTGAGTATCTATATCCTTATCGTCAATACTCGTCTTGGTTATAACGATCTTATCATCAATACTTCCTTTGTGACTTTGCTCCATTGTTATCGACGATAACATTGTAGATACTGATTTTTGGTTCATCATATCTTGGAATTTCTTGACTTCTCTTGACCCTCAGCCTCTTACATTCATTTACTTTGGTTCCCTCCTTGATCCTTTAGCTCTTCTTGGCACTTAAAAACATCACAAAATGCACCATATGCTATGAAAATGCATTCTAAGACTGCTAGATGCAAATTGAGCCAAATTACTATGATATATGCATAAGAAAAGAGAAATTAAGTGGCTTAAGACCTCAAAATCTAGCAAATATAGGTTAAGAACCACTAACATAAAAGTATATCACATACTTTTTTTTTTTTTTGTCAGTTTGCGAAAAACATATGGAACAAAGCACCGTTCATGGAGATATTAAGGCTAAACCCAACGGATAGGACCAAGATGACACTGAAGAAGGCGAAAGCACTTACATGTCTCTACCAATCGGAACAGAGAGTGAAACACTGTTTGCTTGGATGTGCTTGAAAATTTTGTTTGCTCATAACAGGAAGATCTTCGACAACAAAACCATATTTGAAATTGAAGTCATGCGGGCAACTACTTTAGAACCAAGGGAATGGACAGTAGCTCAAAGAGAAGAAAAGAAAAGAGAATTGCAAGCATTGAATAGACATGAACCTAACTCAACATGAGAAGTACAAACATATGCTACACGGATGGGGATTGGAAAAGCGAGAGGAAAATTGCATGAATCGGACGGTTAACTCGGAACCGCAATGGAGGAATAGATGAGATGGAACAAAAAGCACTGTGAAACATCAGCTCACCCCTTATGGTAGAGGCTTAGGCGGTCAAGGAAGCTTTAAACCAAGCCAATCCTCATGGAGAAGTAAAGAACCTTATGCTCTCGCTCTTTTTGTAAAAGAGTCGACACATGCATTAAATGTATGATCTACGAAAATAAATTAGACTAAAATTAGTATTTGGCTTTCAGTAAAAGAAATATGTTCTCAAGGATTTTTTCCTTCTCTTTTAATATCAGATAAGAAAAAAAAACTTTTCACCCTTCAGAAGACATCTTAACCTTCGAAGAAAGAAGAGATGAAGTTTATGAAGTACAATATTTTCATCTACACATGAAAATCAAAACAACACGCTAGCAAATGAGAGGAAGTCACAATAGTAAATAATCTCCTCTCATAAATATATGGAAAATATACGAGTTGGTGAAACACATAGCTAGCGTACAATGTACTCAAGCCTACAGCATAACCATTTGAGGGTTGCTCTCTCGACACACCAAGGGGAGACTCCAACGTGGAAGTTAGCACATCGCGTTCGAGATTCAGCACCAAAAAAGGCTCTTGGGGAAGATCTTACCGTCCTCGTGAAGTGAATACCTTTTCCAATGCTCCTCCTATCAAAGTAAATAAAGTTGGTGCTGGTCCAACAGGGAGAACAAGCTAAGAGAAAGCTTGGTAAACAAAGAGAAGATGAAATTATCAAGCGAGACTAACAAAGGAGAGTAAATGAGGAGTGTAATCAACAAAGACATCGTTTTCTAAAAAAGAGACATTTGATGCCAAACGGCTATAAAGACATCTATCTCAAGAGTCTAAAGACCCATCGTGAAACTGTAGAAGATCGGAGCAGGGGTGCCATGCTGTAAAAGCGGACCAGTCTCCTAGGAAATATCAAACCTTAAAACTTTGTAGAAACTTGGTAATCACTCCACGTGATAGTCACTTCCCACACAAGTGCTAACCATGCAAAGAAAGAAGGAGTCATCACAGAGAGGCAGATCACAGAAGCTATAAACTATAGAAAGGTTGTGGACACGCTAATTTAGTTAAGTAAAAAAAATCGTAGGAAATAGTTGAGAACAAACGAAAGTAAGAACGATCGAAACCATGAAGAGAAATCCAGACCCGATCTCTGAAAGAACTCTCGAGGATAGGAAAACCTCATTAAACATCTCGAACAAGAAGGATCTGAGTCCAGTCACAACACTTTGGAATAATATCAATATGGATGAAGAAGAAAATGGATATATCTCCCACAAAAGAGGAAGTGCACCTTGTAAAGGTTGCAAGAGACAATCAAAAGAATGGAATTAAGTCCGGTTGGGAGTAATGAGATATTATAGTTTTTCAAAATTTGAAATCGAATTATTCGAGATTTAGTTAACCGCGAAGATATTAATTCCTTAACTAAGAAAGTGCAGTGTAATTGTGGGTCCAACTGGTGCTTAAAAGTTGGCCCATAAGAAAAGGAAAAAAGCTCGAAAAGAGACCCATGAAGGTAAAGATGAAAGCTGGCGAATTCTAGCCAAAATACAAAGACGACTTTCTACTTAATGGCCCTCCCAAATTCAAGACATCCGAATTCAAGCATTGACCATACGGATAGTAACGGAAAGTCAACATTAAATTCTACAAGTTGTATTAAAGAATTAAAGACGCTACTAAGTTCATGGAAGTATAGATAGGAATAAATTCTATAAAGGGAAATGGGGATATGAAGCCATGGGTAGTTCATAGGAATTCCATTCAGATACTCAAACACGCATGAAAGATTATGCTTTTATCTCATTCTTGTCTCTGTACTGAAACTCTACTTGTATTACTTTTACATGCACACTCATATTGTATAAAACTTCAATTCTTCTTAATATTCATCGGCTTTGCCTCCTATTCGCAGTCACTTAAGTTTGCACTCCTTGTTTAAGATGAATTCACCTCTCTTCTAACATTCCATTTTTTGTTAACTAAAGATAGTTTAATCCCTAAACCACTAACATATTACAAATCTCTATCCGTGAAATTCTAGCATCCATAATATATGTAGTTGAGTGATATGGTTCACTCAAGAGATTCCTTGGTTTGCTTTCATATCGTGGCATGCAGTGGTGAACTGATTGCCTAGAGGTGCTTGCACTCGGCCGTGGAGACATATTTAGACTTATATTTTGTGTCAAGAACCGTATAAGATGTGAAATTATCCTTGAAATCATACACTTTTTTGTTTGTCCTTAGACTTTTATGGTCAGGTTTCAATATGGTTGGCAATTTACTTGATATTTCGCTAGACATTTCACCACTTATCAACATACTCTTGTGATATGATGGAAAAATTTTCATCTTATTCTAATTATTTTTTCATATTAGTATTCATGACGTTTGGAAGTAGGGATACCTTAATGCCAACAAAATGGTGTTTTCGGCATCATAATACAATAACAATTAAATGAACATCAATTTTATCAAAAAAGCTTTTGTTGCAATGGTTAAGTAAACTTTTTGATAGCTTCAATTTCCGAATTCAAGTTTTTGTGATTTAGGCATGACAAACCATGTTTTAAAAAAACGCAATAAGCGAAAACAACTAAGGTTGCTAACAATAACTACACACCTCACTCGAACTAACGACAATTACATTCAAAATTGTTTAATCCTTTACACTTGATAGTTCTCCAGCACTATCAATAAATTTTTCAAATGATTCAAAACATATTTTTTTCGATTTATACGTAATCATTTATATATTGGGTGATATATGTAAGGAAAATTTTATTACTATTACACTTTTAACTTTTTATACCTAGCTTATTATCATTATTTCTTCTTTTCTAATAATAACACAAAATTTAATTTTAAAGTAAACCGGAACATTTTTCTAATGGGAGAAACTTAACTCTTAGACTAGAAAAAGTGAATCCAAACATATATTTTAACTCTTTTTGTAATTTATAGGTTCTAGCTCTAAACATACACCCATAACACAATCATATAGAACCTCAAATTACAATCATATCAGAGTCTCAAATTTTTCAGAACAAATTTTTGAAAATTAATTCAGTGGGTGAAAGAATAATGGAGAAATTTTGTGAAACTCTACTTTATATAAATATATTAAACTTAAAATATTTTTCACAAGATTATCTTGACTACAACATATTTTAAGTTTAAAACTAATTTTTTCCAAATGTATTCTCAAATAAAGAAGATTACTATGGTCAAATTATTAATATACCTTTTGGCTCCTTCTGATTTTATTTGATTTTTGAATACTTAAAATATTTTATTTCCACTTCCTCTATACCAAGAAATTTTTTTATTTTCCTACTTCTTTTTCAACTTTTTAATAGCATATTAAACATTCCATAAATAAACAGTCATATTGTTATAATTAATAATTAAGATATGTGTTAACTACAAAATAAATATGTAACAATCTTAAAGAGATATGAGCAAAACAAGAGATAAATTATGGAGAGAGGTTTGAAAGATTGTAATAGAAGAACATATATGATATGTCGTTGATGATTTTCTTATGTGGATTACAGTGATCACATACATATTTTTAGAGTAAAATCTTTCCAATTTTTCAACACTTTTAGTAGTGGTATGGGATCCACTTGCACCACTTTTCGTTCTATCTATTTTGTAACAGTCTCTTTTGGAATCAAATGTCACTATTGTATCTTGTGATGAATCCTTTGTTGCATTGTTATAAACATTTCTAGGAAAATCCAATGTGATTTACTCATATAAGGTAAAAAGAGTACAACCACACAATCTCGCACTCGAATAGATAAGCTGACACCTATAGGTCTCACTAATGAGCATCCTAATGTTATGGACATATTTTCGGAACATCGAGGTAGATAACATTTTGTGTAGAGATCTGCAACATTGTCATAAAAATCGAACATATTTTATCCCAATATTTTTGTTCACCTCACGTTCTCGGGTGTATGAGAAGAACTTTAGAGGTATGTGCTTGGTTCTATCCCTTTTTATATATCTTTCATTCTTTTAGGCAGTGCATGCAGCGTTATCTTCATATAAGATAGTTGGTTATTTATTTACACATATTCCAATGATTGATTGAATATGCTGACTTATTGACCTAAGCCAAACATGTTCCCTAGTTGTCTTATGGAGCACGATTTTTTTAGCATGATTCGAGGAAGTAGTTACAATCTCTGAGAACGCCATGATATAGTTGTATATCCAATCTTGAAAATGTATCCTGTTTGCGATCAAGTTTTGTGTGGATCCAAAAAAACCTACATCTGCTAAACCAATCATTTGATCTTTTGAAGTTTTATGATAAAATAATTCTAAATTAGTTTTTTCTTGGAGATACCGAAAGACATTTTTATTTCATTCAAATGTCTTTGAGTAAGGGACAAACTAGATCTTTCCAAATGATTGATAGCAAATAATATATTAGATCGAGTATACTTTGTAAGATACATACGGGCTCTAATTCCACTCAGATTTGATATTTTAGGGCCAAGTGTCCTTTCATTTTCCTCTTGTGGTCGCAAGTGATCACTTTATACATTTAGTGATCTAATAACCCTGTAAAGTATTTTCCTTATCTAGCTGTTTTAAGTCCCTTTTGGTGTACTATCTTAGGAGAATGCTCAATTTGTAACCCAAGACAATACTTTGCCAGTCAAAGATTTTTCATCTCAAATTCTCCAATAGCTTGTTACTTTTTATATTTTTCCTTGAGTTCTAATAACGTTTAGATCATCAACTACATCATGATAATTAAAAATACGAATGTTGATTTCATGAAGAAAATACATGGGCATATAGAGTTGTTCACATTCTTTTATTAAATTCTCACTGAGACGATTATACCACATTTGTCTAGATTGCTTTAACACATACATTGATTTTTGCATTTTTGTCGCACATAACTCCTTTTGTTTGGAACTTAATAATTATGGCATTTTAATCAGAATTCTCATATATATATGAGTATCCAATGATATGTATTAATATGTCGTAAAAGTATCAGTGAGGTGCATTTCTAGATTTTCATTAGCTGCTAGACTCATCAGGAATCTAAACGTGATTGCATTCATAACGGGGGAGTATGGTTCCTCATAGAATATTTCAGATCTTTGAGAAAAATCTTGAACCACCATTCGAGTTTTATATCTTTTAATCTCGTATTTCTCATTTCTTTTTTGGACAAAAACCCATTTGTATTCGAATGGTCTTAGCTTCAGATGTGAGTACAATAGGTCCAAATATGTTTTATTTGTTAAATACATCAAGCTCGATTTTTATTGCATCTTTACAAATTGATGGAGAATCAAAACCAACATATATTCTCAAACTCTTTTAAGGTCCTATTTTTGTATGCTTTGTGGCCACGTGCACCGCACAATCAAAAATCCTTAGATGAGATATTTTTTACTCTCGACCAAATACTAGCCGTAATGGGGGGGAATACTTATGATACGTGTATGGTCTCAGTCGAACAAGTGCTTCTGCATGAAGAATGGCATATCCCCATACAAAGATTGGGAGTTTTCATTTCATGATCATTTTTCAATGAGCTGCAAACGTTTAATTTATTATGCGGCCAAATCACTTTGGGTATGAACATGAGCTACAAGATGCTCAACATCAGTTCCCGCTACAATAGAATAGTTGTTGAATGTTTGAGATGTGAACTCACTAGCATTGACTAATCTAACTCTCTTAATAGGATAAGTAGGAAATTGAACCTTTTAGTTTTATTATATGAGTTAAAAATCTTAAAAATGTCATATTTCAATATGTTAATAGACAAACATGTGACCATCTACTAGATGCGTCAATTAGTACCATAAAATAGTAGAACGGTCCATATGATGGATCTATTGATCCATAAATCTCACCTTGAAAACCTTTATGGAATTTTGGTGATTCTTTATCAACTTTGGTTTTCGATGACTTTATGACAATTTTTGCAAGAGAACATGTCAATTTGTTTTTCTCAGTATCTCTTGGAATTTTAGTGGATGTCCATGTGAAGTCTCTATGATTTTTCACATCATCATGGTGTCTGGATGACCATGACGATCGTACTATAGCGTGAAATTTTATGGATTTATTTTAGTCACGAGATGCGATTCTATTACATCTATATACGTATGATGCAAACTAGAAGAAAATATTGGTAAGTTTTATCATATACCTGTTTCATGATTCATTAGCAATAATGTACATATACTTCTTGGCATCGTCATTTGTAGAGTGAGAGTCCAATCCTTGATGACATGTGTCTGTGAAACTCAACGAATTCTTTTTAGAGTTTGGAAAAAATAAGACATTATTTATAAAAAAATATTATTTTATTAGATAGCGTGGAACTGGCTTTACCATTTCCCTCAATAAGTCTACAAGACTTAATAGTATGTTCACAATAATGTTTGTCGGTTTAAAGGTTGAGAAATATCTCTTGTGCCTCAAAATAGTGTGTAGATTTATCTCTTGTGCCTCAAAATAGCGTGGAACTGGCTTTACCATTTGAAATTATTTTGAGAAATCTCAGTAGTATAGATTTTAAAAAGATTTTTCCAAATACCTTAAGGTGGTATTTGAATTTCTTTATTTTTAACTATCAATTATTTCTCAAATTCTACCAAATCAATTTTGATTTAACAATTAACGAAATCTCAATTTTCCAATAAAGTAAGATTTGAAGGAATTTGTACAAATTATTGATTTAATAATTTTGAATTTGGAATAACTTTTAGAAATATTAAATCTAATAAGTTGGGATGTGGAAAAAAAAATCATTTCAAATCCATGATCTTATATACCCCTAAGGGTTTTTTTTTTTTGGTTACTAACCCTAAGGCTTTATAGCATAAAAGGTTGGATTTTTACTTAATTATAAAAAGTAAAAGAAAAATAAATAATCAACCATCACACACATAACAGCGGATTAGAATATATTTATATAATAAATAATTAAATAAATAACCTTCGGTCGTATACTATTATATATTCAAGATGCATAATAGAATAATACCACGAATAAGGAAAAGGCGGATAAAACTAATATAGTAAAACTAAAAACTATTACTATAACTTACGTGTGCAATGATTATTGATTACTAGCTAATTAGTTACCGAAACTATTCTTTTTGTGAGTGGAGGAAAACTTGATATAATTTCCGATATCATTGTGAAGTTGACTATCTTGGCAATATCATATCATTGTGGAAGTGTGATGCCCACATTTACACACAATATAATAATTAACATAAATGAAAATCATCGGTTTTTTGTTAAACGTTATTTGGTTAAAGTTCCGTTTTTAACAAGGATTTATAATAACTTTATCATTTTGTTTATCGTGTTCGTTTCGTAGTAATTAGCGATAGTGGTCAGCAGCAACAATCAAATCTTGTTCGTCTTAAATTTAAAATTTAACAAAACTCAAATTTAACATAGTATCATCCAAAACACATATTATCCTACCTTAGCTAAAATCGATATGATCAAGAATTAGTTTGATATTTCTATCGAAATCGGCACAGACAAAAAATTAGTTCAACCAATTTTAATCTAAATTTAATCATATATTAGAATTATGTCAAAATTAATGACTATACAAATCATCATTTGAGGAGACATGCGAATATTCTACCAATTAGGATGAGACATAAAGTTAAGTTGAGACTTAAGAAATATATATGGGATATACATCAATACACTTCTTACTAGTGGCGGTTCCATAAATTATTTTAGCTGAATCATAAATTATTTTTAGGAAAAAGAATGATATTACATGGGCTTGAACCTAGATTTGAGCTAGGGTTTCATTTTTCAAATATTTGTCAACTATCCTAGTAATTTTATCAATATATTAAAACTTAATGGGTCTATTGATGCTAATTACCAATTTCTTTTAATTTAAAAACCAAAACTCATAAACGTAACTTATTATCAGAGTCCTAACACATTACCCCACCTTTTTACTAAAATAAGTATGGCTCCAAAGTATTATGATCATTTTACTAAAATTGGTCCTTATAAATTAGTTCGGAAAATCTAACCTAAAATTAATATATTTGTAAGTCGAAACAAGGAGAATTAGGCATGAAGCTGTTAGAGAAGGTAAATATGGTATACTCTCTTCGTCTTATTTGGAAAATTGTCTCATACCTTTCTTCACATTGGGTTGATTGGGTAAATAAGTTTCACATTTGGAGTGTCGCTATTAACTTGGGTTTATGGGCTTAGAAAAAACTTCTTAAGCTGTGGAAAAAATTTAGTTTTAAGATCAGTGAAGGTGGAGGTTCATTCGGACTATACAACTTCATTTTAGTTTGATGATTGTCGCCTCTTGGGAGGTCAATTGATGTCACATGAATTATAAGAGTGAGAGACTATGTTATTCCTTTCCAAACTTCCAATTTTCAGTCTTAGCTAGGCCTAGACTAACTCGGGATATGGCTCACAGACTTCATCTCTTATTTAAACCACTAGCGAGCCCCTTTCTTCTTGATCGCGTTGAGATGATGCGGATGTAACATTATGGAAAATACTCGGACAAGTTTTAATCATGCCTTTTCCTAAAAACCGTGGGAGCTTAATTAAAAACATCACAAGAAGGTTCATTGATTTTATGGCCAATGACTTCTGCACATGAGACTAGTTTATGTGTTTCCATTATGGATTATTATCCGAGATAAGCTCACTAAAGGCGATAGAATTTCTATTTGGTACCATAGGACGTTGAATGTATGTGAAACTAATGATTGATTGAAGATGCTTAGTAAACATACTAACACACAACATACTGAAACGAAACACAAATATGTATAGCACCTCATAAAGAATATCAGTGTCACTTAATTGAATAAAACATATGCCAACAATGCTCATAGAGGTACCATTGGGAAGCTTAAAAAATTTATTGGAAACCTAGCAAATTATCTCTAGAGTTGAAAACATGGTGAGTGGTTCTAGAATCTATAACCCATGAACTTGAGAGATATCATTGTCAACTGATTTTGATGTGGGAATCTCATGAAGGAAGATATAGTGACATTTAACATACTAGATTAATGTGAGATATGAGGTACATAGGTTAAAGTAAATTCATGTGAAGTGGTTGATTAAAATACGACACCAAAAATAAGAAGCTGTGAACTTAGGTAAGAAATGGTCCCTTGAATCTGAACTTTGGTCATGTGATCTAGTGAGAAGTCAGACTTCTGCAGTAATGGAGAATCTAAAACAGCCGTGCTTATGCTTGTAGTTGAAATCCAATTAGATTTTGAAAAAAAGTAGTAGCAAAAGGAGTAGAGAAATTCTTCTTCCTGCATGTCCAACCAGGTGGATAACCATGGAGCTCATAAAATTTATCCTTTAGATGTCCAACAACTCTACAATAGCTACAAACATGCCTTGACTTTTGTTGATAACTGTTAGAAGCAACGAAAATAATCTTCAATATGAGTGTTAGGGAAAAAAATTTCCTTAAAAAACACTTGAAATGCAATTAGTAACCTTTGAACTTAGATAAATCTCACATATCTTTGAATTTGGTCTTGGTCTAACATATTGTTGATAGCACTAAGACTAAGACAACAAATCTTGTTAATGATCTGACCACTAACACTAGCACATGAATCATTCAATACCATTAGAACTGTGATACAATTTTTTGGTCTATGCATCTTCCAATAATCAATCTACCTTGCCACAATTTCATTTGAATATTTTCTAAGATTTTATACTCGCAAGAAATTTCCAACCATACTTCATCTTAGTATAGTAAGCAGAAGTTCCATGGATGCTTGGCGAATAGTTGAAATATCTTGTTCAAGTTGATATATTTGAGGAAGATTGCTCACATGAAAATGTTTCAATAAGCTTAGCCAAATCTCAAAAGCATCATTTAAGTACAAGATGTTATTATACAAATCTTGTTATACGTTGTTTAAGAGCCATGATATGATCATGTTATTACAACAGTTCTAGATCATAAAGAGAATATGATTAAACATGCCTAGGTAGTGATCTCATCTTCCTCTTTCGTGGGGCGACAGACGAAAAAACACAAAGGATCTTGTGGATTGCAAGAGGTATCCCTCCGGTTTCACACCTACTCTTTGATGAAGATAGTATTTTTGTGCAAAGCAAATCTCCTAAAAGGTGCAGGATTTTTAAGATAATCGGGATATATGGAGAGAATTATGCCAAGAATTAAACCTCTCTATATCCTCCATTTTATTTGGGAGTAGGGTAGACCCACAAATCTGAAGACAAATTAAGTCTTTGATATGAATTACCAAGGAATGACGTATGAGTATGTAACTGGGACTCGCTGGACAAATTTGTGGCTCGAAAAAGAAAGTCTTTTTTTTTTCCAGGAGATACTTAGCAATCGCGACAACAATTGGACTTCAAAGTTACTCTCAAAGAGTGGGAAAAAGGTCCTTATTAAATCCGATGCATAAGCCATTACGGCATACCCGTTTTTGTGTTTCCCCCTTCCAAAATGTATTACCAATAAATTTTAGTAGTGCTATATCTAACTTCTGGTGGAGTGCTAAGAATAATAGAAGTGGCCTCCACTAGATTGCAGGGGATAAGATTTATATTCCCCAAGATTTAGGTGGTATGAGTTTTTGGGACCTACATGACTTTAACATATCTCTGTTAGTTAAAAAAATTGGCGCATTCTTCGTTTCCCTAATGCTCTTTTGGCTAGGGTCCTAAGAGCTCGAATTTCAGACATTCTAGTCCTCTAGAAGTTTACGAGTCTTGTTCCCCTTTGTTTTAGTGGAGGATCATTTTTGCTGGAAGAGAGTCGGATCGAGATGTAATACTAGTGTTTGGTATGAACCTTGGATCCTAAATATCCCGAACCGTCAGACGAGGCATACCATCCGGCCTTTGGATCGAGATCCTTCTTTACTGGTACATAATCTAATACAATGAGACTCGAGTTGATGGTTTGATGGTTTAAGACGATACTTAGAGACTTTATCCATCCTAAGGATATCCCACTAATCCTTGGGATGAGACCATGAAGTCACTTCACTATGGATGGATATAATTGGTGTTATACAAAATCAGGGAATTAAAAGGTTATATAAGGATATGAGACATCAAGTAAGATGAGGTCTATTCAAGCTCTACTCCACTACTAGAACCGAGTACTACTGCACTAAAGAGCCAAGTTTTGAAAGTGAATAAATCAAAGAAGTTGAAACATTTTAAGTGACAAGCACTATCAAGTAGTGTTGTTACATGTCATCACTTTCGTGCTTGTCCACATCTTCATATTCCTTCCCGAATATCTCCATATACTGAAATTTGAACTTCCACCTCTGGAGAACCAAAAAACCTGGTCTATCAGAGACATAACGATATCTTTTCCCTTGGATTATGTGGTACATTTGGAAAGAAATAAATTAGAAAGTCTTCAACTGTAAAAATGTCTCAGCAAAAGATACTCTTCAGATAGCCTCTCTAGAAGCAAAGAATTGGAGAACCGCTAATCAGAAGACAAGGAGGAAGAGACAGAAGATAGTGGTATAAATGACAACATATGTGAGCCTCCAATGTCATATCAGTTCCTCACATGTCAGATCGATGCTTCTTGACATGATATTGAAACAGTTAGAGGAATCAAATGGTACCTAAGGGACACATGAGGCTGTTATCTTCTAGGTATGTAATGGTGTAGATGATTCCTTTCAGCATTACATGCCAAGTTTGATGGCGTACTTTGGACTATGACAGATCTTCTAGATAGGAAATTTCTTTCAGTCTGAATTCAAGACAGACTGTTTGACGCTCTTATCAATGAAAGAAAACCAATTGTAGTGGCCAGCTTTTCAACAAGATTTGGACTATTTTACTACCTTTCGAGATAAATTTTTAAATTTTATCCTAACACTTATTCGTTGATCTTCTTATGTCTGTGCCTACTCCCTTGCAAAGGGGTGAGAGCAAAAAAATTTTTTTTTTTTTTTCTAGTTAATATATGGTGTAAATAACGGTACAATCAAGACTCTAAACCAATGATAAAATCAAGACTAAAAATAAACTTCTTCAATAATAAAATTTGTTGTCTTCAATCCATCTACACAAAATGACACAACTAAAACTCTTTTTTTATTTGTCTACCAAGCCTACTTCATTTCAAAACCTAATTGATTATTGGTATAACGAGAGACATAGGCGTGTGTTATTTGGAGGATAATAGATCAGCCTGGTTGGGCCCGTAAACGCACTAGGACTACTTATAGACCTAATCATCATCATCTTGTGTTGTAGCTTAGCTAACCACAACTCGTCCACCATTGTTTTTTGCCCTTTTCCCTTTTCGTTCAATTATTTTTTGCAGTCTTACACTATCCTTAATTAACTTTGCACCGCCCACTGTTAACAAAAGTGATTAAAAATACACACATGATTTGATCAAACGTTACATTTATTTACAGGTAACAGAGGTTAAATATCTTTTAAGTATCCAAATCATATTATAGTGTTTTTAGGCTTTAAAGTTAGTAGGTTCATTTTTAGTGTTTTTCTCCACTAATATTGTGTATTAGATCTGAACCGTCCAAAAAGCAGGATGTTTGGTTCTAATAGCAGGATTGATCCTATGTAGACCAATATAACATCAACATTTATAGGGTTTAAATAATTAGATCTCTGATCTTGTTTTAGAGACTTAAATCAATAGTTCTCTATATTTTTACATTACCGCAACATTTCTAGTCATGTCTACGATATTTTTATGTTAAGATATATGTAATACGTTTAACAAGCAAAGTTTTAATATTAACTTGTACGAAACAACTAAGGAATGTCGATTTATGATTGTGGATGCAGAATCTTGATGTTTTCAAATGCTAAATTCATATATGCATATGATTTAATAAAAAAAAATTGGATGATAAACACAATGAGTTGGGATGCATAGATTACATACCCAATTTTTTTTATTGAAATTGCTTAATCAAGATTCTGCATTTAAATGGCGGAATGACCAATTTACGTCAAAAAATCAAGATTTTTTGGTGAATTATGTAATTAATATTTCGCATCCAAAACTTTTTGTTAGGTAGGAGTATAAAATATTTCTTTATATTTGAACAAAAATAAAGGATTATAAAATCATGCTTTTACGTCAATTACTGAAATATAAAAAAATCACAATTATTATGTTGTATCGAAATATTGAAAAAATGATTCAGCAGAATTATTACCTTAAACTAACGTTAAAGTTACGAAATCGAATAGCTGTGTAGTTTGCACCAAAATAGTAGAATCACGATTTGGTGGATACTTGTCTATAAGAAATTTTTGTCCCAAAATTACAAGATCGCAGAACACGTTTTATGCAATGTCGAGATTTTGTTTCAAAGAATGTACGTAGAATTGCTTAATATATTTTTGTCAAGAAATTGTTCTTGTGCATCTCATCGGCTTCATTTTTTTTATATGATGTCAACTATAATAGCCACTATACGAAGCCCATAAAATAAACTATCATATGGGTCTGAGGCCGGCTCAATTGTCACGGAGGCCCGGTACAGTGGGAAAAAAAAACCCTATAAACACTGTTGGTTTTTCTTCAACTAAACAGTTTAACCATTGAAATACATTTGTACGATTTTGACAAGTAAAGAATATGCATGTCACTGCAAAAACTCAAGAGCTAACAGCGAATAAAGCATGCAGCCATGCCTAAAAATCAATCATGTTTTCGTAAAATGATTTAATATGTTTTGAGTTATTTTCCACAATAATTTGATTCCTCAAGAGTCAAGAATAATACACGAATATATGATACGTTTACTGTATGTCCAAGACAATGAATATTGGAGATCATATGATTTCTCAATGATTTCAAAACTTTGGACTTTTTTCTTTTGAATATAAAAGTATGAAAAATCAATCATTGTGAAGAAAGTTAAGCATACATATGCTATTGAAAATACGTGAAGCATTTTACACATGATAGAAAAGATTGAGAGGGTAACAAGACCACGCAGACAGAGATTGATATCCAAGATCGAACTATTTGATGAAGAAAAGGAAGATATATAAACAGTAAACACAAAAAGAAAGAGAAACAAGAATTTCTAACACAACCCACATTTATCTATTGGTAACTTCGTCTACGAGTGGTCAATCAGAGTGGTTAGATAAATCTAACCCTGAGGAAATTGGATCCCTAGCCTGGACCATTATTCCAAGATTTTAAGTTATCACTAACGGTAGTTATTGTTTTCACGACTCAATGTATTGAGATAAATTTGAAACTAAGCTAGAATAGGGTTTAGTTTAGCTTCATTTTAGTAATTACCTTAGTTTCCACATTAGGTTCTTTGGTGAAGTCTTAGCCTGCCAAATCTGCTTGTTCCAGTAAAATTGGTCATCATCAGCTTTGTTTCTTGGCTTGCTCCTCTGTTATACTTCTTTCGCATTCATCCTCTTTGATAGGTTTTAAGCATGCGATTGAGAGTGTAACAAGCCAACACAAATCGAGATTGATATCCAGGAGCGAACCATTTGATGAAGCAAAAGGAAGATATAATGACGTCGGCTGAAACTGTGAACACAAAGAGAAAGAGAAAGAAAAAGATTAGAGAAAAAAGAATTTCTAACACAAACCGCATTTATCTAAATTGTGGTTCAAATTGGTAACATTCCTAATCAGAAAATGGCGAAATATAAAACTAATCTACAAAAGATTTGAGAAGTCACATAATGCAATAATTTGTTCGATTTAGATAGATATGGCAATATTGTGGAATATAGGAAAAACTACTTGTAGAAATATGTAAGAAGTTATTTGGCAAAAACATATATACTTTTGTGGATTCTACATTATTTCTAGCGGTCGTTTTTGTTTTCATGACTCAATGTTTTAAGATAAATTTGAAACTAGGCTAGAGTAGGGTTTAGTTTAGCTTCATTTTAGAAATGACCCTATTCTTTACGTTATAAATTTTCTTCTTTAACTACATTTGTAAGTGATAAATACAATTACTTTTCATATGACTATTGTGAATTTTATTACTATTTTTAACCTATTTACTTTAATGTTAGACTATCATCGTCGACGTTGTTAAGATCAAGCATCTAAGTTTTGCCTATTATTTAATCAATTTGAAACAAACTATTCTCGCACATGAGTAATCGGGTATATATGGAGAACCGACATACTATGAATTCTAAAAATATGAAGGTTTCCTATCATTCCCGATTGCATTGCTTTTAGACCTTAATCCCTTTTGAATATGTTATATAACCGCAAAAGATTTGTGGTTATAATTTTACTAATTTCAAAAGATTTTAATAAGAAGAATAGTAGTAACTGAAATTCTGTAATTTTTTTTGTAGTTTGTAATTTAGTTAACTTTTCTTTCTATATCTTTTTAGAAAAGGCTATACGATAGCTACATAACCGCAAATCCATCAAATATGCAAATCCATTAAATATACATTGTCGACCCACAAAAAAATTCAAATGTACATCAAGTTCCTAAAAGTTTTTTATGATCCAAAAGAGAAAAGTATTTCTAAAATGTAATGTTTTCTCATTCTTAATTATTTATTCACCTATTTGCGATAGAGGTTGATCTGAGATCATTCAATATTACAAACTCAATGATGGAGACGGTTCTAAGTAGAGCAATCAAAGTGATCTTTTCCTTGTTCTTCCAAAGGGAATTTGTGAAATCTCTGATTTTTTGAAACATATCTCATGAAACATGAACAAATAATAACAAAATAATTAACACAAAACTCACCAAAACTAAGTTTGACAGCTCTTTGGAAAAGAGTATCCTACAAAAAAAATGAATGTTTAGCTAGATGAAACAAGTAAAGGAGAAAGAAAGATTCAATTTTAAGCTAATTACCTCTACTTCATTCGCCAATTCTATGTTATCTATAACCTAATCGATTAAAAGATTTCGGGAGTTTCATTTTTGACTTTGCCTAAAAAATTCCTCAAATATATGATAGTCTGAATAGTGTAGTGGTTCACTGGTAGGCTCCCGCTCTGAACCCACAACTTGATGAATTTGAGATAGTGTGGACAAGGATATTCCACCCATATGTCCATAACCGACGTCCATTCATTAAATGAGTAGACTTTCTCTAGCATCTCCAGGTAATAATGTTTATACTTTAATATGATTTGAAATATATCCGTTTATAGAGTTATTCTCTTACTCGATCTACGTTTTCCCACTTCCTTGGAATTTCGAAAATCAAATCTGACATCTTATGTTGGTCAAGATTGAGAATCGTACCAATAATTCTCAAGACATTTCTCTCGCATGATTTGTATTATGGATTGGGCATATTGAAGGAGTTATCACCCTCCATCAATATACAATAAATCTTAGCTTTTTCTATGAAAGACAACATCACACTTCACTTCACATACAGCTTCACACTTCAGTGTAACCACCTAGACTTTCTAGGAGTGTTCTTCTTTATTTCATTGTTTGAATTTTGCAGTAGGTCTTGAGAATTAGGCCCCCTCACCAAGAAAACATATAGATGAAACTTTTATTTCTCTCGTTTGAATCAATAGCCTTCACATAGAGTTAGATGGGGTGCATTGTGTATTTGCAACTCTATCGGGCCTAAGGATACTATAGGTATAAACAAAAATAACAATGAAAACTGAAAACCTTTTATATCCAAATCGAACCAAACTAAAATATATATGATTCTTATACGGTAGCTACTTTTTTCATAAATAAATCTAAAAAATTGAATCAAATTGAACGGAAAATCAGATTGAACACCTCTACTGCAAAGTATAATTTTTTCATGAATAAGTTAATCGAGAAAAATGAGTCGATCGTTCAATTTCGTATATGTATCAGAAGCCCATTTGTTAATTCGGCTGTTATACTGTTGTTGTGCAGCCCATATTTTCAACCGGATGAAGAATGATTTACCGGCCAAAAACTATTGGGAATTCCACAGGCTTCTACAACCAACACAAGAACAAAAATGAGGGAAGAAGAAAGAAACCCTAGTTCGATTCCGGAAATGCTAGAAGAAATTCTAATCCGATTGTCCTTGAAATCGATCCTCAAATGCAGAGCCGTCTCAAAACAATGGAGATCAATCCTGGAGTCGAGGAGGTTCTCGGAGTAGCGTATGAGTCTTCAAAAGAATCGGAAAATTTTGGCTGCTTTCAACTGCGACTGCGGCGGCCGGCGTCGTCTCCTCCCGGAGTCGCGGTTCGAAGGAGACGAAGAGATCGTCTATCTACACTGCAACGCGACACGACCTTGGATGAGCTGCGAAGGTCTGCTCTGCTTCCCCGAGCAAGATTGGATCATCGTTTTGAACCCATCGACTAGACAACTCCGGGGATTCGCTTCCGGCATGAACCCTAGATTCTTAGGAGTATGGTGGAGTTTCTCTCCACAAAATTGGGCGATGGGATTCGGTAGAGACAAAGTTACAGGGAAGTATAAAGTGGTGAGGATGTGTTTTTCATCAGTGAAAGAATGTAGTGTTCTTGATGTTGAAACTGGTGAATGGCGGAAACTGAGTCATCAACCTCCTCATGTGTGAATGGATCAATCTACTGGTTACACGTTGAAAAGTATTACAAAATACTTGCGTTTGATCTTCACAAAGAAAGGTTTCGTAGAGTGCAAGTTCCAGCTACACGTGTCACGGGGAAACTCAAATAGTGAACCTTGAGGAACGTTTAACCATAGCCAAAACCACAGTTAGGGATTAATGGGAACTAGAGATATGGAGCATGAACATGGATAATAAAGAATGGAGCAAGACTTATTCCATAGGTTTAGCAAATAGAGTTGTTTCATCGGAAAGGTGGAGAAGGTGGTTCACTCCGGTGACGGTTTCTAAGCAAAGGAATCTTGTTTTCCATAATAATCAAAAGAGGTTGTTTAAATACTATCCGAAGACGGATGAGATTCGTTGTCTTTCTTTAGACACTTGTGTTATATCTCCTTACGTGGAGAATTTGGTCACACTTCCTTTAAAACCCAGCCATCCGCATCCTCCTCATTCGGATGATTTGAACAAGACGATATCTAAATGTCGCTTGTTCTCCAAGGAGACTAATTCTTGGATATCCAAAGGTTTGCAATGGAATGAATTTAGGATCCTAGATTTGATGTTTGCATCTCTTGTTGTAGCTGGTTGTATTTGGTCACCTCTCTAGGAGTGTCTCTGAAATTTTCAGTTTTTGGTTATATCGTATGTAATAAGCTCAAGACACTAAGAGGATTTCGAGTAAATTACTCAGAATCACAGAAATTTTATTTGATACTAGAATAATTTTTCTTTTTAACTTTTATGAATCGATCTAATTATTTTTGAGTGGGTGATTTTATGGTTGTTTCATACGTGATTATCAAAAAGAAAACTAATTACAATTAAAAAATATTATCTAAAACAAAATACAAAAATTAATACATATTGGCGATAATGAAAGAGTATATATATATATATATATATATATATATATATATTGATTGCAGAGAGTTTTCTTCAACAACAATGATAAATCATCTTAACGAAGCCATGGCTACTACTTCAACAAGTGTTGATGATGCTATTCCTAGAGTTATTGCCCGTGAACGGCCAAGCCTATTGCGTACTTGCTGGTGAGAAACAAAATCAAACTTCTTAACATCACGAAAGATTAAAGTTGATTTTCTTAACTAATAAAAAGAGCGATGTTCATATATATGTCTTTTGAACCTGGTCATACGTTGTTGTTTGTGATAGATGGATTGAGTCTCGATTGTATATAAGTATGGTTTCTACATCAATTTAGGTTTTCTATCTAGGTTTAAATCTCTTCGCGTAGTCGATTCAAAACTGAATTCATGGTTTTTCTTTATGCGCCTTCTAATTTTGTTTAGTTTTCTATTAAGGTTTAGGTTTTGCGGGCATAATCAATTTATAATTTAGTCATACTTTGTTTGTGGTAGCATGAATTGAGTCTTGGTGGTATATATTATAGTTTATATATCAATTTAGGTTTTAAATCTCTTGGCGTAGTCAACTTAAAGGTTAATTAGGGTTCTTGTTCTCTCTTGTCTATGTTAATAAATTTTATGATTGAACTAGGGTTGGGTTATATAAGTATAGTTGTACTTTTATTTTTTCTATTATATTTTGAATAATCGATTTCCTTATTGACTATAATAAATCGTAGCCAACACAAAATTGGTGAACCACATAAATTTATGTTTTATATTCGTTTTCTATATATACGTTATATAAATAAATTTTTTAATTGGTTATTAATGCAGCATGAATAAGTACCTGCACTATGACATTGTGATAGGCACCATCCTTATAGTCCTCAACATTGCAGCGTTCTTTTATGTGAAACACCACAAGATTTCCAAATTCGATGATCAAGCTAATTCTTTGAGGTGGTGCTTTTTTTTTTACGTCATATTCAACGTATTCAGTTGTGGTTTCTGGTGCATTGCAATTATCGATACCGTATCTTATGACGGGTACATTGTTGGACGCGTCGCTCACATCTTCGGCTTAGCTACTTTCCTTCACTTACTCTATTCGATTTCACCAAATTTGGCGCTATGGTTTGGCATACCTTCTTCGTTATTGTTCGCCGCGGCTTTCATTGTACCTTGTTACACAATGTGTCTAGGACAATGCTTTGAAGACTGTGGAAAAGACTGTCAAGATTGGTGGAAGCATGTGAATGAACCACTTGTGGCATTTGATTACGTTTAACGTTTTTTTTTTTCTCTAGGGTTTTTTTTTCTTTCTAAATATCATATAATGTATATGATGATGTTTGTTTAATTGCTAATTTAGCTCAAAATCAAGAAATTCTTATTTTATCTGTTACGAACTATTTGCATTTGAATCGAGAGATCAAGTGACCATCCATTACACGATGGCAAGTCGAACCAAAATAAAATATCATATGGGCCTGACATACTGAGTTTGAATACTATCCGAAGACGGATGAGATTCGTTGTCTTTCTTTAGACACTTGTGTAATATCTCCTTACGTGGAGAATTTGATTACTCTTCCTTTAAAACCAAGCCATCCGCATCCTCCTCGTTCCGATGATTTGAACAAGACGATATCCAGATGTCGCTTGTTCTCCAAGGAACCTATTTCTTGGATATCCAAAAGTTTGCAATGGAATGAATTTAGGATCCTAGATTTGATTTTACATCTCTTGTAGTAGCCGGTTGTATTTGGTCACCTCTCTAGGAGTGTCTCTGAAATTTTCAGTTTTTGGATATATCATATGTATTACACTAAAGACACTAATTACTTAGAATTACAGGAATTTTATCTGATACTAGAATAATTTTTCTTTTTAACTTATATGAATCGATCTAAATATTTAGGAGTGGGTGATTTTGTGGTTGTTTCATACGTGATTATCAAAAGAAAACTAACTACAATTAAAAAATATTATTTAAAACAAAATACTGAAATTAATACATATTGGGGATAACAAAAGAGGATATATATATATATATATATATATAATGATTGCAGATAGTTTTTTTCAACAACAATAATAAATCACCTCAACGAAGCTATAGCTACTACTTCAACAACAAGTGTTGATGATGCTATTCCTAGAGTTATTGCCCGTGAACGGCCAAGCCTATTGCGTACTTGCTGGTGAGAAACAAAAGCAAATTTCTTCTTAACATCACTAAAGAAGTTGATTTTCTTAACTAACAAAAAGAGCGATGTTAATATATATGTCTTTTGAATCTGGTCATACGTTGTTTGCGATTGATGGATTAAGTCTCGATTGTATAAAGTATGGTTTCTACATCAATTTAGGTTTTCTATCTAGGTTTAAGTCTCTTTGCGTAGTCGATTTAAAGCCGAATTCGGGTTTTTCTTTATGCACCTTCTAGTTTTATTTAGTTTTCTATTTAGGTTTAGGTTTTGCGGGCGTCAATTTATAATTTGGTCGAGTCTTGAGGGTATACAGTATAGTTTTCTATATCAATCTCTTGGAGTAGTCAATTTAAAGGTTAATTAGGGTTCTTGTTCTCTCTTGTCTATGTTAATGAATTGGCTTATATTTTATTGCATGTAAATATAGCTACCCCAATGTTAATGAGCTACTTAAAAATATGTGTTTCTCTTTTTGTGTCTTAAGAGTTCTATAATTTTTTTTCTATCTATGTTTAGGTTATATAAATATAGTTTTACTCTTATTTTTTTAATTATATTTTGAATAATCGATTTTCTTACTGACTATAATAAATCGTAGCCAACACAAAGTTGGTGAACCACGTAAATTTATATGTTTTATATTCGTTTTCTATCTATACATTATATAAATAAGATTTTTAATTGGTTATTAATGCAGCATGAATAAGTACCTGCACTATGACATTGTGATAGGCACCATCCTCGTAATCCTCAACATTGCAGCGTTCGTTTATGTGAAACACCACAAGCTTTCCAAATTCGAAGATCCTCCTAGTTCTTTTGGGTGGTGCCTTTTTTTTTATGCCATATTCAATGTATCTAGTTGTGGTTTCTGGTGCATTGCGATTACCAATACCAAAACTTATGACACGTACATCTTTGGACGCATCGCTCACATCTTTGGCTTAGCTTTTCTCCTTCAATTACTCTATTCGATTTCACCAAATTTGGCTCTATGCTTTGGTATACCTTCATCGTTATTGTTCGCAGCTGCTTTCATTGTACCTTGTTACACAATGTATCTAAGACTTTGCTTTGAAAAATGTGGAAAAGACTCTCAAGATTGGTGGAAGCGTGTGAATGAACCACAAGTGGCATTTGATTACGTTTAGCGTATTTTTTTTCTCGAGGATATTTTTTTTCTTTCTAAATATCATATAATGTATATGATGATGTTTGGTTAATTGCTAATTTAGCTCAAAATCAAGAAATTCTTATTTTATCTGTTACGAATACTATTTGCATTTGAATCGAGAGATCAAGTGACCATCCATTACACGATGGCATGTCGAACCAAAATAAAATATTATATGGGCCTGACATACTGAGTTTTCGGCCCATTATAGACGCAAATCAGATCGGCAATAGGAAAATTTACCAGAGATCGGAGAAGAAGGCAAAATGCTCAGAATTCGTTTATAGAAGAAAATCGAACGAGGCAAAGTGTGGCAATGGCTTCGACGGTGGGATTAGCACCTGGACTGTCTCGGAAGCTGAAGAAGGTACTGGAATGTCGTACGGATAGTCCGGATCTGGTTGCGTCGCTGAACGCTTTGTCCTCTTTCTATGATGAGAACAGTGCTCACGCGAGACGGAATCTCAGATCGACGATCGAGAAGCGTGCGCTTCAGATCAACAGCGAGTTTCTTACCGCAGCTGATTCGACTCAGATCGCATTGGATCGCGTGGAGGAGGAAGTGAACGCTTTAGCTGATTGCTGTGATAAGATTGCGGCGGCGCTCAGCAGCTCCGCGGCTACGACTAGCGATATAATTAGTACCACTGAGAGGTTAAAGCAAGAGCTTGATGTCACTACTCAGAGGCAAGAGATCGTCAATTGCTTTCTTCGTGATTATCAGCTGTCGAACGAAGAGGTGAGTGAGCTCTTGCATCAGTACCTTAATGGTGATCAGATCTTAGCCGCGTTTTATTCTGCGCAATGTGAAATGAGTGTTGCTTAATTGATGCATTTTTGCAGATTAAAGCGCTTAGGGAAGATGAATTGAACGAGAATTTCTTTCAAGCGTTGTCTCACGTTCAGGAAATTCATTCCAATTGCAAATTACTTCTCAGGACTCATCATCAGGTGATTTCCCTGTCTTTACACTGTTTTTCGCAATTTATATATGTTTTTGTGCAAAAATGGATCTTTGTGGTTAGTATTGACTGAATGGGTGTGTGTATGCAGCGCGCAGGCTTGGAACTGATGGATATGATGGCTGTGTACCAAGAAGGAGCATATGAGCGCCTTTGCAGGTACATATCTCCTTCTTTCCAAGATTCTGAAGAAGATTTGTTGGTATAAACTTATTGTTTGGATTTAGCATGAATTCTTCATTGCTAATATGGAACCTAGATAGTTTACTGCTTACTAAATCTCCCTACAGTGTTGCTTACCATACTTGCTAGTTTTCTTTTCTTTTGTCTACATTGCGCTAGAGTTCTGCATTACGTATGTTCTTTCCTAGCATGGAAAGGAATAGAGTTAAGTTTGTTATACAAAAGTATCTTTTCAAATTATGAATAGAGGATCATAATATTTGGTTCATTTCAGTTCCAAAGCGATTCAACATGTACATTGGTTGGAGGTAAACTGTTTTTCATGGTAAATAGGGTTTAGAAAAAGGTCCACCTTTTCTCCTAGGGCCAACAAGAAAACTCTGGACTGGCCTCAAGAAAGAGGAATAATCACTATTGAGATATTTTTTGCTATCAGCCTAGAGTTTCATAAAAGTTTTAGGTATCAATATAACCAAAGAAACCTTGATTGTTCTAGGTGGGTTCAAGCAGAGTGTAGGAAACTGGGTGATACTGACAACCCAGAGGTGAGTGAGCTTTTGAGGACCGCTGTTCGTTGTCTCAAAGAAAGACCTGTGCTCTTCAAATATTGTGCGGAGGAGGTTAGTCTTTCGATTTCACTGAAGTCTAGTCTCTGTTAAATCGTTATGACATCTCCTTAAAAACTATATTAAACTACACAGGTAGGAAACCTGAGGCACAATGCATTATTTAGAAGGTTTATTAGCGCTCTTACACGTGGAGGACCTGGAGGAATGCCTAGACCCATTGAAGTTCATGCTCATGACCCCTTACGATATGTGGGAGACATGCTTGGTTGGCTACATCAGGTTTGTGACCACCTTTTCTTCTCCTATGGTTTGCTACACTCAACCATACATGTAGCATATTGAAAACTTCTGTCAGATCAATTGAGAACTATCTAATCGTGAACATTACGCAAAATTTCTTGCTGTTGTCTCTTGTTCTTGCCTAAGGTGAATCTTGGTTTTGGTTGCAGGCTTTGGCATCAGAAAGAGAATTGGTTTATGCTTTATTCGATATAGACGCAGCAGATCATAAATCAAACGCAAAGAATACATCTGAGAATGATGCCTTAAAGGCAGGAGAATCTGATTTCACATTTGTTCTGGATAGAATTTTCGAAGGAGTTTGCCGACCATTTAAAGTGAGAGTCGAACAAGTTCTGCAATCACAACCAAGTCTTATTATCTCTTATAAACTCACAAACACCTTAGAATTCTACAGCTACACTGTAAGTATTAATTTAACTAACTTCTTCTCTTACTCATCACTCTCTAGTGGGTTTCATTTTCATCATTGGTGTTCTTCTTCACCTTGCAGATCTCAGATTTACTTGGGAAAGACACTGCTTTGTGTAACACAATTGGTATGGTAAAAGATGCTGCACAGAAAACCTTCTTCGACATTCTTAAAACCCGAGGAGAGAAACTTCTACGTTACCCTCCACCTGTAGCCGTCGATCTCTCTCCACCTCCTGCTGTCCGAGAAGGAGTTTCTCTAACTCTTGAGATCATCGAGAATTACAACAGCATGATGGTTTCCGCTTCAGGTCAAAAACCAGCTTTTGATCCCGTTCTCTCTGCACTTCTTGACCCTATCATCAAGGTACACGAAACTATGAACCATTAGAAAACCATTGAAAGGAAATTTCTGAACTTCACTCAATTCTGCAGATGTGTGAGCAAGCAGCAGAAGCGCACAAATCGAAGATGAGCGGACAATTACCGAGAAGAAGCAGATCAAGTACTGACTCAAGCCAGTTAACTTCAGTCGATGCTTTACTCTCTAGCAGCTTATCCCCATCACAGGTATGATTCGACTACACTAAACCGGTTTGGTTAACCCGAAAAGTTTCATCTTTGGTATGTTACTTTTGCAGAACAATGAAACACCATCGAAAATATTCCTCATCAACTGTCTCTGCGCGATCCAACAACCGTTGCTAAGATACGACGTCGCGTCACAATACGTAACCAACATCGGATCGATGATTGAAAACCACATAAACCTCCTAGTCCAGAAAGAAGTCGATACACTTCTCCAAAAATGCAGTCTTTTAGACAAAATGCAAATTTTCCGGTCATCGACAACCGAACTTCCTTTGTCTGAACGACAAGACACGTCACCAGCGAAGCTATCGGAATGTCTGAAAGCATTCTTCGGTCTTGTTTTGGGAAGCGAAGGCTCTCTTCCGGAGTTTGAACAGATACAAGTTCCTAAACTCAGGTCTGAAGCTTGTGTAAGAGTCGCTAAAACTTTAGCTGAAGATTACGAAGTTATATATAGAGCTGTAACGGATACACAAAACGGATATCCAGATCCGAAATCCCTCGCCCGACATCCACCGGATCAAATCCGAACCATTCTCGGTATATGAATGTAATCCATTTCCTCTCTGAATATTTTTGTTTGTTACGAAATCAAAACGATTTGTCTTTTCACCTTAATTCTCATTTCTTTTTATATATAATAGATATTTACATATAAATATTATCTACTTGTTTGCTACATCTTAAGGTGAGAATTAACTTCGTTCAAAAGCATGTCTTGTGATTTGATACCAGTTGCTTTCATCTCATAGAGAAGCTTAATAGCTTCAATATAAAACCCATTCTGCATATAACTTGTGACCATAGCGTTCCAGCAACCAACACTTGTCTCATCTTTTCTTCTACTCTTGAACACTTTCTCTGCATCTTTCACCATCGTATACTTCACATACAATTCAATTAACCGACGTCGGATCAAACAATCCGAATCGAACCCGAGCTTCATAGCATTCGCGTGCACGCCTCGTCCGCTTCTCCCACTGTCATTAACCCATGTACACGCTTTCAAAACGTTAGAGAACACTGAGACGTTCTTCTTGATTCCCTCTTTACCCATTTCGACGAAATCGCGGATTACTTCTTCAAACCGTCCTTCTCTGTAGTCGTTAGTAACTTTAGCAGCCCAAGCAATGGTGTTAGCGTTTGAAAGCTGGTGTAGTACAAGATCAGCGTCTTCCAAACACCTGAATTCTCCGTAGAAACGTATCAAAGAACCAGAGAGATATGAATCTTCTTCGTTTAATAAACCTAGCTTCTGACACAAGGCATGAACTTGTTTCCCTAATCCCAAATCTCTTATCATACCACACGCTTTTAAAACACAGGCCATGATCCAAGGAGGAATCTCGGAGGAAGCAAGTTTCTGGTGTTTCAACATGGCTACAAAGAGCAACGCAGCGTCTTCGTAACCACCCATTTCGATACAGCCGAGTATAACAATTGCAAAAGAATGAAAATCTTTGTGAGGCATTTTATCGAACATCTGGCGTGCAATATCTAGTCGTCCGCAGGACACGTTCATCAAGAGGAGACGGTTGAGGAAACACGTCCTGGGTCTAACTCTGGACTTCATGATATGAATTTGTAGGTCGTACGCTCCACGGTGATCGCAATCGGTGGTTGATTCTTTGGCGAGACAAGAGTATAAATCTTCGTTTCCAGGTATAGAAAGCGAATCCATTAACCGGAGAATATCAGAAGTGGAACATCGAGGACTTGATTTTCTAGTTCTGTCTGTCTGAATCTGAGGTTGAATAACGACGACTGGTTCTTGTTTTTGGTGTCTGGGTTTTCTTAGAAAAAGTTGAACATCGAAGTTTGTGTTAACGTCATTCCCGACGTTCCGAGAGGCGGAGTAGTTGAAAGAAGGAACGAGAGATGCTGGAGATGGCGGTAAAGCTAATTCCAGAGTTCTCATCTGAAATTCCTTTTGCAGAGCTCAAATAGAAGAAATTAGGAACTCACTAGAGGAGAAAGACGATCTTCAGAGTTTAATCAATAAATAGATCAATCTGAAACTTTTTCGAAGTTTGATAATTCCTTTAGAATCGAGAAATTGTTTTCTAATCCAATCTCAGAGGAAGTGACAAAAGTAGCACTTGGGATTTTTGTTACAGAGAGTTCCCGAATGTACATTTATATTTGCAGAACATGGACATAGTTGTAAATACATGGCCGGTTCGGTCCAGTCTAAAATATTTCAATTCGAATCCGGTTTGATTTTTGTCGGCCATCCAAACATCAAAGGATTCAAGAGATAACAATTTCATCAAAGGATTCATCAACTCTCACTAATTTTGCTAATTGATATGCTAAAACGTTAGAACTTTAACCAATATGATATTTCCCTTTTGCCAAAGTGAGAATATATTCAAAATGCCAATATGGAGGTAAAAGCGCTTGGAAGTCTCATTCAAATAATTGAAAAGGGCTTCATAATCACCACACAAAATGACTTCAGAATATTCCAAACATTGCATTTGGATCAAGGCTTCCTTTAAAGTAAGTGTGTTTGCTTTTTCGACTAAATTTTTTGCTTCAATGGAAGTTGAGACCTGTAATATGTATTTTCTTTGAGAGGCATGAAGGGTTCAACTGATTCTTGCCTTGTTGCCTATTGATCAGAAAACATTAGCACAAAAACAAAAAGAGGAAACTTGTGCTAGGACCTCTTGCAATGTATATGGTGGATATTTCTTCTCCTTATTTTTGGTAATGATGGTTGTTGATGAGCAAAGTTTGCTTCACTCCACAAGCAAAATTCCATAATGGATTGGTGAAATATATTTGGGATATACCATTGAATATCATCATTTCGTGATTTCCAAATACACCACCCAATAAAAGGAGATAGATGTTCATCTTATTATGATTTGATTTTTATGTAAAACAAAACTTCTAAGTGATCCAACAAAGCAAAATCTGAAGTAAACTGGTCTGAGGATATTTGAATAGGAGATAGTTCTCAAATCTCTTTTGTTAAATAGAAGATGACTTAAAATCTAAGTATACATTATATATCAATCTCGATTTCGATAAATTCACTTAATCCATATTAATGCTAAACCTCACATATCCCTTCAAGATGTACAATACAAAGAATATAATCTTCTCACGGATATCTCGATTGTCCTTGAAAAATGGAAAATGTGGCTCACATGGATCTTGGTTATAGATCAGATAATGGATTAGAAGCACTTGGATCGTATGACCACTCCACGTCCAAAGTTGGGTGATTTGATTCCCCTAACATTAAGGATCTCTACATAAATTGATCTTACTATTGGTATTATTTAGACTATCATAAGATCATGTCAAAATACACTTTACATTAAGCAATAACACTAAAATTCGCCTAATCTATATTTATTATATGATATTTAAGTTCCAACTATACTGAAAATTCCTACGAAATAAATGTCATATTTTTTATTGGTTGTCAAAAATAAATTCTTATTTTTCAAGAGCCACAATTGATTATATTTTGTACTATTTTGTAGGAAATCAATACCATAATAAATAATATTTTTTACTAATTAAAAAGATTTTTTTTTGATAATATTATCCGGTTTCTTCGGATTTTCAATTTACCTAATTTCTTTTTTTGAAAAATAAATTGTTTGTAAGAAGAAATATCTCTGCAGTCAATGAGAGATACTTTAACATTTTGGCATTATTATAGTGTGGTTTTCTACAATTTAAAGATTATTTTCTTATTTTGGTCGGAAAAAAGTAATTAACAGAGACAACAATAACCAATAGATAATGCGTATACGTTAGCAAATTGCACACGTCACACATTTTCTCATCTTCGTCTTCTCCATTCCACAGTCGATTCTCCTTCCTCTGCAAAATTTTCGTCAGAACAAAAAAAACACCAAAATCTCATCCAAGTTCCCAATTTCAACTTCAATTTCATGATTGTCTCGGTTTTTAGATAGTGTGTGAGCTATGGCGTTTCCTCTTTCCTACACTCCTATTTCCGTTAAACCCGTAACGTACTCTCGGAGACCGAGTCTCGTAGTTTTCGCTTCGTCCTCTAATGGAAGAGATCCCTCCGAAGAGAAGAACTCAATTCCTAACGGCGTGAAAAGCATCGAAAAGCTTCAAGAAGAGAAGCGTCGTGCTGAATTATCTGCTCGTATTGCTTCTGGAGCTTTCACTGTAAAAAAATCTAGGTAAATTTCATTAAAAAATGAAACTTTTTTTTGATTCTCTGATGTAATTTAACATTTTTGTTTTTGGGTTTGTGAAAGTTTTCCATCTACAGTGAAGAATGGTTTATCAAAGCTTGGAATTCCAAACAATGTTCTTGATTTCATGTTTGATTGGACCGGTTCTGACCAAGATTACCCAAAAGTTCCTGAAGCTAAAGGATCTATTCAAGCAGTTCGTAACGAAGCTTTCTTCATCCCTTTGTATGAACTCTTCCTTACTTATGGTGGCATTTTCAGATTGACCTTTGGTCCAAAGGTTTGTTTAACCTAAATCCTGAAGATAAATTATTGTGAATCCAATAAACTTATATGTTGTGTTTTTCTTGAATAGTCGTTCTTGATCGTGTCTGATCCTTCTATAGCTAAACATATATTGAAAGACAACTCAAAATCTTACTCCAAGGTAAAAAAAAAACACTAATCAATGAATAGTCTTATTTTTCAAGAACAAGAATTGAATATATTTTCTACTTGTAAAATATTTTTTAGGGGATTTTAGCTGAAATTCTAGATTTTGTAATGGGAAAAGGATTGATTCCAGCTGATGGAGAGATATGGCGTATAAGAAGACGTGCCATTGTTCCTGCATTACATCAAAAGGTAAAACAAAAAGATAATAAAAAAGTTAAATAAAATGTAATGAATCTTTGAATCTTTTGTTCTCTTGTTGTTGTGTTTAGTATGTAGCTGCTATGATAAGTTTATTTGGAGAAGCTTCAGATAGGCTTTGTCAGAAGCTAAGTTCTGCTGCGACTAGCGGTGAAACAGTAGAGATGGAATCATTGTTCTCTCGTTTGACGCTTGATATTATCGGCAAAGCGGTTTTCAATTACGATTTCGATTCGTTAACGAATGATACCGGTGTGATTGAAGCTGTTTATACTGTTTTAAGAGAAGCTGAAGATAGAAGTGTTTCACCTATTCCGGTTTGGGATATACCGGTTTGGAAAGATATTTCTCCAAGGCAAAGGAAAGTTGCAACGTCCTTGAAGTTGATTAATGATACACTTAATGATTTGATTGCTTCATGCAAGGTATGAATAAGTTTCAAGAAAATGTTCATCCTCTTTGGATCTTGTCTTCTTATTGTTTTGTTATCTTTTTACAGAGAATGGTGGAAGAAGAGGAGTTACAGTTTCATGAGGAATATATGAATGAAAGAGATCCAAGCATTCTTCATTTCCTTTTAGCTTCAGGAGATGATGTAATCATAATTCTAAATCTTGATCAGTTTTGTTGGATTGGATCTTAATCTTACTTCTCACTTTTGTTTTGTTCTTATAGGTCTCTAGTAAACAGCTTCGTGATGATTTGATGACAATGCTTATAGCTGGACATGAAACATCTGCTGCGGTATTGACATGGACTTTTTACCTTTTAACTCAGGTAAAAGTAAAACAAAACACTTACATATGCTCCTAAAGAGAAAATTTATAGACAAGAAGTTGTTTTAGTGATTTATAACTTTGGTTTGGTATTTTCAGGAACCAAGTGTAGTTGCTAAACTTCAAGCAGAGGTTGATTCTGTTATTGGAGATAGGTTTCCAACAATAGAAGACATGAAGAAGCTAAAATACACTACTCGAGTCATGAATGAGGTAAATTTTTACTGGTTGTATAGGAAAATTACTATTTGGAGATTGATTATATCATTTTCTTTGATGTTGTTGTTGTGAAGTCATTGAGATTGTATCCACAACCACCGGTACTGATTCGTCGGTCTTTAGAGAACGATGTGCTTGGAGGATATCCAATAAAAAGGTAACAGTTTTTTGGCATTAACATACATTTTCAAGAAAGTAAAAACTTGTGAGTTCTGATAAAAAAAGATTTGTGTGTTTGGTTAACTAACAGAGGAGAGGATATTTTCATATCGGTTTGGAATTTACATCGGAGTCCTCTAAATTGGGATGAAGCGGATAAGTTCAATCCTGAGAGATGGCCTTTAGATGGACCCAACCCAAATGAGACAAACCAAAACTTCAAGTAAATAATAAGAAAAAGATTCTCTTTTTGCTTATCACTTTTTATATGATTGGATTTGATTTTATTTTCGTGTCTAGTTACTTACCGTTTGGTGGAGGACCAAGGAAATGTATAGGAGACATGTTTGCTTCGTTTGAGGTAAAGAATTCAATTTAACATGCTTTTGAATGATGTTTATGTGGATGGTCAAATAAAAACAGAGATCTCTGTTTTGTAGAATGTGGTAGCCATTGCAATGCTTGTTCGACGATTTAACTTTGAGATTGCACCAGGAGCTCCTCCGGTAAAGAGTCAAGAGCAAACTCTGTTTCTTGTTTTAGTCTCTCAATACTGAACTAAGACAACATTAATGGTTACTTCTTTTTGTGGATGAACAGGTGAAAATGACTACAGGAGCTACAATACACACTACAGAAGGATTGAAACTGAGAGTAACACACAGAACAAGACCTCCTCTCGACGTACCGATAGTTTCAGTGGAAGCTCTTCGAGATGAAGTTTCCTCTGCTCTTTCTTGAGCCTTATTCATCCTTTGCAAAACTGAAATCAAACAAATGTAGACCAATGCTTCTGATTATTTTCCTGCATTATGTTATGCAGACACACAAGTAGAGAATGTAAAGATTTATTCTTTTTGGTAAAAGAAATAGATTGTTTTGATATACACACGGTGAAGAAACTTGTGGGTTCTATAAACGTTTCGACTTTGTTTCTAGGACATAAACATAAACACATACATGCTTCTCTTGTGTGCAAGACCTGGTTTGACGCAGCTGTTTCGGTCAGGAAGTCACAGCCTCGTTTATCCACAAGACCTTATTAGTTCACACTACATTCTTGCTGATCCATTAGGTTCTCAAACACATGAGCTCAATTTTCCGGAGTTAAAGGACCATAGATTCTGTTTTTCTAAGGATCGTTGTTGGTTGCTTGTGAGAACTGAATCCTCCTTATTCTTACTTAACCCGTTTACCCGAGAGCACATCTACTTACCCAAAACACCATCAGCCTATTGCTCGGCTTTCTTAGCCGCTCCTACATCAACTAGTACGTCCGACCAATATGTTGCACATCTGTTGTTGTCATCAACACTTGGCGGCCTGATGAAACCGTTTGGACCACACATCGCTTTAGCACCATGTTAAACGAAGAGGACAATGGGCCAAATGTGTCTTGTCGAATGATATGTTCTATTGTCTCAGTACCAGTGGCTACCTTGGGGTATTCGATCCGTCTAGAGAAACATGGAATGTTCTTCTTGTGAATCCATGTTAGTTATCTAGATTTGAAAACGCCAGTGTTGATGATGGAGCACCAAGGAGACATCTTTGTTATGTATACACCACGCGACTACGACAACAAGAACAAGAACAACCCGTTGATGGTGAAACTAAACCTTCAATGCAAGGTATGGGAAGAGAAGAGAGAACAGAATGTATCCCTTATTACTCCCTCGGGGGTGATGAGAAAAGCTCTAATCCACCATCATCCTTTACTTTTGTTGAATTAGTTTCAAGTCTTATTTACAATGTAACTCGGATAGTCTACGAAGCAGATCAAGTCTTAGACACAAGTGTTTCAATCTGATTCTAGGACCACTATCTCTTCTATACAATTTCTATGTTTGATAACTGGACGACTTTACACTTTATGTTTTCGCCTTCTCTAAGATTGCTCTTGAAAAGTTACAAGACAAATCAAGAAACTTAAAAGGAACATATTATATTCTGATTAGTCTTCTCACACTATATAGCTATGCTTTTATTTTATCTTTTGATATTTTCCTTGAATTTCTCCATCTCTTCTATAAACAACAGAATTACTAATCTCATCAAACAATCTTCATGGTATTTAACAAAACCATCCATCCTCATCACAACGTCTTTAACTTTAGAAATTTTCATCAAAGAGCTTAATTACTCGCAACATCTAACTCCCCACAGATTAAACCTGTCCAAGAAACCTCACTTCTCTGAGCCATTTCATCCAACAGTTTCCTCGCATATCTCATTTTCCCGAATTTGCCATACATATCTGCAACAAACCCCAAGAAATCTAAAAGGGAAATAGATTATATTTTTATGAGTCCTCTTACACTATAATGCTTTTAGTTTTTGTTTTTTGTTTTTTTATATTTTCCTTGAGTTACTAATGTGTTTCTCCATTTCTTCTTATTAATATTAATATTTAAGTTATAAAACATTGTGTGTGACCACTTGTTTAGCAGTAGCGTAGTATAGAGATAATCTTAACTTTTATTGCTGATATTTGAAATTATACCAGTTCGATGCGGACGGGCTGGTATTACTTTCGATGCTCACAAGCTCTCTCATGAAGTTGTTAGGAGACAAGCCGTTGATATCTCTCCTTTAAGACGTGTAAACCAAGCTATCTACCATCAGTGCTTGTGAGACTGCTTTTAGAAACATAAGGAAAATCTTGCGACTCTTGTTATGCTTTGATTAGTCCTCTTACACTCTAAAGCTATGCTTTTGTTTTCTTTAGTCACAACCGCGGAAAGGAAAAATCCACTTTCAATGCTAAAAGAGAAGTCACCTGGTTCGGATGGGTATACTACAGAGTTTTACAAAGAAACGTGGAAAATAGTAGGCAAGGAGTTTGTTGTCGCTGTTAAATCCTTCTTCAAACTCAGTTTTCTCCTCAAAGGTGTCAAATCCACGATTCTCGCATACCTAAGTAAAAAGAAGCAAAAATAAAATGAAGGACTATCAAGCAATCTCTTGTTGTAATGTTCTCTTTAAAGTAATCTCGAGGATACTTGCAAACCAGCTTATGTTCAGCCTCCCAAAGTTCATTATCACGAACCAGTCAGCTTTTATCAAAGATCGTTTACTAATGGAAAATATTTTTGTTGCTACTGAGCTTGTAAATGACTACCATAAGGCATTATTTTCTCCTCTATGCGCTATGGGTGCATCGGGTGTCTTTGATGATTTCGCTATACACTCGCGTTTAAGGATAAGTTTAGAGAAGTCAACTCTATATATGGCATGTATGAATCCCAACTCCAAGAGGAAATACTATATGAATTTCCTTTTGAACATGGCTCTTTACGGTTAGGTATTTGGGTTTGCCTTTGTTGACTCGTACGATAACAACATATAATTATTTGCCTCTAGCAATTAGAGAAGATCATATCGCATATTAGTTCATGGACAGTTAGACATTTATCCTTTGCGGGTCTTCTACAATCCGTGGTATTTAACTCGACAAAAGAATTACAGACAAAAACTAATAAAGATGATACTTCCAACAATAGAATTCAGAAAAACAAACAAAACATTTAACGAAAAAAAAATTAAGTAAGCGCCGTATTATGTTTAGTTTCCATTGATTGCTAAGAAATATATAGGCTCAAGTAAAACTGAAATGTCTTAAACCCCCTTTATCCAAAGAAAAAGTAAACAAATCATCAATGGATATTATTAGCAGCTGTAAGGAGAAACAAAACGTGAATCTCTGGTTCCTCAAGTTAAAATAAAATCTGTTGATGATTTGTTTACTTTTTCTTTGGATCTACTTGATCTACACTCGCCAGCTCTCTGCTCTTGCTCTTAACAGTAGAAGCACCCATAGATTGAGGATGATGGAAAAACGTAGTATGTCTGATCATTCTTTTGAGATCTTTCACCGTTAACATTCTCAATCTCCTCAACAACAATACCTGAAAAGAAAAGAAGAAACAAGATAATCCGAAACGAATATATATGGTTACGCTTTATGAATTAAGAAACAAAACCAGTAGATGAACTGGGTGAACAATTCTTGTGTTCTATTAAATCATTTTATCGTCGATAGTATAGATACAAGGATTTAACGCATAAATTCTAACAAATCCGTTTGAGCACTTCCCTTTGGTGCCATAACACCAATATCTTTGATAACCAAAATCCATCGAGCTTTTTCTTATTCCTTATAGTTGTTGAGTTTGAATGTAGTACACAATCTGAAAGAAGAAAAAAAAACAATGCCACGCATGCATAAGTTTCAAGTATAAAAACATGAAAACAACACATATATTTAAGCACCGGCCTAAAATTAAACCCTAAAATTAGGTTTTGATGACCACTTACTTTTGGTGCCATAAACATGAATATCTTTGATGCAGACACCATCTAAAGTTTGGAACAGATAACATAGGAAGAAAATAGTTTTCTTAGTCCATCAATCCAACACTGTCATTTGAAAAACAGCCAATGTCTTTCAGCTACAAATCTACTAACATAAATTCACAAGAATGAATAGCTCAAACAACTTTGTATGGGATAATAATGTATAATGGTGGAAGGTATTCATCATTGAGGGATAAAATCTCCTTTGAAGCAAATCAAAATGGGATAATCCATTAACATTAAATCATTTCTCCATCCGATGAGCAAAATTTTATCTTGCTGAGACTACTAAAGAGAGAATGAGACAGTTAAATGTAATCATTTCTCCATCCGATGAGCAAAACTTTATTCAACCTATTCCTTGTTAGAACTTAGAGTTTGTTTATACTTTTCAACAAGGAATAGGTTGAATAAAATTATATAGAAATGATCACATTTAACCATATCAATCTCGTTAGCAGTGGCGGCAAGATCTATGGATATTGAGTTGATGTTAATGGAGAATCCATTTTGATCTGCATCAAAAGAGACTGTATGCCTCAATCATGATTACCTTCCACCGTTATACATTATTGATCATATACAAAATTATTTGAGCTATTCATTTTTGTAAATTTATGTTAGTGGATTCGTAACTGAAAGGTGTTGGCTGTTTACAAATGACAATGTTGGATTGATGGACAAACAAAACTATTCTCTTCATCCATTATCTGTTTCAAACTATAGATGGTGGTGTTGTCCTAGCTGCATCAAAGATATTCATGTAGATGGCACGAAAAGTAACCGGTCAAAACCTATTTTTAGGGTTTAATTTTAGGCAATATATGTTGTTTTCATGTTTCTATACTTAAACTTATGCATGCGTGGCATATTCATGTTTTCACCATTATAAACTAGATCAGCTACAAAAGATTTTATGTATCACGAATAATAAAACATACAAGTAACCATGATGATCACATTGTTGTTGCAAATAAAGTCACAAGGCTTCAATATGTTTAATTTTCCATATATACAATAACAAAATATAACTCTACATTTGATTAACGAATAAATATAACCATAATATGTCAATATTCCATGAATATCCACATAAAATAACATTCATAACAAACATCCACAATTTTTTTTTTTAACAAACATCCAAAATTCCACGGTAAAATACAACATTTAACATTGTGCTAAAAGAAAAATAAATCGGAAATATTTTTAAGACATTTAACACTAAAAACATAGATTAACCTATATTTAAACACCGACCTAAAATTAGGGTTTTGAAACCATAATCTCAGAATTATAAAGTTAAGAAAACGTCAGATTATTTAATCTGAGTAATTTAGGGTTTAAAGTTTTTTAAAAAACTTAATTAATTAAGAGATGATTAGAGGCTTACAAATTAACCGCATGTGATTGACAAAGATGCACCCAATTGATACGGGCCAGATCTATCCACACGTGAATAGTACGTGAAGAATCTGTCGGGGAATATCCATCCACACCGCGAGATTCGATCTTAAGCTCCGAAGGTTGAGATTCGTCGGAAGATGAGAATACTTTGACTGCGAAATTCGAGAAACCCTAACACCAAACGAGAGGAGGAGAGAGAGAGAGAGAGAAAGGGAGAAGAGGAGGGGCGGCGGACTTTATTTTTTTCTTTGACTGATGATAAATATAAGAAAGAAATTAGGTTTAGGTTTGTCGGGAGATGAGTATGATTTATTTATTTTTTTGAGATAAATTAGATAAGTATGATTTATTATTATTATTATAAAAAAAAACAACTCATCTCAAATATATAGAAGCATTTGTGTTAAAACATTTTATTTATATGAATTATGCAAAGTCACCTCAGCCTCTGATATTGCTACATTACATTCTTGATCCAATTGATAAAAAGGTTTTGAAATTTTTCTTATCATTATCAGCGAGGAATTTATCTCGTAAACCTCGGTCGATATTTTTAAATATGACAGTTTGGTAAAAAGGCCCTAGCTAAATCAACCCTTACATTTTTTTCTCTCACCAAATAGAATAGACGATGATTTGGCTTATCAGATTTTTATGAAAAGAAGGAATACATAGAGATGGAGTAAGTATCAAAGTGATTAATGTACCCCAATCTACATAGAGATAGAGTAAGTATTCAAGTTATTAATGTATCCCTATCTACATAGAGATAGAGTAAGTATCCAAGCAAATACAAGCCCAAAGTGTTTTTATTATGAGGATCACTCTCTATCCCTTGATCGAATACTTTGATATTCGACGAAAGAAAACCACCCTTTTTCTCTCCCTTACATACACGCACATGATAAAGAAAATAACGATCATAAAGTGAATAAAATCTGGTGGTCTTTCCTTCATTCCTCTCTTGTGACTCATCACGTATCACATCTCATCACGTGCTCTTGTTTTCTGTGTTTATTTGATGAGAGTCTTTTTACAAAGGTGAAGCCCACACACTCCTTTTTGGGTTTGAAGGCCCAACGCCTTCACTTCTAAGCCCTGCGGTTCTAGGCGGGTGATCCTCCTCATTAATTTGTAACGCCCATGAATTCTCATACTCAGGCCATCCCTTGCACTTAATTAAGAACTCCTTCTGCCCAACCTTGGTCTCCAACCTTACCTTCCTTATAGCTTATGGTTCCATAGCCATGGGTATAGTATGCTGCTAGCTGCTCGGGTAGAGGAGAGCTTGCCATACTTTCTCGCACACATTTCTTCAGACACGTGTAAGACTTTGTGAACTTAGAGGAAGAAGGAAGCTTGAGTTTATAGTCAAGTGCACTTATCTTAGCTTCCACCTTGCAGCTAACTTTTCATTAACCCTATGAACCAATGTCTTCTGCCTATAAGGTATGAGTTTTAAGTAAACCCAATCCCCTACTGAAAATTGTCCCTCCCTGCAGTGTCCATCAGTTGACTTCTTCATTTCATGTTGCACTTTCAGCAAATGAGCCTTCAACTACTCCAACACCTAATCCCTTTCCAAAACTTGTTCATCTAAATCCCCATTGACGGTGGAGCCTTTCTCAAACACCAAACTTGGAGGTTCTCTTCCACACACTGCCTTGAAGGGTGTCATCTAGATTGACGTGTGAAAATTTGAATTATACCATAACTCCACTAACGGGGAGATCTTGGGTCCATGTCTTGGGTTTCTCACCAGCAAAGCATCTCAAATAGGTCTCAAGCGTATGGTTCACCACCTCCTGGCCACCGTTTTAAGGGTGGTAGCATGTGCTGAAACAAAAGGTCAGTTTTCGAGAGCTTGAAGAGCTTCTTCCAGAACCAGCTCATGAAGATTTTGTCTCTGTCAGACACTATGGTTTTAGGAAATCCATGGTGCCTCACTACCTCCTTTAAAAATGTATGAGTGATGTAGAAAGTTTGTCTATACCGTTAAGTAGCCAAATTCCCTAATAAAACGTCATTTTTAAGCCTAAATCATGTCAAATCTTAACCACAATTGAGTAAAATAGTGGTAAGTTAGGATTGAATCCAAGAGAAGCACTATTGATATTAGGAATGATGCAAAAGAACTTAAATGCTAGGTTAGCATGCTTAGGAATGCTTAACTTTCCCTAATTACTAATAACAAGTCTTAAAAGGAGAGAATGCAACTAGACAATAGTAAATTATGCTTAATGATGATTGACAAAAAGATTTATTATATGAGAAATATGGTTTTGAGTTAAGGCTTTAGGTTATAGTAGTGTTTCATTGGGTTTAAGAGTGATTTATGGCCTAACATTTATATTAGTCTAGTGGGACGGGTATTAATTAAAGATTAATTAGCTCATTTTCATGATCACTAATCACTTCACTAATCTCATATAATGACAAATGATTTTTCATACATTAATATAACATTAATGCCATTAATGAGAAATTAAGATATTCACCAAACTATATTACTAGATTACTAGCAAGATTACCATCAATTCTTTGTTTTAGCACATATATTAGTTCTTGGAAATCATATATATTAGCATTTCATGAAATACTTTAACTGTAATGAAACCTATGATTTAAATCTTAGATTGATCACTTCTAAATTCAAGCAATAAACCAATTTCCAAGATAGATATTATATTAATCACCCTAAATCAACAAAAACCCAACTTCCAACTACTCTATTAAAATTCTAACTTAAGCAATAATAGATATTATATTAATCACCCTAAATCAACAAAAACTCAACTTCCAATTACTCTATTAAAGTTCTAACTTAAGCAATAATGAGCTAATTCACTCATAATCATTGAGTTGATCATAATGAAAAAATACAAAATAAGATAAAAATGATAGACTGATAAACTTAGATCATAAAAGTATTTGATTATTGAATAACTCACAAGATCACTCTCAATAAAAAGTTTAAAATCTCCTCAAAACCCTACTTAAAACTCTCAAAAGAAACATATTAGAAACCATAAGATAAATGGAGGCTTTTATTTACAAAAGAAGCAGCAGGGCATTTTGATCTTGTGGATTTAGATGCAGAATGGCCTTTGCCGGCGGCAAGCTTTCTTCTTCTTGGATCGGGAAAGAAATCATGTTTTCAGCTGCCGACCCCTGTGTAATCTTCGTTTTCGTCGACTAGGCTTTGTAAATCCCTTTGGCGGATATGTTGCAATCCTTGCCGACTGCAAGGCTCCTAGAATATGGCTTCTTGACCTCTTTTGCTCCTCAACTTTTTCACACTGCTCCTCCTTGGTTCCTAAGCATCTCATTTGCTTCCTTAGCTCTTTTAAGTACCTACAACACTCAACATGTACCAAATGCCATGCAAATGCATTCTAGGACTTCTACTATGCAAATGAGAAAGAATTGAAGCTATTTACAATCTAAAGTGGACATTATGACCTCAAAACTTAGGCCATGTATATTAGTGAGCCACGTCTATGGCAGTGTAGGGGTGCTTCAATCCGATGAAATGGACATATTTAGTGAGCAGGTCCACAACTACCATGATTGAATTGTAGCTACCTGAGCTTGGCATTCCTTGCTTTAGATTGATTGAAACCTTGATATGCCTTCTTCGTTGATCAACATGGGTTTCTTTGTGGTGTGGCTTAGATCTTCGATTGACACCGATACATCATCCAAGATTGTCTTGTTTCAAGCTGTGAGTTGTAAATCACCATGATTCAACCTCCGTTCTAAACGATCCAACACAGGGAGTCAAATCTTCATCAATGTCATGTATGATATCATCATCGCTAAGGTCATTTTGCGTGTTAGCCCCATCGCCTTCATCACCTCCTCGGTTTGGGCTTGCAATCTGGTGACCATCTTTTTGTTGTTCACATGTACCATCGATTGGGCTCTGATACCAAATTGTTAAGAGTAGGATTTTGTTCTCAAGGCCCAAACCTTTCACTTCTTAGTCATGCGGTTGTAGCGGTTAAGAGTAGGCGGGTGATACACTCCTCATAGCTATCATTGTACCTTGCTCAGAAGGACATCAAGCTGGATCCTCACCGAAGTAATGGGACAAGGAATCTGCATTTCTTCCCTGTGAATTGTAACAACTCAAATATTCAAATTGCATATACGAAAAGGTAGTTGTAGACTTGTAATTCACCACTTCTTGATACAAGAAAACAAGCAACCTTACTTCAGCCGTATCAAAAAATTCCTTCAGGGCCTGAAGAAACATGGAGTGCTCTCATTTTAAAAACAGCTCCGAATATTTTGTGGTTCGTAAGTCCAATTCCTTAAGAAATAAGACTAATGCTTCTGATTATTTATCTGCATTATGTTATGCAGACACAAGTAGAGAATGTAAACATTTATTTCTTTTGGTAAAAGAAACAAATTGTTTTTTTTGATATACACAATGAAGAAGATAATGTAACTTGTGGGTTCTTTTTCTACGACATAAACTCGAACCATCAATGAAAAACAAAACAAAACATGATAGAAGTTGTCTACTTTTGTCTAAAGATCTAAGGGAAAAGATCTCTCTGCTTTTGTTGTTCGCTATGTGCAACATCGAGTTCTTTTGTTTCATGTTCTGTGTCTATTGATCTGGTGAGGAAGCTCGTTCTTGTTCTTTCTTTGTCGCTGACTTCTCCTTTATCGCTTCTTTCTCTAGTTTCTTCTTATCAGCCTCGGCTTGTTTTTCGTTCTCTTCTCGTGATTTGATGAATGTTTTCATGAACAGAGTCAGAATCTTTGTCACTGCAGATATAAACAATGTCAGCAAAAAAATGGTTTTTTCAGACAATCAAGAAGACAGGACTCGTGCTTGTACCTTGCTCGAAAGGACACCGAGCTGGATCCTCACCAAAGTAATGAGACAACGAATCTGCATTTCGTCCCTATGCATTGTAACAAATAAGAATCTTAGGATTCGAAATCATGTCTAGTAAGTAACTGAAGAGTGTATAACTCACCACTTCTTGATATAACGAAGCTAGCAACCTAACTTCTGCTTCAGCTGTATCAAGAAATTCCTTCAACACCTGAAGAAACATGAACTGATCTCAGAAAACAGCTTACGTATATGAATCAACCTCATAAGAGCAAACATACGAACATATTTTTCACGTATATCTCACCTTTCGGAAGCCAAGAGAAATTGCACCATCGTTTTCTGAAGCCATGAGTTCTTGCTCAACTTTTTCAAGGCCTTTAGTCACTGCTTGCATTTCTTCAGCCAATGTTTTCAATTCAATCTGACATTAATCAGAAAACCATTAAGGCAAGTGCAAAAAAATAAGAAAGGGGAAGCTCATATTGAAAGCTTACCTTTGAGGCAGCTTCCAAATGCACAAGATCATTAGCGAAATCCAGCAGTTCTGGCATTTTCTCACCAACAAGCTAAACCAGTAAAGAAAACAAAGCATTAAGTTCATCTTCAAACAGCACTTAATCACCAATATTTCTTACCTTGCATAGGTAATGCATCAAAGTCATTTTGTTGTTTCTTGCACGAGTATCAGACAATTTAAGAAGACTATCCAGTTTGAAACCCACAGCAGATCCTGCAACACAAAAGCACTAAATCACCAACTGAAACTTAACCGAAAAAAAAAAATCATGAAATTAAATAACAATAGGACAGTGTAATAATACCTCTCGCAGTTCCTTGATTTAAAGCATTTCCAAGTGTTAAAATCGTTTGCATAATCTGACGTAACTTTGCAGACTCCTTTACCTCTTTGGTAGCAGCGTTTATAGAATTTAGGCAGCCTTTTAATTCTTCCACCTGAAATGAACAAAACACAACATCACTTAGAGCATACCTTAAGACTTGAGACAGGAGATGCCAAATTTTAGAGAGTTTTAGGATTTCTACCTGAGAAGTAAAGGTAATCTTGAAACCAAAAACTCGTAACTTTGCTTCTATTCGTGGAACCTTCATTAGTTCCATGAAAAACTGGTACATTTGCAAAGTTAAGAGTCAGAACACAGATTATAAACAGGAACAGCAAGCATGAGTTATCTTCAGGCATTAAGGAATTGCTGAAACAAACCTGTTCACACTTCCCAAGCATTTCCTTGTCACCAGTATAATTCTGAAAACAGGAACAGCATGAGTTAACTTCAGGCATTAAGGAATCACTAAAAGGAATAAAATCAACAGGATCTTTGCTTGGTTCACATCAGCATTTGAAGTCAAACAAACCTATGAACCAGGTATTAGAGAGAAATATGACAATAAACTTTCTTACCCTCAACAATTCCATTTCTTCCTTGGTCGGACAAAATTTGATGAGATTTTCAACCTGGTCGATGTCCAGAGCTAACGAATCTAAGGCTAGAACTGCGCTCTATGATAAGAAAAAGATATGAAATTCTCAGTTAGTAGTAATACTTGAACATGATATAAGAGAAATGCAATTATCACTACATAATTTTACTGTTAGATAAAGATAAGTAAAAACATCACTTACAAGCATATCAGGTAGAGGAATCTTTATTTTCGTAAGCATTATTTCACAATTATTTGCTCTTCGCAGGTCAACCTGATACAAACACAAACAAAAGTTAGTTAGAAAGCAAAGAGGCATAAATCAGAGTCGTTTATATTAGTTATAGACTATCCATTTGACAGATGAACTTGTAAATTATCAACTTTTTCTAGCACCAAAGAATTGATTTAACTTTAGATCATCAAAAATCATCTCGTTACTGCACTCTATATATGTAGGTGATACTTTCCTAATAGATCTCACTCTTGATAACATTTGATATTTTACAAAACTGTCATTTAGATATATAAATAAGTGATTGATATGTACAGAAATGAAACTGAGCTGTCTTACCAGTTGAACTTTCTCAGGTTTGCTGATACTAGAACCCCTGCGACCTGAGCTTTTCTTAGCAGTGGTATCTGAAACTGCAGAAAAAAGACTCTCGAGCTCTGAGATATCTATTTCAGGGGCCCTGTCATGAAGATTCAGAAAATTTATCTGATTAGTTCACCAAAAATATTAGCTAATGGGAGATGAGCAAATTTGCAACATCTAAAAGAAGGAATAATCAAGAGGAACTCACCGTGGTTGATTTTCCTGTTTCTGAGTATCAGCCCACAAACTACCTTTTGCTGCCCGAGTAACTTTAGACCAATGCAAAGGCTTTAGCACGGCTTTCTTAGGTGCAGCGACAGGGACACTCACACCTCGACCTCTTCCAGGTCCCATGGAAGCTCTGCCTTTTCCTGCAAGAGGAGGTGGTGGCGGAGCATTTGAACCTTTTGCTCCCAGTGGTGGTGGGCCACTACTTGTACCACGACCCATCACTGGTGGAGGAGGAGGTGCAGGGCTCTTGGATAGAGGTGGAGGAGGAGGTGCAGGGGTCTTGGAGAGTGGTGGTGGTGGAGGGGGAGGAGGACCACCGGACCTTGCAGATGGAGGAAGTGGAGGTGGAGGTGGAGGGGGAGCACCGGACCTTGCAGATGGAGGAAGTGGTGGTGGAGGAGGCGGAGCATGGGTCTTAGAAACAGGGGGTGGTGGTGGAGGTGGAGGGGGAGCACCTGACCTTGCAGATGAAGGAGGAAGTGGCGGTGGAGGAGGTGGCTTAGGGGCATTTGAAATATTAGCCTTAGGAGGTGGAGGTGGAGGTGGTGGTGGTGGTGCCAAAGGTGGGCCAACACGAACAGGACCATTGTGAGGTGTAGGTGGAGGCGGGGGTGGTGGTGGTGGTGGTGCACATTTAACAGCATGAGATGCTTGGATTGGAGGAGGAGGTGGAGGTGGAGGTGGAGGTGGAGGTGTTTGCGTCTGAAGTGTATTTCCTGTGCTCCCAAACGAAGGTGGTGGCGGTGGAGGTGGTGGTGGAGCTGAAGGTGGAGGAATACTTTTAGAGAAAGGTGGCGGAGGAGGGGGTGGTGGTGGAGGTGGAGGGGTTTGGCTGATAGGCTGGTGTGATGTTGTCAGAGGATCTCTATTACTGAAACCAGGGAGAGTTGGTGGTGGTGGTGGCGGTGGTGGTGGGGGTGCTCTGCTCGGACCTTGGCTTACAGGAAAAGGAGGTGGAGGAGGTGGAGGTGGCGGAAGAGTCAAAGGGGGGACACTTTCTTTCACCAGACCTTGCTGTTGCTGACGAGATAATTCATGAGGCTCTTCTGAAGATTCAGGAGCAAAAGATATAGGAATGTCGTCTGTCTCCTCATTATCATAAGAAAAACGATTGCGAGGTTTCTGAATAGCATCAAAGCCTTCATCTGAACTATCAGCAGCACTAGATGTGTTGGTTTCCTCTTCAGAATCAGGCGAGTTAAAATAAAAACTCCCTTTTTGCCGAAATCTTGTAAATTCTTTTGCATCATGCATTGCAGAAAGTTGTTTCAGCAACCATAAAGCAGCATCATCTCCATTCTCAGCCAAATCCACACCACTAAATAGTTCTTGAACTCTAGAAAAAGCTTCAATGGGCAATCCACCAGTCTCATCACCATTTACAATTGGGGTTGGAGCTTTCTGAGGCGAAGCATTCTCAACTTCTCCAAACAAAACCTGAATGCATAAAGAATGGAGTCAGAAACAAGGGCAAGTATGAGTAAAGACCATCTCATATCAGCAACATTACATTCATATATAATCAAAAAAGAAGAATGTACATACCTCTGCACGAAACCCTTTTGGGTAATGATCCTTGGCCTCCCAAAGAATATCCAAGTTGTCTGGGTTCAAAATTAGTATGTTGGACCTGATAAACGCGGTATTGAACATCACACGAAACATCATAACCTCTCGTTCTGGATCTAAATCAAAATGCACACACTCCAGTACAACATCTCCTTGAACCCAACACTGTATGTCAATTTTGATCACATCACATTCTGCCTGCAGCAAAGAACATACAGATTTACATTTCATCAGAAGAGTAATACTTTATTTAAAGTGTTGAAGAAATCATCAGAATAATAACACTCACCTGTCGGTAATGCCGCAGTGGTTTTTTCTTATTAGACATAGAATACAACATTTCCGTGGAAAGACCATTCGTGCTACTAAAATTCCTTCCAAAAATACGTATAATCGGTCTACATCCATGCTGAGAGTCAAAGTTTGGGATACCTCGAATAATAACACAATCCAAAGAAAGTGCTCTCTCAGGAGGTGGCCATTCAGGATTTATGTTTCTCCTTGATACATACTGAAGATAACGAAGTTGAGATGGGAAAGGATTTAACGGCGAGAGCAACTGCAAGAGACCTTTGGGAGCTTCTCGATGAACAATCTCAAGAGTTCTGCGTTCGCCGCTGTGAACTTTCCTGAAGATCAAAAAACTAGCTAGAATAAAAGCTAAAAGTGGCCAGCCTCCTCTCTCGCAGTGAAGAAGAATAACATCTTGACGGTTCCCACGAGCAAGCCAACTCTCACAAACACGGAGGAAATGTTGGATCAATGATAAAGGAAGCATAGGACAACCTTCATACTGCCTTGGGTACTCAAGAACAGTAACATCATATTCACATAGAGTTTCAGCAAACACGCTTTTTTTCTCCCCTTCTCGGAAATTGAATGCTAGAAAAGATGATTCAGGGAATTCTTCGTGTAAATCATTGATGACTTCATGCAAGAAGATTTGGTATAAGTCATCCGCTAACACCTCCGTGCAAAAACATGAATCAAAAACTGTCCAATTTTACACAGATTGCGAATTAGGTGTTGAAATGATTAATAGCTAATTCATGATTAAGGAAGAAATGGTATTACCGTAAACTCTATCAGCGAACTCAAGCAAGCCATCTGGTGGTCTCTTGTAAAAGAACCTACTTAAGAGAGACATTTAGGGCAAATCGGCAGATAAATGTGCTCCGATTAATAAGCTGAAACCTGAAAATGAAAATGGAACTGCATATAAATAAAACTTCCGATATAATCAGCTAAGTCGGAGCTACGAGAAATCAAATCACCGTCAAATGCAAACTGCGTCTTGATAATTTAGTCGATTCTTGTGGTCATTAAAGTCAAAAGCTAATCGAATCAAACAAAAAATTGAGGAATCTACGAAATTCCTATGAAATTGAAGGTAACCTCAACGTGAATATTTAGTAAGAATAGTTTTGAGGATGTCGAAACAGTGCGAGTCCACAAAACCCTCCGAAATTAGGGTTTATAAGAGAAAAAAGTCGAAGAAGAGGAAGAGAAAAGAAGAAGACGACTTGCCCGTTGCAATTAAAAGTGTAGGACGTCGGCTATTTACATTCCCCGATGCAGCTGAAGCGGCGATGGCGGCGATTTGCGGCGCTGAGCTCCGTTGGAGAAGACAAAACGAAGAAAATCGGGAACGTTTGGTTTTCAAATTTTGAAAATTTTAGGGGAAAAACCAGACGGATCGCTTTTTCGGTTTATTTTAAAATTCCTTTGTTCTTCTATCTCTCATTCCGTTTTCTGTACTTTTGAAATAAATCAAATTATTTGTTGGATAAATTAAATTAATAATGTAAAGGATAACAAGTTTTATCTTCAAATTGTTATGTGTTTCCCTTTGCCGGTCATGCTCAGGTACATTATGTACCGTTGGTAGCTTTGGTCCTAACTCTCACATGCCAAAAATTTTGTGGCTTGAAGGGTTTTGGAGAATTTATTTGTTTCAGCTTTGGACTCGTGAGTGATTTTGAATTTCTTTGGTTTTTAGATCCGTGTTTCTGGGTCTCAAGTAACCAACGGTTTTGTGAAGAATATGTGTGTTCATTTTCCCCATCACTACATGTTAACCACCACTAAGTGAATCTGTATTTCGTTTGAGGTCGGCGAAATTAGATACGGTTTATATATTGGTGTCGGCGTGAACTGCTCGATTGCTTTAGCGAAGTCTCTTTATGCCAAGTCTACTTTGATTCACCTATGCCTTATGCCTATCTGAAGCAAGGTTTCAGCTCCTTGGGTCCCCAAATATTAGGTTTCTGTCTGGATTATGAGGAGCAGTTTGGACTCCGGTGTTGTTGTTTTGGTGTGTCGAGAGCCAAGTTTTGCGTTTGTTATTTGGTTAGTGGTGTATCCCTAACAAATATACGACGGTTTCACTTGGTCGTTTGAAGGGTTCTTGGTTCATGTCACGGTTGGGGTTTCTGATATGTTAGTGATGCTCTTTTGTTAAGTGGAAAGAGGATGCCTTCATAAGGCCGATATTTTATCTTAGGGAGCCATTTAAATGACATGGACTTGACGACTCCTAAAGTATTCTATTGTTCGGTGACGGATGTTAAACATTTTCGAATTCAATCTCTCTGTCCTTTTTGTTAGATTAGTATGGTTCTTTGATTTTTTTTGCTTGTAAGTTTATCAGTCCTTCATATAATATAATTTTCAAACGTAAAAAAAATGGTCCAAATCAAATTCAAAAGTTGGCTTAAGTTCCTCATCGTCAATTATTTATTTCAATTATGCACAATCACCTTATAGAAACCTCTTTTCTCTCGTTTCTGTCAAAGTGACAATCCCCAAAAGTGTTAAAGCTGCCCACGAATCTTAACCCAATATAGTTGTGATCCCCAAACCCTAAAACTAGAAGATAGTACAAGATTCTCGATTTATTCAAAATTTTTCTAAATCTTCTTAGTTTCCATATTTAAGATATCACTTTGATCTTCAAGCAATATTCTCCCCCAGAAAAATGTTCTTTTGTGCTCATGTTGTCTACGTCAGCTTCAGCACTCCAATTTGCTTCTATTTACCACATCACCACATCCATCTGATGAAGCTTTCTCTGATTGAACATATGCATTCCTCATACATCTTTAATCACCACGAAACACTCTCCTTATTATCTCCAGATAATATTTCAGTATGCTCCTACCACATCAACTCTAGCATGCCACGTCTGCACGTCTTCGTGATAGATACACTATGATTGAACATATGCATCGACCATACATCTTCAATAGGGATCAGAGAAAGAAAAGAACCAACGAAGCTCTGCTCAAGTTTAGCTCCAACGAGTAAGATCCAAACCCTAGTTCCTCTCCTTTTCCCGTCATATTTTTACTAGATTCTAACCTATCTTGTAACATGAATTCTCGACGATTGGTAAGGACCCCTAAGATAGCCATATATCATTTGAAAGCCTATGAGTCTATGTGCTGATTAAAGAAACCATTTTATGGGCTCAAAGACCCTTAGTGCCTAGTATTTGAAGCTTAAGCATTAGCTTTTCACTGATGTCTTTCGCAACTCACTAGCTGACACCTCTTTGTTAATCTTTGTTGTATTGGTGCTTTTGTCTGTGTGCTGGTATATGATGATGATACTATTGCTACATGCAGTGATTGAACTCTTGTTTAACATGTGATTTCCAATTGTCTGAATGTTCCTCGATCAAAAATCTCTAGAAGTTGAACTATTTACTTGGCATGAAGCTAATACTAATATATTCTAGACTGAAATTGTAATTAGCTACTTCCTAGTGTTGTTTCCTTCGAATTATAGACTTAATTTGACCACTAACACGCACTGAGTCACCGCATAGCAATTTCTTAAATATTGCTACATGTTAAGCACTTTCTCAAGATTGCTACTTGTTTACTATCTGACTTTAAATTATAATTTGCACAATTTAGGGAGAATGAATGTCCCTTTTTCCAGCCTTTTCCTTAGGTATTCCAGATTGAAAATAAAGATAATGTTTTCTATTTTATGTAAACGAATCACGACCAGACCTAACATAACCTTTAGTTTTATCTTATTTTGTATCCGGATTCTTCGTTTAGAGAAATACAAGCATTTTCAAGAGAGCCCCAAACCAAAGACGAAAGGTCACAAGAGATTCATAATGATAGAAACATAAGAAAAGCAAGAACAAGTCTTATGCAATGTTATTTTAAAGCTTAAATTCATAAATGATCAAGGTTTCTTCAAGCCAACTCTTCCAGAAGTTGCTTGGCCTTAGTGATGTAGTCACTCATGGCATCGTCCGTTGATTTCGCTGAAACATCCAAAAACAAAAACAACGGATCAAAATTCAAAACAAGAATCATTTGGTTAAAAGCAATTCAAATACGAAATGTTTATTATACCTTCAACAGCTTTCCAAGCATCCCACTTGGCTTTGCCCTTCAAGTCGAACATTCCAGGACGAGCTTTTTGAATCAAAACAAAAAAAAAAAAGTTTAATTTAACATTGCAAAAGTTAAACCAAGAAGTAAACCACATAATCTTGATACTAACCGGTGGTCACTGGCCCTTCCGTAGCTTGCTTGAAGAGTCCGTAAAGGATGAGCAAATCTTCATCCGTTGGCCTCTTTGTAAGCTCCTTCACTTTAGCAGCATGCTCTTCGAAATCCTCCTGCAATTACATAAAAATCAAGAATCTATTGATTACTACTCCAATTTCTCCATGGGACCTTCAAATCAAACCTAACTCATATAGAGAAAAAGCTTGATCAGAACAATTGTTCATCAGTAAACCATAAAATTATTCACTCTTAAGACCCTACAATCCTCAATTTCGTAACTGAGAAAACAGAATTTAATCAATCTGAACTCTTTCTAATCGTTAAACTGACCCTAGTCAAGAACAATACTACGAATCCAGTATCGATTTGAGCACATAGAATCACCACAATAACGAAAAAGCTGGCAACAAAATCGATCGAACTCGTCCAGTTACACAGAAACTTAAGAAATTAATCGAAGAATCCAGAAATTGATAACATAAATTTGTCAGATAAAGTCCAAATAATACGAGATCTGAATATAACCCGAAACCGAGAACGGTTCATAAGGGATCAAATCGTACCTTCAAACCCATGATTGAATTGAGAGACGTTAGAAGTTGAGATAGGGAAGCGAAATTAAATCAGTGTGTGTGTGTGACGGAGAAGACGAGGTCGACGCGTGGGATTTATATTGGCGACGAGACCCAAAATATTTTAATTTCCGAATTAAGAATTACATTTGAAATTATTTTTTATTTAATTAAATTAATTCTTAGAGATATTTACTGTATACGTGGACACACGTACATCGTTGATTGGCTTATTCCGATCAAGTTGCCTCATCGAATATGTTCCTTCTCCATTGAAACGAAATTTAATCATTTGTTTCTTTTAGGAAAAGAAATGCTAATGGCATATCTTTTAAAAAAATATATTTAAAATATTACGTACTTGAGAAAAAATTATATTTACGATTCTATTCTATTTTTGCTAATTTAGATATTTTATTCAAAATTTAGAAATTCATAAAACGTAGATTTGACTGTCTTAAGTCAAAAACACGCAAAGGAAAGAAATCTCCGTAGGTAAACCTACCAGTTTAACACATACAAAAATGTAAAACCATTTCTCACAAGCAAAATGGTAGATAAGAACTAACGATTAGATTCTAAAAATTTACTATCAAGGCAACAAAAATCCTCTGAAAATACTTCACAATCTTAAAAATAAACAACTTTCCTAACCTGAGAAATTTACTTGATGTTTTGTTTACATAAGAGTAATTTATATTTATGTTTTTAACGTGACGCAGTGATCAGTAGAATTACAATTGGTATAATTGTAGGAATTTATCCGGTTTTGTTGTTGACCATACGGATCACGGTTTAAAAAGTTCCGGTTTATTAATCAATCCCGGTACAAACCCGATTTACTCGAATCTAAAGAAAGAGAACATAACCAACAACAACCAACAAAATGGAAACAAAAAAAAACAAGAGAATAACAAGAGACAACCTGCGACAATGTTTTGTAGAGCTCACACGCGACGTTTCCTCGGCAATCTGCAACCATTATGAGCTTTCCTAGTCGTGTCCTCAATGTAAACAATCGGATTCTGATCAGACCTAGAATTAGTGAATCCGTCTCTAAACGCAACAATGGCTTTTCGCTTCTTCTTGAAATGTGTAAATCCATTGACTTTAACCACCACAGATTTAATCCCCATAGCTTTAGCTGTTCTTCCAATGTGTTCAGCGGTTGCATCAGCTGTGTAACTCGTCATCTTCCTTCCACCTTTCAGATCTGGCAAACTACCAGACGTAGCTTTCCCTTTCACGTTTCCTTTGGAATCTGTAATCGTGACGAAAGTGTTGTTCCTCAACATCTTTATGTGAATTACATCTGCATTCGTCTCGATGTTTGCTCGTTGGAAAGGATTAAACATCGCTGAGTTTCTCCGTCCTTCGTCTTCCTCTATTACTCCTCTAACGAAATCCATACCTTCTGAAGAATTTCCTCCTCCGCTGCGGAAATTCTCCTTCAAAAGCGAAGATTGAGTGAAGTTTTGGTATGTTGATGGACTTGGAGCTGCGAAATTGCTTCCTCCTGTGTTTGGAAAGCTTGGATTCGTCTGAGTGAATGGATCAGATCCTCTGTTTGGTAAAGTTGATCTCAATGGAGTGTAGGTTTTGAAAGTAGGAGGAGCAGATCCTTTGTTTAATAAATCTGCTTTCATTTGACTGAAACTTCTCAAAGGCGTCGAGGAACCAACGTTTTCTCCGAGGTTTGGTAAGCCTGAGTTCTTTTCAGAGTCTCGGGGATTAGAACCTTGCTCTCCGAATCTCCCACCTGTTCAATAATCCATGAAAGACAACAACAATACAGAGACATTTTCATTCTGACCTGAAGAACTCCACAGAATGGCATAAATGAAGAAACTATTGAATGCTTAATGGATTCAAGATTTTCAGAGTCTCGTGGAAAAGAATCTTGTTTTCAATAATCAATGAAAAACAATAACAGAACTGAAGAATTCCACAGAATGGCATAAATGAAGAAACTATTGAAAAAAAATCATAACGAGATGCTTAATGGATTCAAGATTTCCATATAAATCATTCGGCAAACGACTAAAGAGCGATGAGTACACAAACTAGTAGAATCTCTGTGGCGAATCACTAAATTACAGAATTTTCGAATCGAACAAATCCCTAGTCACTAAATCACAGAATTTTTATGCCAAACAGCATCAGAAAATGACAGTGAAAAGCTTCGACTCCGAGTTCAAAAATGCAATAGTCAAATGAATTGATAAAACTTGTTCTAAATCCAATCATTATTCTATAAAATGAACCCAAAATAGGGAAAAAAGAGAAAAGGCAAAGCAAATTCGAATGCTCGAATCAAAAGAGATAAAGATTGGGGAAATAACGGACCAGAGAAGCCATCTGATTGAGACGAAAAACGACAGATCGACTTCAATCCACCATAGCTGCGAATCAACGAAGTAAGGGACGAAGCTCGGAGATGACGAGAGAGACCAATCATTTTCTTCACGTAGCAAATTTTGGGGGTTTAGGGTTTTTTTTTTTTGGTTCTTCAAATGCTAGTGAACGATTCGTTCTCGATCACAATAAACGTTAGATCTGCAAATGAATTCAGTACAAACTTTCTGGGCTTTATCAATTAAATGGGCCTCATCGACCTACAGGCCCAACATAGGTTTTCATCTCGCCATTTTCACTTCTACATATAAAACATAATTAATTTGTCCTCTCATCTTCATTTCACTGCTTTGGATTGCTTGCTTATTTTACATCCTCTCCAATGATAAATAAATTTATGACGACTAAAGGGCAAAAATAATAATCTCCAACTGGATAATCATAGTCATATAGTGAAACAAATTAAAGAAGAACCAAATAAAGTAAAATGAAACTAATAATTAATAATCTCTTTGTTTCCTTTTGAGCTGTTGTTGGTTCATTTGTCTTTGCACTAAGTTTGGAATATAAGAAGAGCACACAAATGGGATAAAATGTTGGCACCCTTTTACGTTGCTGCCAAGTTCCCAGAGATTTGGAGCTTCTCCGATATTCACAGGTTTGATGTTGCCATCTTGTCGAATGGCGTAAGCTGTTTGGTTAGCTATCTTTGTCTCGTCATCTTTCCCATCTAAATCGAAAACCACAGCGACTTTCTTCTCTTGGTCAATGAAAAAACTCCCACCAAGTCCATATTAGTCAAATCCTAATTAAACTTCCAAAAACTTAGTCCAACACAACACATTGTGTTCAATCTTAGTCGTAACCCAAATTCGACTAACCCAAATCTCTGTTTCATATGTGTCCAAAGGTTGATATAACAACGCGAGCTGCTCTTTTCTAACACAACATAGAGATACAATGTCATCATGATATGTGTGGATCGGCAGATAAAATTGTCTTGATTTCCGTTTAAATTCTTACGTAACTGCAATTACCTATTTTTGAATCAAGGTAGTTTAGTGTAGGTTGATGTTTGAGATAGTATTTGAAATTTTGAGTCGGAATTCTACGAGGAGATAGGTTAAAGATGAGTGAATATGATATTCAAATAGACAAAGAGGTAGACTAAATGTGCGTGTTCGGGTTAGTCGTCGAACACGCTCTGTATTAATTGAACGATTACAAATACATTGAGTTTGATTTAGCAAGATCAGATATAAAATGAGAGATCGGGAGCAAACACTTAATGACTAAGAAGACGAAAGAAATGTTAGATAAGATCTAAGCTCCTTGTTCCTCTCTAAATATCGAGTTCGGATTATTCGAGTGTGAAGTGGTGGTTTGCTCATTGAATACCTTGTCTTATTTATAGGAATAAAAACTAGAGGTAGGCTCGTAGCAGGTGAGGGTGCTTCTCGAGGGTCATCATGCGTTCTTCTGCACTCGCCGAATTGAGTAGGTCAATGGGTTGTTACACTAGTAGAAAACTGCGATTTAGTCAAGGAAGTAGCCACGACTTTTCCGTGGCTATGTAGAAATTAGCCACAGAATTTCGTGGAACATGAGATCCGTGGCTATCCAGTTGCTAAATAGCCACGGATTAGCCACATATTATTCTCTTGCTATATATATATAGCCACGGATTAGCCATGGGAAATCTGTAGCTACTTAAAATTACATATAGCCACGGATTATTCGTGGCTAAACCGTTGCTATATGAAATTTTTTGAATTTTTCCGAAATTTCAACATAAATTTTAATTTTTTGAAATTTGAACCTCACATATAGCCACGGATTTTCCCTAGCTAATCCGTGGCTATCTTTAATCGAATAAATTTCATTGTCTTCTTATTCTCATTCTCCTTCACCCATTTCTTTATTCATCTTCTTCTTCCATCTTCCTCCATTTTCTTATTTTTCTCTTCCTTTGCCATCTGACCTCTTCCTCCGCCATCGTTCCTCCTCCGTCATTGGTCTTCTTCCTCCTCCTACGCCATGAATCCTACTCCTCCATCGCTTTCTCATCTCCTCTTCCGCCTCCTCCATCGTTTCTCCTTCTCATCCTCTATTGTCTCCTTCTCCTCTTCCTCCTCCACCATCAATCCTCCTCCTCTTTCTCCTCTTCTAGTTTTCTTTTATAAAATCTATCTAGAATTCACCACCGATGCAACCGTCGGATCTAGGTAGGTTTCAATTTCTTTTATATAAAACCTATCTTGATCCGCCTCCCAGAGCCATGGTCCGATCTAGGTAGGTTTTAATTTTTTTTTTTTTTAAATAGCCACGGATTAGCCACGGATTTTTCCTTGCTATATATAGCCACGGATTAGCAACACCCCATATAGCTACGAATCTTTACCGTGGCTATTCTCTTGCTATATATAGCCACAATTTAGCCACGAATTTTCCATGGATATATAGCCACGGCATATATAGCCACGGCATATATAGCCACGACCCTGTAGCTACGAGTTTTTTTCGTGGCTATACGCCTATACCGTGGCTATTCTTATATAGCCACTGATTTTCTGCTATAGGCACATAAATTTTCGTGGCTATTTTCAGAATTCTACTAGTGTTATGTAAGTAATCATTTCTTATGAAAACAAACTATTCATGGCATCGGGTTGTTGTGAGGATGATATTTGTTTCATGATCGAGTGTCGCACTCCCAGCCGGGTTGCTCAGTATCAGCAACGTGGCTTGTTGTGAACGCTGGGATGTAACTGAGCTAGGCCGTATGTTAACGTGTCATTCGTAACTTGGTCGCAAGTTTTTGGCAACGTGGTCGAAGAATTCTCGCAGGCTATGATAGTTAAGTGATGAGCTATGGTATGGGTCTCTATTCGTGGCCGACCTTGATTTGGAGTGGGTCTGTGAAGGGGGTGCTACACACCCACCTCCAACACCTATGAGTCTATCTCTTACAAATTCTCGTTTTGGTGTAGATATACTTTTAAACATTAAAAAGTGCTTCTTCCAAATGTTTAATTGTAGTTTCCTTCTCAAAATAACTAGAACCTAGTATCTTATTAAACACTTGAAAGTTGATCTCCAAATGGTTCATCTATGCTAATCACTGTTATACGCTAGACGTACGGTGGAACCGTATAGTGTATAGGCATATATACGACCGTATATATAGAAACTATACGGTGGATTTTTTTTGCGAAATATATATATACACATATACAAATAATGAATATTAACTAAATAAGTATTGAAAAACCATCTCTAATAATTAAAAATCAATGACATAATAGTTTAAAATTCAAATCAAATTAATCAAAACCAAAAAAACACTAAAAAAATGTTTTAATTATCAAAGAAGAGGATGCAAAAGAAATGTCTAACTTAAATTTAATATGAAATGAAAAAAATGACTAACTACAATCTTCATTCTCTTCTTCTCAATTATATCTCTAGAATGTACTCGTCATCAGATTCACAATCAATATCATGAACTCGGTGACGTCATGACGATGATAAGAAGTTTTAGAAGACGGTAAGTCTTTTAAAGTTACTTTTTAGGGTTAATTTTTGTCAAAACTACGTAGTTTTTTCTTTTTTCAATACGATGTATATTTAGTACCGTATATACGCCGTATATACTCCCGTATTAGTGTCCACCGTATAGGTCTATTATATTGCATAAAAAAAATATAGCTTCTCACTGTATAGTGTATATATATGCCGTATATATGGGCCTATACACTGTATTTTAGAACATTGATGCTAATAGCTTATTGTTCGATGATGTTGTTCAATCAAGCTTTTATTTGATATAAGTTTCCAACAAGAGGTGGAAACGTTGCTTTGGCGATGTCTGGTGGTATTCCAAACTTTTTCTCGATAAAGTGATTACAGGGTCATCCTCTTAGAACGATTGGGGTAATGTCTACAGAGCTCGGGTCTTCTTATGGAATCTCCTAGTCTCAAAGGTGTAGTTCGTAGTGTCACAGAGGTTTGGGAACAATATCAGCTACGCTCTTTGTTGGGATGCGCCACGTCGCATGAACAATGTAAGAACCGGTTCTTATTTAAGGATTTTAATAACCTGTTTTTTAACTGTTCACGTGGAACCCATAATATTTTTCATAGTGTTACGATTACTTTTCTCTCACTGGGATGATGGACAATATATATGCTTTCTTGTAGGAAATAAGCTCTCATAAACTCTTACCTATAAGAAGTCAAATTTAATTCTTAAAAAGATGATTAATTCTGTGAATTTAATTTTGTGAATGAAAGAGAGACTAATTATTGATTCTAATAATTCTTAAAAAGATGAGAAACTAAGTATCAAACATAAAACAGATTTCAGTTGAATATCAAATTCACATATAAAATTGGGTATGAAATGGATTTCTACCAAAACGTGAATATATCAGTAGTCTTCTTTAAAAGGAAATGAGTGAAACAAGGAGAACGATGCAAAAAAAAAAAAAAAAGGAAGTAGTAAAATGGAACGAGTAATTAATAATCTCTTAGTTTCCTCTTGAGCTGTGGTTGATTTGAAGTTGCAATAAGCTTGGAACATAAGAAGAGGACACATGTGGGAGACAATGTTTGTACTTGCCTATGTTCACAGATTTGAAGTACCCGTCTTGTCCAATAATGTGAACTGTCTGGTTATGAAAGTTATCTGTCCCATCATCCATTTTATGATCTGAATCGAAAACAACAACGACTTTCTTTTCTTCGTCGATGAAAAAGCTCCCAGAATAAAAGCAAAACGCAAATCCAGTGAGAGGCCCCATATCCACTTCCAAAAACTTGCTCCATGACAACTCATTGGGTTCGATCTTAGTCGTAACCCAAATCTCCATTATTTTAGATACATCCCATTGTCGATATAACAGCGCAAGCTTCTCTTCTCTAACACAAGAAAGAATCACAGTCTCCTCATCATATGAGTGGATAGGCAGTTGTAGATGCTTTCCAAATCTTTTCGTTGTGAAATCAAAACATAGTAAAAATTCTTCAATCTCTGTTGTATCATCTATTAATATTTCCTCTTCTTTCACTTTTTCTCGAGCTAAAAAGTAAGTATTTCCGTTCAAAGACACACCACGTTGAAGATAAGGTATCTCCCAGTCGGGAGTGACATAAAAAACCTTCCATGAATTTGAGCGAATGTCGTAGATTTCGTAGCCAAAAACGTACTCTATGTTTTCATACTCATTGAAAATCCTCAAGATTTTGTGGTTACGGTTCTTGTCGTATCCAATAGCATACTTGTCTAATCTGTGGAATCTGTTTCTTGGTTTGATCCATCTATTTTGTCCCAAATAATAATTCGATTGGATCCATTTGGTTTGCCCTAAATAAGGATTCCATACCATAAGCCCTGTGTTCTCCTTCATGACGCATAACAATAATCCATCGCAATGAATCACTTCAGAGATCTCGAGTTGATTAAGTTTACCTATTCGTTTTATAGATGGATCAACGAAGTCTCCATCCTTACGGATTCCATGGAGATCGAATCTCAATGAGCAAACCCTATTATCCATCATCATAAACCCTAGAAACTGCTTCCTTGCTCGTTTTGTTGCTTCTTTACCAAGAATATGTTTTTTGGATAAAACATCTCAATTTTTGCAAGTCGATCGCACAGCGGTCAGAGACGTAATCGAAACCCTAGATAATATCTCTGCGACCAAATCGCCGGGAAGATTGGATATCGTCGTCATTCCTGCTTCTGAGTTTCAATAAACGACTGCCAAAAATAATTTAGGTTTTCACGTCGCTTCTTTTAACTTTTCATCGATCCGAATTTATGATTTTGTGATAATTCAAACCGTATAGCAAGTTTTCAAACCAAACCGAATAAAGTTTGGTTCTATTTATAACATTCTTTGTAATACATATAGTACATCTCAATTATCCTTTTAGAAAATGAAATTAAGTCTTCTCTGAATTGGTCCAACTCAGGTTAAAAATAACAAAGTCTAAGGTTGTAAATTCAAGTGAGCTTAATTGAAAAACGCAAGATCTTTCCCTACTGGATAGAATAATCCAAAAATGTTGAATAAGAGGCTTTATAAAGTCGACGGTGAGTTCATAGAGTCGAAGTATTAATTAATATCGAGGACCATATTGACGATCAACAGAAGAGTTTACTTGCGTAGGAAGATATTGTCTTATGGAGGGGTATGGGAGAAAAATACAGGCTACGGCTTAGTTCATATGAAACGTGGAAAACAATTAAGAATTGCGCATCCACTCAAGTGTTGGTATACGGGTGTATGGTTCCCCAAAGCCACGCCTAAATACTCTATTCTATCTTTGCTTGCAATTCAAAATCGACTTTGGAAATTCAAGACTAATTGGGATGGAGTGATGGAGCTCATTCACTTGACAAAGCAAGAAGATTCCTAGTGAGATATGCGTTTCAAATTTCACTACATTGTTTTTTGCGAGAGAGAAATGGGAGGAGACAAAGAGTGATCCGAGTATGCCACCCTTCAGACTAGCAAGGACGATTGACAAAGGTATTTGCAGTGCCGGCTCTTAGCTGTGGCAAGAGGGGCCTATGCCCTGGATCCACTCTAATTTTTTAAAAATTCCTTAAACAGAAAAGACTAAAAAAATTGAAAAAAAAAAATTACATTATAAAAGGCCCAAATTTCTTTTTTTGTCTAGGGTTTTTTTTTATTATAGAGACGGGCCTGGGTATTTGCAATCAAGTATTGACCTTACGAGAATATGTAAATGAAATATATGCTTCTTTCATGGAAATTTAATTTGCTTCTTGATAAGGAGATGTAATAAAAGCTTTTTCTCTTGTTAGTTCTTAGTTTTGCAAGAACAAAAATGCTGCATTCATGTAAAAGGTTCTTTTTGTATTAATTGTACATATTTTTACACAAAAAAAAAAATATAAGAGACTTTTAACTTAAATTCTAATAAAATATACGAGATATGAACACAACTTAACACAAATGAGAAAATCCCAAAGGACTATTACAATAAACAGACATAACACTCAAAACTGTGCATCTTAGCCGTCACGAAATAAGCTTAAGTATCAGTGACATACATAAAAGAAACAAAGCGATAAAACTTGCATTTCAAAGCTGACTCATGAGTCATACATCAAAGAGTAGCAGCAATAGCATACATGAATTTGTAAGACTTGGGAACATCAAGCAAAACATCAAGAACTCTGCAATCGACCATGCTTTTTTCTTTGTTTGCTAGCTCGGTACTATTTTCAAAATTCAGAAACCAATATCAAGAACTCACAAAGACATGAAAATGATTTTTGAATCTCACCACCAGTATAAAAAAATTGGATAGTTTCACCTTAAATGAGAGAGTGAAATGTTTTCAAGTCAAGAAAGATCACAATTTTCTAGCTTCAAAAAAGTGAAACTTGTATGGGAAGCAAGGGTTACTTTGTGCAACTTTTTTTTCTAGCTCGCCTTGCAGATGTAGATAAACTTTTTGGCTTTTTCTCATCTACACCAGTTACCACCATCCTGAAATAACTATTGGATAGGATCACAACTAATTGACATGATTAAAAAGGTATAAATATCCACATAAACTCTTACCTATAACAAGTGGTACTTCTTCCTCTTGGAATTTCGTCAACTTGCAAATTTAGTTTTTTGGATGAAAGAGAGGAAGTGGTCCTTGAATCTGCTAATTCTTAAAAAGATGAGAAATTATAAATTAGTCATAAAACAATTTTCAGTTGAATATCACTTCACATACAAAATTGGGTTGAGTTTCTACCATAACGTGAGCCTTTATTATTTTATTTTTTAAAAATACGGGTTTTTGTTTGAACCCCATTGTAGTTGTAGTGCTGCTTTTCCTTAAGATTATTGCAAGTTTCTAATAGTGTCTTGCCGTTTTGATAGTGTCTTATTTGGCAGAATTCTAAATGAACTTAGATGACAAATAGCAATACAAACTAATCATTTGAGTATATCAGTAGTCTTGTTCAAAAGGAAATGAGTGAAACAAAAGTAAAATGGAACGAATAATTAATAATTTCTTAGTTTCCTCTTGAGCTGTTGGTGGTTGATTTGAAGTTGCACTAAGCTTGGAACATAAGAAGAGCAAACAAGAGGGAAACAAAGTTTGTACTTGCCTATGTTCACAGATTTGAAGTACCCGTCTTTTCCAATGATGTAAACTCTCTGGTTACGAAATTTATCTGTCCCATCATCCATTTTATTTGAACCGAAAACAACAGCGACCTTCTTTTCTTCGTCGATGAAAAAGCTCCCAGAATAAAACCAAGACGCAAATCGAGTGAGAAGCACTATATCCACTTTCAAAAACTTGCTCCACGACAACTCATTGGGTTTGATCTTAGTCGTAACCCAAATCTCCATTATTTTAGATATATTCCATTGTCCATGTAACAGCGCAATCTTTTTTTCTTTAACACAAGAAAGAGTCACAGTCTCGTCATCATATGAGTAGATAGGTATTTGCAGCGGCGTTCCAAATCTTTCCGTTGTGAAATCAAAACAAAGTAAAACTTCTTCAAGCTCGGTTGTATCTATTATTCCTTCTCCTTTCACTTTCTCTCGAGCGTAAAAGTAAGTTTTTCCGTTCAAAGACACACCGCGTTGAAGATATGGTATCTCCCAGTCGAGAGTGACATAAAAAACCTTCCATGAATTTGAGCGAATGTCGTAGATTTCGTAGCCAAAAACGTACTCTATGTTTTCATACTCATTGAAAATCCTCAAGATTTTGTGGTTACAGTTCTTGTCGTATCCAATAGCATACTTGTCTAATCTGTGGAATCTGTTTCTTGGTTTGATCCATCTGTTTTGTCCCAAATAATAATTCGGTTGGATCCATTTGGTTTGCCCTAAATAAGGATTCCATACCATAAGCCCTGTGTTCTCCTTCATGACGCATAACAATAATCCATCGCAATGAATCACTTCAGAGATCTCGAGTTGATTAAGTTTACCTATTCGTTTTATAGATGGATCAACGAAGTCTCCATCCTTACGGATTCCATGGAGATCGAATCTCAATGAGCAAACCCTATTATCCATCATCATAAACCCTAGAAACTGCTTCCTTGCTCGTTTTGTTGCTTCTTTACCAAGAATATGTTTTTTGGATAAAACATCTCAATTTTTGCAAGTCGATCGCAACCAAATCGCCGGGAAGATTGGATATCGTCGTCATTCTTCCGAGTTTCAATAAACGACTGCAAGAAAAACCGAGAGTTTTCAAACTAGTTAAAAGGTCTTGTCTAATTACTTAATGGGCTTTAATAATTAAAATGGGCCTCTCTGATCTACAGGCCCATTGTAGCTAATGTTTCATTTCGCAATTTTCACGATTCGATCTACAATTTTGATTCCGTATTTGATTCCATAGACCGTAATTATCAACTTCTTTTCCAATTGTCTTTCTTCGGTCCTTCTCTGTCGCTATCAATGGCGGATCGTCTCTTTCTCTCTCATTCTCAGTCTCCCCTTCTCTCCGTTTTCTTCCTCTCTCCCATACTCTGCGCAAACCGTATCTCTTCCAAGCGCCTATGGATGACAAACTTCTTCCTGCGATCCTAGCCGGCGTCACGAGCTCCTTCATCGTGCTAATTATCATCTTCGTTGTGTTCGTCTGTCGACGCCGCCGTGCCATAGAAGACCATCCTCGCCGTGATCAGGCCCAGAATCCCCCCGATCCGTCGTCTACACCTAGTCTTAACTCTATTACAGCGAGCGAAAACGCGATTTTCGATACCTCCATCTGCGAGATATCCATGGCGGAACTCTCCGTAGCGACCAAAGGATTCTCCTCAGATCTGATAGTCGGCGACGGTAGTTTCGGTTTCGTTTACCGCGCGCAGCTCTCAAACGGCGTCGTAGTGGCCGTTAAGAAGCTCGATCCCGACGCCTTACAAGGATTCCGAGAATTCAGAGCTGAGATGGAAACCCTAGGCCAGCTTCGCCACGCTAATATTGTTCGGATTCTGGGATATTGCATCTCAGGTCCAGATCTGGTTCTCATATACGAGTTCTTAGAGAAAGGAAGTCTCGATTACTGGCTACACGACGACGCAGCGGTGACTTCTTCTCTGACCTGGTCAACGCGGGTGAAGATCGCTCACGGAGTAGCGAAAGGACTAGCTTATCTTCACGGACGGCCGAAGCCAATCATCCACAGAGATATAAAATCAAGCAACGTGCTCTTAGACGCAGATTTCGTAGCTCATATAGCAGATTTCGGGTTTGCACGTATGATGGACTCGTCGTGGTCGCACGTGTCGACGCAAGTGGCGGGGACGATGGGATACATGCCGCCGGAATACTGGGAAGGGAACACAGCAGCGACGGTGAAGGCAGACGTTTACAGCTTCGGGGTTCTGATGTTGGAGATGGCGACGCAGAGGCGGCCGAATTGGCCGGTTGTGTTGGAAGAGAAGGAAGTTGGATTGGCTCAATGGGCGGTGTTATTAGAAGAGCAAAATCGGTGCCACGAAATGCTCAACGACGGCATTGTCGTCGGCGATCAAAAGAGCGTCGAAGAGTATTTCAGGATCGCTTGTCTCTGTATAAAAACAGCGACCAAAAAACGCCCTACGATGAATCAAGTGGTAGAGTTATTGGAAGAATTATGCTTATTAATTTAATCCGCATTAATCGATATATATTATACATTGTTGTGCTAAAGCAAAAAATAATTGAATCAGAGTATAATACAGAAATTTTTTTGTGTTGAACAAAAAGGAAATAGATACAGTTTGTTTGGTTATGGATTCCGAAGAATCTTTTAACGTATCAAAGATTCTTCACATTCACTATTCTCCTGACGAAACTCTGGAATCTCAGAAGAGACAGAGAATCTAACCCATCTCTTACGATCAATGTGATTCAAGAAAGGTTTCATAAAAAACCCAATAATCACCATCACAAAGCTAACAACAGCGACTTTGAGAGTAGATAGGACAACGACGAAACAGATCAGTACAATGGGAGGAACACAGATTAGGATCGAACCAATGGTTCCAACAGGAATCTTGTAAGGTCTGGAAGCAGAAGGATGTTTGATTTTCATTCTAACAAAAGCTATAAACTCTAAAACCATTCCACCACAGTAAAGCAAATTCTCAGCAGCTACAATCTCTTGAAAGCTTAAACCTGACAAGAGTAAAACACCTGAAGCCGAAAACAGAATCCCGGTTAAAGGCGTACCGTAAACCGATCTTTTCGCGAAAAACTCGGGAAGCATACCGAGTTCAGCCATACCAAGAAGTTGAAAAGAATCACTACTCATTTCAGCTATAAACATTCCCATGTTTGATGTAGCTGCAGCTACTTGTACCCAAACTCGTAACCATCCTCCACCGATGATTCCCGCGACTTCGGCTAAATAACCGTCTGTCCATAACCCGCGGTTCAACGGTATAGCTCCGGTTCCTGACAAAAGCGGGAGAAAATTCGAAAGCGCGACGAAGATCACACCGTAAGAGGAAGCATTTGTTTCGGGTTTGAGACTTCGCCGGTTAATGTACTAACCGAATCCCAATAATTTAGATTCCAGAAAAGCGTGTTGAGATACAAATTCCAATCCACATTCGCTAAATCCGTCTCGAACCATCTCGAAGGTTCGAGATTCGGAATCGAAATCACGCTCATTACCGCGAAAGGAAGCATAGAGAAAACACCCATAAACACAGCGGTATAACCAACAATGGTTAATCCTCTGTAGTTTAAGTAAATAAGCAATATAGTCAAGACCAAGATCGACGCGACTCGAGGTAAACCAGAAGATAAAACCGGGATTGCGGATTTCAAATAATCGAGGAAGAGAACCGGATACAAAGCGTTATCGATAACACCGCACAGCCATTTCATCCAACCTACTTGAAAACCCCAAAAAGGTCCTAAAGCAGAGGAAACCCAAACAACGAAACCGCCGTTAATAGGAAACATTGTGCTCATCTCTGCAGTGATTAGTGCTTCAGGGATACACCAAAGGAAAGGGAAGATTATAAACCCTAAAAGTGCTAAGAACGGTCCTGCTGCATTCACACTTCCTTCAGCACCAAATGGACCTCCTGAGACTTCGTAGAATATGAGGAAAACGAGTGGTAACATGGAAACTTTCTGAATCGGATTTGTGGATTTAGATTTAGGCGATGGAACTTCCTCATAAGGATGGTCATGACTGTTGTAGTCACTCATGGTGATGATCTCTTAAAAACAAAAACAGAGGAAACTAGAAAAAAGCTTTAAACAGAAAACTTGAAAGGAAAGTCGTAAAATGAAGAAGCATGAACCCGTGAGAGAAGAAAATAAAACAGAACCCTATCCTCACAGATTCCACATCTTCAAAAGAAATGATTTTTTTATTTTGTGGTGCTCTGTTTTGAGACTATCCATATCAAAAAGCTCATAATTTTCAGAAGAAGATGAGACAAACGACGGAGATTGTATTGAGGTGATCTCCAATTAATTTGAAAAATTATCAAACATTGATGATTGCTTCTTTTGGGTTTGTGGGGCTATTCACTCTCTTTCTAATCATTAGGAACGAATCTTATCCAGAGATCGAAGATAGCCAAATTCTTGATTTGTTCGTTTCCTCTGTTTTTTATCCCAAAGCTTAAAAAATTCCCAAATAGACAAGTCAAAGTGCAAACACATTTTTATTAAAACCGTATTTAAAAGACCTAACTTTACGGATAAAACTAGAACTTTAGAACAAAGCTTTGAACATAACAAACCGCACATCTAACGTATTAGAGTTTCTTCAAATTCACGAGTCTGTTGTTGAAGGTCTGGTAAGTCAGAACTGATGGAGAATTTGAGCCATCTCTTTCGATCCATATGGTTAAGACAAGGATGCATCAAGAAACCAATGATCATCATCACTAAGCTCACTGCAGCTATCTTAAGTGACGAAAGCGCTACAACCGCGCATATCAGTATCGTCGGAGGAATACACATGAGTATCGAACCAACGGTTCCGATTGGTATCTTATACGGTCTCGATGCAGCCGGATATTTCATCCTCATTCGAACAAACGCTATAAACTCCAAAATCATTCCAACGCAGTAAAGCAAATTCTCCGCAGCTACAATCTCTTGAAAGCTTAACCACGACAAAAGCACAACGCCCGAAGCCGAAAACAGAATCCCGAGCAACGGTGTACCGTAACGCGACCGTTTCGCAAAGAACTCGGGAAGCATACCGCGTTCCGCCATACCGAGAAGCTGAAAAGAATCACTACTCATTTCAGCTAAAAACATTCCCATGTTTGACGTAGCTGCAGCCGCTTGTACCCACCATCTCAACCAACCACCACCAAGAGCTTTAGCTACATCGGAGAAATACCCATCAGTCCATAACTCACGCTCTAACGGAATCGCACCGGTTCCGGTTAACAAAGGGAAGATGTAAGAAAGTGCGACTAAGATCACACCGTAATACAAAGCTTTTGGAAGCGTCTTGTTCGGATTTTCCACTTCACCAGCTAAAGTACTGATCGAATCCCAATAGTTTAGATTCCAGAAAAGTGTGTTGAGATACAGATTCCAATTCACATTCCCTAAATCCATCACAAGCCATCTCGAAGGCTCTAACTGCGGAATCGAAATCAAACCCATTACCGCAAAAGGAAGGATCGAGAAAACTCCCATAAGCACAGCAGCCCAACCAACAATGGTTAGACCTCTGTAGTTGAGATATGTAAGCAAAAGAGTCAACACCAAGATCGAAGCGACTCGAGGTAAACCGGAAGCTAAAGCCGGAATACCGGATTTCAAATAATCAAGAAACAGAACCGGATACAAAGCGTTATCGATAACACCACTAAGCCATTTCATCCAACCTTGTTGAAAACCCCAAAAAGGTCCTAAAGCAGAAGAAACCCACACGACGTAACCGCCGTTCTCTGGAAACATAGTGCCCATCTCTGCAGTGATCAATGCCTCAGGGATACTCCAAATGAAAGGGAAGATTACAAACCCTAAAAGAGCTAATAATGGTCCAGCTGCATTCACACTGTCTTCTACACCGAAAGGACCTCCTGAGACTTCGTAGAAGATGAGGAAAATTAGTGGTAACATTGAAACTTTCCGAATCTTGTTATCGGTGGTTTTAGGCGACGGAGTCTGATCATCGTTATCATCGCCGCCGCTGACATTTGAGTAAGCAGCGTCGTTATTGTTGTCGTAGTGTTTCATCTCTATAGACGTTGATTGATTCACCGTGACGATTCTCCGCTTCTGCATAACGTCATCCAGATTTTTTTTAAACGATTAGAAGAACTCTCCACATCTGCAATCATTCTTATCAAAATTACTCAAAATTCTGAATCTAGGGTTTGAGAAACATGATAATTGGGAAAAACAAAAGAAGAGCTTTTTTAGGTTTTTCTCTCAGATTGATATCGAAGAAACGAGATTGAGCTTAAACAATCGGGTAAAGAACAAGATCTCGGAACTTGATAATTGAAAACAGAGGTGATCTAACGGTGATGAACAGTCTAAACGTTTACGAGAAGTGAAGAATCACGAACCGTGAGAGAATCGATGGTTGTCGTCTCGAGATCTCCGTCTTCTGCTAAAGCTAAGAGCTTTTGGAATGATTCAGGAGCGAAGATGATTCAAGAAGAAAACAAAACACAACACGAGAGTCCTTTTCCCAATAAAATCGAGTTTCAAAAGAATGAGATTAATTATTTATATATTGGAAAAAAGAAAAGAAGTGGTAACTCGTGTCATCGAGTGGCTTTAAAGATTCTTGCATTTGGGAAGAAAAGGTTTACAAATGTGCGAGATCACAAGAGTGGATCTGAATCTCAAATTTGCGCATGTGATGTTATTTTGTTATTTTATTTCTGATCAGTGCAATAGCTATGTGGACCTTTTTTGGTTGGTTTTGATTATTAGAGTCATTAAAAACAGTCTCAATTAATTGAGCTCCATTTTTGCAAAAAAATTGAGGAGGACTAATATTTATTACCTTGCAAAAAAAATTATACAATTGGAAAAACTAAAAAAGTTAAAATACATGTATTAGATGGATATCTAATGACTTAGCATTTAGTATAAGGTATGGACTTGGAAAGCAACCTTGCATCTTTTTGGTATCCTACTGAATGCTCATTAATGGCGAGACAAAATGATGCATAAAACTATCACAAGGTTTGTATCATGATGACCTTTTGTCTCCATTTTTTATAATAGCATGTGGAGCATTTGGTTGGTGAGTATTTTGATTATTAGAAGGATTTATAGTTGTCTCAATTAGTTAATTGAGCTCTTTGTTTGCTAAAATTTGAGAGGGACTAATATTTATTACCATGCATAAAAATATACAGTTGGCTTCTTCATACCTCATATGGGCTTTCTTTCGGATCTGGATTTTTACTTTTTTTCTCGAATTTGTATTTAGGCACGAGTTTTGACTTAGATTCCCCAAAACACTCCTAAGGATTATAGAGACAAAGTGTGGTAGGTAAATAATATAGCCTATCACAATTTGAGATTATAAAGATGATACGGCCTGAGCGTTTCTTTTTTATACTTTGGAACAATTTTAAACTTCTTAAGTATTGTGAGTTAATACTTTAATGTAACCAAATATATATAGTTAACACTTAAATTTAAACAAAATGTATACAATTAGATTATCGAATTAGATATGATATAGTTAACTTTTTATAATACAATCATTATTTTCTTAAAGAATTCATATACCAATAGATTTAGAATTAATGAAAAACCTAACAAATTGAAGTGCAAGGTTAAACATAAATTAACAAAAAAGACTAAAATGTCTCGTGCTTTTCCAGCCATCATCCAACATTGACAACGCAAATATCCTCCTGGATTATCGGATCATTATCTCGGTCTCATCAACACGCTATGCCAATCATTAAGCTGCTGCTTCAATCGACTATTTACTTCATATGGCGAACCAGGAACGAACGGATCTTCAGAGACCTTCATCAACCAGCAACGGTTTTGCAAGATCTCATCAACACAACAATGCGCTCCCGCTTGCTCTCATTCCCAACCAAAGATGTCAACTCTCCTTCTCTCCTTGAATTGTATCTAGGTTATGTAACGTGTCCTCCTTGATTTTGGGTCATCTGTTTTGTCTGTCTTCAAGCCATCAATTATTTGATGTAATGTAACTGCTACTATGTAACTCAGGTTGGAATATATCTTAACATTAAAAACCAAAAAAAAAAAAACTAAAATGTCCTAAAAATATAGAAATGATGTTTTTAATTAAGACCTTTGTGGCTTTGATAGACTTGATCTTTCATTTTCCTTAGTCATTGAGATGGATTTCATTTTCCTTAGCCATTGAGATGGATTACCAAAAGTTAATCTTGAATTTGGTTATGAATAAGGCCTTTTACCACTAGCTATGGACTAGTTTATTGTTAGTGTTTAAAGATGCATTCATGTGAATCTAGTCTAGTAGATATCATCATCCTATGTAAAACCGCCTTCGATGCTTTATTATCTTCTTACAATCATTTATGTTTTTGTGTTTGTCTCGCCTTTGCTTATTTTTATATTCCTTAGCTACTTAACCATTTTCTCTAATTTTTAATGGAAACGAAATCAAACCAAACCAAAATTTTTTACTCAAACACTCTCTAACGAAATAAATAACTTGTGCTTAACGAAATCAACGAACAACAAAGCTTCATTAGTGTATCTCTCCATCACACCGCTTCTTATAAGCTGAGGTATAAACAACCAACGACCGGTCACAAATACAAACCCCACAGTGAAAAGCCGCGACATCGCCGGACTCAATTGCCACCGCGGCAACAACTTCGTTTTCCTTTTCACCGCCAATTCCACGGCCGTGCAAACGCCATGTAACACGAAAAACAGAGTAGCTTCCCCGGTGGGCATCTCTCGGGTTAAGTAGAAGAATAACAATTCGTGAACCAAGCCGGAGACAACTAACGCCGCCAAAATCCCTGGAAACAGAGCCCAACCAGAGCTCATTCGACGTTCAGAGACTCGCCGCATTGGGGTATAAACCGCTGGACGGAGAATTGCCGGAACCATGAGATTCCACCGGCGACCCCAGAAGTCTTGTAGAGAAGTGGCTAAGTATGGTTTATTAGACTGCGGTTCGAGGTCGCACCCAAGTAAGATAAAGACGAGAACTTTAACGAATGAGAGTATAATCTCAATCTCTAAGTAGAGGTTCACAAAATAGAGACCCAATAGCAAAATCGGAGACAGATTATCTCTGTAGCCATACAAATGCAATAACATACCAAAAATTCCAACTTTAATGGCGAAAACCAATTTAGGCAAATGGTTATGAGATTTTGGGTTTTGTTGGGCTTTGATGGGGAAGCAAGTGAAACAGAGGAACCGAGAGAAACTTGGTGGAATTGGGATTAAAGGACCTTTATCGAAGGAGAAGAGGATGAGTTTGAAATTTGAAAGCCATGTGAGAAAAAACGCTGTGATTAAAGATAAATGCAAATAGGAGAAAAACAGAGGAAGAACAAGAAACAGAGCAAGGACAGCAAAAAACAGAGAGTACTCGAGGAACACCAGATTTGATTCGTGGTGGTAAGTGATAACAATAAGATATTGATATTATTGTCGAAACCCATACAATAATCAAGCTCTTGAGCTCTTCGTTCATTTCTCAGATTTTTGTCCGTGTTGGTGAGTTTTTGGCAGTCACTCTGGTCTGTTTTTGTTTTTTAGTGGTATATAGTTTTAGTTATGGAGCATTAATATCGAGTATTTGAGTGGTTGTTGCCTTCTTGGGCAATTTGATTGTTTTTTTTTGTTTGTTAAAATTGGACAATTGATTGTTGAATGGTTAATGGTTGGAAATTTGCCTAAAACAAGAAATGTCTTCATGGGATGTGTGGATCGTATTAACAATTTAAGAGAGGATCTTAGCACAAAAAACAAAAAACAAAATAAAAAGATCGTTCCGATTTTTATTTAAAGACTTGTATCTTCACTGTTTCGGCGGTATGGCGAGTGTCGATTGATCCGTTTTTTTTATCTTTAATAAGACTATCAGAGACAGTCTTTCGGATGGAACTGTGCTCTGACAGGTTATTACGAGGGAAGAAAGATGTTAATATTGATGACTATATATTATTAAATAAGTTTTAGTAAAGGTGAATATGATGCTTTTATTGATTAACTAGTGAACATTCTAGAAATTTTTTGAAATATAAATTTTCATGACACCACATTTCTATAACTTTCCCCATGTCATACACCCCTCTAGGTCTTTTTCTCGTAGGCATATTATACATTTTTCACAAAAAAAAAACGTCATAAATTGAAAACCATACATCATGAAGAAATCCAATAATTTTCGGATATCGATTTGGTTCCTCTTATACCGGACATGCATGTTCTTGGATGTAAATCATTTAAATTTCAACAAACTAGGGAAAAAAAATGAAATAGTGAAAAGATGCATCATCCTACAATAAGGAAGACAAGTTCTTATTAAAAATAGTGACTTAAAAATAACATAAGTATTAAAATTATATTATGAGCTTTGATTGGTTGTGTTTCAAGTTTAACCTTTACAAGGAGCAAGTGAAGTGTCACAGAGACAGTCGTTCCCAACAAATGAACTGACCGGAGACTTTGTCACCGGAAGTTTTCCACACAGATGGTTTTGACTCAAGTTTAGATTCTTTATTCCAGCCACTATCGTTGGTACCTTCCCAAATAATAAGTTCCTTGATAGATCCAATGTTTGAAGTGTCGTAGTGAAATTCAACGTCCCAATATCAAATCGGAGTTTGTTACTCGAAGCTCGGAACTCTCGCAATAGTTGTGTTTCCTTCAATAACCTAACCGGACTCCCGGAGATTTCGTTTCCCGAAAGATCGATTATATCGTAGAAGTTAGTATGCTTTGGCTTCCAATCGTCTAAGCTCATCTTGATTCCGCATTTCGCAAGCTTCAACGAATATATCATCCGTGCCATGGTCACCCATTTTGGAATCTTTTTTAAGTGAAATTTGTTGTAAGATAAATCCACGTTTGTGATTTCTTTAGCTTGCAAAACAAGGAATGAACCTGTTAGAAGATTATGAGAAAGATCAAGATCCATAATTTTAGTCAGCTTGGCGAAACTTTTAGGGACGACTCCTGAAAACTGATTCCATGAGAGATCTAATGTGTTGAGCTCCTTGAGTTTTAATAAGTAACTCGGAAACATCCCCGTTAGATTATTATGACCTAACTCAAGAGTCGTTAGAATTGGAGAGAGTGATGCAATCGACGGAGGAAGTTCTCCGGATAATCTATTCCGGGAGAGAATGAGTGATCGAAGCTGAGTCATGGATTTGAAAATATCAGGGATGGTTCCAGAGAGATAGTTGTCGCTGAGATTGAGAGAGACTAGAAACTTGAGATTAGAAATTTCTAAAGGAATACTTCCGGTTAAGAGATTACCACCGAGATTTAGGATAGATAACCAAGGCGAATCGGATATCGAACTCGGTATTGAACCGGTAAACCGGTTTCCCTCGACACTAAACACTTGAAGCTGGCTTAACGTGCCGATGTTGGTTGGAAGAGGACCAGAGAGACGGTTATTCTCAATACCAATGTACTTTAATCTTGGTAAACGTAAAAGAAACTTCGGAAAAGATCCAGTAATGTTCTTGAGATTGGTTAAGTAAAACCCTTCCAAGTGTTGGAGTTTGGCCAACGACGGTGATAGAGTGCCGGAAAGGAAACTTCCGGCATTAGTGGACTCTCCGATGATCGAGAGTGACGTGACACGGTTTTCGACTCGACAAACGACATTTTTCCAAGAGCAGCAATCAGTACCTTTCTTCCAGGAGTTAAGCATGCTTGAAGGATCTCTGGTTATACCCGATTTGAAAGCTAATAGACCGGTCTCATCACTGGGATGACACGTGGCAGTTATGAGTGGAGTTAAAAGAAAGATAATCACGGCAAAGATGAAGAGATGGAAGGAACAAGAAGAGTTCATGGTTGGTGTTTTTTTTTGTTTGGGACATGTAGAAAAGAAACATATAACTATTAATAGAAGAAAAAGAGAGTCTTGACTTTGAGAAGTTGCAAAGTCATCAATACATTTGCGTGCGGCAATGAGTACGGTGGTTTAGTAGAAGATAATTAAATGGAAACTATAAACTAAGAACGTGAGAAAAACTAATTATCCCATGTGCAGTGGCTTAAGTTTAACTATTTCTCAATAAGATATGAGATTGTTTAAGTACGTGTCGGATCTGAAAAGTTGACTGTTAGGAAAATCTTGAGAAATTTGGAGTGTACAAAAAGAAATGATACACATGATATTCATGCGATTAATATATTGTAAAAATAAAATATGGAATTGAGCTTTTACTGAAACTTATACTGTGGCTGATAAAACTGCCATCATCATCGATTGTTGATTGTTCTCGTTAAAGATATAGCAAAATATTGTCTTATAAGTTATAACTCGATTAGATGTAAACAATGTAATTTTTGTTCTTGAAGATCTTAACGAACAAGTATTAACGATTCCAATCTCATGGTTATGTGAGTTGCTTGAAGAAAGCTATCTACGGTTTAAAACATACCCACTCACCTGGTTTGATCGGTTTAACAATTTTCTAAATTGATTTTTGGTTTGATCGGTTTTAACAATTTCCTTAAATGATTTTTGGATTCTTTTGCAACACTGCAAATCCGTCACGCGAACACTCTTATCCTCCTTTTATACGTTAAAGAAGATATTTTGCTTAGAGTAGGAAACTGACATGAACAAGATTCTTTTCACACTGACTGAATTCTCAATGAAAGATTCTGTCTTCTGATTGATTCTTAACAGCCACAACAATTGGACCAGATTATGAATGGTGATCAGTTATGCAACCTTTTTTTTCCATGAAAAGGAATATCCAAGAAGTGAGCTTAAATGATTATTAAGAAAACATAGATTTTGCAGAGGGGATGAAAGTATCAACAAGGCGGACCCATGCTCGACTCCAAGGACAATTGAAGCACATAAGAAGAAGAATGGCTACCAGCGAAGTCACACAAGTTGCAGCGGTACTCCAATAAAAGACCAACATGTCAATAGCAGTTTCATCATCATCATCATCTTCTCCTCCATTATCTGAGCTCTTGGCTTCACAACTTGTATCGGTCGGTGGTCCACAGAGAAGAGGATTGCCTAAGTAGCTGTTTTCGTTAAAGGTGTTAAACTGCCCTCCTTGGGGAATGATGCCTGATAAATTGTTGTAAGAGACGTTGAAGACAGCAAGAGACGTAAGGTTTGTCAGGTGGTGAGGAATGCTTCCCTGCAACATATTATAAGAAAGATCAAGGCTCTCCATGTCCTTAAGTTTGGAGAAGCTATACGGTATATGACTCGTCAAGAAATTGCGAGACAGATTTAGGGCTCTTAGTTTCGAGAGATCTCCAAACTCTTGTGGAATGCCACCACTTAATTTATTGCTTGACAGATCCAAACCATACATATAATCAAGTGTCCCTCCACTGAGCTCAGATGCTGCATTGTAAAAATCATACCTTTGCTTCGCTGCAAACTGGATTTGAATTTCCATAACTGTATTGTAGGATAACCAGAAACGTGGATTTGTATAATCTCAACTCAAAGTTTGCTACAGAAGACTTTCCCGCACCGTAGTAAATCTTCTCCTCGTTTCCTCCGAGTCCAAAAGATAAATTACTGAGGCATGAAGGTATGAAGCCATTGAGCTTGTTATATGAAAGATCTAAAAGTCTGATGTTGTTCAAATCACACAGCTTTGTTGGAATAGATCCTGTTAAATTGTTCCCCCTCAACAGAAGAATACCAATGTCCTGGGTATTTACAAACTGCGGAATACTTCCAGAGAGTTTATTATTCCTCAGATCAAGAATCTTGACACTTCCCAGCAATGTTTCTGGAATTGGCCCTGTGAAGTTGTTGTTGTGTAGGAACAGCTTTGTCCCGTCTATAGTATGAACATATGACGGTAACGATCCAGATAACCGGTTTACAGAAATCTAGAAAGGAAAGATAGGGACTGACCAGCAAGGAAGGTGGTATAGTACCTTCTAAGAAATTGTGTGATATCAGTAAGAAGCTCAAAAAGAAAAGCTCAGATATCCAACTTGGAATGGCACCGGTGAGACAATTGTTGGACATGTCAAGTACTGACAATAAAATGGAGCTACGCAAACCAACTCCAATCTTGTCTGTAAATAAGTTGTTATCCATTCTCAACACTTGCAAGGAAGTTAAGCTTGTTCCTCTTGAAAGAAAATTGCCGCTAAGTTTGTTGTGAGAGAGCTGCAGGATTTCTAACGAAGAACAGCCCATAACAAAGCTTCTAGGTAGCTCCCCAGAGAAGTTATTATAAGACAGGTCCAGGAAAGAAATGTTCTTCATCTCACCCATAGACGATGGCAAATTCCCTTGGATTCCATTCTTTGAGCCATTCATATGTATCAGTTTTGGAAGAGCGTGGCCAATAGTATCAGGGAATATCCCACTGATATGATTTTCTGAAAAATCCAAGACTCGCAACTTACTATGCACTACTAGTGTAGGCATCTGAAAGATGGTGAATAAATTATTATCCAACAGCCACGTAGGAATGCTTCCAGATAATCTATTGTTGGATAGATCAAGTAGACGCAAATTCTTCTGGTACATGAGAAAGTTAGGGATTCTTTCCAAGCTGCAAAATGGTAGCATGACGACACTCAGCTGAAATTTTGGCTGCCAAGTACTTTCTGTCTCTAGTTGTACAATTTCAGATTTTGATTATTTTGGGAAACTAAAATATGCTATATTCATCTGTATTCCTAATTAAAAAAAAAGGTTAAAAAGAAACAAGCTTGCCTTGCAATTCCAATGTGTTAGAAAAATAATTTTCACTTAGATCCAGAGCTTTTAGCTTTTTCAGGTGAGTAACTCCTGCCATGGGACAAAGAGATACAAAGCAAGACACTTCTTGTTAATAAACCAAATATACAATTATGTACGAAGTTAAATCAGCTAAATTTTCTACTTGGAAGAAAAAACAATTGAATCTATTGTAGGCGAAATCCAGAATCTCCAGGTTTCTTAATCTGCTTAAGCTTTTATAACTTGCAAACGAAAAATCTTGTTAACAATGTGTAGTCTAAATGCAAATGGAATTTTGAGTGTACTCTAAATGCTAAGAGAATTGAATAAGGACTTTGGAAGAAAACGTAATTGATATACCTTCAACATCATCAAACAAGCCACTGAATTGGCCCAATTTAAACGTCGTAATAAGTAATAACTACTCTCTATGACTCACATGCTTCCCCTCATTTTGCAATCGGATCAGAATATGAATGCTAATGAGATATTTGCAGATCCATTCTACTTCGAAAGTATATTTGGGAGACTGATTTGTTTGACTTTAACAAATGCATTATTTTAATGAGGCCCGATATTCATTCAATTTTCACTGTCGCCCTTCAGTTTCCCTACATTCAATTTGATCCAGTTGAGGGTGAACGTTGTCAAATTTCTATTTATAAGTACAATTCCTCAAGGATATCAATTACAAAGCCGGAGTTCACCTTCTGTGCCAAGGGGATTGTTTCTTGTGGGGTTATTATAAATTGAAATTTACACTTTAAAAAATGCAAGAATTAAATTTTAACGTTATAATTGATGTTAAGTACACTGATAAAATTTCAAGCGATTTCCATTTAAAAGTGTTCCTTCAGGCCACGACAGGATAAAGCAAATGAGACAAATGCAAATGCTAATTAGGTCTAGTTTTGATTGAAACAATTCTTGAATCGTTTTAGAGATTATTTGCAAAAACCAACCAGAGTCTCTGCAGTTTAAACCAATCTCAAGCCTAACCAAATTCAATTGACGAAAATTTGAATCCATGGGAACAAAAATTGTGGGATAGATTTAGTAGCTGAAACCGGATTAAAAAACCGGTTCACCTGTGGATCTATCCCAACGGTTGTCTGGCCGCTTACTGATTTAACAGTAATTCCTTTACGCATCCTCGAAAAATAAGCCAATGCCATCAGAACGAAGCATGACATTCGATACAAGGTGCGATACATACAAAAACAACTCCTATTTAAAATTAATCTGATTTTGAGATTTATTGAATTATATATAGAATAGATTTAGTAGCTGAAAGCAGAGGAAAATCTGCTTCACCTGTGGATCTATCCCGACGGTTGTCTGGCCGCTTGCTGATTTAACAGCTCTTATTTTATGCACTGTTTGCTTTAAAAGACTATGCCATTGAGAAAGACATAGCCTGAGAAAAAAGCACAGTGCAATCAATCTAAAAAGCCAAAGCACGAAATTAATCACAATCTGAGAAATAGATTCAAACGAATCGGAAAAAACGCATAGATTCAACAAAAGAAGATTTAGATTCAACTCAGAAGTTAGTGGGAGATAATAATCAGAAACTCCGACGCTGTTCGGCGGCGGAAACAGATGTAAGGAATTAGGTTTTTGAAATGAAAGAGACGATTTGCTTAAATAAGCAATGGTTATCATTAGTTTATTGGGCCGAACCAGTACAAGCCCTTTTCTTTGTTTAATTTGGGTCCTTGTACGGCGGCTACTATCTAGGGTTTTGACGATGGAGTGTGAATCGCTTCCAAATAAAAATTCTAATGGGCCGATCTACTAAAGCCCATCAGAAGTCGGTTCGGTTTAAGTCGGTTCAATTTAGACAAGTCCGGGTTGTATTTATTTAGATTAAAGTAAAATAACGGAACGGAGAAGCAATTCGCTCTGTTTCCGCGGCAATGGGAGTTCTCTGAAAAATGTTTCTTTTCTCTTCATCGTCTTTACAACTACGCAAGATTTTCCCGCAAATTTTCTCGGTGTTCGTGAGGCTGAAGAGTCTGAAACGTCTTGAGTTTTCTTCTGAATCCACTAAAGCCCTAGCTTCCGGTATCTCTAAAGCAATCAAAGAAGGCAACTTTAACACATTAGATTCTGACTACAGTGCAAATTTCCAACGAAACGAGGCGAATTTTGTACTTCTTTCGCTTCAATCAGATCCATATTCCGCGCTCGAGTACTTCCGATGGGCAGAGATGTCTGGACAGGATCCTTCTTTCTTCACCATTGCTCACGTTTTGATCCGGTATGGAATGTTCGATGTTGCAGATAAGCTGTTCGATGAAATGATCGCTACTCGCGGAAAGGATTTTCATGTTCTGGGTGAGATGCGGGATATGTCAATGGACTTTCATTGGAACTACGGTCCTGTTTGCGGATTTTTAATGGACTGTTGCTGTAGATATGGCGTAGTTGATATGGCTCTGGAGGTATTTTTGTATAGTACCCAAACGGGTGTAGTTATACCGGAGGTTTCTGTATATAAGATGCTAAATTCTTTGATTGATGCTACTCGTATTGACTTAATAGTTGATAATTATGATAAACTAGGTAGAGGAATCGCCATTTCTGGTTTGAGTGCTCATAGATTTGTGTTGGATGCTCTTTTCGACAAAGGAGAGGTCACAAAGGCTTTAGATTTTCACCGACTAGTGATTCAGAGAGGGTTTCATGTTGATATAGTTTCTTGCAATAAGATTTTGAAAGTTCTTTCAACTGATCAGATAGAGTTAGCTTCTAAGATGTTTGATTTGGTGTTGGATTGTGGTCCTGCGCCTACTGTGGTGACTTTTGGAACAATGATTAATGGGTTCTGTAAAAGAGGCGAAATGGATAAAGCATTCGATCTTTTCAAAGTTATGGAACAGAAAGGAGTTGCGCCGGACTTGATCGTTTACAGCACTCTGATTGATGGATACTTCAAAGCAGGGATGTTAGAAACGGGTTATAAACTTTTCTCACAGGCATTACAGAAAGGCGTGAAGTTAGACGTAGTTGTTTTCAGTTCAACAATTGATGTATATGTAAAATTTGGAGATTTAGCAGCAGCTTCTGATGTCTACAAGAGAATGTTATCTCAAGGGATTTCCCCGAATGTGGTCACCTACAGTATTCTTGTCAAAGGCTTGTGTCAGGAAGGTAGAGTTTACGAGGCTTTTGGTATATATGGTCAGATCTTGAAACGTGGTCTGGAGCCATCCGTTGTAACTTATAGCAGTCTCATTGATGGTTTTTGCAAGTGTGGGAATTTGAGATCTGGGTTTGATTTGTACGAGGATATGATAAAGATGAGCCATCAACCTGATGTTGTCATTTACGGTGTGCTTGTTGATGGCCTTTGTAAGCAAGGACTGATGCTACATGCTTTGAGATTCTCGGTCAAGACTCTAGACCAATCGATCCGGCCTAATGCTGTGGTTTTTAATTCCTTAATAGATGGATGGTGTATGTTGAATCGTTTCGAAAAAGCTTTGAAGGTGTTTAGATTAATGGTGATATATGGTATAAACCCTGACGTAACTACATTCACCACGCTTATGAGAGGGAGCATCGAGCAAGGAAGATTAAACGACGCATTGTTTCTGTTTTTCCGGATGTTCAAAACTGGTTTGGAACCTGACGCTATAGCTTTCTGTACTTTAATGGATGGATTTTGCAAACATATGAAACCAACCATTGGACTTCAGCTTTTTGAGCTTATGCAAAGGAATAGAATCACACCGGATATCGCTGTATGTAATGTCGTCATTAACTTGTTTTTCAAAGGTCACCGCGTGGAGGATGCTTGTGAGTTCTTCGAGAATCTCCTCCAAAAAGGTGAGATGATGGAGCCTGATATTGTAACGTATAACACAATGATATGTGGCTTCTGCTCTCTGAAAAGGTTAGACGAAGCAAGGAGGATTTTCGAGATGCTTAAAGGTACTACTTCCTTTGGACCCAATTCCGTTACTCTGACTATACTTATCCATGCGTTATGTAAAAACAACGATATGGATGATGCTATGAGGATGTTCTCTATAATGGTGGAGAAGGGACCTAAACCGAATGTTGTCACATACGGTTGTTTAATGGATTTGTTTGCAAAGTGTGTTGATATCGAAGGTTCTTTCAAGCTTTTCGAGGATATGGAAGCGAAAGGTATTTCTCCAAGTGTAATAAGTTATAGTATTCTAATCGACGGTCTTTGCAAACGAGGAAGAGTGGATGAAGCAATGAATATCTTCCATCAAGCTATAAATGGAAAAATATTTCCTGATGTTGTTGCCTACGCGATTCTTATCCGTGGTTGTTGCAAAGTTGGGAAACTCGTTGAAGCTGGATTGTTGTATGAATGTATGTTGAGAAACGGAGTCGAACCTGATGAGTTGCTGCGACGAGCGCTTTCAGAGTATAATCCCCTGAAATGGTTGATGAGCAAAGGGGATTGATTTGGAGAAGATGGATCTGATGTTGAAGCTGGTTGATGAAAATGAGTTATGTATTATTCTATACTAGACACAACAGAGGTTTTATTTTGCGTACATAGGAAGAAAAAAAAACATTAGAAAGCATGTAAAACAATCTCTTGAGATGGTGATTATTTTGGATGAATAAGACATAATATTAGTTATAGACAGAAATATAATATGCGGATTTTATGGACAATTATAAACGCAATGACATTCCACCTTATTAGGTGGTACTTGCCGTGGCTTGCAAATACCAGGTCTCTCTTTCCCATCTTTCCCTTTCGTGGTACATGGCTTGCAAATACCAATTCCATTTTCCCCTTTCGTGGTACATGGCTTGCAAATACCAGTTCCATCTGTCCTTTTCTTGGTACACACATGTGTACAAATATCATCCATACATACAGATTCATGACTGATTAAACATGACATTTTCTCAAAACCACAATTAGAATTTGCTTTTAGAATTTCAGTACATAATTTTTTTCCTCGTGTTTCCTTCACCATCACACCTATCACAATAAATATTTAAGACAAATATAAATATTAATTTCTATTTTTAATGATAAAGAAAAAATTATTTTTTTTGTTTTATGAAGATTGATGTTCAAAGAGTTTTATGCATATCAATAGAGGTCAAAAGTAAAAAATATATATGTTTTAGTGTATTGATTATTCGTAAAGAAAAATATTTACTATGAAACATGTATCATTATAGCTAAACAACAATAATTATAGAGGAATATTATCTTAGTTAAAATAACTATATATATATATATATATATACATATATATGATAAAAAATGTCAAAAATATAGTTAAAATATCTATATTTACAAATTAGAGAAAAGTATATATATAATGGAAAAGAAACAAATGTAATGTCGCAAAATTCAAAAATATTTCAAAGAAATTATTAAAAATCAATATATATTACAAAATTTGGTCATCATATAAAATAAGAATTTAAGAATTACAGAACTAATAATTTAAAAATAAATAAATAAATATATATATATATATATATATATTAAATATCATTGGTTTTAGACTCTAAGTCTAATACAAAGCAATCATACTTATTTTTGGCACGAATTAGATTTAAAATTATATAATTAAACATAATAAAATCTTGTTTTCTAATTCTTATATATATTTGAAATAACGTAACATAATTTGTTTAGTTTTTTAAAAAGTAATGTTTTCTTGAGAATCAATTTATTCAAATGATCATTTATTAAATATTAGAACATTAGTAAATATAAATACAAACCTATAAAGAAGATGATGAAGATAGTTAGAATGATAATTGAAGATTGAAAAGGTTTACTCATCTCATATGCTAGAATGAATTGATGTTTTTTTTTGTCTAACTTTTCTTTTAATAAATTGATAATGGTTTTAATGTTATACAAATAAACAGTGTACATGTGTATATATATAAAGTTAAATATATCTATTTTTGAAACATCTAATTTAGTTTTTTGGTCAAGTACATCTAATCTAATTAATCTAATTATAGTTATTTGCTTAAATTTTGTTTTCAAGTGGTTATCAATCAATTCATTATTTTCTATTCACCTAATATTTACAAGTGTTAGAATCCCAATTTTTTGCTAACCACGCAATTAAATTGAAATAAATTGTTTATCAAGATTTCGTGCGTTAAAAAGTTTAAAGAAAAAAAAAAATTTAGCTGAATTACACTTTTTTTTCTCTTTTATTTTGAAGGTCTTTTTTCTCTATCCAAATAAAATTTTATTCATACAAAAATAATGTATATATACATTTTTGATGAAAAATCATATTGATTTATCAAATAAAAAATGAGCTACAAATACAAAGTTATTAATAAGGTTATGAAATAAAAAATAAAAAAAATTGAGAGTTGCTGCGATGTGCATTTTCAGAGTATAATCCCCTGAAATAGTTGATGAGTAAAGTGGAGACCATGCTCGTGACCGGAGTGCTCGAGGTTACAGATCTGGAGCCATTCGTCATTGGTTATCTTTCTCGTGCTTCATAAGAAATCTCTTGAATCTGAGGAAGTTCAATAAAACTTAAGTTCGAAAGATTAGTTTGCAATTGAGGGTCGGAGTTCTTACGATAAGATGAATTCGCTTTTAGAATAGAGTAAAGAGTTTTCTGAATAGTACTTTGCTTTATATCGATTGTTCGTTTACAAAGAGGTTGGAACTAGGCTTCGTAATAAGACCCAGATCGGAGTTAACACTTAAGGATTCGGGGGTCGAGGAAAATGTTATCAACGATGGAAGCTATAACTTTTCTTGGAACTGGTCCGGACTCTTAGTGCGTAAGTTGGTGTGTCTGTTTCATTGAATGCTCTCCTATTTATAGAGGCGGATCCGCTAAGGGAAACTCGTAGCAGGTGAGCGCAGGTCGCGAGAGTCATCATCTCTTTCTATCGTACGCCGAACCTAGTAGGTCGATTAGTTGGTGAGTAGGTTATCATTGTATCAGGCGTCAAATTGTTTATGTCAAAGGAAGTAGGTGGATCTTCGCGTGTTTGACTGATGATCGACATGTCGGACATCCGGTGGTGTTCTACGTTCGGGTCGAACACGTGATGACATGGAACTCTCGGGTGTGCCGAAGAGGCGCAGAGATTGTCAGGTTTGGGCCGAGCCTTCTCTCAGAGAGCCCAATAAAGAATTTGGACCAAGCCCAACAGAGGAGGTGCTAATCCACCTCCAAAATTGAGAGTTGCTACAATGTGCGTTTTCATAGTATAATCTGATGTGATCTTAGGTGATAGGATCATGTCCCTTTGATGTCCTTTGTGATAGGTTGATGATTTCAGAGGTGATTTAGTGATGAACACGCAAGAGATGATGATGAACAGATGTGATAATGATGGTGGATGATTTTGTGAATGGTTTGGGATTGAATGAAAGATGAGAAACGACTATGGAATGAATGAAACTTTCTGGAATTGCGGAATTCTCCAAGGACTTTCATACTTAGATCTCCTTAGGATATTACACACCAAAGAAGAAACCAAGAGAGATGGATATTACACACCATCCATAGTAGATATTACACACTACCCAGATCAAACAAGTTTGTAGATGTTTTGATAAAAAGATGTTTGATAGATTGAAAAGAAAGCTCAAGGAGCATACATATAGTGTTTGAAAACTCTTAGGGAAACTAAACACACAACTGTAGAATAATTAAAAGACATAAGACTTTGACTAAAATTTAAAACAAAGTTTGACTTTTATTAAAGCTCCTTGTGACTGTGGCTTTGGTGTAGATAGGATAGAGTTTGGCCTTGGTTCATCAAGAGGCTTTGAAAGAGTGTTTGGTTTTGCCTCATTAAAAATCTCTCTTGGAAAACCCATTGGGACAAAACCAAGAGGAGGGAGAGTGCAATCCCAAACACCTCTCTTGATGAGACTCAAGTAGCTTGAATCACAACCATAGTAGTTGGATAAGCATACTCAAGTTGGCTCCTAATTGAGTGTAGTAGAGAGTGGATAACTTCTTTGAGTTTATGTGACTTGGCTCTTGTCATTGGTCCAAGAGGGATGTAAAGGTCTTCTTCTTCAACATCCTTAGCTTCCTCATACGCAATATCCGAGGAGGGAGACAAGATGCCTATGATGGACTCTACTGATGATCTCTACCTCTGCTTGAAACTCGCTTTCACCTTGATTGCTATCAGCTTTAAGGCTCTTAATCGCAACTTCTCTTCCATCAGTAAGCACTCCTCTATGAACATATCCAAACCCACCTTGTCCAATGATATTGATGTTGGAGAAGTTATCAGTTGCTTGAGCTAAGTCTTGATATGTGAACAAGTTGTCTGTGGAGCTACTTGGATTCCATTGCTGAGGAGGACTATCTATTAAAAACATAATAATAAAAGATTCTTAGTTGCTCAACATAACTTCATTACTCAAGAATGTAAAAACAAAGATACGTATCTAAATATGCTTCTTCATTCCTTAATTATATAAGACAAGATAAACTTTACACACCTGAAATGGGAATACGGCCAAGCATGGCTCTCCTCTTCCTCTTGAGGATAACCAACGTGGCGGCTGCAATGACCAAGATTAAAACAAGGGATGCAGTCACAGATGTAACAAGAGTAATTTTCTTTTTCTTCTTCTTGTCCCTGTTACTGGTGGCGCATGAAGCAGAGAAACAGATCCCAGGATTTCAATCGATGCTAGAATATGAGTTTTCACAAGACAAATCAGAAAGGTTTAAAGATTTTAGTTGTTTGTTTGCTATCATAAGAGCAAATTTTACCTCAATGAAACTGATCCTCTTTGCTTTTTAACCAAAAGACTTGTAGGGATTGGACCATGTAGCTCATTGCTTGTTAGATTTCTGTGCAAAGTAGAGTCAAACAAACAACATATATGGTGCAATAAGTTTTGTTTGGCTCTTACATAAAGAAGAAATTTTAGGTTTAGCTCTTACATGATTTTCAAACTCTCCATTGTAGCAAGAAACTCTGGCACAGAACCTGTCAGTTTGTTGTAAGACAAATCCCTGCGAGAAAACGAATCCAAACATATTAGAATTTATTCCGACATCAAATCACAAACTTAGAACTAAACATTACTTACAAAACTTGTAAACTTGTGAGATTTGATACGGAGTCTAGTATCTCCCCGGTTAAACCACTGGCACTCAAGTTCCTGTTTTGAGAGTTCTTTTGTGAGTTTATTTTGGACCTCGAGTAAAAAATTATCGATACAATTACACTTACAAAGAGATGATCTTAGTTAGCTCATTGTGGATGTAGCTGCACCTAACACCATCCCACATGTAAAAACGTGGCGCGCAAGGATCTCCTTCCCAGTTTATCTTGTTCACTCTGTACCCGGACTTGATTTTAAGCAGCGCATCGACTGTAGAGTACATTTTAATTAAGTAAGTAACGTTTGGTTCTTGATCAACAACAAAATCACCACAAACTAGTTAGTTAATTAGTTATTCCACCTTCTTGTGTATCAGTTTCTTTCTGCGATAACGATTTTATCAAGTAAACCTCTATGGCGTTGAGCAGAGGAGGCAATGTGGAATTTGCGGTCCTCTGAAGCAAAAACGTGTTCTCTCCATTTGCATTGGGACCGATTTCCTCTTCAGATTTTATTATGGTAGTGTAGAATTTATCCAGCTTGAAGGGTTTGGAGAACTGCCTTCCGTTGTACATGATGCTAAACAGTCTGGTTTCGTTCCAACTGAGCTCTTGAATCTCAGCAAAATACATGACAACATAGAATCGTGAACCCGGATCCATTCCGGTTAGGGTAATGTTCATTGGAGCATTTGGGTCTGTTGGAACAGAGGCCGTGAGCATAGCAGTCTCTGGCGGCTTGAATGCAAGGTTGGTACTTACGCTAGTGTTGGTACTAATCTGCGACCAATTCTCGGAGTTATAAGGCAGCCAGATGCGATCAAAGGCATCTGCTCCATAGGCATTGGCACTGTACCTAAAGCAAAGAAATGTAGCATACTCAGAGCTTGTTCGTCTCAGAATTTTACATGAGATTCGAGACTAACTAAAACCTCAAGGGTTGGTTAGAGTTGGAGCCAACGTCTCCTCTGATGAAAGTCTCCAAGGACTGGTCTGTAACACGCTCGTAGATTTCGTGATTGAGTTTGCGCAACTCTAATGCGGAAATAAATGGTGTTTCATCCCCAGACTTGACAAGACAGACTTGTAACCTGTCATTGGCTAATCTATGAATCAATTCGAACTTCTCTTCTTTTGTCTCATTGTGGGTTATAACTCTACTCCACAGGTTCGGTCCCAGGTGGAGTTCGAACCCTGTTGATGGCTTTTGAACATACTCGCCGTGACGGAAACTGGCCCTGATCAAGTACTTGTCGCCCCTGGTCAGTGCCCCTGGTCAGTTTGAAGGTGTAGCAACTTCTGATTCCTCGTGGAAAAGTCCGGAGGTACCTTGCGGAACAAGTAAAACAATTGTTGTTTTAAGTTGAAACTCTTTTTTATTTAAAATAATTAAAAAAAAATTGAAAAATGTTATTTATACCAAGTTCGTTGCTGTGGTTTTGTTCGGTCCGCTGCTTTGACGGTTTTTCCAACCCCGACATCAATGTACTCCTCATTGGAGATGTAAGTAAGGAATGTGGTTTCATCAATGAAGGTGCTTCCTCTCGGAGAACCGCATGCTAAATTGATGAAATCTGCGAGGGGAAAACAAAAGCATAAAAAAAAAAGAATCATCACGGAGAAACTTTTTCTTAAAAAAAAACTTGGAGATAAATTTTGATTACCTGATGGATCTTGAGCAAGACCAAGAAGTGAAACTGAGAGAAATTGTGGAAGAAGAAAGAGAAGAAAAATGGAAAATGCCATTGCTTTCAGAATTCAAACTACAAGAAAAATTCCTGAATAGAAACTTGTTGAGGTTTCGGATGTGGCACTGGATTATATTCTAACTGTTATTGTGAGCTCAGGGTCGAACTTAATGGAATCTGATTTTTTTGGTCTATCATATCATGTACACGTGTCATTTCTAATCATATTAAGGCTTCAGTTAATGAATGAAGAAGAACAATCAGCAAAAATATTGGAAGAAAAAACATGACACGTAGATATTGAATTTAGCAACGACTTTCAGAAGAAAGAAACAGATGATCCACATACCTAAAAATAATTCCAATTAAAGACCGAAAATCAACACTAAAAAATCCAGGAAATAGTAGCAAAGATGACCTGATTTTGGAAAATGCCAAACTTTTTTTCATAAATTCTCTCTGTTTGTCATAAATATTGGAAGAAAAATATGATTTAGATGTAGGGTGGGATGAAATGTTTCACAGTCATTATAACTAAAGGAGACAATTGAGTCCATCGTTGGCGATTCTGTATTTATTCAGAATCAGGGTGTCTTGTTTTTAATCTTTCTATTGTGTATAATATTTATGGGTTTGAGCAAACACTAAAATTTAAACCCAATTTAAAAGTTTAAATAAAAGTAAATTATGAACCCTAAATGGCTAAATCTAAAATGGTGTATTCCTGTACTTTTGAAAAGAATTGATCAATTTTTCATTTAAAAACTTTTAACATCTTTATTAATTTTGTAAACGCTAATTAGTTACAATGTTTGGATAAAAGTCTTTCTAATGAGAGACGAGAGAGAGACATGTGAAATGTGGCTGAAAAGAGACATGGAGGAACCTTTTCTTGTGGAACAAAGCTTGGTTAATGAGTTTTCTTCAGGTCCGGTTCTATATGGAAGCTTTGAAGAAATCAGAAATCGTCTCTCTTCCATCCGAGAACAAAATCCAGATCTGATATCTGATATGCTTCTTTGGCTCGGTACTGCCTCCCTCTAACTCCTCGACTTCAATTCTGCAATCACGCTCTCAACTTCCACCATTACTGCTGCAAATTACTTTGTGTAACTGCCTATCGACTTCGTCTCTATCGCTGCTGCTTCACGATGACTTCTGCTACAGCAAGACTTGGGCCATTGGGCCAACTCCAATATCTTTTTCTTTTAATATGTATGGGCTTTAATTAAGTGCTACAATTAATTAACGGCTTTTGCCAATGTGTTTTGCTCTAAACAGCTGTAACTAGTCCTGTGCTTTCGGCTATTCGGTTCGTTCCGGGTAGTAATCATTCGGTGGTATTTCGGTTCTAAAAATTTAGAACCCATTGGGTAATTACAAATTTTTGGTTCGGTTCTGATTCGGTTTATGTCGGTTCCGAATCGGTTCGGGTATAGTATTTGAGGAACCGGAAAATACCCAAAAAATTCGGTTCTTAAATGGTTCCGGGTACCCGGAACCGAAATAGTAAAAAATTATACCCGAATTTAGAAAAGTACCCGAAATAACACTAAAGATACTCAAAATCTAAACCCGAAATATTAATAAATTATCCGAAATACAAATAAAAAATCCGAAATGACAAAAAATATTGAGAAACAATGTCTAAAATGTCAATAAATTGGCGATAAAAAAAATATGACAATAAATTACCTGAAATGCCAATAAAATATCTGAAATACCAAGAAACTACCTGAAATGTCGATAATCCTAATAATAATATGGGTAATGTATATATATATATATATATATTTATATATATTCGGGTATTCGGTTCCTACCCATGGTTCTCGGATAAGAACCGGAACCGAACCGATACCCATGGTTCTCCAACATTAAGACCCATCGGATATTTTGGCCGGAATCGGAACCAGAACCGAACCGAAAATTTTGGTCGGTTCCGGTTCGGTTCTTCGGTTCTGGGTTTTTTTGCCTAGTCCTAGCTAAGGTTCTAAAAATCGCTAGGCGCTAGTCGGGCGGTCGGGTTAGGTCTAGCGCCTAATATGAGAAAATCGGGGATTACGCGGAAATTAATCAGGATCTAGTTTTTTTTAGAGCTTTTCATAAATATATACGTTTATATATAATAAATGCTAGCATATTCATATAATTTAAGTTGGCCTAATGGTATAACACGCTTAAAATGATTCCAGGTCACGAGTTCGAATTTAAAAACGTGATTTTTATGTTTATTTCCATTTAATTTTAATGAAGGACAAAAATGTCATTCAAAAGTCATCTTCTTCCTCACATAAGATAACCTCTGTAACCCTAATCTCCGACCACCATTTTTAAACACACCTTTTTCATTTTTTTTGTTTTCATCTTATTTTTACTTGATTTGTGTAGATCCGGCAGAGATTTTTAGATTTCTAACCTAAAACGAAGCAAATAAGATTTTTTTTAAAGAAAACCGATTTTTAATCCGACTTGGCCTGAATCGCGGCAGTTTCCAGCCGCCGAGCGCCTCGTCGCCATCGACGCGGCCGCGGAGCCCGCGTTTTTAACAGATCCTAGCTGTAACCTTTGATTTTTATTTATATGCATAGCAAAACCTCAAAAAAAAAAAAAGACATGTGAAATGTGATTAATGTACTAAATGGGAAAGGACAAGAGGAACACTTTTTTTTTTTTTTTTAAATTCCTAAGCACAGAATAAAGGCAGATGCATTCTTCTGTCGGTGCTCTTTTATTCCCCATCCGATATTATTATATTTAAATCATTTTTTTCAACACATATTTAGTTCATTTATTTCATTGATTAACTAAATAACTTTTTTTTGGTGATAATCTATATTTTTACAACCTTCGATAAAATAATAATTAGAGCCACTCGTTCATGAATTTGCGTATCAAAATCGCTAAAGAGTCTTAATCCTTGAGTTGGGTACGTGTTGGTTAATAATTGGTTGCTCTGAATCATATACAATCATACATCTCATGCACGTCTTTTCTTAACTTTGGTACTATTAGAATAGCCTTTGAATTTGTAAAACTAACCATAATATTCAAAATATCCGGTTAATTCAATCATTCGCAACCCAACTTATTTTTATAATAATTTTATTTTTATTGTATCATTAAGTATTTAATAATTTTAAATAATTTTATAGATAAATTTAGTTTTTATTTACAATAACATACTATAATATAATTTATATTATATAAAACTAATTTCTAACAATTATGGATATCTATGTTATTATATATATATATATCTAATTTTCATATTGTGATGCTAATATACAATTCTTTAAATATCATTCAAATATGATATATATAATAAAAAAAAACTAAACAAATTATGTAATGAAAATATTATACTCGTAGAGGATGCGGATTATCATCTAGTTTGTATTATTAGATATAGACATTTTTTATAAAAAACAGAAATAGTGTATTATAATATCAAATTTCTTTTTTTTTGTTAATGATTAATAATAAGTTTCTTACTGCATCAGAAAAATAAAATGGAAAACCTTGATTTACATTATTGATTATAATATTTTATATTTTTTATTTATTAATATCGTATTATTATCATCCTATTATAGTGAATTACATACAATTTTCCCCAAAACATACAATAAAAATTATAATATTATATACTAAAGTTTATGAAAAATATATAACTCAAATTGCTTCGTGTTACTCATTCACTAATTTCACATTGTTATATGTTTGATCATTCAAAACCTACCAGTATCACATTGAGACTCAATATAATTTAGTGTTGTTTAGGATATGTAAAAAGCCAAAAGTAAGAAGAAAAAAAACATTTGGTCCCACATTTCCATTACAATTCCACTTGTGAAGGTACCAAGCATGAATGATGCAGAAATGGGTTTACTTCAAAGAAATTTCACTCAAGTGTTAATCATTAATTATCATTGTTATTGCTATACGAGGTAAGAAAATTACACCTCTGAGTATAGTTACAAATTATCAAAACTATTTTGATACTTATAGAAAGATATTATGTGTAAAAGATAAAATCTTTAAATTCTAAGAAATAGGAAGAAAATCATACGTCTAATCACCTTTAAATTTCTATTTTTTGAAAATGCTGATACATAAATGTATATCGACTTTGTTAGGTTTGTGGTTGATTGAAGCAGTTGGTATTTCACAAAGGGCGATTTTGAATTGAAAAATGGAAAAGCAAGCTAGTTAATTAGTTTGAGAAGTTGAGTAAAACATAAGTGGGTCGAGATAGTCTACGATAACGGATTGTCAAACTCGATGTTGAAAGTATAGATATATAAGATCGTCAATTGTTCTACCAATGATCAAATATATATGAATCTGATCAATTGGTGACCACAATGTTTACGATTTTTTTTATTCAGATGTTGTAGATAGGAACTCGAGGCGAAACAGACAAAGATATAAAGCATAATGCAAAGCTGCAAAAAGTTAGTATAGTTTTGGTTATGTAATATATGCCAAGGGATGTCAATTAAGAATACATGGTTCTCTAACGACAAACATTCGGTTGTGACACCAGATTTCTCTACTGCATCCACCGTCTCCTTCATCTTCCTCCTTAGTCTTTTGATCCTCCCTATACGGTTGAAATCTCATAATTATCTCCCCTAGCTTTTGCTTCTCCTCCTTCCCCCTCTACTTCAAATCAAAAATTTCTCTTCTATCATCCCTCAACTATCTCGGTTTTCTGATGTTGTTGCAATTATCTCATTTCTTGCGAATATTAACTTAGTCTCAAGGCCACCCAGAGCATAAACGAGGTAAGTCACCGATTAGGATATTCAATCTGGAGGGACATTTTAGTAATAATTTTCTATCAAATTTTTATTAATGTATATTTGAACATATTTATAGGGGCATTTTTAATGAACCGATATTTTAACTATCTTTTCGAATTTTAATAGAAAAATATATTTAAACAAAGGTTGTAAGCTTTTTAGTACGATGGTAATCTATTTAGGGATTTTAAACAATGTCAGTAGTTTTTTTGACTAACAATTTATTGATTAAATATTATGTATATTATTTTTATTAGTAAAATTCTATTTTAGAAAAAAAAGAAGTTAAAACCCTCAAGATGAAGAGACAACGATACAGTTCTCAGTCCCTTAATCGTATCATTAGAATAAAGAAACACTATGATGAAAACACATAGATAACTCATGAAAACGGGCTATTGTTGCTAGCAAATATATATAGGATTTATTACTTCAATACATTCACAGATCAAACTCTTGTTTCTTTCCATTCCAGGTTTGAATAATTCCAAAACTCAAACTCAATGAAAAACTAGTAAGAAAATTATTGACGCAAAATTGACCAAAAATCCATATGATTTTTCTATAAAATTCTAGGGTTAATCATCTAAATACTTTTGGATCTATCTTCTAATTTTTTTTGTTACTTTTGTGAAACTACATTTAATCTATTTTCTATTTGGTTTTTATTAAAAATTGTTTCTACTTTTCATTTTCTTTTACTTTCATGCATTTTTAAACAACAAACCCCATGAAATCATAATGATCTATGGGTGGATTATTTCCATAGTGGATTGGAACTTAGATGTTGAATAGGTGAATATTGATTTTTTTTTTTTATTCTAGACAAAACATAATGAATTATATCACTTGAACGACAATTAAATGGTGAAACTGAAAGTTGTTAACCCTTAATCACATTATAGAGATTTTTTTTCATTCTAGGTGTTTGCTTAAATCCCTTAACCACTTTCAATTAAGTAAATTATGTCTAACCTAAAACATTAGTTGCGAGGAGGATTTTTATATGTTTAGGAATGATATTTAATAATTAATGGTAGTTGCTTGGCATCCATAAGAAATCATAGTTTAAGTTTTGATTATATGGTTAATGTCATGAAAATGAGTTGATTATAGAATTAGTTTCCAAACTTCTAAATTTAATTTACATTTAGTCTAATTAGAATATTAAGCCCAACCTTAAGAGCTTCTATTCAATATATCTTTGTCTTTATGCTTGTCTTTAATCATTTGAATTTAAATTGGAATTCAGTTGACTTTTGCTTATTCACTTTTAAATCTTGATTTTGTATATGTTTATGCATTTATAGCGTTTGGTAGTATTTCCTTATAATTTTGATATTTGGTTTGATATTGATTTACTTTTGTTGCATCTACCTAATTATTCTTATTCATTTGCACTAGCACTTAAAGATCAACATTAAATTACACCAAAATATATCATCCTACCTTTAATGATTACTTAATGTTTAGGAACTAACTTATGCATCCTTTTGGTTTGACTCTTAATATCCATTATCTACTCATTAGGATTAACATCTTGAAATAGTTAGGACTATTGACTATTTAGAGGTTTATAACCACTAGAAAAATTAATCTTTACATCAAAAATATCTAATTCACATATTTATTTACGATTTTCTCACTCATATCTATTTAAAAATTGAGACATTTCGAGATTCTTCAAAATCATGCCTCAATCTCACTCGATAGATCTTAGATCTATTTGGTTCACTCGATAGATCTTAGATATATTTGGTTTATGCTCTCAACAAATAGGAATATGACTGTGCAAAGCCTTCTTTGGCCAAACACAACATTTTCTTAACTCGTCAACCCTAGATCTACTTTTTTCATACGAACAGTTGACTGTTGAAGAAAACAAGCCTTTGGGAATTGCACCAGAACCTCATGATATAAACTATGGTCATGTTTCTCCAGCGCACCTTGCCTCCGGCCAATGGTTGCATGGCTTAGCCAGATTTGGAAAACTATTTTTAGGTTACATCGTTTGAATTCTCAAAAAAATCATATCTAGATCGCCAAATATGGCGTCGATGGATTAGCTTACCCAAGTTTCGTTATGTATGCGACATTTTTATGGGCCGTAGATGTGATCAGATTCTTTCTAACCCTCTTTGGTTTTTAGTTGGCCTATCTAGGATCTTCTTTGTATGTGCCTTTGTTCCAATCGACTTTGGTTTAGTTTGTTTTTAGGAACAGTGAGACGGGTTTTTTTCCGGAGCATGCCACTAATTTCTACTTTCTGGGCAACATAGTTTACCTGACTCCATCTCAAGGAAGTGAGCTTTGACTCGTCAGTCACACTTTTTTGTTGGTAGGCGAATGTTAGTAACATATTTTTTGTCTCTATATGTTTTTTCCAAGCAGGTTATCTCGTGGATCCATCAATTCTTCGGTTTTTAAATTAATATAATAAGTTCCTTTGTGGTTCAACTCCAATAATTATGACAATCAGTTATGCATCTACATTTACTCCTTCATTTCTTGGTTTGCTTCACTTCTAGTTGTTATTTGGTTTAATCTTTCACTTCTCAACTTGCTTCATGTTGGGGTGAAACCCCACCTCTCCCCCCCCCCAACATTAAAAATGACTAAAAACTCCTTCAAAAAAACCCAATACACCCATGCTTGAGCCTTGACCCCTTGAACTTAAAACAGAAATGGGCCACAAAAGCCTCGATGACCCTAGTTAATGAAGTCTTTGTTATCCAGCCAGATCTTCATCTTCTAATATCTAGGGGGAGAGCACTCTAGGATTCAAGGTAAAAAGTAGAATTGCGGCTTCGAGGGTCCCAAGAAGGTAAGAAACACATGGGTCTCTAGATAGGGACCTGGACCAACTTTCTCCTTTCCCACTCATTAATAACCCATTTAAAGCATGCATAAAAGGGTATCAGAGCCATGGAGCTCAAACACACCGAGGTGGGCTCAGTCATTACTCTACCAGCTGAGTATCTACCTTCCTATAATTACCTTGAGTAAAGGTACACGGTTTACCCTTGATCAAGAGAAACTTGGTGGCAATGCTAGGTACAAGTTCATGTGTTAGATATCTACTAGACAACATGATCGCTTTGGAGATAACACGCGCCTTGGTAAACCCAAAAGCGCGCCGAAGGACTGTCATTAGGCAACAAATAATACAAAGAGCCTCCCATATCCATCTGATACACACCACAAGCACTTCAGAAGCAAACAATATGCCAACTGGCCAAAACGACATAAGTAGTAGGTAAAAAGTACGCAAGAGTGTAAAGATAGTATGATACACAATAAATCGGAGCATCTAAACCAGAACCAAACCAACTATTCCATGCCACCCTAATTGCTCGTCTACTAACTTGGATCATGTTTTTTACCCGAAACACTTCATTTTCTAATAGTAGTAATTATAATTTGGTTTAATCTTTGATATGCTTGCTTTTTTTAGTTTAATTTCTTTAAGGGGTGTATTGAACTATACATTTAGAGTGATTTGATTTATATAGATGATTTTGATGGTTTTGGGTGATTTTAAGGAAGTTGTTATGATTTTGTATTCAAATCTCCTACAATACCACCTTAAACTCATGATATTTGGATCTTTGTATTTTTAACTAAGAAAGTCTCCTAACATCCTTTGCAGTAACTAAAATCTCAATACTGAAAATATTTCAATAATAGATAATGTGGCAGCCTAAAATTCATAGGAAAAAGTAGGATCAGAGGGATCTCAGGCATGTTCTCCAAGAATCTGAGATGGTTGTTTCGTTCTTCTTCTCCGGTTAGTCGCCGGTAGCTGGCGCCGGAAAACGAGTCCATCTTCTTTCTTCCTCCCTTCTCTCCTCTTATCTACTAGCTCCGATGTTACCGCCCTCGACAAGTGCCGAACCTGGATGAATGCTCGAACGGTTCTGGTTTTCGGTGGTCGAAATCCGGCTCCAAGAGTTGATTCGGGAAGCTCTTCACCGCCTTTCCCCTCTCCTGCCCCAGATTTCCCGGTTCGTGTTCTCCTCAGCCGTAGATATGGATTTTTCGTAGTTCAAATCTCCCATGATTTTCCGGCATCATCATCTCAAAACATCAAAATTTTTCCGGCCGGCTCTTCACTTCATTGCGATTAAATCAGATTTGGTGTTTCTTCATTTTATTTTCCCATAGATTGGGTGTTGCTGAAAACGATTTCACAATTTTTCTACTATGGGTTGGTTTATATGAGAAGAAACGTTTTAAAGCTTAACAACTTCACTACCATCGGCTCTTCAAACTTATGGTCCGGGTAAATTGCAGTTCCATCCCTGGGAAGAAGAAGACTAGACCTAGCTCTGTTGTCCCCATATTTGGGTGTTATTTTGCTTGAGAAGCTCTCGTAAAAGCTAGATCCGGTTCCGGTGAAGCAATTTTACCACAAGAATTTCCGATGTTCTTTAAATATTTATAGCTTTTTGTTAAGCATTTTGTTCTAGTTTCTGTTAAGCTATGTAGCCGGGAAAAAAAATGAAAAATTGTAGTTCAGATGTCTGGATTCGAGTTCAAAACATACCATGATTGATCTATCAATTTTTTTTTCCCCATAATTGAGTGTATTTGTGTTTGATTTGGAATTAGTCTATGAAAATCAAACAAACAAAACCTCTACACCGAAAAATTTGTCAAGTTTTATTATTAGTGCATAATAACACTTTCTAGCTTGCTGCTAAATTTAATATGTTATCTTTTTCAAGCATTATGCTAAGATCCTTTTACTTGTATAGTTAAGACAATACAATCAAGTAACAAAAACCAAAAGACGATACAAGGCTTTTGGAAGTTGATCAATACGTAAAAATGAATATCATTGCTTAGAATTGTCAGGGCGTCGGAGCCGAATTGACAAAGGAGAATCTTGAGGAGCTCCATAGATAATTCTCCCCTAGCTTCTTATTTCTATAAGAAACTAAAAGAAAAATCGGCATTTTATGCAAAATATGCAAATCAATTTTGGTTACGATCATGTATGTACCGTAGAACCAAGAGGCAAAATCGGAGGCCTTGCTCTTTTCTATATTAATGAGCTTTCGGTGTCTATAATCTATGCTGATAATCGCATGATTGATGTTGAAACAAAAATTGAAGGACATAAGACTTTCATGACCTTTGTCTACGAAGATCTAGTTGTTAAGTACCGAGAAGAGGTTTGTGAGCGTCTTACGTTCTTCACCCTCACACGTCACGAGGTTTGGTTCATGATAGGTGACTTTAATGAGATTCTAGGAAATTATGAGAAGCGTGGAGGGAAACGACGACCAAAGTCTTCCTTTATCCCTTTTCGGACAATGCTAGGTTATTGTGGTATGATTGAATTTCCCTTTAAGGGTAGTTTTCTCTCATGGGTGGAAAGACGTAGTAATGGAAAAATAAAATGTCGGCTCGACAAAGCAATTGGAAATGAAGAATGGCACGACGTTTTTTCCCACACAAATGTGGAGTACTTAAAACTTTGGTGCTCAAACCACCGACCGGTTCTCTCTCATATCCAATCTGGTCCACAGTCAACGAAAAAAATTAAAAATTTGACAAGAGATGGGTTTGGAAACCCGAATTCAAAGAAGCGGTAAAGATAGACCGGAGAGAATTTGATTCATACTCTAGCTGCGACTTCCATCAAAAAATAGTATTATGTAGAAGTAAGATCTCCATATGGAAGAAAGACAACCAATCCAACACGGTCATCCTCATTGAGGAGCTTAAGGACAAAATCAATAAAGCACAAGCAGATAACAATACAACAACAAAATAAGTGGAAGCCTTGAGGAGACAATTGATTGCAGTCTTTCGGGAGGAAGACTTGTTTTGGCAGCAAAAGAGTAGGGCTCAATGGCAAAAGAAGGGAGATAGAAGCACACCACTCTTTTTCGCTACTACGAACAAAGATGAGCGAGGAACCGTATCCTTGGGTTGAAGGATAACAATGGGAATTTGGTGGAGAACCCGGATGAAATTGATAGAGTAGCAACAAAATATTTCCATAACATATTTACTACATCAAATGTACCACATGATCCAAGACTTTCTCATTTCTCGCTTTCCAAATGTACCACATGATCTAAGTGAACATATCCCGTTCAGTCTCTGATAACCCCGAATTTTTGGTCCTCCAAAAGAGGTGATCCATATTTCGGTATAAGGAGGTACTTGGGAAGAAACTCGGAAGTGTGGGCAAAGAAGACAATGCCCAGACTTGTAAAGCAGGGGGACACTCAAAGATTATGTGATTAATCGATTCCTCGACCCCATCACATCTTGGACAACTACGGTTCGTGCCTAAATGACGGTACACTAGGTTATGACATGTAGCAACACAACCCGATAGTGCCTGCCACATAAAATGTTTTAACTCATTGGATGTCTTCACTTTCCATACTTGGCTTTTTAGTGTGGTAATGCTAGGTTCCAATATCGGTTTAGGGGCTGGAGTATCTTCCATCTTGCTCGCTATCTCATATCTTGATTTTGTATAAGACCAAACATATCCATCCATGGTGAATTGTCGACTCGGTCTCATCCCAAGAATAAGTCGGATGTCCTGTGGATGGGATGAGACGAAACTACGAGATCTTTTCCATCCACAGGACATCCGGCTTATTCTTGGGATGAGATCGAGTCGACAATTCACCATGGATGGATATGCTCGTAGTTTCGTCTCATCCCATCCACTCACATCATGTTGGATTAGACTATGTACCAACATAGAAGGATAGCAGGTCTCGCCAGACGGGTCGGGATGTTTGGGATGAAAGTTCATACCATATACTCATGTTACATCCCGATCCGATAGTTTTCCTAAGCCCTTGAAAAATAAGGGGTCTTGCAGATAGAATATTCCTCCATCCAAAATAAGAAGACCGAAACCCAAAATCATAATTCAATACACCACCATTAGTTTCTAGAGAAGTTTATATTTTTTGCTGGTTTGTGTTCCAAAAATAATTATGAGAAAGATGTTTGGTTGGCCGACTTTTAATTCTACCGTGCTTTAAGCCTTGATGCATTTATGTAGTCTTCTGTTCTGTTTCATCGATCTCAAGGCTATCTTTTAGTGGATATGCAAAATACAAATCAATCCTAAAAGTACTCTAGTACGCGTTTCATTAAATAGTTCGAGTTTTTTCTTGTTTTGTTTGTGTTGTATTTTATCTTACTTAATTTTAAAAGCCTGTTTATAGTCACAAGATAAAGCCGAATAAAGAAGTGAAAACCAGAAAAAGGAGAGGTGAAAGAGATTTAACAATTTGTCTAAATTACATATAAGGGAAAGTCTTTTAACTCTGCCGCAATAATAAAAAAAGAAAAAAATCCCAAAATAAAATAGAGAATAATACACTAAATAGAGAGGAAGAAGAGATGGGGACGAAGGAAATCGAATGACCAACCAGAGAAAGAACTGAAGAGAAAAAAAAAGCAAAGAGACTTTTATATTCAAAAACCTTTCTTTATCTATCTGTTAGTTTCACTTCTTGTCTGAAAAACACAGACTTGAGAGTTGAGAGTGAGTTAGAGAGAGATCTGCGGAGAGATCTTTTCCCTTAACCTTAGGACTCTCGTTTCTTATCTCAATCATATACTAAATCTCCATCTCCAGATTTTCCCAGACATCTCCAACTAGCACTGTAAGTAAGTTCTGTTCGTATTCCTCTTTCAGATCCATTTCTCTGGTCCAAGTGAGCTTCAATCATTCAAAGATCAGATCTTTCATTGAATTTAGTTCAGAACCATTTTCCCCCAAATTTTCTCAAATTGAAAAATTTAACGTAATGTTTCGATCTTTGTTAAATCATAAATCCAGAGTTGATGAATACTTTTTTCTAGCGTTAAAACAAACGAGTAGTTACGCTGATGTATTCTAATTTCAACTTTTTTGACCTAGTGGGTATTGCTTTAGTTTTGTGGACCCATAAATCAAAAGTAAGAAACTGTGACAGAACTTGCCACTGTCTATTTTCAGATCTCATCAAATCCATAACCTTTTATTGCAATGATCTGAATCGTTGCAGGTAAGGTTTTTGGTAATATGAAGAACGGGAAGCAATCTTCGCTACCTGAAAAGGGTTCTTCTAGGATCTTGTCACTTACTGTTCTGTTTATCGCGTTCTGTGGTTTCTCCTTCTACCTCGGTGGTATATTTTGCTCTGAGAGAGACAAGATCGAAGCTAAAGATGTTACAAGCACCACTACGAAAACCGTCGTAGCTTCCCCTAAAGAATCAACGGTTTCTCCAATTCAAATCAAATCCGTTTCTTTCCCGGAATGTGGTCCAGGGTTACAAGATTACACTCCTTGCACCGATCCAAAGGTTTGAATAAGACTCTTTAAGATTCCATTCTCATTTTGTACTTTCATAAAATAAGATTACACTCCTTGAACTAGTGTTGTTTTTGTGTAGAGGTGGAAGAAGTATGGTGTACATCGTCTTAGTTTCTTGGAGCGTCATTGTCCACCGGTTTACGAAAAGAACGAGTGTTTGATTCCACCGCCTGATGGTTATAAACCTCCTATAAGATGGCCTAAGAGCCGAGACCAGTGTTGGTATAGAAACGTGCCTTATGATTGGATCAATAAACAAAAATCAAACCAGCATTGGCTTAAGAAAGAAGGTGACAAGTTCCATTTCCCTGGTGGTGGTACTATGTTTCCTCGTGGAGTTAGTCACTACGTTGATCTTATGCAAGATCTCATTCCCGGAATGAAAGACGGATCTGTCAGAACCGCCATTGATACTGGCTGTGGGGTTAGTTAGTTAGTTAATCTACTTTGAACCGGTTTTGGTTTTGGTTTTGGTTTCGGTTTAGAATTTTCTCTTTTTGTAGGTTGCGAGTTGGGGAGGCGATCTATTAGACCGTGGGATACTATCACTCTCTCTTGCTCCAAGAGATAACCATGAAGCTCAGGTTCAGTTTGCTCTTGAACGTGGAATTCCCGCCATTCTCGGGATTATCTCTACGCAACGTTTACCTTTCCCGTCGAATGCATTTGATATGGCTCATTGCTCAAGATGTCTTATTCCCTGGACTGAATTTGGTAATACATTGAGTTGTTCTGATGTGTTAATCGTATTGGAATTAAGAAGGATATTGAAATGTGATGTATTTGATTTTGTAGGAGGAATCTATTTGCTTGAGATTCACCGTATAGTACGACCTGGAGGATTTTGGGTTCTTTCCGGTCCACCGGTGAATTACAACAGACGGTGGCGTGGATGGAACACGACGATGGAAGATCAGAAGTCTGACTACGATAAGCTTCAGTCACTTTTAAAGTCCATGTGTTTCAAAAAGTACGCACAGAAAGACGATATCGCGGTATGGCAGAAACTTTCAGACAAATCTTGTTACGACAAAATCGGTGAGAACTCGGAAGCTTACCCGCCTAAATGTGACGACAGTATAGAACCAGATTCCGCTTGGTACACTCCGTTACGTCCTTGCGTGGTGGCTCCGACTCTTAAAGTCAAGAATTCGGGTCTTGGATCGATCCCGAAATGGCCTGAGAGGTTAAACGTTGCGCCGGAGAGAATCTCGGATGTTCATGGAGGAAGTGCGAGTGGTTTGAAACATGATGATGGTAAATGGAAGAACAGAGTTAAGCATTACAAGAAAATTTTGCCTGGTCTTGGTACAGACAAGATAAGAAACGTTATGGATATGAACACGGTTTATGGTGGTTTCGCTGCGGCTCTTGTTGAAGATCCTGTTTGGGTCATGAATGTTGTCTCGTCTTATAGCGCGAATTCGCTTCCTGTTGTCTTTGATCGTGGTCTCATCGGAACTTACCATGACTGGTAATAAAACAATCCATTCAGAAAAAACTCTGTTTTTCATGATTTGGTATATGTGATGTTAAACCGTAAACCGGAAATTGCAGGTGTGAAGCTTTCTCGACGTATCCAAGAACGTACGATCTTCTTCACCTTGACAGCCTTTTCACCTTTGAGAGCCAGAGGTATGATTCCTTAACCGAAGAATCTCGATTTGATGAATTATGAAACTAAATTCGTGGTCAATCAAGATTCCGGTTGAGATTTTCCGGTTTTATGGATTTCAATTTTTAGTTTTCAAAGAAATTTAAACCAAATCCGCTGCAAACCATTCGCTTTGGTTGTTGTTTTCCCGGTCTGGTTCAAATTCAGTTTTTGGTTTTTTTTAATGTGGAAGTAAAAGCATTTAAAACCAAACTGAATTTCAGTTTTTAGATAAGTTTTTTTTGGTTTGGTTTTCTTTGGGTGTACCATGTGTTAAACCGGTTTTGAGATTTGAGTCTTGGTTTTGCACCGGTTTTGGTAATAATGTGTTTATGAACTGTATGTGAAATAGGTGTGAGATGAAGTATGTTTTGCTCGAGATGGACCGGATCTTGCGACCCGGTGGATATGTTATAATGCGAGAATCGAGTTATTTCATGGACGCAATCACAACGTTGGCTAAAGGAATGAGGTGGAGTTGTCGGAGAGAGGAAACGGAATATGCCGTTGAAAGTGAGAAGATTCTGGTTTGTCAGAAAAAGCTTTGGTTTTCGTCTAACCAAACCTCTTGATGAGACACTGTACTAAAGTTAAACCGAAGATTTGCGTAATCTTTGTGTTTCTCATCTCCTATGAAGCCGTTTTACAGAGACAAAAAGAATCTTGTTCTTTAAATTCACGATATAGCTTATAACAGTTTACTTTTTTTTTTGTTATGTTTTATTTCTCGGATATTCCCGATATAGAATTCATATTATAAATTTTAAATTATATTTATATTTGGTTTTTTCTGTCAACTACTAAACATCCTAAGCAAAATGCCATTAAACAAAGTGGAGTAAATTCGAATTTACTTACTTATCCTTATTTTCATGTTGGAGCCGCATTTATGATTCAAATTTCAACTTAAAATAGATTTTAAAAACGAATAACAAAAGATAATTTTTATTCCAACACAAAGAATATCAATTTATACAAATAAGATAGTTCCATTAACAAACAACAATGGGAACATTATGATTTTCGTTAATTCCCCCCATATATTCAAACGGTAACAACAATCAATCGAAGAAGAGAAGACGGACACGTGAGACATGTTCTTGTATTATGATCATTTTGTACGTTTTTGTTTCTCTTCGATTCCAGATTGAGAGAACCGCTTCCTGAGAACTTCAAGAACATCTTCGACCTTCACATCTCTTTTAGACATAAGCACCATTGAATGATACAACACATCCGCCATTTCCGATGCCGTTCTTGAAACTTCCTCGTTATCCTCCAGTGTTCTACATAACTCATCTGCTTCTTCCCTGAAAAACACAAACACCAAATCACAACCTTTCATAAGGAATCTAACTTGATGTTCAAGTAACTTTAGCAGAAAAACAGACCGAAAAATTACCTAATCTTGGAGCAAAGCAGAGCATCATCAGTCAATAACCGTCGAGTCCATGACGGTTTACCTTCTTGAGGAACTGTTGATTCCTCTTTCCGCTTCGAAATGATTGATTCCAGTGAATACAATGTTGTTAACGCTAACTTGTTTCCTGAAACCTTGTCGTCGTTGTTTAACTGATCGAAAACTGATGTGTAGTAGCAAGTCTCTGCTCCAGTGTGACAAGTAGGCCCATCAGGTGTCCCGAGGTAAATTATCTGAGCAATCACAAACCAAATGAGTTTCAAGAAATAGCCAGATTCTAAAATCCACGGTTCAGAGAAACAATAACATACCGAATCACAATCGCAGTCAAGATAAACATCATGGACATTGATGAAGTTATTGGATGTTTCTCCTTTAGTCCATAAGGTAGATCTTGATCGACTAAAGAATGTAGCTTTCCGTGAACTGATGGTTGTAGAGAGAGCTTCTCTGTTAGCAAAGCCTTGCATTAATACTGCTCCAGTATCAACGTTTTGTGCTATTGCCACAGCTAATCCTTTGTCATCCCATTTTATGCGGTCCAACAAGTTATCTACCTAACACAAGTAAACAACATAAATCACGATGAATACAACAGAGCAGTATAAACAAAACTTATCAAGACAGAAATCAATGGATAACAGAAGCAGCATTGTCATGCATTTATCAGACTGAATATAAGAGCCAAAGAGAAAAGTTTCAGTGGTGTTTATTAAGTTGTGGGGGACAGATGTAGCTCATGCCATCATAAATTCAGATGACTAAGCAAACGATGTACACCTTTAGAGAAAATTCCAGACCAAAAGATGGAAACCATCAAAAAGCCTTTCCTTCTCTCTCGTTTCTTTACCAGAGATGTAACAGTTACAACCCACTAGTCAAAGGGTAGGAACCTGACCATCTCTGGCTAGATCTATATTGAACTAACAAAAAATTTCTCATATGTACTTCATTTTCTCGGATTTAAGGGCTGCATTTCCTGTTAAACCTTCTAAGGGAATCAGAGACTCAAAAAATCTATTGTAGACACTCGAACATCTGGTTTCATTGGAAGGTTTAATAGGAAATGCAGCACTAGTCTAAATCTGAGAGCCTGTGACAAAATGTTTCATTGACAACGATACTAAATGTGATGAACAGATGTAGCCCAAGTCATCACCAAATGCAGACAACTAAGCAAACGATGAGCATCTTGAAAGAGAATTCCAGAACTAAAGATGGAAACCATCAAAAAGCCTTTCCTTCTCTCTCTTTTCTTTACCAGAGATGTAACAGTCAAAACCCACTTGTCAAAGGATAGTGACCTGACCATCTCTGGCCATATCCCAAGTTTACAAGAAGTGAAAACCCAAATACTAACAAGTAACAGGAACACAAGTCCAATTATAATAATAGCTTATACTCACATAGACTTTGCTTTTCTCTAAATTGAACAAAACTTAATGCAAAAGGTATTAATCGGACTTAATCAAATTTTTGGATAACAGCATGATTCAGTAAACCTGAGAGCGCAAGACAAAATGTTTCCTATCAACGATACTAAATGTGATGAACAGATGTAGCCCAAGTCATCACCAAATGCAGACAACTAAGCAAACGATGAGCATCTTGAAAGAGAATTCCAGAACTACAGATGGAAACCATCAAAAAGCCTCTCCTTCTCTCTCTTTTCTTTACCAGAGATGTAACAGTCCAAACCAACGTGTCAAAAGGTAGAAACCTGACCATCTCTGGTCAAAACCAAAGCTTACAAGATGTTACTAACAACAACACAAGACCCATTGTACTAACAAATTGTTCTCACATAGACCTCACGTATCTATAAACTAATTGATTCGATACACAAGTTACTTCAGAAGGCATTCATTAGGATAAGCATCCGAATCAATTGCACTAATTTATTGAAAGATTTAACAGGTAATGCAGAGCAAAATCAAACTAAACTCTGAACCTGAGAGAGACCAAGACAAAATGATTCTTATCAAATGTGATGAACAGATGTAGCTCAAGACATCACGAAATACAGATGACTAAGCAAACGATGAGCACCTTAAAAAGAGAAATCCAGACCTAAAGATGGAAACCATCAAGAAAATCTTTCCTTCTCTTTCTTTTCTTTACCCGACATGTAACAGTAACTACTCATTAGTCAAAGAGTAGGCACCTGACAATGTCTGGTTCAATATCCATCCTAATAAGCTCTAACCAAACAGCAAAGATTTCATTTTTTTTCGCAAATCGTTCTTAGAAAAGAGATTTACTTGATTACCTTGGCTTGAAGAGCAATGTTCTTATCATTTGACGCGAACACGACACTGGATCTGCTTCTCTGGTTAGTATCTCTGACCCAAAAGGCTTTGGGGACAAAGCAGCTGCTTCTTGCTTGTAAGGACTGTGCTAATGAGTTATACGATACCGCCATTAACGCTGAGTATCCTTGACGCTTGAGGTTTGACTTAATTGAGGAGGACGAAAGGGGCGGCGGAAAAAGAAACCCTAATTGTCACATTGACAGTGACGGGGATTTTAAAGACGAAACAACCAGCGATTTCTTTCTTTTTTCGGTGGACTTTATCAATTTACCGAAGTGCCCCTGTTTTATTTTGTAATATCAATTACAAAGTCATCCCTATTACTTGCTTTAATTTCAATTCCGCCATAACTAAACTAATTTCCCCCTTCCGTTTCGAGAACCCTAAAAATTCTCCCCGAGTAATAATCTTCAAGCTTCCACGTTGGGGTTCTGATCAATCTCCTGTCATCTCAGGCGTCGGTTTTCCGATCAGGTAGATAATTCTGCGATTCTATCTATGTATCTTCGTGTCTCTTTTCTCGGTTTCGGGAATCGCTTCTGAGTAGATGCTACGGTTTAGCTTCTCGATTTGTGGATTTGAATAGCGATACACGACGAAGCTTTTTTTTCTTTTGTTGTTCTCGATTTAGTCTCATTGATTCGAGTTCCTATGTAGCAACTAATTGTCGATTCCGGTTTCGATTGATGAACTCGATCTTCTTACTTATCATGTTTGGAACATTAACCTAAAGCTAGCTGTGATTTGTTTCTGCTCGATACTGGATTTGGTTTTGAAACCTATCTTTAATTTGTTTTATCAATGATGATGAAGTGTGGCATTGCCATTCTTCTGCCAATTTTTCGATTCCTACTTGTGCCTCTAGTCTCTGAATTGAATTTTATCTTCATCTATCTGGTATGCTAGATATCATGTTTGACTGTGTTTCCATGTTTATCAATTGTAGGGAAGCTTTAGATTCTCGAATATGGCTGCTTCAAGGACAGGAGTCAAATCTTTAAAAGATTACTTGAAAAAATATGAAAGTAGTGAAGTTATAGAAAAGAAAAAGAAGAAGAAGAAGCCATCTAAACCTGAAGCAAAAGGTGTTCTAGTTGTGGACGAAGATCCAGTTTGGCAAAAGCAGGTCGATCTCATAGAGGAAGAGAAGGAATATGATTCAGCAGGTAATGGCTTAACGCTTTCTTGTATATTTCACTTCTCTAGATAATAACAGATGACACTGACATATTTTCTTTTCTTCTTATGGTTAAGAGGAGATGCCTGTGGTTGATGAAGACATTGAAGTTAAGAGAATGAGAAGGTTGGAGGAAATTAAGGCAAAGCGTGCTCATAATGCCATTGCTGAGGATGGGAGTGGTTGGGTTTCGTTATCTCAAAACCCTGAGAACACAAAGTCTGATATTTCTCCTCCACGTAGACAAAGGACTCGTAATGACTCTCCATCTCCTGAGCCTGGGCTTAGACGTTCTGTTTCTGATAGAGTTGAAACTGATATGTCACCACCACGTCGGAGAAAACGTCACTATTCACCTTCACCGGAGCCTGTTGGTTTGGATTCTGATTTGTCACCACCTCGCAAAAGAAAAACCAGGAATGACTCTGCTTCACCAGAACCTGAAGATAGAGTCCACAAAAATCGTAGTGAAGATCTATCTCCTCGTAGGAGACAAGTTCATCCTCAATCGCCTAAATCAAGCAGAAAGCGATCAGATTCTGTTGAGTCAGATGGTGATTTATCTCCTCCTCGCAGGAAGAGGGATTTGCATGGTTCACCTGTCTCAGATGTTAAAAAGAAGAGCAATGATCTTTCACCTCCACGGAGAAGACGACATCATTCTCCATCACCTGAACCAGATAGAAGGCCTTCAAAATCTTTTAGCTCGAATGCTGATTTATCTCCACCCCGCAGGAATATGAATGTGAAAGGCTCTCGAGACTCAGATCTTTCACCTCCAAGAAAAACCGCGAGTTCTCGTCATACTTCTGAAAATGTGTCCAGGAGTTCCAATTTTGATATCTCTCCTCCGAGGAAACCACGCAGAGAATCACCACCTCCTCAAACAAGCAAGGAGCAAAGGAAGACCGGATTAATTAGTGGTAAAGACATTGGAAGTGAATATCGAAAGAAAAAGGAGGATGAACAGTTGAGGTAATGATTAAAAAAACTGTGTTACTGGTTTCAGTGGTGTTGGCCAAGAGTAGTAGTTTCTTATTTCCCTGACGTTTCATGCTTACTACTTTCTTCCTAAGTTTCTAGAACCACATTTGTTAGCTTTCCTTTTTCTTTTAGGTTTCTGTTTCCTTTTCCTAATAGGAATTATTCTTTTCTATGTCTTTAAATAGGGACTTCATTCTACTATCTTATTGACAAATTATAACTCTTGTGCAGGTTTAGAAACATGGATTCTCACCTTACTGGTCAGAATGCAGAAGCAGTGTTCCGTGACAAGATCACAGGTGAGTATTGATAGATCCTTTAGTCATTTGAAGTGGCAGTAAGAATACATAATTACAATGCCTAACACTCATATGCTCATTGATATTTCAGGGAAACGTATTTCGAAAGAGGACTATCTTAAATCAAAGGAAAAGAAAGTCATAGAAAAGCCAAAGGTATTATTTTGCTGGTTAACCCTATTCTTTCACAAAATACGAACTAAGAGTTACTAATGTGATTGACTAATTCTTGTATGTAGGAGATAAAACTGGAATGGGGAAAAGGTTTAGCTCAGAAGCGTGAAGCTGAAACAAGGATCCAGGAACTTGAGCTTGAGAAGGAGAAGCCGTTTGCTCGGACCAGGTACTATATCGGTTCTTCTTCATGAACTTAATGTTTAGTTATCTGCTTGGTTATTGATTCAAACGGTTCGTTTCAGGGATGATCCGGAGCTTGAACAAATGTTGAAGGAAAAAGTTAGATGGGGAGATCCAATGGCTCATTTGGTCAAGGTACTTTTTTGCTTACTAGAAATATATATAACCAAATGACTGGCTTGTTATAGAAAACATTATCATGACATATGGTTCGGATTTTTTTTTTTTTTTTGTATCGCAGAAAAAACAGCCAGAGACATCTCTTGTGGATCTAGGAGATGACGAGAAGATGAGAGAATCAGGGTTTGTTATACCACAAGCTATACCTAAGCATAGCTGGATAACAAGAGGATTAGAGGCTGCAAGTAATCGGTATGGAATCAAACCGGGTAGACATTGGGATGGAGTCGACCGCAGTACCGGTACATGTCTTTTGCATTATTCACATTTCCATTAGAATATTATCATTATTCATTATTCTAAGATGTTTTCTGTTGTTGTGTGATTGGTTTCAGGATATGAGAAGCAAATGTTTAAGAAGACTAATGAGAAGAAAGCAACGGAAAGAGAAGCTTATCTTTGGGCTGTTTCTGATATGTGAGAGATCTCCCCAACTTGGAGTTTGAAGAATATTTGGGTTTGTGCTTCGTTATTATGTTAGATAACCGGATAGTTTAGAGGAATTATTCTGGTTATTTACTGGTTTGTTATGTTAAGTAACCGTGCCGGATCGCTCAAGTCTTGTCCGGTCGGTCTGATCCAGCCAGATTAATCAGGACCGAACCATGTCAAAAAAAAAACCCAAATCTAAATGTTAATTCGTTTTTTTCAGTTTCATACTCTGCTTAACGGTAAATTGAATATAATCTGAATTTCCTTGACAGTTTATCAATTTTTGAAAGGGTTAAATCAAAAACTATAAAATGTGATTTTGTCCCACATACTTTTACTTGACTGATTTCTTACCGAATTTCCTGAAGTGCCAATACTAACTATTATTATTACGACTTTAGGCTCGTAATGAAAGAAATGCCCTAGAGATAGATAATCCTCCTAAACATTCAAATCCCATGAATAACAATTAGGATTTATAAAATCCGTAACCTTAAAATAAGGGTTTTCATGATTAACGACTAGCCGATCTCCCATTATATTTAACCAATCATGATGAAGGACCGTTGGTGTGTAATGCATGTAAACCAAAAGGTAGATTCCGGATCTTTATACTGGCCATGCTCATAACTCTCATTGTCGTTGTTGCGTATTGCATATAAATTAAAGCGTGGATTCGGGAATTTTGTATGGGCCAAGTCTTTTAAGGGAGTAATTGTTTTGCAAATTTTAAGGAGAAAAGAAGTTTTATATAGGTATTGGATTTGGTTATTAGTGGTGGTCAATTATTATTAGTTATTAATTTTATCTGCTCAAATGTGTACGGACACTGTTTAATTCTAAGACGTGGGTCTATTTTCATTTTGGTTGTAGCATAAAGCCACAAACTAGATTTCTTGGAAATATATATTTAGATGATGAGTATGTTTTCTTTACGGTAAATTGAAAACAAAAACAAAAATCCAAGGGGGAAAATCACAATAAAAATTAAAGGAAAAGATTAAGCAAACCTTGGAAATAGGGAAAGTAGTAAGGACTTGGGGATTCGATTTTTACTTAAATCGTCTTTGGAAGCGGAAATCACCTGATGGCACCTTTACCTTTTCTAACTTCAGAGTTATTCATTCTTGATTTAATAATTTTTTAGCTTTTAACTTAGTAAATTTCAAATTATAGGTAAACTACAAGGGAGTATTAGTTTTCGAAAACTTCTTACTTAATTATTTAAATGTTAAAAAGGAAAAAACTTGTACGGAGAATTCAACTGTATAAAAATTCTCTTTCAAATACAACAACCGAATAAAACTTTAGATCTAAATTTCGTCGGGACCGACACACAGAGATTTTCTTAACTTCGGCGTGGGTTCTATCTTTTTTCTTTATATTGTATTCAATAAATATTGGTTGGTGGTGTTTAAGGGGTGAAGTCTAAGGTGTGAACATGGTGGTTTCAAATATGTAGATCGAAGGCGAGGCGCGGCTCGTCTTTACGGCAAGCGGTAGTTGTAGCTTCTGCCAGTGGCGAGGTTAGCCGTATTGACGTTTGACCCTTGCTTGTTCAGCTAGGAGGCTCGCTGTGAATGAAATAGCCGATTTATGTGACATCCGTTTTGTTTCCTCCATGGCAACGGTCATCGATACCATGGCAGACAGGCATCCCCGACTTGTTATGTACTCCCATGCTTGTTTTTCATCTTTGGATAAATCGTGAGATCTTAACTCGATCATTGATTAATCATCTTTTAGAAAATAAATAAATCTACATCATAGATAATGTGGTTAAAGTTATTTATGGAATGTGTTATTTTTTTTCTCTAATGAAAATAATATTGAACTTTTAAAGTATTATTTTAACCGGCTTCGCATATCAAATCTCCTTGTTCTGTTACCTTTTATGTTGAAGGGAAGCTCACATTTGTAGAACTTATCACTCTTGGCTGTAGATATGAGATTGTTGTATCTTGGAGTGGATAATTCTGATTACCTCCAGAGCTATGTGATTATAGATTTAGCATGTATAAATCTAGAGGTTATTACAAAATTAATTGTGCTTGTAAAGTCTAAGTAAAGATTACACCATATGATCTTAAGAGATACATGTTTAAGAAATTCTTTAACATGTTCGTATATGGACAATACTACATAATGACATGAGAAAATATATCTTATTGCTAGATAATTTGAAATTATAACCGTTTCGAATTACAATGCATTAGTTGATGTTCAGGGGCTTTTTCTGCGCCTAGATGTATTGGTCTTTGAATTTAGCTTTTGGATGGTAGAAGATAGATAAATGATGCTAGATGTTGAATATTTGATTGTAGAAGATGAGCAAATGTTGGTAGATGCCAAAAAATTGTTGGTAAGTGTTGGATATATGTAGGAACCTTCGTTATTTTTTTTTTTTTAATTTTTTTTTTTTGAACCTTCGTTATTGCCTATGGAAAGCGGCGATAATATAGCTCTCACAATTTCTCTTATTATTCTTTTGTGGATGTTTCAACTCTAGAACGTTCCTTTTTGTAAAGTTGATGTCGAACTCTAAGTTGGATTAGTATAGATACATCATCACTTCCTTAAGAATCGAGATTATGACTTCTTGGAAAAAGCAGAGGTTATATATGAAGAACTTGGACTTTCGTTAGTGGTAATAAGCCTTCCGATATTATAAGACTTTTTCTAGAACTAAAAGGCTTCCAACCATTGGTGGGAGACTTCTCCAAGGATTAAAAGGTTTTCCGCCAGCGATAGGAGGTTTTCTAAGCAATAAAATACTTCCCGGAAATGGTAGGAGGCTTTTCTTAGCACCGAAAAAGATTTTACCAAAAAAAAATATTCTTCTGACAGTCATTGAGATCATTCTAGTGACCATCCAAACTCTTATGACGGTTGGGTGCTTCTTCCTCCTTCGATTTCGATCATCCTTTAATGTTGTCTGTTTGAAGAATCTATTTCACTCCATAGCGCACATTTCACGTCTCAGCGTACACTTAATATCTTATTTGACAATGTCAAATTCTAGCTATTTCCATGTTTGTTGAATGGAAAGACTATCAGCAAGACTGGCACAAAAGATCACTCGTTAGAAAGTTCTTTATAGTTTGACAACTTGATATTCAAAAAGATCATTTAGCTTGATGTGTCGCAATTTAAGTTGTTGATATCTTGCAATTAAAATTAAATCTATTTAAACATAAATTTGCATAAATATTAGTTATTTTATATGATTATATCAGAATTTAATGTTTCATATATGAAATTGAAATTAGATATTATTTGTATTAGTTGTTTTTTGTGCTAGTTGTGATTAACATGTATTTTTTTTTATCTCCAACCATTGCACTAAAGGTTACACCATATTTGGTGTATGTTTTTTTTTTGTTAATCCAGGGGTAGATCCCAGACCACCACAGTCCATACTAATCCCTTGGACTCAGTCAGGCCGCATGCCAGTTTCACCTGGGAAAGTTTTCCATGAATCTTTGTCCCAATGCCCGCGTTAGGTGTCCAGATGAGGCATAGTAGTTTTAGCATCGAATACTTTTTATTCTCCAACCACAACACTAAATATCAAGAAATTTTATTATATATATATATATATATATATTAAGTTAAAGATTCTTTTTATTATCAAATAATTTTGATAAATATTCATTATTCTTATTAATTTATTAATTAATATAACATATATTTAATATTTTTAAAGTGTTGCAATATTTTGTTTTCAATGTTTTTAATCGATTATATATTTTAAATAAATTTGCGTATTGATTTAGACATTTTATGAAAACTAATTTTCTTTAAAATTAATATTTCGTTAAAAATTACGACATCATTATAAATTCTATTAGTTCTTAGTATTTCATTATTAAATTGATGATTTTTTAAAAATTTATCTTTATTTAATTTATTATTTTATTAAAAAATAAGTGAATTGTATTTAGTGTTATGGGTAGTGTCACATCAAATTTGGTGTAACACTATTTAAAACACCAAATTTGGTATCTGTTTTCGAATACATCATAGAGGTTTTAGTTTGAAATTACACTAAATTTGCTGTTATAGAATATTGGAGATGTACAAGTTTTGTAAAAATTTGATTTTTTCCATTTATTTTCATATATTTCCTTGGAATTTTATTTGGAGTTTTGCTGTCCCTCTGTTCGAAGCATTCTTTGCTTAAAGACAGGTTAGCCCCAGGAATAAAGCTAAGTTCCCACCCCCAATGTTTTGGGTTAAAGAGATACATTTTATATTTTTTTAATATGTCTGATTGTATTTCTTTTTAAGAAAGTTTAGCATCGTCGAACATGTTGCACATAATCATGCTTTATTACACTGACCTTATAATTTTCAATGTTTCTATTTACAGATCGAACAGTTCGATCAATAAGAAAACTAAAGTTTGATGCTTTTAGTACATTTCAAACATATGTTATATATTGCAAATAAATGTTACTGCATTTTATAATCTATAGTACATCATTATTCAATAGTATGTGTTATACATTTTTAAAAAAATATAGTTATACACTATTTAGTTCACAGTTTAAAAAAACTTAAATCTTTTTCTTTCTTTTTTGCATTAACTTCACACTTTGACGTCCAAAATAGTAATTACAATAATTTCACATTTTAGGGTTAAACCTGGTATTCACATCCGTAAACAATTACAGTATGATTTCAACTACTAAAAATGAAAACTTTATAATACTAATACATGATTTGACATATCCATATATACACACATATACATCTAACCGGTATTTGTATATGGAAAATATTCGTAAGGCCTATTACTTAACCATGAATCAACGTTAAGATCATATCATTAGCCTACGTGACTTTGGATAAGGGTCTTCTAATTTTTTTAGTAATTTTATAACTAAAAGTTTCTGTTTTATTAGTATCTTTATTGGAATCGAGTAAGTTTCTCCAATGAAAAACATTCGATAAACAACCCGACTAAGTAAAGTCATGCCTCGTTCATAATATTTTCTTATAAATATTCTAACCTATAAGTAGAATATTTGACAAGAATTATAGCAACATTTTCTTTTGACTGAATTATATTAAGAAATTCTGGTTAATTGGATTTTCGTTTCTCTAGAATTCATATATTTATCCATCTTTTGCTTTTACTAACTGATTAAATTACCATTCAATGGTTTAACTTGTCCTCTTCGATATTAAAATCCACAATTTAACACAAGCATCAATTCTGCAAATGTTTTGCATAGCAATTGAACACTATAATATTTCACGAATCAAGAAAAAACAGAAAAAAAAAAAAAAAAAAAAACTGTCGGGGCATTACAATTGCATAAAAGAAACGTACATGACAAACAAACATATCACATGTGTAAATAAATAGAAAATATATCCCATACTTCAATTTTCCATCCACCATGCCAACATTAATCCTTGATGGGGACACTATCTAAGCACTTCAACTTACATATACATATACACTTTAATAATCTTAGATAATCATATATATAAAACGATATATAACCCACGCCTTATATTAACTTTAAAATATTTGAATTTTGAGGTTGTTATCGATTATTCTCAGTCGATACTTCTTTTACTCATTTAGTAGAAAAATATTTGTCACATGATCATATCTAAAACAAGACAAAACGATGATACGTATATATTTTTTTAAAAATAAATTAAAGAAACGGAACCCACAACAAAGCGAATCGTGATGCGACCGTTCTCTTGGCCTGTCAAATGTATCGTGACCATAACCCGACCCGGTTTCAGCTGTCTCCAACCAATAACAAACCGCCACGTAATCTACTTCCAGCACACGTAAGCCATACTCACTCCATCTCCGTCACCGGTAGACAATATGGGCCCTCGTTGCCGTCTCTTCCCGAGACCAAAGGGCTTTCTCCGTTAACTCACGGCAACGCTTAACGCCGTCAAATTCCTCTCTTTTTTCTCCACGTATAAATACCCAATCGAACCTCTTGTCTCTTCTCTTTTTCTTCGTCACAATTTAAACCGAAGCTCCGTATCAGTACTCGGGTGACCCAATAACCCGAATTCTCGACCCGTGCGTGTTTTTTGAAATTAATTTCAGCCGTTTTTCATTTTCTCTCCGGGAAGAAGAGTCTCTGTTCATCAGATTTCTGAGTTACAATTTTTTGATCCTCGAGGAGATTAGAGATTTTCGCACTTCGTGTGAGTGGAGATTTTTTCTTATTTCAGAATCAGATTCGATTTCGCTCGAAGAAGACGACATTCAGGTCAGTACGAGTTGTGAAATCCTCCTTTTAGCTCTTTTTAAAAAAAAAAAAAAATTTCTCGGGAAAGTAACCAGAGATTCGTTGCTTGGATTTCGTTTCTTTCTCTCTGTAGAGCGATTGAGAAAGATAGAAACAGAGATTGGTCACTGGTTTTCGATCGATCGATCTTTTCAAACTGATTTTATTTTCCCGGAAAAATGAAATCAGAAACTTTTATTTTCTTTTCTTTTCTTTTCCCACCTGCATTTTTCCTGCGTGCTGTCACTTGATTGATTTGATTTCGACAGATTCGATTCGTCATTTCTTTTTCTGATTAATAACAAATAAGTTTCCATAATCTCTCCCTTAGTTCGATTTCTGTTCCAGATTTTCTCACTTAATTTTTTTCTATTCATTTCGAAATTTTCCCGGTATTTATTGTTCCTGTACTTTACTTTTACTTTTTTTTTACTCCGATAAATAAAAAAAAAGAGAACACGCCGATTTTTTAACAGAAAAAGAAATGACGAATCGAAGCTAAATTATCATTAATTCTTCTCTCGTCATTTATTACGATTATTACTCTCTCTGTAACACTACTAATCTCTGCATCCATTGATGGCCTATATATAGGCATAGACACAGAAGAAACCCCACTCGTGCCGGCGACAAAAGAAAAAAATCTCTCAAAGATCACACAATTTCTCAGATATCGAATAACAAAGGTGAGTAAAAAACTTGAAAAACCCATATTGAAATAAAAACAGTAATAATGACTATTGTCTTTGCTTTTGATATAAAAAAACAGAGTGTTTTTAGTTTTTTACTCGTGATTGGTCCAATTGAATACAATTTTTTTTTTGATAAATCCATAGCTTTCATCTCTCGACACGCATTAGATTGGTCCATCATCACTCAAAACACCTAAAAATAGAAACAAGACTCTTTTTCTTTTTTGAAACACGTGACTGTGAAGATTCCATTTTGTTGTTAAACATTTATTCGAAATATTTTTCATTTTTTATTATATTTTTTTCTTCAATTTTGATTGGTATACACGCGGGGAAATCAGAACATATTATCTGAAAATTCTTTGTCAATTTCGTAAAAATATTTTAAAAAAATGTCAGGAATTTCGGCTGTTTCTGCAAAGGAAAATAAAGTTTTTATTCTTCGAACTTTTGATGGGCAAGGGCAAAAGAAAAAAACAAATTCACAAAGAAAGAATAATAAAGAACCATTTGTCTCTTTTATAATCATCTTTATAATATAAAAATCACTTGTAAATGAATGTATTTTCTAGCATTTTCAGGTGTTTGGATTTGCACAATTTTAAAATTCATTTCTTTTCAATTCAACTGGGGTCCTATATACTCCGATCCCCAAGCTCGCTTTCTTTTCTAGCTTTAATATTATATTATAAAGAAATAAAAAAATGTAACTTGTAGTTTTTAAAATCTTTCAACAACTTTTGTCTTTATCAAGATTTACTCCACTAATTTGAAACTTCTCCAGTTAGTTCTTGGCATTGGTTCTTTACGAGTTTAAACTAAACCAAACTCAACTTTATTCTTTTTCTTTGAGTAGTTGTTTTCTGACCAAGAGAGTTACGTCAACAAACTTTGTCGTTTTGTGCTTTGTGTTTGCCTAAACGACAATACTGATCCCAAATTCCCCTTTCTATGTTCTAACTTCTAACTAAAATGCTTACACAATGTCTGTTACTTTTGCACGACTAGTTTCCAATCTTTATTCTTTATTTTTTGTTTATTCATTGAGGTTTAGTTGGTGATGTTTACTCTGTTTTTATGGTTTTATAGAGCTTGAAAAGGCAAGAGATTACAAAAAAAAGAGACAAAAGATGTTTACTTGCATAGCTTGTACGAAAGTAGACGGAGGTGAAGAAGTTGAAGCGCGTGGTGGCACAACTCCCAATACTAAAGAAGCCGTCAAAAGCCTAACCACACAGGTTTAAAATCTCTTTGTTGATCCTTGTGCTTTTTTTCACTTTTTTTTATTGCTTTTTTCCCTAATTTGCCTTGTTCGTGAAACAAAACAAAGATACAGAGGATTATATAAAAAAAGCAGAGTCTTTAATATAAGAAAACGTACGGTCTTGGTTCATATATATTTGACTGATATTCGTTTTTCCTTTTTTATCTTATTATTTAGAGTAAATTGGTTTATTAAATACCAAAGGACAAGTTCATTTGTGTTTTGATGTCACTGTTGTTTTAGATTGGAATCTTTCACCAATCCTCTCTTTAATAGGTTCTGTCAGTGTTTGTTTCCTCTTTTCTATGTGACTAGACATAAATGATAAAACTACAACAGCTACTGAAAAAACAATTCAATTATGTATCCAGTTGAAATTTTTAAGATTGTTGTAGTGTTTGATTAATTTTTAAGATTGTAGTAAAAGCTAATGGGGTCATGGTCAATTTGCTTTGATGAATATTGTTAATGAAGACTGAACTAATTATACTTTTTTTGGCCTCAAATAAGCTTTAGTGGATTCTTACCTAGACAGGAAATAAAGAAAGAGTTTTAAAGTGTTGGGAACAGAACTATTTAGTAAAAATCAAAAGAAAGAAGTGGACCGTTATGATTATGTTTCTCCAAACTGTTATTATATTACATATTTTACTCATGTTAGATCTCATAGCTTTATTGATTTTGCTTTTATGAATGATCATACTTACTAGACCTCCTTTTTTAACTATAGATTATACTGTTGTATTCAACATTCTTGTGTTTTGAATGTGTTTGTAGATTAAAGATATGGCTTTGAAATTCTCTGGTGCGTATAAACAATGTAAGCCATGTACTGGATCATCAAGTAGTCCTATGAAGAAAGGACATAGACCGTTTCCAGATTTCGACAATGTTTCTGAAGGTGTTCCATATCCTTACATGGGTGGTAATGGAAGTGCAGCTTCTACTCCTGCTTGGGATTTCACAAACTCATCTCATCATCCATCAAACGGAACGAAATTCACTTCAATCTATGGAAACGATAGAGAATCTATCTCTGCACAGTCTTGTGATGTGGTGTTAGATGATGAAGAGCCTAAAGAATGGATGGCTCAAGTAGAACCTGGTGTTCATATCACTTTTGCTTCTCTTCCTAGTGGTGGAAATGATCTTAAACGTATCCGTTTTAGCCGTGAGATGTTTGACAAGTGGCAAGCTCAACGGTGGTGGGGTGAGAATTATGATAAAATCGTTGAGCTTTATAATGTACAAAGATTTAACCGACAAGCTCTTCAAACACCTGCTAGATCCGAGGATCAGGTAAAAACATATACATACACACATAATCTCAAAAGCTAATAACTCTCTTTTAAACAATATTGTGTTTGTTTTTTTTGTTTAGTCACAAAGAGATTCAACGTATTCAGCGAGAGAAAGTAAAGATTGGACTCCAAGACATAACTTTAGACCACCACTACCAGGAGTTAATGTTCCTCATCACTTTTATGGCGGTTCTAGCAACTATGGAGGAGGAGGAGGAGGAGGAGGTTATCATGGTGGACCACCGATGGATGCAGCAAGAACGACGACTTCGTCTAGAGATGATCCACCGTCGATGAGTAATGCTAGTGAAATGCAAGCTGAGTGGATTGAAGAAGACGAGCCTGGAGTTTATATTACTATCAGACAATTAGCTGATGGTACTAGAGAGCTACGTCGAGTCAGATTCAGGTATTAAAACTACTCTGTTTTTTCCGGTTTAGGATATTTGAAATTGTAAACCGTAAATAACCGGAGTTTGGTTTTTGGTTTAATTAACAGTCGGGAACGGTTTGGAGAAGTGCATGCAAAGACGTGGTGGGAGCAGAACAGAGAGAGAATACAATCACAGTACCTATGAAGAAGAGAAATTATGAGTGTCTTTAATTTTACCCAAAATCTTTAATTCACACAACATAGCTAATACACATTTTGGTTATCCCTTCTTTTTTTTAGCTTAAGAATCTATACATAATTCAAGTATTTTTAAGAAATATGAGATACTAGTCAAACGAACATAGCATTCATTGTGACATGACAAAAAGACTTAACTAATCCTTTAATTCACTAGCAAAATCCCTAATAACTGCAGCTCTATCTTTTTGACACGTGTCATTTTCTTAAAATTTTCACATAATTAATTTCTCCTCTTACATTATCACTGTTTAATTGCTACATTAATAACTACTAGCCTCTGACATCCCATATTTGTCATAGTATTTTGATTTTATATTTCTTTTTACAGTACATCTTAGTCAATTCTTTTAAATGTGGAACTAAATTTTACTTTCCTGATAATTCTAACCAAGAGTCTAAGATATGGTTAAGCATTGTCTTTCTGGAGATAAAATACACAAAAGACATTGGCTATGAATTTAACGAATGAAATGGTTAACTAAAGTCGTTTTCCTAATCACACAAATACTTTGAGGAATGTGAAAGTAACCTTTCTTATGCTTTTGAGTTTTGAAATACTTTGGATTGGAATTTTCTTATGAACCATGATAAATACGAAGACCAATAGTATTTACTTCTCGCTTCTCTCTTTTTCTTGTTCAAATAATTGAATTGTGTTTCTAGATCCCTGTAATATTCACATTATCATACCCGTTTAATTTTTCCCTGTGAAAATAATTTACAGTCAAATGTTTACTTTTTGACACAACGACAATGTAATATTAAATTACCTCTCATCCAGTCTTTAGTCATGTGAGTCAAATATCTTTGTAACACCTTACTTGTGATTAAATCCAATAACAAAAAGACTTGGAATCATGAAATTTCTAGATACATTGCTGAATATTTTATGACTTGATCGACAAAACCTTTTCAACTATTGTTTGTAGTTCAAACTCTATAGTAAGCCTTTGTGGCCTTAAAAACGATCCTCTAACAGAAAACTTAATCATGGAGCCAAGTACCAACACCCTTTGGGTTCAGGATCACCAAGCTGTTGACAATTTGATAGATGTCATCGAGCTTCTTTATCTGCAAATCCATCTTCTTTTCGTTGACTCTGATCTTATCTTAGTTCAGTCTGATCTGACTCTGAACTTCCTTCACAGTGCTAGCAGCATTGCTAACAGCCTGTTGGTATACCCAAGTTGATTCTGATCCATTAAAGACATAACTCTTTACCGGTTCATCCTCGGTTTGAACCATCCCCTACAAATTACATAAACTTGGCTAAAGCATATAAAGCAGAAAAAAGAAAGAAAACGTCAATAAACATCATCAGTACCATCTCAGGACTAACTCGGTTCTTGGCCTGTAACCTCCTTCCCAGATCCATGTATTCTTGGGCCAACGTCTACAGAAAGATCCAACCTTAATTAATCAATTATTCGAATTGAAAATTACAAGTGAGAAAGGATTGAAAGAAATGTATAACACTGAAGATTTCGACTTACTTTCCATAGACGTGATGAGTGCACACATATCCTCGCATGTATCGTTAAGTGAAGATTTCAAAGAACGTAGGGTAGATTTTGATTTCATCCTCTAAATCTCTCCTTCTCACTCTCTGTTGCAGAATGCTTAGGGTTTTTTGAGTATTCGGGCGGCAACCTTCCGCCTAGCGCCTAGAACGCCTAGTCGGGGCCTAGGCGGATTTAGTATATATCCATGTATATATATTGTTCAATGATCAGAACATCATTGATCATATAACCAATTAACTTATATGAAGTGTGTGTGATCATAAACTATTCTTTTATATAATATAACAACAGTTTAAGGAAGACGAATAATGGCCACAAACTTTATTTTTTAAAATGAAGAAGACAACTAAATAAAAAAAAAAAAAAAAATTATGAAATTAAAATATAATTTATGACTTCTATTGTTAAACTGTTAACATTGTGTCTTAAAACCCTTTTTTCATTAACTTAAACAGTTTTTCTAAGATCTGAAAAAAATTTGACCGCCTAGACCCCGCTTAGGCCGCCTAAACCCGTCGAATGACCGTCTGAACCCGCCGAATGACCGCCTGAACCGCCAAATCTAACCATCCGTCTACCACAAAATCCAAGCGCTTTCTTGACGAAGATGTTATTCTTTACAATGCTTCCTCCGATTTGGGAATTACTTGGTTTTATTGGGTTTTCATTACCATTATAAGTCTTGGGCTTATTTATTATTTGGGCTGCGTTTATAAGTTTAAAAGGCTTTGTATTGTTCTAATATAGTATTGTTGGACTTGGGCTCTTCTTTATTTGGTATGAAAATCATTATGTTCAACGAACAAAACACCGATTATGACATGACAAAAGATTTAACTAATTCGAAAGATAATCAAGCAGAGAGATCTTGTTTCAAGTCGGAATATAAAGATGGAAAGGCTTAGTTTATCAATCTTTCTTGCAATTTAAGTGTTCAGTCTTCTCTTGTTTAGACAAGAGCAAGTACAATCTATAAAAATAGATACTAATTAGAAAACAATTATGGTTCATATCAATTTTGAAAATTAAATTGAACTATGGTTGTACGAGATCAATTTATTTTTGTCTTTTGCTAAGCAAAAAAATTACCAATTCAACAAAGACTGGGCATAAACAAAAAAATTACCAATTCAACAAGGTATGAACATGAACTTCTTTATAAATTTTATATTGGTCCGATACACAAAACATTTTACATTTTTATAGCTTCAGTTAGGAGCATATCACAAAATGTTGTATGCATTATCATTATAATCTGATCAAATTCGAAACATCTTTTATTATATAAAGTAGAAGTCACTTGACCAATGAAAATGCGACATGTGGAAATTGGCATAAATTTATTTAAAATTGAGAAGAACAAATTAATCAATTGCTTAACTTGACGATCTATTCTGGATAAAAGTGTCAACGACCTTTTTATTTTTTTATTTTCAGCAAAATTTTTTTTAGTTCAAAGAAATTAAAGATTGGGTGTTTATCTTCCCTTTAACTCTTACTTTTTTTGAGATCTCCACTTCTCCACGATCTATAGGACTTCTAATTAACTACCTCTTCTCTAGATGTATAAAAGGATATTTTCCATCTCAAAAAAGTTACTCCTTGTCATATTTTTTGGTTGTATATCTCACTCTACTCTATTTATTTTTACATGCAATTTCGTATCCATTAGAAGTTAGTAGAAACTATTGATCTTCAACCAATTCATACAAATCAAAAGGTTAGTCAAGTTGTTATTAATATTCTCTAACCATTGCTTTGATCAATTGTGATTTCCTTTCAATAAGCTTATGCTTCAGTTAGCCATGATTACGCAAATCTTGGATTTTATAACCTTTAGTTTTTTTTCTTCATTAATAACCTTTAGTTTTAGTGTACACAACAATATGTTCTAAAATCTGATTTAGTTGTAAAACACAGAAGTTTTTGTTGTTATTTAATATTTTTTCATAACTTTGATCAACGGTTTTTTTCTCCAAGGAGAAAAGATTCAAACATCTTTCAAAGGAGCTTGAAGAAAAAATTATTCTTTTAACAAAAAGAAAGGTACATAGGCTAAACTTTTTAAAAATTGTGAGACTGAAGAAGAATTGTAATTGCTTTTAACTGTTTTGTAATTTACTTTGTAGAGATTTCAGAGTAGTCAAGTTTTGTATATATAACCATATATATACCATCATTGTTTTGGAATTTTTGTTACTTTTTTAAGAGCTACAGTAAGTAAGTATAATCATCTTGACAATCTTGTGATGTAGTATTTGATGATTAAGAGCTTAAAGAATGGATGGCTCAAGTGAAACATGGTCTTTATATCACATTTGCTTTCCTTCCTACTGGTGGAAACGATCTCAAACATATCCGTTTTAGGTATTTTGAAAATTATAACTCAAAACAAAACCTCTAGTCTTGTAGATGCAAAACTAACCATTACTCTTGTTTTGAAAACCGTGATGAGATGTTTGACAGGTGGCACGCTCAATGGTGGTGGGGTGAGAATGATGACAAAATCGTTGATCTTTACAATACAAAGATTTAACCGCCAAGCTCTTCAAACACCTGCTAGAGGTAAAACATACACATAATCTCAAAAGCTAAGAACTATCTTTTAAACATTTTCGTTTGTTATTTCCAGTCACATAGAGATTCAATGTATTCTAAGATGGAATTGGCGAGAGAAAGTAAAGATTGGAATTCAAGACACAACTTTAGACTACCACCAGGAGTTAATGTCCCGCATCACTTTTATGGCGGTTCTGGCAACTATGGACCAGGAGGGAGAGGAGGTTATCATCATCCAATTGATGCGGCAAGAACCATAAGCAAAAGAAAAGATGGACTGCTTTATATATTTTCCATAAAATCAACTAAATTCACTACTCGAACTTAGATTAGATTGCTAACATCCTTACAAAGGAACCTTAACCACTAGACAAAGACAATTTTTTGGGGGATTTTAATTTGGGCCAAAAAAATATGTTACATGTTAGGACCGTAAGTTGATGCTCATTTGCCTTCCCTTAAGGGTCGATAGTTCTTAATCAAAGAACCTCAAATTGCATCTCGGAATTAATTTTTATGACAAAAATAAAGAAGTCAACTATGAACCTATATTTTAACAAAAAAATAATAATATGAACCTATATATTCTTAAAGTCTGGCTCTTTCTTATTCCAATTTTGGGTGTTTAAAATATCAATACTAGTTTTATTCTCTAAAGAATGGATCAACATGTATTATAAAACTAAAAACGTCAACTTTGTTATTTGATTACAAGTTATACTGAACACGAAATCGAGTTGACAATTTATGTTTTGAGATGAGCAAACCATAAGGTGGAATCAAAATGAGCAAACCATAAACATTTATTTTTGGAGAAAGGCCACGACAGTTCCAACAATGGCTGAGATCTCCGATAGTATTACTCAGACTCAAACCACCATCTTCGATATCGAAGACGGTAGACCCGGTCGTGATCCACAGTCACCGGTTTTCACCGGTTCCAGTCCACTTGTATCCGTAACGTTTGTTCAGAAGGTAAATGTTTTAGCTTTTTGTATGGTAACATGTTTCCTTTATTTAATCGGATTCAAGATCGTATATTTATTTTGATTACGAATATTGTTTATACGTGTACTGTATCCATTTTAGAATGGATGTATTTATTAGCAAACAAATTTTCTAGGTTAATGATATGATGTTTCTTTAAAAATATTGTGATTTTTTTTGTTTGACTTCAAATATTTGTGATCTTGTTATTGAATTCTCTAGTTGATTGGCGAGTTCGTGGGGACGTTTTCTTTGATATTTGCTGGCTGCTCGGCCATCGTGGTAAATGAGACTTACGGTAAACCGGTGACACTTCCCGGTATAGCTTTGGTATGGGGACTAACCGTAATGGTTATGATCTACTCGATCGGTCATGTCTCCGGTGCGCATTTCAATCCTGCCGTTTCCATTGCCTTTGCCTCTTCTAGAAAATTCCCTTTTTATCAGGTAAACCCCCTAAAAAAAAATTACAATTCGAAAAGAACCTCATAGACTCGTATTAACAAAAGAAAAAAAAAAAAAAGATTTCCACTTGTTCCGTCCAAAAAGTAATATAATGTTCTTTATGGGTGAAAGAATAAACTCCTTAACCTTACTTTATTTGGAAAGTTTCATTAGGTTTTAGGATAAAACATCCAATTTCTCATTTCTTTAATTATAATCTACCTTACAAAGTTTTTTCTTTGCGATTCCACATTATTACATATCATAACCATAATTTGTGTGCTAAATTTGGTTGTGTATCCAACTCTTTATAGGTTCCAGGGTATATAGCTGCTCAGGTTTTAGGGTCGACCTTAGCGGCCGCAGCTCTACGGCTTGTGTTTCATTTGAACGACGATGTTTGTAGCTTAAAAGGAGATGTTTATGTTGGAACATATCCATCTAACTCCAACATAACGTCGTTCGTAATGGAGTTCATTGCCACTTTTAACCTAATGTTTGTTATATCAGCAGTCGCTACCGATAAACGAGCAGTCGGGTTATTTGCAGGTGTAGCTATCGGTGCAACTGTAGTACTCGACATCCTTTTCTCTGGGTAAGTTAAATAAAATATTCTCTAATCATTTTGGTAAAATGTACAATTAAAATGTTATGTTTCTCATTAAATTGATCAGACCCATTTCTGGAGCATCTATGAATCCAGCCAGAAGTTTAGGGCCTGCACTAATATGGGGATGTTATGACGACTTATGGTTATACATAGTTTCACCAGTGATGGGGGCGTTATTAGGTGCATGGACTTATAATATGTTACGGTCCACAAATAAATCGTATGGCGAGATTTTTCGTCCAAATTGCAATAAAGTTTCTTCGAGAGATCGCAAAGAAGCTCCTCAAGATGAGATTTGTGTTCTAAAAGTCATTGATCCGGTTAACCATAAATATTTCATATGTTCGTCGCCTACTGATATCAACGACAAATGTAATGCCACATGTAAATTGGCATGAAAAATCAATGTTTAATCCACAACATTTACTTATCGTGGTTTTATACTTTCCAACATTCTAAAGTTAATTATATAAATATAATATTTGATGAGGTTTATGTGATTTTTTTGCCGTTATTGCTTCAATCAAACGAATTTAACTATCTTTAATACCATGAACAGTTATCCCACAATACATAAAACCATGACGAATGACTTTACATGCAACAGTCTCTACAAATTTTGCATCCATTAATCTATTTAAACTGCATTCTCTAAAAATAGTACTCCAAATCGGTGTAAAAGTTTAAATGTGTATAGTAAGTATCTTTATACGAAGATGTGAAACTAAAAAACCTAAGTTCACTAATTTACACTAACAAATCCTGGTAGAAATACTAATACTAACCGGGCCAACTCTAAAAGTATTTGATCTCCAAGGATCTCCATCATTCTTACAGTAAGAACATTGATAAGTGCACCTGTTCTGCGAAATGACCACTTTATTTGATACCACCCATGATACAAGTTATTGTTAGAGCATGTTTATTGGTAATCTTTAGCGCAGAAACAAAAAATAAAAAATAAAAAAAATGCGAACCCCACGAATAAAGTGAAAAATCGATTCTTATATCAGGATTTTAAGAAATCGATCCTTAACATATGGCGCATTATGATTAGTTCATTCTGTTTTCTATTTTATTTTTTCCATCTTTTAGAAAAAACAAATATTAAATTTTTTTTTAAACCCCTACTTCACAAATAGTCAATGGACATGCTCTTAACCTTCCCGAATCACTATTCTTCTCAAGTAGGCGTCGTCGTCTCATGGTTCTACCACCAATTAATGAAGGGATCATTGTTTTTAGTCCTTCTACTCTTAGAGTTTCCTCGACATGATGTATTTGATTAAATGTGTATTCGACCAGGCTTGTATCCAGCCAAAGTTGTAACTCAGTTAATAAAACATTATCAAAAAAAAAAACTTATAAGCAAATCATAAAGTAGACCTATTTTAGTTCTATATAACACATGCTTTTCCATTCTTTTTAGAATAAAATACGAGATGAAACTTGCCGTTCTTCTTGCACATTTCTTAATCAAAACCATAATAAATAACCAAAAATCCGCAAGTATCAAGTATCATGGATAAGACATTGACTTTTCATGCCAATTTACATGTGACATCATAATTTGCAAGTATCGTTGTTTTGATTATTCATGTAAACCTGCAAGTTTTGTTAATCAAAGAAACGCAACTTTCCTCTCTTGTTTTTTTTTTATGGTATAAACAATTCATTTATGAACCTATATATTCTTAAAATCGGCTCTTTCTTTCTGCAGTTTGGGTCTTTAAACTATCAAACCATAAATATATATATATTTTTTTTGGAATAATTCACTAGACTCACTACATAGTTTCAACAATGGCTGATATCACTCAAACCGCCATCTCTGACGACGAAGACTGTACCCAAAAAGGTCCTGTTATATCCATAACGTTTATTCAGAAGGTAAATGTTTTAGCATTTCTCATTGCGACATGTTTCCTTAATTTAATCAGATTCAAGATCAAAGTTTCTACGTTAATGATATGATTGTGATCTTGTTATTGGATTTTCTAGATGATTGCCGAGTTCGTGGGGGTGTTCTCTATAGTGTTTGCTGGCTGCTCGGCCATCGTGGTCAACAAGACGTACGGTGAAGTTGTGACACTTCCCGGTATAGCTTTGGCATTTGGACTTACTGTAACGGTTATGACCTACTCGGTCGGTCATGTCTCCGGTGCACATTTCAATCCTGCTGTTTCCATTGCTTTGGCCTCTTGTCGAAAATTCCCTATTTATCAGGTGACTCCAAAAATAAAAATAAAAAATTACAATTCTAAAGAACCTAGACTCATATTATCAAAAGAAAAAAAACGTCACAACATATTCACCAATCACCACTTTGATCGTAATTTAAACGAAAACTAGTATTATTTAGCAAGTTTCAATAGGTTAGGGTTAAAACATACAATTTCACTCTTTTTATTTGATTTTAATCTATCATACAAAGTTTGTTTTTCCTACGATTTCACATTGTTACTTATCATAACAATAATAAATTGTAAACTTAATGTTATTGTGATCCATCTCTATATAGGTTCCTGGATATATAGCTGCTCAGGTTCTAGGGTCGACTTTAGCTGCCGCAACTCTAAGGCTTGTGTATCATTTACACAACGATGTTTGTAGCTTGAAAGGCGATGTTTTTGTTGGAACACACCCGTCAAGTTCCATCACAACGTCATTTTTAGTGGAATTCATTATTAGTTTTTATCTACTGTTTGTTGTATCAGCCGTTGCTACCGATAAACGAGCCGCCAAGTCGTTTGCAGGTGTTGCTATCGGTGCAACCGTAGTACTCACCGCCCTTTTCGCTGGGTGAGCTAATTCATAACACTTTCTATATAATTATTACGATCATTTTGGTAAAATGTATTATTAAAAAGTTTTTGTTTCTCAAAATTGATCAGACCAATTTCTGGAGCATCTATGAATCCGGCAAGAAGTTTAGGGCCCGCAATAATATGGAGATGTTATAACGATTTGTGGTTGTATATAGTTGCACCAGTGATTGGGGGACTAGCAGGTGCATGGACTTATGGTATGTTACGGTCCACAAATAAATCGTATGGTGAGATTCTTCGTCCAAATTGCAATAAAGTTTGAGACTGTTAAGATGAGATTTGTGTGCTAAGAATCGTTGATCTGGTAAACCAAAAATATTTCATATGTTCATTGCGTACCGTTATCAATGACAAATGTAATGTCACATGGAAATTTGCGTGAAAATATTATTGTTTCATCCACAACATTTTTTTTTTTTTTTTTTGTCAACTCAACATTTGTTTGTTATGGTTTTATATTTTCAAGCATTATAAAATTAATTATAGAAAATATTTTGTGTTGGGTTGAAGTGAATCTCTAACCGTCATTACTTAACAGATTGTGAATTTAGAAGATGAATTATGTACATTGAGTATATATACAAATATATGAGACATGCTAACCTAAGTATTAACTTATACAAACATATTCTATCTATCCAATAATAACTTTTGCCCCTTTGGGCAGATTCCGAAAGTAATTGATCATGCTTCCATAATGGCTTGTATAAACTTATGTGTAAGAATACATGTTGCTTGGGCCCTTATCACTTGATAGTGCAAACATTTTAATCGGTTTAAGAAGGGTTTTAATTAATCAATTGAATGTCACATGGCCAAAATTCAATAAACCTCCCCCATTTTGTGGTTCAGTTTCCGATCAGATTGTGGACTAGGTAGACCTTCTTATTCTTAACAGGATTCAGAGTACCATGAAGATAACATAACTCTACATTTCATGAGTGAGTTATGTTTCAATAAAAAAAGCAGGTCGAAGAACACCGTCCGTTGAGAACATAGCATATGAGTTTTTTTATGGACTCTTTGATGGGCATGTACCTTGAACAAGTGAAGTATTCTCTTTTGGAGGGCACATCAAGAGGCCAAGTCCACAAGGGGTTGATTTGCGGAGTCAAAAGTGGGTTACTTAAGTTAATGACGTAGCCGGGAGTGAGTAGCCGTTTAACACTCCCAGACAGGTCTACAACCTGGATGGATTGGAAGCGCTATTTCACAAATACCGAAGATCGTCCGACCCATGCTATTAGAAAAAATCCAGTGACTCACAATATGTAACTACATGATACATGGATTTATACTAAATGTTATCAGTAAGTAATAATGTGGAGCCCAGACTTGGATGATTCTCTCTTAGTCTTTTGGATTCCCATTCCTATACCTTACATTTTTTAACTAGGATTTTATGGAAAGAAGTGGTTAAGGGGTTGGTACCTCCTCCGAAGTCCTGTATAGGGACCGTATTTTACTTATCTTCCTGAGACCTATAGCTTTTCTTATCTTGACCCAAAAGTACTTCCTCCAAAGTATTTTGCACTGAAGATCCGACTGATTAGTAGAAGTTCTACATTGTGGCTTGGGAAATATGAAGATAGAATGACATCAATAGAAGGTGAAAGCACATCAATGATATTGGCATCACAAATTACTTTGGCACTTGAATATAGTACGAGTGAAGTTCAAAAAAAGATAATTTGTCATCACATAACCAGATACAAACCAACGAATAGCATCTAAGAATTGGTTACAAATGTTCCCTGAATCCAAAACCTTCTTTGCTCGATAAGAAGCAAATAAGGCAGCACATTAATTATAGATATAGTCAATATGATTGGCATTTGTATGATGTATTGTCCTAGCTTTCTAATAAATTCTGTAATCCGAAATTCAAATTAATAAAGTTATTTCTATCTTAGGTTTCATAAAATCAAATAAAGCCTATCCAGAAAACTCACCAGTCAAACTAATTTGACTAAAAATGTCTGTTATTACTTTTTGATGTAAATTCCTATTTTACCCTCATCGCCATTTTTGTAAACCCATAAATTCCCTTAACCACCCTTACTTTTCTTCTTTTTTTCTTTCTTCACCAGAGTCTAAACCCGATCTACCACTGCTCGTCCCGCCGGTCATTTACTGCCGCCGATTTGCCAATTTTCCGATCCTACCTAGCGATTTCTTATCGCAGTCAGAGATTCCTGGTAAGTATTTTTGTTTACTTAGCTTACTAATTGATCATATTTACGAAAGCAATCCAGCGAGTTTTCATGGTAGCTCGACTTCTAGGTATTCTAAATTGATACGATTTACATGCTCCATAGTTCTCCATAGCATATGCGTTTGAATCTATGCATGCGATTTGAATTTTACCCTTAAAGGCAATTGCAATTTGTTTGATTCGTAGGTGATTCTGGGCTGATCAGCGATCAATTTTGTCACTCTTCGAAAATGGCTGTGTAAGTTCTCATCCCCCTATTTTCTCGGGATATTATGCTTTCTTTTATTAGAAATCTCAAAAATACTCTCCCATCTCCAGTTCATCTGATGAATCTGCGAAATGCGATTTCCGTTGATCCTTTTTATATTTCAGTTTTGCTTTAAATAGTTTGAGGTATCGTTGGAACAATGTCGCCGCTTTGGTTGAATATTGAATCTGAGTTCATTTTTATGTGGAGAAAATATCTTAAAGGGATCAATGTTTTTGGAATTCTTTGATGCAGTGTTGCTTCTGCTCCTGGGAAAGTGTTGATGACTGGAGGCTACCTCATACTCGAGAAGCCAAATACAGGACTTGTTTTGAGTACAAATGCACGATTCTATGCGATTGTGAAACCCATCAATGAAGAAGTTAAGCCTGATAGTTGGGCATGGGTATGCATCTTCTTCTCATCTGTGTGTTATTGGGAAGTATTGTAGTTGCAGCATTGACTGGTTTGTAAGACAATTGTTGGTTTGATTGTTTGCTTATTTCCAGCAATGGACAGATGTCAAGTTAACATCACCACAGCTCTCAAGAGAAAGCATGTATAAACTGTCACTTAAACATTTGACTCTTCAGAGCGTTTCTCCAAGGCATGATCCCAAAAGACTCCTTTTTTCTTTTATTGATTTTTGTTTTTGACTATGAGAGAGTCTTTTTCGATGTATAGAGCACTTACATTGCTTTTTTTTCCTGAAAAAACAAAGCAGTGATTCAAGAAACCCTTTTGTAGAGCATGCTATACAGTATGCTATAGCTGCTGCTCATTTGGCAAGTGACAAGAGCAAAGAAGCATTGCAGAAACTCTTCTTGCAAGGCAATCTTTAATTCTCACCTCTTTCTATCATTTTATTTTCCGAACTGGAGATTGGATGTGTATAACCACTTCCCTAAATCGGTTTTGCAGGTCTTGATATCACAATCTTAGGCTCCAATGACTTTTACTCATATCGGAATCAGGTGTTCTATCTTTTGCCTTCAATTATCCAATCCTTTCTCTTGTAATGGTTGTACAACATGTTGACCAACTTGTTTATCCTGACAGATAGAATCACTTGGGCTTCCATTGACACCAGAATCTTTAGCTACACTTCCACCTTTTGCATCGATCACATTCAACGCTGAAGAGTCAAACGGAGCTAATTGCAAGCCTGAAGTAGCAAAAACTGGATTAGGTTCTTCTGCAGCAATGACAACAGCTGTGGTTGCAGCTCTGTTACATTATCTTGGAGTGGTTGACCTATCTGATCCATGTAAAGAAGGAAAATTCGGTTGTTCTGATCTAGATGTTATCCATATGATAGCACAAACATCTCATTGTCTTGCACAAGGGAAAGTCGGAAGTGGGTTTGATGTCAGCTGTGCTGTCTTTGGTAGTCAACGTTACGTTCGCTTCTCTCCGGACGTCTTGTCATTTGCTCAGGTTCGTATTAAGAAGTTCATCGTACATATATAAGGATGAGAATAAACTAACTACCAAAGTTTTGCAGGTTTCATCGACTGGTCTGCCATTACAAGAAGTTATTGGAGGAATTTTAAAGGGAAACTGGGACCATGAGAGAACCGAGTTCTCTTTACCTCCATTGATGAATCTTGTAAGCATTATTGTGAATCTCTCACCAACTTCTGTGAAACTTGGTGTATTTACAAGATGTTGTTTTATATAGTTTCTTGGAGAACCTGGAAGTGGTGGATCATCGACACCATCAATGGTAGGTGCGGTAAAGAAGTGGCAAAAGTCTGAACCAGAGAAAGCAAGAGAACATTGGCAAAAGTTGTCAGATGCAAATTTAGAGCTTGAAAATAAGCTAAACACTCTAAGCAAATTAGCTAAAGACCATTACGATGTTTATCTAGGAATCATCAAGTCTTGTAGTGTGCTTACTTCTGAACAGGTAATTTTCTATTCCTTCATTAAATGTTTTTACATCAAAGAACAGCTTTGTTCATTTTTGTCTCTTATGTTTAGTGGGTGCTTCATGCTACTGAACCAATCAACGAAACGATTATTAGAGAACTCTTAGGCGCAAGAGAAGTTATGTTGAGAGTCAGACTTCTTATGCGTCAAATGGGTGAAGCTGCTTGTGTTCCAATAGAGCCTGAAACTCAAACTCAACTTTTGGAATCTACAATGAACACCGAAGGCGTTTTACTCGCCGGTGTTCCCGGAGCTGGCGGATTCGACGCGATATTCGCAATCACGTTAGGAGATTCCGGCAACAAACTTACTCAAGCATGGAGCTCACACAACGTTTTAGCCTTATTGGTTCGTGAAGACCCACACGGTGTTTGCCTAGAAAGTGGTGATCCACGTACCACAGGTATTACTTCAGGCGTTTCATCAATCCATCTTGAGTAAAGCCAAAAGTAACATTTTTTTTTCACCCATTTGTAAGGATAAGAATGAAATAACATTTCGAAAATCTACCAATAATCTTTACAAGAGCAAGTTCCATATTTAAAGACATGAAACTTATTCCTATCTCTTACAACAATCTCTCTTCCATAGATTATGGAGATTTTTTTTGTATATTCATGACAGTCACTACACATCCTCAAATTTCTAGCTATTCTAATAATTGATCCTGGAGATGTGTATAATAACGCAAACGCAATCGCTATTTTTTGACTATGACCTTTAAGTCTCTCTTTTTTCTCTTCTTCATCTACATTTATCAATATCTGTGACATGTCTGGTGAATATCCTTCGAATTTTACCTGCCATTCCATCTGGTTTAACATCTTGTAAATCTCTTTATACTTCGGATGAGATCTATCTTGTGAAACAAACCTGTAAGTTTTACCGCTTACCTCAACGAAGCTAAAACCTGGTGTTTGCTTTAAACCTTTCTTCACCATCTCTGTTCGAACTCTCGCTACGTCTTCCCACTTTCTCTCTTGTGCATACATGTTAGAGATTACCAAATAATCACCTGGATTATCTGAGTTTAGCTTAAGCACTTCTTTAGCTGCGATTTCCCCTAGTTCAACATTCCCATGAACTCTACACGAACTCAAGAAGCTTCTCCAAACAACGTCGTTTTGCTTAATCCTCATGCTACGTATAATTTCCAAAGCTTCTTCAAGCAAACCAGCTCTTCCTAAAAGATCCACAACGCAACCGTAATGCTCAGCCGTCGGCTCCACTTTACCTTCCTTTAACATTTCTCGAAACACTCGACGTCCTTCGTTAACAAGACCTGAATGGCTACATGCATTAAGAACACTAACGTACACAACGTGATCCGATTGTAACCCTCCTTCTTCAATCATCTCTGAGAAAATCTTTAACGCGGTTTCTCCTTCTCCATACAAAGCTAGTCCTGAGATCATTGCACTGTAACTCAAACTATTCTTTATTTCCATCTTCTTGAATACACGCATGGCTTTCTCTAAACATCCGCATTTCGCGTACATATCTAGTAACGATGTTTGAACCGCGACGTTGAGTTCGGTTATGTTTCTCAACATGTAACCATGAATGCTCATTCCAAGATTAAGCGCACCAGTGTTAGCACAAGCTGAAAGAGCATTAACCATTCCACTTTCTTCCGGTTTCAAATCCATTTCACGGAATAACATCAAACAATCACTCCACATTCCCATACTTGCATGAACCGAAACCATCGAGCTCCACGACGCAGCCGTTTTAACTTCCATTTTCTTGAAAACCGTTGAAGATAGCGTTACCTCTCCGCATCTTCCATACATATTGATCAAACTGTTCTGTATATAGACATCATCTTCATAACCGAGCTTTAACACGTGTCCATGAATCTGCTTCCCTTCACGAACCGATTTTAACCGAGTACAAGCTTTGAGAAGACAAGGGTACGTGAAATTATCCGGTTCAATCCCTTTCTCTATCATCTCATTGTAAAAACACACTGCTTCCTCGTAACTCATTTCGTTAACGTACCCTCTGATCATTGTATTGAAATCGAAAGTACAAGGATCATCGATTCTTTCGAAAATCGATGTTGCGTAATTCATACTGTTTTCCCAATTCGAGTGAGCGCAGGTTGCGAGAAGTTTACTGGTTGTGAATGGAGAAGAAGAGTGGAATAGACTTAGCTTGATGAATCTGGCGTGAACTTGTTTGAATTCTTCTATGTTGTTGCATCTCTTCAAGAGGTATAAACATTCTTGCTCTTTCGCTTTGAAGCTGTTGTTGTTGAATTCTGGGTTATGGATTAGATCGTCTTTAGAAGAAGCCAATGGAGACTGTAGAATTGGTGCTTTAATCATCCTCTCTTTGAAACCATTTAAGTTTCTGGAAGTTTTTATGAATCTGGTTTTGATCATCAAAGAATAAGAGACGAGTTCTTGAATCTCATCCCGTTGAGATTTTCCTGAGAAATCTGAGCCACAAGTACAAATTTTTGGGTTCTGATAAGTTGTGACGAGAAAGAGAGAGAGTCCCGTGTCAGTTGCTGGGACCCACCTTTGTATTAAAATTCAGACATGATTTCACTCCGGTTCGATTTGGTTTGGTTCTCTTCTTAACCGCCAAACTAAATGGAAACATGAATTTCGCATCAGTCACGGGTTTTTGTTAGCAGTCAAATTTTGTGGGTCAGCGATTCAATTTTTGTATTGAATGCAAAATTGACTTTGATAGTACTTTTCATTTGATTGGCGCAAAATCTACTTTTGTTTGGTCAACATTTCATTTGAAATTCACTAAGAAAAAGACGAATCAAATTGTATGCTTTTCTATCTAAACTTTCATCTTAAAATTTAAATATCGTCTAAATAAACCTCATTATGAGTTAGAGTATCCACTTAAAGATATGAATAATACGGCCAAGATGAAAACAAATAATACGTCCAACAACGTCACAACACAATAATGTATGTCATTCCTCCACATGCTCCTTCGATTTAAATTTTAAATATTAAACAAATTAACATTTAAATTCCAAAACTAAAACAAGTAAATGTTTTCGACAACACTTGTGCGCGTATCATGATATACAGTTGTTATAGACACAATGTTAACATGATCACTGAACTTTTCGTTGTAACCCTCCCTTTTGGCTCACCATTGTCAATAACCAACATTTAAAGTTAAAGGAACAAAAACTAGTATGTAAGGGATGTGAGTTAATCTACTTATTGCTAATTGATTTAGAGTTGGAAACATTTGTGCGCATGGTATCAGAATATGTTGTCAATCGTATCTCGGTTCGAGATGAAACAGAAAAAATCGTCATCTCGAAGGGTTCGTGTTAGGACCTCAAATTTGAAGTTTAAATGGACCAACACTAGTATAGAAGGGATATGTACTAATTCACTCATTGCCATTTGATTTTGAATTTGAAATTCATGAACTTAATACCTCATCTATTAATTTTGCAGGTTATCTCCTCTCATGAGAGTTGGAAACTCATGGAGTTGTTTCATACCAATAATACGACTCACCATCAGTAATAGAATGTGACTTCAATGAGATAACCTACCCAAATGAACACTCCTTCTCTTTTAGAAATACCTTCACTCTTAATATGGTAGATTTCAAAACATTTTGGATAAGCTTAAGGTCATATATCTCTATTATCATGGCCTCATATTCACCTAGAAAGCTAGATAGAGACCTTATCAATAAACAACGTTTAGTTTTTTACCCTCATATCCTGGCCCATTTCGTTCCTTATGAGAAGATCTTTGGCCACCCCTGTGCCTCTTAAACCTTGCATGCCCTATCTTTAGATGGAGAAATGGGATGCAAGTATGGTTTTGGAAGGAAAAGAATATCAAAGGTTCGCACTTTATGATCATGAGGTGATAAACAAGTATTAAACTAGATTAGAGACCATTTAAAGACAAGCTACTCTCATGATCAAGTCTCTTCTCATAGCTAATCCAAACATCTAGAGTTCTCATAGTGAATGAATTAGCTATGAAACTTTAATATTTAGCTCTAATACATGTATCTATGGCCTTAGACTCAACTTCCATTGGTTGTGAACCATAAACTCTTATACATGTTTTCATACACCTTTTGGGAATTTATGGTTCAAACATCTAAGTTTGAGTTGATCACTCTCTTACAAAGCATCAAACATCTTGTAAAGATAGAAACTTCGAAAAAACCCAATAATCACAAGTTTCTACTAACTCATAGCTGTAAGGCCATAATTAATTAGAAATCCAAGTAAAATGCTTAGAAATATAAAATACAAGAAAAAGAAAGCTTGGATCTTGATTCATTCCACGGGAAGTAAGGATTCTTACAGGAAAGATGAAACCTTATTATCAAAGACCTCTTAAAACCCTCAAGAAGACATGAAAGATTCAACCTTTAAAAGAAAAATAGAGTTTTGAATCTCTAGTCTCTCCAAAATATATCTCTCTCCCTAAGATTTAAAAATTACAGGATAAAAGATTTTCAAGATGATGAATACATTAGGGTAAAAAGGTATTTAAAGGCCCAAACATGAACAATGATTAATTTTGGAATTAACCCACATTTAACCCTTATTTTGCAAAAACATATTTTTTGGACTGCAACTTGGACGTCCTCTACGTATATCTTGATGTCTATCGTTGAATCTTATAGGATCTAACGCTGTCGTGAATGTCGTCGTTGGCTTCTCCACATTGTCAATGTCTTGCTCGATGTTAGGCTTTATGGGTTCTTGGACTAGACGTCATCGAAGATTTGTCCGTCTGACTTTCTTTTCTTGTGGCACGTCATTGACATCTATTTCGATGTCAAACCTTTATTGGTGAATTGGAAAATTGTTGGATCTAAATGTTTCCCTTTAAGCTCCATGGCTTCATACTTCAACTTCTTGTGCATATTTGAGCTCCATTGAGCTCTTTGATTACCTAAATAAAAGAAAATGTGCAAGGGATGCAATGTAATCATGCAAACATCGTAAAATCTAGTATTGTATATACATTAAACCTAGCATTTGAGGCTTGAAAAATATAGAAAATGAAGTATATGGATCAATTGGCTATAAAGGAAAAAGGAAGTCATAATTGGTAAATAAGAAACGTTGGTTTGACTTTTGCTAGATAAAAATTTTATTTTGAAAGTATCCTTATTTTATGACTTTTGCTAGATAAAAATTTTATTTCGAAAATACTCTTGTTTTATTTTGATAACAGACTGACATAACATAGGGTAACATGCAATCCATAAAAATTACGCTGACACATCATATCAATCACCATAAAGTGATATTTGAAAAATCGCGTGAAATATTTAAAAAATTCATGGTTTAAGATTGAATTGCATGGTATATGACAATATCAACTGATATGTTGTATGAATACAATTTATATTATTAAGTAACATGTGTTTTGTTAATATATCATTGCTAATAGATCACAATAAAACTATTGTCTTTACCTCTATAAATAACATAAATCTCAAGACACGGGATATTAAATCTAATTAGATAATAATAACCAATTAATTTATAAAAAATCTCTAATTTTTTGTAAATGAGATATTTTTTTATATAAATCATGATTTTTTTTTAAAAATCAATGGATTTATAAAATTAGTAGTAAATTATCATATTGCATGTGGTATGTTATATGGATATAATGGTAAACTTTTATTCAAATTATATGATTTGCAATTTCAAAAACTAACATTCCTTATTAGTTAATTACGTGGAATAGTTATGTATTTAGTGCAATTCCCAATTTCATATATAAAACTAGCCAAAACAGCTAGTTAGATAGGGTAAAATCATATCCTATCAATCAAAGGCTATTTGGTGTAGGTTACGTCCGATTCCCAGGTTTCTACATATGATGGCTTTTGACGGATGTATTTGTGTGGCTAGTCGAATTTGGTGGGTCGAGTCTTTTTGGCAGTTTCACTGACTTAATGCCTTTGACGTATTTCGTTTGTGGTTATGGTGTTTGTTGTTTTTGATGTTTCCTTGGCTTGGTGTAGAATCGAATTTGGTGGGTCGAGTCTTTTTGGCAGTTTCATTGACTTAATGCCTTTGACGTATTTCGTTTGTGGTTATGGTGTTTGTTGTTTTCGATGTTTACTTGGCTTGGTGTAGAATCGAATTTGGTGGGTCGAGTCTTTTTGGCAGTTTCACTAACTTAATACCTTTAACGTATTTCGTTTGTGGTTATGGTGTTGTGGTTTTCGACGTTTCCTTGACTTGGTGTAGAATCGAATTTGGTGGATCGAGTTTTTTTTGGCAGTTTCATTGACTTAATGCATTTAACGTATTTCGTTTGTGGTTATGGTGTTGTGGTTTTCGACGTTTCGTTGGCTTGGTTGAGAATTTGATTTCGATTACTATATGTTTTCAAATCAGTTTTGATGATCCAAGGTTTATTCCGACGAGGAGTTTTAGGAACACCAGTTCGGGTCGTGTTCGGCAGGGCATGCATCTCTCCTCGGTTCGTCATTATATTGGACGATTCGGTTCCTTCTTACTCATTCTATATGTTTACTTATACGGATGTGTAACACGCACGGGCGTATAGGCGCGTGAGGATAAAGTGTTAGTAGGAACCAAATTATTACATCAGTCGTGGAAATGTAGACCATTCGCAAGAAAATGTCCGTGTAAACTCACGCGCTCTCTCTCAGAATCCGTCTCCATCGTCACGAACTATGTAAGACTCGTGGGTCCTTTTTCGATTCATCTCTCTAGATTTCACCATCTCTCTGGCGTTTTCTTTCTCCAGTTTTTTTTTTCTCGATTTCCTCAGATAAAAAACAGAAATCACAGATTCCTACTTCTGAGTTCATCTTCTTCTTATCCTGAGTTCGTATTCTCAGATTCAGCTTCGCCTTTTTGTTTCTCTACACTTTTTCTCTCTGAAAAAAGGTAAAATTTTTCATCTTCTTTTTACAAAGATTTAATCTGTTTGGTTGCTTTAATTTGGTGTTTCACACTTTTGTCGTTTCGTTCTTCATTCTGAAATTTTATAAATTTGCTTAATCTATCATTAATCTGAAAATTGGTTGCATGTATTCTCAAGGAATTTCGATTTGTTTAGTGGATTCGGAATAATTTCTTCAGTTAGGTTTTCTCTTTCTCTAGGCTGCGTTCAAAGCTGGCAAATTTTAAGTGGGTTTGGTTAGATGTTGAATTATTTCTCCGAGACAAATGATTTGACCATGAATTTGTCAACATGCCTTTAAAAAAACATTTCCTTTTTAGGTTTTCAATCTCTCTTTGAAACGTCCATTTTTGCCGGCTATTTGACTTTGATTTTAGATATCACGATACAAAAGCCAATTTGATACACACAGATAATATAATTTATATAAATCCTAATTCCAAATCTCACTCTTCTTGTTTTTATCGTCTTTGTGTCTGAACCAGAAACCCAGGTTTTGTCTGAAATTTGACATGGTGGTCTGATTTGGGTTTTAGGGTTTCTCATTTTCTGTGATTTTTGTGGATTTGTAAAAAGCCATGGAGAAGGATGAAGGAGAAAGCTGGAAAGAAATGGTGAGAAAGATGCTTCCTCCGGGAGCTCCTTTACCGGAAAATCCATCGGAATTCGATTACTCCATAGCAATGGAGTACACTGGTCCTACTCCGGTTCACGAAATCCCTAGAGTTTCACCTGTTAATGTGAATCCTCGATTTGAAGTGCCAGTGATCAATCCGATCCCATTGCCGGTTTCTCGTATAGCCGGAGGAGTCACAAGCTCTTCAGGTCATAGCCCAAGAGGTTCACCAGCTAGCTCTGAGTCTGTGGTATCTGTGTTGCATAACAACCCTGAATCATCATCTGGCTCAGCCTCTGTTTCACCAGTCTCCTCTGCTCATAGACAAAACGGTAACCAAGTTCGGAGACCGGTCGTGAAATTCAAACCCGTCGATGATAACGATCGGATCGATGGTAAAGACGTTACAAAGAAGGAGACAGAGACGGAGAAAGAGAGAAAGGTTCAAGAGTGTACTACTAATAAACAGAGGAGGAAGAAGAAGAAGAAAAGAGAATGTTCTAGATGCGGAAAATCGAAATGGGAAAACAAAGAGACTTGTATTGTGTGTGATGAAAAATACTGCGGAAACTGTGTTCTTAGAGCGATGGGTTCAATGCCTGAAGGAAGAAAGTGTGTGACTTGTATCGGTCAAGCTATCGACGAATCAAAACGGTGTAAGTTAGGTAAACATTCAAAAGTATTGTCACGGCTTCTTAGTCCTTTAGAAGTTAAACAGATAATGAAAGCTGAAAAAGAGTGTACGGCTAATCAGTTAAGGCCTGAGCAGTTGATCGTTAACGGTTATCCGTTAAAGCCCGAGGAGATGTCTGAATTACTCGGTTGTCCTTTACCACCTCAGAAGTTAAAACCGGGTAAGTACTGGTACGACAAAGAATCCGGTTTATGGGGTAAAGAAGGAGAGAAGCCTGATAGAGTCATAAGCTCGAATTTGAACTTCACCGGAAAGTTATGTCCACAAGCGAGTAATGGGAACACTGAAGTTTATATCAACGGTCGAGAGATCACAAAGCTTGAATTAAGGATCTTGAAGTTAGCGAATGTACAATGTCCACGCGATACTCATTTTTGGGTATACGACGATGGTCGTTACGAGGAAGAAGGACAGAATAATATACGAGGAAACATTTGGGAGAAGGTAATAATAATATATATTATGAAATCTTCTTTCGTTAAGATTTGTATGAAATTTTATGTTTTGGTTTTTAATCAGGCGTCTACGAGGTTTATGTGTGCGTTGTTTTCGTTACCGGTTCCTAATGGACAACCTCGAGGAATAGTGCAACCACCGAGTAATTATGTAACGATTCCGAATTATTTAGATCATAAGAAGATTCAGAAGCTTTTGCTTCTAGGTATTGAAGGTTCCGGAACTAGTACTATCTTCAAACAGGCAAAGTTTTTATACGGAAACAAGTTTTCGGTGGAAGAGCTTCAAGAGATTAAGCTGATGGTACAAAGCAATATGTATAGATATTTAAGTATCTTACTCGATGGAAGAGAACGGTTTGAAGAGGAAGCGTTATCTCATACGACAAGTTTAAACGTCGTTGAAGGAGATTCAGGAGGTATTTTATTTTCTTTACCACATTTGGAGAAACGATTTTTGTTTTTTATATTTGGTTTCTTGATTTTCTTGAAATGTTTGTTACAGGCGAGGAAGGAAGCGATGACGTTCAACAGTGCGTGTACACATTGAATCCGAGGTTGAAGCATTTCTCGGATTGGCTTTTGGATATCATAGCAACTGGTGATCTCGATGCGTTTTTCCCGGCGGCGACACGGGAATACGCACCGTTGGTTGAAGAAGTTTGGAAAGATCCGGCGATACAAGCGACTTATAGACGAAAAGACGAGCTTCATTTCCTTCCTGATGTTGCGGAATATTTCTTGAGCCGGGTATGGAACAAAAACTTGAGTTTTTACGGTTTCTTTGTTATCGATTCGAAAACGTTAACCTTAGGTTTTTCAGGCAATGGAAGTATCGAGCAATGAGTACGAGCCTTCCGAACGAGATATCGTATTCGCAGAAGGTGTTACACAAGGAAATGGATTAGCTTTCATGGAGTTTTCTCTCAACGAACGAAGTCCAATGTCTGAGACTTACCAAGAAAACCCTGACGCCTTATCACCACCTCTTCCAAAGTACTCTACATGTTACTGATTTACGCTTTCTTGAACCGCAAGCTTCGGTGCTAACCTAATTACTTACTATCAATGTTTTCTAGGTATCAGCTGATTCGAGTAAACGCGAAGGGGATGAACGATAGCTGCAAATGGGTGGAAATGTTCGAAGATGTAAGAGCGGTTATCTTCTGTATCAGCTTAAGCGATTACGATCAGTTCAGTATCGCACCGGAAAGCAACGGAACAGTGCAGTTTCAGAACAAGATGATTCAAAGCAAAGAGCTTTTCGAGTCATTGGTTAAGCATCCGTGTTTCAAAGACACACCTTTTATCTTGATACTAAACAAGTACGATCTCTTTGAAGAAAAGCTAAACCGTTCACCGTTAACGTCTTGCGATTGGTTCAGCGACTTCTGTCCCGTGAGGACGAACACTAACGCGCAGTCATTGGCTTACCAAGCTTACTTCTACGTTGCGATGAAGTTTAAGCTTCTTTATGCATCGCTCACTGGTCAGAAGTTGTTTGTGTGGCAAGCTAGGGCTAGGGAGCGTGCGAATGTGGATGAAGGGTTTAAGTATGTGAGAGAGGTTTTGAAATGGGATGAAGAGAAGGAAGAGAATTACTTTAATAATGGAGAAGATTCGTATTATAGTACGGATATGAGTTCTTCGCCGTATGTTAGACCGGAGGAGTGAAAGAAAAAATCTCCCGGAGGAAACTCTTGATTGATTGGTGATGATTTGTTGTTTTATTTGTTCTTTGAAGTAGAGAGATGATCTTTCTATTTAGATTTGAGTTTTGGTTCGCAGATTGTTTTATTTGAATGGAATAAGGATTTTTGTAAATATGAAATGTGCAAGAGTTAGACTGGATTTCGCCCACAATTAGTTGAGAACTAGGACGAATTATGAACATTTTTTTTTAATAAATTATTTTTAATGAACATTTTTTTTAATTAAATTATTTTTAATGAACATTTTTGTCCAAAGAATAAATGAAAATATCTAGTCTTATAAGATGAAAGATAACGGGTAAAATTGTTGTGATCTTTTTGGAAAAAGAATAATTTCTTGATATTTATTTTTTAAAAATAATTAGCAAGAGTAGAAGTTTGGTGAACTCTACCAAAGCTATCATGTGAGTCATGAGAGTAACTTCAATACAAAGCAAAGGTTTTTTTTTTAATGCCTTCTTATCCCTTTTCCTTTTGCATTCTATCTATTATCATCATTTCAACTCTCTGAAACCTCAATACTGCAAATTTTTTTTAAAAAAAATAGAGAGTAAATGGGTCACTTGAAGCTCTTATCTTCTACAACAACTCTTTTTGTTGTTCTCTTGATCCTTCACCTCCTTCTGGTTTCTTCAGCCTCTACAAGAACTCAAGTCAATCATGCCATAGGAGGAAATCAAGCTATTGGATTGCATCAAAAGGCAAGGATTAACCACGGAAGCAATCGCGGGTCACGGAAACATCTAGTCAATCCCACAGTGTCAAATGTTTACTCAGTTCCTGAATCTTCAGTTTGAAATGGAAGATTTGATTTAAACAAATCAATTCTAAGCTATAGAAGAACCTATGTGTATTTTTTTTTTATCTTCTTGTTTAAGTAAAAACCAAAGTTTCTTTAAGTTGGAAAAGTACTTTTCTCTCTTACCATATTCAGACTAATAGTGAAAATTTTACTTGGGGAGAACTCAATGTATAAGTATAATAAATGCAAAAGTTAAAACATAAAGGGCAAATCAATCTAAAGAAAAACATGGATCAAGATCATTCAAAAGTGTTAATAGTGGCTAATCCTGGTTACAATTAGTTTTGAATTGGAAGTCCATGAAACTTAAGATATGGTTCTTACGGTTACTAAATAATCACAATTTGGAAAATAATTAGATGAGAGTGAAAAAAGAAAGACTTTTCATTGTAGATATTGGTTGAGACATATAGTAAGAGCATAAAGCTCAAAGAACTTTAGTTGCCTATAGAAATATATATAACATCTAGTATGATTTGGTATTGTTCTTGCACACATAAGTAAAACAAGGAGATACATAGAGATTCAAGAGCGATTAAAGGGATCACGCTTTTGTATCTTATACACTAATGAACTTTGTTCATCCGTGCTTAGTCGTTATCGGCTGCTGCATGGCATTGCATTCTTCTAGTAGATTTAGCAAGTTGTGTTCAGGGGCACTAAGTGATGGCAAGATCGAACGAGTAGGCTGGCTCGGACGAGGCGGTTTTGATACAATAGATCCATCAGATTCAGCAGCAGACTCATCTTTCACAATCTGTAAATCACCTCTTCTCCTCATAGACGCTGACACTCTCTCCTTCCATATTCTCCCATCCTATTAACCATGGAAAATCCCAAATATAGAAAGATTAATTACTAATTAGGTTTCTATAAATAGCTACAATAAGATAAAAAAGGAAACATTTTTTACATTTAGAATGGATGGTTCGGGCAAGGGACATTGAATCGGTTGATCATTGTCCAAAGGCTCAACAGGATGTTCAACTGGTTTAAATTCAGTAGCTACTTCAATCCCATGAGTAGCATTTGTTGTTGTTGCAGTGTTGGTAGTTGCTGAAGTAGCATCAGAATTTGGAGCTAACACTTCCTTATCATCCTTTTGATCAATCAAACAAGGAAAGAAACATTTCTCAACAATTCTCAAAAAAGTTTTCAAACAAAAAACCAATTCATATAAAAAAGAGGTCAAAGCTTTGAAGACATAATTAGCCAAGTAAGGAAGTAACACAAAGAAGAAGAAAAACTTATCCTTTTGGTCGAATCTTGAATTGAAACTAAACGATTTGAACAGTAATAGCTCTCTGTTGGAGAATCTAATCTGGGTAATTCAAATCCAAACCCCCAAAAGACCTAAATTTGGAAAATCTTAACCTTTAAGAAGAAGAGAGCTTACGATTGCACTTTGTGTTCTTCGATGACTGCTTCGACCAACAGAAAATCTGGAAAAAATACCAACCATGGTTTGTTTGATTGAATCTGAAATCTCTTTCCCTTGATCTTGGACTTTTGGATTTCCCAACAAGAGTTTTTTATAAATTCTCCAACAACAGAAGAAGACGAAGAGAGCAAAGGGGATTTAGATTTATCTTCAACCACTTAAAAGAAGGTTTGGTTGCTTTATATTTTTCCAAAAGAACGTATTGAATGGTGATGAAGTAAATGCTTTTATTCCCTTCTTTAGCTCCTTTTTTCTTTTCTTTAAAGCTTTGTTTTGTTTTGGTTTTTTTTTTTTTTTTTTTTTTTTTTTTTTGCTTAAGCAGATTCTTGCTTATGCTTTCACTCTGTCTCGTTTATTTTTTGTGTGTTATTCAGCTTTTCTTGGATTTGGAAAATCTAATGAAGATTGGGAATAATAAGATTTTTTAAACGATGAATGCTATATTGTATAAAAAACAAATGTAAAACATTCAATATCGGAGGTGGGTTGGGAAAGCTTGAAACTATAATCGTATGAAAAATCTTATAATTTTATTAAAACGAGGATTAGGTCTTACAAAAAGAAACTGTAATAGTTTAGTCTTGTATTTTATAACTAAAGATATGAGCATTTTTTGGTTAGTTGATTTCTTCTCAGGTTTTTCATTAGATATAGATTTAAATTGAGTCTTGCAATGATGGTTATTGAGATACTGCTAATGTGGCTCATGTTCTGGTTATAATCATCGTTTCCTCAACGGTTTTGACTTAATAAAACAAAAGATGGCGAAAAACTTGAGATCAATAAAATAGAATTCATCAGCAACAGATATGCACCCTCCGAGATTTAAAGTACACCGTCCCGGTGTAACAAAGAAAGTAAGGGATGTTAAAAACAAAGATGAAAGAGAATCGAAAAGGTCATGTTCCCGCAGAAAAGTGAAGTCGGGCGACCCTAATGAGAGGTCGGTCGACTCGGGCAGCACGCTTTCCGATTTTTGTTGAATCTCTTTGCCTAAAACCAAAAAACCTAAAAAGAAAAAAAAATAAGAAAACAGACCTAGTGGGTTGCCTCCCATTCAGCGTTGTTTAAAGTTAATAGCTTGACTATTTGTAAGATGTGAGGTTGATTATGATTTGCCAGCGCCCGGCTTGGCGTCCTGCTCCTTTTTCTTGAGAGTGTTACTTCCTTCCGGGGGTGGAAGCTTGAAACACTTGCGTATTGCAGAATCAAGACTGATCATAAATGGTTTTCCAAGGATAAAATGATCCTTGTTGATCATGTCATGTCGAATTATCACTAAATCTGTGATTACAAGTACATTGTCCACCTAAATATGACTGCAAGTGCACAGTGTACATATGTAGTACTTAGGTTATCGATCACACAAAGAGGTAGGGATAATTTGGATTATTTCAATGATGATGAATGAATGAATATCTAATAAATAAGCTAATTAATTGATTGGTTGTTTCCAAGACTTAAAAGCATTAGATCTAGGAGAATTCTATAGGCAACAATGAATCTCGATTTATTAGGTGACTTCTTAAACTATAAGCACGTTATACTTTCAAATTCCTAATGGTGTATTAGCGAATCAAATTTTTTTTTAAACCCTAAATCTCAAAGTCTCCTTTGGATTGTTGCTGGAAATAACAAGCTTTAAATAATCAAGTTAGATCTGTTCACAAGGTGTCTGAACAAGCGGCGACTGTAACACAGAACATACATGATTACGGTGACACAAATCATTATTAGATTAATGAGTTGCATTAATCTAACCGACCAAACATAGCATTTGTCTTTTTTAGTAAATGCTATCTAAAATAAAGGAGAATGTCAACCATAGCATAAACAACCAAAACGCTATCTGCAACTGCTACCAATACTCAATTTTCTTGTAGTGGAAGCGAGGGGGGGGGGGTAAACAACTTCGTCCCAAGCCTAAGTCCAAAGCTCGGACATAATAAGATCAAATCTTATCACATATTCTATGATCTGGGAAAAATGAAATATTTCTATTTTTCCGAGGTTAGCCCATAGGCTTAAATGACCGACTACTAAAGATATATAAATACACACACCCCTTCACTAATTTAATTCATTCAAAATCGGGGAGAAAAATTACTAGATAACCTAGGTTTAATACTTCTCTTTGATAAAGTTAACTCGGCATTCCGAAGTTCTCCCTCCTTTTTGAGTTTCTCGAATTCTTCGGAAAGGTTTAGCGGGAGAGTTCGAAAACAACTTGGTTTAACTGAAAAATAGCAAAACATGGTTAGAATTCGAATTGAGAAAGAAAGAAAGAAAGAAAAGACCTAGTTTCTACCAATTATGGTCTTCCAGTTTCAGAAAATTGTGGCATCAGGGTTATAAACTGAAGTTTGATTGATTCAACGTAAAAGTAACTTCAAACCCACGATTTTGTTTTCAAGCGAAGCCCAGTTAGTATCTTCCTTTTGGGTTTCATATCAATTTGGAAGACTCCCTCTAGGTTTTTGGAGGATGCGAAGTTCGTTAACTCCTCCAGTTTCCAAGAATTTAGTCGAACACCACACCGAGCAGCAAGCACTAGAAGTCCGGTGATAGTTTTGACTGAGTTGGGCGTCAATTGGGACATCGCCATTCCCCGACGAGCATAATAAATCACCATTAGTTGCGGGATCCGAAACCAGAGGTGAGCTTCAAAGAAGAAACTCTCATAAAGGTAGACATACCCCAGTGGCGAGGTCCAAGGTCTCTGGTCGGATCTCGAAACTAGGATCTCAATTTCACTCGGACTCTGAGCACTCCTTTTGATTTTCCGATTTCGGATCTTGGGAAGAGAGAGCATCCGACGTCCGGGATACTCGGCCACGAGATGTCATTCCCGGAAGTTGAAACATCCGGATTGTTTCTTTCAACCATTTTTTAAAAGACGTTAGTAATTCAAGAGAAAGAGATTGAAGATTACCTCGGAGAATGGAAAACTGATTACGGGAGGAATTAGCCGTGAATTGAGAATTATATAGGAAGTAAGAGTAGTAATTGACGCTTTGTTTTCAGTGTCGAGAGGGTTTGATTAGCCAGTGTTTGGGGAGAAAGGAGGCACTTCACCTTTTCATTTATTTTTCGTCTATTTTCGAATCGACACATCATTAGAAGGTTGAAAGGTTTCGCGATAATCGAGGAATTTACGTGTGAAACGAATGAGGCTTTTCACTGTCTGCTTTTTTTCCCACCAAATTGAAGGATCGAGATCAAGGAAGAAATTAAAGATTCAAGACTTTTGAAGTCGAGGATCAACAAGTGACTGAGCTTCATTTATCGAAAAGCTATTTAATTTTGGAAATTCGCCAACTCTACCCGAAGACATCCTCGGACGAACTGGGGGGGACTTAGTGTTGATGGTGGGGTTACTACCCATTATCAATAGTTTGGCGATAATTGAGGTTCGGTCTCTGCCGACCTTTCCCTGATAATTTATCAGGTCATAAGTCCCTTCAACAGGATTAGAACCCTCGGCCCAGATGACCAAGGGATACCTCGGTGAAGAATGATCGGATTTTAGTGTCCGAAGCGGGGGTGTAAACAACTTCGTCCCAAGCCGAATTCTAAAGCTCGGACAGAATAAGATCAAATCTTATCACAGATTCCCTGAGGTTAGCCCATGGGCTTAATCCATAAGTTACAACACAACAGATACTAGCTAAGTTACATAGAATCATTCATATTTTCTGGTTAGAATTGAAACTTGACATAATCTATGTGAGATCGATAACCTAGGTACTACAATTGTACACTATTCACTTGCAGTCATTTTTAGGTGAATTACTTCACTACAACAAGTTTTTCTGACGTCGTTGTTGTTGATGGTGGGGTTCGCACCCCTTACAAACAGCTCAGAATTAAATAGGATATAGTCTTTCCAGTTTAGCTATGATCCGATCTTGGGTCATAAACCCGAGAAAGGGGTATTCCTCATTCCCTTTATCTCGGCAAACCGAATTAAAGGGGATAAAATTAAACCTTATCTATATCCTTTTGGTCATCGGAAATAAGGAAATATTCCTTATCTCTCGGAAATAAGGAAATATTCCTTATTATTAGGTTATTGGGCCTAAATAGACTGTATATATACCCTTATAAAAGGAGGACCCCTCCTCCTAAGAAAGGATCCCAAAAATTATATTCTAGTCTTTTAGAGAGAGAACTAAACCTAGAAAATCAGGTTTTAGAGAGAGAAATAGAGATTTAGACAACCAGAGAAACCCGAAAATAGAGAGAACCCACAGCTCGGCCTTAGAAGCCCAAGTTAAACCGCAACTCGGCCTAAGAGCTAGAATTAACTACAACTCGGCCTAAGAGCCCGAACTAATCACAAGACTCCCGAGTTCAGACTCGGATTTCCCTCCGTCTTGGGAACTACGTGTGGCTTGATCCTCTTCGGAGGTACGTAGGCAGCCTTTGGGTTCAGCTACAACAAGAAGACCCCTTTGGGGAACCCTTTTAGGAAGTGACTTTTCGTTATTGCTGAGCGGTTGCACATCAAGACGAACCTAACTATTTAATCCCCCAATTAAATAAGATGTATTGGCAAAAAGGTCTTTTTAATTAGAAATAATCAAAAACCGAACCCCTGCATCAACATTTGGCGCGCTAGGTAGGAGGGGTTTCGATATTCGTCAACCTCGGAAACACGCTCGACACCAACAACAAAAAAATGGTTTTTACAAAAACCTAGAATTCATCTTTTGTTTTCTTGGAAAATACCTCTTTTCACGCCGATCAACTCTCCGTAAAAGCTAAGTCATCCTTCGTCTTAATTATTCAATAATAAGGATAGTAGATTGGGTTTTATTAGAATGAATGCAATCGATTGTGCAAATTCATCTAAATTGGTTCTCAGACCTTTGACTATGAGGATCCTTCGGCTTGAATGATTTGTGATAAAATCATAATACAATTTACGGACTTTATAATCTGATAATCACAAAGCCCTAATCCAACATCTTTTTACATGCTAGGAATTGCTTAAAGCCGAAGAAACAAAGGAACAAAAGGAGGAACATTTGAGCGGAGTCGTATACGACGAGTCTCTCATCTCTACATCGAATCTTCTCTCCAAACCAGTGTTCTTTGTTCTTTAAGTCACACCAAAGCTGCATTATTTCTCTGCAACCAAATAAGAAATCCAAAGACGAGTGGAATGCTGCAACGGCAAAGAAAAAACAAGATTCAGACAAACTTCATGCTTCCGAAATTGCAAGAGCTCAGCGCCCATGGAACTGCGACGAAGTTCTGAGCGAAATCAACCAGCTAAAAAGATGGAGAAGAAGGACCTGTTACTCAGAGAATTGACATGAACATTCACGCATCTGCCTTTATATAGGATTAAGTTCAAACAGGAAACTGAGATGGGAAATCTATTGGAAAGAATAAAAGAAACCGATCTAAAATCCCCGAGGTTTGATTCCATTTGAAGACTAATCGTCCTCAACAAGCATCAGAAACTCTACCTTTCAACGCAGTTCCAGGACGCCGAGACCAAATTCTGCAGAGATCTCTTCGTGCAGCTTAGCTCTTTGTGTATGAACCATCATCTCCTCCAAATTGGTTGTTTCCTGCAGTATAGTCCATTCACGATGTTGCAACCAAGCTCTACTCTAACCCAGGAAAAGAGATGTTAACAAAGTTTCGGTTAGCCTCGTTCAAAAGCGTCCCCGTAATCAGATATAAAGCTAAAAAGAAAAAAAAAGCAAGTAAGAAGAGAAATTGGTTAACTCATACTCTACGCAGGACTCACACCGAAGACAACGGAGTTTTCGAACAACAAAATTAGCTGTTTGCCCGTCGAACCTGGTTTCAGTTCATTTGGTTTCCGACCAAGTTTTGTCTCGCATTTACGATCATAAGCTCGGGTGCCAATTCTGTTGGTGATTATTCCTGCTCGAAGCAATAAAAAACACAGCCAGAAAAATTATCTCGGTTACAGCAAGGATCCAAGCTCGGACAATAAGACTTGAACTAACTTAAAGGGAAAGATCGTTCCTTCTTTTCTTTGGAAAGGGGAAGGAACAAAGACGAGGAGATACTTTTACCAAAATTGCCATTGTCATTCAGTCCCACCAACGAATAGAGCTGAGAATCAGGGAAAAGAGTGAAATCGTGAATAAAGAAAACGATTTTATAAAAGGAACAGAAGAGTACTTTAACTTAATCACAACCGAACAGTACCTGCTTCAAGACGATGAAAATCATCCCCGAACGTTTCCATCTTCTCCGAGTAGACTCAAGGATTCATCGTCTCCTGTGATAGGATGGATTTTGTTTGCAACAAGTCTCGTAGCCTGCAAAGGGTCCAAGAGAAGGTCATGTTATCTTCCCTTAAAGAAGATCAGCGTAGTTTTACCGTACTGTCTGAGAAGAGAAACATACACCGTCTCCGAGACCGACTTCGGGATTTTCTGGAATCAAAAATACAAAGGCAGTTGTGGTTATAAAAAGAGGGAACAAGTTCAGGAGTCAAGGATCCAAGAAAGAAGCAGAATCTATCTTCAGGAATGCATAGAAATCCTCCGAATCTCGACATATTCTTGCGAAGGAAACCTCAATTTTGGGTTCCCGATTCATCGAAGTAAATATCTAGGGGATACCTCGAACTGCCAAAATAAGAATGTGAACGGAGAAGCTTAGCTCTTTATGGATCCGATATAAGCACTGTCGTCGAAATCAAGCGAGAACTTCCACGAATTTTACAATCGAAAACGTCTCAGATTCGCGGTTCGGTAAAAACCAATCTAATCCGATCCAACAATTCTCTATCCACGATTAAAGAGTAATTAGAAGAAGAAGAGGTCGAAGAAGCAAACAGAGAAGAGATAGAGAGAAGCTTCGGAACACAAAAAAAGGGGGTCAGCTTCAGAGAAACTCGCAGGAAGAAGAAGGCTTCCAATCTCTTTCTCGCCCTTTGACACCTCCGGGATTCTTCAAATTCTCGTCTTTGGGTTTCAAAATTCAATCGAAGATAAAGAAAATGTAGAAGAGGAAGAGAAGGAGTTGCTTCGGAACAAAAAAAAAACGAAGAAGAAGAACGGAAGAGATGAAGAAGAAGACAAAAACAAAAAGAGAAGGAAGTTGGGCTAAATTAATAATAATTGGCCTAGAAGCAGATCGGTTTGGCTCGGTTTGGTTTTGGCTAATTAAATAAGTCAAACCAAAGTCATAATCGCCGAGGAGGCGTAACCAAAGTTCTACTTGACTTTTACAAGTCTATTACCAAGTCTCATGGAGACGAAGCAGTTCTAGGTTTTCAACCTCTGGTTGTCATAAACAAAATATATAAATATCTTCGAAATCAACGGCGGCTACTATGAGAGGGTTCGACATCACCGAGCTATCTTCTAATTTGTCCGTCAAAAGAACGCTTAAAATATTCAGATATTATCTATTCCTTACTTTTCAAAGAATAAATTTATTATCCCAACGATGAGAAATTGGTCGGAACACAAATTCGCTTGTCGAATTAATCTGATCGATCTATCCGAATAATCATATTACTAAGGGGAACGGACCTAATTATCTAATGATATTAAGTCTCGACCTCGGAAAAAGAATGGTTAAATTTAGTATCCGAAGCGGAGGTATTAACTACTTCGTCTAGTCCGAAGTCTAAGCTCGGACATAATAAGATCAAATCTTATCACATATTCCATGGTTTAGAAAAAATGGAATATTTCCATTTTTCCGAGATTAGCCCATGAGTTTAGATAACCTACAACAATAAAAACAAAAAAAAATTGTGTAATGTTATTAACATTCAGCACAAACATCGGTGTACTGATCAGGCATCCGATATAAAAAAAACGGAGAAATTCCCGTCGCCGAAGGATTCTGAAGCCCGATAAAGTAAGGCTGAAGAATCACGAGGTGAAAATCGGGTCATTCCCGCATATTTAAAACCACTTCAAGTACTGAATTCGATAAAGTAGAATTCGGTATGACAGATAATGGTCGAGTATTTCTCGTTAAAACAATTTCTTTTACATATTCTTTACTGAATGCAAAAGTTCAACAATTTGTTTGATAAATTAAATATTTAAGCAGAGTCATCAAAAACAAATTACAATGAATTTCAGAAAACTTCGGAATAGGTTCGTACAAATAAAATAAACGCCCCTCGGAGGATGCCCAAAAATCTTGAGATCCGATAAAGTAAGATCATGAGATCCGATAAAGTAAGAACTTAAGATTGACGGATGACAGTCGAAGTATCCTCACTGTAATAACAAATACGAAACTCGGGCTTCCTTAGCATCTTGTTCTTTCCTGATCTAAACAACATCTTGTTCATTTAAAAGAGTTCAAAGAATTTACACAAACATTTGGTGTGCATAAAACCATAGGGTTGATTTTAGGGGTAATTACTTCCTAAATCATCTTTCAAAACCATCCAAATGATAGACAATAACAATCCTAGCCTAGTAACAAGAAACCCAAGCCTAATCAAACCTTCTCTAGATCCATCTTCAATCTACAAAGGATCTACTCACATATAGTGAGAGATAAGCAAATCAAAGAAATTAAATAGAGAGACATGATTAAAGACTTGTATTAAATGGTATAGATTGCAAAGATAAATCAAGATCCTAGATGATCTTCATCATCAAAGCTTAGCAACAAGAAGGAGAAAAGAAAACAAGAATTTTTGTTATGGAGGCTTAGGGTTTTTACCTCAAAAGGAATGAGAATTATATATTGTTTTCAGGGGTAGGATGGTAAAAACATCTTCATTGGCTGGATTGCCCTCCGTGCCGGCGGAACATTTTGCTCTTGGGGCGGCATGGGTCATTTCTTCTTAATTGGTCTATTATACCCTCTATGTGCCGTCCTGGGGTGATTCTGTGCCGGCGGCACAAACTGGGTTGACTTCTTCAACTTCCTTGATCTCATTTGTTTGAGATTCTTCCTGTGATGTCGGCACGACATTCGCTTCTTCGGGGTTTTCATCTTTTCTCGGTCGGCTATCCTCCTTCTTATACTCCATGAATCAAGTGAGTTCCTCCATCTCCAATTGTTACCTATGAATGCTCAAATCCATGCGCATATATGCGAACCATCTTTTGCACCGTTTCTAAGCTATAATGTATGAATACGAGTAAATAAATGTTGTTTATATCGTAGAATGATGCAAAACACATGTCCTAAAATGAGTAATTTGCACTCTCATCAACCGCCAAAAATTTGAAGACTTCTCACAAAGTATGAACATGAATGAAATCTTCAAATTAAATGATAAAATTAGGAAACAATATTATGTTGAATATTTTTTATATATAAATTAAATATCGACGATTGTGAAGTATGTAAAATTAAATTTCATAAAAAGTGAAAAAAAATTAAACCATATGAGTCCAAATGGGATGTAAACTACAAACAATAGGTTTATATGGAATTTTTTTATATATATATATATATTTAGGGTTAGATTTGAGGTTTAAAGATTTTTGCGCTGAAATGTTAAACTTGCATATACTTGTTATATTTCGGCTATCTTAAACAATTTTGTTGATTGTTATACGATTTACTTCATAATTTTCTCTATTAAATGTTAGTTAGTCCATTTTGGATCTAGAAGACTTCTCGAGACATCTTAAATATAATATTATCTTAAAATTACATAAGAAATTTTAAAGAAAAATAATTTCTTAACTATTTTTAATACAAAAATTAACTGTAAACAATTCTAAAGTTTATAAAATAAAATTTCATAAATTTGAAACTAATTAAACCACAAAGATAAGGTTTTTATGAAAAATTTACATATATCTTTGGGGTTTGATTAAGATTTTAAGTATTTTTGTTGAAAAGTTAAATTTGCATAAACTTATTATATTTCTACTATATTAAAAGATTTTGGTTTTTTTAACGGTTTACTTCATAATTTTGTAGTTTATGTTGTAATTAGTCAATATAGGGTTTCATTGAGGGTATATAGACATCTCATGAAGTCTCTTACTAGCTTAGAAGACTTCATACAAAGTCTTATGGAACATAATTGTTAACTTATGCGGAGATTTTACACAGTCTTCATACAAAGTTGATGCGGTCATCAAATCAAAAGATGAAGTCCACGAGTCTAAGATGGATGAGCCACTCTCCAAGGCATTTTTGAATGTATTTAACAGGCTATCAAAAGGTCATGCTAAGGAAGAACCAAGGAAGAAAAGTCCAAGACCTAACTTGTCTTTTATGGACCCGAAAAGAATCAAGTCACAATGGTACTTCCCAATAGTGGGTGGGCACGGCTTAGAGATGTCAGTCGGGTTGGCCCGAGCCCAATTGACCCGAGCGGACTGAGCGGGTCAGCCCGTCGCGGACTGCGGTTTACAAACACTAACTCGAGTCCAACCCGTATGTATAGGCGGTTTAGCGGGCTAACCCGCGGGCTCGGCTTTAACTTGGGGAACCTAAAGAGAAGACTATTTTGGTTTAGTCCTCTGTTACATAATAATTTTTTTTTTTTCTGGTTAAAATAATGAAATTTGCTTTTCAGAAAAAAAAAGAGTACAATTTGTATGTAATAATATACTGTATGTAATAATAGAGACACTATTTGAATTCTTTACAATCAATCGTTAGTATATAAAGGCTACATCACGTATATTAATATTACCTGGTTTGAAGAAAACAGAGAGACCAAAATCAATAGCCTTAAGAGAGAAATCACCATCTTTATTAACCAACAAGAAATTCTCAGGCTTTAAGTCTCGGTGCATGACACCAAAGGAATGACAAGCCTCAACAACACCAACAATGATCTTAGTCAACTCAACAGCTTTCCTCTCGCTGTAATGACCTTTCTGAATAATTCAATCAAACAACTCACCACCAGCACAAACCTCCATCACAATGTGAACATATATAGGGTCTTCATAAGCGCCTTTAATGGTAACAATGTTGTTGTGATCAGATAAATGATGCATTATCTGATACGAGCCTAGAGTCAAAGTCTAGAACCAAATAAGGGTTGAGTCGTTGTCTGGACTAAAGGTCCTCTCCAACTAACTCGGGATAGGATGGATGGTGAGGTGGAATGCTAAGAACCACAATAGGTGTGAAAGCCTACTGATACTTCTTTAGTAACACTCTAGATTTGAGTTCCAAACGCAAATCAAGAGCAAGAGAGATACGATATTGCTTTAAGCAAAAATAAGGATTTTATTGATAAAGTGAAAAAATAGGACTACATCTCAAGGCATTATATAGCCAGGTTCATAAAGCAAATAAGGAAAAACACATTAACCCTGCAAAACAAAGAAAAGAAAAAAAACAGCAAGCAAAATCAAAAAGTGGTCGTTGGCCTTGAACACAAAATAAGTCTAAAAAGGAAAGTTGATTCTCTTAATCTTCTATCTTGATATCTTGTAATATTGAAAGACTCCAGCTGTTTTAGAGGCTTCTTAGGCTCCTTCCAAGTCAATTGAGCACGTGTTTAAATGGAAATCTTGTTTGGTGAAGAATAGATCCCACTTATCCTTATCGATGATGATGGGATCCACTTGACCAGCCTTCACTGTTTTGGTCATAACTTAAGTTACACAACTGGTCTCTGAAAGATCTTTAGTGTTCCGGAAACTAGACTCAGAGGGCTTCAATTTTATGGGTGGCACGACTTCTGGAACGTTCTGAGTCGTTGTGAAGACTTGTTGGAAGGCGGCCTCTAATTCTGAGCTCTCCGATGGGGTTAACCGAATTGCTTCAAACTGACCAAGGGGGATCAGTCCTTCATGTTCCAGCTGCTCTAGGGAGATTTTTAATTTGTTCTCTATGGCTTTTCTCCTGGTCCTAGTCACTGGTCCACTTGGCACATAGGGAGCTTGGATGGTGTGGCTAGGTGGCTCGATGTCCTCATCACTCCCTCCCTCTTCTTGAGGTTTTGACCACAAAAATTTATTTCCTGCATCAAAATGAGCTAAGTCAGCAACATTGAAAGAATTAGAGACTTGATACTCACCTGGTAGTTCCAGTTTGTAGGCATTGTCATTGATCTTTTCCAAGATCTTGAAAGGTCCATCTCCTCTTGGTGACAGCTTAGAACTCCTTTGGTTGGGGAATCTCTCCGGCCTCATGTGTAGCCACACCCAGTCTCCAACTTCAAAAGTGGCTTGTTTCCTGCCCTTATTGGCTGCTTTCACACGTTGTTCATTGGTCTTCTCCAGCTTTTCTTTCACCTTCAAATGAAGCTTCTTGACTTGATCCAATTTGTTTGCCCCATCTAGGTTCAAGAAATCCTTTTGTGGCAAAGGTGCAAGATCCAATGGAGTGTTTGGATTTAATTCATAGACTACCTGAAATGGAGACATTAGTGTTGCACTATGGATAGCTCTATTATAAGCAAATTCAACAAAAGGTAAGGCTTCAAGCCAAGTTTTAAGATTTCTCCCTATGGTTGCTCTTAGGAGTGTTCCAAGAGTGCGGTTGACCACTTCGGTTTGTCCATCAGTTTGTGGGTGGCACGTGGTTGAGAACAGTAGCTTAGTGCCTAGTTTCTTCCATAAAGTCCTCCAAAAATGGCTTAGAAACTTGGTGTTCCTATCCGAGACAATGGTCCTTGGCACTCCATGCAACCTAACAATTTCTTTAAAGAGATCCGCAGTTTGGGTTGCATCATTGGTCTTGGCACAAGGTATATCCACTACCACAAATATTGAGTCCTTGTGTCTGATCTTGGGCAAACCTAGCACAAAATCCATAGAAATATCAACCCAAGGTGAAGTAGGAATTGGTAAAGGAAGATACAAACCGTGGGGTTGGACCCTAGACTTTGCTTTCTTGCAAGTGATATACCTTGCAATGAAAGTTTCCACTGATTTCTTAAGGTGTGGCCAAAAGAAATGTTCTTTAAGCATAGCCAAGGTCTTCTCTACTCTAAAGTGTCCCATTAAGTCTCCTCCATGAACTTCTCTAACTATAAGATCCCTTGTAGAACATTGTGGAATGCATAGTCTTTTATCTTTGAAGAGATAACAATTGTGGATGTAGAAAGCCACGTGAGCTCCTTTTCCTGGGTTCTTATAGCTCTCTGCAAAATCAGGATCAGATTCATACAAGAGTATTATGAGTTCAAAACCAAGAACCTTAGCATCCATGGTGGAGATAAGGACATGTCTCCTTGACAAAGCATCAGCTACTATGTTGTCCTTGCCCTTCTTGTACTTGATGACATAGGAAAATGTTTCAATGAACTCTAGCCATTTTGCATGCCTCCTCTTAAGGTTAGTTTGTCCCCTCAAATGCTTCAAGGTCTCATGGTCGGTATGGATGACACACTCCTTGGCAAGAAGATAGTGTTGCCAAGTCTCCATTGCTCTTACTAAGGCATTGAGTTTTTTGTCATATGTGGGATAGTTGAGGGTAGCACCATTGAGTTTCTCACTGAAAAAGGCTATTGGCTTGCCTCCTTGAGTAAGCACAACTCCAATTCCTAAACCTGAGGCATCACACTCAATCTCAAAATTTTTAATAAAATCCGGCAAAACTAAAACAGGGGCATGAGATAACCGATCCTTCAATGCTTTGAAGGCTTGCTCTTGGCTTCTCCCCACTTGAATCCCACTTAATTTTTGATGACAGCAGTGAGTGGTGCAGCCAAGGTACTGAAATCCTTCACAAATCTCCTATAGAAGCTAGCCAACCCATGGAAGCTCCTCACTTGGCTAGTGTTGGTAGGGACCGGCCATTCTTGGATCGCTTTGACCTTTTCTTGGTCCACTCTCAGTCCCTGCGAACTCACTATAAAGCCTAAAAACACTAGTTCATTAGTGCAAAAGATGCACTTCTTAAGGTTGGCATAAAGACCTTCCTTTTGAAGTGTTTTGATAACTTGTTCTAGGTGAGAGATATGATCATCAAATGTTGCACTATAAATGAGTATATCATCAAAATATACTACCACGAACTTGCTTATAAAAGGTCTTAGAACCTGGTTCATGAGTCTCATGAAGGTGCTAGGTGCATTGGTGGGTCCAAATGGTATGACTAGCCATTCATAAAGACCTTGCTTGGTCTTGAAGGCAGTTTTCCACTCATCACCTTCCTTCATTCTCACTTGGTGATATCCACTCCGGAGATCAATTTTAGAAAATATGTTAGAACGAGCAAGCTCATCAAGCATATCATCTAACATGGGTATTGGATGTCGGTATTTGATGGTTATGTTGTTGATGGCCCGACAATCCACACACATTCTCCAAGTCCCATCTTTCTTGGGCACCAAGAGAACTGGTACAGCACATGGACTAAGGCTCTCACGGACATAGCCCTTCTCCATTAGATCCTTTACTTGTCTCTCTAGCTCCTTAGCTTCTTTTGGGTTAACTCGGTATGCATCTCTATTGGGCAATGGTGCACCTGGAACCAAATCGATTTGATGCTCTATTCCCCTTATAGGTGGTAGTCCATGAGGTATTTCATCAGGAAATGTGTCAGCAAATCTATCCAAAAGGTCCACGACTTCTTGAGGAAGGTTTTGTTCTAAAGCACTCATACCTGCACTCAAAACTTCCTTAAAGATCATGAGTAATACCGGCTCTTTATGAGATATAGCTCTAGAGACAAAACTAGATTTGATCAAGAGATTAGTTTTATCAGTCTTTTCTTTAAGCATCTTAACTTGAATCTCATGAACTTGGTTTTGGGTGAGAGGGGTAAGGTTGTACTTCTTTTTGTCATGGACAAAAGAGTACTTGTTAGCTCGGCCATAGTAAATGGTGTCCTTATCAAATTGACATGGTCTACCTAGTAGAAGATGACAAGCTTGCATAGGAACCACATCACATAACACTTGATCCATATACTGTCTCACTTTGAGTGGTACTTGTACTTGATCCGTGATCTTTACCTCAACCTTGTTGTTTAACCATCTTAGTTTATATGGATGAGGATGTTTAGTCCTTTCAAGGTTGAGTTTAGAGACCATATGTTCACTGGCAACATTGGTACATGACCCGCCATCAATGATTAGGTTACATACCTTGTTTTGGATGGTGCAGCGGGTATGGAAGATATTTTCTCTTTGGGCCAGCTCATCCGGATGTACTGTGAGGTTTAAGACTCTCCTTATGACAAGTGACTCTCCATATTCTAGTTCACATTCAACCTCCTCTTCAATAGCATCATCCATGGTGACATCCTCTTCATCTTGTAATTCATACTCTCCTCCATCCGTTAGGATCATCACTCTTGGGTTTGGACATTCTCTAGCCATGTGTCCTCTGCCCTTACACTTAAAACAGGTTATATCACGAGTTCTAGAGCTGTTAGGACCAGTAGACTTACCTTGGTTTGTCTCATCTGGTTTGGACTTGAACCGGTTGTCAATGGCAACGGCCTTGCCCTTGTCTTGTGGCTTAGATTGGGAGCTGGGTTGGGCTGGCTGCTTGGCTCGGTTTTGGTCCCAACTTTGAGTGTTTCTGGGCCTGTTCATGCTAGTAGTCTTCTTCTTAATATGTTGCTCAGCTTGGATGGCATTGTGAAGAATGTCTTTCAAGTCATGGTAAGGGATCCTTTCTACCTTACGACTAACCATTTCTTGTAAGCCATCTAGGAATTGGGCCATGATTGTCTCAACATCATCCTCTAACTCTAGTCTATTTAAAAGGTGTTCAAACTCCTCATAGTACTCTTCTACACTCTTAGACCCTTGAGTTAACTTCCTAAACTTCCTTTGTAGATCTCGATGATAGTAAGTGGGTACATATCTCTTTTTCAAAGTTGTCTTAACTCTACCCAAGTGGTGACTTGAGGGGACCCACTTCTTCTCCTATCACTAACCTCACGATCCCACCAAGAGAGGGCATGATCAGTGAGTTGGGCCACGGCTAAGGCTAGCCTCTTTTGCTCATTATACTTATAATAAGCAAAGATATGTTCCATCCTTTGTTCCCACACTAGATAAGCCTCCGGGTCTACTCTTCCAGCAAAGGTAGGGGCCTTAAGTTTCATATATGTGGGTCTATATTTAGGGTTTTCTTCTTCTTCCTCCTCTGGTTCTAGGTTTCTAGGGGCCCTCCTCCTTCTATTGTTGATAGGTGGGGGTTCGTCATCGCTAACATCGGTTTCTAAACCCTCTACTAGCTCACGCTCTTGCCTTTGGTTTTGCCTAGGCTGTTCTACATGGTCCAACCTCTGTCCCATGTTCTTTAGCTGCTGCTGAATGGCTTGCAACATCTGCATGATGGTTGGATCCCTAGTGTTATCTCCCATGGTACCTGAAACAAGGAAGGTCTAAAGTATCAAATTTTTTTGACAATAGAAAATAAGAACAATCAAGTAGGATTTCTAGTAGACAATCAATCAATTAATCACGAAATTATATATGTGAGGGAAAGGAAATCAAATCAATCAAGAAAATTCAAAGTTTCCTTAGTTGGTCGTGGCCAAAGTAAGGAAAGAACCTCTAATCTAGGTGATTCTCTTTGAAAAACGAGTTTTGAATTGATTTTTTTGTGGTTATAATCTTGATAATGATTCAAGTATTGAATACACACAATTTGGCTCAGAGAAATCTGAACCAAAATCCAAAATCAACCCCTTGGTTGATTGCTTATCGGACCGATCAGCCAATCGACTCGTGCAGTACGGATGGTTAGCAATGATCAGGCCAAAACTAGTTGAAAAACTCAACTTTTCTCGGGCTATCTTTTGGGTGCTAGTAGGTATTGATATCCTTTAGCAGCACAAACAGAAAAAGCCAGACCGGTACGAGTTGGTTTGATAGATAGGGCTTGATACAGCCAAAACCGATGAAATCGACAAGCCGGGTCCGAGCCGGTTAGGGCTATCCGGTTCGCTTCTTCTTCTTTTTTTTTTTTTCTTTTTTGTTAAAAAAAGAATTTTAATAATAAAATGAAACTCTAGACTATGACTGAATCAAAACAAACAACTAGAATAATTTTTTTTTTTTTTTGTATATAATTTAAAAGAAGAAAAAATGCAAGAAATTGAAGAACAAAAGATAAAGTTATAAAAGTAACCAAACACCTTGTTTGATCCTGGACTTTTACAGCTCTGATACCAAAAAATGATACGAGCCTAGAGTCAAAGTCTAGAACTAAATAAGGGTTGAGCCGTTGGCTGGACTAAATGTCCTCTCCAACTAACTCGGGATAGGATGGATGGCGAGGTGGAATGCTAAGAACCACAATAGGTGTGAAAGCCTACTGATACTTCTTTAGTAACACTCTAGATTTGAGTTCCAAACGCAAATCAAGAGCAAGAGAGACACAATATTGCTTTAAGTAAAAACAAGGATTTTATTGATAAGGTGAAAAAATAGGACTACATCTCAAGGCATTATATAGTTAGGTTCATAAAGCAAATAAGGAAAAACACATTAACCCTACAAAACAAAGAAAAGGAAAAACACAGCAAGCAAAATCAAAAAGTGGCCGTTGGCCTTGAACACAAAATAAGTCTAAAAAGGAAAGTTGATTATCTTAATCTTCTATCTTGATATCTTGTAATATTGAAATACTCCAGCTGTTTTAGAGGCTTCTTAGGCTCCTTCCAAGTCAATTGAGCACGTGGTTAAGTAGACATCTTGTTTGGTGAAGAATAGATCTCACTTAACCCGCAAAACTGAGACGGGTTGGCTCATGTAAACCGAAATCCGCAACGGGTCAGGCCGCTAGACCCGCTAATTTTTGGACTCCTATTATTTTGACCCAACCCGCCCTGACATGGGCTTACTTGGGCCCAACCCGCGGGCTAAAGCCCAAATTGACATCTCTATGCATCATTACATGCCGAAATGTCCAGATACAAGGAACCTCCCACATTTCCTCATTTGGCCAAAATCAAGCATTCAAGGCCAAATCAATCAAGCATTTGATTGATATATCATTTAGTTTGATTTATTTACATTTATGTTGATTTATTTTAATAATTATAGTGTCTTAAATGTCTTAGGTCGAGCCTATAAAAGCTCCTTTCATTTCATTATAGAAAACAACCCTTTTATGAATAAAAAGTTGAGTTCATCTCTTTGAAACTTTTATGCTTTGTTTTGCTTGTTTATTTTAGTTTGTGGATTCATTCTAAAATACAAGTGTGGATCATAGTCTATTGTGTGGAATCACTTAGACTTGATTCTTGATCTTATCAAGAGAGCTTTCACACTCTTTTGTCGCGATCATCAATCCACATTCACTCCATCCCAGAACTTAGTAAGACAAGAATCATAGTTCCTCTTGCTAAGTTCGACTTTATCTTTATCTTGTTTTTTCGATAGGTCCTTAAACACCTTAAGAATCACATCATTTTGGTATCAGAGTTAAAAGCTCCTATCCCTTTTAATTTTTCTTTGTTTCATTTATTTTTTATCAAAAAGAAAAAAAATCCCAAAAAAAAAAGAAGCAATTTTTTCAAAGTTACAAATGGTTGAGAATGATGATCCTATGGCTGCTATGAAGAAGATGACGAAACAATTGCAGATGATACTGATGATGCAAAACATACTGAAAAGGTCGAAACTGTGGGAGAACAGCATATAGATTTGTACAAGCGATTATATCGATTGGAACAACAAAGATGTTGTGATTTCACAATAGATCAAGAGCATCCCGACCCTAAACCGCCTGATCCACCAAAGATTCTTCATGTCATGCATCACCTCACTGGCCATTGAAAAGGAAAAATGAGCAAAGGAGGTTCAACTAAATTCAAGCGACAACACTAGATCGCTTGAACAAGTTTTGGGGACAAAAATTCCTCAAGAAGGAGAGTATGATGCGGTCATCAAACCAAAAGATGAAATCCACGAGCCTAAGATGGATCATCCACTCTCCAAGGCATCTTTGAATGTATTTATCAGCCTATCAAGAGGTCATACTCAGGAATAACCAAGGAAGAAAAGCCTAAGACCCAACTTACCTTTTATGGACCCGAAAAGAATCAAGTCACAATGGTACTTCCCAATAGTGGGTGGGCACGACTTGGAGAGCTTCTAAATCACCAAGAGACTCCCAAAGATGCATCATTACATGCCCAAGCTTTCCAGATACAAGGAACCTCCCACATTTCCTCATTTGGCCAAAATCAAGCATTCAAGGCCAAATCAATCAAGTCTTTGATTGATATATCATTTAGTTTGATTTATTTGCATTTATGTTGATTTATTTTAATAATTATAGTGTCTTAAGTGTCTTAGGTCGAGCCTATAAAAACTCCTTTTATTTCATTGTAGAAAACAACCCTTTTATGAATAAAAAGTTGAGTTAATCTCTTTGAAGCTTTTAAGCTTTGTTTTGCTTGTTTGTTTTAGTTTGTGGAATCATTCTAGAATACAAGTGTGGACCATAGTCTATTGTGTGGAATCACTTAGTCTTGATTCTTGATCTTATCAAGAGAGCTTTCACACTCTTTTGTGGCGATCCTCAATCCACCTTCCCTCCATCTCAGGACTTAGTAAGACGAGAACCATAATTCTTCTTGCTAAGTTCGACCTTATCTTTATCTTGTTTTTTCGATAGGTCCTTAAACACCTTAAGGATCACATCAAAAGTCTTCATACAAAGTCTTATGAAGTACATTCAATTCCACACACATGGAATTCCCTACATATTTGTTTGGTAAGAAAACTAAGGCTATGAGGGATAAACTAGCGGGTGATATTTTTCATATTCTTAGGCGCAATGGACATGAGAAACGCATTAGGAAGGAGTGGGAATAGTTATACATTGACGGGGCAACCGTGTAGATATTGTGTGGGATCACCAATTATTTTGCATTCTTGCATATGTGTAGGAGAAAGAAAAAAAACTGTTATTTTTGCTATTATTGCCGGAAGCTTTTGTGATCAAAAGATTTAGTCTAAATATGTTTTTTTTTTTGTGATATGATAAGATTAATTTTTACTTTTGTAACCTATGACTGAATCTTTTGTTTATTGGTATCGTCATCTAACCTAGTATTAAAAGGATTTTTACCCTCTGTTATTAGTGTAAAGCAATTTGGAAAAACTTAAAGAGTTATTTTAGTAAAAAAAAACAACATAAGAGTGTGATAATTGACCAACCCACTTAAACACTTAAGAGTTTGGGAACGGAACAACAAACACATGCCCATAACAGTTTGAGAATCATGAAGAAACAAACATTAATCGGATGAGTAAGTGGAGACTTATTCAGAAGTCTTCTGTAGATGACTTTTAGGGAATTTTTCTAGACGAGGAGAATTTTAAAGAAGTTTTTTTGTATACTCTGCGGCTGTGATGTAGACATCTCACAGTCTCCTAGTTATCCTTGGTTCTGTACACCTAAGCACTAATATGGAAACACACATATGGTTAAATGTAGAAGATGCTGGTTCACTAAACTTGGTGGTATAGAGACAAAAGAAAAAGCTTAATTTACACAATTTGGTAAAGTATGATCCGGTTGATTGCATTTTGAACAACTATATTGTTTGTGCAACTTCTGTGGTTTTGCTTTGCCTTTTGTGGCTGCGATTTCGAGCCATGATTGCCACCTCGAATTTTTCTATCAACTAAGAGGTCGTCGGTAGACCGGCGGTAGGCATTTTTTGGATTCAAGAGCTTTGAAATCATCCTTTGCTGGGGAATGCTGCGAGAGTATTCTGGAAAAAACTTCCTCATAAGTTGCCCTTGTAAACTTGTAGTGTAGTTATGCAATTGACCAAAAGTTTGACATTTTTTAAAGACTTCTGGAGGAGTCTAAATATAAGAAGAATAGTTTTGCAATTGACTAAAAGTTTGAATTTTTCAGAAGACTTCTCCGCGATGTATCGAGAAGTCTTTTATCTTTTCATACTTCTTGAGAAGTCAGTGTAGTTTTGAAATTGACCAAGTTTGACTTTTTCAAAAAAGACATCCGAGGAAGTCTGAATTTAGAATACTTCTTGTAAAGTCTTAATTTTGAAAAAATGGTATTTTTGGGGTTGACCAGAATCTCACAGTCGAATATCACAGTTCTGAATATTATTGTTTTTGAATTAAAAAGTTTACCAGATTGTGGTCAACTCTAAAAATACCCTATTTTTCAGAATTCATACTTCTCATGAAGTCTTCTATTTGGTCAATAACAAAACTAACCTCCCATATTTGGTCAATAACAAAACTAACCTCCCAACTAACCTCGCTTTTTTAGAAGACTTCATATCCTAAAAAGTCAAATTATTGCTAAATACAAAACTACCTCACTTTTACGTAGATTTTTCTAAGAAGTCTCTATGAAATTGGTTTGTTTACAAATGAGAATTTACATATATAAAATGAAGTCGTTTAAAGGCAGGACAACAAAAAAATCCAATTGCAAAACTATCTCTATGTTGACCGCGAAAGAATATAAGACTTCACAAGAAGTCTCAATACGCTACACAGATCTTGAAAAACGGTGATAAGAAACTTTAATTCCCTAACTTCAGTTTTATCTTGTTAGTAGATTCGTCAAATACTGAAATTGCCTAATATAACCAGAACACAGGAAGCCCAGTTGTGTTTAATTTTCTGTTAGTGGAGATCTACGAATTCGCGAATCCACACAAGATTTCGTGAATTTTGGATCGAAAATTCGGTGATTAATTGGCAAAATTTGGACAATATAAGAAAAATAGGTCGTTCTCAGCTCAGTTATGGAGCTTTTAAGGCTATGGGATTAAGACAATCAAGCATTTACAACTCGTTCATGGTTGTTACGGTTGATGGCAAACATTGAAAACAATAGCTTAATCGTAAATAAATAAAGTTCTTCTGGTTTTCTTTTTTGTCTTTCCCCAAGCACAGAATTATTTGTAATAGTTCTTTTTTTTAGTAATAATGATTTTCAGGGATATATTTCGAAATTTTGAAAATGTGAGGAAGGACAGTGTATTTTTGCATTTGATTTTGATTTGTTATGTATTTGAACTAAGAAACTAAAATAAAAGAGAAAAAAATGTGTGGTTCAAAGAAAATTTCAATATTTTAATTTTTTATATCAAGCTATTTAAACTGTAACATGAATAATTTAATATATTCAACTCGTTTTAGGTGTATGGATGCTTTTTTCTTTGGATTCTTCAACTCAAAAAACTTCGATAAAATTTTTATTTCAATCGATTTGTGTGATTAAAAAAACTTGGATTCTAAAACTTGTAAATATAGGATGGGAACAAAATAATGAATTGATTGATAACCACGATTTTGAGAAAAAAATGTAAGCAAATAACTTAAATTAGAAGTATTTGACCAAAAAAAAACTAAATTAAATGTTTCAAAAATAGATACATCTAAATTTACATATATATATATATATATATAATATGTACACTTTATTCATTTATATAACAATAAAAGCATTATCAATTCTTCGAAAAGAAAGTTAGACAGAAACAAAACATTGATTTATTCATAACATATAAGATGACTAAACCCTTTCAAACCTCAATCGTCATTCTAACTATCTTCACCATCTTTTTTATAGATTTGTATTTATATTTACTACTGCTCCAATATTTAATAAACGATCATTTGAAGATAAATGATTGTTAAAAACGCATTATATTATTAAAGAAAAGTTGAACTATGTTATGTTAAAATAAGTATGGTTGTTTTGAGTTAGATTTAGAACACTAAAACCAATAATATATATATATATATATATATATATATATATATTAGTTATGTAATTCTTAAATTTTTATAACAATTTTCTTACAAAATTTATTTTTACTAGTTTCATGGTTATTCATTTAATTCATAAGTTATTTAATTTTTATACACGTACTATATTCTTATAGGAAATAAAAACAACAATATCATATATTGGTTCTTGTCGTGTTGTGTTCATTGTTATGAATGGAATTTTATTTAAATTTTTTTAATTTATTTTTATGAAAATTAAAACAATCGTGGAATTTTTCTTTTGTTATTTAATCTCCATTAAAAAAATTGTTCTCATTTCTATGTTTTTTAATAGTTTTTCACTCATTTCATTTTAGATTTTGTTTCTAATTTTATAGATTATTTACATAATTCACACTAGTAGTTATAGTATAAATACAAATACTATATATTTTTATGTCTATTTTTATAGTTTAATGAGTATTTTAAAACAAAAAACTTCTTAGATTTTCAAAAAAATTATACTATAACTACTAGTACTAGTGTCCACCTAATCTTTAGTATCAGTTTCAAACTCTTTATATATATATATATATATATATATATATATTTTATTTTTTATATATATACTCACAATTTTTTAAATCTATAATTGTAGATATTTTCACTATGTTTCATTAAGAATTGAAATTTTTTATTATATATATATATATATATTTCATGTTACCTTGATACTCTTCTGTAATTATTGTTGTTTAGCTATATGTTTTATAATAAATATTATTCTTTATAAATAATCAATGAATTAAAATATATATTTTATATCTTTCAACTATATTAATATGCATAAATTTTTTTGAACATCAATCTTCATAAAACAGAGAAATTTTTTTTTCTTTAATCATGAAAACTAGAAACTAATATTTATACCTTAAATATTATGTGTTTATTGTGATAGATGTGATGGTGAAGGACACACGAAGACAAAAAATGTGTACTGAAATTCTAGATGCACATAGGTTGTGTAGTCCTCGTACATGTGAATCCAGTAGTTTAAATCGATGTTATAGTGAGACTTGTGCTTCTAAAAGTACCAAGAAAAGAAAATATGGAGCTGGTACTTGCCATCCACTTGCGGAAAAATCAGTATGTCGTTGCGTTTATAAATGTCCATAAAATTAGATTATATGGTTAACAAGACGGATTTTATGGACACCGAGTCAATCATTTTATTTTTATCTTCTTAAGAATTTGTTGTAGTGGCACATATCTTTCATGTATTTATTTATCTAGGCTTAATTTTATTTTTACCACTCATTAAAATTTTGAGACTATTATACTTCTATAGCTTTGATAACAAAAACAGGTATTACGAAATTAACATTATTTTTTATTTTTTAAATTAGAAAAAGTGGTAGAATTTATATAAGTTTGCTTACTAATGATATGAGAATTATTTTGGTGGGTCTCTACAGTTATTATTTCTTAATTTGTTTAGTAAAATTATATTTTATCAGCATAATAAACTATAAATTTGTAAATAATAATAGTAGATTTAATTTGGTTTGGTAAAATTATATTCTAACCGTAGAATTTACAGTAAATTTAGTAAATTTATAAATAATGATGGAAGATTTAATTTGGTTTGATAAAGTTATATTGGATTGCCAGAATTCACTATAAAACCATGATAGCAGATTTGACATCTATTTAATTACTAAATTATCCCTATAGTTCTAGTAATTTTTTTTGTAATGGCAGAGTTTTATGTTTTCAAAGATGTGGTTTTCAATAACAGCAAAGTTAAATAAAATTATTTATTAAAATAGCCGTTTCGGAGAGAAAAACCCGTCAGATCTATCAATCCTTTTTCTCCCTCTTAGATTCGATTCCAAAAATCTTTGTTTATGCCTGTGCAATTCTCTCGACTCTCGCCATCAATGGTGATTACCAATCTCGCCATCATCGTCTTCTCCGATCCTAATCCCAGACCCTATCTCATCTCTTGGCTCAATCCCTATCCCTAGTTTCGCGTCTCGCACTGCGCCAAGCCGAGTTCGACGTCTTCGCTAACCAAGAATTCAGCGACATCGACGAAAATCATGTCGGAATCGATGTTAATTCACTTCATTCAATCGATTCTTACGCATTTGGTCTACTGAGAATCGAGTGTTTAAGCCATTGAAGCTTAACAATGGAAGAAATTACCAAGTTAGATCCACTACAGAGGTTTCGTAGTTAATGTAACTATTCAGGTCGCTTGCAAGATTCGACCAAAGATTTATGTGCTAAGTAAGTCTCTGAATCTCTCTGGAGTTGTGGAGGATGAAATGCTTGTTGGATTTACAGTAGCTGCTCGGAGATTGGTTCAGAGTCATAAGATTTTAGCTTGGAGTTTCAGTAACTCGAATTTCTCCTTGAGTGATAGTTTGATCATTTCGGTATTGGCACCGATTTGTTTCTTCGCTGTAAATTAAAGTATGTTTCTCATTTTTGATTTTGAGATTTGTTGGGTGGCATATCGTTTTGCTTAGTTCCACCATTAGTGGTTCTCATGAAATTTTCTCATTATACTGTTTAGGTAGCTGCTATTTACTTGAGCTGATACAATATGGCTTGCAGTCACCTGTAGTATACACATTTTTATGTATGTTCTTCTCCAAATAAAAGGCTACACGTTTTTATTGCTTGCAGGCAGGAAGATAAAGATCTAGATCATCGCTCATCCAAGGAAGAAACATCTGAAAAGCTAGCTCGTGGAGCTCTTGATACTGAGAGCACTACATCTGATGATATTGTCACATCTGTCAAAAGGTATTTCTCTTTTTTCCTTCTCCCTACATCCCTCTATGCATAGCCTTTTGATCTTTTCTTAATTTAGATCCATCAATGGATACTACTCTACTATGTTTATATGTTTATGTTTCCTTTTACAGGGGAGTGTGGGCTATGATTGCAGTCTTTCTTGCTTATTCTCTGCTTCAGGCTCCTTCAACGTAATTAGCTTTCTCTTTTATAATGTTCTCTTATAGATTGTCAATGTTGATACATGTGCCGTGTCTTTAATCAAGTTATTTGCCATACACTAGGTGTTCTTATTCTTATTGAGTTTGCTCATGTTTCAGAGCTTCTTGAGAGATCATTCGGTGCTGATTACCGTATTTATGTAGCTGATCACCCAACAAACAGGTTTAAGAATGTTTATGTATGGTATCTTCTTAACAACTCCTTTTCATTTTAAACAATATTGTCTTATCATCTTCTTCTTATGTGTGTTGGTGGGGCATATCTTTCATAATATCTAAAAGGCTTATGCTTTATTGGCTAAATTTTCCAGGACATAGTATTTGACGAGTTTTTCCGGCTCACATCATTGGATGGTGGGGAAAAGCAATTCTGATCCGGAATCACCCGCTTTTGTGGGTGCTTTCAATTGGTTTTGAGTTATTGGAGGTTAGTCTTTCTCTAAATTTCCTTATATATTTAGGTTTCAGTTTGAGAAATATATGGAAATGGCTTCCAGAAACTGGTCCGGAGCTTCAAAATCTTGTTCCAACTGATTTATTCTCCTGGACTGAACCGCTACAGCTCTTCAATATCCCACCACCGCTGTTTCATGTTTCCAATTGAATGCTTCTTCGTGGGGATTTCCTGGCCTCAAATTCCAAGTCTTCGGACCAATCTCATCTCCTTCCACCACCATCGGAGATCCGTTCACAAAGCGACGCATCACCATTGGTCGCACATCAGTCCATTGGACAGCGGCAACGGTGGAGGCTTTACCGGTGGCGATACCAGTCGTTGAGGCGGAGGCTCTTGTGTTGGAGACATCAGCTGTTTCTTCGTTGTTCTTACTGTGGGAGGCAGAAAAAAAAAGACATATTTTGATGTAGGTTTTTTGTTTCTTTGACATTTATATTTGTATATTACTTACAAAAAAAAATAAAAAATGGCAATTTTTATTGTCTAGAATTGGGTTAGGAGACTTTTACCAAAAGACTAGATGATGAGTACCTGCAGATAACGTATCTTGTGGTTCGGTGTATACGGTCTTATCGTGGCGGACCGTGGTGTACGATATGAACCAACACAAGATCATAGGGGAAATCAACTTAAAATTTTAAAACAAAGATTATCAACTCAAAATTATCAATAGGTCATCAACACTCGTCATGTTTAACTATTATCTTTGAAATAGTGCTTTCATGTGCATTCCTAATATATGGTTTTGCTCCAGCATATATAGTGCTTTCATGTGCATTCCTAATATATGGTTTTGCTCCAGCATCATCACTTTCTTTAGGCGACTAGCTACTATCAGCATCCAATCTACCAAGTGCACCATAACTATTATAGAGCTTTACACTTTATACAAATCTTCAAAATATTCATCATCATACCATTCAGACTCCCTTGACTCATCATCATCAATATGAGCATCAAAACTGCGGATGAAGAGATCGTCACAATATCTGGATACATCATAATGCCCTTGTACTTGATCTAAATTGGATTATACTGTAGATGACGCAATATATATGGCACGGTGCAAGCGCTGAGGATCTTCATATCCTTTCGAGTTTCTCCTTTAAATTCCTCTAGAGTATCCTCTTCGGTAACAGGTGTCTTTCGATTACCATCTTTGACATCCCATCAAACTTCACCTCGAACCTCCTCTTAAATAATATGGGGATCTTCATATATCCCTTGCGAGTTTTCCTCCGGACCTCTTCATGAGTAGTAGGTGGACCTTTAGTTCCCTTTCAAGTTTCCCCTTTAAGTTTCTCTGGAGTTTCCTCTTTAGTAACATGTGCCTTTCGAGAACCGTCTTTAACATCACATCAAAACTTCCCCTCGAACACCCTCTTGAGATCCATGTTGAGCTTGTCTTTTAACTTCCTCTAGATTTGTTCTTCAATAAGAGGTGCCTTTCAGGAACCTTCTTCAACATCCCCTTGAGCTTTCCATCAAACTCACTCTTGAGTAGTAGGTGGATCTTAAGTTCCTTTTGAGCTTTCCCTTTAACTCCCTTTAGAGTTTCCTCTTCAGTAAGATGTTCCTTTCGAGATCTATCTTCAACATCCCATCGAGCTTCCCATCGAACCTCCTATTGAGTAGTATTTGGGTCTTCAGATCCCTTTCGAGCTTCCCCTCTAACTTCATTTGGATATTTCTCTTCAGTAACATGTCTTCCGAGAACCGTCCTCAAACTTCCCCCCTGAACCTCCTCTTAAGTAGTTGGTGGATCTTCAAAATCCTTTTAAGCTTTCCCTTCCACTTCCTCTCGAGTTTTCTCTTCAGTAAGAGGTGCCTTTCGAGAACCATTTTCGACATCCTCTCGAGATTCCCTCGAACCTCATATTGAGTAGTAGGTGGATCTTCATATCATTTTCGAGCATCCCCTTTAATTTCCTCTGGAGTTTCTCTTCAGTTACAGTTGCCTTTCAAGATCCATCTATGACATCCCTCGACCTTTCCCACAAACCTCCTCTTGAGAAATAAGTGGATTTTCATATCCCTTTCAAGCTTGGTCTTTTACTTCCTCTCGAGTTAATTCTTCAGTAACAGTTGCTTTTCGAGATCAGTTTTTGACATCCCCTCGAGACCCCCCTCGAAGCTACTCGTATAGCTAGACATCTAATAAATTTATATTTAGATTGAGCCATAGTTTAAAACATGATTGAAGCAACTCCCTTTCGAGTTTTCCCATTAACTTCCTCTAGAGTTTCCTCTTTAGAAACATATGCCTTTCGAGAACAGTCTTCGACATCTCCTCGAGCTTCCCATCGGACCTCTCTTAAGTATTAGGTGGGTTTTCAAAACCCTTTCAAGCATACCCTTTACCTTCCTCTTGAGTTTCCTATTCAGTAACATGTGCCTTTCAAGATCCGTCTTCAAAATTCCTTTGAGCTTCCCCTCAGACCTCCTCTTGAGTAGTAGGTGGATCTGCATATACCTTTATAGCTTACCCTCGAATCTCCTCTTCAGTAGTAGGTGGATCTTCAAATGTCTTTCGAGTTTCCGCTTGAACCTCATATTGAGTAGTAGGTACATATTCTGATCAATTTCGAGCTTCCCCTTTCACTATCCATTTCGAGCTTCCCTTTAGCTTTATATTGAGTTTCCTCTTCAGTAACAAGTGTCTTTCAAGAACCGGCTTTATTATCCCCTTGAGCATACCCGCAGACCTCCTCTTGTAGTAGTTGGATCTTTAGATCCCTTTCGAGTTTCTCCTTTAACTTCCTCTAGAGTGTCCTCTTCGGTAACATGTGCCTTTCGATAACCGTCTTCAACATCCCCTCGAATTTCACCTCGAACCTCCTCTTGAATAATATGAGGATCTTCATATTCCTTAAGCGCTTCCCCTCGAACCTCCTCATGAGTAGTAGGTGGATCTTCAGATCCCTTTCAAGCTTCCCATTTAATTTCTTCTGAAGTTTCCTCTTTACTAACAGACGTCTTTCGAGGACTGTCTTCGTCTCTATCTATATTATTCCCCTCTTCAGTAGCAGGTGGATCTTCAAATGTCATTCGAGCTTGCCCTTGAACCTCCAATTGAGTAGGAGGTACATCTTATGAAGCCTTTCGAGCTTCCCCTTTCAGTATCCATTTCGAGCTTCCCTTTAGCTTCATATTGATCTCCTTTGTATAAGAGTAGGTGTTTCGCCCGCGCGACTTCACGCGGGGGACGAATTCGTCCCCCGTTATTTTTGTATTCTGTTACGTAACTGCGTATATCCTATCCGCGTATGTGTATATTATCGACATATGTCATGATCAGGTCTCATTTATGTATGTTTGTATACTATGGACGCATATATTGCGCAGTCTCTTAATTTCACGTATATTTTTAAAAATTAAGTAACAAATAGAATAAAGGTATCTTATTAGATTAATTTCAGAGTAAAAAAGTTACCATGTAAGAAATTTAAAAAATAGAAGATCATGTTATAAAATTTAAAATAAAACAAAAGTAAAAGATATCGTCATCAATAATTATTGGATTATCTTTACTTCCTATTTAAAATCAGAAAAAATAAAAAAAAATATATCAAACATTCGGATGTTTAATCTTAAAATTACAGGATATGTGGTTGAAAATACTGTCACCACATGGTTGGAGCAAATCATATTTTGAATTCCCAACTACAGACCATGAACATTGCCAGTCATTTAGTATAACTATTTTATTGTTTTTTAATAATAATAGATGGATATTAAGATAATCATGTTGTTTGAATTAGAGGACGTTAGTTGCATCTGATGTATCATGGATTTTACCGGTTTTCTACCATGATATAATGGGTTTTATGGAGTCTTTGTAGCATGTTTTGAGCATTTATGCAGGATTTACTAGCAAAAGACACTTTGAAGCAAAGAGAGCTAAAAGGAAGGTTTTATGGAAGTTTCCACGTGAATTGAGAAGACTTAGAAGATTTGGAGCCAAAATGAAGAAATGTGATGCGAGCCCCGAGTCGACCGACTGGAAGAGACACAGTCGACCGACTGTGACACCGACCTAATTTAGAAGATTTCTTATCGGGCTTTACGCGGAACCCTAAACCCTAAGACTCATTCACGACCTATATAAGCATCTCTTAAGCATTGGAAGAGGCACGCACCGCAAAAGAACTCAGAGCAATACAAGTTTTCTCTTTGTTTCCATTGTTTTTAGCTTTTAGATACCATTCTTATCGATTGTTCTAGACTCCGAAGAAGGTTAGAGAAGTGTTCTTTCTCATTTGAGCTTGTGAACCTCTGATCTTCTATTGTCTAATTCGTTTGAACTCATTACATTAATAAAAAGATGATTGTTTTACCAAACTCATGTCTGAATAGTTACTTTATTAGATCTAGGGTTTTCTTACGGTTTGCTATGAATTGCTAAAATAGTTTTTAAACAATCTTTCAATCACGAAATTCTTTGCTACAATTGCTCTTCACTGAGTATACGGACTCGCGAACCGTTTTATTCAATCTTCAATCGAGATCCGGTAGTCGAGAGACACCGAAGATCGGTAGACAGTTTTGTAGTGAGTAAGGTGCGTTCTAATGCAAATGAATGTTTGTTTAGACACCTTGTGAACAGATTTAGCTTATACTTACATGCTTATTTATTTCCAACGAAGATCCAAAGAGATTTGAGGTTTAGGGATCTAAATAAAGACGCTGTTTTAACACATCATTAGAACATCGTAGCTATTATTGTGTCTAGAGTTCTAGAATTTCGAGATTTGAAGTTGATTGTGTTCTTAATTCAAAAATTCATAGATTCCAACTCGAATTCCCTAAGATCTAATATTTTCCCGAATTGGAAGTCCCAAAACATTTTAAAAAGATTTTCACGGTTTACAAAAGGTTTACTCAAGATATCTCACTCATCAATCAACCATAGCTCTCTGTGGGATCGATAACCTAAATACTACAACTGTACATTGTGCACTTGCAGTTAATTTTGGGTGAATAACTTCACGCATCAGCATCCTACGGTATTGAAATTTTTTCCGGTCTTCAGATCCCTTTCAAGCTCCCCCTTTAACTTCCTCTTGAATTTCCACTTCGGTAACATGTGCATTTCGAGAACCATATTCGACATCTCAATGAACTTCACCTCGAACCTCGTTCCCTTCAAACCTCCTCATGAGTAGTAGGTGGACCTTCAAGTTTCCCCTTTTACTTCTTCTGGAGTTTCTCTTCAATAACAGACGCCTTTCGAGAACAGTCTTCAACATCCCATCGTTCTCCCCCTCTTACCTCTTATTGAGTAGTAGGTAGATATTCATATCTCTTTTAACTTTTCTAGAATTTCATATTCAGTAATAGGTGCCTTTTGATATCTTTCTTCGATATCCCCTTGAACTTCACTTCGAACATCTTCTTGAGTAGTAGGTGGATCTCCATATTTCTTTCGAGCTTCCCCTCATACCTCCTCTTAAATAATAGGTGGGTTTCCAGATATCTTTCGAGCTTCTCCCTTAATTTTCTCATTAGTGACATGTGCCTTTCGAGAACTGTCTTCAACATCCCCTCGAGATTTCCCTTAAACTCACTTTTGAGTAGTGGGTGGATATGTAGATCACTTTCAAGCTTCCCTTTAGCCCTTTGGAGTTTCCTCTTCTGTAACCGGTGCTTTTCGAGAACCGTTTTTAACACCTCGTTAAGCTTCCTTGCAAACCTACTCTTGAGTGGTATGTGGATCTCTAGATCCCTTTCGGTTTCCTCTTCAGTAACATGTTTCTTATGCGAACCGTCATCCACATATATTAGAAGAAACTAGTAAGGATCTACATATATGCCAATTTAATGAATACATCATTGTTGCTGCTATTTTGCTTGAGAGTTGTTGTATAGACTCAAAAGCTACTTATTGATCTTTTCCTAGACACCAAGAAACCCAAACCCTTGATCTTTTTTACAGCATCATAATTGGTTCATTCTGCATTTAACTATTTTTTATATCTTGTTGCATCTCCTTGTCGTATCTCGATGTCTACATAAACAGTTTCCATGGGCATATTCTAAAATCCCTTTCGAGTTTTCCCTTTAACTTCTCTTGGAGTTTCCTCTTCAGTAACATACAACTTTCGAGGAATGTCTTTAACATCCCCTTGTGCTTCCCCTCCTACCTCTTCTTTAGTAGTAAGGTGGATCTTCATATACCTTTTGAGATTCCCTTTTAACTTTCTAGAGTCGGTAAGAGGTGCCTTTCGAGAACCATCTTCGACATCCCCCCGAAATTAACTTTGAGCCTCTTTTTGAGTAGTAGGTGGATCTTTAAATACCTTTCAAGCTTTCCCTCGTACCTCATCTTGAATAGTAGGTGGATCTTCAAATATCTTTCGAGCTTCCTCTGTAGGTCTTTATGTGGCTTTATAGATGTTTTGAACATTTGGGATGATTTGGAGAAAGTGGAGCAAAAAGGAGCAAAATCAGTAAATGGGAGATGTAGTCTCAGATTTGAATTTCAGAAGTATTACATTGGTTGAAGGTCTTCCCGATACTCAAATTTGACCAAACCGGTGCCAAAAGAAAGTTATTTGAGTTAGCTTTCATATCCCAGTGTTTTGAAGTGATTCTCATGTCTGTAGTTCAAGATATGGCCATTTTAGTGAAGACATGTCTGATCTGTGGCGAGCTGAAGAAACTGCCCAACTTTCTGAGAGTGCATCGACCGATGCACTCTACTGCATTGACCGATGCAGTGCTGGACGCGATTTTAAGTGTAAAAATTACCTTTTTTGCCCCAGATTGAACCCTAGTTGCAAAAGGAAATATCTAGGTCGTCCCTAATGTTTATAAAAAGGATTATTCAGCCATTGTTAAGGTTATGCTTTATTTTATGTAAAATTTACTCTCACTAGTATGAATCTTTAGTATAATTACTAAGTTAGTATCCTTTTACAAAATTAGTATTAGGGAGGTTCTAAAATATTAAAATACCTTTATACTAACTTAGTAAAAAGTTAACAATATTTAGTGAATTAATAAAAAAAATAGTTTTAATTTCGTTTTTATTAAAAACTTTTTTTAAAAAAACAGAAATTTTATTTTAAAAAATTTGTAAAGATTTTAAATACACATCGACCTTAATTCTGTTTTTAATTAAAAAAATTATTTATTTCTTTTCCATAAACAAATCTGCAGAAAAAAAAAAAGTTTTTCTTTTGCCAAATCATCAATCATAAAAAAATCCGTAAAATTTCAAATTTTTATGTAACACATTAAATAAATTTGTTACACTACAAACTAGGTCAGTAATTTTTTCACCAACTTTTGAAGTGTTGCAGATTTATATAAATCTGCATCAAAGACCAAAAATCTTCGACACTACGATATAAATCTGCAAAATAAATCTGCAAATTATGGAAAACCTGCAATCACGTACAAATCTTCGACAAATAAAAATAAATCTGTAAAAAAAGTCTTCAAAATTTAATATATCTGCAAAAAAAAAATCCGCAGAAAAATAAATATGTTACATTTAAAACAAATCTGTTACATTACGTACTAGATAAATAATTTTTTTAAGTTGTTTTTCTTTGTAGCGGATTTTTAAAAAAATCTGCGACAAAGCAATAAATCTGCGACATGCAAAATTAAATCTGTACAAAATAAATCCGTAGACATTTAAATCTGCAAAACAACTCCGCAAAAAAAAAACTCTTCAACACATGTCTGCGGATTTTTTAAAAAAAAATTGCAGATTTATTTTGTTGGGAATGTGGTATTTTGGTAAATACGTTTTTTCCTGTCAAATGAAATAAGGGTATTTTAGGCACGAAAATACTCATTTTAAGGCTCAAAAAATTAATACTAGTCTAGTAATTTTAGTCTTTTTCATACTAGATTAATAATCTTCCCTTTATTCTAGGTTTTTTAGAGAGATTATTGGAGAGACAAATCTCATACTCTGTCTGCTTTCAGAGAAGATTTCAAACTCCTCTTTCTCAATTTCAATCTCTTTTATGATATCTATTTTATTCATGATGTTTGTTTCAATCACCATGTCTGAGTAGATTCATAATTAGGTTTAGGGATTCAAGGGATTCATGAATCATAACTAGGGTTTCCTCAAACTAGGGTTTCATAAGAGTTCTTCATCTGACTTGTTCTTAATCACTTAGATCTGGAAGGTACACCCAGTAATAAGTCTTAGATTTATTGACTGCAATGGAAGTTGAGTTGATTTACTGGAAATAGTCTAGATGAGCTAGTGATTCTAATTGCAAAGGAATTTGGATTAGATAACTAGTGAACTTAACAAATCTAATTGAATGTATGCTTTACCTATTAGATTACTCAAAGGAATTTGGTAGTTTAGCTAACTAGGCATAGTTAGAGTTTCGCAGCGGAAGCTGGTTCTCTTTAGAATTGTGTTTGTGTTCTAGAAAAATTCTTAGTTAGATTTCCTAGTAGATTCCCGCCTTGATTCAGATATCCCACAGAAATCCCAAGACCTAGCATTTTCCCCATCTAGTTTATAACCTAAATTCAATCTGCAATTTACTTTTTATTGTCTTTCAATTAATAGTCTTTTGCCTAGCTAATTTTGAAACTAGAATTTATTGTGTTCTATAGAGTCTATGTGGGATTCGACCCCTATATACTACATCTGCATTCACTGTGCACTTGCAGTTTTGTAGGGTAAAACTTTATCTACATCAGCTACATAGATCTTGAAAAACAGTGATAATAAACTTTAATTACCTAACTTCAGTTTTTATCTTGTTTGTAGTTTCGTCAAACACTGAAATTGCCTAATATTACCAGAACGGATGAAGCTTGGTCGTGTTTAATCTTCTGTAAGTGGAGATCTATGAATTCGCGAATCCACACAAGATTTCGTGAATTTTGGATCAAAAATTCGGTGATTAATTAGCAAAAGTTGGACAATATAAGGAAAATAGGTCGTTCTCAACACAGTTATGGAGCTTTTAAGGCTTTGAGATCAAGAAAATCGAGCATTACAACTCGTTCATGGTTGTTACGGTTGATGGCAAATATTGAAAACAATGGCATAATCGTAAAGACATTAAGATCTTATGGTTTTTTTTTGTATTTTTCCAAGCACATAATTCTTTGTAATTGTTTTGTTTCAATAATAATGATTGTGAGGGGTCTATCTCAAAATTAAAATATGTGAAAGGACAATATATTTTTGCATTTGATTTTGATTTTTTATGTATTTTAATTAAGAGCCCCAAAATAAAAGAGAAAAAAATGTGTGGTTCAAAGAAAAGTCCATTATTTTCTATTTTTATACTAAGCTACTTATACTGTAACATGGATAATTTAGTATATTTAACTCGTTCTAGGTTTATGGATATCTTTTTTGAACTCTTCAACTCAAGAAACCTCGGTAAAAATTTTAATTCAATTTAATTGTGTAGTGAAAAAAAACCTTTTTTGAACTCTTCAACTCAAGAAATCTCGATAAAATTTTTTAATTCATTTTGATTGTGTGGTGGAAAAAAACTTGGATTCTAAAACTTGTAAATATAGGATAAGAATAAAGTAATGAATTGATTGACAACCACAACTTTAAAAATAAAAGGTAAGCAAATAACTTAAATTAGACGTATTTGACAAAAAAATAAACTAAACTAAACGTTTCCAAAATAGATACATCTAAATTTTATATATATATATATATATATATAATATGTACACTTTGTTCATTTATATAACAATAAAAACATTATCAATTCTTCGAGAAGAAGATTAGACAAAAAAAAAAAATTGATTTATTCATAACATATAAGATGACTAAACCCTTTCAATCCTTAATCGTCATGCTAACTATCTTCACTATCTTCACTATCTTCTTTATAGGTTTGTATTTATATTTATTACTGTTCTAATATTTAATAAACGATCATTTGAAGATAAATGATTGTTAAGAACGCGTTATATTATTAAAGAAAAATTCAACTATGTTATGTTAAAATAAGTATGGTTGTTTTGAGTTAGACTTATAGCACTAAAACCAATAATATATATATATATATATATTAGTTTTGTAATTCTTAAATTTTTATGATAATTTTCTTGAAAATTTTCGTTTTACTAGTTTCATGGTTATTTATCTAATTTATAAGTTATTCAATTTTTATACACGTACTAGATTATACTCGTTCTTATAGAAAATAAAAACAACAGTATTATATATTGGTTTTGGTCGTGTTGTTCACTGTCATGAATGGAATTTCATTTAATTTTTTATTATTTATCTTCATGAAAATTGAAACAACCGTGGAATTTATCTTTTTTTATTTATTTTCCATCAAAATAAATTTTCTCCTTTTTTATGATTTATAATAGTTTTCTTCACTAATATTTTAATTTAGATTTTGTTTCTAATTTTATAGATTATTTACATAATTCACACTAGTAGTATAGTATAAATACAAATGCTATAGATTTTTATGTCTGTTTTTATAGTTTTAATGAGTATT